>CM060922.1:1047846869-1050346869 GCA_030737875.1 Allium sativum
TTTCATTAGGTCAAGGGGTTAAAATTTTGTCCATAAGAACAAATTTTAGTGTAAATTGAGGAATTATAGTGGACCCTGAATTCCTCTCTTTACACTAAAATTTGTACTTAACGATAAATTTTACATCGTTATCCGTATGGAACAAGTTTTGTTTATTTTGTCCTTTAGGCTAAAATCCTAAATAAAAAAGTTCTAAATATTTTCTTTATTTTGTCCTTTAGGCTAAAATCCCAAAAAAAAAAAAAAAAAAAAAAAAACTCTAAATCTTTTCTGCGTTGTTTCTTTCGCAGCTGCAATAAAGCATGCTTTTCTAAAATACCCAAAGACATGTTGCAACTAATAAATTATAAATCCAATCCTCATAATATATACATTGGCCATACAGCAAAGTTGCGGCCCCAAATAAATCGTAAGAGCTAGCGTAAGGAAAGTAAGTACCTGGTTATTGTTTTCTTACACAAATAAAAGGCCCAATAAATGTAATTTTCTTGTAGTCACCATCTTCAGGAAAAATAAAATAAGAAAATTGATAAACACAACGGTGCATGAATTCATCTAAATCTAAGCAATTGGTTCTATATGATGCAAATTCAGCGGTCAATGCGAACTGCAGATTTACAGCGTAAGCTAAATTGGTACGAGGCATTAATAAGACATGCTATATACAAAAATAAATTACCCGGCTTTTTAACTTTATTATTCTGAATAGTACATATATATATATATATATATATATTTGTGAATTTGTTCGGAAGGGAAATCAACCGAAGTCTTAAAACCCTCCTAAGTGCACCTAGCCCAGTTCACGAGCACCACATAAGTGGTCGATCTTAGAGTATGCACATGATAAGCTCTTAGCATGTAATTGCGGGTTTCGAACCCGCAACACTGTTATCATGCTGCGGACATTCTCAATAGTATTGTCACTGAAGTTTTTTTTATTACAAATTACCGACCTAGAACTTTAATTGTTATTTGATAATTAATCCAATTCGTAACTGCATCTAATCTTTACATCAAAATGGATCAAAATACACAACATATATTTTTACTAGTTCATGCTAACCGTACATCTCTTCTTAACCTTAAATTTTGTAATGAGAAAACCGGACATGCTATGTAGAATCATTAGTAAATGCACTTTGAATACTGCATTTAATAATACTAAATTTCATATTATATTTGTAAATAAAAGATAGCTTAATACCAAATAGAATCAATCACCCCTTGCAGCAATAAGTTTCTTACAGTGACTTACGACCATCGAGGATTTTACGTCTATTTTCGACCTTTTAACCTAACTACATTCAAACTGATTAGACAAGTTAAACTAGATGATTATCGAGGCAAGCATCACATGAAAGAATTCAATTGGAGTCGAGACAAAGATACATAGTTGAATCATCGAGGATTTTACATCTATTTTACATCTATTTTACCTCTTGTTGCAATAAGTTTCTTACAGTGACTTATGACCATTGAGGATTTTACATCTATTTTCGACCTTTTAACCAAGCTACATTCAAACTGATTAGACAAATTAAACTAGATGATTATGGAGCCAAGCATCACATGAAAGAATTAATTCAATTGGAGTCGAGACAAAGATACATAGTTGAATCTATGTATCTTCTTTGTTTCTGAATACCAGTATCACATGAAAGAATTCAATTGGAGTCGAGCAAATAAAAACATACATTAAGTTCATCATAGGCCTACAATTAATCAAATTTTCATTTTAGTGCCTACAACTATGACTCTTGCGCTATCAAAATACTATGTTTTATTTCTTCCTGTTAGTAGTTCTAATAGACTAATTGTGTTTGTGTCACCCTGGAGCTGCATATATTGCTCTTCTCACTCACTCTTAGCGTGTGTTTGTATCCTTTCACTCTTTTACTTCTCACATGTCATGGATATAGTGGTTCAGGTTTACTTAGCTGCGTGCAGGACTAAGTAGTACAAATGATTGATTATCAGCAGTATTGTTGTGCTCGTTATTTTCTATTATAGGTAATATTTTTTCAATAAAACCAGCTTTATCTACACAACGCATAGTTGTACTGAAGTTGTCATCCCCACTAGTGTACATCTCTGAAAAGTATGTCTCTTTTATTACAAGCAACCTAAAAAGATAAACTCACGCGTCCGGAAACCTAGTGCATGCAAAACCACATGATGATTGTCAAATAAACTCAGGGGAGCTGTTAGAAATTCAGTGAATGGGAGACAGAAAGAAAACAGAGACGGGTTGGAAAGCCTAGAGGCGTGTTGTCACTATTCGAAAACAATATTTCTGCAGTACAGGAAATTTGCTCGCAGGATACAACAAGGCTTGAGAATTCCTGTGAGAGAGGAAGGATAACATATCGCTCGATTATTATTCTGTTATGGATGGAGAGAGCCGCATTTATAGAGTAGATGGTATCCGTTGGACAAAACAATATATAGAGTAGAAGTGCCCAAGTGTCTATCTATGACCATTTAAATGTAAGCCCAAGTAGTTAGTCCAACTCTTATTTATGGGCTTTACTCAATCTGTTTTTCATATTGGACAAAACAATATATAGTTTCCATTTCCATCTCCTTCTACCATGTGGGACATTTGCACTTCTCCACTATACACACAAATTACATAACGTTCCCCCACTAATTTATGTGTATTAATTTTTCTATTGATAAACGTTATCCATACAAAAAGTTATCTTTCGATTTGGACCTTTAATTAGTGTACATTAGTTAAAGTTTTAACAAAGTTGTAGGTATCTGTAAAAGATTGAAGCACAACTCCTATCATAAAACCGAACAGATGACACAGACAAATTTATCCGCTAGATCTCACAAGATTCTCAACACAACCTTAGCATTAATCCTGAATACATGAACATTTATAAATGTAACACATACATTTAGTGAAGCGACACCACTTCTATGTTCAAAAAGGTAAAGCCTATCAAATGCAACCTATTCATTATGCATTTGCTCACAAACTAGCCTTGATCAATGAAATATATATGGAATTGTGCTAGTTCTTTTAAGCACTTATCGACAACTTGTTGTTAGCCATTTAACTTGAAGACTAATATACTAATCTGAAATTGGGTTCCCGTCGTCGGCGCTTAGAATTTTAAGTCCCATATTTTTTGTTGTACTTTGCACTAAGTCTCTAGCAAGTGCTTTGGTGAGAGGATCCGCTAAGTTTTCGCTGTACTTTACATATATAATGGTGATCACCCCTTTAGTAATTAAATCTCTCACAAACGTATGTCTTAAACTAATATGTCTAGATTTTCCATTGTAAACATCACTATATGCTCTAGACAAGTAGACGGAAATAGCAGATAACGAGTGTGGCCACATAATTTAATGTCTAATAACAAGTCTCGTAACCATTCTGCTTCCTTAGCTACGGCACCAAGGGCTATAAATTCCGATTCCATAGTTGAATGTGCTATACATATTTGTTTCTTGGATGCCCAACTGATGGCCCATCCTCCTAATGAGCATATCCATCCAGATGTTGATAGGCTCTCATTGGTACTAAACATCCAACTTGCATCACTATGACCTTCTAGCATACTTGGATAATCAGTATAAACTAATTTCAATTCTTTTGTTCTTTTGAGATATCCAAGAATCCTATTAATTGCTTTCCAATGATGTATACTCGGTTTGGGATGTAAATCTTGACATCATGTTAATAGCAAAAACCATATCTGGCCTTGTGCAATATGTGACATACATAAGACATCCAATGGCACCGACATATTCCAGTTGAGCAATGATTCGACCTTTATTTTATACAAATCTTTATGCAAAAAGGGGTTTAAAGTTGTTCTAGAATCTGACAAAGTTATTGTATCTAAGAATGGAGTATTCGTAGGGAAATGATACTCATGTGGTGGCATGTTTAAGTTATCAATTACTACGGTTGCTTATGTTGTTGATTCTCCTAGTTCTTTATGGCATGCTAGATTAGGACATTTGAATTTTAATTGCTTAAATTATATGTCAAAACATGGCTATATTAACTATTCTGTCAAAACATCCAGGAACTCACAAAGTACTTGACAAGTGCCATCCCTACATAGTGGATCAATACTAATTCCTAAGGGTGCATGGAAATATGTTGCCACTCCAATGGCCCTCCTCTTTAGTTACATAGAGCTTCACTCAAGTGTCATTCCAGAGTTCCTATGTTTCATAACGACAATCTCCATAGACAGTCTAGATCTACGAATCAACTGATCGTATCCCTAGGCCTACAAAACATGTTAGCAACCATGCAAAACAACCATGAACGCAAGAAGCCAACATCAAACTAGTACCAAAAGTTGCAAGACCCCTGCCTATGTATATGTGGATTAATACCGATATCCATATCCTCTATAGGGATCACTATCGATCCACATCCCTTGGGGATATGGATCCAATTTTTTTAGAGGGATTGGTCATCGTAGCGAGAGCCTACACGAGAAACTTCATTTAGATATTTACTTTTTTATGCCTATTAATATTGTGGTTGCTAAAGAAAACACAATCTGACATAATATCACCTTCTTTCGAATCAAAGCATTGGCCACTACATTATTCTTTCTTGATGTATAATCAATATCGAGATCATAGGTAGGTAGAAACTCGAGCTATCTGATCTGCCTCTTGTTCAGATCCTTATGGGTAAAAATATACTTCAGCAACTGGTGATCCGTAAAGAGCTCAAACATAGTCCCTAAATGATGCCTTCATAACTTCAAAACAAAAAACACAATGAACCATTCAAAATCATGAACTACATAGTTTGATTCATGAGTCTTAAAATGACGACTAGCATAAGCAATAACATTTCCATTCTACATCAAAACAGCTTCCACATCTTCTTAGCAAGCATCGGTATACACCGTTAATCCATCACTTCTATTTAGGACGGTAAGATGAAGTTAGCTTTTTGTTTAACTCATCAAATGCAGCTTCACACTTATCACTCCAAATAGACTTGGTATTCTTCTGGGTCAAAGTATTAAGAGGTGCAACAATCTGAGTAAAATTCTCTATAAATATACAATAATAACCTGTAAGGTATAAAAAGCGACGAATATCCGAAGGAGTTTTTGGTTTTTCCCAATCCTAAAAATAGATAGGGAATTAAATTCAAAGACGATAAAATGACTAAGTAATGAAAGAAGGAAAATGGATAGAACTTACATTAATCGCATCAACCTCAATAAGATCAACAGAAGCCCCATTCTCCGAAACAATATGCCCAAGGAATCTGACTTCGTCTTTCCAGTAATGACATTTAGAAAATTTAGCCTTTAATTGATGACTTCTGATAGTTTCAAGAACAAAGCTCAAATGCGATTCATGCTCCTTCCCAAATTTAGAAAAGACAAGAATGGCATTGATGAAAACTAGGACAAATTTATTAATGACATCATAGAAGACACGACTCATGAGATCGACGAATAAAGCTAGAGCATTGGTTAAGCCAAAGGGAATAACTAACCATTTATAGAAACTGTTCTCCGTTCGAAAGGCTATATTGGGAATGCTTTCCTTAGCCACTATAAGCTGGTGGAAACCAGTAGCAAGATCAAGTTGTGAAAATACCTTAGCTCTGTGGAGCTGATAAAATATATCATTGATACGAGCCAAAAGATATATATTCTTCGAAGTTAGCTTATTCATCTCCCTTTAATTGATGCACATCCTTAGAAAACCATCTGACTTAGTGGCAAACACCACTACTGCTCTCCCATTCAGAATAACTCCGCCTAATCTAACCCTTAGAGAATAAATCTTCAATCTGATTTCTGACTCGGCTTTCTTCTTTGGTACCATTCTTATGGGTGGAAGAACTACCGGTCAGGCTCCAGGAATAGAATTAATATAAAATTCAATTTCCCTGTGAGGTGGGAGAGAAGCGACTTCATCAAATACATCGAAGTAGAGTTTGAACACTGGAATGGAATCAAGATCGCTAGGCTAACAATCAAGAGAGAAAATGAAACAACTGGCATACTCCTGAGGCATCTTACATTCAATTAATATAGGATTTCTCCGATCTCCTACTAAAGAGACAAATCTAGCCTTGCAAAAGATAATAGCTTTATATTTCTTCAACCACTTGCCTCCAAGGAAAAATCCAAAAGCATCAAAAATAAGAAGAAGAAAAATTCACAATGATCCTACTAAGATTCGTAGGACCACTAATGGGATATCCAGATGCATATTCAAATTTATTACAAAAGTCTACAGATATGAAACTATGAGATGCATCGGTGTGAAATAAAACCATGAATAGGACGAGAATATAAAGGAAAGGTACCCTGAAGCGTACATTGAGTATCATCACCGATATGAGTGAAAGAGGTAACTATGAAGACTTTAGATGTTTTTCCCTTCTGTTAAGTAGGACATTCTTTTTTGAAGTGGCCAGGTTACAAGAAAATATGGCATAGATCCTTCCTTATCATTTGGGTTGGTGGAACAGAAAATCCGACTAAAATAGAAGAGTTGTTGGCGTAATGACTCTTTTGGTTGCACTTGAAGCAGGTAATGGAAGATAGATTGATAGGTTGCCTTTGAGATGCATATTTAATGCCTTGGGGACTCTGTCAGTTCTTCTTTTACTGATAAAAGTTGGCCTTCCTCTTCTTTGAGACGTAGGAGGCTCGCTAAGACGAGGTGTCTTCACAGCCTACTTACCATTAGTATTAGCAGTCTTAAATCTGATGGCCATATACATAAGATCAGCAAAGAGTTTGACAACATGATATATCAGGTAATCATAGTACTTTGGGCGAGATCCAAATACGAACTTATCATCCTTTTAGAGATGAATGTCAATCAAGCTAGGTCAAACTTAGACAGTTCAGTATGTTGGAGAATGGTGTTTTGATGACAACAACCTTATTTCAATATTAATTGATTATAAAATATATACTAACACTTTCGTCTAGGATATATATATATACACACACACACACATATGCAGGATTTATATACAAGAATTATTACTGAAGACTATACAGTTTAAAGATATTAGAGATTCAAAATTCAAAGATGATTCAAGACTCATGAGTATTAGAGATTTCAAGAGTTCAAGACTCAAGATAAATATAGTAATAAAGTCTAGATTATGTAAGACTCTGAATAGCACTCCAGGTTCAAATTCAAATTTAAATTTAAATTCTGTTTTTCAATTTCCGATTTCAAATTTTATTTTTAGATTCTAATTTCAATCTCTATTTTATTGTCTTTACTTTACTTTTGATTTCAAACTTAAGTTTTATATATTTATACTTTTATATACTTTATATTTATATAGTTTTAACTCTATAATTTTATAATAGCTTATATTTATGTTTTCATATGATTTTCTACTTTATAATATTCATTTATAACACTATGTTTTAATCCAAGAATTTCCAGAATTATATATATATATATATATCAAAACACTTGAAAAATGCTCAAATTCAATTTTTAAAATGTTATGTCGACATACATTTTCATACATGTCGACATATAATTGTCAAAAATTTAAATTTGAAAGGAAGTGTCTTTTCAATATTTGTGACGCTCCAGAAACGTTGCAACCTTTCAAATCTTATAAATAGGGGCTGATTTCGATTTTTTTCATCATTCTTCTTCTCCATCTTCATCTCCTTTCTTTACACCATTATAACTTCTCATTTTTATGATTTCTACACATATTCTCTGCCGAATTCAATTATATTTCCATTAAACTTCTTCTCTTATCACTCTCTACTCATTACTCTCTGAATCAAATGCTATTGAGGAGTTATAGGGCTGTTTGTAATTGTTTGGGTTGTGTAAGTAATTGTTGCTATCCCTTGTAGCCGTGAAATCAAGGACGGGTAGTTGGTAGTATCCCTTGTAGCTGTGAAATCAAGGAGGGTGTACTTGATCAAGTGTGTGTGTGGAATTGGTGGTAACCCTTGTAGCCTTGAAATCAAGGAGGACTGTAATTGGATATTGATATAGTAATAAAACTCTATGCAATCCAACGTTGCGTGGGACTGGACGTAGAAGCAATTCTGAACCAGTATAAAATCGGGTGTGTTCTTTCCTTTTCTGCACTTTATTTTTGTTTATCTTTGTGTTTGTGTTTGATTCTGTGTCTATGATTGTTTCTGTAGTGTTTGATTCGTATAGTATATCATATAAGTTTTAGATTTTGTTTAAATTCGCAAAAACACTATTCACCCCCTCTAGTGTTAGTTTTTCCTTAACGAACCATTCCGCAATCCCTAACAATTGGTATCGGAGCAAGGTCTTTAAAAAGTTCATAATTTGATTTTTGAAAATTTTTAAATGGTAAATTTTGGAATATCTGTTAACACTAGTGTCAGTTTATGCATTGTTCCAATGTTGAAAGAGTCTGCAGATAATCATGTTTAAAAGTCATCTGATGTACTGGAATATTGTCCAATCCCAGAAAGGATGTGTTTTATGACTTTTGAAAATTCAAAAGTTGAAAAGATGGGTGAAGTGGCTATTGGTAATTCAAATTCTGAAATGGTGGCTTTTGAAAATTCAAATTCTGAAAAGGTGGCTGTTGGAAGTTCAAATTCCGAATTGGCATGTTACATGGCTGTTGAGAATTAAAATTCTGGAAAGAAATTGGTGGAAATCCAGAAGGACAAATGGATACTGGATAGTGGCTGTTCGAGACATATGACGGGAAATCCTAAATTACTCAATAATTTGAAATATGAATATGGTGTAATGGTGAACTTCGGAGATAACTCTAAAGGATACATTATCAGAATCGGCAATGTGGGTAATTTTGAAACTCCTACTATTTATGATGTTTTATTAGTTAGGAATTTAAAACACAACTTGCTAAGTATAAGTCAACTTTGCGATAAGGGTTATAAAATAAACTTTGTAAAATATAAATGTTTTATAGAAGATAGGAATTCAAAAGTAATATTCGAAGGAGATAGAAAGAAAAATATCTATATATTGAGTATGAAAATCTCCAGTGATAACCTATGTCTTATGGTCAATGCAAGTGATCCCTGGATCTCGCATAAGAGATTTGGTCATATAAATTTCAAGCACATTTCTAGGATTTCTAAGTTAGATTCCATTAGAAGATTACCCAAAATGAAATTTAAAGTTAATAATTTATGCAATGCTTGTCAATTCGTAAAACTACATTTAAGTCAAAAGAGAAAATTACTACATCAAAACCATTAGAGTTAATTCACATGGATTTATTTGTTCCATCTCAAGTTCAATCGATAAATCATAATAGATATGTTTTCGTAATAGTCGACGATTTTTCTAGATTTACTTGGACTTTGTTTCTTAAAAATAAAAAGTGATGCTTTTGATCAATTTAAATCTTTTTCTAAAAGAATTCAAAATTTATTATCACTAAAAATCAAAACAATACGAAGTGATTATGGCGGAGAATTCAAAAACGAAAATTTTGAAAAATATTGTAATAAACATGGAATAACCTATAAATTTTCAATTCTGAGAAAAAATGGAGTAGCTGAATGTAAAAAGAGGACGATACAAGAGTGTGCGAGAACTATGTTATCTGATAGTAATTTACCAAGAATTTTTTTTGGCTGAGGCAGTTGCAACAACTTGCTATAATATAAATAGAATTTCAATTAGACCTTTAGCTCGTAAAACCCCATATGAACTTTTGTATAATAAGAAACCAAAAGTATCATATTTTAAAATATTTGGAAGTAAATGTTTTATACTTAATACTAAAGACAATTTGGACAAGTTTGACTCGAAATCCGATAAAGGAATATTTATTGGATATTCAGAAAGAAGTAAAGCATATAGAGTTTTCAATACTCGAACCAATACCATAGAAAAAACTTTAAACATATCTTTCGACGAAAACTATAAGAGTATAACTCAAAACAATGAAGATGAATGTGAAAATGAAATTAATGAAATAAATTATGAAGATAATCAACCAAATAAAAGAATTAGATTACTTAGAGATCATCTTGTAGAAAATATCTTAGGAGATATTGAATCCGTTATTAGAACCCGTAATCAATTAAATAATATGAGTAATACTGCATTTATTTCAACTATTGAACCTAAGAATCCAAATGAAGCATCTTCCGATGATTCATGGATGCTTTCTATTAGTTTATTAGGAATAATGTATGGGAACTTGTTCCTAGACCAGAGGATAAGACTATAACAGGAACCAAATAGGTTTATAAAAATAAAATGAATGAACACGGTGAGGTCGTAAGAAGTAAGACACGTCCAGTAGCACAAAGTTATACTCAAGAAGAAGGAATAGATTAAGATGAAAATTTTGCCCCCGTAACAAG
Source organism: Allium sativum (assembly GCA_030737875.1). Taxonomy (NCBI): domain Eukaryota; kingdom Viridiplantae; phylum Streptophyta; class Magnoliopsida; order Asparagales; family Amaryllidaceae; genus Allium; species Allium sativum. Next base: position 1,047,857,216 of record CM060922.1, read on the forward strand.
ACTAGAAGCTATTAAGATTTTACTAGCCTTTGCAAACCATAATAATTTCAAATTATATCAAATAGATGTCAAAAGTGCTTTCCTAAATGGATTTGTTAAAGAAAACTTATATGTAGAGCAACCACCTCTATTTAAAGATGAAAAATTACCAGATCACGTATATAAGTTAAAGAAAGCGTTATATGGATTAAAACAGGCTCCTAGGGCTTGGTATGATAGATTAAGAAATTATTTGTTACAATCAAATTTTGAAATAGGAAAATTAGATAATACTTTGTTCATTAAGAAAAATAATCTAGATATTTAATTAGTACAAATATATGTTGACGATATAATATTCGGATCAATAAACAACAAGATGTATAAAGAATTTTCAGATATAATGACCCAAGAATTTGAAATGAGTCATATGGGAGAACTAACATTCTTTTTAGGATTACAAATTCGTCAATTAAAGGATGAAATATTTATTAATCAAGAAAAATACGCAAGAGATCTAATTAATAAATACAATCTAACAACAACAGATGGGAGACCAACACCTGTTGCAACTAATATAGCATTAAGTAAATATGATACATCTAAAGTGATCAAAAACTATATAGAGGAATGATAGGATCGTTATTATATATAACTGCTAGTAGACCAGATATAATGCATAGTGTATGTCTTCGTGCAAGATATCAATCGCAACCTAAAGAAACACATTTAAAAGTCGTAAAACGTATTCTAAGGTATGTAAAACATACATTTGACTTTGGATTATTTTACCCTAAGGATGATTCATTCGACTTAGTTTCTTACTGTGACACTGAATGTGCGGGATGTAAATACGATCATAAAATACTAGTGGAACATGTCACTTCTTAAGACATTCACTAGTCTCGTGGTTTAGTAAAAAGCAAAATACTATACCTTTGTCAACAACTGAAGCAGAATATATCTTTGTTGCTTTGGCTTGTTCACAAGTAATATATATGCAACAATCTCTAAATGATTTTGGATTAAATATAAATAAATCACTGATATACTGTGATAATATGAATGATATAAATATTCCTAAAAATCCAACTCATCATTCAAGAACTAAGCATATCGATGTAAGACATAATTTTCTAGGAGATAACATAAGTAAAGAGAAAATTTCACTAGAATTTATAGAAACAGATCAACAAATAGCGGATATATTAACAAAACCATTAAACGAAGTAAAATTTACTAAATTTAGAAGAGAATTAGGAATATGTTCATTAAGTGAGTTAGAATAATTAAATATACTAACATATATATAACATAAAGAAAATCAGGAAAATAAAATTTAAAAGACAAGTATGTCGACATACATTTATGTATATGTCGACATATAAATGCCAGAATTTTAAAATTAATTCCCACCAAAAGTTAGTTATAATAATTATTTAAATCCTCTACTTCGACTTTTCTTCTTCATTTTCAATTATCTCTTTTGTAAAAATTCTAAACTAAAATAAACAATGGCCTCCACCAATTTAAACACCCAAACTAATCCCGATTCGTCTGTTGGACCATCCGAAGGTCCTTTTCAACGATCTACGCTATCTCATGTCATCAAAATTGAAGATAAGATGGAGTATGCTCTACAAATGATGGCTTAAATGCAAGTACTTCAAAAAAGGATGAGCCAAGAACAAAATAGGCAAGTAAAAGTGATAAGAAGCCTCCTTAAGTTTATAACGGATAATCAGGCTAATCCGATTATCATTGAAGATGATAACGAGCCTATGGGAGAAGGGGAGGAACCAAAAGAAGAGGAAGAAGAGATAACGGAGGAAGAGGAACCCTAGGAAGAGCAACAAGAAGTTTTAAATGAAGAGGATCAAGTCGTTTGTATGGGTGAAGTCCTATACGATCATAACAGAAATATGGTTGAATGGAATGGAGAATTTTGTCTTCATTATACAAATTGTCCTACTCACAAGTCCCCTATAGTTAACGACAAGTAGATTATATGTTTTGATTCGATTCTTGTCATATATTTTCGTTCATTTTCGTTAATTACATGTATAAAATGTACATATAATATTGCTTGTAAAAACAATTATTAAATATATTGCTTGTTTTGTATAACATAAGTGTTCTATTACCTTGTTATATATGCAACAATTAAGGGAGAGTATATTAGAATTATAAATGGAAACACTTTACTTAGGGGAAGTAACTATTTTGATTTAGGAATTACTTAGTTACTTATAGGTTTTATTTAGATAGTTATACGATTTAGGAAGAGTAGTTTTAGAATTTCTTTTCGATAATGCCAAAGGGGGAGAAATTATAAAATATAGACATAGTTTATAGAATTCATATAGACAAGGGGTGTATTTGAAGTATCATCATAAACAGGTATATACAGGTATAATATTTTATAAACTAAGGCTGTCATCATAAAAAAGGGGAAGATTGTTGGAGAATGGAGTTTTGATGACAACAACCTTATTTCAATATTAATTGATTATAAAATATATACTAACACTTTTGTCTAGGATATATATATATATATACACACACACACACACATATGAAGGATTTATATACAGGAATTATTACTGAAGAATGTACAGTTTAAAGATATTATAGATTCAGAATTCAGAGATGATTCAAGACTCATGAGTATTCAAGATTTCAAGATAAATATAGTAATACAGTCTAGATTATGTAAGACTCTAAATAACACTCCAGGTTCCAATTCAAATTTAAATTCAAATTCTACTTTTCTGTTTCTGATTTCAAATTCTATTTTCAATCTCTATATTCTCTATTATATTGTCTTTACTTTACTTTTGATTTCAAACTCAAGTTTTATAAGTTTTATATATTTATACTTTTATATACTTTATATTTATATATTTTTAACTCTATAATTTTATAGACATGTTTATATTTATGTTTTCATATGATTTTCTACTTTATAATATTCATTTATAACACTATGTTTTAGTTCAAGAATTTCCATAATTATATATATATTATATATATCAAAACACTTGTAAAATTCTTAAAATTCAATTTTCAAACATGATATGTCGACATACATTTTCATACATGTCGACATATAACTGTCAGAAATTTAAATTTGAAAGGAAGTGTCTTTTCACTATTTGTGATGCTCCAGAAACGTTGCAACCTTTCAAATCTTATGAATAGGGGCTGATTTCGATTTTTTCATCATTCTCCTTCTCCATCTTCATCTCCTTTCTTTACACCATTATATCTTCTCATTTTTATGATTTCTACACTTGTACTCTGCCAAATTCAACTCTATTTCATTAAACTTCTTCTCTTCTCACTCTCTACTCATTACTCTCTGAATCAAGTGCTATTGAAGAGTTATAGGGCTGTTTATAATATTTTGGGTTGTGTAAGTAATCAGTGGTATCCCTTATTGCGTGAAACCATGAATGATTAATCGGTGGTATCCCTTGTAGCCGTGAAATCAAGGAGGGTATACTTGGTCAAGTGTGTGTGTGTGTGTGGAATCTGTGGTATCCCTTGTAGTCGTGAAATCAAGGAGGATTGCAATTGGATATTGATATAGTAATAAAAATCTGTGCACTCCAGCATTACGTGGGACTGGATGTAGGAGCAATTCCAAACCAGTATAAAATATGGTGTGTTCTTTCCTTTTCTGCCCTTTATTTTTGTTTATCTTTGTGTTTGTGCTAGATTCTGTGTCTATGATTGTTTTTGTGGTGTTTAATTCATATACTATATCGTATAAGTCTCATATTTTGTTTAAATTCGCAAAAACACTATTCACCCTCCTCTAGTATTTGTTTTGCCTTAACGATCCATTCCGCAATACCTTACATGGTAACTTCCTCTCATACTCTGAACAAGTCATGCTTCCCTATTCAAGATCCATAAACTCTCGATATAACTAAGATTTCCTAGATTAGGGCATCCATTTTTCCACAAAAGAGTCTTTGGTTTTAAGGTTAAGGCTATATTCAAGGAAAAGATTCTTAACAATTTTGGATTTAACAAAGATTTTACCTAAAGTGTTGCTAAGTGATATTCACCTAGATAGTTTGAGCAGTAACAGAATCCCACTAATCCTAGGTAGTACCCTGCAACTTCCAAGTAACCAACTGATGCTTTTAAGCGTTAGTAATCTCAGACTCGGTAAAAAAATCTCTTCGTGCTTTTTAACCACTGTCGGGCCTCAATAATACCCTCTGTTAATGTGAACTTGGTACCTTCAAGCTAGGTGTACTCCTTTCAAACTGTGGTGAACTTGGCAGGTTGAGATGGAAGTGGTGCAACTGGTGCAGCTGAGGCATTTGCACGACCCCTACCTCTGACATTCCATCTAGTACTCATATGGAAGATAAAAGAATGGATTTTAGACAAAGATAAAGATATAGACTTAAAGAAAATCCTAATAAAAAGAATTATGTAACAACCCGAATGTTTATCAAACAACAATTAATTAATGAATTAATTAATTAGAGAATAGGTTGAGATAATGAATATTAAGCTAAAAATAAATGGGAATTGGGCAACAGGGGTTGCACCATTGGGTCCATTATGATTTTTTGATTCAGATAGACATTTGGTTTGTGTAAAACGGATTTAAAATAAAGAAGTTGTGATAGTTTGAATTAAAAACCCAAAAATTAATAAAAGTATACAAATAATGCGAACATTAACTTGGACGATCCAGTCCTAGCTGGGTCGACCCAGACCCCAAGTAGATCGACCCATGTGTCGACCTACTAGGATGGTGGGTCAACCTAGACAATGTAACCATACACGTTTTCGTGCCAGCACGTATCGATTTAGGATGGATTTTGGGGGTGCGTTCTTCTGGAGAATTATGAAAATCCAATGAATCTAAACTTCTAGCTCTGTTATAAATATTCTCCAAAACCTACTCCATTTCTCAGCCTTCATCTCAAATAACCTATTCTCAAATATATTTATAATGGAGTACCGAGGCTTAGTTCTGCACAGATTTTTGGAGGATACTCATAGGTAGAGATTTCCTACCAGGGGTTATTAGATTTGCTTAAGTTTTGGGTGAATATTTTCTATAATTACCAGATTTCTACCAAGTTGAGGTTAGATTGTTTCAATAGTAGTTGCAGTGGTTTCGAATCTTAACTTTTCTGCAGATACACAGATCCCGTTTGTTTGTGATTTATTTAAAGATCTATCTATTCCTAATTCTCTTTCTGTAAATAATTCTTGTAAATCTGATCCCCTACTTCTATCTTTTCTTCTGTTTATTTAAGTAATCGCAAGATTCAGTACAAATTGGGGCTTTCCTTAATAGTATAATAAATTACAAATTTCTTCTAATTCTTATACCTTTTTCTGTCAATAATATATGTAGATTTGATTATCGTTTCTATATATTTCTGTAAATCTATTATGTTAGCTTTATTCAATTCATTTACACCTCTAGTCCTTCGTATTTAATTTTATTACAATTTAGTATCAGGCCTATTTTATTCTAGATCTATTCTTATTTATCTGAGCTTGGGCCATGCGAGAGTCTAGGTAATTGTCCTTATTATTTTGACGTTGATATTAGGCCTTCAGGAGCCCAAACCATTTATTCCTTCTTATTTACTCACAAGTTGGGTTAAAAATATGTAATTGACAATAGTAGCGCAATTGGGGAAAAAAATAAGAAATATGTATAAAAAAAATTGGGCTTATTGGGATTATGTGATAAATGACAATTGAACTGTAACTTTGAAAATAGAATAAATGATATTTGGATAGACGCAAATGATGGGGGTTGGGTTGTAAATAAAAATTAAACAAAAGTGATATTTATAGACAACCTGTAAATTAAGTTTACGTGCAACCTATGAAATGACAGAAAAGTTACATGAAGGAAAGTAGGCTTATTAATAAATTTAAGATTGGCGTTAATTTTAAAATAAATAAATTAATAAGCATGTGTAGCGGGAAACTGTTCAGGCAAACGATGGTTGATAGGGAAAATAAAAGGCTCATAGTATTGGTCTATTTCCGTAGTGAGAGTAGACTGATTAGGGAAAATAAGAGGTGAAATAAAATAATTAATTTTGGGTGACCTAGGCATTTGTTGATAATACTATGGGGGGTCTAGGGTAGTTAGGCGGTGAACAAAAATTTTATGGGGACCCTGGCGCTAATAAATTAAATTGAAGGACTAAGTCTAAGGGTGACTTATATCAAATTGCATTTTTGGTTGGGGATCCGTATCAGGCAGTGTCTCTTTTATCAATTGTATGGAGGTCTCACATGAGGTGGAGGCGAGGGCAAGCTTTACTTCACTAGGTAGCTGTGTAGTTAAAGCACTTAGCGTTTTTGTAGCGGCGGAGGTGCAAAAAAATGTAGCGGGGAAATAGCGGGGATATAACGGAGATGCAAATAGTTTCATTAGATGTAAAACTAAATATTTGGAAATTAATAAATCATCTTTCTCATATTATACGTCTACAAGAAACTAATATTAATTAATCTTATATAACAAAATCATGGAATATCATAGCTATGCATGCTAAATTTGAAAAGCGTAATTGATTGTTACCATAAATTAGACATTTACGCGTTAAATCTATCCTTTTATTCTAACTTTATATAGAATTTTTTTTAAAAAAGAATTAGTCAAATCAAGCTTTATATATTAATATTGCTAAAGCGGACGCTAAAAAGCGTGGATTTAGGGGATGTAGCGGAAAATTGCAGGCCTAAAAGCAGATCTATTGTTCATTAGCGCAAAATTGAAATAGCGTAGATGTTAATGAACACTATGGGCTATTGCGGGGATTTAACTGCATAGCTGGGTAGTAAAAGGTCTAAATAAGGTGGGTTCAGGTGCGTTTCGGTAGGGCAATGAGCGTCCATCGCGCGGATTAGGGAAAATAAGACGATATGATGCCTGTGATTAACACTATGTCCTTTAGAGACGATGGGTTGGGTCAGATAAACCCGGGGCCATAGGCGGCATAGGTTATCACGTTTAGGTATGTAAGCCGATCGATAGGTAGTATTAGGAAATTCCATCCGAAATATTTATTCGAGTTGGAAGTTGTAGAAGTACAGAACAGTCTTCGTTATTATTATCATTAATATGATCATTATTATTATCATCATCACTGAATGAGAATTGCCAATCCTTTATGTCTTCCTATTAGTAGTTGTTAACTTTTAGGTGTGCACAAAAACTTACCCTGTCATGACACTAGGACTACTATTTTATCTATTTTCCTTAACTTATCAGTCGTGCTAGTAATCATAGCAGCTCACCAAACTTTATGTCTGACCGATTTTCCTTTCTTCTTTCCTCTTTTCTTCCCTCCAGGCTTACAAGGTGAAAATGTATAGTTAATATTTCTTTGTTGATTCTGTCGTGAAGGATCTCTGCAAAAGATGGATTACCTCTTGTTCCTTTTCCCAAGGTTTGGTTGTATCTTCTTGACTATTTGGGGGATAATATTATTTTGTACTTTAATGATATTTTGACTGAGATTTTGAGACATGATGTATTGCAACGGTTCAGTTAAATTGAAATAAATTTGTTTTTTTTTGACATTGTGATATAAAATTGTTCCATTGTAAACTTATTTTATGTCTTGTGAAATCTTAGTCTCAGTGATATTTTATGCCTCTATACCTACAACGCTCCATATTTCCTTAACGAAATCCCCATATAGATGACGTTAAGAAATGTGGGGTGCTACATTTGGTATCAAAGCCTAAGGTTACAAGATCATTAAAAAAAATTATTTTAAAAGGAAGTATTTTTGAAAGAAAGCGTATTTGGAAACCAAAAAGTTAATTTTGAAAATATAGTTATCCCCTCTTGTCAGTTACATACTTCCTTTAACTCTTTCGAATTCTGAATCTCTTCGTTAAGTTATCTATAAAAAATTCATGTAAGCTTTTCTATGTACAGGAACCTCGAATCTTTATAGGTTGAAGTTTTGATTAATGGAAAAACAAGTCTAGCTCGTTAATTGGAAAGGTCAAAGTTAGAGAGTAACTTGCTGCTTAACAAAATAGGGCTAATCATGGATGTGACAACCTTTTTGGCTTAGATTGGTTGGTTAGAAAAAGGGATGTATTTTCATAGTCTAGTTTGTAATTAACATAGAAACGTAATTACAAGAATGAATGGATTAGTGCGGAATAGGGATATAGCCGTGTTGCGCACTACTCAGCAACTTATAGATAATCAAAAGAAATATCTTGCAATTACGAATTTCTATAAATTAGATTGTCCTATACTATGGAAATATAGTTTTCTATATTTTCAGTAACCAATCAATCAGGAATAAGCAAAACTTCCAAAAAGGGTAAAATTAAGTATGGCAAGTGAAAAAACAATGTAAGTGTGCTAATGTCGAAGGGATTATAGGAAAATTATCGATCAAAGGGATTGAGGAATGGAAGTATGTAAGAGTTGACGGAAGAAAGAATGTTATATCTTTAGTTCTTTCTAGTTGTCCTATTTTATTTGATTTAGGAGTATTTCATCTCTTTACCTTTGATAAGTTAGTTAGGGTGGTTGAGTGGGGCCATAGCCATGTTGAGATTAGACAAGTCATGTAAAACATATGTACTGTAGACCTAACGAAGCTGTCCTTTAAAAGTATGGTAAATTCCCGAGTGTATAACGATAGTGCTAGCTGACAATTTTGCACTTATGTACTTTTCTGGGCCCAGTGGTAGTTTCTTAATCCCGTCGGAAGATAAGCTTGATTATCTATAGTGGATCGGGGTTAAAAATATAAGTCTTGATTTAAGAGATGTTTGGGGCATTTACGGGTATGAGTTGGTTTGGGTCTAGTTAGATCATCAATATAATTTTTTATCCCAAATTTTGGGGACATTGGTAGTATAGTTTGATTACGGTGCTTATATTCCAAGGTTTTGAGATAGGAAAATTTAGATGATGGATTAGTTAGCCAATTAAGGGCTATTTTGACTGCAAGAAGTGGGTGGTCGGGCAAGGATATACAGTAGACTAGCTTTCGAGACTTCTTGTGACTCGAAGGGTTAGTCATGTAGATATCGCTATTTTTCCTTAGTGCATCTATAGGTAGTATCGATTTAGCTCTCTTATGCTATCTATTCTGAATATCTTAAGAGGACGAAAGATTATCTCCTATGAGAGATATTGATTTTTGGATTTATATTTGTGACAATGTTAAACTTGTAGCATTATGGATAAAGCACATGGTTTTGAGAGTGAGATGAGATTGAGTTTCATGCTTATGATTGGAATCTTTCCTAGCAATGGAGCTAGGTTGTTAATGAATGTAGGAATTTTTGTATTAGAGGCATCATTCGTCTTTGTTACAAAGACAGATAGTTCCTTCGGCTTAGTAGCAATCATTAGTAAATTATTTCGGAAGGAAATATTTCTCTTTGACTCGTATAGATGGTCTTTTGGGAATGATTGGGAGACAAATTTTCCCTATGGTCAGATTTCTTTGCTTATGGCTTCTGACAGGTTTTTAATAGTGGAAAAAGAAATATAGGAATGAAGGATGACTGCAGAACGTCTAATGGATTTTTGGGGTAGTTGCCATGCCTTAGGCTAGCTTGTACCTAGGCCTAATTCTTGACTTGTGCAGTAGGGCCATTGGTAAGTCAGTGTTGGTGACATGTTGGTCTAAAATGAAATAGGGAAAATCTTCTTCAGATTAAAGTTTAGTACCAATTTTGTCAAAGTAACATTGGTAAAAAAACCTGTTATGGTAGTTATCTTGGATTAACTACCATTAATTTCTTATAAGTGGGACTATTATCTATTATAAGGAAAGTCTGAATATTCAGTAGCCACAGGTTGTTGGTTAGTTGTTTCCTTACTAGGGATTGAGGGCTTTAAGACAAGGAAAATTTGTTGAATTTGAGTGTCTAATGGTTTTTGGAGATTTCCTTGTAAAAAGTAAGGATACAGTTAACAATTCTTGGCTTTTTGAGGTTTAATGGTTCATGTAATATCTTTGGAAATATTTTGTAGACCCAAAAGATTTAATCGTGATTGTATCTTAAGATTGGATAGGGATTCACCATTTAAGTTACATTATTGAGATTTGATGCTTATCAGGATTTTTGTCATTTGGACAAAAGAGGTGGATTTTAGGAGTTTTAACTAAATCTTTATATGACCACAGAATTGAGGCAAGTAACAAGTTTGGCCAATGGCGAATAAAGACAATATAAAGGTTTCAAACGGATAATTGTGTTCCAAGACGAGAATTGAAAGAAGGAGTACTTTGAGGAAAATAAGAAAAATTATGGAACCACTTTGAGTCAAAAATCATTTATATAAAGTTTAAGAAAGATTTTTTTTTTTTAAAAAAAAAACTTATTTGTTTTGACATGAAATCCGTATAATTGGAAATTCATGCAAGCAACTATATATAATATGAAAAGAAGTTTTTGTAACTAAAAGTTTACCTCTTTAGGATTTTTCAAATAAGGTTTTGAAAAATATATGGATGAAGTGGAACGATATAAGTAAATCCTTATAGGGTTGGACAACATAAGTGGAACAAATTAGGGAACACAAGACAGTAAGGTAAAGATTGGATTAGTTCACTTGGAATATTTTGATGGATTAAGTCACTTGATTAATTTCTTCCTAAAGTAATTAGGATGGTGAATTTAATCACATCATAGAAATCCAGAAATGTGTGAGAGTTAATTCACATTTCACTTTGGCCAACGATTCTGGTCAATTTATCTAATTTTAAACAAGCATTTAAAATTAGATAAAATTCTGATTAGCTCCAGTTCATTCCAAACTAGCTCGACCGTGAAGATATCGTTCATACGAGTCCAACGGCTCCAGTTTCATCCGATTCTATTCGTGTATGCAAAAGTTATATCGATTACAAGATTTCACTTAAATTAAAAATATCCTAACTCTTAATTATATCATTAAACTTTAATATCAATCATTAGTTTAATAAATTACCATTATTACGACTAATCCACTACTTAAACTAATTAACCCCATAACCCTTTCTTCTACTAGAAATCGACTTATCCTTTAACCATTTCATCACCTTCAAACAGGCGTCCTCTTCACCATAACCAAACGAAGTTCACTAGAGTCTGATCCCATTGATCCTCGTCGACTTCTCTTCCTTCCTTGACCAACGCGATCCCCTTACAGTTTTCAAACTCGACACAACTTAGGATGCCCCAATCTGCCGTCATCGCCTCCATCAGCCATCGCAGTCCAGAGCCTTCAGCCGCGTTTCACCCCATCCCTTTCCTAGCAGAAAACCCCACTTCGAACACCCAATGACACGCCTTCCTAAACCACTTGTTCGATCCCCACAACTCGCAACCTCGATGTTCAGCACATATCCGACTTCGTGCTACCCAGTAAGAATAATGCGACCTAAAACTCCAAAATAATCCACAAAAATTTGCAAATTGATGATAAACTCCTCCACAAACATAAATACACCATTCTATTCACCTACCGATGATCTAATATCACGAATTTATCCTCTAAAGTCACGCTGTAAAAAAAATAGTGAATATTATGGTTGTGGAAATCTTCAAATCTTACATGGGGTGGAAGCTAGATGAATGAGGAACTCAATGAATTCGAGATTGTGAATTTTCATTGAGTGATTTGTTTTTTAAACGATTTATGAAGTAGGAGATCTCTCGTTCCTTTTTATTTCACCGGAAGAGTAATTTTTAGCCAAACGGGGAAAATGGAAACAATTGGTGATTAGGGATGTTGAACGAACGGGTTGTCTGATGTGAGGTTAATTTATAGATAGATTAATATTATTCTATTTTTGATTTAACTAGCGATATTTTCTTGAAGCGACTAACGAATTTTTTTTGTCTATCGCCACTTCTAATCGCGTTTATTTATTCCTGTGGTCACATACAAACTCCGTTCGCGACGAAAATGGACATATAGCTAGAGTTCGACATTAAGGTCATAATGAAACTTATTTCATCGAATTCAGAATCTGTTTGCTCAAATGGCGTTGATTTATTTACTTTTAATTTTGCTATGCTCACATAATAACTCCAATTGGCGCGAAACTTGAAATCAAGCAACAATTAGCTATTACGGACTCAATAAAATTTGTTTCGTTGAAAACGGAGGTTGTTTGAAGAAAGTCCATTTTAAGGGTCCAGATTAAAATAAAATAAATCAATTTTAAAATTCCTCAATATAATAATAATAAAATATAATAATCAACCATACTTGAGCAAAATATCATATATTTTCAAAATAAAATACTCCGGGTTGAATTCCACGCCAAATCAATATTAAAATATTAAAAATCCCTTTATTAAATATAAATGAACGTTATAATTTATAAACGAATTCCATAGCGACCATTTGAAAATTTGATTTGGAAATAAAACAAAATCTACAATATGAAAACTCGATTTTTCTCTTCCATTAGAAAAATATAATCCAAGAGATTTGGACATTTCTTGTTTCGAAGAAATCCGACTTTTATTGGATTCTGTACATCCTATTGAAGTTCAAATCGTAATATTACGAACATCGTGCCACTGTAGTTCATTTTATAATAAAATTACAAATTAAACGTTCAAACGTAGTTTAATAAACGAATACGTTAATATAATTCAAAACCAAACAACATTAAATCCTTTTAAATTGCTCGTTCTCATTATATTGCAAATCCAACAAATTCCGACTACTCCTGTGACGACCGCCCATAACCCCTACACTAAACAAGAAGAATAATGTGCTGAAAGGTATGCCAGGCAGCTATGGATGATCATCAAGGTATGGTAACAAAATTGGAACCTGTCGTAACTCACAGCGTAAGGATAAAATATAATAGAACATATACAACAAGTATTAATTGTGAAGCAGAAAACACTAAACTTTCAAAACAACTAGAAAGTAATATCCATACACTTGGATTACAACAGTAGTGTTTATACAAATTTTCCTCACTACAACACTTAGAGAAGAATAGCAAACAGTGTAAATTCAAATGCTATATAGTAGGAAAGATAATACGCCAACCTCCAGCTCGCCTTCGAACTGCAACATCGTCCTCACTAAGCTATCACATGCCACATATTCTGCCCATCCAAAAACCGGATGAACAGCCCAAGGTAATAAGAGGGAAACATAAAAACTTGAGTCAGACAACAGTCTTAGTGAGCGATAAAATAGCTAACTAACATCATCAATAAAATATATGAGAATGGGTAAATAAATGAACTAATATACCCACAACACCAGAGAAGAACTCAACCTTATCTTCCCTACATCGAACAGTGATAGCCTTTACAATAACATTTCAACCACACATCCATGAAAACCAAAACACCCATTCAATCATGGCAAAAGACTTATGACATCCAAATTATATATATCTCATGTAAATCACCATAATCGAACTCAACATCCCTCAGACACAAGCCCTAGAGGGATAAACCAATATCATAAAAGCACCTACGGAACATCTCCTTCGACGTTGGACAATCTACATAAGATGGTTCAAACAAAACAACTAATCATCCATGACAGACTCTGGCTATCACCGCCATTCCTGCTTTGAAACCATCGTTAATCATATGATGGCCAACCTTGCCATATGTCAAGGGCTAATTGTAACCCCAGTTATAACATAAACTCCATACATCTTACAACGATATGTATGTTTGTCCAACCTTGACAACTAGTCCTTTCAACGATACCCATAGTACTCGACCAGTGACCTTCCATTCTTTTGGGTGCCCCCATTGTTCCCCAGCTTTGAGCCTGCTAGAACTTACGACAACAATAACTTCTCGGCCTTCGCATCTCTAGTCATCCAACCTGACGACTTCTCTTAGCTCTAGCAACCTTCTCATGCAACCATTATCTACAAACTCACGACCTTTGGGTTATCACCTCCTTCGTTGTTCTACACTAATCAATGAACACATTTCAACACTTCGAACCTTCCTACTTGAATTCACCTTGAAGTAACAACATCACCATGCTGCGACACCACTGACCCTGTTCGACCGACCCATCTTACCGAGCAATGACCGACCCATGTTTTAGAACCTTGACCGACCCGTTACATTCCAAAACATAATCGACCTAACACCCTGGAGCCACCTGAACGAACCATGCCCAGCCCGATCCATGCTCCAGCCCGACCCATAAACACAGACCGACCCATGATTCTTAAAACCACGACCGACCCTTCATGAATTCACCCGACTGACCAAAATTTTGACCGACCCAACCAATCCACCAGAGGCCGACCCATCTTCTACCGACCGACCAACCTATACTACTCCACTATGACCGACCGACCACTCAACTAGTGACCAATCCAACCTCTCAAGTGACACCAAACCCGACCGACCAGCTCCAGACCCGACCGACCAGCTCCAGATCTGACCGACCAGCTCCAGACCCAACCGACCAGCTCTGGCTTGTTCCCCAAGACAAGAATTTCGGCCGACCCTATTTGTAATGGCCTAAATTTTCGTACTCTTTGAGTCGACTAATAACATCACACGTCCAATCCAAATTGCACAGAAATACGAATCATTATTAGAAAGAAGTTAGAGGGTGAGAAATAGAAAGAAAGCGAAATTAGAATAGAAGAAAAACGAAGAACACAAATGTCACTGCGGAACGAATAAAATATATTAAATAACATAGCTTTTGAAATACCAATCAGTAACTGTATATACATACCATCATCGAAGCACAACAGTTATTCCTGTAACAGTTATAACACCTGTTTCCAGATACAACATAGTACACAGCAGAAATATGATAGCCTATAGCTAACTGGTGAAGCCTCCTGCTTCTAGCTCCTCCAAGTGAATCTGTAAAATCCCGACTACTTGGCTGCCCGTATAAATTTGGGCACCCAAGAGTTTAGGGAAAACAAACAAAATAAACTCTGGGTCAGTCATGGGACTGGTGTGAGTAAACTCCAACCATTTGTTTAACTTTCAAAATCCTTTCGAAAGAAATGATAATCGTATTACCGATCCACACATAAACATGGATTGTTTTTACCTTACGATAACCAAAAATATTTTTGATATCAAATCCAATGATATTACAATAGTGTCTACATCAAATAAATAGCAATCTAGCGGAACGCTTGCATCTCGTGCTCCATATATAATATAAAATCAAAATCCGCAGGGCGCTTATTGGAGATTGGATTTCCAACATGACAAGGTATGGAACCACCTTCCGATCAGTGTACTCTAGAGGGGATACACTAGGGTTCAACAAGAACGTCTTGCAACCCGGCCCACACATGACCGACCACTCATTTCGCTTGAGTGTATCGAATGTATATCACCAACGGTTGGGATCAACAACCATTTCCCAAAAGGGACAACATCGATAGATTAAAGAAGCAAATGGAATTTTCTCTAGATAAGTGATTATACATCCTAATGGGAGCGACCCACCTAGCCATGCTGCCTGCCCAATTTTTGTCAATTCCGGTTGTGAGGCTTGAGGTTTGAATTATCTTCCAGAACATCTGGCTACCATTCACTTTAAATGCCACATCGTCAAATCCATTGGAAATCACTAATTGATTCCTACAAAAATACTCAGATTGTTAGGCTAAAGAAGTTTCCCTTCTTTGCCACCAACTTCGTACGTTTGAAGGAATCAACGTACGTAATCCCTTTGGAAATACACTGTTAGACACTCGTCCATACAAGTTGTCCTGGGTCTGGACAAACTGAAGGTACTATTATATTAATCCATCTTGGGCAAATTCTACCTAGGGCTAACAGACAACCTTTGCATTTTACTCCGTCTTCACTTATCTTCAGCATAAGTTGATTCATAACACTTATACCAATACGGAGTGGTATTCAGATATTAAATCTGATCTCGGTCTCTCCATATTGACAACGGAGGTATAAAATAAGTCAAAAGTTTGATAGTCGGTGATTTAACTATCAAAGAAACATCCATGCAATCAACGGTCCTATTTCCAATTGGAAATTGTACCGATTAAGCATCACAAAATACTGGCCCCTTTATATTGATTCCTTATTATATTATCGATTCTAATTTCCCATTTTACCTTTTTCCAGATTCTTTCAAAATTTAATTGTCTTTCTCGATTATTGGAAAGCATTTCCAATATCATACTTCCTTTATTCGAGAAAATATCTCTTATTTCAGTTATAAAACATTTCTAAATATTCGTGAATCTTTATTTTCTATGTTCTGAAAATATACTTCATTAATATCGGAAACATTTCCATATTCCATTTCATAATTCTTTATTCAACAATTCATTTCATTTTTCTATGCGTAGAAAATATCTCACATTTTATTTGGGAAAACATTTCAAAAGTCCTTTAAAATTAATGCGATGTTATTAAACATCGTTATTATACTCAAACCATTAATCATTTATTAACTAACCATATTGCTAATCACTTTTCACTAACGAACCTTAACCATTCTCCATCAATCATGAAGCCAATCAAGTTGGGGTATAATTACCTCTCAGACCTTAATTGAACAACATTCTCAACTTTGAAACAGTCAAGGCTCACAACATCAAACAAAACATCGCTTACGTGACTCTTAGATTCAATCTAAGAATCCACTTCTTTTACGGAAAAATATTGATTATAACGGTGGCGTTATAATCGTTGTTTCCAAACATTTATTCTAACTGCAGCGTTAAAATCGCTGTTTAGATTTATAAAACATTTATTATAACAACAGCGCTAAAAATCGTTGTTTAGATTTACAAAACATTTATTATAGCAACAGCGTTATAATCGCTTTTTGAATAAAATACCATGTGTGACGCACACACTTCCGTTGTTCATTTTTAAAAGATAGTCAAAATGTCCGGATTTACACAATGTAGACATATACCATTCTGTTTGTCGAAACCCATAAGATAAAGGGTATATAAGGATAAAATCCGCTTTCCACCTTTTTTTCAACAAGACCTCTTTACTTGTATTTTATTTCGAAAAAAAATCCATTTTTATCAATGTTTAACACAAATTGTCTTATGTGTTTTCCTTTGCGTTTAAAATCTTTATTTCAATTGCAGTGCTTTGCTTAATTCAATTAAAGTCATCACTTTGGTTTTAAAAACCTCATTTAAACCTTGTTTGGATTAATCACTTATACTAATCCGTTTACCATCTTTTCACCACCTAGCTTAGATTTCATTCTAAAATCATTAACACATTTTAGTCTATTATTAATCTATTAACCATCTTCTTTAAAGGTTCATTCTATTGAATGTTCTTTACTTAATTTAAAAATTAAGAAAAAGCCTTATTTAAATCTCTGCATTTACCAACAAATCCCACTTAAAAATCTCATTTAAAACTTGGATTACAAATCCCTTTATGAAACTCTTATCACCTCCTTGATCAAACTATAGTGCCACTAAATCATTTCTTAATCGAATCCCCAATTAAAATCATTGTTTTAATTATTATTAATTAAAATAACAATTAACTTTATTATTAACTACATTAAAAATAGTTAACTTTGTTATTAACTAAAAATTGTATAATTATTACTTTTTAAAAGCTTATTAAATAATAATTAACTTTATTAACACTAACCAATTTGATAATTACTTTGATTATAGTTAATCAAAGATTAACTAATATTTAACACCCTTCGTTAAATTCAAATTAATTTCCAATATTGGTTTCAAAACCATTTTACCTTTTTCCATATAAATTCAAATTTGAATTCATATTTCAATTTATCCCATGATAAATAATTCACTTAATTTATATTCCCATTTATAAACAACTACTTGTTTTCTCCGTTAACATGTTTTTAATTTCAATTCTATTTGAAATTACATTTCTATTTTTGGAAATAAATTCCCTTTTTAAAACTCAAATTTCATTATTCGAAAATATTTTATGTTATTCAAATACCAAATTCTAGGGCCAATGATATTTAAACACAACAAGATCAATCACAGTTAATATATCAAAGCATAGGTCACAACTAATGCAAACACAATAATATAAATGTTGAGGAATCCAGTTGGATTCCTCCAACCTGTTTCCCTGCATCTACAAATGTTAATCAACATCAATAATATTAATTTCACATCAATATGAAATGTCAGAACTGATAATCGATCAACAATGTAATCATATCAACCATTTCAACCAATTTTATCAACTATTCAACCAATCAACCACTGCACAGTATAAAATTTCTATAAATAAATTTAAAGCTCGTTTATATAAAAATATAAACGAGGTAGAGTTAGTGAGTTTACTCACCATGTTTTACAGTTGACGGTTCTGCTTTTGTTTCCGTTTAAAATCAAACAAGTGTTTGATTTTTCTACAAAACTTCATTTTCTCAGCAAAATTCATCCCATAACGTAGATCCCGTTGTTATGGTTCCAACGTGACTGATCTGGTTCAATTCTGCTCACGTTTACAATATTTATACTGATTTCAATTTTTGTTTTAAATTAGAATTATATATGTAAAATAATAAAAGTTATTGTCGCTAAACTTAAAATTACCGTTATTATCGGTTAAAAGCCGTGATTAAGGATTTACTTACATTCTTTCTCTGGTTCAGGTTTGAGCCACGCCTTTAGTCATCATTGCCGTGACCTTTTCCAACTTTCCCATTTCAGTTCCCTAAACCATCAGCAATTTTCCTTTGTTAACGTAAATAAGTACGTTTTTAATTCCTTTTGATAACTATGGCTGAAGCTACCTTTGTCTCCAACATTAATAATATCTTGCTCATACTTCTTCATCAACTTTGAGTAACCAGTCCAATCTTGACCTAGTTGATCGGACTCAACATGATCGTTCACATCCTTTAGTGGAGTAATATCTTAAACTTCTACTGTAAATTTCTGGTTCAATAAGAGTTTCCAATTTAACTGGTACTTCGGGTAATGTCAGCGGTTCCAGGGACCTTGAATCCCCTTTTTTTGTTCTTTATTTTTCCACCTTCATCATCGACATCGTGAGTCAGATCCACATCATCCTTTGTACCAAAGTAAACTCCATCTTTTCCTTTTTCCAACTGCTTCATCATCTAAACAATCCTTCAAATAAGGCACCAAGCCTTCAACTGTTTTACAAACTAATACCAAACATGTTTTTGTCAGAAATAGTAATTTACGGTTACGATAAATCAGGTTATAACTATTTTGATTTAAAATTAATTAATCTCGGTTATACCAAGAATCACCTGCAAATTCATCTTCAATGTCATGGTATTAATATCACAAGACTGACGTCTTTCTTCCTTGCTGAAACTCACGAAGTCAACCTCCTTCACAAATACAAATACTTTCTTTTCTTAACAATATTCTCCAACTGACAGTACGACCTTCATTGGAAACCACCTCTATCCATCACCTCCCTTCTGAGATGCCTCACCACCCTCATTCGATTCAACTATGCCACCGCATGCTTCACCGGACCCCTCTACGTCACCGCCTGAGGCATCCCTAGCCTCGGCCGACCCCATCGCTATCAAACTCCCCCCTCGTACGCCTGCAACCTCCCCATCGGAAAACCCGACCTCCTATGGTGGAATTTCGAGCGAACAAACACCTCAATGAACATGGTGAAAAGAGTGCGAGGGTGGAGCTATTGTATCAACGAACTGAATGGGAAAACAATTGTTGGATTTGTTGAGTGAATCACTAGATTCGGTCGTTTGAAAATTTTGAGAGGAGGCTTTTTTTCCAGAAGGAAATCGAATTGGGGAAATTGGGAACGGAAGTGAAATCGGGAAATAAGGGTGAGCTGGGTATGTATTTAAAATACTAATTTACTTGCAATGCACGAAACAAACTGGCTTGGCAGGCATGGTTCATAACAATGTGGAAGGCACGTTCAGTTGGCTTGTCCTGTACAGTTTGAAAACTTGAAAAGCACGGACTGAAAAGCGTGGGCTGCACGTTTTTTTTCTTTCTTTTTCTTTTGTTCTTTAAATGGGTAGAACGGATGGTCCAAGAATGGAAAACATTGTTTTGTTTTAGTTTGTCAAAATGGATTTAATACGGATGTGCGGAGATTTCGAACATTTTGAAGGATAACGATATTATTTTGATTTGCCAAGACTGAACCATTGAAAAAGGGTGGATCGGTATTTGTTTTAGACATATTAGAGTTAGACTTTGATAAAAACTATATAGAGATTTTAAAACGACGATGCAAAGATGATCCTTATTTTACAATATTATTTAACGCGAAATTATCATGTACGAACACATACAACTTCCGTTCGAATTAGAACATATTTGATTAGAACATCATAATAGATTATGGAGCTCTAAATTTAATTATATGTTCAAACTTCATTTAAAAAAAATATTCCTTATAAAAATCATTTTATATTACCAATACAACATTTAAAATCAATTTAAATATTTTAAAATTAACAGCGAAAAATCCGAGTTGTTACACGGTTCATGACCGACCTACCCAACCTTGCCGACTGACACAACACCTAGACAAACCCAATTCACCCTCGAATTCAACCAAAACTTTGCCAAATGACCAATTCGGCGAAACCAACTCATCTGATTCATCCAATACAGCCACAAGTATGTTATGAAATCAATAATAACATGAAAATGACAATTTTCATCAAAAGTTATGCAACTTCACCAAAATCATGATAAATAAACATATGAACTAAATTATGGATCTAACTTGCATAAACATATGAAATAACATAGAAATTACCAGTTTTAATTTGCTAAATTAGATCCTATGGTGATTCGTATAAAAATAAACTTACCATGATGTAAATATAAGGAAAACGACATGAATTTGATGAATAACAAGATCAAACGCTCATACACTTGATTGAATCCGTGTGAGAGATGCTCTCCAAAACAACAAAAAATGATTGAAATATGATTTCGAACAGCGAAGAATTCGATCCTAACTCTTCAATTCGATGAACTCCCTCTTTGATTTGAGTAAATCTAGCCCCAAATGATGTAGATTTTTAAATTCCCTAAGCTTTAATGGTGGAAAGGTGAAAAGAATGGAGAGATGGAGAAGCTCTCACTCTTTCAAATGAGAAAATGGAGAAATTAAACTATTCTTCGTGCCTCCTACCCTCTATTTATAGCCTTCCACCAGCCCACTAATGGGCCTCTCCAAATCAACCCATTATGGCTTATCAAAGCTGAACAACCAACTGTTAAACCTTAGAACAACGATTCCTCCCAAAATGCTGAGCCAAATCTTTAATGTGACCACTCTACGGAAAGGGAAACATCATTTCCTTTCCAATGGCATGAGTCTCAACATATGATACCATTCCAGTAAAAAGTTATCCCATGTACAAGCCTGATAGGGGCAAAATAGTCACAAACCGAATTGGTAAAAATTATGGAAATGTCTCACATCCCCATAAACAACATATTAAAATATGAGAAGGATCCAACCCTCAGGGAATAAAATAAAAATATTTTACGACCCTCCGATATGTAAAATACGGCCTGTTACAATTCTAGAATTTTAAATTATTATTTTATTATTTAAATTAATAAATATTCTAAATTATTAAATTCAAGCTGATTAAATTCTAAAACAACAATTGAAGCCATTGTAAAATATTAAATAAAACAGTTAAAAATATGGTCTTTACACTAATGGTCTAAGTTTTTAACCTAAAATCTAGAGGTCCTAAATCCCCTAACCCTATTTATACTTATTTCATTTCTTCCATTCTCTGCCTCCACTTTACACGACCTTCTCCTCAAATAAATTTAATGGAGTTCTGAGACCTTGGATTTTTGCACATATCTAAGGAGAATATTTATACACAGAGATTTCCTATCGGGGCTTATCAGATTTGCTTAAATTTGTGAGTATTTTTAGTAATTACAAGATCAATATGAATTGGAATTTATTTTGATAGTATAATAGTTGTTAATTTCTTCATATTTCTATTTTCTTTACTGTCAATAATCTATGTATATTTGATTAACACTTCTATTCTGTCTATTTCGGTAATCTATTATGTTATTGTAAATTTATCAATTCATCTTTGTCTATTTTTCTTCATATATAATTTTATTACAATCCAGATTCAACCCTATTTTATTTCAGATTTATTCTTACTTATTTGAGCCTAGACCATGCGAGAGCCTAGGACGTTGTCCGTTACATTTGGTATCAGAGCCTAATATTACAATATTAGTAAAAAAATGTTTTTAAAAGAGAAATTCTTTAAATAAAAGAGTTTTCAAAATAAAAAGTTGTTTTAAAAAACATCCATTAAAGTCAATTACATTATTCCCTTAATTTTATTCCTGAATCCTTCTCTCTTTTCTTTTCGCACCATGTCCAGAGCTCATAATTTTCCTGAGAGTATCCCCTTTATGGCTTGGTTCCGTAAGTACGTGGAAGTTACGACACCAGCGGAAGGGCAAGAGAATGCCCAAACTCCTGGTCTAACCATGTTGGCTCCTTCTAACCCACCACCAACGGTTGATTTCTCTAAGCTTTGTAAAGATTTCATTGCTCTTGGTGGTAAGAACTTTCTTGGTTTAGAGATTTTTTTTTAGGCCTGTGCTTGGCTCGGGAGTACTAAGCGCATATTCATACTTTTGGAGCTTGATGATATAAGGAGAGTCGGTTGGTTGCATCGCAATTGAAGGGTGAGGCTTTGTTTTGGTGGGAGATGGCTGAAGCAGAGCATGGTTTGAGACTTGGAATGAGTTTGCAGAGAGGTTTGGAAGGAAGTTTCTTTCTTAAGCGGAAGAGGGCATGCAATTGGAAAAGTCTCTAGTACCGAGGCAGGGTGACCGTTCCATGAACGAGTATGTTAATCAATTCAATGAGTTCGCCATGTTTGGGATGGATTGGGTGAATACGGATCATAAGATGGCTTTGAGGATTTCTAAGGGTCTGAATTAACCTCTACAGAGACTTGCTGTGACTCATATCCTAATGGGTTCTATGTTTGAGAATCTTGTTGAGATGATGCTTATGCACAAGTAAGGGAAAGGTGATACCAAGGAAAGTAAAGATGAGGCGACTAAGGATAATTCTGAAAAGAAGAAATGTTGTCCTATGAAAATTAACAGAAATAAGGGCGGGAGGCCATAAAATGCTCAGATATAGAAGGACGTTAAATGCCATGGATGTGGCATGACGGGCCACTTTGTGAGCGACTGCTAGAAGGCCGCTAAGAAAGGGAGTTTTTCAACTGTGGACAGTCGGGTCATTACAGTAAGCAGCACTATGCCATATATGGCTACTGCAACGAATTTGCATGATGTTGCTACAGTGTAACGATAGCTATGCTGATTTTTGTTTATTACAACATCTGCCTCAAAGTGTTAGCATATATATATATAAACACAACAATAGCTGTAGATATATTCAAATTAAAAAATTGATAAAATTAGCAATTCATGTGAATACGATCCAATGGTCTACATTTAATCTGATTGTTAAAACGGATTGCTTTTTCTCTTTGGCTAAACATATCGACTTCCGCTTTGCCAAAAAAAGAGACCGGTTTCCTCTCTTTGCTCTCTTCAATGGCCGAAATCAAATTAGGGTTTTTGTCCTCTGTCCCAAAATGCGACATCAATTTACCCTAGAAATTATTATCTGAAGCTTTGAATACTTGTTGCTTTTCTTGTCGATCTGATTTGGGCCTTGCAATCAAAACCCCTGTAAGTAATCTTTGGTTTGATTTTCTTTTGCTTTTGAATTCGCTGCTTGGTTTCGATGCTTTCATGCCTAGGAGGAATTCGAATATATATATATACATATACAGGGCCGAGAAATCTTTAAATCTATGATTTCAATTGCGATGATTTGGTCTGGATTTGTGCTTGATTTCCAATAGTAAATTTGTCTGTTAGATTACTTCGATAGGAGAAATCACGAGTCCCATATAGAACATAAAAGATAGAAAACATGGACAAAACGTAAGTTTGATGTAGGGATACGTAGTTAGCTATAAATATACATCCTATCTTGCAATGGATTTATATAGAAATATCATAAGGTAAAACAAAATCTTACTAGAATAGTTCACTGACATGATAAATGGTCCTAATCTTGTTTTGCATTTATGTAAATCAATTTAAACTTCAAAGAGCTTTATCTAGTCATTGCCCATTTGTTTTACAAAGCTTGGCACTTTGATGTGATTTTCACCAGTTGAATTCCATAAACAATCGTGTACTAGCAAAATGATGGGTATTTTGTGTTTTGTTAATGTGTATTCACCCACTTCCACCGCACATGACCATGCATCTGAACTTTCAAATGTTTCATCTTGTATTCTCCCTTTGAGCTTTTAGCCATATTATCTGATTCTTACTTTTAGTTTGTTGTATCTATCAATGCATATAAGCATATACACATATTTGTGTATAACACATACATCTATGTGTACTCGGCGATGTTGGAGTTTTGTCCACCTGAGCTTGATGTCTTGTACTGCCTTGTTCACTTCTTTTGTACATTGTTACACCTGTTGGTTGAGGCAACCTTGTTTTTTTGTCTTTTGATTGTGGTTGATCATGGTTCATGTCGGAACTGCCTTGATCAACGACCCGCGTTTTGATGTTGCACATGTATTTGTCGTCTTGATCATTTGGCCTTCAACTTGATTATCTTGTTTTGGTTTGACCTATATTTGTACCAATCTGACCTCGAATCATTTCTAGTAATTCCTTTCTATGTTTATGCACTTAGTTTTGGTTCATTTCTGGTTCATGTCTATCTTCATCTCCATTGCACCATTATACATTCACTTATCTGAACTCATTCATGTTGCATTCACTTCTGTTCAACACTGAAGTGTTTACATGTGATCCTTGTTGAACATATATGCTCCACTTCATATTTGATGAGCCAATTATTATGTCTTGACTATACCATATTCATGAAGTTTTGGTTACTTCTTTGTCAATATAGAACCATTGTACCATATTCTGCATTTGGGTTATGACCTTTGTGTTTATCGGTCTTGTCGTGCTTGCATGACCTTGCTGAGTTTTTTCTGAGCATGTCTGTTTTTCTATACCATGATCTGTTTTGTTGAATTCACTGCCCGGTGTAGTTTTGTACATGCTAGACTACTTGAACTTATTGTCCTTGGGCCTGACCTTGAATTTGAATTTGGCTGGTTTATATTAATGTAGTTAATTAGTAATGCTGGTTTTGATTAATTGCTTTAGTTTGATTTGGATAAAATACTTAAGTTATTGGCGTGTTGAGTTGTTGTGGCTGAAAATTGACTTGTTGCAAACCTAAACATGAATATTCTGGCTTTGCACTTGAAACTGAATTTGTCAAGGCCAATATTAATTGTAGCCTCTTAAATATCAGTCAACCTGTCTTCATATTAAACCGTAAAATACATATACTTATATTCGATCTAGTTTAAATGCATTCGAGATTGATATATTCAAGTATCATGCTTGCATGTAGTACTTGATTGTATACAATCTCGTATAGTATTATGCCATACTTGAATATCATCAGGCCAAGTCTAGAAAGATGATGAGAAACACACCAGAAATCTAAGGAAAAATAAAATATAAAAATAAATTTATATTTGCTCATGTTTAATTTTATTTTTGTTCTAGTTTATTGTGTGTGTTTCTATAATTGACAGGTGTGCTGATGGTTGTTCCAGAAATTAGAGAGGATGCAAGTGTGTTACAGAAGTGAAAGTTTGAAACAAAACAACATCATTTCAAAGAAGGCTTGGTCTTCCAAAATCGAATGAATCAGGCATTGCGCCCGGACCCGCTGCTCGGCTCGCCTTCGGCTCGACAGTTGGCTCGCCTTCGGCTCGACATATATTTGTCAGTGTCTGTATAAATTGAAACTGCATATGTAATGGGTGAACTGAGTGATGTAGTGAGGAATATCCATATATGTGAATAATCAGTGTTGGAGTAAATCATTGAGTTGTAAATAGTTGGATTCAGAAATTTGTACTATTTCAGTCGTTGAAATAAAATATTTTATTTAATAAAACAATGTTTGAATTCAAATTATGTGTAGTAGTATTCTATTAAATAAATACTTAATCCTATTAGAGATGAAATATCTATAGCAACGTTTTTGTAATGTATAAGTGTTGCCATTGGATGGTAAAAGTGTTATTGTAGTAACGTAGGTCCCACTTTTAAGTAAAATTAGAATATGTGGCAACACCATGAATTTTTTTCCATTAGATAGTAAAGATGTTGCCTTTGGCTCTAGGGCAACGTGGCAAAATGCATCACCAGGAAAATGTTGCATTTGATTTTTTTTCCTACAACAACATTTTTTGGCATTTACTGCATCATATCTTGGATGATGCAGTAGGCCATCTATGGTGTAGTAAAGTGTCCTCAGAAACAAGGTTTAGGAGGTAGTTCATTTGGAGCATAAATGAATGCATTGGAAGCAGCTCAGGCTAATGTTAGTCAGGATAGGGGCAGGAAGGTCGCAGTCGAAGGTTTGATCTCTCTTTATAACTTACTGATCTGGACCTTATTTGATTCTAGCACTTCACATTCATTCATTTCTACTTCATTAGTCAATTGTCTGCACCTTAACGTATCTCTTGTTTCTTATCCAATAGTAGTTTCAAACCCTATATGATGTTAGACTCAATTTTCTATTATGTGTAAGGTTTTAAGACTTCTTATATCAGGCTCTGAGTTTGACTGTGACACATTTGTAGTGGGGTTTTCGGGGTACAGTATTATTCTAGGGATGGATTGGCTGGCTATGTATGGTGCCATTATGACTTCGAGAGAAGGGAAGTGAGATTGATGACATTTCATGTTAGGGACCTCGAGATATCTTGCGACCTGCAAGGGCCAATCATGTTGAGCTTCTTAGAGTCCTTAGAAACTTTTATCAATGATCTTAGCTTGGTACCTATGGTGAGAGATTTTCCGAACTTATTTGAGGATGTGAGAGGACTACCTCCAAGGCGAGAGACCGACTTCCGGATTTATTTAACCGAGAATGCTAAGCCTGTTGCATTTCCTGTGCATCATATGGCTCCGAGTGAAAGGAAAGAACTGAGTAAGCCAGTGGGTGAGCTGCTAGAGAAAGGCTTTATTTGATGGAGTATATCTGAGTGTGGAGCACTAGTCGTTTTTTCTACTAAGGCAAATGGTTCTCTCCATCTATGTGTGGATTATAGAGAATTAAACAAGCTCACAAAGAAGAATCGACATCCACTCCCTCAGATAGAAGATTTATTTGATTAGCTGGTGGGTGCATTCGTTTTCTCTCAATTAGATTTGGCAACTGGGTTTCAACAGCATCAAGTTGCGGATGACAGTGTGGATAGGACCTCTTTTAGGACTCTAGATAGATTTTCGAGTGGTTGTCTATGCCCTTTGGGCTAACCAATGCGACAACATATTTTGTTTATTTGATGAGCCAAGTGTTTAGGGAGTTCCTAAATAAGTTTGTAGTAGTATTTATGGATGAGATCTTGATATTGACAAGAGATGAGGATGATCATACATTGAATTTGTGAGAGGTTCTCCGTACTCTTCATGCCCATCAGTTGAAGGCAAAATTCTCAAAAGAGACACTTTTAGCGTAAGGAAGTGAGATTCTTGGGGCATGTAGTTTTAGGAGATGATATAGTGATGGATCCCACTAAAGTGGTGGCTATGCAAGACTGGAAGACCCCCAAGAATGTGAATGAGGTGAGGAGCTTTCTATGTTTAGCATGGTTTTATCGAAATTTATTAAGGGCTTTGCATGGATTTCAACTGTGCTTACCCGCCTTACTAAAAAGAACTCAGTATTCTCATGGGACATGAACTGCAAGTAGCCACTCTAATGTTGACTCTCCCGGATGGATCTAAGATGTTTAGAGCATATACAAATGCTTGTGGTATAGAATTGGGCATAGTCCTAATGCAAGACGGTAGGGTTGTTTGTTATAAGAGCAGACAACTAAGGGTACATGGGAAGAATTACACTACCCACGAATTTGAGTTAGCGGCTATTGTTTTCACCTTAAGTCTTGGAAGCATTACTAGTTGGGCGATAGGATTTAGTTGTATACTGATCATAAGTCTCTCAAGTATTTCTTTTTGCAAAAGAATCTTAACTTGAGGCAACAATATTGTATGGAGTTTCCAGCATCCTACGATTTCGAGATTCGCTATATCCTAGAGAAAGGGAATGTAGTGGCAGATGCTTTGAGTAGGCAAAGGATGACTTTGATCCCATTATTCGTAAGTGGCAGAGTTTGGAGTTTATTTCATCTTTTGATTTCAGACCATCTATGGATTATGTACTAGGCTTATTAGCATCGCTTGAGTTGCAACCTACTCTATTAGAACGTATTGGATCTAGTCAGGGAGATGATCAGTAGCTAGTTGGTATTTTGGACCAACTAGGTGGAAGCGAGTCCTTTAGGCACCTTTCTAGATACCCGATAGGATGGCTATGCCTTGATGGCAAGTTATGTATGCCCCACGCGGGAGATGTGACGAGTGCGATACTATCAGAGGCCCATCTCTCTCGAATGACCATCCTTCCGAGAAGGGATAAGATGTATAGGGATATAAAGAGGGTCTTCTATTGGAAAGGGATGAAGAAGGATGTGGAAGATTTTGTGGCAAGGTGCATATCATGTCAGAGAGTTAAGGATGAGCGAAAGAAGCCTAGCGGTTTATTTCATCCCCTAGATGTGCCACAGTAAAAGTGGTAGAGCATCTCGATGGATTTCATAGATGGTTTTCCTAGACCGAAGAAAAGCAATACCAGCATTTAGGTGATCGTGGATATATTAATCAAGAGCACTCATTTCATCCCAGTTAGGAATAAGAGGACTGCGATTGGGTTAGGTTCGATATATTTGAGGGAGATCATCCGACTTTACATAGTTCCCGCGCGGTATCATTAGTGATAGAGACCGTATCTTTAACAGTGAGGTTTGGAGGAGCCTATAGGAGGCATTGGGGACACAGTTGAGACTTAGTACTGCATACCACCCTCAGATAGATGGACGAACCGAGAAGGTTTGGGAGGAGCATCTTCCCTTAGTTGAGTTTGCTTATAACAATAGTTACCAGACGAGAATTGGCATGGCACCTTTTGAAGCTTTGTATGGATAGCCCTACAGATCACAATCTTGTTGGTCGGAGACTACAGATAGACTTCTTCTTGGACCAAAGATGATCAAAGAAACCTAAAAAAATATCCACTTAATTCGAAAAAAGGATCAAGGTAGCTTAAGACAAACAAAAATCTTATGCGGACAGAAGAAGGTCAGATCTTGAGTTTAGCGCGGGGGATATGGTTTTCATTAAAGTATCTTCTCTTATGAACATGGTGTGGTTTTGTTAAGTTGGGAAATAAGCTCTGAGATTTGTTTGGACATTTCCGATAGTAGAGAGGATATGCCATATTACCTATAGGGTTCAGCTACCATAGAGGTTTTCAAGGGTTCACGATGTATTTTATGTCTTGCATTTGAGGAAATGCCCGCATGATTCTACGATAGTAGTAAAGCCGAGGGATTTAGAGGAGGTTGAGGTCGAGAAGGGGTTTCCATCAGATGAGTACCTACGTGGATTCTAGATTCTGAAACAAAAACATTAAGGAATAAGAAATTAGACTCATCAAGGTTCAGTGGGGAAAGGATAGCACAAAGCAACATGGGAACCGGAGGATAGGATTCACACATTGTTTCCATTCTTTTTTGATAGTATGATTTTAATCCTTTCTTAGTTTGAATTTGAACCTTATCCATTTCCTATCATATGAATTAGTGTCTTAGGAAAAGCCTATGGATGGTAGGGAATGGTTTAAACTTGTTATTAGGACAGGTTATGTTTGATTGATTCATATGGATGCAAGTGTTTGCTAGTGGATGCAATGGATATATATGCACACACTAGGCACTAATTAGTGATAAACAACTAGGACACTAACGTAATTGCATATGGATGTGTATGCACTTTTAATTTATGGATGAAAAATGGGTGATTATTATATAGAAGAAGCATTTTGATGGTGGTTGTAGCATGCATATAGAACTTTATATACCATTAGGGTATCCTTGCATGCATTTTGGATGCATGAAATTGACATAAATTGCATAAAAGGAGGTTGACTGAATCAGTGCACTGCCTAATTTCTTGCATTAGTTAGGGACATACATACTACACTATTGCATATGTTCAAGAAAAGCATTGGAAATCGTAAGGACAATGGATTCCTGTGATTGGTGGATGAGTAGATGGATGTAGATAATTGTGAGATAATATTTATGACATTCTTCTACCCTTGGAGATTTTGGGGATGAAATCCTTTAAGTAGGATAGAATGTAACAACCCAAAATTGTAATAAAGCAATTTAAAAAGAAGATTAATAAAACAATATTAATTGGAAACTTTTTTGAGAAATGGGCAACGAGGAATACGCCATTGGGTTCGTTATAAATTTTTGGCTAAGATAGACATTTGGTTTGCTGAAATCGGACTTAAAACGAAAAAGACATGAAAGAATGAAGTTTGAAATTCAAATTTGAAATTCGAACAAACAACTAATTAATAACAAATTAAATCAACCAAAAATAACATAAACAGGGCCAACCCAGTCTTTAGCTCGATCGACCCGAGGTCGACCCAAACCCCAAATAGGTCGACCCAGTCCAATGTAATAGTTGTTGATTTATTAAGATTTCTGTTATCTTTTTTGTCAATAATATATGTATATCCGATTACTGCTTCTATCCTTTCTTCTGTCTGTATCAGTAATTTCTTCTGTTACTGTAAATTTATTAATTTCATCACTATCTCTTTTTCGTTATATATAATTTAATTACAGTTTAGATTCAGCCCTATTTTATTTCAAATATGTTCTTATATATCTGAGCCTAAGCCATGCGAGAGCCTAAAACATTGTCCTTTTTATTTTATTGTTGAGCTTAGGCCTTCAAAGGGCCTAAACCATTATTCCTTTTTGTTTATGTGCAGTATGGGGTAAAAATATGAATTTGACAATAAAAACGCATTTGGGAAAAATATTAATTTTGTGTAAAAATGATAAATTGGGGATTTTTGAAATTATGCAATAATGGATAATTGAACTATAACTTTGAAAAACTGAATAATTGACATTTGGATAGACGCTAAATAGCAAGGGTTGGGTTGTATAATGAATTTAAACAAGAATGATGTTTATAGACAATCCGTAAATTGAAGTTAGTTTACATGCAACTTACAGAATGATGAAAAGTTACATGAAGAAAGTAGGCTTATTAATAAACTTAAGGTTGGTGTTAAATTTAAAATAAAAAAATTAATAAGCATGAGAAGTAGTGGTCTGTTCCAGCAACATAACCTGATTAGGGGAAAAAGGTGTCATATTAAGAAAGAATATAGTAGAAATTTGTTCTGGTAGCAATGGCTGATTAGGAAAAATACGGGTCATGTAGTAGTGGTCAGTTCTGGCAGAAAGATAAGTTGATTAGTGAAATAAGGGGTGGTGTTCCGTTCAGGAAGAAGGGTAGGCTGATTAGGGAAAATAAGAAGCCAATTAAAATAGTTAACTGATAGCGACCTAGGCGTTTTTTGACAATTCTATGGAGGTCCGGGGCAACTAGGTGGTCAACAATAATTCTATGGTGGCCTTGGCGCTATTGGAGGACTAGTCTAAAGGTGACTTATATAAAATTACATTTTTGGTTTGGGATCCATATCAGTTAGTATTCATTTTATCACACTACACCGAGGTCTCACGAGGAGGCAAAGACACACTTACAATGTACTAGGTAGTAATGGGTTCAAACGAGGTGGGTACAGGTACGTTTTGGTGGGGGCGGTGAGCATGCATCGCGCCGATTATCGAAAATAAGATGTTGTGACGCCTGTGATTTACGCTATGTCCTTAGAGCTAATGGATCAGGTCTGATAACCAAGACCATAGTTGGGTTGCGGTTTAGGAGCTGATTGATATGTAGAATTAGGTTATATCCTAATTTATCAGTTGCAGCAGATGGTATAGATTGAAAGATTTGACAATCGACTGTATCCATGCTTATCCTTGTTCTTATTTATTGTATTGTGCCTCAAATTATTATTCTATCTTTATTTCCTCACTTACCACTCATGCTAGTAATTGCAGAACTCAACAGGCTTTATTTCTAACTAGTTTTCTTTCTCTCTTATTCCTTCCTCCCCCCATAGTTTCTTAGGGTGGAGGATCTAGTAACTGATAGAGTTTTGGCCCAACTTACCCCATTGGAGATTCTCATTTGTCTTATTCTCTACTTTTACAAGTATTGTTCTACATTTTCTTATTTCTGTATTTGATGTTGAAGGGGATTTTTGTTGTGGTACTCTGATTATGTTATTTTCGCAAGTATGTTGTGGTTTTTATGATAAAGCACAATCTATGATGTACTAATGCCTTTTATTCTGCTTTAAGTGAAATTTTAGTTCTGCTATGTTTTTTATATGTTGTCATGTGGGTTATAGTCTTTGTGATATTATTTTATATCTATATGCTTTATATTCCTTAATGAAATCCTCTTACGGGTCACGTTAAGAAATTTGCGGTGTTACACTATTAAGGACTAGTTTCGCACTTTTCATTTCATACATATTATCCTTGGCATTTATATTATATAAACATCATACTCATTTGGGGTATATCTAGAGAGAGTGGGAGATAGGATTGGTTTGAGTTAGAAATAGTTACCAAGTAATTAATAGAGTTTGTGGAATAGTAGTTTTTGTTAATAACAAAATGGGAGAAATATAAATATACACAAATTGAGTGGGAGAACAAAATAAAGGGTAGTTTTAGAAGTTAGGAGGGGTTAGGGTATATTTTATACAAAGATTGTCACCATCAAAATGAGGGAGACTTTAATACTATGGATGGTAGTTTTGATGATACAAACCTCAGTTAATGATATATTTTACATTTAGACAAGTACTATTGATTATCTTAATATATATTATATATAATGCAGTCTAGTAGACAAGTGTTAATAATAAATAATGTATAATACTAAGATGGAAGGTCCAAATTGATTATTGAAGAGTCAGGGAATGAAGGCTTATGAGTATTGACGAGTTCAAGAAATCAAGAGGATCTATAAATATTATTGAGTCTTAGATTGAATCTTAAAACTCAAATTGCACTTCCCAATCTCTCTCCATTCATTTTACAATTTTTTTTCAAAATATTCTGATTTTTAAACCCTTTTACAAAGTGTTTTCAAATATTCCAAGTTCTTAAAAGATTTTTCGAAGTATTTTTGAAAAAAAATATATTTTAATATCATTACTTTAAAATACTGTTATTCATATTAAAATTTAGATTTTTAAATTTCAATAATTATACTTTATATTTATAATTTGATCTCAATACTTATACATTGAGTTTTATATTTTGACTTTGATGTTTGTACTTTAAATTATACTTTATACCTTGATTTTCGTTACATTTTAAAATTTGACTTTAGCCTTAACAACCACGATTTTATAATTTATTTTGATACCATAAATTATGATGTTTAATTATATCTGGAGTTTAATATATTAATTCTTTTGGCAAGGCAAGCGGGGTTGAGTGGACCCCTACCACATTTATTAAAAAGGCAAAAAAGAGATACAAAGACACTCAGCAAAAGAATTGCAAAGTGCAACACATAGAGATACAACTAAGCACACATATAAGAC
The DNA here is from genome assembly GCA_030737875.1 of Allium sativum. NCBI lineage: Eukaryota > Viridiplantae > Streptophyta > Magnoliopsida > Asparagales > Amaryllidaceae > Allium > Allium sativum. The sequence goes on from CM060922.1 coordinate 1,047,890,915, forward strand.
ACAGCTTACAACAACAAAAGCAACCACGAACCCGAGAAGGAACCGTCAAAGTTATAAATAGAAGAAGGCAAGTCCCTCCTTATTTGAAGCTTCAGATTAGCCCACATTTCATCGCAATTTCTCCTCTTCGACATGAAGGCTCTTAGATTCTTTCTTCCCCAATCATTCCTACAAATTTTTTAATGCAAAGAATGAAAAGGACATGATTCTCTTTTCTCCATTTAGTGGACAGTCGAATGTAATGCCACTGAGATATTGAATCAGCCGGATGCGTAATAACACCAAACAACAATTGAAGTCTCTTCCAAATTTCAAAGGAATAGCTGCATTCAAAAAAGAGATGCACAACTTATTCCTCCATATTGTCGCACAGAAGGCATTTCCCATCTACCATCATACCCATCTATCATAGCTTGTATTTGGTGAGCAAAGAACAATTAATCACCTTCCATATCATGAAATTCTCCTTAGGAATCACAGCAGAACTCCACACAATCTTATGCTATTGACAATCATGCAATAGCCCCTGATTGAGCAGAAGAAAATAGATATATTTAATAGGATGAGGAGTCCTATTCCATGTCAAACTTTTAGCTGAGTTGCATTTAATGGACTGTAGCAGATTATCACATATCATGCATGCGTGGCAATTGGAGAAAAAAGGGAGAAACACTTTACCAATAGCAAGGAAATTTGTAACAGGAGCCGTTCTATTAATACCTTATTGAATGATGCAATCATAACCCAATATTTTCGAGAGAATAATATCGTTAGACATCCAAGGATCGTCCCAGAATGAAACTCTACGTGTAGACGAAACATTCTATTGAATGAATAGCAGGAACTATCAACGCAACTTCAATTAATTGTCTCCATACCCAACCGCAAGAAGACAGAGTTTCCATTATCCAAAACTTGTTGTTTTTAACATTAAATTTCCAGCACCTTTTAACCCACAAACTGCCAAAACAGGTTACATAGTTATGAAAAAGGTGTTCTCACTGCAACATAGTTCCCCTATTGTATCGATAATAAGCCCAGGCCACCCTTGTTCTTCAGTAATTGCATTTTGAGGAAGGCACATGGGATAGGCTTCCTGCCATGTACACTTCCAGTCCATAGAAAGCGTAGCAATGCAAAAGTAATCATCGATTGAGCTTCTTCGGTAAGATGAAAGCTCTTTCCCAATACATCGACAAAGAGAAACCAATGCTACGAACTAAAGCGAGACGTCCGGCTTGCGTCAAAAACTTATTTGCCCAGTAGTTCAGGGATGTTGTAATTTTTTTGTAAAGTGGCATATATTTTGATTTGGTCACTCTCGACGAGCATAGAGGCAAGCCCAAATAAATTGACCTCTTTTCAAGGGTTGCATGGCAAGAATGGAGTTCAGCCTTGCAACATGAACATCAGAGATACCAGTAAACACTACTTGAGATTTAGAGGAGTTGAGCTTAAGTCTAGTCATAAAGTAGAACGCAAGCAGGGTTTCAAGAATAGAGAATATAGAAGAGTTCTCTAGTTTGGAGAAAACCATAATGTCATCTGTGAATAATTTTGTAGAGATCGAATTATGCTTGCATTTAGGGTGATACTTAATCAAACTATAATCAAATTTCTCTTTAAACAAACAGGTCAACAAATCCTTAACAATAATAAAAATGTAATAAGAAATTGGATCTCTCTGTCGAATTCCGTGTTTGCTCTTAAAAAAGCCAAAACTTCTGCCATTGTGCACTAGCGAGAAACTTGGGGGAGACATACAAATATAAAGCCATACCACAAATTTTTCGGGAAAGTTCATTCTAGCTAGAATCCCGACAATCAAAGTCCATTGCAGCTATCATAGGCCGTACTTTAGTCCAGCTTCAACATAGCCAAGGGGCTTGCATTAACACAACCATAGCCCTTAATTAACTCGTGTGTTAATAACACATTATTCAGGATATTTCTCGCAGGTAGGAAAGCCGACTGATTTTTTGAAATCAAGAGAGGAAGAACAGTAAAAAGTCTATTGGCCAAGCTTTTAAAAATTCACTTTTAAGTGACATACAATAGGAGATATAGCGAAAAGAAGATATGTTTGATGCATGCTTATTTTTAGGACTGAGGACCAGGTTAATAGCATTCACTTCAGATAGCAGTTTGAATTTGTCAAAGAAATTGTGAATGGCTTTATAGAAATCCGATGCAATAATATCCCTAAGAAGATAGGAAAAAAATTAACATTAAATCCATCCAGACCCCCACTAGATTTTGTATTCATGGAAAATAGGGCTTGTTTTATTTTACCATCAGTCACTCTAGTAATAAGACCATTAGATTGGATTGAAGATAGGTAAGGTAGGTTAACACCATCAATAAGCGATAAGTTAGGACTGAAGTTGCTAGCATTACCAAGAAGGTTTATTAAGTAATTTAAGAGCGCAGTGTCAATCATATCAAGGGTGCCATGAAAATTACCTGACTCATCTGTTATATTATGAATGTGCTCAAAAGACTGTTTTACCTTAACTACCGCATGGAAAAATTGAGTGTTTCTGTCACCTTCATGCTTCCATTTCTGATTTAATTGTTGCTTCTTCATGCTAGCTTCAATTTGCAAGGCCACGTTCAGCTCACTAAAGATTATGTTTTCCTTTAATGCAACATAGAGATCATTCGGGTTATTGAGTAAGTTATTTTGTGCCTAGTTCAGAGAAACTTTAAGCAAATCTGATAACTTAGAACCAAAACCAAATTTATACGAAGCCCATATCTGCATAATGTTTCTTTTTCTTTAATTTCCTACATAGAATAAACATAGGGTTACTATAGAAAAGAGGAGACCAAGAAATGAAAATTTTAGAAGAGTACTTTGGATCGAAAATCCAAGAGTTAAAAATTTTAAAACTTCTTTTCTCTCTCCCAAAGGCAATCCATGGGTAAGGATGATGGGGGAGTGGTCGGGTAGAATATGATTGGGTAGGTAAGCATGTAGGTTTGGCTAAGTTAGAAGGGCTTTGAAGTTGCAGAAGGTGTAATCAATATTAGTGAAAATACGCACATCGCTTCTACTAAAATTGTTCCTAGATAATTGCGCACTCTTAGTGTTAACAAAAATGAGATCAACATTTAAGACAACAGTATTAATAGGCTCAATATCTCGTGGAAGCAAAGGAGGACCACCGGACTTGTCGTGCAAATGAAGACAACAGTTGAAATCACCCAAAACAACCCAAGGATGGGAATCCTGTCTAAAAGCGGGAAGAAGTTCAAAAAGCAACTGCCTTGAACTAACGTTGTTATCTGCATATTATGATGGTAAGATAGAAGGTTGTTTAGTCGGTGAGATTGAAAACATGGTAATGCATGAGCTGCCTGGTTGCAAAATCAAGGCGTAGGGTTAGAATGTAGGGTAACGAATGACAAGAATTCGACCATAGGCAGCATGATCTAAGTTGTGAGTAACAGACCATCCAGGTTTGGTATAGGATGCAAAGGAGATAGAGAGTTAAAGGTTAAGTTTGGTTTCTAATATGACGAAGAGGTGGAGACTATACTGATTGATAATATTTGTAATTTGGTCTAATTTAAGTGTGTTATGAGCACCCCTAACATTTCACGCTACTAGATTTTGACTCATTGATTAAACTCTTTAGAAAGTGAGTCCGCGAGAGTCATGCTCCTCGTTCTTGAATTATACTTTAGTTTAGATTCTTTAAAAATATTTTAGGCAGGTTTTCTTAAGCGTTATCATTCTTTAAATGTACAGTTACCATGTCTAAATAGTTTCATAAAGTTTCAAATCATTATACATAGTTTTATATTTATGAAATATTTAAAAAAAATAGATATACTATGAGCATGTAGACATAGGCATACCATGGATGTCGATACAGTGACTAATGATTTCAAAATTTAAATTTGAAATGAAATGTCTAATCACCATAACCATTCACTAATAACCACTACTCTTCACTCCTTTTAGAAACAAATTCATAATTAATTTATCCCATTTCCTTCACTCTTCTCTCCTCTTCCATTTTCTAAGAAATATATGCTTATACTCTATCAATTTTCAAATCGAATCAAGTCAATTCAACTCCGATTTGATTCTATATCAAACTCTCATCATTCTATTAAAGTCAGAGTGCAATCCTGATTTATAGGAGAAATTGTAATCATGATCGAAAGATCCAAATCTGCGTTCTTTGTAAAAACAAATCAGACGTCTTATACTGGTGTGACTTGGTGGCCCCGAATCAAGTTGGATTTGATTGTGCCTAATAAAAAGCAATTGGAGGTGACTTGTATACCCAAAAATCAAGTTGGCTATGCTAGAGGCTGAGATTCTGAAGGGTGTCTTTTTTTAGCCTTAAAATCAAGAAATGTAATTGAATTAATAGTGATTAAAGTCCATATGAAGTACGGGACTGGGTGTAGGGTCTTCAAATTAGTATAAAATCTGGTTACTACATTTACTTGTTATTTGTTTCTTTGAATGATTCTTTGATCCTTAAATACATACTCATAAGCATAATCCAAAAAGATTCACATATTAAATTTAATTTTATTCACCCTCCTCCCCCTTCCTCCTCTAGTGTTAATCTTGACTCAATATACTTAATCTGCATCACTCTCAAAAGAAACTTTCTTCTCCTCTCATGTCTACACTCTGCCGGTTTTATTATTTCATGCGTTCGTGTAGTTGAAACTATAATTTATGGTGTAAATAAAATGAAACCTTTTGAAGTGGACGTAGGACGAAGTGTTTCAAACCACTATCAAAATTTGTGTGTTTATGTCTTGTTGTTTTGAATTTTGGTTCTTTAGTTTTATTTCTCACATTATACTTCTATTGGTTTTGTACCATTTTGGTTCAAAAACTTTAGTATCGAAGCCAAGTTAGATATTTTAGTTGCACTTACCGATTGAAAGATTAAAAGGATTACAGATGAAATAATAATCTCTACGAGAGCTTTAACCGACGGAACTCGACAACGGTGGTCAAGAGGCATCCTCGAGAGTTAACAACCCCTCGATTTACATAAGTAGAGAGGGGATAAAACTATGATGAATGAGATTCAGGCTAGGAAGATGGAAAGAAATGAGGAGATATGGAAAATTTCCTATGAAGGATTGGGTAAACCGGAGTGGCTACAAATCCAAATCAGCTGCATGGAGTAGGAACTTCCATGCTTGGAATGTTGTGGGGTGACTAGAGCCAAATCCAGTCAAGTGTTATGGATTGGTGCTGGACCCGCCAGGGGAACAGTATCGATCTCCATAAACCGAGGAGATCTGATCAGCTCTACCTTGGAAGGGATGCAGCCAGTCCATTGGCTTTTGTTAGGTATGTTGATGCAAATCAAACTATGAGTACAAGGCCAAATAATATGTATTAGAGTTCCATTGCAGATTCATAGTGGCAAGTTTGGAATGCAAATAGGAGGCTACCTTTGGATGATAATGATTATTTTATAGAGGAGATGATAAGACGAGATATAAAAGGTTGATTGATGAATAGGAGAATTAAGGACGTAAACTTGAGTCCTTTTACTTTGAATATTAGGTATGCTAGGAACTTGCCAAAATTCAAGCTACCATTATGCTAGGAACTTGCTGAAACTCAAGCAACCAATACTGGAGAAATATCATTGAAAATTAGACTCCCTACAGTTCGACTAGTGAGAAATATCCAGTATATGGAAGTTTCAAAGGTAATAAGAAGAAGTTATGGGGAGGTGTTTACCTTTAAATTTTATGGAGTTTGCTGCATTTTGTTACAGTTAACTGGAGAACTAATCTACCAATATGTGGACATAATTAGTGGATTGATTCATGAGACAGTTCCAAGTCTATATCTCATGATCCAAAAATGTTATGACCTTGTCTGCAAAAAAAAGGATGGAGAACCTCTTAGGAGTTTTCTGATTAGTATAATGTTGCAGTCATTACCATAGATAGATTAGATCCATCAATGGTTTTGATGATGATAGTATATGGGGTGGCTGAATTTTATTAATATTGCATTAGAGAAGGAAAATAATACTCCTTTTGTATGGACTAGAATGGAAGCTTAGAGTAGATTTACCTGGATACTAGAGGGCAATTACAATATCTAAAGCCAACAAATAGAGTGGTTGGGGTAAAGTTTCCCAAAAAATGCCTTGAGAATAAAACCCAACCTTGCAGAAAAACAAATAGGAACAGATTGAGGCAAGGCAAAAAAAACAACAGGTAATTACCAGCAAAACAATCACAATCAAGAAATAAAAGAAAGAACACAAGAGATTTATAGTGGTTCCACTGACGTCTTGTTAGTGTACGTCCACTTGGGGAGAGGATATTTTATTCCTTTTCTAAATAAGAAAATATTACAAGACTGATAATAGAGAAAAAGAAGAAGAAGAAGAAATAAAACTTTGAGAGATGTACCATACATTTACCTAATCCCTATCCTTATATAAGGATTAGTACTTGGGGTTGAAGTAATTGATTTATGGTTATAAATTAATGCCTAATTAATTCTCCAATCAGAGAATTAATTCCTTACTTCAATATCCCAAAAGAAACTTCTTCACATTCTTCCACTTATATAGGTAATTTATTGCCCTTTCTAATTTACAAAAAAGAGGCAATAATTTTTCTGATATGAAATGACCCATACTCGATCACCACTTATTACCTTGTCTTGGGTGTACAGCCAATCAAGACATCAGTAATCATCCAAACGATGTGAAGACCTCTGATCTTCAACCACCGTCTTCGTTGTTGACTTATCATCGAATCAGTTATTCAAAATGGGTATAAACCCGGCCTTTCCGAATAATTCACGTATTTTATAATCAAGTGCTATAAAAACGCAACATACGCCTCATTCCAATTCTGGATATTATTTTATTTAAATATTCACATCATTAGGGAAAAGTTCCCATTAATTTTATCAAAGATAAATTCTTTAAATTTATTCTTTAATCTTCCTTTGGATATCAATTCAAACCAAATTCAGGTTTATCCAAATTAGTCGGGATTAGCGCATCTCACCGAAGTAATCATTTATTTTATTTCCCAATCCCAACCAATTCATCCCACGGAGAAAAAATGGTAATAATCCATATTTAATGCCACAGTGTTATCAGTAAATTTAATTACCATTTCACGTTCAATCTAATTAAAGATTTAACCATCGCTTGGAGTAAAACTGTTGGGACTCCATTCTCGATCATTTCCCAAATTTGATAATTATGATTATCACATTCTCATTTCAATCTAATTAAAAATTCATTAAAAATTCACTTAGTTTTAATCTTCCAACAATCATTATTAATGACTATTTAACTTTGGGAAATCAAACATGTCGCATCGACAATGTACACCGTACCATTGATTTATGTCGATATATAACCTCTAAGCTCGTACATCTTAGAGAAGGGTGTTAAGCAAGAGAATAAATTCTCCGCTACCAAATAGATATATAATTAGCAGAGATCAACAATACAGTTCGAAATAAAATATTAGACATGTAATCATGTCTTTAACCGGGTTAAAGAACCAATGTCATTTAAAACACAGTTCACGATAAACCCAAAATCACATACCATTAATTATGGAATCCTCACGGAAAACAGATCAATATATATATAATCGATATCAATTTCTGTATCCGACTAATAATATAAATGGAATAATGACAAAGCCTTTTAAATTCCAAATATATTAACAGTCTTCCTTCACAGAAGCTCATTTCGATTATTACTAAATCGAATTCCATTCAATCCCAATTTATTTTATTAAATTGGAAAATTTTACTTTGGAAAATTCCATTAAATCCTAGAATAAAGATTTATGAATTCCAAATCTTAACTTCACTGTTAATCGGGATAAAGAACAAGTGTTATTTAAAACACCGTTCACGATAAACCCAAAAATCTAATTCTTAATTCAATTCCAATTAAATATTAATTGGTGAACTTCTCTAAACCTTAATTAAATGATTTATTCTTTTCTCCACTGGGTTTAAGAACAGTGTTACTGAAGACACCACTCACGAGAAACCCAAAATCCAATTTAATATTAAATACAAGGCTCTGAATAGAAATTATACCAGCTTATATTCAATATCAAATTCTGGAACCTACAGATATCGTATTGGAAATAACGATATATATATATATATATATCTTCCAAATTTCCATAATAATATCCGTATAATCACGGAATCCAATATCAAAATATTCTGAAGATTATTTCCAAATCCATTCCAATTTGTTCGTTGGAAATTTATGGTTATATTAAAACCATTCATAAATACAATTTATTTTATTTAAAAATTATTGGATTTCAAATCTAGTTAATAACTAGTTCATTTTGATAAAAATATATTTTAATCTTTAAAAATGTGGAATTTTTCATCCAAATTGTTTCCAAATCATTTATTATGATTTTACACAAATTAATAATATTTTTAATAATTTTATTAAGGCCCATTCAATCGATTTCCATAAACGGTCATCGTACTGCACTTATAGTGACCTTTTACAAATTTTATTTGGACATAATTCCAAATCCAACCGTTAGATTTCAAATCTCTTATATTCTTTGGAAAGCCCTTTTCGATACGAACCCAATGGTTTTGGTTTTAAGACAATCCGACGATCAGATCTCCCGTAATGTCAATTTGAAGTCAATGGTCGAAATTTGCGAACGATTGCGGCGTTGCGCGTTCTATTCATGCCATTAAATATATGTATATATATTATATTTCGTCAATTTTCATTTAAAACGTATTTTTTAAATCGTTTATAAATTCATTTTAAAATGATTCCAACTTCATTTTCAATTTTAAATCAAAATTGAATATTCCTTATCATTATAATATTTAAATGATAATATTTTCAAAAATCAGATTTGAAATAATTTCCTTTTTGATATTCATTATAAAAAAATATACATAAATATCGTTCGCGTCAAAATGGAGCTAATCTAATCAATACGGCTTCATATATTTCAATATTTTCGTGTCCATCCCAAATCGGACATCAAAATCATATTTTATCCTTTACATAATTTTATTTTTAAAATATTCATTATTTTAAAATATTCGTTATTTTAAAATATCTGTTCTTTCTGAATTGGATTCTGACACAATCAATTACCATATAATGTTATTTACATGGATTTCATACACACATGTACACAACAATAATTATACACAGTTAATCATCATAAAGAGTGCCTTACACAACTGCATAAGCATTAAATATAAATAATTAATGCTTACAATAGTCTGTCAACCAATCGATTGACATACAACTAAACAATTAGGATTAGTGTACGCCAAATATCATCCCAATACCCGTGTGGAGTTTCAACCAACAAATACTAATTATTATTTGTGCACTTGGGCGATGTGTAAAATTATCGACTCAATCGATATCACAAAAATAGGCGAGCATAAACAAGTCGTCCGACTTGTAAATGGAGGTGTAAACTTATTTTTAACAATCCAATAAATATATAGAATTTTATAAATTTCTTATAAAATTTTATACAACGTCTAAATAATTTTATTCATCGCTGTTATAAACTAAAAATAGTATTTTTAGCTAGCTATTAATTTTTCTAACACAATTTAGAAAATTTCGAACGCATAACGATGCGATATTAAAACCGGAATAAGGTCTAGCCTTATCCCTCGCCTAATACTGGCTTGCGCCATACACAAACCAATTTCATTCCAATTCACATTCAAATCAACAAACAATTAAATCAATATTCACAACCATAACCAAATCACGCAGAACATCCAAATAACTAAATACTCAACTACCCCAATGTCATTTACACCGCCATAAGTGGCTATTCGCGGAGTATGAAATCCGTGTGTCAGTAACATCCATACACTGCTTTCAATTTATTTGATTTTGCGAATTCGAGTGTTGAACTCCATATAATTCAAATCAAACAACATGGTTTGTACAATAAATAGTGTCGGGGGTTTCTAAGCCCCATCTGCATCCTAAAATATTTTAATTGTTAAATAAATAGAGTGAGAAGGAGTTCTTACCTTTGGTTTCCACTCGTCAGTCTTTAATTTAACGATTTGGATTTCGATTTGTTCCAGTGCGTAGTGTTCTTTACTGTGATTCCAACGCAATCTGTTACCCCTAGTTTATATTAAAAATCACATTTTTAATAACGCTTCACATATTTAAAAATCACATTTTTATAACGCTATCATGTATATAAAAATCAAATTTTTATAGCGCTATCATATATATAAAAATCAAATTTTTATAGCGCTATCATATATATGAAATCAAATTTTATTTTGCTACTACGAACATAAAAATCATATTTTTATTATGCTATTCATATAATAAAAATCATGTTTTTATAATGATGCTATATATATATCACATTTTTATAATGTTACTATATATATAAAAATCACATTTTTATAATGTTATTATATATATAAAAATCAAATTTTTATCTTTGAAAAAATATTTCCATGCCATACACTAGTTAAAAATCATATTTTTAACTTGCCAAATATATTTTCTTCCTACGATAAGAATCCTATCTTTAACTGACTAAAAATTATATTTTTACATAAAACTAAAAATCATAACTTTATGTAATTAAAACCATAAATTTTTATAAATAAAAATCATTTCTTTGTATACATGGTTATTTAAATAAAAATCATATTTTTATTAATACTATATATATAATAAAAACACATTTTTAAAACAAAGTTACATACATAAAAATCAATTTTTTAAACAAAGTTATTTGCATAAAAATAGTTTTTTAAAACAAATTTATTTACATAGAAATTAGATTTTTAAAACAAAGTTATTTACATAAAAATTAGATTTTATGACAAAGTTATTTACATAAAAAAAATATAAACAAAAACTCACTTTTTTTTTTAGAAATTATGTCTTCAATGGAGGAGGGAGAGAAACAACGAAGGGAGGAGGAGGGGAAAAGGGATCGGAGGTAGTGGCGCCAGTCAAGGGAGGCAGCGGCGCTAGGGTTTCGCGGTGGATGGAGTATGGCAGCGGTTTCATGAGGTTTGGGGTTTTTGGGTTCGGTTTTGGGGAGGAGAGTAGAGAGAGAAGGGAGGGGGTGGCCGGGGAGGTGGTGGCGCGTTCGCCGGAGGTGAGGGCCCCGGTCGCGCAGGCGCGCTGGGGGGAGGCTCCGTCGTCGTTTCTTTTTTTATTTTGACTTAGTCGGGGAGAGATAAATGGAGGGGTGTGTTATATAATAATTTATATATTAATTTAATTTATTTTCGAAAAGCAATTTTTTTTATTCAAACTCCAAATCGAACCCAACAACTGTTGCTTTCATCTAAATACCCCCATTCCGAATACAATGGGATATGTCCCGTAAGCCAATTCGACTATTACGATTGGTTTTCTTCAAAATTAAAATAAAAAATAATATTACATTCAAAGTTGATTTTAACATACATTTTAATTTACCAGGGCCACATACTAACTCCCAAAATTACAGAAAAATAAATCTAGCTATGTTTTGATGATACGGTTCTAACAAAACTAATTTCATCGAATTTGGAGACCGTTTGAACAATGGTCATTTTCAAGTCGATTAAATTCAAACTGGAATCCAGCAATAATTTGACATTCTAGATCCAACAAAAGTGGTTTCATCGAAAATGGTGGTCGTATGCAAAATGGCCATTTTTAAGGGCTATATATTATATAAAAAATATATAAATTCCATATCGACTATTTTAAATTTTTAACTGGACATAACTTTTAATTCTCGTTATGAAATCTGGATTTTTCACATTCGTTTGAAAGATATTATTAAACAGATTCAAATATTTCTGGTTTTACTGGAATCCGATTTATTTTGAATCCTGTACATTCATTTGAAATTTGAACAAACTACCGCGTCATTTCAGGCTTGTTTTGTAATTAAAATAAATTTATACGTTCTAACTTCGTTTAAAATAAATTTTTAGTCGTTATTGTTTAAGATAGATCATTTAAATTTCCAAAATTCATTAAAATTGCTAAAATAAAAATTTTAATTTGGTTCTGAAAATCCGGGTTGTTACAATCTCCCGCACTTAAAATCTTTTTATCCTCGAAAAGGAACGGAGCTGAAAGTTGTTTAGCTAACCAACTCAACTTTCATTCTGGCTTTCATTCTTTAACATTTCAGTTTCCAAGAATTTCTAATTTCTCAAAAATTTGGCTAACACCCTAAATTTTTGATTTTTTTTCGCCATAACCTCCTTTGTATGGGGAGACCTTTAAAACCGCAACTTGCCTCATAGGGCCCTCTTCAATCCAAAAGAAAAAGAAAAAGCCAAGCTGCTAGCCAATCGGCTCATAAAATCATCAAACCTCAAGAAAATAGTAAACATGTGCCTATTTGTCAGGCAAACAATTTTATTCCTCTTCTTAACTTTCATGCTATGACATGTTCACACATATATATGTAAATGTGTGCAATTTCAATCAATTTTCACTTCAGTTCAATATTTGCTCGCTTTGGCTAAATTCAGCTTACATTCTCTTGTTGAGTTTATTAGTTGAATTAATAATCAAACATCACAACTAGCAATCAATTTGTGATTAAAATTTCAAATTCATAGCTTTAATATATCTTCAAAAATCATCTTTTTGGTGCCCAATTACAACAATAACCCTATCTAAATTTTGATTCTCACACCAATCAATTGGAATCATATAGATATCTCACTTTTGAAACTTGAGCGTAAATACTGATGATGCGGCCGCATCACCAGAATTATCTCCGGGGGACTAGAGTGTGATTCTATATCCATCCCGTATATTTGAAGCTTCAATACACGTGGATCCGACGTATATTAAAATCTCCATACACTCGATGGTCCAAATCAATTTAAAATAAAATATTCAAATACGTATAATAAGGTTTAAAATTTTAAAAATAAATTTGATTTTAAAAATAACACTCTTTACACTCGTTGTAGGATACAACTGGTCCCAACTCTAACGAGTCATTCTTATTGGATATTACTAGTCCAATCTATTATGAATTCTTTTGTTTGGTTCTAATGCGTCTTGTTCTCGAGCTTTGTAAACCAAAGCTCTGATACCATGATTGAAACGACCCAAACTCGCCCTCACAGGAAAGCCTTGATTGAGTTGAGAACATGACAAATCATAACAATAACAGAAGAACATTTATTGCTATTACAACAATTTACATCAGAGTACAGGAATATAACATAATACGAATAAATAATACACATTTGATAAATATCAAATATTCAAATTGCAAAGCAGCGAAAAATCAATACATAACTGTAAGAAATACATGGATACAAAGCGTTCCGAATATACCTCCAGTTGTAAATACAGGATCCTGTGAAAATAATATCTGCAAAAACCCAACTACTTGCTGCTCCAGCTGTAAATCCAGGATCCTGTGAAAATAATATCTGCAAAAACCCAACTAATAGCTGCCCATGTGGAAAATAGGGGCACCCAGAGTTTAAGTTAAAACAATAAACTTAATGTCAGTCATGTGACTGGTGTGAGAACTAAAACAGTTATAAACTTGACTTTAAAATTAGATATATCAAGGGACCACGCCATATAACACGAAACCAGTTTACCACCAAGAATACTAGTGCATAACCAGTTTATAAACAACGCAATGCTTTTTGAAAAATGAAGCTTGTAACAACCCGAATTTTAACAACATGTGAAAACAAGAAATCAAGGTATAATTAAAAATGAAATAAAATATATAAAAATATGTTTAGATAGGTAAATAATGGTGATGCATAAGAAGAATTAATTAATATTTGGAAGAGAAGAAAAATTAGTTCGGTAACGGTGTGTGTAACGGAAAAGATAGTAAAATAAGGATAATTAATTTAAGAATCAAGAATTAGGTAAAATGGACTTCACCATTGGGTTCCTCTCGAAAAAATACACGAAATAGAGTTCGAGTTTTCGAAAATCGGAGTCCGTATGACCAAGATATGGCCAAAACAAGCTTCAGCAGACTTTCTGGCAGACATAACCAAGTCGACCCTAGAGTCGACCTCCCCAGGCCAGGTCGGCCCTAGAGTCGACCCTAGAGTCGACCCCCCCTGTACAGGTCGACCTGGTTTGGCCCAGAACCCATTTTTGAAGCCCGGTATGTGTTTTGATGGTCCAGATCGACTCTGGGTTTGATCTAATGGCCTAAATGAGTTTCCTACAACTATAAAAAGACCCTAAGACCTAGTCTAAATCATACTATTTCATTTTAGCACTCATGCAGCCGCCATTAAACCTAGAACTCTAAATTAAAAATACAAAGAACAAAATTAAAGAAGACGAAGGATGATTCTTGAAGGCTACAACTAGAAGCTACAACAACTACGACGCTTCAGACAACGAATTTGGGGCTATTTGATTTAAAGTTTTGACTTGGATTGCTTGCTTCATATTGTAAGTTCTATGTCACTTTTTAGGCAAAAACGCTAAAATAACATGGACATGCTATGAATTGAAACCGGATTTAAGAACTATTATTAATCCATGTTTATATCGTTTAACTTTGAATCAAAATTTGGGAATATTGCTATGTTAATGTTGCAAGTTAAACTTATCATGAGGTTGATGTTGTTATGAATCACTTGGGCTTAATTTTATTGCAAGTTGAACAAATACATGTCCATGGAATCATTATGTTCATTGAAATCCTCATGTTGATTAAACCATGCCTATGATGCTAATTAAACCATGTCTATGATATTAATGAAACTATGCCTGTGATGTTAATATACCTATCATATTAATGACAAATCGGGAATTGCTAGGTCATGATGAAAAGTTGGAATCATTATGTTTATAATGCTAGATGAGAATCATTATGTTAAAAATACTAAATTGGAATCCACTATGCCTATTAGAATTACCATGCCTTTAATGTTTCATGTTTGTAATAAAATTATTATTATGCCCGCAATGATTATTATGCCTATGATGTAGAGTTGAATTCATCATGTTGAACTAAGTTGGAACCATTACTATGCCAAGTTATCATCATGTTAGTATTGAAACCATGTGATATGTTATAGCCTGTTTATTATGCAAGTGATGGTGGAATTGTCACATATGCCTATCATATGTTTGGTGTTATTCCCCTTTATCTCTTGAATTGTTTATGCTTGTGAACGAAGTATGTTTATATGCATTGGGGATACGATTGGGTAGAATAGGAAAAACTTGAATTGATTATAATCATAAATCGTGAAATTTGGCATAAGTAGAATATGAAATATGGCACGGAAAACTTGACTTGAACATTCCATAACTTGACTTGAAACATGCCTTAGTTGGGCACGAAATTGACATATGAACATGCTATGAAAATAGCACGAATCTGATAAGAACATGGGCATGACTTTAGAAAACAAGAAAGTGGCCAACTCGAGGTTGGGTTGAGTTTGTAGTGTAAACCTGCCCGGAACCGCCCGGCAAATCCAGTTGCTACAAACAATAGGATCCAATGTGGGTAGTTGGTCACATCGCGCTTGAAACTCGAGGTTGGGTTGAGTTCGTAGCGTAAACCTGCCCGGAACTGCCCGGCAAATCCAGTGGCTACGAACAATAGGATCCAATGTGAGTGGTTCAGTGCATTAACGAATCAATTAATGCCAATTAGGGTTAAGTCATGAACATGAAAAGACAACTTAACCAACTTGAACACGATTTGTAAGGCTAAGTCATGAACTTGAAACAACAACACTTAGCCAACTTGACATGACACGTAGGCGGGTTAAGTCATGAATTTAAATGACATACTTAACCATCTTGACATGACTAGACTGGAAAAGGATTAAGTCACGAATTACATGACTTAATCGGTTAGGCGGGTTAGGTCACGAATTACATGACCTAATCTGTTAGGCGAAACCCTACACACGACCCTTTTCAGCAGTAACCCTCTAGATGTATCAAGGTACCCTGGGGCTAGGCCGGGAGGGGCAAGATTACTAGGCTGATTGTAAGAGGTGAACGACGGCAGTGGGGTATGCCAGTGTAGGTTCGGTGGACTACGGTCGTGCACGTATTCCGGGGCAGGCACTGGGTATCCGTAGATTTATCTGTGCATCTTGAATCGTGTCAGGGGTTGACAGCCTAGGGCTGATACACCCGAAGGTAGACCCAGCACAGGTGACTACATTCGTGATTAGCCGTATGACACGGACACTTGACGAGCTAGAACTTGTAGGGAGCCGATCGACTAGATAATCGCTCCGTAGGACCCCGTACTTGGGTCAGACCCCGTTTCAGGGTCATTTCATGATATTGGGCCGTGGGATTTATTACGTGATTAACTTGTGATATGGGCTTAGTATACTAGTATAGTCGATGCAACGAATCTCGAACATGTGATGCTTTACTTGACTTGTCTTGACTTATCCTGATCACCTTAGTCTGTCTTGTTCACCTTGACACCATTCTTAAGTTTAGTTCCAGTTCATACATGACAGGTTGTTTAACCGTTTTTACACTGAAAGTCACTAGGACTTACTCAGTCTTTACTACTGACCCTTTTCCTTTCGCCTCTTTTTCTTTCGTTTCCCCCCAGGTTCTCAGGGAGGAAACACTAGCTCTTAGCTTGGATATCACTTGCTTTGGCTCAGCATGTACGGCTTGCTGTGGCTGCTTCTTTTTACTGCACTTGGGGAATAAGCTGTTTTTCTGTTTTTAAGTTATTGCTTCTTTGGCTATTATTACAAGACAGTTGTAATGAAGTTATTTGAAATGTTTGTAAGAGACACAGTTTATTTTGGAATAAAATGAAGTTCTGTTTTGCTCATAAATTCTTCCTTGTTTACTTAATTTTTTTTATTAATGTTCTGTCTTGTGATAATTCTGTGATGTTATCTCGATAATACCCCTCCAAAACTAGTGCATTCCCTTTGTGAGTGACCCTAGCGGAGGTGGGGTGTTACATTTGGTATCAGAGCAGAAGGTTACCAAGACTGGGCAAAAGTTTTGAAAACCTTTTGATTTTTTTTTTCAAAACCATTTACAAAGAAGCAAATTTTCAAGAAATTTTTTTTTTGATTAAAAGGCATATTCCCCAAAGCCATTAGCACTATCTTTGTTTCCTCGTTTGAATCTTTTCCTTTTTCGTTTTCAGCTTATCATGGCCGACGACCTTAATCTTCCCGAGGGGGTCAATATACCCACTTGGTTCCGTCGTTTCCTCGAGGCTCGGGCTAATGTGGCAGGCCCAGCCAATCCTCATCCTCCTCAACCTCCGCGAGAAACCACTTTTTCAAAGATATGCAAGGACTTTAAGGCCATGGGCGGAAAGGATTTCCTAGGAACTGAGACTTTTGTTGAGGCACGGAATTGGTTGAAGGAAACCGAGGACTTGTTTGTTATCTTTGAGGTAGAGGACAATAGGAAAGTACAGTTGGCGGCGTGGCTCATGAAAGAGGAAGCTTCTTATTGGTGGGAAGTCACCAACGCTACTAGGCCCATTGAGACTTGGGCAGACTTTAGAGGGAGATTTGGGCTTAAGTTCTTGTCATCAGCAGAGGAGAGTCTCCAAATGGAACGGTTTCTGGCCCTTAAACAAGGAAATATGACAGTTAAAGAATACGTGAACCGTTTCAATCAGCTTGCTCGCTTCGGATTGGAGTTAGTCAACACTCCTCAGAAAAAGGCACTATGTTTTGCACGGGGCTTGAACGAGCCACTACATGGTTTGGCCATGACTCATGTGCCCATGGGGGCGACCTTTGAAAGCTTGGTGGATATGGCCCTACTGTATGAGGAAGATAAGAAGGGCAAGAAAGAGGTCAAGCCCAACGATTCTCAAAATAAGAAGGTAGACTCCGAGAAAGGAGGAAAGAACGACAACTCACGTGATAAAAGGAAATGCAATTTCTGTGGTACGGAAGGGCACATAGCCAAGGATTGTAGAAAGAGGAAGAGAAAGCAAGGTGAATGTTTTCATTGTGGGGAGACTGGACACATCAGCAAGGACTGCCCTAAGAAGCAGACCGGACCTTCCGGGGGTACATCTTTGACTTCTTTTTCTAGATGCTTTGTTTTATCTTGTTATCTCCTCGATCCTATCTTGAGAACCATAGGTAGAATCTTTTTGGATGTAAACATGTAATTGAAACATGTTATGATTGCAAAATGGTTGCAAGTGGTTGCTCGTGGATGCATGAATACACATTAGGCACTAGATCGGCTCAGTCACAGTTTCATACTTGCATATGCATGAGTGATTATTTTGGAAACTTGGTTGTGCTATCATTTGGTTGTTGCATATGATTGAATGTTTGTGCACTCATGTAGAAATTATGAATTATAATAGGAAAATTTTGCATACATATTGGATTCATTTCACTAAACATAGTTTGCATTTGAAAGGATCAATCAGGCCTGATCATTTGCATTAGATAAGGAACATATACACACACTTTCTGCATATGTTCATACAGCATTAGAAATCTTTTAAGGACAATGGCTGCCTGTGGATGATGCTTTGAGTAGATGGATGATGGATGGTAGGATACGTTCTTCCTAACTTGAAGATTTCGGGGACGAAATCCTTTAAGGAGGGGAGAATGTAACAACCCGAATTTTAACAACATGTGAAAACAACAAATCAAGGTATAATTAAAAATGAAATAAAATATATAAAAATATGTTTAGATAGGTAAATAATGGTGATGCATAAGAAGAATTAATTAATATTTGGAAGAGAAAAAATTAGTTCGGTAACGGTGTGTGTAACGGAAAAGATAGTAAAATAAGGATAATTAATTTAAGAATCAGGAATTAGGTAAAATGGACTTCACCATTGTGTTCCTCTCGAAAAAATACGCGAAATAGAGTCCGAGTTTTTGAAAATCGGAGTCCGTATGACCAAGATATGGCCAAAACAAGTTTCAACAGACTTTCTGGCAGGCATAACCAAGTCGACCCTAGAGTCGACCCTAGAGTCGACCTCCCCAGGCCAGGTCGACCCTAGAGTCGACCCTATAGTCGACCCCCCCTGTACAGGTCGACCTGGTCGGCCTGGTTTGGCCCAGAACCCATTTTTGAAGCCCGGTATGTGTTTTGATGGTCCGGATTGACTCTGGGTTGATCTAATGGCCTAAATGAGTTTCCTACAACTATAAAAAGACCCTAAGACCTAGTCTAAATCATACTATTTCATTTTAGCACTCATGCAGCCGCCATTAAACCTAGAACTCTAAATTAAAAATACAAAGAACAAAATTAAAGAAGACGAAGGATGATTCTTGAAGGCTACAACTAGAAGCTACAACAACTATGACGCTTTAGACAACGGATTTGGGGCTATTTGATTTAAAGTTTTGATTTGGATTGCTTGCTTCATATTGTAAGTTCTATGTCACTTTTTAGGCAAAAACGCTAAAATAACATGGACATGCTATGAATTGAAACCGGATTTAAGAACTATTATTAATCCATGTTTATATCGTTTAACTTTGAATCAAAATTTGGGAATATTGCTATGTTAATGTTGCAAGTTAAACTTATCATGAGGTTGATGTTGTTATGAATCACTTGGGCTTAATTTTATTGCAAGTTGAACAAATACATGT
Source organism: Allium sativum (assembly GCA_030737875.1). Taxonomy (NCBI): domain Eukaryota; kingdom Viridiplantae; phylum Streptophyta; class Magnoliopsida; order Asparagales; family Amaryllidaceae; genus Allium; species Allium sativum. Next base: position 1,047,910,536 of record CM060922.1, read on the forward strand.
CCATGGAATCATTATGTTCATTGAAATCCTCATGTTGATTAAACCATGCCTATGATGCTAATTAAACCATGTCTATGATATTAATGAAACTATGCATGTGATGTTAATATACCTATCATATTAATGACAAATCGATAATTGCTAGGTCATGATGAAAAGTTGGAATCATTATGTTTATAATGCTAGATGAGAATCATTATGTTAAAAATACTAAATTGGAATCCACTATGCCTATTAGAATTACCATGCCTTTAATGTTTCATGTTTGTAATAAAATTATTATTATGCCCGCAATGATTATTATGCCTATGATGTAGAGTTGAATTCATCACGTTGAACTAAGTTGGAACCATTGCTATGCCAAGTTATCATCATGCTAGTATTGAAACCATGTGATATGTTATAGCCTGTTTATTATGCAAGTGATGGTGGAATTGTCACATATGCCTATCATATGTTTGGTGTTATTCCCCTTTATCTCTTGAATTGTTTATGCTTGTGAACGAAGTACGTTTATATGCGTTGGGATACGATTGGGTAGAATAGGCAAAACTTGAATTGATTATAATCATAAATCGTGAAATTTGGCATAAGTAGAACATGAAATATGGCACGGAAAACTTGACTTGAACATTCCATAACTTGACTTGAAACATGCCTTAGTTGGGCACGAAATTGACATATGAACATGCTATGAAAATAGCACGAATCTGATAAGAACATGGGCATGACTTTAGAAAACAAGAAAGTGGCCAACTCGAGGTTGGGTTGAGTTTGTAGTGTAAACCTGCCCGGAACCGCCCGGCAAATCCAGTTGCTACAAACAATAGGATCCAATGTGGGTAGTTGGTCACATCGCGCTTGAAACCCGAGGTTGGGTTGAGTTCGTAGCGTAAACCTACCCGGAACTACCCGGCAAATCCAGTGGCTACGAACAATAGGATCCAATATGAGTGGTTCAGTGCATTAACGAATCAATTAATGCCAATTAGGGTTAAGTCATGAACATGAAAAGACAACTTAACCAACTTGAACACGATTTGTAAGGCTAAGTCATGAACTTGAAACGACAACACTTAGCCAACTTGACATGACACGTAGGCGGGTTAAGTCACGAATTTAAATGACATACTTAACCATCTTGACATGACTAGACTGGAAAAGGATTAAGTCACGAATTACATGACTTAATCGGTTAGGCGGGTTAGGTCACGAATTACATGACCTAATCTGTTAGGCGAAACCCTACACACGACCCTTTTCAGCAGTAACCCTCTAGATGTATCAAGGTACCCTGGGGCTAGGCCGGGTGGGGCAAGATTACTGGGCTGATTGTAAGAGGTGAACGACGGCAGTGGGGTATGCCAGTGTAGGTTCGGTGGACTACGGTCGTGCACGTATTTCGGGGGCAGACACCGGGTATCCGTAGATTTATCTGTGCATCTTGAATCGTGTCAGGGATTGACACCCTAGGGCTGATACACCCGAAGGTGGACCCAGCACAGGTGACTACATTCGTGATTAGCCGTATGACACAGACACTTGACGAGCTAGAACTTGTAGGGAGCCGATCGACTAGATAATCGCTCCGTAGGACCCTGTACTTGGGTCAGACCCCGTTTCAGGGTCATTTCATGATATTGGGCCGTGGGATTTATTTCGTGATTAACTTGTGATATGGGCTTAGTATACTAGTACAGTCGATGCAACGAATCTCGAACATGTGATGCTTTACTTGACTTGTCTTGACTTATCCTGATCATCTTAGTCTATCTTGTTCACCTTGACACCATTCTTAAGTTTAGTTCCAGTTCATACATGACAGGTTGTTTTAACCGTTTTTACACTGAAAGTCACTAGGACTTACTCAGTCTTTACGACTGACCCTTTTCCTTTCGCCTCTTTTTCTTTCGTTCCCCCCCAGGTTCTCAGGGAGGAAACACTAGCTCTTAGCTTGGATATCACTTGCTTTGGCTCAGCATGTACGGCTTGCTATGGCTGCTTCTTTTTACTGCACTTGGGGAATAAGCTGTTTTTCTGTTTTTAAGTTATTGCTTCTTTGGCTATTATTACAAGACAGTTATAATGAAGTTATTTGAAATGTTTGTAAGAGACACGGTTTATTTTGGAATAAAATGAAGTTCTGTTTTGCTCATAAATTCTTCCCTGTTTACTTAATTTTTTTTTTATTAATGTTCTGTCTTGTGATAATTCTGTGATGTTATCTCGATAATACCCCTCCAAAACTAGTGCATTCCCTTTGTGAGTGACCCTAGCGGAGGTGGGGTGTTACAAAGCTATTATACGACTCAGGTCTCATCACACAATGCAACACAAGCCGGAGGATAGAGTTTTACCTTATAATAGCTAAACATGCTTGATACGTTTAAAACAAATCATTTGATACTATTATAAGTGTATAGTGTCAAAATCAACTTCAAATATAAATGTAGTAATCATAGATGGCATAATATCCCATGCTACTATGTCGCCATACTGGTTCTGCAATTAAAACCGAAATGTCACGTATTGGAAATTAGATTTCCGTCATGTGTCGGGGCAAGGGATTGTCCTCGCCGGCTTCGAGACACTCTAGCAAATGCCTAAGGATTACATACTCTGGATAACCCTTTGTTCCAGCAGGGCCGGTCCTCTCTAACGTTTGAGGATTAGTTATTCCTGAACAAATGTTTCCCGGTCCTATAGGACCTATCCATCGGCTCCGTAGTAACAGATATATCTGAGGTGCCTCGCTATCTATCATCCACATAGGTAAAAATATAATAAATGTCTGGGATCCATACCATGACACCACCCATAGCTGAAGGAAACGTCATGTCCTCCCTACGTCCTTGATCCCGTTTTTGACTCATACTGAGGAGTGAGGCTCGCGAATTAATGCTATACACAAAGCTATTCTAGTTAAAGCTGTGCTTTGATCATCAACCACAAGACTCTGCTTTTCAACAGAAGCCTTGATCACTTGCATCTTAGCATGCGACATTGACATTCCATGCCGTGCGACTGATGTTTATCGGTATAATGTTTTTTTTTTAGTTTTTTGTTCTTTTTTTAAGATTTCATTATTCTAGTCATGAAATCCAGATTGGTAATTTGATATAAACCAGGAGGGAGACTACTTGAGATTACAGCAGCAAAGATGCGTGGAAACTAGAATAACCACGTACTGGCTACACATGGTATACAAATAGACCACGCGATATCTGTACGTGAAACATTAAGATTACACGTTTGCGGCCTAACAGTAATCTAATTTTTTTTTTCTATTTTTAACTGTAGATTGCAGCGTATTCCAATGATGAATAAATTGGCAATGAATTTGTGTTAGACTATTCAAACGAGTTTACGAAATATGATGTAAGTATATTATAATAATCCATCATGTTGACAATTCTTTTAAAATATTTTTATAATTTTGTATTGAAGATATATCCTTCTAGAGAAAAACTGGTGGATTTGGTTCGAAGCATGGGAAAATGGCTTAGGTTTGTTATTATAATATTGAAGTCAGATACTGTTGCTTCAAGCAAAAGACCTAGAATTACGTTTGGTTGTGAATGAAGTAGGGCGTATAAAAAACAAAGTGGAAAAAATCCGACAAACCCTCGAATGACAGGTAAAAAAAAATGCAATTGTCCATTTAGATTAAAGGGTGAAAAACTTGCTACGTTAGATGACTGGCGTTTGCATGTAGTGAATGGTGTTCATATTCATTCGAAGTTAAAAAATAGAGAAGGACATTCATATGTAGGACGACTAAGTATAGATCAGACCAAGTTAATGATTGAGATGCATAGAAATATGGTTAAAGCAAAGGAATTTTTTCACACGATTAAGAGACAAGATCCTACAAATAGTACCACTATCAAAACTATATATAACCTTAAATAAGCCCGAAATTCCATCGAGTGGGCAGGTAGATCTCAAGTGCAATATCCGCTTAGCAAATTGAAAGAATTTGGTTATTACGAATGACATCGAAAAACTTTAGATGGAACATGCATTATTAAATATATCTTTTGGGTACATCCTACTAGTATTGATTTCTTATGGACATTTCCTCCCTTCATCATATTGGATAGCACTTACAAGGCTAATAGACATTGGATGCCTTTGCTTAAGATTGTGGGTGTCACATGTACGGACATTACTTTTTGTGTGGGTATTGCGTACTTGGTTGCAGAAAACGAAGAAAACAATACATGGGCTTTATAATGTTTGAGATTGATATTGGATGATTGTGAAGTTGAGTTGCCTAAAGTATTTATTACCGATAGGGGGTTAGCATTGGTTAATTCTATCGGGTTTGTTTTTCCACAAGCTACACATATATTATGTAATGACATATAAAAAATAACATTCTCATGTATATGTAAAGAAAAGTTAAAGGAATGGAAGTTGAAGAGAAGAAAGCATTTTTAAGTGATTGGAACGAACTTGTATGTTCTAAAAGTGTAATAACATATCATGAAAATTTGCTAGTATTGCACGAAAGATACGCGAAGAATACATCATTGTTGAAGTATGTTCAAGAACAATGTTTGGATATGTACAAGGAAATATTAGTGCGTGCATGGATCAATGAGTATATGTACTTTGGAAACTATACTTCGAATAGGTATTTATTTTATTTGTTGGAATTTTTTCCTTAATTATTAATATTTGCATTTTAATCACAGAGCCGAGTCTGCACATTCAAAGTTGAAGAAGCATTTGGCTAGTTAGTAGTGTAATTTTGAGCAAGCTTGGTTTAAAATGCATTCCTTATTGGAGCTCTCATTTACGGAGATTAAAGCATCTTTTAAACAAATTTTATCAAAAGTGAAGCATGTATTTCACATAAAAGAGTTCAAAAATTTGCGGGGAGTTGTTTCTACCAAAGCACTAGATTTGATTCATTCTGAAATAGTTCGAATACAAGCCGTTGGAGATGATGAAGTGCTATGTAGACATGTGATTCGTAAAACACATAGACTTCCATGCGCTCATGAGTTAGCATGTCTTTGTCCCAATTTTCCAATACCTCTTGAAATGGTTGATGTTCACTGGGCACATCTACATCTTGTTGAAAGAAAGAAGGAAAAGAAACACGAACCAAGGGTACCAGAAAAAATGGAATTGCTTTTGAATGATGTTAGAAAGATGGATACACCATATCAATTGCAAATTTATGAAAATACGTTGGAAGTTGTTCAGCCACAAACATCAAATTTGGCTTCTCCAAATGCAAAACCATAATTCGTGGAAGAGAAAGTAAATGAAGTGCTCAGTCGTCAACAAAACAGATGCTTTCTTCATTTGAATTAGTTCCAAATTTATCATCACAAAGTCCGTCTATGGAGGGAAGTGTTAATGGGAAAAAACCTCGCATCGATAAACTTTCAATCTGAAAACCAATCAAGATATGTGTTGTTGAATATGTTTTTGTATTCCAATAAATACTAGGTTGAGACTCGTGCTTCGCACATGAGAAGTTGGTGTACTATAATTTGGAAATAACGGCGATGAATATCTTTTATGTTATTTAAGACACAACAATTAGTTTTTTTCATGAAGTGCCCCCAAAATTTGGAAATTGTTGTCTAATGTAGAAGAGATTTGCAGTCGTTGTGCATAATGTTTAATTTGATAAATGGTATGCTATTTTTATGGTTCTGATTTTTTTTGTCTGGCTGAATCAACGAATATGAATGAATGTTTTTATAGTCGCATACATTAAACCATGTTGGAATAAATATGATTTTGCAAATACTCGGAACATGCAGCATTAAAATGTTAGGATAAAATGTGGAACATTACACGCTCACTCACTTGTGTGTGAAAATTACTTTTACCAAAGACTTTGTAGCTGAAGTACATCCTATGTTATATTACACAATAAGTGCTTTGGTCAGTGCATTCCAAGAAAGGTCCAAATATTGTTATACTGCTCACAAGATCACTGATCAAACTAAACCGTTGAATGATGTAAGATTCAAATCCAAGAAACAATAGGTGTTTACATGTATCAAACCTTGAGGCCAAATTACATAGGCCTATTGCAAGTGTTTCTAAACACATATATAATTGGTCTGGATGGAGTTGCTTGAAAATTTCATTCATCCCAGACTAAATATTTTTTTGAAGTACACTTGTTGAATCATATACTTTCAGCGTCTATTGGCTCATCACTTAGCCTATATTTAAATTAATCTATAGCCTTAAAACTCATTATGCATGAGCCTCAAATCTTAAATTGCACACGTTAGTCTATGGATCATGTAGTTCAGTCCCAGATCTTCGTTAATCTAGAGCTCTCAGTACACAACATGCAAATGTTTATGCAGAAATCAAGCAATTTGTAAACGTAAAGCAGAGTGCTTTACTCTGAGTCAATCCACTTTTGTGCCATTGTTCACCCTATCTAATGTGCATTATTGCCTCATGCTTCATCATATCCAAGCATGCATGTATTATTGTTAGCCTGTTATAGTGTGTCAGCCCAGTAGTCAAACAACATAAGAAATCATGGGGAAGTTCCCAAATTCATAACAAATCTAGTAGGGAAACATAATTGAAATAAGGAACTTAACGAAATCAGAAAAGGGAACAATCAAATGTTTAAGTATCTGTAGCAGAATGTATATGGGTAGTCTTGTATAACTCATTTATCTATAAAATTGTAAGAAAGTTTAACAGTATATTCATGCGAATAAACAATGTTGAAACTGTACCGTCCTGGTTTTTATAGCATACCCTACTGTATATTCATGCTCTATGCAAAATTACATGTACCTTAAGTTGAATATTGGATTGTAAACCTAGATAAGCCAAACTGCTGGAGGATCGACTTTTTTGATACATTCATTATCCAATATTAAGCTGAGAAATCAGTACAGCAAAAAACGAAAATATAGGTACATGGGAGAATACACAATTTAATTAATGTTGTTAACATTGATTTATGGTGGCACGTAACCATATCGTTTACTTCATGGTGTAGAATACAGTAGCTAGACAACTGATTCAGACATGCATCAATTAGGGAAAACAAAATTGATGTGAAAATTGTAGATCTGTTTAATTTATGAAAATAATGATGAAATACAATTTACTAGTATATGTAATAACAAACTAAAACAATTATGTTTTAATAAATAAATAAAATATAGTGTAGAAAAGATAAGCAGTAAAAAAGTCTATGCAATGAGAGTTTTGAAATTATAGAAAGGGAACCAAAAATAGATTCATGTTTTGATCAAACTAGTATATCTTTTTCCTTTGAATATAATATAAATCTGAATTATTTAACAAATGAATAAGTAGGCTAGTTACGACTACCCATATCATCTTTTAGGACCATGGTTGTTACTACTCAATGAAATAAATTGCTATGTAACTTAATCCTCTTTGAAACTTCTAGCTAAGAAGAGATAATCAATAACTTAACTCAAAATCATGTGTTCGTAAAAAATGCTACTATATATCCGAAGAGGGAGTAAGAAACATTTAAAATAGCATGTACCTAACTATCTCACTACACTGCGAGTAGTTCTGCATATTTTAATTATTCAACTATAGTTTGAATCACATGTCAGTAAAATGTATTAATGTCAGTATTGAGATGATTTCACTGTTACACAACACCATTAATTGAGCAACAAACTTATGAAAAATTCAAAGTTTACATACTAAATTACTTGGGAAATCAGTGATACCGAAGAATGAAACCATGGTTGTATGCCTCCACACATTATAAGATCTCTTCATTCAATTAAACAGGCCAAAATTAGTCTAACTTGATTCAAGTAAATAGAAGAAGTATTAATTTAAGACAGTGTTGCGCTAATGCAAGTTTCAATTCGTACAATTTAAGACAACAAACTCAATACCAATTGAAGATTGAGTGTTAACAAGTATTAACCAGGCATTAAAATTGTAAACAAACAACCCAAAAACCATGTCGTATCACTACCGAAAACCTTAAGAGCAACGGTCAGAGTGTAATATTTGTTTGAGGTAAATATTGTATTGTGTGAAGCAGTTAATATGCAAATATTGTTAAAGTATAATGTACTGTGCTATACATTATATGAAAGCATGCGTGTTGTGTTTGTATGTTGTCTTTAATATGCAATGGTTTTAAAAAATCTATTGGATTGGTATGTTGTCCATTAACATCTAAATAAACTGTGTAATACTAAATCAAAATAAAGTCTCAAAATAATCTATTTAAGGATCGTATGTTGTTAGTTTAGCGTAATATCAATTGATTTAAATATTTCATAAAATCTAATAAGTTTCATTTGACATAGTAATAAGACACTGTTAGGAATATTTTTAAGAGAAGAAGAAGGAATTTTTGAGAGAATTATTTTAATGAGGAAGAAATTTTCATTGCTTTCCTTTTGATTACAAATTTTGATTGCATACATACATCAGTTTGATTGCCTTGCTTTTATAATGCAGTGCACTCTCTAGAGTATTCTAGGAATGCATTATCTAGAATATTTAAATAGGAATTCTAGATTTTTCCTTAATTTATTCAATTCATTAATACAATTGCTAATTTAACAATACAATTATTTGTTTCCTGAAAAGCCAAGATTATTTCCAATATTCCACCGTAAGCTTGGTTTTTGAACTCCAAGAAGATCTCGCAATCTTTTAAAATTATCAGGCTTCAATGCTTTTGTGAAAATATCAGCAACTTGATTATTGGTTTTGCAAAAATTCAGCTGCACCCCATCATTTTCAATTGCTTCTCGAATGAAATGATGTTTGATGGCTATATGCTTTGTTCTTCCATGATGGACTGGATTCTTAGCTATAGCAATGGCTGATTTGTTGTCACAATGGATAGTGTAACACCCCACATCCTTTAGTGTCACTCACAAAGGGAATGCACTAAGTTCTGTGGAGCATTTAGGGTAAAAGATGCAGGTAAATTACAAGATAGACAAAATTAAAACGGCGGAAAATAAAACTTTACTTTATTGATAAAATATTTTGTACAACAATTGTTTTCCAATATCAGAGTATCATATGTCTTACAAAATAAATAAGCATAAAATAACATTTATATTCCCCAATGTAGCAAGAACCAGCCATAGCAAGAGAATCCAAGCAAATCTTCGACTAATCTTCAAGTTGGGAAAGAGTAACGGTCAATCTAATCTGAGCTATACTATTCCCTCCATTAAAACCGAGAGGGGGGAGGGAGACGGAAGAAAAGAAAGCGAAAGAAAACAGAGTCAGACATAAAGTCTGGTAAGTTCAGTAACTTTTAGCATGTGAACAGGGAAAAGCAACACGACATGAATTAACTGAATACAATATAATACCGTGATGATAGGGCTAACAAGATAACATAAGATTAACGCAAGATATGCTAAGGCAAGATAATGTATGCTTCACTACTTTCTCTGTTATTCTGATTTCTATATCTCTGCCCTGCCTAACTAGTGTCTCAACTAGTAATCTGTATAAAATGATAACGTGATCTCAATCCCCGTAATCGTGGTTGCCTTTAGGTGTATATCTATTATTTATTACCTAGATCAAATCTGGGGTTTTCTATCAAGCGCTTTCTAGATTCGATTAGGCTTTATGCGACTTATCTAATACTTCTCGGATTCAGGGTTTATGCCACCTAGGTCCAACTAGGGATTATGCTACCTGTCGAACGGTGCCCCTAGTCGAGGACCAACTACCCAGAGCGATAAGTGTTCCTAGACTTTACGTCCCAATCGTATCGTAACGTGCTAGATATCTAGTTGCACATGTCCTCTATATGTGCGGCCTGAGTCCCGTGGCAGGGCTAATCAAGAAACACAGAACTAGGTCAGGAGCTTTAAGTTATCTGTCGATGCAGATGCTAAGGTCTGTTTTTCCAGTGGCTATGGTCCCACTCGACCCCTCCCTCAACTAATGAAAGGCACACCTTGAAAAATGATAACTATACGCAGGCCCTCTATGCCCCACTAACCTATGGCCATCCTCACCCATAATTAGATAGCAAGTATATGGTCTTTTGGAGTTCTCCGCCTTTCCACTTTACGTATCTCGACTGACTCAAAATGGTAGGTAGACGACGAGTCGCTATCACAGGGCCACTGGTCTCGCCGAATCACGCTGGTCCATCCTAGTCTTTAGGTTGCCATATATTGCAACCAAGGCATACCCTTGGTTCTTCTCACGTTGACCTTAACCTCTGTGAGCCCAGGCGGATCATCTGCATTCTCACAGAGGGATACCAAGAGTACCCTTACGTCCCCTCGAAGCCTCGGGCTTCGTAACCCAATTCGTTGGAGCCTTCTTTGAGATCAGATGGATGTTCGCTCCTCTTCGTGTTATACTAAGGATTACTACTTAGTTTTTCTAACTAAGGTTTACCACTTAGTTTATTTAACTAAGGTTTACTTACTTAGTTCGGTTTACTACTTAGTCCATTTAACTAAGGTTTACTTACTTAGTTCTCTTTCTCGTCAAGTTGGATTGGCTAAGTGTCGTTAGTCAATTTAAGTTAACTTGACCCATTCATTTATCATGTTAAACTGGTTAAGTGTTATCAGTAATTCATGTTGACTTAACCCTACCACAAACCAAGTTATAGTGGTTAAGTATTTTCTTATTACTTAACCCTACCACAAACCAAGTTATATTGGTTAAGTATTTTCTTATTACTTAACCCTACCCATTCATCTTGTATTGGTTAAATGTTCCCTTTAACCTAACCTTGACCATCTGTTCTGACTGACATGTTATAATGGTTAGCTAACATGTTCTAATGATTAAGTATTATCCCTTCATGTTTAACTTAACCCTCATTCATTTATCACACTCTGATGGTTAAGTGTTCAAGTTTACTTAACCCTACGTTCTAGTCCCATTAACATATTAAATTGGCTAAGTGTATTGAATTTACTTAACACCCACTTTCTAGTCTGGTTAACATATTAAATTGGCTAAGTGTTTTTCTTAGTTACTTAACCCTACGAAACTTGTCTTGTTACCATGTTAAGTTGGTTAAGTGTTCTAGTTAACTTAACCCTATCGTTCTAACTTAACTGTGTTAAGTTGGTTAAGTGTTCCTATGGACTTAACCCTCCCATTCTAGCTTAACTTTAATTGTCTTATTAAAGCACCAGCCACTCACATTAGACATGTACTGTTGTGGCTGCCGGTATGCCGGTTGGTTCCGGGCAATCTTACGCCACAATTCAGTCTAACCTCGGGCCTTTGTCGGGCTCAATGCCTTAACCTCCCACATTGGATAGGTATTGTCGTGATCACTGGACAATCGGTCGGGTCCGGGCAGGTTCACATCACAACTCAATCCGACCTCGGGTTAAGCATGTTCGTATTGTCTAAATTTACTTTTCTCATTTAGGATAAATTCTATAAGTAAATTTTCCCTAATTTACTTATTCCATTATTACTCTTTTAATGTACATTGTCAACATTTATTATTATGGCCCATTTTCCCTATATACCATATTTATAGTTTTTGGTATGTAAATTATACCAAATTAAGTGTCACTAACCATGATTATTCTAAACATGACAATTACTCACAATTATGACTAAATTCAAAATTTGTGCTAATATACTTATTATGCCAAATTAACTTTAATTGACCCAATTCTGATTTAACATCCTAATTTACAGTTTATGGCAAGACTAGAATTATTATTCTAGTTTACCGTTTACGCCTAAAACTTAGCTTACTTGCCAATACTAAATTTAATATGTCAAATTACATATTCCATAATTTATGTCAAAATTTCAAATTTGCGTTCTAATAAACATGCCATAATACGTGTTCTAAATTATGTCCATAATAATTATGTTAATGTTCCACATTATGCCAATTTCCAAGTTTACAACCATGTTTAAGTCAAATCTATGATTTGCCCAATTCGTATTCCCATCGTTCGTGTAATCGTGATTTCATCCTAGATTATAGATAAATCTAGATTCGTGGATAAAAAGGGGATGAACCAAAATGCCATAAAAAGATAGACATAATGACTGGCAGAAGATGATAATTCACTAATTACAGATCTAACAAATTACACTGAATAAATTGATTAAAGCATCGAAGGCCTATAGATCTGATAATATTATGACATAAAAAGGGTTGATCAAATAACATAGGTTCAAGTATATGGGTAGATCTAACTTAATAGATAAATTCCCATAATCAAGATCCAAGGATAATTAAGAATAAACTAAATTGATAATCAAGTTTAGATCCAATCTCACAGTCATAATCCTAGGCAATAATATCATGTTCATGAATCATAGGTAATTATCCACTATTGTCCTTGTCATAGTCATAGGCATTGGTTTATGCTCCTAGTCAAAGGCTTATGTTCATAGTTAAAGGCTTATGTTCATAGTCAAAGGCTTATGGTTTCAAAGGCCATAGTTCCATAGTCATAATCTTAAGCATTGGCAATTTAGTCACAATGTGTTCTAGGCCATAATCAAGAATCAGATCCAAAGTCATAAACAAGCACAGATTCAATGAAATGATAAGGCATATTTCTTATATTCTTTTAATTTCATGTCACAAATAGAAAAGGCGTTCAAATCTAAAAAGTAACTGACTTACATTGATTGGATCTAGAAAAGAATAGAAAGATAGCGTTGCTTGAAGCCGTTGAATCTTTACTTGAATCCTAACTTGTTTTAAATCTTCTCTTGAAAGACTTGAGCAGCATATCCTTGTCTCGATTTATACTTTATTTTAATCTATTTATTTAGATTTAGAGGAGGAAGAATAATCCATGTCCATCAAGAATTTGTGCAGCATAAGGTTAGAGAAGAATGGTGCAAAGAGAAGGAGACTAGGGGGCTGTTTATATAGGATTGCAAGTTAATTTGAGCCGTTGATGAAGCCAAGGTTAATCAAAGCCATCCGTTCTAAGGAGAAGCCAATTATGTTCACAATTACTTTCTTAAGGTACATTATTAACATTTATTATTAAATTTGTATGCACATTAGATACATCCCCCCTTTACACATTTATTATTAAATTTGTATGCACATTAGATACATCTCCCCTTTACACATTTATTATTAAATTTGTATGCACATTAGATACATATTGTAATAACCCGGAAAATACGAGCCAATTTAAAATTTTTAAAATGGTGATTTCAAAGGAATTTGAACAATTGAAATAGAATATTTCAATAAAAATAGTGAATTAGAAATAGTGAGTCGGTTTGAAAATTGGAATTCAAACTTTGACTGACTGTGCGGGGTGGAAAATATAACGGATTTTAGCAAAACCAAAAATATTTAAATCTGTTATTCAATACCTTTCTAACGAATCTGAAAAATCGAAGTTTCATAACGGGAATCAAAAGTTATGGCCGAATGAATTTTCAGAAGGGTCGGTATATGGAATATATAGCCCTGGAAAATTGATATTTTGCATACGACCTCGGAATTCGACGAAACCACTTTTGTTGGGTCCGGGATGTCAAATTATTGCTAGGTTTCAAATTTCATAATTTTTGAAGCTAGTAGGTGAGTGTGGCAAAAGAAAATGTGATTGGTCAATTTCTATTAAATTGGATCGACCAGAAAATAGCCATTTTTCAAACGACCTCAGAATTCGACGAAACTAGTTTTGTTGGGACCGTAGCGTCAAAACATAGCTAGATTTATTTTCCTGGAATTTTTCGAATAAGTTTATGGCCCTGGCAAATTGAAATGTGCGTTCAGAGTTAAAAATTAAATGTTTTATACTTTAATTTGAAAAATAACTGAATGTAACAGTCGAATTGGCCTACGAAACATATCCCATTGTGTCCGGAATGGGTGTATTTAGCTAGGAGCGACAGTCTTTGGGTTTAAAAAGGAGTTCGTTTGAGAAAACACTATTTAAAAATTTAATATAGTCCTCGGCCAATCAGAATTTTCCTTTCATAAATTTTAAAAATAAAAAAAAGAAAACCCCCCCCGATCAACGGCGAAACCCGCTCCTGACCTTCTCTCCTCCTCCGCCGCCGCCGCAGTCGATTCCAGCCTTCGCCACCGCCACCATTCGACGCGTCTCAGCCCCCTCTTCAAATCCGACCCTAGCATCGCCACCCTCGTCGCCTCCTCCGCCCGTATCGAGGCCCCAAAGTCCCGACCTTCCCAGCGCCGCCGCCGCTCCGATTTGCCACCGCACCCCCTCAAACCACCAGCGCCGTGAAGCCCTCTCTTCCCTCTTCCACGCCCAACTCGCCGATCATCCCCTCGAGCCACTGATTTCGCGAAAACTGTAAACCTAGTTTTGAAGCTTCGTGAAAGTGAGTTTTTCTTTGATCTTTACACTTTGAAAAATCATATCTTTTTGGTGTGTTGACGAAATTCGATGAAACTGAAAACATCGGAATCGCAAGGAAGCTCTCTACCCAATAGAAGAAGCCGCGGATTTTTCTGACATCGTATCGATTTTTAGCGCTCCGAAAACCAATGTGAGAAATCTAAATTGATGTGAAATTGAATGGAAAATGTAGTGTATAATTTATATTAGCGAAATATAAATTACATACGTGTTGTATACCTCATGTACATACGTAGTGTAAGCTATATAAGCGAAGTATGAATTTTACATGCATAGAATAATTGATATATGTGTTGAAATGCTAGTGAAATATAGCAAATATAGCAATTATATATATATATATATATATATATTTATATATACTCCCCTCGTCCACAAACCATGGATGATATTTATTGTGGTGAATTGGTGTGAAATATTGGATGAAAAATACGAATGGTTGAATAATTGTTTGTGGTTGATATTGTTTGGTTGTGGTTGAAAAATACCCATTGGTGATTGAAATGAATTGGAAATATCTGTGGAAATAAAAATAAACATGCCGCCTGCGTGCGAATTAGATGCATGAATCCCCATTGTCAAAAACCGCGAGGTTTTAAGGTAGAGCGAGGAGCCGTACTAGGGACGGTGCCGGTTTTAACTACCCTGCCGTTATGCTGCCGAAATTTTGAATAATCTTTGTGTGTTAGAATTATTTTCATATGTTGAAATTATTTTTCATGCGTTGAAATTAAAGCCATATGTTGAAAATATATCCATGTGTGGAAATATTTGTGTGTTGACAAGTGTTGTGTGAAAATTAGATTCATTTGTGAATGAATGAAGTGTTTAAACAATAAAAATCACATTTTTATATATATATGAAGTATGAAAAATATTCATCTTATATAACTAGTTTCAACAATAAAGATCCCATCTTTCTAATATGAACAACATAAATAAAATGTCCATGTGTGGAAATGCTCATTTGTTGAGAAGTGTGTGTAGTGGAAAAGTTCATGTGTTGAATAAAAAGATCGAACAATAAAAATTACATTTTTATCGAAACTATGAAGTGTTGAAACATCTATTTGTCGAATAAATATGTTAAGTGATAAAAATATCATTTTTATCATATGTGTGATATGCTAAAGATATGCCGATGTTGAAATAAATATTTGTGAAAGAAATATTATTTTTAACATGCATAGGAACTAAATAAAATAGTCATGTGTTGAAATATATTTTAGTTCGCCAAAATTATCATCTTTGAAATGTGAAGTGTTAAAAATAGCCACTTGTTCAAATAAACGTGCATGAGTTGAAATATACATTAATTAGCTAATGATATGATTTTAGCCTATGCATGCAACATTAGAATGAATGGTGTTTTTAAACCAAAGCAAATCAAATATGAAATTGAATGGAAAATGATAAATGATAGAAATTGTATATATGTACATGCATATCTATTGAACAGGTTAAAGAAAAGGGGCTAGAGAAGAGAAATAAAATTTTGTGCCCAACAAATAGGTACACATTTACTGCTTTGTTTGGGTGATGATTTTATGAGCCTGTTGGCTAGCCGCTTGGCTTTTTCTTTTTCTTTTTGATATGAGACGCCCGTGTGGCTATTTGGGAATTTTCCCAGACCCTCCCGTACAAAGGAGGTTATAGCGAAATTTTCCGAAATTTAAAGGCGTTAGTGAAATAATTGAAGTGGAAACGATGTAGGAATTTTTTTGAATGAACTATATTTATATAAATATATAAATATAAATAGAATTGAAACGAAACGTGGCCGTGCAGTTCATGTTTTGAAACCGTGATTTCAAATGACTAGTGCGGGAAATCCGACCATTGGATTTTCCCGAAACCGCAACCGTTGGGTTCGCCTTGGAAATATCTTTCCAATGGCACCAACTTTGTGAAGATCCGACGGTTGGATTGTCTGGGATGTTTAATTCAAAACTGAAGAAAAACAGCGCCAGAAACGATTATATTTATATATATAAATATAATTAAATTAAATCGAATAACGACGCTGCAGTTCGTAAATTGAAATCATACCTTCAAATGGCTAGTGTGGAAGATCCGACCGTCGGATTTTCCCAAAACGGAAACCGTTGGATTCGTTTTGAAATGACCTTCCTAATGATGTAAAATTTGTGAAGATCCAACGGTTAGATTTTCAGATATGTGTAAAACAAAATTAGTGGAAAGCAGCGCCAGTGCATCGACACGACCTGAAACGTCGTTTAATTAAATATGGCCGTTTTAAATTAAATAAAAATGGCGATATATCGTTATAAAATACTATAGACGATATAGAGTGGAAATAAACCAATTTTGTTGTGTTTGCTTGAGATGTGATGGTTGAATGTATTTGACATGAAAATTATAACTAAATAACTGAAATGTGAATGTTGAATAGTCCAACCATGTGATTAATTGATTTGAAAATCTAAATATACGTGGGTTATTTGAAAAGGCCGAGTTTATCTCATTTCAAATAATCGATCGATGTTGAGAAGTCGAAGAGTCGAAGACGGCTGAAGACCGACGATCTCCACATTGGATGGATGGGCGCTACTGATACTCGTGACTGGAGTAGCTACCATGAAGGAATTGAAGTAGTAGCCGTCCAAACATACTGTTGATTGTACGGATATGCGAGGAATTGGTGCCTCCGGTTTCGTTCAGACCCAGAACAGACTTGTAAATGGACTGTGTGTCTGACGTTGGATTTTGTTCTGTGTTGATTGATCTCTGTTAAATATATATCTGTTTGGTGGCGGAGAATTGATTCTCTTGCTTAACGCCCTTCTCTGAGACGTACGAGCTCAGAGGTTATGTATTGACAGAAATCAGTCGCATGGAGTGGATTGCCTGTGTGGCACGCCTGAGTGGCATATGATCAAGGCTTCTGTTGCAAAGCAAAGTCTTGTGGGTGATGATCAAAGCATGGTCTGTGTGACGTAGCTTTGTGTATAACGTGAATTCGCAAGCCTCACACCTCGGTATGAGTCAAAAACGGGAGAGTGACTGCAGGGAGAGCACGGCGTTTCTTTCTTGCTAAGGTGGTGTCAGTGACCTACCAGCCCTGACATTATATATACTTTTCACCTGTGTGGTTGTTGGAATGCGAGGCGCCTCGATATAGGTCTGTAAGGACCGGGAAACGTGTGTTCAGGAATTGCCAATCCTCAAAAGTAAGAGAGGACCAGCCCTGAAGATCCAAGGATCATAGTGGGGTCCTGGGACATTTGCTAGAGTGTCTCGAATCGGAGAGGAGCTTGCCCCTTGCCTCGACTCATGAAGGAATCCAATTTCCAATACGAAATATGCGGATGTGATTGTATTACTAGTATGGCGACATAGTAGATGGTAGCTATGCCGCCTAGGATTGATATTTATGATTGAATTTGTTTTTGAAACATATATGCACTAGTAATAATATCAAGCACTTTTGTTTTATTCGTATGAAGCATCTTTTGGCCATTATAAGGTAAAAACTCTATCCTCCGGCTTGCGTTGCATTGTGTGATGGGACCTGAGTCTTATAATGGCTTCATTTTATAAAAAGCATTGCGTTGATTTAATCATTTACTTTATTTCATGCACTAGCACTCATTGGAGTAAACCCGTTCCGCGAAAGTGGCGTGGTCCTTTGATTTGCCTTATTATTGTTGTTAATAAGTTGAGTAGATTTCTCATACCAGTCCCATGACTGACTCGTAGTTTGTTTCACCTTGCAAACTCGGGTGCCCTCATTTTCACACGGGCAGCCTAGTTACAGGTTTCTGACGCACCTTTTGGCTCATGGCGAGGCTTGACTACACCGTGCTGACTTGGATTTTCTCCGCCATTATTGTATCTATATTATGATTCCGCCATTGGCGATGTAGACTGATATTTATTTTGAGTACTCTTTATGTATGATTCCGCCTCTGGCGATGGTGACTGATTATGTATCATTATGCACTAAGTTGTATCCTGTACCGTGCTTCTCTGATGTGATGATATCTATATGATTCCGCTGTCATATGTGTGTAAATTATCCTATTTTCTGTTTATGCTATTATCTGTGATCTGCTAATGATGATTAATGTGTTATATTCCAATGATTATCCTTAACACCGTGTCACGGGGTTTTGGGATCGTCTCACATCTCCCCTTTACACATTTATTATTAAATTTGTATGCACATTAGATACATCTCCCCTTTGCACATTTATTATATTAAGCATTGGTTATTCTTAAATTAGTAACTTTAGTGTTAACAGAAATACGGGGTGTTACATTCTCCCCTCCTTAAAGGATTTCGACCCCGAAATCTTCAAGCAAGAAGAATGTAAATCCTACCATCCAATCATCCATCTACTCAACCATCAAACACAGGCATCCATTGTCCTCAAAGACTTCTAATGCTTATATGTTCATATGCATAGTGTGTGTACATGTCTTTATCTAATGCAAAATCAGACGGTCTACTGATTCAGTTGACCTCCTTAATGCAAATCATGTCAGTGCCATGTGTCCAATATGTATGCAAATCCTAATGATACATATTATTTCTATATGAGTGCACAATCATTCACTCAAATGCGACATCCATATGATAACACATTAAGTTCAATTCATAAACAAATACATATATGTAAATGAAATATGAAGGCGTCTGAGCTAATCTAGTGCCTAATACGTGTGTATATGCATTCACGAGCAACCACTAGCAACCACTCGCAACCATCAACCATAACATGTTTCAAATACATGTTTACATCCAAAAGGGTTTCTACCTAAGGATCGATGATACGTCCTAGAGGATATACCTTAAAAGATAGAAATTAGTATGCATAGAATTCCTAAAAAAGGAATCAAGGATGTACACTTAAGAAAAAGGGTATGAGGCGCGTATGCCTTATCTTCAATCTCCCGTATCACGTCTTCTTGAGCTTTACTCAACTGTACCTTAACAGATTCAACTTCACGATTGCGAAGTTTCTTGACCTCCATTTCCAAAATAAACAAATGTCAACCATGATACTGAGTGTATATACTAGGATGATCAGAGGTCTCTCCTCTTAGCTTATCCATCATGCCATAACTATGAGTGTCAAAAGGTCACTACGTACTTTTTACCTCTCTTAAGGTTAGTCCTTCTCTATATAGAGCGCCTGCCACAACTATTCATCTCTCAAGCAAACCATCCTAGTCGAACTCGACATCCCTCAAGTACAAGCCCCAAAGGCCTAAACCAATATCAGACAAGCACCCGAGGAATGTCTCCTCCGAATTTGGACGATCTACGTGAGATGATCTAAGCAAAAACAACCAAACACTTGAGCACTAGTTGGGATCTTTTACTATACAAGTACTAAGGTGCAGAGACTCAACTATGGAAGCAAATATGAACAAATGCGAAGTGCTAAAACCAAAAGAAAGAGTACAAACAGAAAAGCTAGACTCTTCCAACAGAACTTTACTACCTTTCTCCTAGGTACGCTTAGTGGTGAAAGCATGTACTTGCCCTTCTGAAAATCTTGTCCTTTGTTCTTAATTATATGCCCTATTCTGCCATAGTAAAGATACTTCCTCTTGTCTTAGGTTTTATAATCCCTTCCTCCTTCGTGAGCCAAGTCTACATCCATGAATTCCTCATCCTTGGGTTGTGCTCCATAGCCAAACTCCTTATCCTTTTTCGTGTGTAATCATGTTGACAAATCTCTCGAAAGCTGCCTCCATCGTACAGAAAACCCTACTAAGCTTGAAAGAAAACTAGCCGCAGTGAAACTACTACGGTTATTGATGGAAGTCGGGCACTACTTCGCCCTTCGATGAGGTTACCTCCCAGAAAGCCAGGGGCCCCAGAGACTCAAGAAAGAAGGGGACAGGAATTCAAACAGAAGATAGTGCGTATGGCTTTTGGGGAATATGCCTTTAAAACAAAACTTTTCTTTTGAAAATGCTTCTTTTAAAACTGTTTGAAAATAATATTTTTTTTCAAATCTTTTATCTGATCCGGTAACCTTCAGCTCTGATACCAAGTGTAACACCCCACATCCTTTAGTGTCACTCACAAAGGGAATGCACTAAGTTCTGTGGAGCATTTAGGGTAAAAGATGCAGGTAAATTACAAGACAGACAAAATTAAAACAGCGGAAAATAAAACTTTACTTTATTGATAAAATATTTTGTACAACAATTGTTTTCCAATATCAGAGTATCATCTATCTTACAAAATAAAGAAGCATAAAATAACATTTATATTCCCCAATGTAGCAAGAGCCAGCCATAGCAAGAGAATCCAAGCAAATCTTCGACTAATCTTCAAGTTGGGAAAGAGTAACGGTCAATCTAATCTGAGCTATACTATTCCCTCCTTTACAACCGAGGGGGGGGGGACAGAAGAAAAGAAAGCGAAAGAAAACAGAGTCAGACATAAAGTCTGGTAAGTTCAGTAACTTTTAGCATGTGAACAGGGAAAAGCAACACGACATGAATTAACTGAATACAAGATAATACCGTGATGATAGGGCAAACAAGATAACATAAGATTAATGCAAGATATGCTAAGGTAAGATAATGTATGCTTCACTACTTTCTCTGTTATTCTAGTTTCTATATCTCTGCACTGCCTAACTAGTGTCTCAACTAGTAATCTGTATAAAATGATAACGTGATCCCAATCCCCGTAATCGTGGTTGCCTTTAGGTGTATATCTATTATTTATTACCTAGATCAAATCTGGGGTTTTCTATCGAGCGCTTTCTAAATTCGACTAGGCTTTATGCGACTAACCTAATACTTCTCGGATTCAGGGTTTATGCCACCTAGGTCCAACTAGGGATTATGCTACCTGTCGAACGGTGCCCCTAGTCGAGGACCAACTACCCAGAGCGATAAGTGTTCCTAGACTTTACGTCCCAATCGTATCGTAACGTGCTAGATATCTAGTTGCACATGTCCTCTATATGTGCGGCCCGAGTCCCGTGGCAGGGCTAATCAAGAAACACAGAACTTGGTCAGGAGCTTTAAGTTATCTGTCGATGCAGATGCTAAGGTATGTTTTTCCAGTGGCTATGGTCCCACTCGACCCCTCCCTCAACTAATGAAAGGCACACCTTGAAAAATGAGAACTATACGTAGGCCCTCTATGCCCCACTAACCTATGGCCATCCTCACCCATAACTAGATAGCAAGTATATGGTCTTTTGGAGTTCTCCGCCTTTCCACTTTACGTATCTCGACTGACTCAAGATGGTAGGTAGACGACGAGTCGCTATCATAGGGCTACTGGTCTCGCCGAATCACGCTGGTCCATCCTAGTTTTAGGTTGCCATATATTGCAACCAAGGCATACCCTTGGTTCTTCTCACGTAGACCTTAACCTCTGTGAGCCCAGGCAGATCATCTGCATTCTCACAGAGAGATACCAAGAGTACCCTTACGTCCCCTCGAAGCCTCGGGCTTCGTAACCCAATTCGTTGGAGCCTTCTTTGAGATTAGATGGACGTTCGCTCCTCTTCGTGTTATACTAAGGATTACTACTTAGTTTTTCTAACTAAGGTTTACCACTTAGTTTATTTAACTAAGGTTTACTTACTTAGTTCGGTTTACTACTTAGTCCATTTAACTAAGGTTTACTTACTTAGTTCTCTTTCTCGTCAAGTTGGATTGGCTAAGTGTCGTTAGTCAATTTAAGTTAACTTGACCCATTCATTTATCATGTTAAACTGGTTAAGTGTTATCAGTAATTAATGTTGACTTAACCTTACCACAAACCAAGTTATATTGGTTAAGTATTTTCTTACTACTTAACCCTACCACAAACCAAGTTATATTGGTTAAGTATTTTCTTATTACTTAACCCTACCCATTCATCTTGTTTTGGTTAAATGTTCCCTTTAACCTAACCTTGACCATCTGTTATGACTGACATGTTATAATGGTTAAGTGTTTCCTTAGCTAACTTAACCCTAACATCTGTTTAGCTAACATGTTCTAATGGTTATGTATTATCCCTTCATGTTTAACTTAACCTTCATTCATTTATCACACTCTGATGGTTAAGTGTTCAAGTTTACTTAACCCTACGTTCTAGTCCCATTAACATATTAATTTGGCTAAGTGTATTGAATTTACTTAACACCCACTTTCTAGTCTGGTTAACATATTAAATTGGCTAAGTGTTTTTCTTAGTTACTTAACCCTACAAAACTTGTCTTGTTACCATGTTAAGTTGGTTAAGTGTTCTAGTTAACTTAACCCTATCGTTCTAACTTAACTGTGTTAAGTTGGTTAAGTGTTCCTATGGACTTAACCCTCCCATTCTAGCTTAACTTTAATTGTCTTATTAAAGCACCAGCCACTCACATTAGACATGTATTGTTGTGGCTGCCGGTATGCCGGTTGGTTCCGGCCAGTCTTACGCCACAACTCAGTCTAACCTCGGGCCTTTATCGGGCTCAATGCCTTAACCTCCCACATTGGATAGGTATTGTCGTGATCACTGGACAGCCAGGCGGGTCCGGGCAGGTTTACATCACAACTCAATCCAACCTCGGGTTAAGCATGTTCGTATTGTCTAAATTTACTTTTCTCATTTAGGATAAATTCTATAAGTAAATTTTCCCTAATTTACTTATTCCATTATTACTCTTTTAATGTACATTGTCAACATTTATTATTATGGCCCATTTTCCCTACATATCATATTTATAGTTTTTGGTATGTAAATTATACCAAATTAAGTGTCACTAACCATGATTATTCTAAACATGATAATTACTCACAATTATGACTAAATTCAAAATTTATGCTAATATACTTATTATGCCAAATTAACTTTAATTGACCCAATTCTGATTTAACATCCTAATTTACAGTTTATGGCAAGACTAGAATTATTATTCTAGTTTACCGTTTACGCCTAAAACTTAGCTTACTTGCCAATACTAAATTTTGATATGTCAAATTACATATTCCATAATTTATGTCAAAATTTCAAATTTGCGTTCTAATAAACATGCCATAATACATGTTCTAAATTATGTCAATCATAATTATGTTAATGTTCCACATTATGCCAATTTCCAAGTTTACAACCATGTTTAAGTCAAATTTATGATTTGCCCAAATCGTATTCCCATCGTTCGTGTAATCGTGATTTCATCCTAGATTATAGATAAATCTAGATTCGTGGATAAAAAGGGAATGAACCAAAATGCCATGAAAAGATAGACATAATGACTGGTAGAAGATGATAATTCACTAATCACAGATCTAACAAATTACACTGAATAAATTGATTAAAGCATCGAAGGCCTATAGATCTGATAATATTATGACATAAAAAGGGTTGAACAAATAACATAGGTTCATGTATATGGGTAGATCTAACTTAATAGATAAATTCCCATAATCAAGATCCAAGGATAATTAAGAATAAACTAAATTGATAATCAAGTTTAGATCCAATCTCACAGTCATAATCCTAGGCAATAATATCATGTTCATGAATCATAGGTAATTATCCACTATTGTCCTTGTCATAGTCATAGGCATTGGTTTATGCTCCGAGTCAAAGGCTTATGTTCATAGTCAAAGGCTTATGTTCATGGTCAAAGGCTTATGGTTTCAAAGGCCACAGTTCCATAGTCATAATCTTAAGCATTGGCAATTTAGTCACAATGTGTTCTAGGCCATAATCAAGAATCAGATCCAAAGTCATAAACAAGCACAGATTCAATGAAATGATAAGGCATATTTCTTATATTCTTTTAATTTCATGTCACAAATAGAAAATCCATTCAAATCTAAAAAGTAACCGACTTACATTGATTGGATCTAGAAAAGAATAGAAAGATAGCGTTGCTTGAAGCCGTTGAATCTTTACCTGAATCCTAACTTGTTTTAAATCTTCTCTTGAAAGACTTGAGCAGCATATCCTCGTCTTGATTTATATTTTATCTTAATCTATTTATTTAGATTTAGAAGAGGAAGAAGAATCCATGTCCATCAAGAATTTGTGCAGCATAAGGTTAGAGAAGAATGGTACAAAGAGAAGGAGACTAGGGGGCTGTTTATATAGGATTGCAAGTTAATTTGAGCCGTCGATGAAGCCAAGGTTAATCTAAGCCATCCGTTCTAAAGAGAAGCCAATTATGTTCACAATTACTTTCTTAAGGTACATTATTAACATTTATTATTAAATTTGTATGCACATTAGATACATCCCCCCTTTACACATTTATTATTAAATTTGTATGCACATTAGATACATCTCCCCTTTACACATTTATTATTAAATTTGTATGCACATTAGATACATCTCCCCTTTACACATTTATTATATTAAGCATTGGTTATTCTTAAATTAGTAACTTTAGTGTTAACAGAAATACGGGGTGTTACAGATAGTCACAACTTCTTGTTTCTCATTAAAATCATTTAGTATTTTCTTCAACCATATTGCTATAACATGCTCGTGGTGCTTGCTTTAGCCCATAAAGCGCTTTTTTGTTGGAAATCCATAGTTTGGATAGCTACTTGGTTTGTTCACAAAACCAATTGGTTAATGTGAACTTTAGCTTCCTAATATTTATCCAGGATCTTAGTTGAGTATTTCTTGATGTGGGACTTATTATTTTTTCATCACTCCACAACTTTGAAGCACAAATATAACTTTTTTTTAACACACCCCCTTGATTCAAAGTTGTTGAGATAATAAGCGAAGCACTTCTCTTTGATTTTGTGATGCGCTTCTCATCACCTTCAATTGTTGAAGCACATCTCTTCAACTCCTTTTTTTCTCCTTTTTTTTATATTTGTGATGCACTTCTCATCACCTTCAATTGTTGAAGCACGTCTCTTCAACTCTCTCTTTGAATATTGAAATCCTGGGCTTTGATACTACTTGTTGGAAATCCATAGTTTGGATAGCTACTTAGTTTGTTCACAAAACTAATTGGTTAATGTGAACTATAACTTCCTAATATTTATCCAGGATCTTAGTTGAGTATTTCCCGATGTAGGATTATTATTTTTTCAACACTCCACAACTTTGAAGCAACAAAACTTTTTTTAACAGATACAATAAACCTGTAATGCAAGTGAGAAAGTAAAGGAATTCAACCTAAATTTATAACTCCATGATCATATCATCGAAGTATACACAATAGTAAAAGTAGTTAGCTGTCATAAAAATGGTAAAGTAATTGCAACCTAAGTAAAATGCGTACGTGCGACCTTGAAACTTCTAGACCCAACTTGATTGGATAGTTTGTCAGCAGCTCCACTTGGATGCATCCAATTATCTATTGAAATGTTCATAGAGCTTGAGTAAAGCATATGTCTTATCGTCGTTGTCATATCATAATACCAAGGAACAAAAAGGTATTTCTTTCTGAAACACTCTCGGTAGTGAAAAAATCAAAGAAATTTTTTTTGTACATTCATTCACAGGAATGCTACTAGCGAAATATTCATATGCCACAGCGGGTTCGGCAACCTATATGCATTCATTCTCAAAAACTTGTTTAAGTGTTTCATTGATCTTATAATGTCAAATAATAATCTATCTTTCCCTTAAGCTCTAGCCCGCAATTAACGTTGGAGCCATATGTTAAGCACAACAGAGTGATATATGGAGAGATAGATAAAAGATTGAATTTGATTTAATACTTTATTTCATTCCATCAGTAAAAGAGATACAATTGTCTTATATAATGAAATACATTCTCTAGAGTATTCCTGAAATACCTTATCTAGAATACTCTAATATATCATATATAGGAATTATTTATTTTTAAATTATTCCTTACATTAATAGCAAGGTAAATTTGTAAATGCAATTAATTGTTGCCTAATAACAAAATTACAAATTAAATTTTAACACTCCTCCTTAATTTGTAATTTTTAATTGCTTCTTTAACTTTTCAAACTTCTCCAATGTGACTGCTATAGTAAGGAAATCCGCTGGCTGCTCTTTTGTGCTGATGAAGTCCATGACAATCTCTTCTTTGCTAATCAATTCTCGGATAAAATGATAACTTATCTCAATATGCTTTGTGCGAGCATGAAACACTGGATTTTTTGTCATTGCCACAGCCGACATATTGTCGCAGTAGATTTTTGTTGGCTTGTCTTGAGTTTGCTTCATATCATTTAGAATTCTCCGCAGCCACACCGCTTCACAGACTGCCTCTGTACCTGCCATGTACTCAGCTTCAGCTGAAGATAAAGCTACGGTCTTTTGCTTCCTTGAACTCCATGAGATTACGTTGGAACCGAGACAAAATACATAGCCTGATGTGCTCTTCCGATCATCCAATGCTCCTGCCCAGTCACTATCAGTGAAATCGACTAACTTGCATTCGTTCTCTTTGACATATTGAAGCCCACATTTTTTTGTTCCTTTCAGATATCGTAAAATTCTTTTTGCTGCAATCAAGTGATTGTTACTTGGATTTTGCATGAATCTTGAAAGTATACTTACCGCATGACAAATATCAGGCCTTGTATGAGTGAGAAAAATTAGCGAACCAACCAAGCTTCTAAATATCTTTCCATCCGCCTTCTTTGCGCCATCTTCTTACTTTAATTTTTCATTTAGCATCATTGGTGTGTTAACTGGTTTGCAATTTGCCATGTGAAATTTTTTGAGAATGTCTTCAATGTATTTCTCTTGTGAAATGAAGATTTTGCCCCTTGCTTGTTTGACTTGCATGCCTAGAAAATACTTCATCAGATCGAGGTTCGTCATCTCAAAGTCCGTCATCATTCTTTCCTTAAATTCCTTAACAAGATTGTTGCTTGTACCGAAATAGATTAGATCGTCAACATATAGACATACAACTAGAAATTCTTCTCCTTGATTTTTCACATAAAGGGAAAGTTCATTCTTGCTTCCTTGGAAACCATTTTGAATGAAGTAGTTATCAATCTTGCAATTCCATGCTCGGGGTGCCTGCTTCAGCCCATACAGCGCCTTTTGAAGCTTATAGACTTTATTTTCTTTTCCTCTTATCACAAAGCCTTCTGGCTGCTCAACATATACCTCTTCCTTAAGCTCGCTATTAAGAAAAGCAGACTTCACATCGAGTTGGAAAACTTTAAGCTCTAATTGCGCTGCCACTACAAGAGCTGTTCTAATGGTTTCCATTCGAACTACTGGAGCAAATGTCTCATTAAAGTCAATTCCGGGCTGCTGCGAATATCTCTTTGCAACCATCCGTGCTTTGTGTCTTGTTATAGAATCATCTTCGCCATATTTTGTCTTATAAACCCATTTCAGGCCAATGACTTCTTTATCTTTTGGCAAGTCAACTAATTGCCATGTTTTATTTTTCTCAATGGATGTTATTTCTTCTTTCATTGCTTCAATCCACACATCTTCTTTGCTTGCATCTTCAAATAAATGCGGTTCACAAGAAAAATGAACAACATTGCTTGAGTCATAAATATCTTGTAAAGAACGCACCTTTCGAATAGGAGAGTCCAAGTCTTCATATTCATTTTCATCATTTGAGCCGTAACAAGGAGCATTATCTACATGGATACTTTGCTGAGAACCGTCAGGTTGTGAGCCATTATTTTGAGATCTTTTAGGCTCCATTGAATTTGATTTTTGGTAGCCATCATGATCCCACTGCCATGCTGCCATTTCATCAAAGACAACATCTCTTGAGATAATGAGTTGATCATTTTTGGGATTTAATAGCCGATATCCCTTCGACTCTTCGCTGTAACCAACAAAGACACATTTCTCTCCTTTCTTCTCAAATTTATCTTTGTTTGGGCTCTGGTTCAATGCATACACTACACTTCTAAATACTTTCATGTGATCTACTTTGGGCTTTCTTTTATGCCAGGCTTCAAATGGTGTCATATTTCTAACAGCTTTAGTTGGCAAACGATTCAATATATAGACAGCCGTGTTGACAGCTTCAGCCCATAACTTCTTTGGCCTGGATTTTCCTTCCAGCATACTTCAAGCCATTTAAACAATTGTTCGATTTTTCCTTTCTGCGACGCCGTTTTGCTACGGTGTATATCGCACAGTAAGCTGCCTTGCAATCCCTTCTTTCTTGCAATGATTCATGAACTCGCTGTAAATAAACTCTCCTCCACGATCAGTTCGAAGAGTTTTTATTAAGTGTCCACTTTGGCGTTCTACAAGAGCTTTAAACCGTATGAAACTTGAGAAAGCTTCTGATTTTTCACTTAAAAAATAAATCCACATCATAAGAGTGTAATCATCAACAAAAAGAATGAAATATCTCTTGTTATTTAGTGAAGAGTCCTTGTAGGACCAAAAATATCAGCATGTATCAACTCCAAAGGAGCTTTTGCACTACAAGAAAATGGGGTCTTTACCTACCAACTATAAGCGTAGGTAAAACTAACATAATGGTGGGTAATACATTTTAACTACCAATATTAAATTGGTAGAAATTGGTAGGTAAAGCTTAGTAGAGAAAGAGCTTTATCTACTCTTATTGATATTGGTAGGTAAAAGAGTCAATGGAACCCACTGCATTATGACTCAAATGATGAGCCATCAGCTTATGTGTTTGATGATGTGTCATCCTACATGGCTGATGATGTGTCATCCTACAAGGTTGCTGACAAGGTTCTCGTAGAAGTATACACGTGACATATATTGATGTCAACACTTGGCATTTAATTGTTGGTTCATGTGTCAAACAATAATTTGTCCATGTGTCATCATTTTATTAGTGCATATGACATCATTTTTTTGGCCACATGGCATTATTTGATTAGTCCATGTGAAATTATTTGATTTGTCACGTGGCATTATTTGATTAGTCCATGTGGAATTATCTGATTTGTCACGTGGCATTATGTCATTGGTTTACATTATATAACGTTATCTTTTAAAAAAACCTTTTCTATTTTTGATTTAGCAATGATTTATGGTCGTTACGAATTTGCATATTTTTTCTAAAAATATATTTTACTTTTTGACTCTTTTACAACACCAAATTCATTTAATTTTCATACTCAATATAAAAATTAGCAAATTTAACATTATATCACAACAGAAAAATCATTAAACCAAATATTTTTTTATAGATACAACAAAAACACCAAAGTTAACAAGTTTTGAAATTACAACGGTATGTTACACTTCAAAGTTCAACAACAATAGCAAAAATAGTATTACAAAATACATTACATAGTTCACAAGCATATTAATCTATTCGTAGTACAACAAACATGCTAAGTACATAGTACAATGCAAAGATCTATCGTTAATCAGTACATAGTTCATTGCCTCGAAGTCTTCCTCCATATTGGCTCTTGCTTTCATCATTTTGTTGTTAAATGAGGCAGAAATACATAGCTGGGCAAACTGAAGGTGATTCATTTCTCCAACTGTTGCAAAGAAAAAAGAAAAAAAGAAAACTTCAATATTCATGATAACATTATCATATATCAAGTCACCTACAACAGTATGTCGGTCCATGCTCAAATTGTTATTCGCCATAGTATATGGTTTGTACAACTGGAAAATAACCACTGTCATAGTATATGGTTAATTGCCTTATTTTAAGTTGAATTTGAGCGCGTGGATTATAAATGTTCGAAAGGCTTCTTCTACCCAGGTAACGTAGTTGAGAGCAGTATCACTAAATAATGTCCCTTCGGGGACATCCGATTGAAAAAAAAATCATTTAACGGATACATTGGAATTAATAATATAATGAATATTAGGCAAGAAATGGATACATGGTTAGAGTAGGTCTCAAACTCTTGACCCATGCCCTCATTAGGTTAGCAACAAATGCACAAAACTAATAAACTTACATTTTCTTCGGGTATTTTTAATAATCAATCCAAGCTTTGCATATGCTTGTGCTCATCCGGTCAAGCTTTTCTTTTCAATTTTTAATGCTTGACAATGTATCATCATAATTTTTCAGCATTTTTCCAACCAATTTACTTCTTCAAAACGAACAATCGGATTCCTGCAAATCTTGCACCCCTACACATCAAAAAGTTATATTAAACATTTATAGTTAGTAAATAAATTGTATGCTAGTTATATATAAATTGAAATACATATTTACACTTACATAGAAATCCAACCGTATACATTCTACAATGTGAGCTAGGATATTTTCCTACTTGGGCCAGCAAGTAACCTTTCTTCTATAAAAGCAGCTTCAAAAATATCAGAAATGACATCTGAGAGCTTAATTTCAAAGTCCATGTACTAATTATGATATAGACATTTAATTAATCAAGAATAATATATCATAAACAGGATATTTATGACCATGCAACAAATTCAATACTTGCACATTCACTTCACTTTACTTACTAATAATGCATGTCTTAGGTAGATATACTGTCCTTCAGAACAGTGAAATGGAATGGGAAAACCTAATACGAGACAAGTTGGTTTCTACTAATAACATTGAGTTACATGCGATCAGCAATACAATTTCAACCTAACTCTTAAAAAAATTAACACGCAAGGGCTCATGCTGCTCATCAACCACCTTTCTTTTCGTTGAACTGTTGTCCTTTTTGTATGCTGTAGAATTAGTACCAACTTGCGCATAAATTAAATCTTAATAGTCCAACATACAGGGTATTCAATATATTAATTGCCAATCAGAACAAATATGTGCTTGTTAACCATATGTCATCTTCCTGTATCTTGAATATTCAGTTTTATTGGTATGATTCAGAAAACAACTTCCTTTCTATTCAAAGGAAAAACAAGAAGAAGAAAAATTGGTTAATGCCACAAAAAGCAACTTCAATATTCAACTAAATGTTTGCCCATTGTTGCTTTGGAACGACGTCGATAAATATGGTGGAGGTCAAAGGAGACATCAAAAAGATATTTTCCTATGCCTTGCATATAACAGACATCAAAATGTTGCTTAAATTATATGGTGAAATCGATGAATCCTCAGCATCTCCAACATATATAATCACCAAATCACAAAGTTAAAGCAGTACGATTGCAGACACTGCTAACTTAAAAACATGCAAATTTGGAACAAAAGAGAGAAATGACCTTTCCGCGATACCAAAAGCCTTATCTCCTGCTAAACTTGATGCCAAGGAAGAATTTCAGAACAAATGAAAACTAATCCGTAATTACACAAACCAAAAATCACCAACAACCTAAAGATGAATCGTCGATTTGATCCGAAATGATATTAGTTGTTAAATCGTTCGCCACCACCATGACATCCACTTTCGATTTCACTTTCAAGTGTTTCAATGTTGTATTTCTTGGTAGAGTACATGACGCATTCACTAAACAAATTAGACATAAAAAACGTTAAATAAAAACAGAAGCTTGGGTGAAAGAAATTGGATAAAGAAATTAACGGCAGAAGGGAGAGTAATGTGGATCGGTGAAGACATTTTGAGTGAGGAGAGAATGACAAGAACGATGGAGAATGGTTGATATTAATTCTAATTGTAATTAAAGGAATGGAATCAGAAAGAAAAAGAAAGAATACTTAATTAAGCAATGTTGATTAAGATCTGTGCATTCAAAACGTCCATGTCAGCATTAATTGTTTCTATTGTATGTAATAGATTAACATATTAGTGTGTATAGATCAGCATGGATAATTAGCAAAGATTTAATGCAGATTCTATCAGAATATTTACTTTGTGTGAATATGTTATCGCAACCAGTAATATTAAGCAATAAATATTTATTATCATATATAAGACCGCAGTTTGTAATACTTATTAGGCAAAAATAATTTACTTATCATATATAAGATCGACAGATTATGATACGTAAAAAAAGGCTAATTAATAAATAAATCACATACCATGAAACAAAATGAACAACCATACACCAAAATTTACTTTACATACATTGTCACCTTTACAATAGTAACCTTATATATTTTAGGCAGACTCTATTTAGACACCACATAGATTACTATAAATACACAAAAAAAAATTATTAAATCACATACACCGCTTGTTACATAGTAAACACATGCATTTTCCCAAATTATCCATATTTAGGATAAAATATGGATTTTTTTTCTTATTTTACTAACTTCCTCTCTCATGCTTTAACCAAATAGAGTCATACTTTCAATATTCCTAAATTTACTTCTACAAGTTCCAAATTCATAAGCTTCAAACCAAAGTTAAAATATTTAGTTATCTTTGAATAAAAATTTGAATTCACCTTTTTTAGTATATTAAAAAGTTGAACTGCTTAAATTTTATTATTAAATTAAAACATGATTTGATTTAAACAAAGGATTCAAGAATTTAATACTCTTAATAATATTAATTTTAGTAATTAATTTTACATTTGATTAAAGTGTAAGCTATTAAAATTGACTACATATAAATATCATTTGTAACGATATGAAAATAATTTAACACTAAAAAAAGAAAATTAAATTAAATTAATGATATATACAACTTTATGAGAGAAATTATACTAGTAACATGTTGCAAACAAGAAAGAGTTGTATACAGTCTTCAATTTCCAATTTTTATAATAAGGACAATCTAGTTTTAAGTACTATTTAGAATATTTAAATATCATGGTGTGAGCAAAGAAATTTACGGTGTTTGAATAGAATTTGCCTATATTTTATTCAACATCATCTTCCTTCTTTAAACCTTTGAACTTATTTATAGAAAATAAAAATTTATAGTACAACAATAAAGTTTAAGTTCAATAACATGAATTCCAAATTTTTGAATATATGGTAACCAATTTATTATGCTACAAAAAATTCTTAATTTCAACAAAAGAGCCTACTCCTAAATTAAATGATTTTAAATTTGAGCACTTACTTGTAAATCTTCCCTAATTCAAATTTTAGGTTTCATATTTAAGCACACATTAAGTTCTTCAATTTTTTTTACATAGATTTAGTAAATATCGTTAATTGCAACATTTTAATTTAATGGGTAATAATTTAAACAGTAATAATGCAATAAAACAGAAGGGTAATTTAATAATATAGTTTTTAGCAAAATAGTGGTATACGTTTGGAAATTTTTGATGTATGAGTAGAATTCGCCAAAAAAGAGCATTTGCAAATACTTTGAACACAAAGGGAACGATTGGAATATTAAAAAATAAAATGACCGAAATCCACTTTATGCCCAAATTTGTTTTTTCATTATTAATGCAATTTTATGTCATCTTTGCTTTTAATATCCTATTCTGTAGGTGGCCAATCAAAAGAGACTACGTGGATTGAGGCCACAAAAGAGACACGTGGATTGAGATTTGTACCGTTAGATTTGATTTAAAATAAGCTGTTAAATTTATAGCCGGAAAGGATAGTATGGATTGCATCTCTACAATAAACTAGAGAAAATATGTTTTAGTCAATTTAGATGATGACATAGTAGTGTAAAATTGTCAAACAATTAACAAAAAATTAAAGTTAAAACTTTTGTAGTCAATTATGTGGAAAAAATAACGATTTATTATAAGTTGTTAGCCAATGATTATTTAATATTAGTTATTTACAATTTAATTAATATTTTCATTAATTTTTAATTATTTCATATTTCAAAATAATTACGAATAATTAATAAAGAAATGATTTTACAAAAAAACATTGCTAGGATATGTAAATGAAATCTTTAATTAAATAAATTTGCTAGAATATACATTTTTGACACATCATCACACAACTCAGCATTATTTTTAATGAAAGTTTAAAATGATATGAGAAAAATGTAGGGGCTAATCACAAAAAGACTTCTCGCTATGTATATGTGTAGATAATACATTTTAGCTACCTATAACAATTGGTAGATAATCATCCTTCAACAATTTTATAACATTGACAGTATTTACCTATCAATAAATTTTACCATTAAATATTGGTAGATAAAGGTTCTCTTTACCTACCCATATTTATTGGTAGGTAAAATATTGGTAGGTAAAGGTCAAATTTCTTGTAGTGTTGCTCACCATGAAGTTTTCGGAAAAGGAAATCTATGCATTTTGCCAAAAATACAACCTTCACACACCTTATTTTCTTTCATGATGATAGGAAGTCCAATGACCATATTCTTCGATTTCAGCAAATGCAACCCCTTGTTGCTTAAGTGGCCATATCTCAAATGCCATAAATGAGATACATTAGAATTTTCAGATTCGAATGCACAATTCTCATTTAGAGACATAAATAGGCGGAAAATTTTATTTGGAGCCATGCCAATATTTGCCACTGTTAAATTACTTTTCTTATCAATGATCTTGCAAGAATTATCATTAAAATTCACCGCATAACCTTTTTGAACAAGTTGTCCAACACTTAAGAGATTTTGAGCTAAATTTGGCACGTAAAACACATCATGAATAAATTTCTTACCTTTTTTAGTGTAGACTGCAATGGTCCCCTTTCCTTCAACTTTTTGCACCTTTCCATCTCCAAGCTTTATCTCTGATGAAAAACTTGCATCAAGTTCTACAAAAATGTCTTTGTTGTCGGTCATGTGGTTGCTACAACCACTGTCAATATACCAAGCATCTTGTGATTCATTTTCAGTGGATAAACAAGAGTAGAAAACCTGCTCTTCATTTTCTTCACTTGTAAAATTTGTTTTGTCCTTCTCTTTTTTATTTTGATACCAACAATCTCTTTGGGAATGATTAGGAATTCGACATCTCGTGCATTTGAAGTGACAATTTTCAGAATTATGATTTGATTTATTGCAAATAATGCAATAAGTGGCAGAATTACCTTGCATTTTCTGCTGTTCTCGTCTTTGTTCTCCTTTGCCTTGATAATTTCTTTCGTTGCCCTTCTTTGATTTTGATTTTGCTTCTGAAATAAGCCCTTCTTTGAGTTGTAATAACTTCGTTTCTTTTCTGAAAAACTGAGATTGGATTGGAATGCTTGCTCCAATGAATTTGCTGATGTTCTATTAATTCTTTGTTCATGAGCTTGAAGTGAACTCATTAGCTCATGTGTTGACATCTTGCCAAGGACCTTTGATTCCTCTATTGCAGCGACGCAATGATCGAACTTTGGAGGAAGACATCTCAATATCTTCTCTACCACCTTCTTTTCTTGAATGTTATCTCCAAGGCATTAAATTGGATTTACAATTTCAGAGACTCTGGATAAGAAATCTCTGATATTTCCAGATTCCTTCATTTGCAGGTTGTCAAAATCTCTCCATAAAGATTGAAGTTTAATGAAGATAACTTTGTCATTGCCCCGAAATTCTTTTTGCAAAACTTCCCATGCATCCTTTGCTTTTCTTTTATTGAAAATTCTTGGATAGATAGATTTACTCACTACTTGTTTGATTACCTAAGTGCAGTGGCATCTTTCTTTTGATTTTCTTTGTACAACTTCTCTTGTGCAGCCGTCCATCTTGTGGAATCTCCATCTTCATGTGGCTCCGGATAATCTTTTTCGATGATATCCCATAAATCATGAGAGATGAAGAAGTCCATCATCTCACTGCTCCAATAGTCATAATGCTCGCCTTCGAATATTGGCACTTCACTTGGAGAGTACCTGAACATTGTAGGGACTGCTGCCATTGTTTTTGAGTGACTGATTAATGAAGTTGACAAGGCTCTGATACCAAATTTGTTAGGCACAGCAGAGTGATATATGGAGAGATAGATAAAAGATTGAATTTGATTTAATACTTTATTTCATTCCATCAGTAAAAGAGATAATTGTCTTATATAATGAAATGCATTCTCTAGAGTATTCCTGACAATACCTTATCTAGAATACTCTAATATATCATATATAGGAATTATTTATTTTTAAATTATTCCTTACATTAATAGCAAGGTAAATTTGTAAATGCAATTAATTGTTGCCTAATAACAAAATTACAAATTAACTTTTAACACCATACATGCTGTTACGTCGGCCATTTTTGGAGAAAGTGCTGAAAATGATAAAAAGAGAAAGTTGATATTTTATTTAAAGAAAATAATGCGGAAAGCAATAATACCAACCAGTATTCCTACTATAGTAGATTTAATTGAGTTTGAAAGCTTTAGTGCATTGACATAGGAAGGGCTGCTTGTGAAGGAAATGCAGTGATGCAGTCTTTCAACTATGCAGTTCAGTTAATAATTATCGATATGGTCTGTAAATGATATTTTATACTCGTAAGTGCATAAGTTGATGGTTTCAATATTCCATGGAACTTTTGTGTAAGATTATTTTGTTATTCAATCGTTAGCTTTGTCATTGTTATGTATAGTTCAAGAAATCATCCAAATATAGTAGGTGTTATGTCATAAACTTAATATTTTATGCATTGATAGATTCACAGTTGTCCAATGGCACGTTTAAACCTTAAAGCAAAGTATATGTCAAAACAGTTCGCTGAAATTTTTATAGTTAGAAGAGTTATATCATTTCGACAACAAAAGATTAGAGCACAAATATGTTAAAGAATTGAATTTATGAAACAAAAATAAACATTAGACTTTATAGCTTTTACAGATAATATATGATAAATAAGCGTTCACATAGGTTATAATCTCGTTATAGTTAAAGATGATTCAAGCAAACACTAAAAGAAAGTAAGACATTAAAGATATGTCATTGTAATGTTAAATGTATACCATTTATGGATTTCAGTTATTCGTGGTTATTTCGATGGTGATGGTAGTAAAATTAGAAAGGTAGTTATCTAGTAAAAAGGATGGAATATATATTATATGTATGAAGCTTTTACCGAAGGTCACATTCATGTGTGTTTAAATCCCCTTATAGTAGTCGTGCACGGGGGTAGTTAGTTCATCACCCCAATAGAGTTTCTTGAATTGAAAATGCAACTCTATTTTGACTTGGAACAGTCGTCTTCTATTAGTCCTAACTCATCAAAACTATTAAAATTTACAATCAATAGTTCATGTAATCCAAGATGAAAATAAATAAGAAATGTACAACGCACCACATAAATTCATTTCTAGCAATATTGATAGCTATTAAACAATCATTATAGCACAATGAAACGACTCAATTAATAAACCTTTAAAATTTTAACATAAATGGGTCAGTTTAACAAAGCTCGTATAGGAAATTATTTTATCTAGCTGCAAAACCATTCCTCACAAAAAAAAAAAAAAAAAAAAAAAAA
Source organism: Allium sativum (assembly GCA_030737875.1). Taxonomy (NCBI): domain Eukaryota; kingdom Viridiplantae; phylum Streptophyta; class Magnoliopsida; order Asparagales; family Amaryllidaceae; genus Allium; species Allium sativum. Next base: position 1,047,947,993 of record CM060922.1, read on the forward strand.
AAAAAAAAAAAAAAAATCTAATTTGACCATCTTTAATATGAAAATAATAACAGGCGCTTAGAAATTTTCAATCAAACAATATGTCATGCAACCAGTAGTTTCAGACAAAAATTATAAATGCCCACATGATATAATTATATGAGTATTATTACGGACTGAGCATAAAAAATTTCTTTTATTTAGGAAGCACAAATCAAAGATGGAATAATTCAGTACGATGAGAATACTGCTGTTTCAAGGATTATCTAGCACCGGCTGAAAAGCCATTATTGAATTTAATGCATATGTAAACAAAATATAAAAATTATAGGTTTTCATTTCCTCACTGAAATCATTAACGATGATAAACTAAGTGAAGACTTACTAAGAAATCACCAACTTACGTATGTTAGAAATTACACGATCATTTTCACAGCCTGAACAGTTACAAATATTAGAAGGGAGTAGCATGAAAAATGCAAGTTAATGAAAAAGTCAGAAAGAAATAACAGATAGAAGGAAAGATAGATGTCTGAGATAGGAGAAGCGAAAAAAGCATTTAAACATTGGCTACTTCCACTTTAATTTAAACATTAGTTGTCAATATAAATCCTTCAAACATCAAGTCTGGAAAAAATTGCTTGCAAGGACAATATTGTTTGCTAGCATAAAAGAGGTGACTAAATTGATTATTTTGCATTGTGTAGTATGTTTGAATCAGTAATATAGATAGACAGAAAATAAAAAATAAAACAGAATTGTTATTTCAGATGCCTAGAGCAGAAGTTACACTAATCAACAGACCACAAAACCTTATGCTTAAAGTAGCATACTAATATGAGAGTATAACCAATATATAATTTGCTAAAATACAAAAAGAAAAGGGGATAATTAGAAGTAGATTACCAAAAAATGGTTTCTAAATTCTAATTGACCATAGTAAATAATTTTCCAAGTAAAACAGAGTAAGATTTTCTTCCAAAAAAAGTTTAACTGGATATGGTACCCTTACATGGTTTGTGGAACTACATTGACGGTGTTACATAATCTTTAAAGTCGATGGCCACATACATTATTTCGGGAAATTATGTAGTTTGCAAATTTATTTCGTGATTTATTTCTTGTAATAGTTAGAAAATATGATATAATCAGTTTAAGATAATAACACTACACGTAAACTTTACCTATATTTTATTCCTCCTACGTTTGGTTCTCCTACCAAAGAAGACATGATAGACCCAAAAAGACACGACACGAATGATGATGTTCTAAAGTATATAGTGTTTGTGGAAACAAAAACATGAGCTAATGGCATGTAACACATATTACAATGCACCAAAACATATAATATATAGTGACATGATAGTGTAAATATAAACATTAGCTGAAACCATATATATACATCAATTAACATACTGAAATTATAATAGTTCATCACACATGTGAATAAACTGAAATAGCTTTATAGGTCAATTTGTAAGACCTCATCATTATAATCGAGAAATCTAGATCCAAGATTATAAACAGATGTCACAAAAATAAAACCTAAATTAAAATTTACATCAAATTAACTTCGCCACAGGTGATTCCTTCAACCACAAATGAAACTGTGAAGTGTTGACCGTAGCAAACTCCTTCACAAAATAATTCATAAATCTTATTAGTTGTATATCCTGTTGCCATTCATAAGTTTGCTAGAGACCAGAAAAACAAACAAACAAACTGAAATTATCAGAACATCTCCATAGAATCTACAAAATTGAAATTCATGAAAATTCTCACCAAATTAGTTTTATACTTACAATAACACCCAAAAAATGCACAGTGAGATAACGTTGATCTTTTTAGCATCCTTTGGCACTGTAATCTTGAATTTATTTGATTGCTGAATGTCTATTAAAAAATAAAAAATGATTTATAACATATAACATCTTCAAAGCCTAATAAAAAATGACTTATGACATCCAAATTCTCCAGCATGTGCATATTATTATTACCATAGTTAAAAAGCAGCAAACTTTGATAAGTACTCAATAAAACAAAATAAAACACGGGGATACTGAGTGGCTTTAAGCTTTTGAAACTTGCATAGAGCAAATATATGTAACGGTCAATGCTGGCAGGATACATATGCGCGCGCACACACACATTTTAAAATTAATTACCAAGTGGAAACACTTTGCATTTAATTATTTTTCGCTGACTACAAATTCAGTTGGTAAAGCTGAAATCGTGGTTAAAAGTTTGCCTTTATATTAGTAAGACGGATGTTGTTGGTGGACTTTGAAAAGATTAGAATGCAGATTGGTCTATTTTACTAAAAGCCTAGTAGTGCAAGTTAAAAGTATTATAATGGACGAACAATTAACACCTACAAAATGACTTATATATGACTATGGTTAATCTTCTCGACTGTTTTATATTCTAAGATATAGACATCAATTCTTTTCTTCTTAGTTCACGAAAAAGAAAAGAAAAGAAAAAAAATGAAAACGGTAGGGATAAAGATGGCATTTGTTTGACTTTGTTTAGTTATTCTAATGCAAAAGGTGTAATAAATGTTTTGTATGGAAATGGTTTCCTTTCGTGTTTAAATATAGCGTTTCTATATAGCAATGCACATGATCTTATAATGTTGCTTTTAGTTGAATTATAGATAACAAAGGCTATATGGATCGGATGATGGCACAAACTCCTTTATAGCAACAAATAGAAAGAAAAGAATCGTGTGTCTAAACCACTGGGTCCATTATCTTAGCACTAAGGTCCAACCATATTTAAAATAGCTGTAGGTTAAACAACCATTTAGGTACATGCATGAGGCCAGCAAGTGTTACGTTATAAATTCTGATTGTATTAGATTAATCAACAAAGATAACATAAGTAGCATACCAAATGTGGATAGATAAAGCCATGTCCGGCTATCGGAAAACTGTCTTAGCTAATACAATTTTCGTCATTGTTAGAGTATATGCCAAGAGAAATGCTAGGGAATATGGTAATCAGTAAATGTTGAGTTTTTGGTATTTGGTTGTTGGTATTTGACGTTGTGACTGGGAGATGACGGAGCGCTAACGTAAGGAGTGGAGCAGTAAACGAACGAGAAAATTTGATGAGAGGCGCTGGAGTTTTTTGATTTATGTGCTTTGATGATTGAAGCGTCCGGGTCTGGGGATTTGCATGGGAAGTTTTGGGTGATTGTCGAAGTTAGCGTGTTACTTGGTGTTGGCAGTTTGTATTGCGGTGGATCTGGTTGTGGTATTGTTTCCTGATGTGGTTTGAGAGGTTAGTATGTTTGTTGATGATTGGTTCGGTTCTCAGGTGGGTGACTGTACAGTGATGTTAGGTGTTGAGGGGATGAGTTGAAACTGCTATAGCAAATGATGGAAGTTTATATTGTGTTGTTGTAGCAGTATGCAGAAGTTGAATGAATGATGTGGTGATTTCAAGGTGTCGGGCTCAGAGTTGTTGCTGTGGTTCGAAGGCTTGAGGAGGTGAAGGATTTACTGTTGCGTGGTGAATGCTTTGGGTGCATGTTATATGAGCTTTTGATGCTATGTTATGCATAAAAAAAAAAAAAAAATGTTATATGTTGAATGCGAGATTGGTATATATGCCAAGAGATATGCTAGGGAATATGCTCTAACAGTCATAATGCATTTGATATGGCCATGAATTGGTGCAAGTTTTAAATTCTGAACTTTATCAACCTACTTTACAACCAATATATACAGCATAGTTATCAGTCATTTCTAAACTAATTGAAATTAGTCCCTTAATCTTCTTTTTTTTGCTTGTAAGTAATAGATATATGCTTGATGCCATTCAAAGAATCGTTGTAAAATTTGACTTGATATTCAGTGTGAACCAGCTATACAGTAGTCATATAGTGTGCAAAAAAAAAAAATCCTACAATTTTCCTGACAAGGCAAATCATTTTAGCGCATACATACATACATACATACATACATACATATATATATATATATATATATATATATATATATATATATATTTTGAAAAGGGAAAGTTTGATGAAACGAGAGAAAAAAATGAAATTGTTATTCTTCTCTGAACCAATACAAAGTATTTTATATGTGCACAAACCGACTGGGCCATCAATCCAGCCCATACATCCATGAAATGAAATACAAAGCCCAAGTATACAAAATGACGACCCAAATCAATTATTACAACATACACATAAACTGATAACTCTACACCCTCCCCTCAAGATTGACACTCCATACAAAGGCAATCTTGACTGTCAAGCAAACTCACTCAATCCAAGCCTTTGCACTAAAGCCTTATGCTGAGGCTTTGTCATAATATCAGCCAACTGTGAAGCAGATCTAACATATTTTGATTCCAAAAAACCAGACTGAACATTCTCTCTTACATAATGAACATCAAGTTTATGATGCTTAGTTCGCATATGCTTTGTTTTCTCATGAAAACAAGGATCTTGTGCAATATGCATTGCAGAAATGTTATCACAGTTTAAAACAACAGGTAATGAAACATTTACCTCCAAATCAGCAAGCAATCTTTCAACCCAAATCAATTCACTAGTTGCATAACTCATGCTCCTATATTCAGCTTCAGTACTGCTCTTAGAAACCACCTTTTGTTTCTTTGTTTCCATGAAATCAACGAATTTCCTAAGAAAATACAGTAGCCTGATAAAGATTTTCCTGTATCACTACACATCCCCCAATCAGCATCACAATAACCTTGAAGAACAGATTCAGAATTTGATGGCAAAGACAAACTTAAATCTGCAGAACCCTTCAAATATTTTAAGATGTGTATAGCAGCATTAAAATGAGGAAGACGAGGACATTGCAAAAACTGACTTAGCTATTGAACAGAATAAGAAATATCAGACCTTGTTAAGTTGAGATACAAGAGTTTACCAATCAGTCTTCTATAATTCTCAGGTTCTACCAAAATTTCACCTTCAAAATTACTTAATTTGAGTCCTTTCTGCATTGGAAAAGCTACTGGTTTGCAATCTTCCAGTTTATAATCTCTCAAAAGATCAAGTATGTATTTTCTTTGATGAAGAGAAATAGCAGTTTCTGATTTTGTAACCTCAACACCAAGAAAATATTTGATTTCTCCTAAGTCCTTTACTGTAAAAGCTTGATTAAGATCAAATTTCAAAGCATTAATGGTTAATGAATCATTTCCTGTAACAAGTAGATCATCCACATAGGCTACTACTACCACAAAAACCTGAGACCTCTTGAGAATAAACATAGAATAGTCTTGTAAAGACTGGTGAAAACCCCAATTAATTAAAAAATTAATTAATCCTTGATTCCAACATCTAGAAGCCTGCTTTAAACCATAAATGAATTTTTTGAGTTTACAAACTTGATTTGAAACTGCCTTATCATATCCAGGTGGGGGTAACATGTATACTTCTTCTTGAAGGTAACCATGTAAAAATGCATTATTAATGTATAACTGCTGAATTTCCCAATTTTTCATTACAGCAACAGCTAAAACAGTTCTGATTGTTGTAAATTTTGCAACAGGACTAAAAGTAAATTTATAGTCCTTACCAGAAACCTGCTTGTCACCCCTTGCCACCAATCTAGCTTTATGTCTCTCTACTTCACCATTTGGTCTGAACTTGGTTTTGAAAACCCATTTGCAAGCTATAGGCTTTTTGTCTTTAGGAAGCTCAACCAAGTCCCATGTGCCATTTTGTTCTAAAGCAATCAACTCCTGTTCCATGGCTTTAATCCATTCTGGAAATTTTCTGGCTTGCTTATTTGAAGAGGGTTCATAAGAAGAAAATACATTTGAAAGACTGTGCATCTCAGTGTTATCTAAATGTGCAAAAGTTGATTCAGTAAACACATTAAAAGAATTAGAATTATGCACTTTTCTAGAGGGAAATTTGCCCACAATATAATCATCATATTTTTGTGGCACTTTAGAAATTCTAGCAGAAGTTCTAGGCAATACTTGTTGATCATTTTCTAAATGAATAGGTAATAACTGACTATCATTAACTGGAGAGGATGGTTGAATGATGTCATTAAGCTGATCTTCAGTGATAGGGATATGTGAACTAGCAAGAGGTGATGAAGAATGCTCATGTTGAGTGGAATCAAACTGTGAATGCTGAATACTGCAACTATGTTGATCTAAAGCTGGATTAACAAGCTCTGTCTTTGCAGGAGAAATTTCATTGAGTGAAGTATGATCTACTTTCTTTTTAAAAGGAAAGATGTTTTCAACAAAATGCACATCTCTACTCAAAACAACCTTGTGTGTCTCTAAATCATACAGTTTATACCCTTTTTGTCCATGTGGATATCCAATTAAAACACACTTTTTAGCCCTTTCAGCAAACTTATCATGCAATTTTTGAAAGGAGAAAGATAAACACCCAATAACCCTACGATGTGAATAGTCCGGAACTTTATTCATCAAGAGTTCATATGGAGTTTTCCAGTTTAGCACTGAACTAGGCATCAGGTTGATTAAATGTGTAGCAACTAATAAACACTCACCCCAAAATTTGTAAGGCATACCAGCATGTAATCGAATTGTTCTTGCTGTCTCTATCAAATGCCTATGCTTTCTTTCTACTCTGCCATTCTGCTGGGGATTTCCTGGAATAGATCTTTGGTGTACTATCCCATTTGATGCAAAAAGCTTTCTACAAGCATCTTGTATTATCTCAGTTCCATTATCAGACCTAACAACTCTTATCTTTTTCTCAAATTGTGTAAACACATATTGAATAAAGTCAGTAATAACAGAGAATACTTGTACTTTAGAATGAAGTAAAAATGTCCAAGTATTCCAAGTATGATCATCAAGAATAGTCAAAAAATAAGTTTTTCCATTAAGAGCTGGTCTATGATATTTTCCCCACAAATCAATATGAATCAAATCAAATGTAGATGCAGCATAAGAATCAGAATGAGGAAAAGGAAACTTATGATGTTTTCCTAACACACATGCTTCACAAGAAAATTCTTTAAGTATTTTGCCTGACAAAGAAGTCTGAATACATTTCATTTTATTAAGAGAAGGATGACCTAACCTAGCATGAAGAGTATCAACACTAGGTCTATTACAAGATGTGATAGTATTGTTAATAGAAGCATGAAAACAATTATTCTCCATAACAGAAAAAGAGTTTGAAACAGCTGTATAAGCAAAAGAAGAAGAATACAATCTGTATAAGCCAGACATTCTTGATGCAACAACTTGAATCTCATTTGATTCAGGGTCCTGAAAATGACAATGAGAATTTGTGAATTTTGCAATGATGTTATTCTGATCAAGTAGCTTTCCTACTGATAAGAGATTATTTTTAAAAGAAGGAACATACAGCACATTTTGTAACTGTATTTTTTGATTGAGATTAATAGTTCCAATGTGATAAGCAAGAATTATAGAATTATCAGGCAAAGTTACTTTAATAGGAGTTTGAATTTTCTTAAGTGAAGCAAAAAGTGTTATATTGCAAGTCATATGGTCAGTTGCTCCAGTGTCCACTATCCAATAATTCTGATCAAAATTCTTACTAACATTCTTTTGAATTTTTGAATAGAATGTACCTGCATGATTAAACGAAGAAGCAAGAGGATTATCCTCCATGAAAACACTAGATCCAGACTCATGTACCATCTTCATAACATGATTATACAATGCAGAAACCATTACTGGATCAAAATCTTCATCGTCAGCAGTGACAACATTAGCCTTTGCAATCTCCTTTGATTCTGGTTTGCTTCCAAGAACCCCTTTATCAGTGCTGTAGACATTCTTTGAATTTTGTTTTCCCTTCATAGCTATCTCTTTACTCCACCACTCAGGATATCCAATTATTCTGAAACACTGATCCTTGACATGTCCTTTCTTCTTGCAATGGTCACAGAACAACTCATTCTTCTGTCTCTTTGCATCTTTTTTAACACTCTGAAAGTTTTGTTTTGAAAAATCCTTCACAACATTAAAAGCATTTGATTCAGGAGGATTAGAATTCTTTTCTCCAAGTTTATTCAGATGCTCAACTTGCTGCAGGACATAATAAGCTTTATGTACAGTAGTAAGTGGATCAGTGCTCAGGATATTTGTTGTGACTTGATCATACTCCTTTGTAAGACCCGATAAAAATTGCATAAGTTTGTTTCTCTGATCATTTTTAAGTACCTTTTTGAGAATCCCACAGGAGCAATTTCGTAGAACACCACACGTGCATTCTGGAAAACCTTCAAGAAGCTGCAATTGATCCCAAATTCCTTTTAATTTCCCATAATATTCAGCAATGGTTAGCTCGTTTTGATAAGTAGATGTCAAACTATGATGTAATTCAAATATTCTTGGTGCTGTAATCTGACCATATCTCTCTGCTAACTCGCTCCAAAGCCGCCTCAAAGAATCTACGAAAATAAAGCTTTCTGATAAAGATTTATCCATGGAATTCAAGATCCACGACATCACCATATAGTCATTTATCACCCATTTTTGATAATCAGTAGATCCGATTGAGGGCATAGGAAGAGATCCATCGATAAATTGTAACTTGTTTCTGGCAATCAAAGCCATTTGAACCGTTCGACACCAATTCATGTAATTCGAACCAGTCAGAGTGTGATTTCCAAGCTGCATTCCAGGGTGATCTGAATTTGATAGGTAATACGGATCATTAAAATTGATCGATTGATTACCTTGAAGAGGAGACTCAAGATGAGTTGAATCAGAACTTTCGTTCACCATTTTAGAGGAAAGAAAGTTGAGAAATCAGAAAAGATCGAAGAAGAATAAGAGAAAAAAAATCAGATCTGGAACCGTAGCTCTGATACCATGAAAAGGGAAAGTTTGATAAAACGAGAGAAAAAAATGAAATTGTTATTCTTATCCGAACCAATACAAAGTATTTTATATGTGTACAAACCGACTGGGCCATCAATCTAGCCCATACATCCATGAAATGAAATACAAAGCCCAAGTATACAAAATGACGACCCAAATCAATTATTACAACATACACATAAACTGATAACTCTACAATATTCCTGACAAGGCAAATCATTTTAGCGCATATATATATATATATATATCTGCATGTGTGTGCGCGCGCACGTACACATATGTGTTTATGTATAAAATGTAGTGTGTTTAAATGGAAGGAATACAACATAATCAACTTCAATGTATGAATGCTAAAACACGGACAAAGCCCCAACACTTGTTTCCATTTGTATGATCTAGATAGGCAACAGAATTTGAGCGAGAAGATAACCCAATATGACATAGCGGATGAGACAAACATACTTTCATACAAAAATGGAAATAATACTTAAGTCATTATGCTTCTGAATGCAACAACGATAAACATATGATGTGATAAAGGTATTGAATACTGCGGAAAATAGAATCATAAAATAAACATGAATTCCAGTCTAGGTGCTTAATGAGCAGGAAACAACTACTGCTAAGTTTAGTAATTAGGCAGAGTCCAAAAAAATAGGCCGACATAAATACTTGCGTAATCAACAATAAGTTGATATTTTTGGTAGTTATAGAATTCCATACCAAATGAAATCATGTAATAACGCACAATAGTCATTATATCGACACAAAATTTGTCAAATTTGGCACAACACTAGTGAATAGCATAATTTTACAACAAAAATGATATTTGTAAATAGAATAAAACAATTTCGTAGTCAATAAATATACAACTAAAGAAAGGAAATGCTCAGTCTGGGGGTGTGATGCAGTATTGTATAGAAGAAAATAAGTATGATAACATGTGACAGAAAAGGAATTCAAAATTTTGGTACCTTGAACCATAACATCCAATATTCTTGGAGCATTGGTGGTTAAATTGATGCAAATCCCAATCTAGGTGGGCGAAGTAAAATCTATTGTTATTCCACGGAGAACGAAGACAAACTTTGGCACCTTCGAAATATATAATTTGGTAGTATTGATAAAATGATAGTTCAAGTTGATGATTATGCATGCCTCCAAAAAATTTGACATACTAAATGTGCATCAACCATGGCATAAAATGACAAAGATAATCAAAGTAATTATTTTTTATCTCAATAAAGGTTAAACAATGCAAATAATATTTGTTTTGGTCAGGAGTCAAGGTATTAATGGTAAATGATCAAATTAAGCCAAATATTTATTAATCGCTAACGACATAAAATATGATTGCAATGCTTTGTAGTGAAATGACCACTTGCATGTATTCAATTTTTAATTGTTCAATAAGTATAGGAGAATACTACATTTAGTACACGAAACAATATTTGGAGGACCTAACATGCAATGAACGGAATGCATCTAATTTTGGCTGGTGTGAAACTGTAGACAATATAATAGGAGTTTCCACCCGAGTTATCAAATTATAACTTGAACTATGAAAACATGTATCTCCAGATTTGACAGGGCATGCATCTTCAAATTCAACAGGGTTTGTAATAAACTGTCTTATGGTAAAATGATAATTAACATCATCGAAATCCCAGTAAGTTTGTTCAAATTTTGAACTTCTGTAATTGGGTTAACCGAGAAATTTTCAAACCCCAGATATGTCAAACACATGATTAAAAATCAAAATAAAAAAGGTAAACTTAAATGAAGGTGCTCTTGTCTCTTGTTTGGGTTCACTGCTTCGTCAAAGCCATCTCTTTTAATGACTTTGTTTGGATTATCATTAAAAGTTCCAGTCATAATAAATTGAAAAAATTTAATCGAATAAAAAAAGGAAACCTGAATTAAAGCATTTGTGTCTTCAATCTACATCTTTATCAAAGCTATCTGAACAATTTGTTGACGACGAATCATTGTTAGCATTGTTAGAATTAGGGTTACACAGAAAACTATTTTATCTCTTTTGCTAAGTAACCCTAATTCGACCAGGTAGGAGATCTGAGTCATAGAGGAGTCCCGATGAATTAAAAGTAATGAAAGTAAAAGGTTTAGTTGTTTCATTAATGAAAAGGAGATTTATTTGATGGAAGAGGAAATTCTTCTGAAGAAATATGATGAACTGTTCAAACGAAAGAGGTTTCAATTTCTAGAAGATAGGAAGTTGGGAAAGATGGGGGAAGTGAGAAGTTACGTGTTTTATTTTTGGAATAAAAAATGGAAGAGTCGCTAAGAAGCACGAAACGCACAAAAGAAAGAATTTTAGAGTGACACGTAAGCAAAGTTTGTATTCTGTTTTCTATTATAGGTAATAGACTAGTAGTAAAGCAAGTAATTTTTGTTGCAATTTATTCATTGGTGGATCAAATAGGTGTAGGTATGAGAAATTATTAAAATCAAATACCGGAGGAGATGAAGCAATTTGCTAGAGATATTATTGATATAAACTCGGATGGTAACCGTGGATATAGATGTGTGGCGGCTTTGTTTGGCTTAGGAGAATCGAACTGGTCTCCAGTTCAAAGAGAATTGCGTGACGAATTATATGAACATCCGGCTTTATAAGACCGTGAATTCGTAGAAAATGGAAGAAGTACAGTTCTCCGTAACAACCTAGACTACGAGGGAGATGATTTCGCACCTTTTGACAAGTGGATGTCAATACCAGAAATTGGTTTTATTATTTCAACTAAATACAACATGGTGGTATTTAGTATTAGTGAGAGAAATACATTGACCATACCTCCACTCAGAGGAGCAGTGCTGCCACCAATTCGTCGAACTGAAATTGGTATAGCTTTTGTTGACAAAGCCATTTTGTTCAGGTTTTAACATTTAGTATTGTAACACCCTGTAATTTTAACAACACTAAAGAGGACAAATTAAAGAATAATTAATTTAATATTCAGAATTAAGGTAAACAGACTGCGCCATTGCGTTCGTCTCGAAATTTTGGTCAAGATAGATACTTGGTTTGCGTAAAACGAACACCATATGAAGAAGTTATGAATGTTTGAAGTTTGTAAACGCACAAGAACTATATATTTATGTATAGGGTTCAGGAATTCAAAAATTAGGTCCAGAAGTTCAAAATCTTTCAAATTGCATAGAATGGGGTGTGCGAGAAAAATCCCGCCCAGGGGTGTCGACCCCTGGGTCGACCCCTCAAGGGGGGTGTCGATCCATGGGTCAACCCCATAAGGGGGGTCGACCCCCCAGGGCAGACGTGACAGTTAGGATTTGGGAGCTGGCGGCTATAAATCTGGCTTCATTTCTCTTGTTTTCTACATTGAAAAATAATGGAGGACTAGATGTTGTCAGTGCCCAGACAAAATCAAACATTTTCCTTCTTCTGCAATCAAGTTAATCAAGTTATTCAAGTGTAGACCTGTAATTCAACCTCTGCTATTCTTCTTCTATCTTTCTAGATCCAAACATTATGAGTTTAAGTTACTTTTTGATTTAAATAATTAAAAAGTAAAACATGATATGACTGCAATTTGGATCTATGCCTGTGACCGCTTGAATCATATCAGATCTGTAATAACTTGTAAATCCATGATATTCTGACATAACTATGACTTAGATCTTAACCTTTATCATGTCAGTTCTACCTTTGATTATAGATTTAATTCACTATTTAGATCACCTTGTAACTATCATGTTTGTGATTAAATTGGATCAGTTATTAATTGGACATCTAAATTATTGTTTAGATCTTATCATGCCTATTATGACATTCCTACTATGTTAGAAATAGTTCTATTATCTCATGTTCACCAGGTCTGTTCTTGTATGCCCATCTTATTAATATGCCACTATGTTTTTATGTCAATCTTGTTAGTATAATCATTTATATCATCTTCCCTTCATCCTTTCCCTTTTATTTTATATAGCCAAGCTACTTTCAAGCCTAGGCATACCACTGAAATATGCAAATGCATTAAATGGGGAATGAGGGGAAAAACATTGAAATTGGGCATAGCTTGTAAATGGGGAATTTGGCATAACTTGAATAATGTTTATGAATATGAATTTAAGGCATATAATTCATTATGAATATGATTGGGGAAAAAGGGGCATGAAAACCTATAACGAAATAGGTAAAAATGGCTAATAATGAAATGCCTAGGATTAAAGTAATTTGAAACCGTAACTGCGCCTAGACACGAGGTTAGATTACACTTGTGGTGGAAGTCTGCCTGGAACCGCCTAGCATATCCAACGACCACAAGTGTTGAATCTAATGTGAGGGGTCTAGGTGCACAAATACGAGATGTGCTAAGGCACGAGGTTAAGCTGGACTTGTGGAAGAAGTTTGCCCGTAACCGACCGGCATATCCAGCATCCACAAGTGATAGGCTTAATGTGAGGGGTCTAGTACATTATAACCATAAATGGACATGGTAATGAATTGGAATACTTAACCTAGTTGAATCCATAGGGATTGTCTGAACATGAACGTGGTTAAGGGTTAAGTAAACTTGTTTGACACAATGGGTTGGTTAAGTAAATCTGGGTGGGGTAGGTAACATTTATATATAGGCCCACAAACTTAACCTGATGGAGTTATGTAATTCAAGACACAATTAGTTAAGCATAACCTATGAAAATCCTAGTGGGGATATAAGACAAGGGGGACAGCTTGTATCGTCTTGTGCGGGGATCCGTTTCAGTCAGTAACCCATAGAACCGTATCGAACGAGTACTCCGCCCTAGGTCGGAGTAGGGACATGCTTACTGGGCTGATTGTAAGAGATCCAAACGTGGACGGTGTGGGCAGCGCAAACCGACCGGGGAGATGTGTGTGCATGGTCCAGGCAGATGGGGATAAGACGACCGTGACACCTGTAGATATGGTTGTGCACATCAACGAAGGGTTTCCACTTTTGGAAGTGATACCTCCTACTGTGGGGCCGACATAGGGTATCTGCAGAGTAGGGAGCCGATCGATTAGGGTAGTGGTTAGGGTACATCTAGACTCTGGTAAAGTTTAGGAGCCTGTTAGGTTGGGCTGCCTGTGGATTGTATGGGGTAAAACCCTCTCACCAGAAGTACGCCTAAGTCTACCATCTTATAGTTGTAGGGGTCATCTCATTCTGGTTATACTAGTATTGGTGTAGAGTAATCATTAGAGAAGCATATACACTCTATCAAGTTTACCTTGTCATACTGCCTATTGTGATGTTATCTTTCTCATTCACTTTATATTCCTGTCATGATACATTTACTTATTTACTTGCTAAAAGTAACTGGACTCGCCGGACTTTATGTTTGACCCTCTTTGTTTCCTCTTCTTTCTTCCGTTCCCCCCAGGTTCTCAGGGTAGGAATACTCAAGCTTGACCAGGATTCTGCTATCATTTGCTGGAGCTGCATAGATGTATTGCTCAAGCTCCTATCTTTGCTACTATGGGTATGTTTTTATTTTGGGATTTTGCTTCTTTTATTTTGTACTCTGATGTTTAAGTACAAGACAGAAGTTTTTATGATGTACTGCTTTTCATGTAATTTAGACATGTAATGTTTTGAACCACGATGCTTTATGATTAATAAAGTTTGTTTTAATTCCGCTGTTATTTTATATTTGTCTTGTAATGTTTCTGTATCTATTTACCTATAACGCTTCACGAAACTTAATGCATTCTCTTAACGAGTGACATTAACGGACGTGGGGTGTCACACTTGGTATCAAAGCTGAAGGTTACCAGATTAAATAAAAGTTTTTGTAAATTATTTTCAAAAAGTTTTTAAAAGAAATCATTTTCAAAAAGAAAAGTCTGTTTTGAAAATCATATTCCCCAAAGCCATACATACAATCTTTCGATCCTTTGTTTGAGTCTCTTTCCTTTTCTTTTCATCATGTCTGGGGAACCTAATATTCCATAGGGCATTATGATACCAGGCTGGTTCCATGGGTATCTAGAGGCCACAGCATATGCTAGTGGTCAAGCTAACGTTCCTCCTCCAGCTGCACCCGTCGTTCCTCTTCCTCCCCCGCGTGCAGACAATTTCTCTAAGATCTGCAAAGATTTCCGTGCTATGGGAGGAAGCCATTCCATGGAACCGAGACATTCGTAGATGCAAGGAATTGGCTCAAGGGGACATAGGACTTGTTTGGAATTTTCGATTGGACGATCGTAGGAAGATTTAGCTAACCACTTGGCTACTGAAAGATGAAGCTTCGTTCTGGTGGGAAGTAACCCAAGCAGGGCGTCCTGTGGAAACTTGGGATGATTTTAGACAAAGGTTTGAAATGAAGTTTCTCTCTCAAGTAGAGAAAAGCATGCAAATGGAGAGGTTCTTGGCGCTCAAACAAGGAAACATGACTGTTAAAGAATATGTGAACAAATTTAACCAGCTAGCAAGATTTGGATTGGAACTGGTAGATACTCCGCATAAGAAAGCTTTGTGGTTTTCTAAAGGGCTGAATGAACCCCTTCATGGGTTAGCCATTTCTCATATTCCGATGGGAGCTACTTTTGAAAGGCTCGTTGATATGGCCTTGATGCATGTGGAAGACAAAGGAGAAAAGAAGGAAGTTAAGGCTGAGGAAACAACTCAAAACAATAAAGTATGGCCCAAGAAAGGACAGCAACAACAACAACAGAAGAAGGGTGGAAAGAATGACAAGGCTAAGGATAAGAAGAAGTGTCACAGTTGTGGACGTGAGGGTTACTTAGTAAAGGACAACAAAAGAAGGAAGAATTTTTGCTTCACTTGTGGAGAGGTTTGACAATTTGCTAAGGATTGCCCGAAGAAACAGGGGCAAGGTTAAAGGGAAGGAGCTTCTGGAGGGAAGGTGCATGCTCTCACGACTAGTGCTCCAGATAGAGGTAGGAAAATTTCTGTGGAAGGTTTGATTTCTCTTTCCAGTCATCCTATTAGAACTCTTTTTGATTCTGGCGCTTCACATTCATTTATATCTAGTTCTGTGGTTGAGTCTCTGCACCTAAATACTAGTATGGTAGTGGATCCCGTAGTTGTCTCAAACCCCATTAGTGGTTCGGCTCATTTGTCCATGATTTGGGGGGTTTGAGAATATCTATCATAGGCATCGAGTTTGAGTGCGACACATATGTGCTCAGTTTTATGGGCTATGGTTTGATTCTATGGATGGATTGACTAACCTTGTATGGTGCAATTCTAGATTGTGAGAAGAGGGTCGTTAGACTTTTGACTTGCCATTGGAGGACCCTCGAGATATCTTGTGACCCGCAAGGGTCTGTCATGCTTAGTTTCCTAGAGTCTTTAGATGCATCTATCGATGATTTATGATCTATGCCAGCAGTCCGAAATTATTCTGATGTTTTTGGTGAGTTACGGGGATTACTTCGAGGCGTGAAATCGATTTTCGTATATATTTGGTGGACAATGCAAAGCCAGTTACCTGTGTGCCATATGGCTCCAAGGGAAAGGAGGGAGCTTAGCAAGCAAGTAGGGGAGCTACTTGAGAAAGGGTTCATTAGGCGAAACATATCTAAATGGGGTGCTCCAGTAGTATTCACGACTAAGGCGGATGGTTCGCTTCCCTTGTGTATGGATTATAGAGAGTTGAATAAACTCACTAAGAAGAACAAGTATCTACTTCCGAGATAGATGATCTATTTGACCAGCTTGTTGGTGCCTTGGTATTCTCTCAGTTAGACTTGGCCACGGGGATTCATCAGTTGAGGGTGGCTGAGGATAGTATAGATAAGACCTCTTTTAGGTCTCCAGATGGTTTCTTTGAATGGCTCGTTATGCCTTTTGGATTGACGAATGCACCCGCCTATTTTGTTGATCTGATGAGTAGGGTGTTTCAGAAGTTTCTAAATCGTATAGGGGATTTAGGTTTATTATTAGGAATCTTAGGATTTTATTGGATAACTTGTAGTTTAGAATTTCGAGATTTGTTTGAAATAGGTCTGATTACGCCTATTCCTAATCCTAAATAGAATGTAACAATGTAGGGAATGCAAGGAGACATTGCTTTTGCTAATTCGAATTGAAGGGTGATATCAAATCAGTCTATTTTCAGCATTCCTTCTGGAGCTGTATGAGCTAACGAAGCATGGGGTTCTTATTGGAATTGGGACCCCAAGGAAACTTGGGCATTTATTACTTGGACCATATTCACATACTAGAACAAATCGAAGTTTACACGGTACAAATTCGGCACTTGTAGCTCCTATAGGATTTCTTATAATTTGGATATAGTTCGGACACTTGATTGATCTGCTTACTTCTATTATGCCAATATTAATTACTACTGTTGGAGCGGTAATTGAACCCGCATCTTCTTCTTGGCAAAGAGAAATTTTACGATTGGTGTTGCATAGAAAAAATATTCTACCTATAATCCCCGAGGCGATGGGTCCTTTTTGTGATGATGAATAACCTACTTAACCCAGTGGTTAGAGTATTGCTTTCATACGGCAGAAGTCATTGGTTCAAATCCAATAGTAGGTAGAACGGAGGGACCGTTTTGTTTTTGTAGGCTGGTGCCCAAATAAAGGAAAAAATATAATCTCTTTTTTAAATATCCACCTGCAAGACCCACCCGTCGAGCAGGGACGAAAGTCGGCTATTTCACCGAGCTTCTCTCCGAGACAGTGCCTAGATCGTTACGCCTTTCGTGCGGGTCCAAATCAAATTTTCAATTTGATTTGGATAAAAAAGAATGATACATTTTTTTCTAACCACGGCCGCTGACTAGAAACATTAAACTAAATGCCCAGACAAAATGAATTTGTCTTGGTTTTTGTTGATAATATCTTAATCTTCTCAAAGAGCAAAGAAGAGCATGCCCAACATTTGAGAGAAGTTTTAAAAACTCTCCGTGCGCATTAGCTTAAGGCATAGTTCTTCAGATGCCATTTTTGGAGAAAAGAGGTGAGATTCCTAGGGCATGTAGTTTCCAAAAATGGGATAGCAGTAGATCCCGCAAAGGTAGCTGAAGTTCAAGATTGGCAAATTCTGAAAATTGCAATGGAGGTGAGAAGCTTTCTTGGATTGGCAGGCTATTATAGGAAGTTCATTAAGGACTTCGCAAAGATATCAACCCCACTCACCAGGCTGACAGAAAAGAATTTGGCGTTTTCTTGGGATATAGATTGTGATGTTGCTTTCCAACGATTGAAAAGTGCTTTGACAACAGCCCCAGTCTTAACCTTGCCCGATGGGAACAAAGTATTTACAGTTTACACTGATGCATGTGGTACAGGGCTTGGTGCAGTTCTGATGCAAGAAGGAAAGATAGTATGTTATGGGGTAGACAGCTAAGAGTTCATGAGAAGAACTACTCTACCCATGATTTAGAGCTAGCTGCCATAGTATTCGCGCTTAAGATGTGGCGTCATTATTTGCTTGGAGAGAAGTTCGATTTGTACGCCAATCATAAATCTCTCAAGTACTTGTTCTCGTAGAAGGATCTTAATTTAAGGCAACAAAGGTGGATGGAGTTCCTAGTTTCTTATGATTTTGAGACTGCTTATACCCCTAGCAAGGTTAATGTGGTAGCAGACGCATTGAGTAGGCAAAGGATGGCCTTAAGTCCTCTGTTTGTGGAAAGGAAAAGCTTGGAGTTCATATCGACTTTTGATTTTAGACCCTCCACGGAGTTTTTGCCTACTTTGTTTGCATCGCTAGAGATATGACCTACTCTTATGGATCAGATAGAAGCTTCGCAGAAAGATAATCCACAGATTTCAGACATCTCGGTTAGGCTCAGTAAAGGGGAGACTTCTAGTCACCTAAATAGATATTCCATAGACGATAAAGGGTGGTTGCGACAAGATAGAAGGCTTTGTGTTCCCAAAACTAGAAGTTTGTTAAAGATAGTCCTAGAAGAAGCCCATCATTCTAAGATGACTATTCATCTAGGAGGTGATAAGATGTATAGGTATATGAAGAGGGTTTTCTTTTGGGCTAGGATGAAGAAAGATGTGGCAGAGTTTTTTTCTCAATGTTTGGTTTGTCAGCAAGTTAAAGCTGAGCAAAAGAAAACCGGTGGCTTACTTCATCCTTTGGAAGTTCCACAGTGGAAGTGGGAGAGTGTCTCTATGGATTTCACAGATGCTTTTCCTAGATCAAAGAAAGGCAACACCAGTATTTGAGTTGTAGTGGACAGACTTATTAAGAGCGCTTATTTCATTCCAGTTAAAAATAAGAGGACGACAACATGGTTGGCAACAATTTATGTTCGTGAGATAGTCTGTCTTCATGGAGTATCTTCCAGTATCGTAAGCGATCGTGACTCCATTTTCACCAGTGAATTTTGGAGGAGCTTGCAAGAAGCATGAGGTACATAGTTGTATTTGAGCACTGCTTATCACTCACAGACCGATGGATAGACGGAAAGGGTGAACAAAATTCTTAAAGATCTTTTAAGGCTGTGTATCCTAGACTTCGGAGGGACTTGGGAAGAGAATTTTCCTTTAGTAGAATTTGCCTACAACAACAGTTATCAAGCTAGCATTGGCATGGCACCCTTCGAAGCATTATATGGACGACCCTGTAGGTCACCAGCTTGTTGGTGGGAATCTACAGAAAGGCTATTACTTGGATCAGATATGGTTAGAGAGACATCCGAGAAGATTGATCTTATTAGATGGCGAATGAAGACCGCTCAAGATAGGTAGAAATCCTACGCTGACAAGAGAAGGACTGACATTGAATTTGAAGTAGGAGATGTGGTTTTCATTAAAGTGTCACCTTTGAGGAATGTGGTTTGCTTCGGGTCTGTAAGGAATTTGGAACTAAGATTTGTAGGGCCATTTCCCATAACAGAAAGGATTGGCCAAATGGCCTATAGAGTAAAGCTACCAAAGAGACTATCTGGCGTTCATAATGTTTTCCATGTTTCTCATTTGCGGAAGTGCTTAATTGCATGATACCGCGGAAGTAGTTGAACCGAGTATATTGAAGAAAGTAGAGGTGGAACGAGCGGTGACAGTCAGACGAGTTCCTACCTGTATTCTTGGATTAGAAGTTAAGAAGCTATGCAATAGAGAAGTCGAGTTGATAAAAGTTCAGTAAGGAGTTAACCCAGAGGATGCGACTTGGGAGACCGAAGACAAGGTTCGTGCTTCGTGCCCTTTTCTTTCGAGGGTATGTTTTAAACTCCTTTTCCAAAGCTTTAACTTATGCTTGTTTCTATCATTTATGTTTATCCTATCTATCGAATCTTTGACCTTTAGGTAGGAAGCCTATGGATGTAAACATGTGTTTGAAACATGTTATGTTTGATGGATGCAAGTGGATACAAGTGTTTGCTAGTGGTTGCTCGTGGATGCATATACACACACATTAGGCACTAGATCGGCTCAATCACTCTCATACCGCATATGGATGTGTGTGCATTTTTTTCTTTTAATGGATGGAAATGGATGTATCATCATTTGGATGTTTCATTTGGATGGATGATTGTGCACGCATATAGAACTTACATGTTATAATAGGATTATTGCATACATGTTGGATTCATGTCACTAACATACATTGCATTAAGGAGGTCGACTGAATCAGTAGACCGCCTAATCTTCGCATTAGTATTGGAACATATGCACACACCTTTGCACATGTTCATATAAGCATTAGAAATCTTTAAGGAAAATGGATGCCTGTGATTGGTGGATGAGTAGATGGGGGATGGATGGTAGGATATACATTCGTCTTAACTTGGAAATTTTAGGGACGAAATCCTTTGAGTAGGGGAGAATGTAACATCCCGTAATTTTAACAACACTAAAGAGGAAAAATTGAAGAATAATTAATTTAATATTCATAATTATGGGAAACGGACTGCGCCATTGCATCCAACTCAAAATTCTGGTCAAGATAGACACTTGGTTTGCATTAAACAGACACCGTATGAAGAGGTTATGAAGGTTTGAAGTTTGTATATGCATAGGAACTATATATATATATATATATATATATATATATATATATATATATATAGGGTCCAGGAATTCAAAAATTAGGTCCAAAAGTTCAAAATCGTTCAAACAGCGCAGGTTGGGGTAAGTGGAAAAAATCCCACCCAGGGGTGTCGACCCCATTGGGAGGGGTCGACCCCTCTAGGGCATACGTGGAAGTTAGGGTTTGGGGGTGGCGGCTATAAATATGGCTCCATTTTTCTTGTTGTCTACACAGAAAAATAATGGAGGACTAGATGTTGTTAGTGCCCAGACTGAACCAACCCTTTTCCTTCTTCTGCAATCAAGTTAATCAAGTTATTCATGTTTAGATCTGTGATTCAACCTCTGCTATTCTTCTTTTATCTTTCTAGATCCAAACACTGTGAGTTTAAGTTACTTTTAGATTTAAATAATTATAAAGTAAAACATGATATGACTGTAATTTGGATTTATGCCTGTGGCTACTTGAATCATATTAGATCTGTAATAACTTGTGAATCCATGATATTCTGACATAACTATGACTTGGATCTTAACCTTTATCATGTCAGATCTACCTTTGATTATAGGTTTAGTTCACTACTTAGATCACCTTGTACCTATCATGTTTGTGGTTAAACTGGATCATTTATTAGTTGGACATCTAAATTATTGTTTAGATCTTATCATGCCTATTATGACATCCCTTCTATGTTAGAAACAGTTTTATTATCTCACGTTCTTCAGATCTGTTCTTATATGCCCATCTTATTAATATGCCATTATGTGTTTATGACAATCTTGTTAGTATAATCATTTCTATCATCTTCCCTTCATCCTTTCCCTTTTATTTTATATAGTCAGGCTACTTTCGAGACTAGGAATGCCGTTGAAATATGCGAACGCGTTAAACGGGGAACGAGGGAAAAAACATTGAAATTGGGCATAACTTGTAAATGGGGAATTTGCATAACTTGAATAATGTTTATGAATATGAATTTATGGCATATAATTCATTATGAACATAATTGGGGGAAAAGGGGCATGGAAACCTATAACGACATAGGTAAAATTAGCTAATAATGAAATGCCTAGGATTACAGTAATTAGAAAGTGTAACTGCGCCTAGACACGAGGTTAGATTACACTTGTGGTGGAAGTCTGCCCGGAACCGCCTGTTATATTCAGCGACCACAAGTGATGAATCTAATATGAGGGGACTAGGTGCACAAATACGAGATGTGCTAAGACACGAGGTTAAGCCCGACAAGTGGAAGAAGTCTGCCCAGAACTGACAGGCATATCCAGCATCCACAAGTGATAGACTTAATGTGGGGGTCTAGTACATTATAACCATAAATGGACATGGTAATGAATTGGAATACTTAACCTAGTTGAATCCATTGGGATTGTATGAACATGAACCTGATTAGGGGTTAAGTAAATTTGTTTGAAACAGTGGGTGGGTTAAGTAAATCTAGGTTGCATGGGTAAATATTCTTATATAGGCCCACAAACTTAACCTATTGGAATTATGTAATTAAAGACACCAATAGGTAAGCATAACCTGTGGAAATCCTAGTGGGTATAAAAGACAAGGGGAGAGCTTGTATCATCTGGTGTGGGGGACCCGTTTCAGTCGGTAACCCATAGAATGATATTGAACGAGTACTCCGCCCTAGGTCAGAATAGGGACACACTTATTGGGCTGATTGTAAGAGATTCAAACGTGGAGGACGGTGTGGGCGGCGCATACCGACCGGGGCCACGTGCGTGCATGGTCCGAGCAGAGGGGTATAAGACGACCGTGACACCCGTAGATATGATTGTGCACATCAACGAAGGGTTTCCACTTTAGGAAGTGATACCTCCTACCGTGGGACCGGCACAGGTACCTATGGAATAGGGAGCCGATCGTTTAGGGTGGTGGTTAGGGTACATCTAGACTCTGGTAAAGTTTAGGAGCCTGTTAGGTTAGGTTGCCTGTGGATTGTATGGGGTAAAAACCTCTCACCAGAATTACGCCTAAGTCTACCATCTTATAGTTGTAGGGATCATCTCATTCTGGTTATACTAGTATTGGTGTAGAGTAATCATTAGAGAAGCATATACACTCTGTCAAGTTTACCTTGTCATACCTGCCTATTGTGATGTTATCTTTCTCATCCACTTTATATTCCTGTCATGATACTTTTACTTGCTAAAAGTAACCGGACTCGCCAGACTTTATGTCTGACCCTTTTTGTTTCCTCTTCTTTCTTCCGTTCACCCCCAGGTTCTCAGGGTGGGAATACTCAAGTTTGACCATGATTCTACTATCATTTGTTGGAGCTGCTTAGATGTATTACTCAAGCTCCTATCTTTGCTACTACGGCTATGTTTTTATTTGGTATTTTGCTTCTTTTATTTTCTGCTCTGATATTTAAGTACAAGACATAAGTTTTTATGATGTACTGGTTTTTACGTAATTCAGACATATGATATTTTGAACCACGATGCTTTATGATTAATAAAGTTTGTTTTAATTCCTCTGCTATTTTATATCTGTCTTGTAAAGTTTCTGTTTCCCTATAACGCTTCACGAAACTTAATCCATTCTCTTAATGAGTGACATTAATGGATGTGGGGTGTCACAAGTACCGACAATTATTTATTTTAATTTTCCATCATATAGTAATGTCTCTACTATATGTAGGTTATACTAGAGCCAAAACATCAGGTGCCACCTATTTATACAAAATGGTTCAAGGCTTGTGACGGCGACGCAAGGAGATGGAAATTTATTTTCAATGACTGGAGATAAGCTTGGAATGAAAGAAACCAATTTGACGAGTGGAATTAGTTGCTTGAATGGAGATTGTTCGTTGAATGACGATTGTTTGTTTGTTTATTTGAATGGAGATTGTTTGCTTGTTTGTTTGAATAGTATTGAATCCTTGTTTTAATTGCATGTTGGTGTTGAATGGAAAAAATTGATTGAAAATTTTCTATTGAATTGCATATTTGGTTGTTAAATCTATTTTGTCATACTTCAGATTCAAGTGAAATAGAAACAGCTTATTTTTTTTTAAGTTTCAGGTCACCACGTTGACCTAATACGAGGAAAAAAATGTTATTCATGTTGGGAGACTGCATGGAAGAAATAAAATCATGTATTACTTATACGTTGAATGTGTATTAATGTGGTCCAAGTTTCTGAGGAAATTTAAAATCCACGTAGGAAGTATACGCTAGTGGACTGTGTGGTCTCCCCACCCTCAAACGTACTGACTCAACGAGAATTAAGTTCCAGTTCATAAGGACCCTACATGGAAAATTTAGTAATCATGTATAGGGAAACATGGTAAAAATAATATTAGGGCTTATACATGGATTTTATATAAGCCTCGTAGTCTTTATATGAGGTAGTTGTAAAAATTGAAAAAAATATATGCTAGAACTTCGACAAACTCATTTCAACAAAACCATAACAAACCAGTACCACAATTATATGAAACTAACACTATAATCATACTTTACCAAATTGTCTCATAAGCTAAAATAATCATAATCATAATGATATTCATACGAAACAAACTCATACCAATCCAACATCTTAACATTACCAAAACAAAACCATAATCATATTCATACCAAACTAAAACAGTACATTAGCGTCATGAGTTAACAAACTAATTCAACATATAACCACATACCGATGGCATATACAAAATAACAAGCGCTGGCCCAAAATACAACGTCGTGACATCCAACTTAACGCACAATACATAATGCTTAACATATAGAGTCTAAAATATAAAATACATATTCCAAGTTAAGCGTCCACTAGCAGTCTTGCCAGCAACAACCTGAGTGTTAGCTTCGTCGAGCAGTCCATGTACATCATGCATAGTCTTATTAAAAAAGAACATGTCAAGAAAAAAAATAGTATAATGAAAATGTGAGTAATGAAAAAATCATTGAAGTTGACAAAGCACATAATAATTTAAAGAAATAGACTTACAGAATACAACTAATCGTAGGTTGGTTGAAAATGAGACGCTCCAACCACTATATTAGCAGAAAAGTTAGCAAAATTTTGAACCCGTATAATGCAGTGATATCTATACCAATCAACATAATCATCCATGCAACTAAGGTAAGATTGAATGAGTGGTATCGACCGATGTCCTTCTGCAATGGCATGATGAATCCGATTTTCCCATATGCTTTCTAAAAGTTGATACCAGACACGGGTGCGCGTAGTTGAAGTTGTTCCTCCTCTTGCATTTGTACTAACTGGAGGAATAAGAGCTATTGGTATTTTTTGAACTCTACCAAATTGTCTCGTAACTCTGTCTGGATGATACGACTCTACAATGTTAAGGCAGAGGTACAACCGCTATATCAAGAAATATCATGAAACAGATGATAGTGACATGCGAAGACGTAAGGATCAAATATAACCTGTAATCAAATTAATTTTGTCATATTCAAAAAATATTTATATGTTTATGTGTGTAAATATGTATTCATTTGTGTAGATATTTTATTGTGTTTATGTGTGTTCATAGTTGTAGACCTATAAATATAAAGACAAATGTAATTCATTTTGACCACTCATATGTTTTCTATTTTTTTTAAAAAGGAAAATTACCTGTCCAATTTGAATTTTATCAAGGAAAATGCGTAACTCTAAGACCGATGAAGAACTATAGGTAGAAGGATTCTGTCTAGCAGCATGAGGAAAATTCTCATAGTATAGATTTGTCGATGGATGGAAGCAAGGGAAACGCTCGAATATCGATGCTTCTAATAAACACAGAAACCCTACAATCTGTTTCATGCCACAATGAGTCGCTAAGCCTAGCTGCCTATAGAGAAACGCAAGCGTTGCTGAACCCCAAGAGTAATTACTGACGTCACCTAAATTTTTTAATGGAGTCAACAATGATATGTGAAAATGAGTCTTGCTTTTGTCTGCAAACAATGTGCTGAAGCAAAAATAGAAGATAAGAACGAGCTGCACATCTAATGGCCCGATCAGTCCAATCGTCACTTACATTCTTAAACTGCTCGACCAATTTAGACAAACTAATTTTCTATCCCACCCTATCATTCATTTCCATCCTCGCCTCTTCCCTATTTATACATGTATATTTGTAACAAGCGAAACAACTTCTTCTATATTGAAAGATATGCTCTATATATGTCTACCTTCCACTAGAATATGCAATACAGAAGCTATGTCATCAAGAGTAATGGTCATCTCACCAAATGGCAAATGAAATGTATTAGTCTTTGGATACCATCATTCGAAAAAAGCAGATATCAAGTTCTTGTTCACACTCCTTAACAGCAGCTAATAATAGGAAACAATCCAGATGATTCTATGATGTTTCTAAATCTAGTGGTATTATTTGGAATCAACCAATCCACTACCTTGTGTGCATGATTGACGCATGTGAGCGGTGATCGTTCCTACAAATATGGAAATAAAAATAATGACAATATAGTAACACTAAGAAACTACACAAAAGCAAAATTTAAAAATAAATTACCTGTCCCTTCCATATATCAAATGCAACATGAGTATCGAATTCCTTAATGACATCACTAACTTTTGGACCACCATATTCATCTGCATCCTCTTCATCCCCCTCTTCGTCCGACTCTCCTGCCTCCTCGTCCGACTCTTCTGCCTCCTCGTCCAATGGCTCTGAATCGTCTCCTTTCTCATCTGTTGACCGTGATCCATCTCCTTGTTCTTTCTCCATCGATTTTGACCATCTCCAGCTTCTTTCTCTGGCTGAGTTCCATGATCTTCCTCATCTTAAGTTGGACTATGCCGAGCAATTACATAGTCATCGTTCCCACCATAGGTATCTGCCACTGCCTTGCTCTTTCCTCCTCTCTCCATTTTCTTTCCGAAGTTGTCATTCGTTTTCTAGGATCCATCTGAAATGAACAAACAAAAATCAAACTTATTTAAGATATTACTTCAACGTTAATGTTACATGAAGTACCACTATACACATTATACAACTATACCCATTATACTACATATTACACTTCAAATTCATTCTCATGACAATATTATACTACATATAACACTCAAATGATTCAGATGGTTTAGATATGACAATCATACAATCAACCAAATGATTCAAACGATATAAACCAGTGATTCAAATGATTTAAAGCAGAGAGTGGCATGAGGCAGGATTATATAAATTCTTATGTTATAAAGGGAATACGTGGAAAAATGGAAACCACGAACTTATAGTATGTGGAAAATAATAATATAAACCACGTATTTACTGTACGTGGAAAAAATAGAAACCACGTTGTTACTTTTCGTGGAAAAAATGGAACCGCGTACTGTTATTACATGGTTTATAAATTTTCCAAGTACTTCTTCTCCGTTGCTACCTGAAACCTTCACCCACAAAACCATCGTACATTCAACTACAATCTTACTCCTGTTTCCAATTGTTTACCACTCTTCAATCCAGGTGACATAAAAAATCCGATTACCAGTAGAGGAAAAAACTTACTTTTGCTTGAATATAGGGTTTTTGATCACTGAGAGCTTGAATCGATGGAGACGGCAGAGATTGATCAATGCTTGTTCCAGATATTGATCAGTGCTACAATCTATGTGATCTGAAAATTGGAATGAAAGTCAAATTTTGAAAACCACCATGGAGATGTCAAAGATGAGTGAATTAGGTTTTTGAGATGGGAAGGGTGTAACAACCCAACATTTCAGAACCAATTTAAATTTTTTATTTTAGCAATTTTAATGGATTTTGAATATTTAAAATGATTTATTTTAAATAATAACGACTAAAAATTTATTTAAATTGAAGTTAGAACGTAATAATTTAATTTAATTATAAAAAGAGTTTGAAATGGCGTGGTAGTTTGAAAATTCGATTTTAAACTTTAATTCAATATACAGGATTCAAAATAAATCGGATTTCAGTAAAACCAGAAATATATGAATCTGCTGAATTATATCTTTCTAACGAATGTGAAAAATCCAGATTTCATAATGAGAATTGAAAGTTATGTCCAGTTTAAAATTTAAAATAGTCGCTATGGAATTTATATATATTTTATATAATATATGGCCCTTAGAAATAGCCATTTTACAAACGACCTCCGTTTTTGACGAAACAACTTTTGTTGGATCCGGAATGTCAAATTATTTCTAGATTCCAATTTTCATAATTTTTGGAATTAATATGTGAGCGTGGTAAATCAAAATGCATTTGGTAATTTCTATTGAATTGGATCGACCATTAAAAAGCCCATTTTTCAAACGGTCTCTAAATTCAATGAAATTAATTTTGTAAGGACTGTATCGTCAAAACATAGCTAGACTTATTTTTCGGGAAATTTTGGAATTAGTATGTGGCCCCGGTAAATTAAAATGTACGTTTAAATTTAATATTGAAGGTTTTATATTTTAATTTAAAGAAAAACAGACTGAAACAGTTAAATGGGCTTACGAAACATAGTCAATTATGTTCGAAATAGGGGTATTTGGCTAGGGGCGTTAATCGTTGGGCCTTGTTTGGATTCCGGACCGATAAACAAGTAATTTGTGAATTAAAATTATATTAAATAATATATATATATATATATATATTAATTTTTCAGGAAACCCTAATACATTATTTTCTGAAGCTGCCGCCGTTCTACAAATCAATGGCCACGCTCTTCAGAATTTTAATCCCACTTTTCTTCTAGTACAATCAATGAAAATCAAAATCTCAAAAAGAAAATTGTAGAGGACGGGGAGCTCTTGTGTTCTAATGGTGTTGATCTGATATATGATCTCATGCTGATCGTAAAGGGGCTAGAAAGGCGACGGGTTTCGAAGAAAATTCAATCATAAGGAAGGGTGCGAGTTGCACCGGAATTCGTGCGTGTGGAGGCGGAAGCAGGGCGGTGGTCGGGGTATCTTCAGATCGGAGGTCGATGGCCTCGAGCAGCGGCAAATCATGAACCCTTAGAGGTGATGGCTTTGTTTGAGGTTCCAGGAATAAACGATGAAGAGGAAGGAGTGTAATTGTTTAGTTAATTAATTAATTCTCCCAATTTAATTATTAAAGTAACTAAATTTTAGACTATCATATCTCGTTCAAACAGAAACGAAATTCCGCGATTTCAGATTTGTTGGAACCGTGAAGAAGAGAGCTACAACATGGAATCAACTGGAACCAATATGGAGCTAGCTACAATTTAAGGAGGAGCAAAACCAATGTGAGATCTCTAATTTAAAATTAAAATTAATTGTGATTGCAATGTGAAATTTATATATGTACGCTATTAAATTTATATGTATGACGTATGTGATTTGAATTGATTGATTGATCGCGGTTGCGATGAATTGATTGGATTGAATTGTGTAGTTTAAAATTTGTTTATACAATAAAAATCATATTTTTATTGTATATATGTAGATAAAATATTCATGTTGAATAAAATTTGTTTATTCATTAAAATTTGTTTATACAATAAAAATCATATTTTTATTGTATATATGTATATAAAATATTCATGTTGAATAACATTTGTTTATACAATAAAAATCACCTTTTTATTATATGTATGAATAAACAAAATATTCATCGTTTGAAAAGAAAACATTTATACAATAAAAATCACATTTTTTGTTGTAGGTATGAATAAACAATATATTCATTGTTTTGAATAAAATATGTTAACATTAAAAATTACATCTTTATTGTATTATTGATTCATTAAAAATGATCATAGGTTAAAGTAGGATTTGCCATTAAAAATGTGACTTTTTACATGTTAATGTAGATTAAAAGAATTGCATACGTTAAAAATGATTTGTTCATTAAAAATGTTTAAACATTAAAAATAGCATTTTTAATGTATATTAGATTCATTAAAAAGAATCATGTTTTAGAGAAAATGTTTAAACATTAAAAAAAATAACATTTTTAATGTATGTTTGGCTTGATAATGATGTCACTTACATGGTAGCGTCATTAATATAAAAATGTTCATTTGTTAATATGTATTGATACATTAAAATGACGTCACTTACATGTTAGCGAAGTAGAGAAATGTTCATTTGTTAACATATGTTTTGTTTATTAAAATATTATTATTTGCATGTTAGCGTAGTAGAAAATTAATTACATGTTAATATATGATTTGTTCATTAAAATGTAACTTTCAACATGTTAGATTAGAATAAAAAAGGATTTTATGTAAAACATGTTTTGTCATTAAAAATGACATTTTTATCATGTTAAATAAAAATAAAAGAATCAAATGTTAAAATATTATTTTTTAACATGTTAATGAAGTGAATTAAATAGTCATGTCTTGAAATATATGTTTGTATGTTAGAAATATAATTTTTAACATAAATAGGAATTGTACAAAAATTTACATGTCTTGAAATATATACTTGTATGTTAAAAATATAATTTTTAACATAAATATGGATTGGACAAAATTTACATGTAATAGATTAAATGGTTTTGAAATCGTCGAACAAATTATATATATATATGTATATATATATGTATGTATATATATATATATATTAAAATTAAACGAATCGCGTGCGGTAGTTCGCGTTTTGGAATCGTAACTTTAAACGATGATACCGAAAGATTCGACCGTTGGATTTTCCCAAAACTGAAACCATTGGGTTCTCTTCGAAAAGATCTTTCCAACAATATTAAATTTGTTAAAATCCAACGGTTAGATTTCGAGAAATGTGTAATTCAAATTTGGATAAAAACAGCGCCAGGGCCGCGTAATGACCTGAAGCGTCGTTCGAATTAAATGGGCTATTTTTATATAAATAAAAATAGCGAAAAGTCATTATAAAATATTATAAACGATATGGAAAGAGCATAAATCAATTTCCATTGGTTTATAAAGTAATGTGGACGGTTAGATTTGACCAAAGAAAGAAATGATTTGAATTATATGTATTCGAGAATTATTTGAAAAGGCCGAGTTAAGTCTCATTTCAAATAATTATACGACGGCTTAAAGTCGAAGACATTGAAGATGGTGGTTGAAGACCAGCGATCTTCACATCGAATGGACGACTACTGATGCCATGATTTGGGTAGCTCCCAATAAAGGGTTAAAGTGGTAATTGTCCAGACATACTTGTTGATTGTCCGGATATGCGAGAACCTCTCTTCCGTATTGGACATACGGGACGAGGAATAAGGTATCTCCAGTTTCGTTCAGACCCAGAACGGACTTGTAAATGGATGTGTGTCTGGCATTGGATTTCGTTCTATGTAGGTTGATTTCTATTAAATATATATCTATTTGGTGGCGGAGAATTTATTCTCTTGCTTAACACCCTTCTCTGAGACGTACAAGCTTAGAGGTTATATATTGATAGGCATCAGTCGCATGACGTGAATTGTCAATGTGGCATGCTAAGATGCAATTGATCAAGGCTTTTGTTGAAAAGCAGAGCCTTTTGGTTGATGATCAAAGCACAGTTTTATTTAACATAGCTTTATGTATAGCGTTACTTCGCGAGCCTCACACCCCGGTATGATTCAAAAACGGAATGAGGACCGTTGGGAGGACTTGCGTTTCTTTCTAGCTAAAAGTAGTGTCATGGTATGGATCACAGAAATTTTTACTTATAGATGATGGATTGTGAGGGCCCTAAGATATTGGTCACTATTGGCCAAGTGATAGGCCCAATAGGACCGGAAAACGTATTGTTCAGGAATAACTAATCCACTAAAGTATGTGTGGACCGACCGTACCGCTAACCAGGGCTCACCAACGTCCGAATCCTGAGGCATTTGCTAGAGTGTCTCAAAATCGGTGAGGATGATTCCTAGCCTCGACTCATGATGGAAACCCAATTTCCAATACAACATTACGGATTTGATTGTAAACCTATATATAGCGACATGGTAGGATGGGGTACTATGCCATCTAGGATTGATACATTTACTTTGAAAAGTGTTTTAAACTGACTAGACACTTACAATAATATCAAATGATTTTTGTTTTATATGTATCAACCATATTTGACCATTGTAAGGTAAAACTCTATCCTCTGGTTTGCGTTGCATTGTGTGATGGGACTTGAGTCTTATAACGGTTTCATTTTTCTAAAGAGCATTGCGTTGTTTAAAGATATACTTTATTTATGCACTGGTAATCCAATGGAGTAAATCCGTTCTGCATTAGTGGCGTGGTCCTGTGAGCCTTATTATTAGATAAGTTAAGTAAGATTTCTCATACCAGTCCCATGACTGACTCGTAGTTTGTTTCACTTGCAAACTCGGGAGCTTCTATTTCCACACGGCAGTCAAGTGGCTTGTTTTGCATATATTTATTTTTTGAGCAGGATTCTAGATCGAAGCTTAAAGCTACGTCCAGAGCATGGATAGTATTCTGCTGTGTTATTTTATTTGTTTCTGCTGCATTGTATTACATTTATTGTAAATTAATCTTCCGCTGTAGTATTATTTTTCGATGTACTCTGATTTGTTCTGTACTCTGATGTAATATTATTATGATGTTTATAAAAGTCTTTTGTTATTTGTTCTGCCCAAAGTTAGCGTATCCGGATTTCGAACGGTCTTGGTCAATTTAGCGATCGATTAGGTCCGAGCGAAATCCGTATCATTACAAGGGGCACGAATGGAAAAATAATTCAATGGAGGGGGGCTACTCAGTATAAAAAAGGGTATGCCTGTTTTTTCTAAAATGAGGGGCTACTAAGGAATTCCCCGTGTCCGACTAGAATTTGCCTTATGAGAGATTAGATAAATGAGATGACTTATATGTACCATACGACCATCATTGCACAAATATGATTGGATAAATGAGGTATGCATCACTGTTTATGTTACACCTTGTATTATTCATTTATTAAATGTCGATCCTAGTACTATTTATCTGACAAGGACGTCGTACTAAGATGAGGAGATTAGTCCTTGATTTACATGTGCTTTATTGCAATGTTCATATACTACTTATTAATTGTACTTACTAAAGCTTAGTTTTTATTAAGATTCATAAGTTAGTAGAAGAAAGTGAACAGTTTTGAGAACATGTTTTTTGTAATATTCTGTAATCCATATTTGGCCTTGCTATTACGTAATTCGTCAAAAAGAAATCAGTACAACATCGCTATTTGGAAGAGTATTATATAATTTATTTCTTTTTGAGCATAGAATTGACATGGGTGCTAACAGGTAGATGTTAAAGGGAGCATTGAAACAACCTAGAGTGAGGCAACATGGGCAGCCGAAGCTAAGTTTGAGGCAAAAAGCAGGCAACCTGTGGACTTGAGTAGGCGGAGAATGAGCATGCGTATGAAAAAAATAGCCTGGTTTAAATGAACAGTACCAACCTAAGATAAGGAGGACGAGAGAGATTGAGTATCCCATGCAATATGGGAACTAAAGTGAGCTGTGGTAAAGGTGTGAGATTGGATTGCTTTTGAGGCAGCAGAGGCGTAGGGAGTAAACTAAGCAACTGGAGCAGTGACATAAGTAGGCGGGGACACCATAGCATGAGCATCACTAGGGATGGAACATGGCATGGATATTGCAGTAGCCGCTATAGCATTGGATGAAGCTGATTGTCATACCAGCTCAAATGGGAGGAGCTACTTTCTAGTAATTGGTTGGAGTTGGTAATGGTAACTTGACAGTAGAAATTATCTACTGTGAGCAATTTAGCTGTTGTTAAGGGTATACTAATTTGATTTACAATATGCAATTTTGAATTAATTTTCTTAGCTTTAGTATAACAATGAAATTTACATATATTGACGGTTTCTTTTAGCCTCATTGATGATCTAAATGTGGAAACAAATAATATTGGAAACAAATAATATTGTAAGTGCCACTGTTTTCTTTTTTGATCATGAGTACTGATAATATCTTATACTTTAGAATGCTGGTAATAGGCAACTTTTTTGAACCGTGTAATCTTTTCTCAATCTTTGTCAACTGCTGGGTTTACTGTATAATGTTATAGATTAATTTGCAATAATCCTAGTATACAAATAATATTTGTTACGCTTTCGGAGGAGACAAAGGCGAAAAAGACGATGTTGCATTAAAAGGAAAAATATTCACTACAAACAGCTGATCTTTCTAACGAAGTTGCAATGACCGGATGTGCGATGAATTTTTTTCCTACTTGCTATCAGTAAAGATACCGATTTAGTTAATAATAACCATATATACCACGTTTTATTATACACTGATATTACATTTGGATATCAGTTTATTTCCAGACCAAACAGTAATACACTCTTTTGTCCAGTTTGGAATATCCAAAATACCCTTTCAAATTTATGCTAAAAATATATATTTATATGCTTATAATTTTGTTGTTGGATAAATTATCAACATTATACTATTTAACATTCTCAAACTCATAGCTAAACTAATTTAACATGAAATTTAATGATTTGGATGAAGAAGGCAAGGATGGCAATAAGTCTATATAAGAGAATGTATGTAACAAGTAAATGTAGTATATTTACTCATTAGCTTTTTTATTTTTTATTTTTGATGAATTGCTTTAAATTTTATTCATTTTACATTGAGAATAAATGTTTTCTGTAGAAGATGATAGCAAAAGCGTAATTGTTTTGGATATAACTTACTACTATTTACGCCGTTTAGGTCTATATATTGTCTTATGAACTAGGATCTGAAGTATTACTTAGGTCTATTTATAGCTTCAATTTGAATTGTTTAAGCTTAGATTTTGTTATAAAAAAAAGTTTAGCTAAATCTCATTAAATGGAGCTGAAGTTCATTAGACATGGGGGAAATGTTTATTAGAATTCTAATATTTTAATCCAATGAGAACTTTCCACTAAGATAAACATCTGGAAATTTTGGACACAATGGATATGCATGGTTCTTTTTGTCATGCACTACCCTCAAATTTTGGACATCAAAAACGAGTTTCAAGGTTCTGTTGGTGCATACCATGTTTCTTACTTCACATCAGAAAAGCATCTGGAAATTAAGGAATCTGAGTCAAAAGTTTCTATTAGTAACATGTACAAATCAAAGATTTCCTTTCTCTACAGGGTAGTTAATGGTGCTTCGGGCAAGAGCTTTGGGCTTAACATTGCAAAACTTACACAACTTCCTTCTTGCCTTGAAAGAGCAGCTCAGATGTTGAGGCACGACGAAGCTATCAGGCACGAAAACTGAGCTTCACATTTCACAAACTTCTATCGGACTCAAGATCTTCACTAATTGATTGTAATGAAGGCAATGTCAGAAACACATTGAGGTCTGCTGGAGAATCCACACTATTAAGTAACGTTGGTAAGGATGAACTATTGTTGGAAACATATTGATGCATATATGAATGACATAGCTTATGTAGATGAAGAGATGCATGATTCAACTGTAAAAAGAGATAAATTAGGTGTTTATTATCTTTCATAGCGGTAGGGGGCCACTATTGTTAAACATTGTGTTTGTGGCAATTTGAGTTCTGCGGCTCAAGCATTTTGTTTTTGAACGCCCAAAAGAGATGAAACGAGCACATATATTTTTAATTAGCTGGTGAATGTTTCTTAAGAGATGCACCATTTGTGTGATATGCCATAATGCATTTCATAACACAACTGATGTATTCTTATAGCTTGGAGATTTAAGCGCCCCCCCCCCTCCCTAACACAAAAAAATAAGAAGCCAAACACTAATGACAACTTTCATAAAAGTAATAACCGTTAGTATACAGTATAGAGCAATAAATGAAATCAGTTGATTAAGCATGAACTTTATGAGGAAGATGATTTTTTTTCTTGTATGAGCAATTAAACAGTTTTGAATAACGAGTCTTTTAATTATGGTTTTGTTAATATATGCCCAGGGCACATGTTAAGAATAATACCAAATCATTAAAAGACATGAAAATTTACTTCAAATGCTTAAATCATCTTTACACAATTAAAAAGGGGTGGAATTCGAGGAGGATTATATGTAGTTTAACTACCTTAACATGTTCCTTTAAGGCACATGTTAACATTTTCCTTTAATTCAACTTGACTATTCATCTAAAATTAAGGAAAATTTTACAGTTACAGACTAAAACATTATTCACTAACTACAACCAATGGTTTATTTATTAATTATAATAAGGAACAATAGTTCCTAGAATTTTAGCTCAATGTTTTCTTGATTTAACACAGAGTTTCGTCTATAAAAGATTGATTATCATAATCTACATTTTAATGGAACTCCTTAGTGATTTTCCTAAGAATTCTGGATTGTTAATTTTTTATTTAGAATGTTAATGAAATAGAGATCGTCTGTTGCATAAAGTTATGAGTTTATATATTTGAAAATGATGATTTGCTCCACCAGGGCCGGTCTTTGCCAAAGGCTAATTAGGCTTTAGCCTTGGGCAACCCACTTGATTAGGGGTAACAAAATACCAAAATTCGAAAAGCAGTTCCTCAAATCGAATCAAAGCTCGCGTTTAAGCCCTAATCGAATACCGCGAATCACGAATAATCCAATCGATTGCTTCTCCGTCTCCATTGCTTCCGCCGTGCTTCAGGCTTTCAGTCGTGCTTCAGGCTTTCAATCATGCCCTAATCAAATACCGCAAACAATCCGATTTGGGAATCTCCGAACGGTATTTTTTCTATTAGTTTGTATAATCGTTGTATTGTTAATCGTTAAATACAATGAAAGCAATAATTTTTATTGAATAATATTGAATAAGTGCTCGCGTTTCAACTTTGCAAACCTGTAGGATGTTAAGAATGAGTGTTCTGAACTTTGTTTCACTTGTTTTGGTTCAATTTAGCTTTTCCTGTACTAAACATTCTCACAGTGAATTTGCATTTTATCTATGACGATCCCAAAATCCGTGTGACGG
Organism: Allium sativum; assembly: GCA_030737875.1. Lineage (NCBI taxonomy): Eukaryota > Viridiplantae > Streptophyta > Magnoliopsida > Asparagales > Amaryllidaceae > Allium > Allium sativum. The sequence goes on from CM060922.1 coordinate 1,047,984,672, forward strand.
TGTTAAGGATAATCATTGGAATATAACACATCAATCATCATAGCAGAGTACAGATAATAGCAAAAACAATAAATAAAATAAATTTTACATGGATATGACAGTGGAATCACAACATGTAACAACATCAGAATAGCACAACGTAGGATATAACTTAGTAAATAAAAGGGGAATGATCAGTCAATATCGCCATAGGCGGAATATATACATACAGTGAGACATAATAAGGGTATCAGTCTACATCGCCGGAGGCGGCACATATACATACGATAATAAATACTGGAAGTAAAACAGTCCGCCATAGGCGGAATCATAATACATATACAATAATGGCGGAAAATGTCAAAGTCATCTCGGTGAAGTCAGCCTCGCCATAAGCCAAAAGTGCACTCCATACTACAGTGCTGAGCCAAAACAACCTATCATCTGTGAACTAGGCTGCCCATGTGAAAATAAGGGCACCCGAGTTTGCAAAGTGAAACAAACAACAAGTCAGTCATAGGGACTGGTATGAGAAATCTACTTAATAGTTTAAACAACAGTAATAAGCAAATCATAGGACCACACCACTTTCGCGGAACGAGTTTACTCCAGTGATTGCTGGTGCATTTAAAACAAAGTAAATTCTTTAAAACAACGCATTGCTTTTAAAAAGAATGTAGCCATTATAAGACTCAAGTCCCATCATACAATACAACGCAAGCCGGAGGATAGAGTTTTACCTTATAATGGCCAAATATGCTTAATACGTGTAAAGCAAAATCATTTGATATTATTACTAGTGCATATATGTTTCAAAAACGAATATCATCATAAATATCAATCATAGACGGCTTAAGTGCCCCATACCACTATGTCGCCATACTAGTTCTACAATCAAATCCGTTATTTCATATTGGAAATTGGATTTCCGTCATGAGTCGAGGCAAGGGGAAAGCTCCTCTCCGCTTCGAGACACTCTAGCAAATGCCTCAGGACTACACACTCTGGGTAACCCTTGGATCTTCAGGGCCGGTCCTCCCTTACGTTTGAGGATTAATTATTCCTGAACACACGTTTCCCAGTCCTAACAGACCTAATATCGAGGCGGCTCGCATTCCAACAACCACATAGGTGAAAAGTAGATATAAATGTCAGGGCTGGTAGGTCATTGACACCACCATAGCTAGAAAGAAACGTCGTGCTCTCCCTGCAGTCCTTATCCCGTTTTTAACTCATACCGAGGTGTAAGGCTCGCGAATCCACGCTATACACAAAGCCAGGCCACGTAGGCCGTGCTTTGATCATCGAACATAAGACTTTGCTTTGCAACAGAAGCCTTGATCACTGCATCTTGGCATGCCACATAGGCAATCCACTCCATACGACTGATTTCTATCGATATATAACCTCTGAGCTCGTACGTCTCAGAGAAGGGTGTTAAGCAAAAAAATCAATTCTCCGCCGCCAAACAGATATATATTTAACATAGATCAATCAATATAGAATAAAATCCAATGTCAGACACACAGTCCATTTACAAGTCCGTTCTAGGTCTGAACGAAACCTGAGGCACCAAATTCCTCCTATATCCGTACAATCAACACATACGTTCAGACGGCTACTACTTCCGTTCCTTCACGGTAGCTACTCCAATCAGGAACTTCAGCAGCACCTATCCAACCGATACGAAGATCGTCGGTCTTGAATCGTCTTTGTATTTTCGCCTTCGAATCGTTCGATCAATTATTTGAAATGAGGGTTAGCTCGGCCTTTTCAAATAATTCATGTATAATTAGAATTCAAATCAATTCTTTCCATGGTTATATTATTCGACATTCATATTTCAGTTCTTTAGTATAATTTTCGTGTCAAACACATACAACCGTCAAATATCAAGCAGATCAAGCCAAATTGGTTTATTTCCAATCCATGTTGCTTATAATATTTTATAACGATTTTTCGCCATTTTTATTTACTTAAAAATGGCCATATTTAATTAAACGACGTTTCAGGACATGTTGTGGCACTAGCGCTGTTTTTCCCCTAATTTGTTTTACACATATCGGAAAATCTAACCGTTAGATTTCTACAAAGTCTATACCACTGGGAAGATATTCCCAAAGCGGATCCAATGGTTCCAGTTTCGTGAAAACCCGACGGTCGGATCTTCCACACTAGTCGTTTGAACTTACGGTTTCAAAATTCGAACTGCAGCGTCGTTATTCGATTTAATTTAATTATATTTATATTTATATATAAATATGAACGATTCTGGTGTTGTTTTTCTTTAGATTTGAATTAAACATTCCAGACAATCCAACCGTTGGATTTCTACAAAGTTGGTGCCATTGGAAAGATATTTCCAAGGCGAACCCAACGGTTGCGGTTTCGGGAAAATCCGATGGTCGGATTTCTTGTACTAGTTGATTCAAATTACGATTTCAAAACACGAACTGCACGGCTTCGATTCCTTTCAATTCTATTTATATTTTTATTTATATATAAATATAGTTCATTCTTTGATTTCAATATCGTTCTCACTTCAAATATTTCACTAACGCCTTTATATTTCGAAAAATTTCGCCATAACCTCCTTTGTACGGGAAGGGGTTTGGAAATTTATTGGGCCGTGTTAGGTACCCAATAAATCCTATAAAGCATCCACATATTTATAGTGATATATTCTGGTGTTTACAGGGGATCGTGTATAGATAATAACTCCAGAGAATAAATTCTCGTCACCCTGTCAAGCCTGAGGGAGTGTGTATTTTTAATTACTCCAGAGGATAAATCCTCGTCACCTCGTCCCGTGTGGGAATAAATAGTCCATGTGCCGTATCTAATGACTAGAGAGACGTGATTATTGTCAACTCCAGACCCGTGTGGGGTTTTATTTATCTGGCAATTTATCGTTATATTTTATATAGTCCATATCAGTCATCAGTTCAACCTGTAGTATATAATCATCGCCATACAAGCCTCTCGCTCATATGGTAAATCTTCAACCTCGTCATACAAGCTCCAAATGCTTATGTGGAATATGATGAAGTATGCCTATCGTCAAGGAGTATGCCATGTGGTGTAGTTCAAAATTAATTGTTACTATCCTATGGCGATGTTTATTATTTCACACAGAATAACCAACACTCCGCATCCAATGGCATTCACAGGAGTTGATATAAAAATAAAATTGCGCAGCCAACTCATCAAGGCTTACCTATTTGTCGGGCACGCAAATAATTTCTTTACTCTACAGCTAATCCATTTTTCCTGTTCGACACATGTATATATATGCAGAACAAAGCTAATAATAATATTTCTAGACTAATATTTATTTCAACACGTGTATATTTTTACCAAAGCGTACACATGGTAAAAGTAATATTTTTATCATCAGAAATATTTATTCAACACGTGAATGTTTTTAACACTTCATATTCACAATAAAAATGTAATTTTTATTATCTAATCGTTTTATTTTAAAATACGAATAACATTCAACACATGAATTTCAATTCAACGAATGAATTTCAATTCAACACATGAATATCCTTTACAGTTTGTATATATATAAAAATGTGATTTTTTTAATCTTTAAAGCTATTAATTTAAAATTCGAATAACATTCAACACATGAATTTCAATTCAACGAATGAATTTCAATTCAACACATGAATATTCTTTACAGTTCGTATATATTTAAAAATGTGATTTTTATCGTTAAAGCTATTTATTTAAAATTCGAATAACATTCAACACATGAATTTCGATTCAACGAATGAATTTCAATTCAACACATGAATATTCTTTACAGTTTGTATATATATAAAAATGTGATTTTTATCGTTAAAGCTACTTATTAAAATTCGAATAACATTCAACACATGAATTTCAATTCAACGAATGAATTTCAATTCAACACATGAATATTCTTTACAGTTTGTATATATATAAAAATGTGATTTTTATCGTTAAAGCTATTTATTTAAAATTCAAATAACATTCAACACATGAATTTCAATTCAACGAATGAATTTCAATTCAACACATGAATATTCTTTACAGTTTGTATATATATAAAAATGTGATTTTTATCGTTAAAGCTATTTATTTAAAATTCGAATAACATTCAACACATGAATTTCAATTCAACGAATGAATTTCAATTCAACACATGAATATCGGTTTCAACATATGAAAATAATTTCAACAAATGAAAATTATTCTAACACATGAATATTTCAGAAAATTTCGGCAGCATAACGGTAGGGTAGTTAAAACCGAGACCGTCCCTAGTACGGCTGTAACACCCCGAATTTCAGTTAACACTGATATTCACTAATTACAGAATCAATAATCTCAGATGTGAGAATCAGGGGAAACGGGTTACGTCATTGTGTTCGTCTCGGAAAAATACGCGAAATAGAGTCCGAAATTTTGTAAATCGGAGTCCGTATGACCCGGTTAAGGCCCAAAGAAGTTTTCGGGAAATTTGAATTTCGAAACATGCAGAAATGGGGGCCAGGCGGGAAAACTCCCACCCAGCCAAGTCGACTTGGCTGTCAACAGGGCTGTCGACTTGCCTGTCGACTTGGCAGTCGACAGGGCTGTCGACTTGCCCTGTCGGCTGATTCTGGCCTGGGTGCACCTGGTTGAGTTTTGGGCTGGGTTGGAGGGCTTGGGACGAAATCCGACGGACCTAAACTAACCTAGGGTTAATCTAAGGGTCTAAAACACATCCTAATCCTATAAATAAGACCCTAAGCTAGCCCTAAATGATCATAATCCTATCCTCTAACTAAACCATGCCAAAATTTTCTATGATCATGGCCTCCACTCAAAACCCTAGCCTCCATCCTCTTTAAAAACTATTTCTATGAAGGCTTTCATGTTCATACAAGCATTTTTAAGTTGTATGAGTGATCATTAGCTTGCATTCATCATCAAGTTGCAAGCTTTATTTTCAAGGCTAGAGTTTTTGGGTGATTTTTGGCAAGGGTTTGCTTATTGGAGTTTAGTGGTGAGTTTCTATAGCCTTAATAATCAATTGTTAAATTGATTATGATAGGATATGATAAGATATGGCTATGTTTGTGGATCAATGTGTTTATGCAAGTTTAGTATAGTGTATGTTGTGTGTTTTGCAAGTTTTATGCTATATGTTATGCAAGTTCAATGCTATGTTTTATGATGCTCATTATGCAAAACACCATGTTGAACATTGATTCATATGTAACATGTTATGCAAGCTATATGTGAGATTATATGCAAGTTCATATGTAACATGTAATGCAAGTTATGTGCATGATTATATGCAAGTTCATATGTAACATGCTATGCAAGTTATGTGTTTGGTTATATGCAAGTTATGTGCATGATTATATGCAAGTTCATATGTAACATGTTATGCAAGTTATGTGTTTGGTTATATGCAAGTTATGTGCATGATTATATGCAAGTTCATATGTAACATGTTATGCAAGTTATGTGTTTGGTTATATGCAAGTTAACATGTGACATGCTATGCAAGTTCACACCTTTGTATGACATAAGAATCATATGCAAGTTACCCCCTTTGTGACATATGTGCTTCATGCAAGTTTGGGTTAAATGCTAGTTGGGTTTAATGTATGCTCATATATGCAAGTTGACACCTTTTAAACCCATGATAAAGTTATATGCTATGTTGGTTAAACCCATGGCATTTGTGATGAATCTTCCCTTTATTATGTCATGTTATGAGAACGAATTACGTGGGGAACGATGGGGTTAATATGCATGTTAATAAAATGGTGTGAAATGGGTATGCTTAAGCATAACATAAAGTGAATGGACATAATTGGGAATTTACCTATTAAGTTAGGTCTACCCATATTATGGAATTGGAAATTTACCTATTAAGTTAGGTCTACCCATATTATGGAATTGGGAATTTACCTATTGAGTTAGGTCTACCTATATTCTTGAAATTGGTAATTAATTAGGGATAATTAATACAAATTATGGGGGTGATTAATTAGGTGTAATTAATCGACTAAGACACGAGGTTGGACCCTTTTGTAGCATAAGACTGCCCGGAACCAACCGACAAATCCAGCGGCTACAAATGATTGGCTCAATGTGAGAGGTCTTAGTCATAAACTAAATACGTGACAAGTGTAAAGACACGAGGTTAGACTCTGTTATGGTGTAAGGCTGCCCGGAACCAACCGGCATATCCAGCTGCCATAAAAGACAGTCTAATGTGAGAGGTCTTTACAAAGGTTACGATCTTAATTAATTAAGAAACACTTAACCAAATTAGCATGTAGTGGGGCATGAGGGGTTAAGTGGGTGCCTTGGGTGGCATGTAGTAACTAGTGGGGGTGCCTTGGGTGGCATAAGGAAACTAGTGGGTTGCCTTGGGTGGCAATAGAAAATACGATTAGAATACTTAACCAAAGTGGAACATGTAATTAAACATGATTAAAGGGTTAAGTAAGTGCCTTGGGTGGCATGTGGGAATCAAGTAAGTGCCTTGGGTGGCATGTGGAAATCTAGTGGGTGCCTTGAGTGGCAATTAAAATATGATTAAAAGACTTAACCAAAATTTATAACATGTAAGTGGACATGGTTAAAGGGTTAAGTGGGATTCACTAGAAATGACAAGCTTAGGTGGGTAGCTTGTGGGGGGCCATCTCAGCCAATATCCCAAACGTATCTTTGTGGGCTCGACCCAAGTCGAGGACGGGACACGCATATTGGGCTTGAGTGTAAGAGGCCAAAACGGGTTAGCGGTGGCAACGCAAGTCCAACGGGTTTCATATGCGTGTGTGGACCCGGGCTGGTAAGTAAGACGTTGTTGCATCGTGTAGGTATAAGCCGTGCACCGTTGATATTATCAGGTTGCCACTTTGGGGAATGATACACCCCACTGTGGGGCCAGCACGGGTATCTACGTTAGGGAGCCGATCGCTTGGGGAGTAGTGGGTGCACCTAGTGGAGATAGGGGCAGACGACACCTATGTAGTCAGCTAGGGGTACACGAAACTACTATTAAAAATTACTAAGTACACTTAGTGGGATCAACCTTTAAGTAGGAATTACCCTTGGGTGGGTAGAACTGGTGTGGTGCAGTGTAGGAATTACCCTTGGGTGGGTAGATCTGGGGTGGTGCAGTGTAGTAATTATCCTTGGGTGGGTAAATGCGTCTTTTCGGTTATCTTAGTACATCCTGTGTTTAGTTGGCTACTTAGTGTAGTCATTATCCCCAGAGGTACCGTACCTTGTTTATATCATACCCTAATTACTTTAATGATTGTATTGTTAAGGTTATAGGACTCGCTCAGACTTATGTCTGACCCCGTTGTTTTTTTATCTTTTTCCCAACCCTCAGGTTTTCAGAGTGGGCCTAGCACTAGTGGGCTTGGATCAGACCGCTATATCTATCTTTTGGGGCTTGGACCGTAGAAGTAAAGCTCGGTTTATCTTTTCTATTATGGCTATTATCTATGTAGTGGGATTATGTACTTCTATTTTATCAGGATGGATATTATGTACTTGACTCTTGTTATGGTTTTGTGATGTAACCAAACATGTTTTACTTTCCGCTGCAATGAAATGATGTTTTAATTTTCAAGTATTACTTATATCTGTCTTGTTGTAATTTTTCTGTTCTATACTCACTAAAAATACTCCACCGAAACTAAGGCATTCCCTTAGTGAGTGACCTTAGCGGGTGTGGGGTGTTACACGTGGTATCAGAGCTTAAGGTTACCAGAACAGATAATTTTTTTTTTTAGAAAAAACTATTTTCTAAGAATATTTTTGAAAGGAGTATTTTCAAAAACATGTCTTTTAAGAGAAAAGTTTTTGAAAGAAAAGCATAATCCCCGATAACCATATCTTTATCTTTCGAATTCTCCGTTTTGAATCTCTTCCTCTCTCGTTTTGAGTTTCCCCTCCGTGTATAGATGATCTTTCTAAGATAGATAAGAATGGAAAACCACTTCAAGGGACTTAGACGTTAGTTGGATTAGAAGTTGGTTCAAGAGGGAGGAGGACTGGTAGGTACCTATAGGATAGACGATGGGAGGAAGGCTCAAATAGTTGTTTGGTTAATGAAGGATGAAACCTCATTGGTGGGAGGTTACGAGTGGAGAATGGGGAAGAAGAAGGCGAGTAGTTATCCTTTTGGGAGGAATAGGACACCTTATTAGGGTTGTCCAAAGGGGCAAGGGCAAGGTATGGAATCTTCTGGAGGGTAGTTGTATTCCCTCACGGCTAGTGTACCAGATGGGGATAGGACCGTCTAGGTTGGAATTTTGATTTCTTTATTATCCGGTTCGAACTTAATTTGATTCTGACGCATCGAGTTCGTTTATCTCATCATTGTTAGTTGAGTCACTGAACTTAGACACCAGTTTAGTAGATGATCCCTTAGTTGTTTCAAACCCAATTGGGGCTCCATGATGTGTTTGGGTTTGAAAGTTTCTATACTTAGCGTTGAGTTTAGATGTGATGCTTTTTGGGCTTCACGGGCTATGGGTTAGTTTTGGGCATGGACTGGTTATCCAGTAATGGTGCCGTTCTTGTTTATGGAAGGAGAGTTGTTAGGCTAATGACCCGCTTGGGTAACACTCTCGAGATCTCTTGTAATCCCATGGAATCTGTTATGCTAAGTTATCTAGAATCGCTTGACACGTCGGTCGAGAGTTTGCGATCTGTTAGAGTGGTCCGGGAATACTCGGATGTGTTTGAGGAGGTGAAGGGCTTACCTCCGGAGCAGGAGATTGACTTCCGAATATATCCGGTAGACAATGCCAAACCAGTATCTTGGCCAGTGTGCCACATGGCTCCTCGTGAGAGGAGGGAACTCCATAAGCAAGTAGGCGATTTGCTTGAGAAGGGGTTCATAAGACGAAGTATATCAGAGTGGGGTGCTCCAGTAGTTTTTGGCCACGAAGGCGGATGGGTCCCTCAGACTTTGTGTAGGCTAAAGAGAACTAAATAAACTCACAAAGAAGAATAGACACCCATGGCCGAGGATTGATGATCTCTTTGATCAGTTATTTGGCGCCTCAGTATTTTCACAGTTGGACTTAGCCATAGGGTTTCGTCAGTTGAGAGTGGCTGAGGATAGTATAGAGAAGACTGCCTTTAGGACTCCAGATGGTTTTTATGAGTGGCTGGTGATGCCATTTGGTTTGACGAACGCCCCCACATACTTTGTTGATTTGATGAGAGGGGTGTTCAGGGAGTACCTAAATAAGTTCGTGATGGTCCTTGTAAATGACATCTTGGTCTTTTCTAGGAGAGAAATAAGTTTTCGTGTGTGCTTAATAGGTTGAGCAAAGCCAGTTATGGGAAAAACGGTGGTTTTGGAGCGAGACTGGCGAGGACATCCAAAGTTGGTCAAAGGCTTAATTGTTTAGCCATTTTTACTAGTATCATCTCACGTAGGTCATCTGAACTCGAAGGAGATATCCCTTGGGTGTTTGTCTGATATTGGTTTAGGCCTTTGGGGCTTGCACTTGGGGGATGTCAAGTTCGACTAGGATGGTCTGCGTGAGAGATGGACAGTTGTGATGATTTTGGATGGGGTAATATCCTGGTTTTCTCTAGAAGTGGAGAAGAGCATGCCCTACATTTTAGGGAAGTGTTGGAGACTCTTCGAGCGCATAGTCTTAGGACAGCAAAAGTGGATGGGATTCTTAGCATCCTATGAGTTTGAGATAGCATATACCCATGGCAAGGGTAACGTGGTAGCGGACGCCTTAAGTAGAAAAAGGTTGTCCTTGAGTTCATTGTTCGTTGAACGACGGAGCTTAGAGTTTATTTCTATGTTTGACTTTAGACCTTCCGTTGACTTTGTACCCGGTTTGCTAGCCTCCTTGGAGGTTAGGCCTACTCTTTTGGGGCGGATTGGCGGAGCACAGCGAGACGACCCACAGTTGGTTGAGTTAGTAGAGAAGCTCGTGAGGAGGGGGAGTCGTCCAGCCATTTGAGTAGGTACACCCTAGATGGTAAGGGGTGGTTGTGTAGAGACGGTAGACTTTGTGTACCGCAAGACGAGGGTTTGAGGAAGGCTATACTTGATGATGCACATCGTTCGAAGATGACCATTCATCCCGGTAGGGACAAGATGTACCAAGACATGAAGCGAGTTTCCTTTTAGGCCGGTATGAAGAAAGACGCGGCCAAGTATGTCGCTAGATGCTTGGTGTGCCAACAAGTAAAAGCGGAGCAAAAGAAACCCGGTGGGTTGCTTCACCCATTGGAGGTTCCGCTATGGAAGTGGGATAGTGTCTCGATGGATTTCGTCAATGGATTACCAAGATCGAGGAAGGGTAATACGGGAATTTGGGTTGGGGTAGACAAACTTACTAAGAGTGCCCATTATATACCCGTGAAGAGTAAGAGGACTGCTCAATGGCTAGCTTCAATCTACATTCGAGAGATTGTTAGATTGCATGGTGTACCTTCCAGCATAGTGAGTGATCGAGATCCTATCTTCACTAGCGAGTTTTGGAAGAGTTTGAAAGAGGCGGTAGGGACTCAGTTGTGTTTGAGCACCGCAAATCATCCTCAGACGGACGGCCTGACTGGGAGGGTGAATCGCATTTTAGAAGACCTTTTGAGGCTATGTATCTTAGATTTTGGAGGTACATGAGAAGAGCATCTTCCATTGGTGGAGTTCGCATATAATAACAGCTTTCAGTCTAGTATTGGCATGGCTCCTTTCGAAGCTCTTTATGGAAGGCCTTGTCGATCACCTACATGTTGGTGGGAATCTACGGATAAGATCTTGCTTGGGCCCGATATGGTTAGGAAGACATCGGAAAAGATTGATTTGATTCGAAGAAGGTTGAAAGTGGCGCAAGACAGACAGAAATCTTATGCGGACAAGAGGAGAACAGAGCTTGAGTTTGATGTTGGGGACATGGTCTTTGTCAAAGTATCTCCGTTACAGAATGTGGTTCGCTTTGGATCTGTTGGGAAGTTAGCACCAAGGTTTGTTGGACCGTTTCCTATTAAGGAAAGGATTGGAAAGATGGCCTATAGAGTGGAGTTTCCCGACAGACATAGTGGTGTACATGATGTATTCCATGTGTCACATTTGAGGAAGTGCCTACATGAGACCGCAGAGGTGGTAGAGCCGAGCTTGCTTAGAGAAGTAGAGATAGAGCGTGATGCAACTATTCGACGAGCTCCTACTCGCATCCTTGGGTCTGAGACTAGGGAGTTGAGGAATCGAGAGGTTCAACTAGTCAAAGTGCAATGGGGAGAAGATGAGAGCAACGCTACTTGGGAGACGGAAGCGAAGATGCGTTCATTATACCCATTCCTTTTTGAGGGTATGTCTTTTAACTTCTCCTTAATCGTTTGTCTAGTACTTATCTTATCTGTAGTATGTCCTCTCGTTAGTACCTTTGACCTTTAGATAGGGTAAACCTATGGTTGAAACATGTGTTTGAGACATGTTATGATTGATGGATGCATGTGGATGCAAGTGGTTGCTAGTGGTTGCTCGTGGATGCATATACACACACTCTAGACACTAGATCGGCTCAATCACTTCATATTGCATATTGCATATAATTGTGTGTAGGTAGCTATATTTATGGATGTATAATGGTTGTTTTATCATATGGATGATGCATTTTGGTGAATGATTGTGCACTCATGTAGATATAGTATGTGTCGATAGGGTTCTTTCGCATACATATTGGATGCATGGCACTATCACGGTTTGCATATGTTCATACATTAGATAGGGAACATATACACACACTTTTTGCATATGCTCATACATCAGTAGAAATTGTTTTAAGGACAATGGATGCCCGTGTTTGATGGATTGAGTAGATGGTTGTTTGGATGGTAGGATATGCATTCTCCTTAACTTGGAGATTTCAGGGACGAAATCCTTTAAGGAGGGGAGAATGTAACACCCCGAATTTCAGTTAACACTGATATTCACTAATTACAGAATCAATAATCTCAGATGTGAGAATCAGGGGAAACGGGTTACGTCATTGTGTTCGTCTCGGAAAAATACGCGAAATAGAGTCCGAAATTTTGTAAATCGGAGTCCGTATGACCCGGTTAAGGCCCAAAGAAGTTTTCGGGAAATTTGAATTTCGAAACATGCAGAAATGGGGGCCAGGCGGGAAAACTCCCGCCCAGCCAAGTCGACTTGGCTGTCGACAGGGCTGTCGACTTGCCTGTCGACATGCCTGTCGACTTGGCAGTCGACAGGGCTGTCGACTTGCCCTGTCGGCTGATTCTGGCCTGGGTGCACCTGGTTGAGTTTTGGGCTGGGTTGGAGGGCTTGGGACGAAATCTGACGGACCTAAACTAACCTAGGGTTAATCTAAGGGTCTAAAACACATCCTAATCCTATAAATAAGACCCTAAGCTAGCCCTAAATGATCATAATCCTATCCTCTAACTAAACTATGCCAAAATTTTCTATGATCATAACCTCCACTCAAAACCCTAGCCTCCATCCTCTTTAAAAACTATTTCTATGAAGGCATTCATGTTCATACAAGCATTTTTAAGTTGTATGAGTGATCATTAGCTTGCATTCATCATCAAGTTGCAAGCTTTATTTTCAAGGCTAGAGTTTTTGGGTGATTTTTGGCAAGGGTTTGCTTATTGGAGTTTAGTGGTGAGTTTCTATAGCCTTAATAATCAATTGTTAAATTGATTATGATAGGATATGATAAGATATGGCTATGTTTGTGGATCAATGTGTTTATGCAAGTTTAGTATAGTGTATGTTGTGTGTTTTGCAAGTTTTATGCTATATGTTATGCAAGTTCAATGCTATGTTTTATGATGCTCATTATGCAAAACACCATGTTGAACATTGATTCATATGTAACATGTTATGCAAGCTATATGTGAGATTATATGCAAGTTCATATGTAACATGTAATGCAAGTTATGTGCATGATTATATGCAAGTTCATATGTAACATGCTATGCAAGTTATGTGTTTGGTTATATGCAAGTTATGTGCATGATTATATGCAAGTTCATATGTAACATGTTATGCAAGTTATGTGTTTGGTTATATGCAAGTTATGTGCATGATTATATGCAAGTTCATATGTAACATGTTATGCAAGTTATGTGTTTGGTTATATGCAAGTTAACATGTGACATGCTATGCAAGTTCACACCTTTGTATGACATAAGAATCATATGCAAGTTACCCCCTTTGTGACATATGTGCTTCATGCAAGTTTGGGTTAAATGCTAGTTGGGTTTAATGTATGCTCATATATGCAAGTTGACACCTTTTAAACCCATGATAAAGTTATATGCTATGTTGGTTAAACCCATGGCATTTGTGATGAATCTTCCCTTTATTATGTCATGTTATGAGAACGAATTACGTGGGGAACGATGGGGTTAATAAGCATGTTAATAAAATGGTGTGAAATGGGTATGCTTAAGCATAACATAAAGTGAATGGACATAATTGGGAATTTACCTATTAAGTTAGGTCTACCCATATTATGGAATTGGGAATTTACCTATTAAGTTAGGTCTACCCATATTATGGAATTGGGAATTTACCTATTGAGTTAGGTCTACCCATATTCTTGAAATTGGTAATTAATTAGGGATAATTAATACAAATTATGGGGGTGATTAATTAGGTGTAATTAATCGACTAAGACACGAGGTTGGACCCTTTTGTAGCATAAGACTGCCTGGAACCAACCGGCAAATCCAGCGGCTACAAATGATTGGCCCAATGTGAGAGGTCTTAGTCATAAACTAAATACGTGACAAGTGTAAAGACACGAGGTTAGACTCTGTTATGGTGTAAGGCTGCCCGGAACCAACCGGCATATCCAGCTGCCATAAAAGACAGTCTAATGTGAGAGGTCTTTACAAAGGTTACGATCTTAATTAATTAAGAAACACTTAACCAAATTAGCATGTAGTGGGGCATGAGGGGTTAAGTGGATGCCTTGGGTGGCATGTAGTAACTAGTGGGGGTGCCTTGGGTGGCATAAGGAAACTAGTGGGTTGCCTTGGGTGGCAATAGAAAATACGATTAGAATACTTAACTAAAGTGGAACATGTAATTAAACATGATTAAAGGGTTAAGTAAGTGCCTTGGGTGGCATGTGGGAATCAAGTAAGTGCCTTGGGTGGCATGTGGAAATCTAGTGGGTGCCTTGAGTGGCAATTAAAATATGATTAAAAGACTTAACCAAAATTTATAACATGTAAGTGGACATAGTTAAAGGGTTAAGTGGGATTCACTAGAAATGACAAGCTTAGGTAGGTAGCTTGTGGGGGCCCATCTCAGCCAATATCCCAAACGTATCTTTGTGGGCTCGACCCAAGTCGAGGACGGGACACGCATATTGGGCTTGACTGTAAGAGGCCAAAACGGGTTAGCGGTGGCAACGCAAGTCCAACGGGTTTCATATGCGTGTGTGGACCTGGGCTGGTAAGTAAGACGTTGTTGCATCGTGTAGGTATAAGCCGTGCACCGTTGATATTATCAGGTTGCCACTTTGGGGAATGATACACCCCACTGTGGGGCCAGCACGGGTATCTACGTTAGGGAGCCGATCGCTTGGGGAGTACACTACACCAAAAATGCCAATTAAGCAGTGCTCTGAGCCGTATCAAAATCGATTTGGCAGTGTTTTGAGCCGTATCAATAAATGGCGTCTCTGTTACTTTGATACGGCTCAAAGCCGTATCAAATTCATAAATTGATACGGCTCAAAGCCGTATCAAATTGATGAATTGATAAGGCTTTAAGCCGTATCAAATTCATAAATTGATACGACTCAAAGCCGTGTCAAATTGATGAATTGATAAGGCTTTAAGCCGTATCAAATTCATGAATTGATAAGGCTTTAAGCCGTATCAAATTCATGAATTGATACGGCTTAAAGCCTTATCAATTCATAAATTTGATACGGCTTAAAGCCTTATCAATTCATAAATTTGATACGGCTTTGAGCCATATCAATTTATGAATTTGATACGGCTTAAAGCCTTATCTAATTTAAAAAAAAAATAAAAAAATTACAATTAGCCGCTTCATTACAGCAAATTCATCACATCAAATTCATTACAGCAAATTCATCACATCAAATTCATTACAGAATCAAGTACATTTAACAAAATATGAAAGAAAAAGTATTATATATTAAAATTCTCTCATTCACTATTACAAAGTTACAATTACATTTTGTGTATTACATTGCATTTCATTCTAATACAAACACACCTTACTTCTCAACTGTAAGAAAAACCACAATTAGAGCTGTATCCCAAAACCTCTGCATCATAGTAGCTAACTCCACTCCAGTTCCTACAGAACTTCCCACCTTGTAATAAAACACAGTTAGTCGAGGACCATCGTTACATTGAATGACAAACAATGTACAGCGTTTCTGCATGCATAAGTTACCAAACAAATTGATACTAACTAACAATATGACCTTTAAAAATTAATACCATTAATAATAAACTCGCTGACGATCAGATTGAAGTTACATGTAGCGATTTACCGTAGAAACAGAAACATGAGCAATATGAATCACGTCAATAATCGCCACAAAATTCCCATCTGTAACAAGAGAAAGATAATAGTCGGAAGAGTAAGTTACAGAACTGTAAGATTATGATTGCATAAAATATGTAAATTTCTGCACTACACCCTTATCAACAATAGGAAAATGTAGAAATTTTCCATCGTTCATTGTATGTAGAGCATCGACAATTGGAGTATCAACTGTTACACATTCAGGGTCCACAGTCATCACCTGCATACCATGTAAAATAAAACTTCAAACCTATATTAAAAAATATTACTAATTCAAACTTTAAAACTAGCTAAGAAAAATTTATGTAACCTGCTCTATTACCAGTCACAACAGTTTCTCTACTTTAACAAGTTCATTGGTCTACTCTGATTCACAAATCATTTTTACACATAGTTTGCGAACTCAGTTCGGAAGTTCGGATGCATGTTCTTGAAATGCAACAATAAAAACAAAGCAAATACTTGTTTGGCCAGTAGAAATGTGAATAATATTTGTAGACAACAAAGTGATTGACCTTAACAGTAATGTATAACTCTTAGATATGTAAATACTAATATGTTTATATAGATTTTTTAATCTGTGAATCGTATTAAATGATTCAATCATAGTATGATTAGTTCATCGTACTCTTTGTTGTGAAAGAGACTATGCTTTTTTTTGGTGAGATCCACATCGAATCCGTAAGCGATTCGTACTCTTTGATCCGCTCCAATAAAACCTTCCTCGTCTACTATATCAAAGTTACAAGTTCTCTAGTTTAAACTGCCCAAACTCAGATCAAGTCTCCGATCAGTCCGACAACCCTTTAAATTTTAAATCTCTGTGAAGAATTGGAGGATCATGGCTATGAAAATACGATAAGCCTCTAAGAATTTGCCTTGCCCAATTTTATACGTCCTTCAAATCAACTTTTTTATGGTTTATACGATATCTGAAATACAACCAGTTCAAGCATAAAGCTTTTCTGGATCATGGATGCATACATACACTTGAGCAGCAAAAAGATAAAAAGAAGGAAACTTACTGTCTCAGACTTCCAGAAGTGAATAACTCTGTGATGATATTTATGGTTTTTTTGTTGTCATCCACCCATGAATTATAAAATCTGATTATGTCATCATGTCTAACAGATTTCAACAGATGAACTTCAGAATATAGCCTCTCAAGATTCTCGGGAGACTGCAGCATATCATCAATCTTCACTTGATTCCAGGCAACTTCAATCCCATCAATTTCATCAAATGCTTTGTAGCTATGTAATAAAATGATGCAAAGATGTAAGTACATATTAATTTATCAAAATAAAAAATAAAATAAAAATGATAAAGTATCATGAAGCCATAAGTAGATGACTAAAATATCATGAGGCAAAATAGATGGTTTGAGATCACAAAGCCAAAGTAATCGATAGCATATACGAAATGTGATAAATGTTCATTTTTTTACTGTTGGTACTGATCACTAGAAATAAAGTAATAATATCTGCTTTATTTTGCTGAAATATGAACAAGAAAAGTCCTAACACTTTCTTGATTTTTGCAGTTACTAATGGAGAAGGAAAAGAGTATACCTAAGGCCACTACTAAAATGATTACCTTAAGGCACACCACTTTTCAAATGGCGATAATTAGTCCCTCTCTCCTTAGCCAAACAAATAATGAATAGCCGTTCTTGAGGGCAAGCCTGGAAGAACCAACTTGTGCACGCATACACCAACTTCGCCCAGAATTTTCCCTCTCTCCTTAGCCAAACAAATAATACAATTCATTTTTCACAAACTGTCTTTCCATTATTTTCACATTCTATTTTTGTAGTTTTTTTCTTTCCTTTTAACAAATTAAGTTATCCTACATTCTACAGTCCGGAAATTGATGGAGAATTGTGTGCCATAATATACATACAAATATTGTGAAATCTTTTTTTATGTATAAAAAAGAACCTGATTTTCAATCAGTCCATACTACACACGACCAAAGCCACCTTCTCCAATCATCCTTGTTTCATCGAAGTTTAATGTGGCCTTTTCCACATCTGACCAACTGAATATGATTGGTCTTTCAGCGCTGGTTTGGATCTATGTCTACATATACACATAATATTTTTCAACATGCTATAGCTTACACAAAATTAGCATAATATGTAGAAACCGTCTTACCTTGCATGTTACATGCATTAACAAACATTCTTGTATAAAGTATCTCTCTATAGAGCACTTGCAATAAACTGTCATATATGAACCTACATGTTCTACTTGTTGTTCAGTCCAAAAGCTTAAGTGCTTGCTATTCAGAACAGCAAGCCTAAGAGCTTGCTGTTTGGAACAGCAAGCCTAAGCGCTTTGTGTTCCGAACAGCAAGCGCTTTGTGTTCCGGAACAGCAAGCTTTTAGGCTTCCTGTTCCGAATAGCAAGCACTTAAGCTTCCTGTTTCAGACAGCAAGCGCCTGCTGTTTCGGAACAGCAAGCGCTTGCTGTTTCGGACAGCAAGCGCCTGCTGTTCCGAACAGCAAGCCTAAGAGCTTGCATTTCCGAACAGCAAGCAATCATTGCTGTTCAGAACAGCAAGCGCTTGCTGTTCCGAACAGCAAGCCTAAAAGCTTGCTGCTCGGTTCCATCATGCATAGAATAAATTGTCTATAAGCAGCAAGCGCTTGCTGTTTCGGAACAGCAAGCGCCTGCTGTTTCGGACAGCAAGCCTAAGAGCTTGCGTTTTCGAACAGCAAGCAATCATTGCTGTTCAGAACAGCAAGCGCTTGCTGTTCCGAACAGCAAGCCTAAAAGCTTGCTGCTCGGTTCCATCATGCATAGAATAAATTGTCTATAAGCAAACTATAATAATTGGATAATGATTGTCTATAAGCAAATTCATAATTACCTCAATCTGACCATCTACGAGCAGCTTTTCTACACACTTCCATATCTGTGGTATCTCGGACTCTACAAGTATGAATGTATTCCTGAAATTAACATGATATTAGAACTTTAATACTAAGTGAGCATTTGCAACAATGTATTGTTGCAAAATTAAGAAAATGATTGTTTTGGAAAGGAAAAAGTATACTGAAATAGCCTGTACAGTTATAGAGTCCCAAGAGTTTCAATTATTTTTGTTATAGGCTGTGTTATAGGCTTTGTATACAATAACCCATTTCTTGCCTAGTAACTTAAAACACAAATCTTGCTGAATAAAATTTCGCAGATTGAGATTTTAGTACTCAATTTACAATGCAGTTTCAGTAGTAACATGAATTGATATAGGTTGTTTACCTTGGCTGAAAGTGAAGATTTACGCCAATACAAGAAATGCAAATCAAACATAAGTGCTCTTTTTTGAATTTGACAAATAAACGTGTCGATGGAAAGAGTTGCACATCTTACCAATTTGCGACCAGTTAAATCAGCAGCAGCTTTCACACTTCCAAGTCAATGTATATTAGAAGCAAACTGCGTAGTGATAACTCTACCCTTTGCTTCTGAAATACGACTTAGTAAAGAATCTCTTACCACGGACTCACTAACAGATCGTCCAGGTGAAAGAATATTTGTTGAGTCACTCATCATCTAAGCATTCAATAATAAAACATTTCAACTATGAGAGCTGGGCAAAGAGTTTACAGGAGTAATATAAATGACAACGAATACCATGGAAGAAAACATACTAAAGTCACCCCTTCTTTTGACAATGCTTCTAAAGCTTCACGGTCAAATATTTTCCCATCAACAGGTGATTCATCAATATGTGAAAGAATAAAACTGTTTATGGACTTAAAAGGTATAGTGCTTCAAGCATAGAACAACATGAAATGCGCAATGATGTTTACCTTCCAATCACCTGTGTGAAGAATTGTACCATCACTACACCGTAGAACTAAACCACAACAATCAGGAATAGAATGAGTCACGCGAATGGGCTCTACTTCAAATGGCCCAGCAAGAAACTTTCTTCTAACACTAAATGTCTTAAATCTTGATGTAGCAAAAATTCCAAACTCTTTTAAACGTTTTTTGATAAGCTGTTATTTAAGTAAAATTACACCCCAGAAAAAGGGGGTAAAATCAATACTTAATGCTATAGATCCTAAAATAGCAAAGTAAAAGATTGGCTGCTTTTGACAAATTTCTAAACATACCTCCATTGTAAATGAGGAAGCAAAGATGGGAGTATGGGGATCCAAAGCTGGAATGACCTGATAATATGGAGAAAAAAGCAACAGGTTAAACTAAGAACGAGACAGGAAGTTCATCAAACAGCAGTATATATATTCAAAATTATCGTTTGCCTATAAGGAAAAAAAAATTACAGTAAGGTTAATTGTTGGGGCACCGCTTGGTTATTTCATATCAACATACCACATAGTAAGTCAGAGACCGTGTTGCACTAAACACCTTTCAAATAGAGTAGTAAAATAAGCGAGCCCCATTTTACATTTTAAAATTTTAACTTTAATTAATGCTCATTTTCTTTACTTAAATCCGTCAATCAGGACCTCCAGGAGTTTGACTTTTAAGAGCTTGGCTCCTAAGAACAGATTTAATCTGAAAATGAAATCCATCTACGAATTGCCTAGTTCAACAGAAGTTTCAGACCAAACAAGAAAAGAAGAATTTCACCATCAAGATAATCTAAATTTCGTAAAGTTCAACCTTCAGATCGGTAGAAATTTGACAGTAAGGAAAGATTTCACCATTAAATTAAGTAGCCCAAAAATAAAACAATTGAATCTCTATGACTATCAAACAAAATAATAACATCAAATCATATAAGCTGAGATCGATTTCGTACCCTTTGTAACTCAAATCAGAAGAGGCGACAGTTTCTTAGATCCAACTTTTGAAGGATCGGTTATGAGAATCGGAAAGTTTCCAAATCTTATCTGAGTACTTCTGATCCAACTCCACCCAAATGCTTGAACACTTCGATGTTGATTCTACTTTCCGCTTGATTCGAGCACGGTACTAAAACCCTAGGTAACGAAACCACACAAACGCACACACAAACGCAAAGGGTTAGGGATTTTTTAAATTAAAGTAGTAACAAATGAATCTTACCAGGGAGAGCGTGGATTTTACTCGTAGGGTTTTCATCCAGAAGGAGGAAATGGAGGAAGACGGAATGAGATAATTAGAAAAGAAGCGGCCAAATTTGTGAGAAACGAAAATCAGTCTGGGAGAAAAATACGATGCTGGTAAGGCATGGTTTAGAGCCGTATTAAACTTGATGATCCAAATATTTAAAGATCTGCGGTTAGATGTTAAGCATTGAGAGAGGTGTGGATCATTGAGGGGTAGCAAATAAAATTGGGTATGGGTATGAGCCTTATCAAATTTGGTACGGCTTAAAGCCGTATCAAATCTCTAAAGCTTGGTGTGTCAAATTGGCTATTTTGGTGTAGTGGTAGTGGGTGCACCTAGTGGAGATAGGGGCAGACGGCACCTATGTAGTCAGCTAGGGGTACACGAAACTACTATTAAAAATTACTAAGTACACTTAGTGGGATCAACCTTTAAGTAGGAATTACCCTTGGGTGGGTAGAACTGGTGTGGTGCAGTGTAGGAATTACCCTTGGGTGGGTAGATCTGGGGTGGTGCAGTGTAGTAATTATCCTTGGGTGGGTAAATGCGTCTTTTCGGTTATCTTAGTACATCCTGTGTTTAGTTGGCTACTTTGTGTAGTCATTATCCCCAGAGGTACCGTACCTTGTTTATATCATACCCTAATTACTTTAATGATTGTATTGTTAAGGTTATAGGACTCGCTCAGACTTATGTCTGACCCCGTTGTTTTTTTATCTTTTTCCCAACCCTCAGGTTTTCAGAGTGGGCCTAGCACTAGTGGGCTTGGATCAGACCGCTATATCTATCTTTTGGGGCTTGGACCGTAGAAGTAAAGCTCGGTTTATCTTTTCTATTATGGCTATTATCTATGTAGTGAGATTATGTACTTCTATTTTATCAGGATGGATATTATGTACTTGACTCTTGTTATGGTTTTGTGATGTAACCAAACATGTTTTACTTTCCGCTGCAATGAAATGATGTTTTAATTTTCAAGTATTACTTATATCTGTCTTGTTGTAATTTTTCTGTTCTATACTCACTAAAAATACTCCACCGAAACTAAGGCATTCCCTTAGTGAGTGACCTTAGCGGGTGTGGGGTGTTACAACGGCTCCTCGCTCTACCTTAAAACCTCGCGGTTTTTGACAATGGGGAATCATGCATCTAGTTCGCACGCAGGCGGCATGTTTTATTTTCATTTCCACAATCCTATTCTAATTTATTTCAACCACAAAGGTATTTTTCAACCACAATATCAACCACAAACAATTATTTCCAACCATTCGTCATACTATATAATTTCACGCCAATCACAAGCAATAAATATCGTCCATGGTCTGTGGACGAGGGGAGTATATATATATATTATTTCTATATTTCACTTGCATTTAAACACAATTCAAAGCATATATGTTTCATACAACGCTTGTATAATTTATACATCGCTAATATAACTTATACATCACATGTACATGAGGTATACAATGCGTATATAATTTACACTTCGCTTATATAATTTATACAACACGATTCCATTCACACAATTTAATTTAGATTCCTCACATTGGTTTTTGAAGTGATAAAAATCGTATGTAGATTAGAAAAATCCGCGGCTTCTGCTAGATGGTAGAGAGCCTCCTTGCGGTCCCGATGTTTCCTGTTTCATCGAATTTCGTCAACACACTAAAAAGATATGATTTTTCAAAGTTTTGCAACACTTAAAAGTGTTATTTTCATTTCAGAAGTTTCAAAGCTGATACCTTTGCCAAACCTTCGAAACTAGGTTTTAATTTTACGATCGATCTGTGAAGTATTGTCACGATCAGATGCTGCAACGTCGAAGAGCTTCGAACAGGGTCTCCAGCGCCTGTGGTGGCACCCAACTCGGTGGTCCCTACGATGCTCGACGGCGCTCCAAAGATGATGACTTCCTCGCAGAAATTCGACACAGATACCAAACGATTTTTGACGAGGGTTGGATGGATTGAAAGAGGAGGGGAAGATGAACAGAAAAGTCAACTGGAGGAGGCGGCGAAAACTCGTGTGGCGGCGGCGATCGGGCCTGGAAGCTCCGAATGGGTTTCCGTCGTTCGTCGATGGCGGTTTGACCAATTTTCAGAAGAGAGAGAAAAGAGGGGCTATTTCCTATTATATTTAAATTTTAAATTCCTAAAATATCCTTTTGAACAAACGAACACCAATTTCAACCCAACGACTGTCGCCCCTAGCTAAATACCCCAATCCCGGACACAATGGGATATGTTTCGTTGGCTAATTCGACTACTACAGTCAGTTATTTTTTAAATTAAAGTATAAAACATTTAATATTCTATTTGAATGTACATTTCAATTTGCCAGAGCCACAAACTGAAACGAAAAATTCCAGAAAAATAAATCTAGCTATGTTTTGACGATACGGTCCCAACAAAACTAGTTTCGTCGAATTCTGAGATCGTATGCAAAATGGCCATTTTCTGGTCGACCCATTTTAACAGAAATTGACCAATCACATTTTCTTTTGCTCCGCTCACATACTAGCTTCAAAAATTATAAAATTTGAAACCTAGCATTAGTTTGACATCCCGGATCCAACAAAAGTGGTTTCGTCTAATTCCGAGGTCGTTTGCAAAATGTCTATTTTCAAGGGCTATATATTCTATATAGCGACCTTTTTGAAAATTCATTTGGCCATAACTTTTGATTCCTGCTATGAAACTTCAATTTTTCAGATTCGTTAGAAAGGTATTCAAAAACAGATTTAAATATTTTTGGTTTCACTAAAATCTGTTATATTTTCCACCCGGTACAGTCAGTCAGAGTTTGAATTCAAATATTCAAACTGCCTCACTATTTCCAATACATTATTTTATTGAAATATTCTATTTCAATTGTTTAAATTCTTTGACAATAACCAATTTTAAAAATTTTAAATTGGTTCACATTTTCCGGGTTGTTACAATCTCCCCCACTTAAAACTTTTCGTCCTCGAAAAGGAAACAACACCAAAGTAGGAAACAAAATGTAAATGCAAAGTATTGTAAAGGTACCATGCACCGGAGTTAGTCAGAGATGTCCACTCTGCATTTGGGGTAGGCTTGCTTAATGCTTTCCTCTGTCTCCCAAGTACAGTCTCTAGGATCACTACTCCACTGCACTTTAACTAAACGAATCTTTTTGCTCCTTAGCTCTCTAGTTTCTTTGCCAATGATCTTCAATGGCTCTCTTCTGACTGCTAATTCTGGAGTTATTTCCAAGTCATGTTGTGTTGCTTCTTCTACAACAAGATCTGGATCATGCACATGTTTTCTGAGTTGAGAAACGTGGAACACATCATGCACACCAGGCAACCAATCAGGTAATGAAACCCTATATGCAAGAGTTCCAATCCGTTCAAGTATAGGAAAGAGACCAATAAATCTCAGTGCCAACTTCCTAGTTTTGCCAAATCTGATTACTCCCCAGTTCCATGCCCTCAAAAATCTTTTCACAAGTCTTCAACCATGCAAAAGCCTCTATCACGGTACCCAGGCCAGAAAAGGGTTTTCCTCCCAGGTTCCTGTATCTCTTTACTACTCTGTCAAGCTCAAAGTCCTGGGGTGCTGGTGGCTGTATAATAGGACCCTCCTCTGCTACGGGGATATTCCCCCGTCCTCCTGCTCTGCCTGCTCGGCCTCCTCGGCCACCTCTGGCTGCAGCTGCTCGTGTAGCCATCAGATAAAGTACTGTATAAGCAAGAAAAGAGTCAAGCTCACAAAAATGATAACTTTCATATATGATAAAGCAGGAGAACATAAGGAAAGGTAATGATGTACTGATCAAATTGTTTTGCTAATCTGCTTAGCTCATTCTAGGACATCACTAATCCTATCTCTAATGAGCCACTCGCCTTAGAACTCTACTGATTCTATTCTGACGAGGTGTTTAATGTGTTAGATTCCGGAACTAAGGTTAACCAAAGCTCTGATACCAACTGTGACGATCCCAAAATCCGTGTGACGGTGTTAAGGATAATCATTGGAATATAACACATCAATCATCATAGCAGAGTACAGATAATAGAAAAAACAATAAATAGAATAAATTTTACATGGATATGACAGCGGAATCACAACATGTAACAACATCAGAATAGCACAATGCAGGATATAACTTAGTAAATAAAAGGGGGATGATCAGTCACCATCGCCATAGGCGGAATATATACATACAGTGAGACATAATAAGGGTATCAGTCTACATCGCCGGAGGCGGTACATATACATACGATAATAAATACTGGAAGTAAAATAGTCTGCATCGCCATAGGCGGAATCATAGTACATATAAAATAATGGCGGAAAATGTCAAAGTCATCTCGGTGAAGTCAGCCTCGCCATAAGCCAAAAGTGCACTCCACACTACAGTGCTGAGCCAAAACAACCTATCATCTGTGAACTAGGCTGCCCATGTGAAAATAAGGGCACCCAAGTTTGCAAAGTGAAACAAACAACGAGTCAGTCATGGGGACTGGTATGAGAAATCTACTTAACAGTTTAAACAACAGTAATAAGCAAATCATAGGACCACGCCACTTTCGCGAAACGGGTCTACTCCAGTGATTGCTGGTGCATTTAAAACAAAGTAAATTCTTTAAAACAACGCAATGCTTTTAAAAAGAATGTAGCCATTATAAGACTCAAGTCCCATCATACAATGCAACGCAAGCCGAAGGATAGAGTTTTACCTTATAATGGCCAAATATGCTTAATATGTGTAAAGCAAAATCATTTGATATTATCACTAGTGCATATATGTTTCAAAAACGAATATCATCATAAATATCAATCATAGACGGCATAAGTGCCCCATACCACTATGTCGCCATACTAGTTCTACAATCAAATCCGTTATTTCGTATTGGAAATTGGATTTCCGTCATGAGTCGAGGCAAGGGGCAAGCTCCTCTCCGCTTTGAGACACCCTAGCAAATGCCTCAGGACTACACACTCTGGGTAACCCTTGGATCTTCAAGGCCGGTCCTCCCTTACGTTTGAGGATTAATTATTCCTGAACACACGTTTCCCGGTCCTAACAGACCTAATATCGAGGCGCCTCGCATTCCAACAACCAAATAGGTGAAAAGTAGATATAAATGGCAGGGCTGGTAGGTCACTGACACCACCATAGCTAGAAAGAAACGTCGTGCTCTCCCTGCAGTCCTTATCCCGTTTTTAACTCATACCGAGGTGTGAGGCTCGCGAATCCACGCTATACACAAAGCCAGGCCACATAGGCCGTGCTTTGATCATCGAACACAAGACTTTGCTTTGCAACAGAAGCCTTGATCACTGCATCTTGGCATGCCACATAGGAAATCCACTCCATACGACTGATTTCTATCGATATATAACCTCTGAGCTCGTACGTCTCAGAGAAGGGCGTTAAGCAAAAGAATCAATTCTCCGCCG
Source organism: Allium sativum (assembly GCA_030737875.1). Classification (NCBI taxonomy): domain Eukaryota; kingdom Viridiplantae; phylum Streptophyta; class Magnoliopsida; order Asparagales; family Amaryllidaceae; genus Allium; species Allium sativum. The sequence continues at coordinate 1,048,010,729 of CM060922.1, forward strand.
CCAAACAGATATATATTTAACAGAGATCAATCAGTATAGAACAAAATCCAATGTCAGACACACAGTCCATTTACAAGTCCGTTCTGGGTCTGAACGAAACCGGAGGCACCAAATTCCTCGTATATCCGTACAATCAACACATACGTTCAGACGGCTACTACTTCCGTTCCTTCACGGTAGCTACTTCAATCAGGAACTTCAGCAGCGCCCATCCAACCGATACGAAGATCGTCGGTCTTGAATCGTCTTTGTATTTTCGCCTTCGAATCGTTCGATCAATTATTTGAAATGAGGGTTAGCTCGGCCTTTTCAAATAATTCACGTATACTTAGAATTCAAATCAATTCTTTCCATGGTTATATTATTCGACATTCATATTTTAGTTCTTTAGTATAATTTTCGTATCAAACACATACAACCATCAAATATCAAGCAGATCAAGCCAAATTGGTTTATTTCCAATCCATGTTGCTTATAATATTTTATAACAATTTTTCGCCATTTGTATTTATTTAAAAATGGTCATATTTAATTAAACGACGTTTCAGGTCGTGCCGTGGCACTGGTGCTGTTTTTCCCTAATTTGTTTTACACATATCGGAAAATCTAACCGTTGGATTTCTACAAAGTCTATACCACTGGGAAGATATTCCCAAAGCGGATCCAATGGTTCCAGTTTCGTGAAAACCCGACGGTCGGATCTTCCACACTAGTCGTTTGAAGTTATGGTTTCAAAATTCGAACTGCAGCATCGTTATTCGATTTAATTTAATTATATTTATATTTTTATATAAATATAAACGATTCTGGCGCTATTTTTCTTCAGATTTGAATTAATCATTCCAGACAATCCAACCATTGGATTTCTACAAAGTTGGTGTCGTTGGAAAGATATTTCCAAGGCGAACCCAACAGTTGCGGTTTCGGAAAAATCCGATGGTCGGATTTCTCGTACTAATCGATTCAAATTACGATTTCAAAACACGAACTGCACGGCTTCGATTCCTTTCAATTCTATATATACATATATATAGTTCATTCTTTGATTTCAATATCGTTCTCACTTCAAATATTTCACTAACGCCTTTATATTTTGAAAAATTTCGCCATAACCCCCTTTGTACGGGAAGGGGTTTGGAAATTTATTGGGCCTTGTTAGGTACCCAATAAATCCTATAAAGCATCCACATATTTATAGTGATATATTCTGGTGTTTACAGGGGAGCGTGTATAGATAATAACTCCAGAGAATAAATTCTCGTCACCCTGTCAAGCCTGAGGGAGCGTGTATTTTTAATTACTCCAGAGGATAAATCCTCGTCACCTCGTCCCGTGTGGGAATAAATAGTCCATGTGTCGTATCTAATGACTAGAGAGACGTGATTATTGTCAACTCCAGACCCGTGTGGGGTTTTATTTATCTGGCAATTTATCGTTATATTTTATATAGTCCATATCAGTCATCAGTTCAACCTGTAGTATATAATCATCGCCATACAAGCCTCTCGCTTGTATGGTAAATCTTCAACCTCGCCACACAAGCTCCAAATGCTTATGTGGAATATGATGAAGTATGCCTATCGTCAAGGAGTATGCCATGTGGTGTAGTTCAAAATTAATTGTTACTATCCTATGGCGATGTTTATTATTTCACACAGAATAACCAGCACTCCGCATCCAATGGCATTCACAGGAGTTGTATAAAAATAAAATTGCGCAGCCAACTCATCAAGGCTTACCTATTTGTCGGGCACGCAAATAATTTCTTTACTCTACAGCTAATCCATTTTTCCTATTCGACACATGTATATATATGCAGAACAAAGCTAATAATAATATTTCTAGCGAACTAATATTTATTTCAACACGTGTGTATTTTTACCAAAGCGTATACATGGTAAAAGTAATATTTTTATCATCAGCAATATTTATTCAAAACGTGAATGTTTTTAACACTTCATATTCAAAATAAAAAGGTAATTTTTATTGTCTAATCGTTTTATTTTAAAATACGAATAACATTCAACACATGAATTTCAATTCAACGAATGAATTTCAATTCAACACATGAATATCCTTTACAGTTTGTATATATATAAAAATGTGATTTTTTTTTATCTTTAAAGCTATTTATTTAAAATTCGAATAACATTCAACACATGAATATTCTTTACAGTTCGTATATATATAAAAATGTGATTTTTATCGTTAAAGCTATTTATTTAAAATTCGAATAACATTCAACACATGAATTTCGATTCAACGAATGAATTTCAATTCAACACATGAATATTCTTTACAGTTTGTATATATATAAAAATGTGATTTTTATCGTTAAAGCTATTTATTTAAAATTCGAATAACATTCAACACATGAATTTCAATTCAACGAATGAATTTCAATTCAACACATGAATATTCTTTACAGTTTGTATATATATAAAAATGTGATTTTTATCGTTAAAGCTATTTATTTAAAATTCGAATAACATTCAACACATGAATTTCAATTCGACGAATGAATTTCAATTCAACACATGAATATTCTTTACAGTTTGTATATATATAAAAATGTTATTTTTATCGTTAAGCTATTTATTTAAAATTCGAATAACATTCAACACATGGATTTCAATTCAACGAATGAATTTCAATTCAATACATGAATATCGGTTTCAACATAGGAAAATAATTTCAACAAATGAAAATTATTCTAACACATGAATATTTCAGAAAATTTCGGCAGCATAACGGTAGGGTTGTTAAAACCGGGACCGTCCCTAATACGGCTCCTCGCTCTACCTTAAAACCTCGCGGTTTTTGACAATGGGGAATCATGCATCTAGTTCGCACGCAGGCGGCATGTTTTATTTTCATTTCCATAATCCTATTCTAATTTGTTTTAACCACAAAGGTATTTTTCAACCACACACAATTATTTCCAACCATTCGTCATACTATATAATTTCACGCCAATCACAAGCAATAAATATCGTCCATGTTCTGTGGACGAGGGGAGTATATATATACATTATTTCTATATTTCACTTGCATTTAAACACAATTCAAAGCATATATGTTTCATACAACGCTTGTATAATTTATACATCGCTAATATAACTTATACATCACATGTACATGAGGTATACAATGCGTATATAATTTACACTTCGCTTATATAATTTATACAACACGATTCCATTCACACAATTTAATTTAGATTCCTCACATTGGTTTTTGAATTGCTAAAAATCGTATGTAGATCATAAAAATCTGCGGCTTCTGCTAGATGGTAGAGAGCCTCCTTGCGGTCCCGATGTTTCCTGTTTCATCGAATTTCGTCAACACACTAAAAAGATATGATTTTTCAAAGTTTTGCAACACTTAAAAGTGTTATTTTCATTTCAAAAGTTTCAAAGCTGATACCTTTGCCAAACCTTCGAAACTAGGTTTTAATTTTACGATCGATCTGTGAAGTATTGTCACGATCAGATGCTGCAGAAGAGCTTCGAACAGGGTCTCCAGCGCCTGAGGTGGCACCCAACTCGGTGGTCCCTACGATGCTCGGCGGCGCTCCAAAGATGATGACTTCCTCGCAGAAATTCGACACAAATACCAAACGATTTCTGACGAGGGTTGGATGGATTGAAAGAGGAGGGGAAGATGAACAGAAAAGTCAACTGGAGGGGGCGGCGAAAACTCGCGTGGCGGCGGCGATCGGGCCTGGAAGCTCTGAATGGGTTTCCGTCGTTCGTTGATGGTGGTTTGACCAATTTTCAGAAGAGAGAGAAAAGAGGGGCTATTTCCTATTATATTTAAATTTTAAATTCCTAAAATATCCTTTTGAACAAATGAACACCAATTTCAACCCAACGACCGTCGCCCCTCGCTAAATACCCCCATCGCGGACACAATGGGATATGTTTCGTTGGCCAATTCGACTGTTACAGTCAGTTATTTTTTAAATTAAAGTATAAAACATTTAATATTCAATTTGAACATACATTTCAATTTGCAAGGGCAACAAACTGAAATGAAAAATTCCAGAAAAATAAATCTAGCTATGTTTTGACGATACGGTCCCAACAAAACTAGTTTCGTCGAATTCTGAGATCGTATGCAAAATGGCCATTTTCTGGTCGACCCATTTTAACAGAGATTGACCAATCACATTTTCTTTTGCCCCGCTCACATACTAGCTTCAAAAATTATGAAATTTGAAACCTAGCATTAGTTTGACATCCCGGATTCAACAAAAGTGGTTTCGTCGAATTCCGAGGTCGTTTGCAAAATGTCTATTTTTAAGGGCTATATATTCTATATAGCGACCTTTCTGAAAATTCATTTGGCCATAACTTTTGATTCCTGCTATGAAACTTCGATTTTTCAGATTCGTTAGAAAGATATTCATAAACAGATTTAAATATTTTTGGTTTCACTAAAATCTGTTATATTTTCCACCCGGTACAGTCAGTCAAAGTTTGAATTCAAATTTTCAAACGCCTCACTATTTCCAATACATTATTTTATTAAAATATTCTATTTCAATTGTTTAAATTCTTTGACAATAACCAATTTTAAAATTTTAAAATTGGTTCACATTTTCCGGGTTGTTACAATATCTTTGCCTAACTGCACCACAGACTACAGTACTAACCGCAAATTTACAATAGAAATATTTTTTTCTTCTAAATTAATTTGCAGTTTTTAGTTTTCTATAAATAATTTTTGATTATAAATTGGTTTCTTTTATTTTATTGTGGTTACAAATAATTTTTTTTGAAAAACAAAAAATACTTTCGATGCTAAAAAATAATGTTTTTATTTCAAAAGTAAGTTTGTGTCATTCTTTGAAGTATAGGAATTATGAAGAAGAACGAAGATGATAAAAACCGAATTCGATTCCGAAAACAGAACTCTGGAGCTCACAATAGAAAAGTTAAACAAAAAAGAAACGTGCTTGCAAAATCACTTGTTGGTTCAATTTCAACTTTGTTTCAAGCAAAAATGCAAAATTCACAACCTTCAACTTCATGCATGGTTGGGCAAGTTAACGACAAATATGACGACATTGAAGAGAATATTGAGTCTCAAGAATTTTTAGTAGGTGAGAATGTCGAGACTCATGAATTGTTAGTAAGTGAAAATGTTGATATACTAAATGAAGATGTTGTCGAAATCAACGAAGAAGGTAATGATTATAAAGTTATGGATACTATGGTTGAAGTTGTTCGTAATCCAGTTGAGCTTGATCTTGAGAAAGACGTTGATGTTAACTATGATCCGGGATTATGGGGAAGAATTACTAATAGTAAAAGAGTAATGTTAGTTCAAAATGGGCCTGTTAAAATCTTGAAAGAGAATGACGAATTTCCTAAAAATGAAGATAATGGAAGACATTTTTCTTTTAAATATTATATTGGTAATTATCCAAGTGGACAAGAGTATGAAAGAAAGTGGCTTGTTTACTCAAATGAGGTAAATAATTTTTTTTGTTTTTGTTGCAAGTTGTTCAAAAATGCACAAAAAACATTCAAATTACTGGACGAAGGATTCAATGATTGGCATAATATAATAGCTTAACTTCGAGAGCATGAGGTTAGCCTGGAACATATGGCGAATCTTATCAAATGGGTGGATTTGTATAGAGGTCTCCAACTAAAAGAAACAACAGATAAAGGAATGGAATCACTAATTGATCAAGAGAGACAACGATGGAAAAAAATATTAGTTTGCATTATTGATGTTGTGAAAACTCTCTCCCGGAATAATTTACCATTTCGTAGAACTAATGAAAAGATCTACGAGAAGAACAATGGGGTTTTTTGTCAACTTATAGAATTTGTTGCCGAATTTGACCCAATCATGAAAGAACATCTTAGATGCGTGGTAAATAATGAAATACACAATCATTATCTTAGCCATAGAATACAAAATGAAATAATTCTTTTGTTGGAAAAAAAGATTAAAGAGATGTTGCATGCATAAACATTGAGAGCAAAATTCTATTCAGTTATCCTCGATTGTACTCCAGATTTAAGCCATAAAGAACAAATGTCAATGATTATTAGATGTGTGGATGTTGAAAATGAAAATACCATTAAGGTGGAGGAATTTTTTCTTGGATTTATAGAAGTCAATGACACATCGGGATTTGGCCTTTTCAAAAAACTTGAAGATGTTCTAGTTGACCTTAAACTTAACATCGATGACATGAGGGGACAAAGTTATGATAATGGATCAAATATGAAAGGTATGATATTTTAAAAAATATAATAATTATTTTTTGATCTCATTTAATGTAAGGAATCTTATATTCTTATAGGTAAACATCAAGGCGTACAAAAGAGGCTTCTTGACATCAATCCTAGAGCATTTCATATTTCATGTGGATGTCATAGCTTGAATCTTGCATTGTGCAATATGGCCAAATCATGTGTTAAGGCTAGAAACTTTTTGCATATGTGCAAAAGATATATACTTTATTTTCCGGTTCAACACATCGATGGGAAATACTTAGAAAATATGTAAAAGGCTTGACTCCTAAGGCATTGTCAGCAACTCGTTGGGAAAGCCATATAGAAAGTGTTAAGGCAATAAGATCTCTACCATCTGAATTTAGAAACGCTTTAATTGATATTGCTAATAATTTTAACGATGATATGGCAAGAGTGGAAGCTAAAAGCTTATGCTAAAATGCTTTGGAGGATTATGAGTTTTTGATTTGTTTATGCATGTGGTACACTATGTTGGATAATACTAATAGAGTTAGCAAAATACTTCAAGGAGAGGAAATGGATATTGAAGACGCAATTGCTAAAGTTAGAGAACTTATAGCATGTTTCGAAACATATAGAGAATTTGGATTTGATGAATTGATGAATGAAGCTAAAGATCTTGCGGAAGAAGTTGGCATTGAACCTAAATTTCCAGAAAAAAGAGTTATTCGTAGATAGAAGCAATTTGATGAAGATATAGGAGTTGATGCAAATGAAGGCCAATCTTTGATGGATAAATTTAGAATCGCTTGTTTTCTTCACATAATAGATCAAGCTCTTACTTCACTTAAGGATCGATTTGAACAATTTGAGCTATTCGAAAGTATTTTTGGTTTTTTAATGAATGCAAAATTTAAAACCTTTGATGATAAGCAATTGAAGGAGAAATGCATGAAGCTTGAAAAGCTTTTTGGAGCATAACCGAGAGAGTGATATTTGTGGAAAAGGTTTATTTCTTGAACTTAAACAATTGTAGCGGATTTTACCATTGGAACTAACAAAATCAACTAGCATTCTTTGTTTCTTAAAATCTTACCATGATGCTAGTGGATTTCTAAATGCGTGGATTGCATATCGTATATTGTTAACTATTCCCGTCACGGTTGCTTCGCGGAAAGAAGTTTTTCTAAATTGAAGTTGATTAAAACTTATCTTCGAAGCACAATGTCGCAAGAAAGGTTAAGCGTATTAGTAATAATCTCGATCGAAAAAGAGTATTTGGATATGTTTAAATATGATGAAATTATTGAAGAGTTTGCTTCAAAGAATGCAAGAAGAATTTGTTTTCGGTGAAGTTTGATGTATAATGTTGCTAGAATACTTGACATATATGATGATTTGTCATAATGTTTTTGTCGTAATATATTTTGTACTTGAATCTTTATTTTATTTTTGAATGTGAACAATGAAAAATATATTTTACTAGTAATTTTTTATTTCGTATCCGATTAAGGGGCAACAAATAATGCAGTCACCTTAGGGAACCCAATTCATTGGACCGACCTTGTGCTCCACTAGGTTCTGTTAAAAAGAGATCATTAGTATAATATTTAATATTTAATTTGACTGTATCCTTTCTCCCTTCTATTGAATTTGCACGTATAACTTCTGTTCTTTGTAATGTTACTAGAATATTTCTTTCAATGGGGTTGTGCTATAATAGGCAAAAGGATGATGGTTCTTTTCTCATTTATAAGGCTATTGAAAATATCCATAATTGACTGCAGTCCTCTTTAATTAATTTCCAAAGTAACATACTTAAATATTAAAGTAACATATATTTACATTACTAAAATAACTGAAATTTTTTTCTACTTTTATTTAATGTAAATCTAATTATAATTATCTTTTAGGGCATTGTTATTGACACTCCAAATACTGTTATAGGAGGGTCATTTTTTTTTTCAAAAATTGTTAAGGGAAGTACCATTGAGGAAAGTAGCCCCTTAACAAATAAAGGTAATTTTACCTTATTACCCATTTAGTCCCTTAACAAATAAATGTAATTTTATTTAACAAATATTGCAAGGGCCGTAGTAATTTTTTTTCGATTCGCATATATTGATTTTTTTAAACCCTAAAGGATAAGCGTTTTCAGAGGAATAGATCAAACTATTTTTTTTGACATAAATATGCTGAATTTCATAATTACGGAGGCAATGCACCAAATTGATTATTAATTTTCGACATATCATCGTCGAATATATATACATATATATAATTGATTATGTGCTGCATTCGGTGCAGTGGCGACGAACTGATTATTTTAAATTTCGGACGACCCGAACTTCCCCATTAAGGAAAGCCCGGATTGAGTTGAGAACACGACAAATCAGAACACAAACAGAAGATCATTTCATTGCTTATTTCAACAATTTACGTCAGAGTACTAGAATATATAGAGTAAGAACAAATAATATACATTTGATAAATATCAGAGATTACTATACATTACATAGCAGCGGAAAAATAATACAAACACAACTGAAAAGAATACACGGATACAGAGCTTTCCGAATATCATTCCAGCTGTAAACTAGGATCTTGTGAATATAAATCTACAAAACCAAAACTACTAGCTGCCCATGGAAAAAAGGGGCACCCAGAGTTTAGGTTAAAACAATAAACTCCAGGTCAATCATGTGACTGGTGTGAGAACTAAAACAGTTATTTAAAACTTTTCTTTAAATTAGATATATCAAGGGACTATGCTCCCAAGAATACCAGTGCATATAACAAAATAGCACAATGCTTTTTGAAAAAATGAGGCTATTATAAAACCCAGGTCCCATCACACAATGCAATGCAAGCCTGAGGATAGGGTTTTCCCTTATAATAGCCAAACATAATTGGTACGTTAAAACAAATCATTTGACACTATTATAAGTTCATAGTGTATAAAACAACTTCAAATATAAATGTATCAATCCTAGATGGCATGGGTACCATATATCATGTCGCCAATACAAGGCTCTACAATCAAAAACGCAATGTCACGTATTGGAAGTTGGATTTTCGTCTGTGAACTAAGGCAAGGGATCGTCCTTACCGCTTTGAGACGCTCTAGGCCGCGTCTCAGGCAAGTACTCAGTCAAACCTTTAGATCGTCAGGGCCTGTCCACACCGAGTGGACTAAAATGCCTGAACACTGCATTTCCCCGCCCTATGGGGCGTCAATTTGGTATGTATAAAGACCATCCTTCGGCTCCGCAGAGACCGAAATAACCGAGGCGCCTCACTATTCATCATCCACATAAGTAAAACGTCATGGCTTGCAATACGCTGACACCACTCCTAGCTAGAAGGAAACACATGCCCTCCCTGAAGTCCTCTCCCATTTCTAGTTCACATCGGGGTGTGAGGCTCGCAAATTAACGCTACACAAAGCTATGCTATATTAAACCCGTGCTTTGATCATCAACCACAAGACTCTGCATTTCAACAGAAGCCTTGATCATTTGCATCTCAGCATGCCACAAAGGCAATTCACACTATGCAACCGATGTCTATCAATCACACAGAATGAAATCCGATGTCAGACACACATCCATTTACAAGTTCGTTCTGGGTCTAAACGAAACCGGAGGCACCTTATTCCTCATCCCACATGTCCAATACAGGAGAGAGGCCCTCGCATATCCGATCGATCTCCAAGTACGTTTGGAATGATCACCACTTATTACCTTGTCTTGGGTGTACAGCCCAATCAAGACATCAGTAATCATCCAAACGATGTGAAGACCTCCAGTCTTCAGCCACCGTCTTCATTCTCGACAATCGTCGAATCAGTTATTCAGAATGGGATAAACCCGGTCTTTCTGAATAACTCGCGTATATAATAAACAAGTGCTATAAAAACACAACATACGCCTCATTCTAATCCATAATATTCCTTTATTCAAATATTCTTATACTTTGGGGACGGTTCCCATTAATTTTATCAAAGATAAATTCTTTAAATTTATTCTTTAATCTTCCTTTGGAAATCAATTCAAACCAAATTACGTTTATCCAAACTAGTCGGGATTAGCGCTCCATACCGAAGTAATCATTTGTTTAATTTCCCAATCCCAACCTATTCATCCCATGAAGCAAAACTGGTAATACTTCATATCTAACACCACGGTGTTATCGGTTAATTAAATTAACATTTCATGTTCAAATCTTATTAAAGATTTAACTATCGCCTGGAGTAAAACTGGTGGTACTCCATTCTCGATTATTTCTCAAATTTGATAGTTTTAGTTATCAAATTCACCAGTCAATCTATTTAAAGATTCATTAAAACTTTGATTCAGATTTAATTTCCAAAAATCATTTCTTAATGATTATTCAAAGTTAAGAAATTAATCTTATCTTTAACTGGGTTAAAGAACTAATGTCATTTAAAACACAGTTCACGATAAACCCAAAATCACATTCCATTAACAATAGAATCTTCACGGAAAATAGATCAATAAATATAATCGATATGAAATTCCATATCCAACTGATAATATAAATGGAATAACGACAAGGCCTTTTAAATCCCATATATATTAACAGTCTTCTTCCACAGAAGCTCACTTCGATTATTACCAAATCGAATTCCATTCAATTCCAATTTAATATGTTAAATTGGAAAATTTTACTTTAGAAGATCTCCTTTAAATCTTAACAAAAGATTTATAAATTCCAAATCACTTTTCACTGTAAATCGGGTTAAAGAACTAATGTCGTTAAAACCCAGTTCACGATAAACCCAATTCACATTACATTAATCTCTAACAGTAAACTAGTAAGAGAACAATTCCCTAAGTATTAATCCCGAAGGCCGAAACCAACATCAGATCAATACCCAGGAAGCCATTCAACTTAGCTAATCTCTAGTTATTTTCTAATTTTCTTAACTCCATTGGGTTTAAGAAGAACATTTTTAAAGTACCATTCACGACAAACCCAAAATCCCATTTGATATTAAATACAAGGCTCTGAATAGAAAATATATCGCTTATATTCAATATCAAATTCTGAAATCAACAAATATCGTAATGGAATAATGATATATATATCTTCCAAATTCCTCCACATTGTCTGTATAATCATGGAATCCAATATTGAAATATTCCGAAGATAATATCGATTCAAATCCATTCCAATTCATATATTGGAAATTCCGGTTATTTTTAAAACCATTTCAAATCCAATTTATTTATTTAAAAATATTGGATGTTAATTCTAGTTCATAATTAGTTCATTTCGATAAAAATATATTTTTATCTTTTCAAATATAGGATTTTTCATCCAAATTCTTTCCCAATCATTTATTATGATTTTACACAAATTATTAATATTTTTAATAATTTTATCAAGGCCCGTACAGTCGATTTCCATAAACGGCCATCGAACTGCACTTACAACGACCTTTTCCAAATTTGATTTGGACATAATTCCAAATCCAACCGTTAGATTTCAAATCTCTAATATTCGATAGAATGCTCTTTTCGATACGAACCCAATGTTTAGGTTTTAGGAGAATCCGACGGTCGGATCTCCCGTGATGTCCATTCGAAGTCAATGATCGAAATTCGCGAACTACCGCAGCACGACGCGTTCTATTCAGGCCATTATATTATATATATATATATAATATGTAATTCGTCAATTTCTATTTAAAACGTATTTTATAAATCGTTTTAAGTTCGTTTTCAAAACGATTTCAACTTCATATTCAATTTCAAATAAAAATTGAATATTCCATATCATTAATATATAAATGATAGTATTTTCAAAACATTAGATTTTGAAATCAATTCCTTTTCAATATTCATTATAAAAATGAATAAAATCGATATAAATATCGTTCATGTCCAAATGGCGTCAATCAAATCAACACGGCTTTATATATTTAAATATTTTTGTGTCCATCCCAAATTGGATATCAAAATCAGATTTTGATCTTTTACTGAATATTATTTTAAAATTTTAAAATATTCATTCTTTCTGAACTGGAATCAAACACAGTCAATTACTGTATAATGTTATTTATATGGATTTCATACAACACAGGTATACAACAACCATGATAAACAATCAACCATCGTCCAGAGTGCATTCTACACTATATAAGCATTACATAAAAATATTTAACGCTTACAACAGTCTGTCAACCAATCGATTGACATACAACTAAACAGTTGAGATTAGTGTACGTCAAATATCATCCCAACACCCGTGTGGGGTTTCAATCCACAAACACTGAATATTATTTGTGCAGTTTGGCGATGTGTAAAATTTATCATCCCAATCCATATCAGTCAAATGGGTGTACATAAACAAATCGTTCGATTTGCAAACGAATATTTATTTTATTCGCATACACATTAAAATATATATTTTTAACGATAAAATATTTTATTTCAACACATGAATATTTACATTCCATTACACATCACAATTAATTCAAACAAACAAATCAACCAAATCAAACAATCAAACAAGTCGTCCATGGTCTGTGGACGACGGGGAGAAGTTCATATATCACTACTACAAAAGTGGGCATATTCGACACTAATTTGTGTGCGTTGCATGAAAAGTGTGGCGAAAGCTATGCTTTCTTTGATATTCTGCAACAATATTCATATGTTGTTGCATTATATGTGAATGCACTGTTGCGGTGGGAATTCTAGTGTTTTGACGTGCAACACCAGTTAAAAGCGTAGCATTACATATATATAATCCAGCTCAGCGATCCGCCTTATCAATATATTAAAACCCCAACCGTAGATGCAAGATTAATCCAACGGTTCAAACCATCTGTTGGTCTGATGATCTTAACGATAGCCATCATCCAATCATTGACAGCCACGTCATTGCATTATTTTGACGAAATTTTGGCGCGATCTTCTCCCTTCACGAAATTGTTTTCTTCTCTATCATCTAATCGTTTTCCCCCTTTTTACTATTGACAAAAATTTAAACCTAAATTCACGTCAGTATCACTCCTCTCCTCGACAGCAAATTCTATTCTGAAAAGGTTGAAGCTTTGAAATGCTTTCTAGCTTTAATTGCTCAGGGCATTGACATCGCCAGTTTTTTCACTCAGGTTCAGTTTGTATAGCACTGTGAATTAGTTACGCTTATTATAGATTGGATTATTAGTAATTAGTAAGTAGTTCATTTGTTACACTTTGGAAAACCCATTCGCTTATGAGTAATTAGTTGCTTGGACATCCCAAACTTAGGGAAACCCGTTCGCTTATGAGTGATTAGTCGATGAAATATTAGATTATGAGTAATTAGTTGCGCTTTGACCATTGATTTGGGATTTGGGATTATGCTGAGGTTTATTCGAAAATTGTACCCAGCAATAAACCATGAGAACCGGGCTATTGGCATGAAAAAGACATTGGTTTATTATAGAGATCGAGCTAGTTAAGGAATGGGGACTGTACAGTCGAAAGTGATTTGCACTTTGCGTTCATTTACACTGACATATAATTGTATGCTTGAGCTTTTGTGATACATATACATGTGTAGTAATGCGGTGTGTTTGCACTGCGGTGTGCTTGAGGCTAACAATTTCCCGATCCGGACGAGTCGTTCACCCGTATCTTATAACACGCACAGGTATTTTCCATTTGATTTTGGAAACTACCAATTTCAATGTTTCGATTTTGGAAACATATGCTTAGTTTTGCATCAGTTCATACCATACACATCCAAAAAATGACATACAACTGTATGCTTGAGGTTTTGTGATACAAATACATGTGTCGCACTGCGGTTTTGTGATACAAATACCCGTATCTAACACGCACGCACAAGTATTATAAGGCAGCATCAGTCCATACAATACACATTAGTTCATACCATACACGCACAAGTATACACACACGCACAAGTATCATAAGGCAGCATCGATCAGTTCATACCATACACGCACAAGTATATACACACGCACAAGTATAATAAGGCAGCATTGATCAGTTCATACCATACACATCCAAAAAATAACATACACATCCACATCCAAAAGTATCATAAAGTTAACTTAATATATACACATCCAAAAAATGAAATTATAGTAGCATCAATTCATACCAGATCAGGGTTGCGGGGCAGTGGAACTTCCAACTGATTCATTAGGGCTTTGCGGCTGTGGGAGAGCCGGTCCGAAGTGAGCAGCCGCATGTGATGGACCCGCAGCATCAGGACAAGGGGTGAGGTAGTTTAGCCAGTCAAATTCCTGATCAACTTCTATATCTACCCACTGATCATTCCTCTGGTTCATTGGGGCTTGGTTATCAACATGTATGTCATGGGCGGCTTCCGGAAATAAGCTTGGCAAGGGGGGTAGCTCAGCAGCTTCTTGTATCATTGCATTAAATCTTTCATCTGAATCCATTTCCCATTCCCATCCGTAATGATGCAAACATGGAACCACCTCTTCCTCCCTATTGCTCACAAAAAGAAGTTCAGGCCTTGTCCCAGGATGAGCATGGGTACAGCGCTGAACCTTAATGAAGTAAACCTTGTTATTGATTTGAGCAGCAAAAGTATTTATATTGCCAATGCCTTCATAAAATTGCATTTTCAGGTAGAAAGATGTATGGTCATACTGAGACCAGTAACAGTCGTCAATTGCAAGCACACGTCCCATTGGCTTCATTACTTCTTCAACAGCAGGAACATTACTCTTTAGGAACTCGGGAAAGCCATCAACTTTAGCCCATGATTCCACTTCTAACGCTGGTGAGGACTCAAATTCTTCATCAGACCATGATTGCAGGTAAATAGCACCACCAGGTTTTGTAAAAACTTTCAACATTAGGGCATGATCACGAATTCTGTACGATGGGCATGATACTAGAAAAGAGTTGTTGGGTATTACCCGTATAGGCCACGAATTATGATTGAGAGCCACCTTAAGAACGTCTTGCACAGCTTCGAAATTCCAATGTCCCTTAATAACAGTGGCTGTGATGTATAGAGACGAGTCCATTGTTTTTGTTTCTTTTTAAAATTTCGAAGATTGGGGTTTAGGGGATATGGAGGAGATGATGTTCTGACGCTGGAAAGGATGTGCGAGGGACCCAATGGATGGTGTCAGGCAGATATGTGAACTGGAAATGCTTGCACAGAAGACGAAGCATACTCAATTCTATTTCTGATGAGGTGGCACGTAGTGACCAATGCTGATTGGTCAACTGTTATAATTGTATGCGTAACTCACTAAGATTTATAAGTTAATTAGATGGCCAAATGCACAGATGCATGCACACAGCACATATGCACTTATCAAATTAATAACTTGTAAATTCAAATTGCAGGATCTGAAATGACGTGGGGAGATACAGCCGGCAAGTGGAGGACCTGAAATGACATAGAGATACAGTTTCTGGTTCATGGCATTGCTACTTTGTAGAATGCACACTAATCGTATTTATTGGCACTTGTATTGAAGGTGGTATGTGTTGGCACTTTTACTACTTTTAAGTTATGTATTTGATCGTATGTGTTATATATTTGATCGGATGTATTGAAGGCGGTATGTATTGAAGGTTTGAATGTGATGATGAATGTAACAGATGTGTTTCTTCTATGTAAAAAACTGATATTGCAAAATTTATGATTAAAGCGTTGTATTTGCCTTCTTTTACTGTTGCATTTGCTTTTTTCCTGATGTCGTGTTTCAAGATAATGGTGTCGCATTCCATAATACAGTGATGTTGCATTACGTAAAATAGTAGTAAGTCCACGTGGCACGTAAACGCCACAGCTGACATGGCATGTGACACGTGTGCAGCTGACGTGGAGATCTGACGTGTCGTGTGACACGGTGGCAGCTGACATGGAAAGCTGACGTGACCGTCGCTATCGTGACCTGGTACCCAGGATCTAACTAATTTTCAAGCAACGCTGAATAATGTTGCATTATGTACAATTAGTGTTGCATTACGTCTATAACGCAACACTTTCTTTCTGTGGCAGTAGATGTGCTAAAGCGTTGCCTTAGATGGCTAATGCAACGGCCGCGGATGCCATGCCCCCCTGGTGTTGCCTATTTGAAAAAGGGGCTACTGCAACGCTTTTTTGATCTACGGCCACAGTAAAATAGTGCCGAATATGCCCACTTTTGTAGTAGTGTATGCAGTTAAAAATAAATAACTGTATAAAAAATTTCAGTGAGGAGTTCTCACAGTGGGTTCCACTCCTCCATTCTTTATTTCTGAACGGTCTGGATTCCGTTTTGCTTCCAGTCAGTTTCATCGCCAACTGTTTCATGCGATTTATATTAAAAATCATATTTTTAACAATGCTACTATATATATAAAAATCACATTTTTATATCACTTTTCATATAATAAAAATCATATTTTTATTATCTCTATAATATAAAAATCATATTTTTATTATCTCTATAATATAAAAATCATATTTTTATTATCTCCATAATATAAAAATCATATTTTTATTATCTCCATAATATAAAAATCATATTTTTATTATTTCTATAATATAAAAATCATATTTTTATTATAACGGCATATATAATTAAAATCTGATTTTTACATAATTAAAAATCCTATCTTCATTTTCAAAAACAAGGTTATGTGCATTTTCAAAAACAAGGTTCATATTTTCTAACATTATATATATAAAAACCTATATTTTTGTTTATGCTATTTTTATATAAAATCAGTCTTTTTAACACAATGGTTATATACAAATTTTCATATTTTAAAACCATACTAATTTATATAAAAATTCGGAAAATTAAAAATTGACACTAAATCAAAATACTCACATAAATGTTTAGTGTTTCAGTTCGCTGGAGAGTGGGGTGGCGGGTGTCAGACCTGGGGTGGCGGCGGCAGGCGCTCGTCGGTGGGGCGGTGTTCTACGGGGAGGGGCGTTTAGGGCATCGGGGGTCACGGTTTCACGGTCGCGCGAGGCCAGAGGGGAATGATGGATGGCGGTGGCGGCTTGAGGCGGATGCATGACAGGTGGTGGGGAGACAATGGAGGGGGCGCACGTCGTTCGGTGGCGTGGGAAGGGGGCTAGGGCTGAGCGATGGGTGATTTGGATTTTAATTTTTCTTTCGTTGACTGTGAGAGATAAAGGGAGGAGAGGGTTATTATTTAATTATTATTTTATTTTCAAAAAGTGTGTTTTCGCATTCGAACTCCAAATCAGGCCCAATGACTGTCATCCCTAGCCAAATACCCCCATTCCGAACACAATGGGTATGTTTCGTAACCCAATTCGGCTGTTACGACCAGTTTTCATTTAAATTACAATATAACTCAATATATATTTAATTTAAATGTACATTTCAATTTACCGGGGTCACACACGGACTCTAAAAATTCCAGAAGAATTATCTCTAGCTTCGTATTGACGATACGGTCCTAGCAAAACTATTTTCGTCGAATTTGGAGATCTTTTGAAAAATGACCATTTTCTGGTCGATCCGAATTGACCGAAAATGCCGGAACACGCTTTCTTATGCCACGCTCACATATTGAGTCCAACAATTATGAATTTTGGAATCTAGCAATAACTTGACATCCTGGATCCAACAAAAGTGGTTTCATCAGAAACAGAGGTCGTTTGCAAAATTTTCATTTTAAGGGCTATATTTTCCATAGCAACCATTCTTAATTTTCAATTGGGCATAACTTTTTATTCCCGCTTTGAGATTTTGATTTTTCAGATTCGTTGGAAAGATATTTTTAAATAGATTCAAATATTCCTAGTTTCACTAAAATTCGGTTTATTTTGAATCCTGCACATTCATTTGAAATTTGAAATCGAATTTTCAAACTACCACGCCATTTCCAATTCCTTTTATATTTAAAATAAATATTTATATTCTAATGCCGACTCAAATAAATATATACATTCTAATTCTATTCAAAAGAAATATCTCGTCGTAATAATTTAAAATAAATCATTTTAAATATTCAAGATTCATTAAAATTGCCAAAATAAAAATTTTAAATTGGATCTGTATTTCCGGGTTGTTACAATCTCCCCCATTTAAAATCTTTTCGTCATCGAAAAGGAACGAAGCTGAAAGTTGTTTAACTAATTAACTCGACTTTCATTCTGGCTTTCATTCTTCAACTTTTCAGTTTCTAAGAATTTTCCAATACTTCAAAAATTTGGCTAACACCCTAAATTTTTGAAAAATTTCGCCATAATCTCCTTTGTACGGGGAGGGGTTTGGAAATTTATTGGGTCGTATTAGGAACCCAATAAATCCTAAAAATCATACACATATTTATAGTGATATATTCCGGTGTCCACAGGGGAATGTGTATAGATCATAGCTCCAGAGAATAAATTCTCGTCACCCTATAAATAGTTTTTGTGCCTTAATGACTAGAGAAACGTGATTATTGTCAACTCCAGACCCATGTGGGGTTTTTATTAATCTGGCAGTTTACCGTTACATTTTATATAGTCCATGTCAGTCTTCGGTTTAACCTAAAATATAGTCATCGCCATACAAGCCTCTCGCTTGTATGGTAAATCTTCAACCTCGTCACACAAGCTCCAAGTGCTTATGTGCTATATGATAGAGTATGCTATCTTCACGCAGTATGCCATGTAGTGTAGTTCAAAATTAATTGTTACTATCCTATGGCGACGTTTATAATATCACACAGAACAACCAGCACTCCGCATCCAATGGCATTCACAGGAGTTGATATATAAATAAAATTGCGCATCCAACTCATTAAGGTTTACCTATTTGTCGAGCACGTAAATAAATTCTTTACTCAACAGCAAATCCATTTACCTGTTCAATGTATATACATGTATATGCATGCAATCTCAAACAATTTTCAAATCAGTCCAATATTCGATACAATTTGGCTAAATGGTTCAAATTTTAATTAATCAATCAATAATCAAACAACAAAACCAACAATCAATTAGTTGATTATCATTTCAAATTCATAATTTATATATATATATATATATATATAAATCCATTTTTAATGCCAAGTCACAACAATATATTCTAAATATGTTTTGGTTATCACACCAGTTAATTGGAAACATATAGATATCCCACTTTCGAAATACGAACATAAATACTGATGATGACGCGTCAATCATTAGAACTATGCCCGTACGAGTAGAGTGTGATTCCATATCAATCCTGTATATTCGATGCTTCATATACACATGGATCAGACGTATATTAAAATCTCTATATACCCGACAGTCCAAATCAATTTAAAATAAATTATTCAAATATGTATAATCAGGTTTAAATTTTCAAAACAAAATTCGTTTTCATTTTTATTTTAAAATAACACTCTTCATACTCGTTCTAGGATTCTACTGATCCAATCTCTAACGAGTCATTCCTATTGGATATTACTAATCCAATCTCTGATGAATTCTTTTGTTCAGTTCTAATGTGTCTTGTTCTCGAGCTCTGTAAACCAAAGCTCTGATACTAAATGAGACGACCCGAACTTTTCCGTGAAGGAAAGCCCTAATTGAGTTGAGAACACGACAAATCAGAACACAAACAGAAGATCATTTCATTGCTTATTTCAACAATTTACATCAGAGTTCTAGAATATACAGAGTAAGAACAAATAATATACATTTGATAAATATCAGAGATTACAATACATTACATAGCAGCGGGAAAATAATACAGACACAACTGAAAAGTATATACGGATACAGAGCTTTCCGAATATCATTCCAGCTGTAAACCAGGATCGTGTGAATATAAATCTGCAAAACCAATACTACTAGCCGCCCGTGGAAAATAGGGGGCACCCAGAGTTTAGGTTAAAACAATAAACTCCAGGTCAGTCATGTGACTGGTGTGAGAACTAAAACAGTTATTTAAAACTTTACTTTAAATCAGATATATCAAGGGACCACGACGTATAACATGGAACAGGTTTCCTCCCAAAAATACCGGTGCATATAACAAAACAACGTAGTGCTTTTTGGAAAAATGAGGCTATTATTAGACCCAGGTCCTATCACACAATGCAACGCAAGCCGGAGGATAAGGTTTTCCCTTATAATAGCCAAACATGCTTGGTACGTTAAAACAAATCATTTGATACTATTATAAGTGCATAATGTATAAAACAACTTCAAATATAAATGTATCAATCCTAGACGGCATAGGTACCATATATCATGTCGCCAATACCAGGCTCTACAATCAAAACCGCAATTTCACGTATTGGAAGTTGGATTTCCGTCTGTGAACCAAGGCAAGGGATTGTCCTTACCGCTTCGAGACGCTCTAGCCCGTGTCTCAGGCAAATACTTAGTCAAGCCTTTGGATCGTCAGGGTCGGTCCACACAGAGTGGATTAAAATGCCTGAACACTGCGTTTCCCCATCCTATGGGGCATCAATCTGTTCTGTATAAAGACCATCCTTCGGCTCCGCAGAGACCGAAATAACCGAGGTGCCTCGCCATCCATCATCCACATAAATAAAACGTCAGGGCTTGCAAAACGCTGACACCACTCGTAGCTAGAAGGAAACACATGCCCTCCCTGAAGTCCTCTCCCGTTTCTGGTTCACACCGGGGTGTAAGGCTCGCGAATTAACGCTACACAAAGCTATGCTATATTAAAGTTGTGCTTTGATCATCAACCACAAGACTCTGCTTTTCAACAGAAGCCTTGATTATCTGCATCTCAGCATGCCACACAGGCAATTCACCTTATGCAACCGATGTCTATCAATCACACAGAATGAAATCCGATGTCAGACACACATCCATTTACAAGTTCTTTCTAGGTCTAAACGAAACCGGAGGCACCTTATTCCTCGTCCCATATGTCCAATATAGGAGAGAGGCCCTCGCATATCCAGTCAATCTCCAAGTACGTCTGGAACGATCACCACTTATTACCTTGTCTTGGGTGTACAACCCAATCAAGACATCCGTAATCATCCAAACGATGTGAAGATCTCCAGTCTTCAACCACGGTCTTCATCCTCGACATATCGTCGAATCAGTTATTCAAAATAGGATAAACTCGGTCTTTTTGAAGAATTCGCGTATATAATAAACAAGTGCTATAAAAACACAACATACGCCTCATTCCAATCCAGAATATTCCTTTATTCATATATTCTTATATTTTGGGAAAGGTTCCCATTAATTTTATCAAAGATAAATTCTTTAAATTTATTCTTTAATCTTCCTTTAGATGTCAATTCAAACCAAATTATGTTTATCCAAACTAGTCGGGATTAGCGCTCCTTACCAAAGTAATCATTTGTTTAATTTCCCAATCCCAACCTATTCATCCCATGAAGCAAAACTGGTAATACTTCATATCTAACACCATGGTGTTATCGGTAAATTAAATTACCATTTCATGTTCAAATCTAATTAAAGATTTAACTATCGCCTGGAGTAAAACTGGTAGTACTCCACTCTCGAACATTTCTCGAATTTGATAATTTTAGTTATCAAATTCACCTTTCAATCTATTTAAAGATTCATTAAAACTCTGATTCAGTTTTAATTTCCAAAAATCGTTTCTTAATGATTATTCAAAGTTAAGAAATTAATCTTATCTTTAATTGGGTTAAAGAACTAATGTCATTTAAAACATAGTTCACGATAAACCCAAAATCACATTCCATTAACAATAGAATCTTCACGGAAAATAGATCAATATATATAATTGATATGAACTTTCATATCCCACCGATAATATAAATGGAATAACGACAAGGCCTTTTAAATTCCATATATATTAACAGTCTTCTTCCACAGAAGCTCACTTCGATTGTTACCAAATCGAATTCCATTCAATTCCAATTTAATATTTTAATTGGAAAACTTTACTTTGAAAGATCTCCTTTAAATCTTAACAAAAGATTTATAAATTCCAAATCACATTTAACTGTAAATCGAGTTAAAGAACGAATGTCGTTAAAACCCAGTTCACGATAAACCCAATCCACATTCCATTAATCTCTAATAGTAAATTAGTAAGAGAACAATTCCCTAAGTATTAATCTCGAAGGCCGAAACCAACATCAGATCAATACCCAGGAAACCATTCAACATAGCTAATCTCTAGTTAGTTTCTAATTTTCTTAACTCCATTGGGTTTAAGAACAGCATTTTTAAAGATACCATTCACGACAAACCCAAAATCCCATTTGATATTAAATACAAGGCTCTGAATAGAAAATATATCGCTTATATTCAATATCAAATTCTGAAATCAACAAATATCGTATTGGAATAACGATATATATATATATATCTTCCAAATTCCTCCACAATGTCTGTATAATCACGGAAACCAATATCGAAATATTCCAAAGATAATTTCGGTTCAAATCCATTCCAATTCATATATTGGAAATTCCGATTATTTTTAAAACCACTTCAAATCCAATTAATTTTTAAAAAATATTGGATGTTAATTCTAGTTCATAACTAGTTCATTTTGATAAAAATATACTTTTATCTTTTCAAATATGGGATTTTTCATCCAAATTCTTTCCCAATCATTTATTATGATTTTACACAAATTATTAATATTTTTAATAATTTTATCAAGGCCCGTACAGTCGATTTCCATAAACGGCCATCGAACTGCACTTACAGCGACCATTTCCAAATTTGATTTGGACATAATTCCAAATCCAACCGTTAGATTTCAAATCTCTAATATTCGTTAGAAATCTCTTTTCGATACGAACCCAACGGTTCCGGTTTTAGGAGAATCCGACAATCGAATCTCCCGTAATGTCCATTCGAAGTCAATGGTCGAAATTCGTGAATTGCCATAGCGTCGCACGTTCTATTCTGGCCATTATATTATATATATAATATATATTTCGTCAATTTCTATTTAAAACGTATTTTATAAATAGTTTTAAATTCGTTTTCAAAACGATTTCAACTTTATATTCAATTTCAAATCAAAATTGAATATTCCATATCATTAATATATAAACGGTAATATTTTCAAAACATTAGATTTTGAAATCAATTCCTTTTCAATATTCATTATAAAAATGAATAAAATCGATATAAATATCGTTCACGTCCAAATGGCGTTAATCAAATCAACACGGCTTTATATATTTAAATATTTTTGTGTCCATCCCAAATCGGACATCAAAATCAGATTTTGATCTTTTACTGAATATTATTTTAAAATATTCATTATTTTAAAATATTCATTATTTTAAAATATTCATTCTTTCTGAACTGGAATCAGACACAGTCAATTACCATATAATGTTATTTATATGGATTTCATACAACACATGTATACAACAACCATGATAAACAATCAACCATCGTCCAGAGTGCATTCTACACTGCATAGGCATTAAATAAAAATATCTAACGCTTACAACAGTCTGTCAACCAATCGATTGACATACAACTAAACAGTTGGGATTAGTGTACGCAAATATCATCCCAACACCCGTTTGGGGTTTCAATCTACAAACACTGAATATTATTTGTGCAGTTGGGCGATGTGTAAAATTTATCATCCCAATCCATATCAGTCAAATGGGTGTACATAAAAAATCGTTCGATTTGCAAATGAATATTTATTTTATTTACATACACGTTAAAAATTATATTTTTAACAATTAAATATTTTATTTCAACACATAAATATTTACATTCCACTACACATCACAATCAATTCAAATAAACAAATCAAACAATCAAACAAGTCGTCCATGGTCTGTGGACGATGGGGAGAAGTTCATATATGCAGTTAAAAATAAATAACTGCATAAAAAATTTCAGTGAGGAGTTCTCACAGTGGGTTCCACTCCTCCATTCTTTATTTCTGAACGGCCTGGATTCCGTTTTGCTTCGAGTCAGTTTCATCGCCATCTGTTTCATGCGGTTTATATTAAAAATCATATTTTTAACAACGCTACTATATATATAAAAATCACATTTTTATATCGCTTTTCATACAATAAAAATATGATTTTTATTATCTTTATAATATAAAAATCATATTTTATTATCTCTATAATATAAAAATTGTATTTTTATTATCTCTAAAATATAAAAATCATATTTTTGTTATCTCTATAACATAAAAATCATATTTTTATTATCTCTATAATATAAAAATCATATTTTTATTATAACGGCATATATAATTAAAAATCTGATTTTTACATAATTAAAAAATCCTATCTTCATTTTCAAAAACAAGGTTTATATTTTCTAACATTATATATATAAAAACCTATATTTTTGTTTATGCTATTTTTATATGAAATCAGTCTTTTTAACACAATGCTTATATATAAATTTTCAGATTTTAAAACCATACTAATTTATGTAAAATTTTTGAAAATTAAACAATGAAACTAAATCGAAATACTCACATAGATGTTTAGGGTTTCAGTTCGCCGGAGAGTGGGGTGGCGGGTGTCAGACCTGGGGCGGCGGCGGCAGGCGCTCGCCGCTGGTGAGGTGTTCTATGGGGAGGGGCGTTTAGGGCATCAGGATTCACAGTTTCACGGTCGCGCGAGGCCAGAGGTGAAGGATGGATGGCGGTGGCGGCTTGAGGCGGAGGCACGACAGGTGGTGGGGCGACGATGGAGGAGGGCGCACGACGTTCAGTGGCGTTGGAAGGGGGCTATGGTTGAGCGATGGGGGATTTGGGTTTTAATTTTTCTTTCGTTGACTGTGAAAGATAAAGGGAGGAGAGGGTTATTATATAATTTTATTTAATTATTATTTTATTTTTAAAAAGTGTGTTTTCGCATTCAAACTCCAAATCAGGCGCAATGACTGTTGTCCCTAGCCAAATACCCCCATTCCAAAAACAATGGGATATGTTTCGTAACCCAATTCGGCTATTACGACCAGTTTTCATTTAAATTACAATATAAATCAATATATATTTAATTTAAACGTACGTTTCGATTTACCGGGGCCACATACGGACTTTAAAAATTCCAGAAGAATTATTTCTAGCTTCGTATTGACGATACGGTCCTAACAAAACTAATTTCGTCGAATTTGGAGACCGTTTGAAAAATGGCCATTTTCTAGTCGATCCAAATTGACCGAAACTGCCAAAACACGTTTTCTTGTGCCACACTAACATATTGATTCCAAAAATTATGAATTTTGGAATCCAGCAATAACTTGACATCCCGAATCCAACCAAAGTGGTTTCGTCGAAAACGGAGGTCGTTTGCAAAATTTCTATTTTTAAGGGCTATATTTTCCATAGCGACTATTCTTAATTTTCAACTGGGCATAACTTTTTATTCCCGCTATGAAATTTTGATTTTTCAGATTCATTGGAAAGATATTTTCAAATAGATTCAAATATTTCTGGTTTCACTAAAATCCTGTTTATTTTGAATCCTGTACATTCATTTGAAATTTGAAATCGAATTTTCAAACTACCGGGCAATTTCCAATTTCTTTTATATTTAAAATAAATATTTATATTCTAACGTCGATTCATATAAATATTACATTCTAATTCTATTTAAAATAAATTTCTCGTTGTAATAATTTAAAATAAATCATTTTAAATATTCAAGATTCATTAAAATTGCCAAAATAAAATTTTTAAATTGGATCTGAATTTCCGGGTTGTTACAAATTTGGTTTCCCTTATCGAATAAGTTTTTTTAATCTAATTTAAAAAGGCAATCCAAGAATATTAAGTAGTGTGAAATGATATGTTTGTGTAGCCTCTTAACATTTTTTCGAAAAGTGGAGTGTTTTTAAAAAATGACCCCTTCTTAATAATAGTTGGAGTGTCAATAACTACACTCATCTTTTATCCTTGACCATTAATCTTTTTACTCTGGCTGCACATTTTCAGTCTTGCACTAAGCTATTGCAAAAGTCTTCTATTGCATTTGTGTTATACTACGAGGACAACATTATATGTACGACCAAGCTGTTTCCATATAAGCAGCAAGAGGAAAGAAATTTCGTGGCGGTCGTCAAAGCAAAGTTCGCGGTGGATCCGAAGATCGACGTCGGTTCTGAAGTGTCTTCGACGTTAGGGTTTCCACGGATGCTACGGTCAACGATCGCAAGCGGAGTAGAAAATTAGATATATTGTGCATGGAAATTCGGGTGGAATCTGGATTGATGGTTGGGACTATGAAAGGCAATAGCGTGGAAGGATCATTCGACGATGAGATAAATTAATATGAGATGGAAGCTTCGCCTACGGAAAGTTTTTTCAATTGTATTTGTTTGCTTTATATCGTAGATTGTTTGTGATGGACAGTTGGATAATCCTAGTCATATATGCATTTTAGAATTTGTTATGTATTTCGGAGTATCTTGCGTGATAAATTATAGCTGTTAAGTTAGACGTTACTTTTCTGCAAACATTTCCAGGAATATATAAAGGGGTTTTGTTATTGACACTCCAATTTATGTTAAGGGGAGGTCAAATTTTAAGGACACTCCATTTTTTTTAAGTTGTTAAGGGGGGGTCAATGTAGGTAAGTAATTTTTTTAACTTCTTACACTTTTACTCTTACTTTGAAAAACTTAAGCACAGTAAAATCATCAAACCAGTAAATCAAAAAAAAACTAAATTGTTTAACTGCAAATAACGTCAGAAAATAGTTGATATCATATGCGTATGATTTAATAAACTGAAATTAGATCTTAACCCTAACAACATGTGCATATGATTTAATAAAGTAAAATTAGATTTTACCATCTCGTCACTCTGATCAACTCCAACATAACACTCACTCTCCTGTGTCAATAATATATTGTTTTCTTCTTCGATCATGTTTTTTGGTTAGGGTTTCATTTCTCCACAATTAGTGGTGTTGATTAACCATTAAAAATTAGATTAATGAACAGAAGAGTGAAATTAAGCCTAAATGGGTAATAAGGTAAAATTACCTTTATTTGTTAAGGGGCTACTTCCCTTATTGGTACTCCCCTTAGCGATTTTAAAAAATTAAAATATTTGGCCTTCCCTTAACAATATTTGGAGTGTCAATAACAATGCCCTATATAAATTTCACGTTATATCCAGAGCAGTGGTGCAATTATTTTAATGCTATATGAACACGCGACACATAAAAGGAGTTTCACTTTACCCAACACAACAATTGGTATACAATTTCAATTTTCATATGAGCCGTGGTGCAATATCATAATGCTATGAACACATGGCACATAAAAAGAGTTTCACTCAACCCAACATGAATAATTGGTATACAATTTCAATTTTCATATGAAAATCTAACATGGTTGTTGACCAATTGATAACAAATACGTGTTAGCACCAAAATGGCTAATGAAAACTAAGAACAAAGCTACAATGAAGAAATGTCGGAAAAAAACTTTTAGTTCATTCTACTTCTTCGAGAACGACATTTATAGGACCTACTTCCGCTTTGGGTTGCTCACTTCCAGACAAAATCAAAACTTTACGCTGCCGATTGGTAAAACAGTTCTTATTACACCTTCGTACATATTCCCGAGAAAGCACTAGGGCTAAGGCTTTAAGACGGGAGAAGGAGTCAACCTACATCAATAAATGTTACCCTAGAGATCCAAACCCAAGATTTTTTCTTTTTTGATTTTCTCTCTTGTTTATGAAGTTCCGAGTTGTAAAGCCTAATTCAACAACTAGTAATTTGAAGATTTTTAGAATTAATAATTTCATGTCTATATACTATTCGAAGTTATTAATAAAGACGAATTTATCATCATCTAAGGTAATATAAAGGTAATTGTCAAATTATTATATTATTATATTTTAACTTTGTAGGTTTGAACTTTGGATATTACGAAAGATATCAACTAGTTAAGTAACTATAAGTACAACCGAAAGAGACTAATGAATAGGATGAAATAATCAAAGGGCCCGTTTGCTACATGTCCCTAGAAAGTTTTAAAATACAAACGGCCTCCCTCCCCAAGTTTCATTTCAAAGTGAATCCCTATTTTCTGAGTTACATGTTTTGTTAAAAAAAAGGTGCTGCCATGTAAAAAAAATTCTAAAATCTGCAACCATTCTGAAAAGTTTACGGAAAGAAAATTGCATACATGTATGCAACTATTACAGAAGCTATTTCCATTGAAAATCTGGACCGAAACTTGCATACATGTGTGCAACTATTTGAAATACTTACACACATGTATGCAAGTTTTGCATGAAGAAAACTTAACTTAAATTTTTCCTGCAGATTGTTGCACACATGTGTGCAACTTTTCTGTTTTATTGCACATTTGAATGCAAATAAATGTGAACTGTTTTGCACGACTACGAATTATTGCACACTTTTATGCGAGAATTCTGCAATACTTGCACTGATGTATGCAAGAAAACCAATACAGATGCATAACTGAAATACTTGCACAGATGTATGCAAGATAATTCAAATATGTGCATACTATTATGCATTTCACCACAGTTTCATTTTTTTCTTCTGTTTTTTTGGTTTTGACATGGTTTTTGATGATTTTATAAGCTAATTTTTTTGTCGAATGTATGTTTAATTTAAATATGAGTTCACGTTCTTTTTTTTAAAGAATTTTCGAAAAATAGGGACATAATTTACAATAAGTTTAGGAGCGGATGTGAGCCTAATTTTAAAACTTTCCAGGGACCTATGCCTAATATTGACATGACCAAAACTCATCCGAAGGGACCTAGTTTCAAGACAGTCTATGATCTAAAGCTCATCGAAGGTATCTAAAACCTCTAGACTTTTTCGATAACATCCTAATAACTGATTTAATTGGAGATATGTTAATCGCTACGAAAGAATATTATTGTGGTATGGGACTCAATACACCAAGTTTTGACCAAAAGCCTTTATAAAGGGAATGATCTAGTTTTCACCTTCGGAAGCCTTCTACGCGATATGGATAATAATCCTAGTGAGGTAAAGACCTGAGTTTGATCATTTTAAGAGGGTTCAACAAAGAACTATCCTCACTACAACTATAAGATTGAGAGAATAGGATAATCCAATGATAACATAAGGCTCTCGTCAGAACCATCAAGATCAAACCGACATTGATCTATAATTGCTTTCACAGGACCTTCAAAATTAAGGGAATTTCAATGACAAAGTTTCGAATATCTAACTATTATCTTTATTTTGACAGGGACAAGCTTACAAGAAGTACGAAGGCTTACATGAACTGAAATACCTGACTTTAATGAATACTTTAACATTTTATAAAATCCAAAGGTGCAATTCAAGAAATCTGACTTAATTAAGAATTCCTCAAGGAATTTACCATTTTGAGTGTAAAACTTTTGTGTGACTAACATTTTTAGTGCTAAAAGGAGGGTTTGAACTTCCAACACCCTTTATTCACATGTCTACTATTGAGTCTAATCGGTTTAAAATCAAGAATTGGCTTCAATGGAAGTAAGTATGTAACATGAATCGAAAGGAAAGTTTGGTAATCTAAGGAAGGATTCCCCAGATTCAAAGAAAGATACTTATGACCCAAGAAAATCTCAGGTATGAAACAAGTTGGCTGTAAATTAGGAAAAGTTATGTATAATTCGGAAAAAGAAACAAGAAAAGTTGCTTATGGACCAAAGAAAGAGTACCCCAAGTTTTGAAAGTCTTAGAAAAGGGGAAACATTGGTATACCACTGTCTCCATTACAACGAAAAATTAACAATAAAAAAAATGCTTGATCAAAACTAATCTTACCAAGGAAAGAGATAGTTGATTCCCCCAATCCAACAACAGTTTGATAAGGGCAAGGGGATGATTCAATCTGAACAAGGATCTTTTGAACCATTTATAATAAAATTGACTTGTATGGACCCAAAGCTTTATAAGATGAAAGTACTAAGGATGAAAGCTTTAAATATTATCAAAAATAGATTGAAGCTAGTGTTCCCGATTATTGGAATATTAACCTATTCCATGTTTGATTGAAACCTTTCTTTACCTTTGGACAAACTTTGGAAAGGGATAATTACCTGTTTCCCAAATGAGGAAAGCCATTCAAGACTACTCCAAAGGAACAACATTCGAGTAAGAGGAAGCAGTGGATTATGATGCTTTCACCCAAAGATGGCAGCCAAATGCAAAAGAGTCTTTGTTATTCCAAAATAATCAAGAGGTTTTGGAAAGAATAGTAGCAACTGACAATAAGACCACACATGTCCAACGCCAATCGCCCAAAACAACAGACTGTCATTACTTTGGGTTTAATAGAAATTTAATGACAGAATCATAGACATATAATATTACAAGATCTCACAGCGGAATAGATTAATACAATAATAGTTCAAGAAGTTACTAATAAGTACATTAGAGCTGAAAAGAAAATACGATGAAAGTCTAAATATATTTCACTAATACAATTGACTAGAATAAGGAATAACTGAAATAGCTAGAATAGATGGATAAATCTTCATAAGGTGTTCATCTTCGAAAATGAATCTCAAATATTATGATACTCAGTCTGAATCGTGCATAAAGCAATATAAAACTCTCGAGTCAGGACTATCATTCTTATCCAAGCAAATCAACTCAAGTGAAATGAAAATAGGTGACAGGTGTAAGTAACTTAAAAAAATGTTTGGGATCACCATCCTCTAAGATCCGTTAAACTACTTACATGTAATACAATACGCTACTATAGTAATGTGTGCGGTAAATGTATTATTGAAAATAGCGTTAACGCGTTACTCATATCTCCCTTAACACATTTTTATAAGCATTGTAATCTACTCAAACACCATAAAGTCCACCATAACTAGTAGCTATCCATGGGCACTCCATAAATCAACACAAATCAAAGTCATAGTAGGTTAGATCAAGATAAATATAACAAGGCATACGAGGCAATGCCCAGTATAGGATTCTACCGTTTTGCCGAGCCGATCTGGCGGTAAAGCATAGCGCGCAACCATTGCCCACCTAGAACAACACTCCCAAAATTAAGTATGTACATTAAATCAAATCATCCAGAGGAATCGAGATAATAAACGAAGAAGTATTGTCGATTGGGGGGCTACCCCACTTTTCCTCGACATAATTCCTATTTTAGTCATTTTAATTATGACCTAAAAGTCAAGGCTATCCAGCAATTGTTCGCCAATCGTCCTACTTCGTTCTGAATTTTCCACCACGTACACAGTTTCGATATTGACCAAGAGTGTGCCAATATCTGACCACATTTTCTTCAATAACCAAACTCTTATTTCATACCATTTTTATTTATATTCAAAAATCATATTTTAATGTCATAAATCAATTAACTTCAAATGCATTTATCATTTTCTCAAATCAGTTCAATGTTATATTTAGATTTAAGTTTCAAATCAAATATTACAATACATTTCATTATTAAAATTTAAGTTCTAATTTCAAATTCTTATATCATAAACATCGTTATTTAATGAAATCTTTATATTCATATAATTTAGACTTAATTGCTCTTTTATTTGTTAAGTTTAATGTAAAATAGTTTATCAAGATAGTATAAAAATATATAATAGTTAAAGTTTTATACAAAAAACTTCGATTTAAAATAGTTATAAAATATAATAGTTAAATTTAATTTATAAAAGTTTAATTAAGATAGTATAAAAATATATAGTAGTTAAATAAAATATCTAAAATATTTTTATTAAAAGAGTTGTAAAATCTATAATAGTTAGGAAATTAAATTGTTGACCTATCTTTTGATAAGGCCCTCCGCTCTTAGTCCTTTATAGGTAAATCGTTCAAGGATCAAGTACGAACAGACTCAAGTTCCAAGTGGTCAAAGACAAATTATCTAAGTTTGGCCAGGCTCCAGGTCGACCAAGGCATAAAACCCTCGATAGACATGGACATTTAAATTTGGTTTAGCCAAATCACAAAGCTTCGAATCAGCCAAGATGTGTGGAACAATTCGACATCCTTTTCGATTTGGCAAGATCACTTCGACTCGGCTCAACTAAGCAACCATTTCTGATTCCGCATTCTCTGATCGACAAAGTGGCTCCCCTACTTCGCTCCTTATCTACTTTGGTATGATTCCGTTTTGGCATGATGTATGCCAAACTGGATTATGCAGAACCAAAACAACAAAGATGGGTGAAATGACGCACTTCGCCCACTCATTCCACCACTCTTATTTTCCCGTCTGCTCGCCTGACCAAACCAAGTGCGTACTTAACCTGTAAAAATTGCCTTGGGGCATGAGGAAGGACTTCCTTTTTAACTTTTAACACTCTTATTTTACTGTACTCCATGTACTCGAGATTTACTATTTCTCACTCACTATAATCGTCAAATTAGTGAAAAACTAGTTAAAATCATCAAGTGGACGTAGGAAAATTATAGCCAATTACTATAAATTGTATGTTGACCTTTCTTTGCTCATTTTACATTTATTTCTTCATTTTTATCCTTTAATTTCATAATCTGGGTGTTGAACCATTTTTTATTTCAATATTTTTCGTGCTTTCACTGAAAAAATTGATTTCTCAACCTTAGTATCTTTATGGCTACTAATCGATTTCCATGTTTGTTGAGAAAAACTTGCTTCTTTTACTTCCCATCAACAATAGTGTCCAAAAATGCTACTTCCTTTTCCAAACCAGCAAATGACTAGTCCTAGGATAATGAAACTAGTAGCCTACCAACACTGAATATGTAGTTGCGACCCCTTCAACTTCCCCGCACATTGCTCTCGCTTTGACTTATGGAACAGTGACGCGCGGAGACCTCATGGAGATCATGAGAAAGCCGAATGGGACGACCAGTGCTTTAAACAACCAAATGCACTAGAACATCATGCTAAGGCATGATATGAATAGGATGGCTGTGTAGTGGAATGATTTCATGAGTTAGATAACCCCTTCTTTGCCGCGCAACCATTCTGAGGAGTCGTCATCATACGGTAGAAGCAAAAAAGCGCTACAACAACAAGTCAGAGTTGGAAACACTTTAGAAACTGCTCATAACTTATCTGGTTCGGCATGCCGAACCAAGATGACTTGCATCTTCGGATCTGGTTCAACTCGACCATGCCGAAGAAGACAATGCTGAATCGTACCTAACTCATTCCCGACCACCTAATGTCATTGCTCTGTCACATGATACGATGCTCAAGTACATTCTCGCACTCCTACACTTTCCCCTTTGCACCTTGTGATCGACCGAGCAACAGGGAACAAGGATGTGCTAGCCAAACGACGACATATTCGACATATCCAGTGAGTGAGATGAGAAGATAAAGACGTGATGCTGACTCAGAGTATAAACCTATCATTAAAACTCCAAACTTGACTGTCATGGTCAGGAAGATCATGCATGATAACCGAGGCTTCAATAATGAGAATTGAGGAGTCGACTGCAGCTATACCCCTTCACCAATGATATTCTAAATGCCGAGTTCCCCTGTAGATTCAATCTACTGTAAATGTTGCACTACTCGGGAAAGACTGATCTTGACCAACATCTGATGCAATATAGATGGTATATGAAGTCAACCCAAGCACTCGATGCCGCTAAGTGTAAGGCTAACTTGAATTTTTTGGATGGAGTGGCCCACATGTGGTCTATGAGGAAACCACCAAGATTGATGCCCTCATTTAATGATCTTTGGAGAAAGTTTATGAATCAATCTTGTCTCCAATTTGCAAATTCGAAATAGATTATGACACTCTCTCGTATCCACAGGCTCCCAGGGAATTTCTTAAAAATATCTGGAACGATTCAATATTGTCGCAACCAAAGTTGATAATCCTAATAAAAAACCATTTTGATGGCATTAATTAAAGGCATGGACCCCTACGGTTAGCTCAGGAAATGTTTGATGGAAAACCACTGTATACTTTAGATCATTTCTATGAGAAAGGGTACCAATTCTTGTGTACTGATGTAGCCAAGAGAACTTGAAAATGGAGTATTGACGATCTATTGAGTGGCAAGATACAAAGCAACGTTGCAATAAAGCAATCTGGAAACAATTTCAGAAAAGTTCAGGTGAATGTTCAGAACTAGAGCAAGTGGCATGGAAATCAAAGAAAAGGCAATATGGAGGTAGTCATGATCAGAAAAGGGTTGCTGGGAAGCGATCCAAGAAAATTATACACCATTGAACGATTCACTAGAGAATGTGTATTCAAATACCTACAATACGATGCAGTACCGGGATCCTCCACTAAGAGAGTCCATGTGGAACGAAAAATAGACTAGATAATTTTGTCAGTTTCATAAAATGTACGGCTATGACAAATGAGTGTCATCACCTCAAGGATACTGTTGAGAAGTTGATCCATGATGGAAAGTTGGACGAATACGGAGTTGCCCCAAGGGATAGGGGAAGAGGACTTCAAGTCTCAATCGACAAGGTTAACCAACTCATAGAGATGTCGCTTAGCAAATGCAAAAAGGAATTTTGATTAATACCAAAGTCAGCGGATCATACCCAGATGATATCAGCTTGCGAACGATGGAGTAGTATGTAAATGTAGTGAAGCACATTGAAGTTGAGATGTGTAATGTTGCAGTTGAAGTTGTTCCAGTAAAGTAGCGAAGGATGATGAATTCCGAAATAGTGATGCGCATGCGGTAGAGGCCCCAAGTATTAACCTATTCGATACCAACCTTAATTATCCCTTCTCAGGTATGGAAAATATCTGTTGACTCAGCAGTTTTGTAAATATTTTGTTGAAGAAACCCTATGACCAGGTGATGCTGGTGGTTAATGACTTAAAGCCGTGTAATGTCGGAATACATGGTTTCGATGGATCTGCAAATGAATCGGTAGGTATGTTTAAGTGGAACTTGGAGAGGTAAACTGTTGTAGAGTGTGGATCCTCCCATTTGTTGTGTTGGACATATAAGTGCAACGCCTTTTGGGGTGATCAACCTTTGTTGTATTTAGGGTCTACATTATTCCTTTGTGCTTGCTATTGAAATTCCCAACCGAGAGTGGATTCGGGTTTATACAAGGAGACGATTTTGCTAATAGGCATGTTACATAGCGAAATAGAAAGACACCCTTAGCAAGAAAAAAGGAAGGAAGTTAGCACCTCCCTCTGCATCAAGGGTGCTGATGCATAGCAAGCATGTGACAAATTCTAGCTTGGATAGTATAGTCGTCCATTCAAAGGCATTGTTCCTAGATGAGACAAGGAGCCATGATACCAAAGGATAGTGCACAACGAGATTACGGTGACAATCCTGTCTAATGACAACGACCTTTATAAGGTCTTGAAAATTAGATCCTACCTATAACCCCTTCGGATGAGGGAACTGGCTAATTTTTTTCATGCAAACCTTAACATGTTTGCATGAACCCATGCTGAAATGTGTGGGATCTCGCTGACCATCATAAACTATTCGCTCAATATCGACCCGAAATACATCCTGATGAGACGAAAGAGGCATAAGCTCGGTCCAGTGAGGTGAACAACATTTAAAGAGGAAGTTGAGAAGCTCAAGATCAATGGATTTACCTAAGATTTGTTGTACGCCAACTGGGTATCAAATCCAATCTTAGTAAAGAAATCAAATGGAAAGTGGCTAACATGCATTGGTTTCTCCGACTTGAACAAGGCATTGCCCAAGAATAGTTTCCCGCTTTTAGGAATTGACTAACTTGTGGATTTTACAACCAAACATAAGGTTCTCTCTTTCATGGATTCATACTCCAGTTACACCCAGATACCAATGCATGCATGGGATAAAAAACATACAAGTTTCATTACGAATATTAGACTTTACTATTACGTGGTCATGCCATTTGGTTTGAAGAATTTAAGCGCAACATATCAACGATTGGTTAACCACATGCTTAAAGACCAAATTAAGAGGTTGATGGAGTTTTAAGTAGACGACATGCTCATAAAATCACGACAAACAGTTAACCATGTGGATGATGTAGCAGATATTTTCAATGTTCTCTGTCAATATGAAATGAAACTCAATCATTTAAAGTGCTTTTTTGGCGTTGCATAGGGAAATTCTTGGGTTTTGTCATCCATTTCTGAGGGATTGAAGTCAACCCCGAGTAGATAAAAGCCATTCAGAGTATTTAAGAGATAAGAAAGATTAATGATATGTAGAGACAGGGTAGAAAGGTGACTTCTCTAAGTTGATTTATATCCGAGGCAACTGACAAATGCATTCCTTTTTCAACTTGATAAAGAGAGAAAATAATTACTTTATCTGGACTCAAAACTATGTCAAAACATTCTAGAATTTCTTGAATCATCTAGAGAGGCCTTGTGTATTATCAAAGAAGATTGATCATAAAGACTTTTCATATTTAGTAGCATATCTGCATGCCACCAGTTAAGCACTAATACGCGAGGACAACCAGATCTAGCAATTGGTGTACTATGTAAGTAAAAGACTGACAGGGGATGAGCGTAATTACCGAAAGATTGAAAAGTTGGCGTACAACCCTCTGGTAGCATCCAGGAAGCTACATCTCTACTTCCAAGCTCATCCCATAAATGTGTACACCGACCAATCGCTATGATATATCCTTCAATGACCTGAGGCATCTGGGAGGTAACTCAAATGAAATATCAAATTAAATCAGTTTGATATTGCCTATATTTCATGGAGGGCCATCTAAGGCAAGCACCGACATACTTCATCGCAAAAATTACATTTCTAGATGGTGTTGTCAAAGATGTTGAACCACCAACCGCCAGATGAAAACTATTCATAGACAAAGCCAACAATGATCGACATTCTGGTGCTGGCGTTGTCTTGGTAAATTCTAAGAACGATCTATTTGCTATGCCTTGAAATTTTGGATTTACCTGCTATTAACAGCAAAACCGAGAATGAAGCCCTAATTACTGGGCTCAAGCTTGCAATGGAGTTAGGAGTGAAATCTATTCAAATTTTCTAAGACTTCCAGATTGTGATATGTTAGGTCAGGAAGGAATTCTAGGCCAATGGGTATGGCTTACTCCCTACCTTAATCGAGTACTAGAGCTACTAGCCGAATTTGAGTATTACTGCATCTTGCACATTCTACATGATCAGTGAGAAAGCAGACTCATTGGCCAAGCTATCTAGTTTAGAGAACTCAGATCAAATGGGATTGATGCCGATTGAGACATTGAGCACCCCAATTATTATAGGTTAAATAGAAGTTTATTGGGTGTTGACTGTTACGCTTGAAATGGAATCCCAGATCACCCCTATCAAAAACTTCCTACTGATGGAATCCTACCTGAGTGAAAATCAAAAAACATGCCCTCTTTCATCAAGCCATAAGATACATCATTCGGAGGGAAACATTATACAACAAAGGCTTGTCTGCCCCTTTACCCCGGTATGTAGCCTACAACGACACCAAACTTGTGTCATGAGAAGGGTATAAAAACACGTGTAGTGACTACATAAGGGGCATATTTTGGAAAAAAAACAATACTTCAGTACAATTATTTCTAGTCCATTGTCTGCTTGTTATTCACGATGCTACGACAAATGCCAAAGGTTTGCCAAGATTCTGAAGAGCTCCGCTTACCTAACTTGTAACACCCCATAAAATATACCCTAAATCGACATAGATAATTAAACCTATAATAAAAAATAAAAAATTAACAAAAAAATTAATGAGTTAAAAATAAGGATTTTTGTATAATTTGAGAATTAGGCCGTGAAAATATTACCATTATGTTCGTGGCAGGATTCTAGTTCATTTTCGTATTTTACTTGTTGAAAGCGGAGTTCGTATGAAAAGTTATTAATAAAATAAGTTATATGAAAATTGTATACATACAGGATTTAAATTCAAACTATAAGAAAATAAACCAACAAAAAAATAACATACTTTTGGCATAATGGAATATTCCTTGACAATTTCAAATTATTTGTATATATAAGTATATATAAGGGGACAAGAATAAAGAAATAATGGAAAGAATTGACCAGAATTAATTAACGTAATTAATAAAATAGGAACATTAGATAAATAGATTTTCCTTCACTTGAACCAAGATGGAGCCGAACTGATCCCCCAAAGGGGGGTTGAACGACCTTTCTACTGCCCTTCAATGGAGGAGGTCGACCGTCCTTATGGTCAGCGGTGGAAGGGAGGCAGCTATTGTTAAGGGTTTTCATTTATTTTTGCTTGAACAGACAGTCCTTATTTTATATAACTATTCCTATGGTCCACATACACTCTAGAGACAATAAATAAACCCATAACCTCTACTTTGAACCTACAATCATTCTCTTCTAAGCCTTCACCCGGCTTCACCATTATTCTTAATCCCGGAAAATAGGCAGGTCAGGATCTTCTTCTTCTTTAACCCATCTCTCTACCTTTCTAATTTAATTTCCTTATAATAGCCTGGAATTAGAATACATATAAGACTTTAATGGAAATCACGATAAAACAGTCCAGAAATTGATTTTACACAACATCTTTATCCTTCTTCTTGTGTTACTATGAGTGGAAATTGTATAAGTTTACTATTTTCTATATCTTGATTGTATAGATTTGGATTGTCATGCCTAAAAGGGTTTAGATTTGCATGAAAACAAATGTAAACAAATCCTCCAAATCCCTTATAATTTACAAAAACAGTCAATCATTTGATATGTCTTGGGTTTTGGTTTTGAATGTAATAAAAATTAGACTTTTAGGTGTTGTATAGTTTTGATAATGGCCCGATTCACTTTCTTGTAAGTTGTAAATCTCATATATGTGCAAAAGAATAAGATTTAGATATTTGTAATTTAAAAAGGTTTAAGCAACTATTTTTAAATAGATAGTTTCAATGTATTATAATACAAGTTACCAAAGTCATTAGTTTTTTTATAGGATCACATGAAAAGTGAAGCAGTACAAATAAAGGGATTATACATATATTGGCGTATTACATTTTGTCTTCGTCTAATTATATAAGTAATCTTTCAAATCTATGTTACAAGTTATTATGTATATGTTTGTAATTTCCCTGTTATTGATTGCATGTGAATATACAATTTATGCTATGTTGAGGAATTTAGGGACTTAAACTTGTAAACCTAAATCTTATTGTCAGGATTGACATTTCTACGTTTGAGGATGTTTGTTTATACATACTCAATTTATGCTTCATTTATTACTATATGTATAGTAATTAACTTATTATAAATGCATACTAAGTACGTTAAGTTAGGAAATTAGAATTATAAATGTCCCCATAGGAAATTTGTATGGATATAAGTATTAATGGTTATTAATGATACATAGACATGAGGTTAACCCTAAATTGTAGTAGAAGCCTGCAAGGAATCTACCGGCATATCCAACATCAGTAATTAAGTCGGGTTAATGTGATAGGTCTAGGTGTTATGAGCCATTATAATAAATACATAAAGACATAAGGTTAAACTTGACTTATAGTAGAACTCAGCTAGAACTGCCCTGCAAACCCAAAATATACAAGTATTCGGTTTTATGCGGGACATCTAGTGTGTATATATTTGTGTGAAGTAGGCCTGCCTCAAGAAGGTATTAAGTGGCTGACCTACCTTTTTTCGATATTAAGTGGTTAGGACTCGGTCCTTCCAAAGGTTCACTCCTTGTTTTTAGACCAAAGTCATGGGACCCACCCTTATTACGTTTTAAATGGCCATTTGGTCCACCTTTCTCTTATAAGGTATCAACAACAACCCGGAAAATCTGAACCAATTTAAATTTTTTATTTTTGCTATTTCAGTAAATTTTGAATAGTTAAAATAATTTATTTTAAATAATAACGATTAAAAATTTATTTTAATCGAAGTTAGAGCGAATATATTTATTTTGATTTCAAAAAGAATTGGAAATTGTGTGGTAGTTTAAAAAGTCAAACCTGAATTTTGACTGAATGTACCGGATTCAAAGTTTAACGGATTTTAGTGAAACCAAAAATATCCAAATCTGTTTAAAAGTATCTTTCCAACGAATCCGAAAAATCAAAATTTCATAGCGGAAATCAAAAGTTATGGCCAGTTGAATATTCAGAACAGTCGCTATAGTATAATTTATAGCCCGTATAAAAGGCCATTTTTCAAACGACCTCCGTTTTCGACGAAACCACTTTTGTCGGATCCGGAATGTCAAATTATTGCTAAGTTTAATTTTTCAGAATTTTTGGAATTAATATGTGAGCATGACAAACGAAAATGTGTTTTGTCAATTTTAGTAAAATTTAATCGACTTGAAAACGGCCATTTTTCAAACGGTCTCCAAATTCGAAGAAATTAATTTAGTTAGGACTGTATCATCAAAACAAAGCCAGAAATATTTTTTCTGGAATTTTTAGAGTCCGTATGTGGCCCCGGTGAATTTAAATATACGATCGAATTAATTTAATAAAGGATTTAAATTTTAAATTAAATAATTCAGGCCACAAACAGTCGTTTGGGCAGACGGGACCTAGCCCATTAGTTTTGGAACAGGGGTAATTAGGTAGGGACAACCCCTGTTGGACTGAAATTGGAATTGTTTAGGACTTATGGATATTTTTGTAAAATTTCAATTAAAATATTATAAATATTCACAAAATTCATTTCAAAACCCTAATTTCTTAACCAGCCGCCTCCCCCTTTATCCAATGGCTAAAATGCTCCTATCTTCTCTGTTCTAATTCTCTCATTCCCCCATGAATTAGACCTCACATGTAACGATCCAGAATTTTTAACCAATTTAAAATTGGAATTTTTATTACTTAATTTGAATTTGATATAAATATATATGGTTAAGAGTATTTAATAATTTTGATAAGTTATATGATAGATTTTACTTGAATTATAAATGAGAATGATTATTAATGAGTTTGGATTTATTGATACTATTTGTCGTTCGATCGGATTTGTCAAACCATAACACGAATTAGTAGCATTAGAATTAAGTGTTGCCTTTCGTTTTCATAACATTTAAAAGAAAGTGCTACCAAAAGTTCTTTTTTTCTTCTTAAGACAAGTGTTAAGACACATGTCTTTATGCATGCTCCCTTTCATGCATGATTGCCACTTGCTCCCTTATGTGTCTTTACCTCTTTACTCCTCCTTTCCTATATAAGGAGGCTCTTTCTCCATTTTTTACCATTCCTTTTCCATTTCCTCCTTTCCACCTTCTTCTTAAAGTTTATGGCCATGGTTTCCATGGCATAAGTCTTCCTCTTTTCCACCACCACCTTGCCAAAGTTTGTCATTCTTATCCTCCTCTTATAATATAAAGAGAGATTAGTGTATATTGTATTATATTATATTATATATATATTGGTGAAGAAGACGTTGCGCTGAAATACTGTCGGACGGTTCTCTTAGCTAGGCTCGCATACCGTGAAGATTTGGAAAGCTGTTAGGTGAGAACTCTTTAACCATGGTTTATATAATTAATTAGTAGTCAGACTAATTTAAATATAGTGATGAATTATTATTGGTTAACAATGATTGATATTTGTTGTGATGGATGATGGAT
The DNA here is from genome assembly GCA_030737875.1 of Allium sativum. NCBI lineage: Eukaryota > Viridiplantae > Streptophyta > Magnoliopsida > Asparagales > Amaryllidaceae > Allium > Allium sativum. The sequence goes on from CM060922.1 coordinate 1,048,052,419, forward strand.
GATGGATGCGAAGTTTAGAACACACACTATTAAGCGTTAGTGTTATAACGCTTGTGCACAATTATGATTTATTGAATCAAGTTGATGATGGTTGCTATGGATGTTTAAATGGTTGTTTTAACACCCCGTATTTTCTATTAACATTATAATAATGAATCCAAAAATACTTAATTTAAAATGTGAGAATTAAGGGAAATGGGTTACGCCATTGTGTTCGTCCCAGAATTCTGGTTGAGATTGAGTCTGAGTTTGCATAAAATGGACTTCGTATGAAGAAGTTATGGCTGTCGGAAGTTTCCAGAAAATTCAAATAAATTCAAACATCTCGAAAACAAGCTCAAATTCAAATCAGAAGTCAGAAGCGTGCTGGGCGGGAAAATTCCCGCCCAGCACCCAGGTCGACCAGGGGGTCGACCCTAGTGTCAACCTCCCCCCTACAGGTCGACCTGGGGGTCGACCTGCCCCCCCCCGGGCAGATCTGAATGGTGACAATTTTGTGACTTAGTGCTTAGTCACTAGGGCTGAGGTGTCACCCTATCTTCACTGGATGGCTGTGGTTAACCCGAGGATCATCTGACGGCTCAAATTGAATTGAAATTCTATATAAACAACCCAATACTGAAACCTAAAAATCACACAAAAATAATCCTAGAACTAACATGCTGTCAGTTGAGAACTTTGGTTAGCTGTCACCAATTCAAAGACAAGATAAGAACTTGAATCAAAAATCAAATTAAAAGATTATCAAATTCAATGACCTACATCAAAGGCGAGGTTACCAATTTCAGAACGCAAGAATTCCTTTTTAGTTTGTAAGTTAGTTATTACGCAGATTTAAACATTCATTCAATTGAATCATGACATGTTGTAATTTGGATATAGTTAGATGCTTATGTATAAGATTTGATTCTCGTTTATCTTAAAGTATCGTTGTAATTAATCATGTCTATACACTTGTGGCAATGAACATGTTGTATATTAATCATGTCTGTATGCTTGTGGTGATGAACATATTATGTGTTATTGGAATCTATTATGATTTGGGTAATGGATTTATTTTTCCAATTAAATGGTAAAACATGTCATGTTGTAAATTGGTGGTTATTTGCAAGTTTATGATCTAAAACACATGCTTATATGTTAGATCAACACTCATGTATATTCATGTTAGGTTGAATCTAATTATGTTGTAAAAGTTGGAATTGTAGTCCTATTATGTTTTTAACATATAAGTATCATGCTAAATTGTGATTAAAAATAATTATAGTAGCTTTCTTATGTTTTGACATACATAAGTTAATATGCTAAGTTATTGGTTGAAACTGTGATTATATGTTAAACCTCCATGCTAGACCTTTGTCAAGTTTACATGAACATTAGACCCAACTTAGTCACAAGTTCACCTTTACCCATTTAATTAAAGTTAATGATACCTCTATGCCAAGTTACACATGACAAGTTGAAATGTATGCAATTTTATGTTTATTTCATGTCTCTTGTTTATTACAACTTTTCTTGTTTATTGGTTGGGCTAATTTACTAGCCCAACATTTTATGTGATTCATACGTACGTTCCACGGGGGTAGCGATGGGAGATATGAAAATTCATGGCATAGATTTGTTCATTAAATGGTATATACCATTTATGGTGAGCATAATCAAAGGATAATTATGGCATGATTAAATTAAATTTAATCTACATAAAGAAATTTGACATATATAGAAAAATATGAATTTAGAAAAGACGAACATGCCTAACCCGAGGTTAGACTGAGTTGTGGTGTAAATCTGCCCGGAACCGACCGGCATATCCAGTGACCACAACAAGACCTGTCTAATGTAGGTGGTTAGTGCATCAAGCCCAAAAGGAACCCGAGGTTAGACTGAGTTGTGGTGTAAATCTGCCCGGAACCGACCGACACATCCAGTGACCACAACAAGACCTATCTAATGTAAGTGGTTGGTGCTTTAATAAATTAAAGCTAAGTCAGGATTGGTATGGTTGAGTAAATTAGGAAAACACTTAACCAATTCAACATGTTAACTAAACGAATGGGCGGGGTTAGGTAAACTTGGACACTTAACCAAATAAACATGTTGATTAGAAAACCCTAGTAACGGGGACCCATTTCAGCAGTAACCCACATAGATGTATCATGGTACCCTGAAACTAGGCCTGGTGGGGCACGATTACTGGGCTGAATTATAAGCGGTCAAAACGTCAGCGGTTGGTGGGCCAGTGTAGGTTTCGACGGAGTTTGGACGTGCACGTACTCCGGAGTGGAAAAATAGGCACTGGGCATCAGTAGTGTACACTGTGCATCTTGAATCGTGTCAGGTTGCCACCAGAGGGACTGATACACCCCATGGTGGGACCAGCACAGGTAGCTACAGTCAAGCGGGGCCGAATGACACAGGATATGAATGCATGCGAGTAGGAGCCGATCATTAAGGGGATCGTTTGTTATAAACACGTGGGGCTGGTTGAACCAATGGTTAAGTAGGTGCAGAGACTATAGTAATGGGTGCGATCACATGTTCCTCTTATCTTATATTAGGATATTGTCCTATGTTCTGTTATCACCGTCATGATCCCTTTCCTTGTTTAAATACTAGTAATCACTGAACTTACTAGACTTATTGTCTGACCCATTTTCTCTCATATTCTTTTCTTCTGTTCCCCCCCCCCCAGGTCCACAAGGAGGGAATACTCCAGCTTAGTCAGACTCTTTGCATGCTAAAAGAAAGTAGATGTATGATTGGGACTCTCTTACCTTGGCTATGGCTTTTGGATACTACACTTGGGGATTTATGCAGTTTTATTTATGGATTATGCTTCTTTATTAAATAATCAAGACAGAAATTATGGTGTAATGTTTTAGAAGTTATTTTGAGACAATTTGATGTAATGCTTTTGTATTGAACTATGAATGCAATAAATATTTGAATTTTCGCTGCTTAAATTTATCTGTCTTGTAAATTTTTCTGTGTCTTGTACCTATAACCCTCCACCAAAGTTAAGGCATTCCCTTTGTGAGTGACCTTAACGGAGGTGGGGTGTTTCACTTGGTATCAGAGCAAAGGTTTACCAGATCAGATAAGAGTTTTTGAAAACTATTATTCAAAAATAAATATAAAGAAGCATTTTACAAGGAAAAGTGTTGTTTTAAATTTAAAAAGGCATAGTCCCCAAAGCCATATGCACTATCTTTCTATCCTTCATTTTGAATCTTTTCTTTTTCGTTTCAGCATGTTTGGGAATCTTAACCTTCTAGAGGGTGTACCGATACCTGGCTGGTTCAGGAGGTACTTAAAGGCTAGGGCCAATGACGTAGGCCTAGCAGATATTCCTCCTCCAACTGCAGCAGTTCCTCCTCCCCCTCCTCCTCCTTGTGCAAGTGCTTTCTCAAAGGTTTGTAGAGACTTTAGGGCCATGGGTGGAAAGGATTTCAAGGGAACTGAATCATTCTTAGAAGCAAGGAACTGGCTCAAAGAAACTGAGGATCTGTTCGTTATCTTCGAGGTGGACGATAAGCAAAAGATACAGTTGGCAGTATGGTTGCTCAAAGATGAAGCTTCCTATTGGTGGGAAGTCACTAACGCTGAAAGGCCAGTTGAAACATGGATGGATTTCTGAATAAGGTTTGAGATGAAATTCCTCTTACAAGCTGAACGAAGTTTACAGCTGGAAAAGTTCCTATCTCTTAAGCAAGGAAGTATGACGGTCAAGGAGTATGTCAATCAATTCAATCAGCTGGCCCGATTTGGACTGGACTTAGTGAATACTCCTCATAAGAAGGCTCTCCGTTTTGTCAAGGGATTGAATGAGCCACTTCACAGCTTGGCTACGACCCATATACCTATGGGGGCTACTTATGAGAGGTTAGTGGACATGGCACTCTTACATGAGGAAGACAAGGGCAAGAATGAGGCAAAAGCGGAAGTGCCTCAAGATAAGAAGGGGGAAGGGTCGCAGAATAAGAAGGCTGATTCAAATAAAGGCGGGAAGAACAACAAACCCCGTGAAAAGAGAAAGTGTAATTTCTGTGGCATTCCCGGGCATCTGATCAAAGACTGCAAGAAGAAGAAAAGGAAGATGAGTGGCTGTTTCCACTGTGGTGAGACAGGACACATGGCTAGGGCCTGCCCAAGGAAGCAAGGGCAGGGAGCTGGACCTTCTTCTGGAGGACAAGTTCATGCTCTCACGGCACCTCCGCAAGAACGAGGTAGAAATATTTCTATAGAAAGTTTAGTCTATCTTTTTGATCATCCTGTTCGTATACTATTTGATTTTGGACATCACACTCTTTTATATCTACTGCTTTAGTGGAATCTCTGCACCTAGACACCAGTATAGTAGAGGATCCCTTGGTTATTTCAAATCCAATTGGGGGCTCAGCTTATTTGTCAATGGTTTGTTTGGATTTGAAAATATCTATACTAAGCGTTGGGTTTAGATGTAACGCCTTTGTTTTGGGCTTCACGGGCTATGGGTTGATTCTAGGCATGGACTGGCTATCCAGTAATGGTGCCGTCCTCGATTGCGAAAAGAGAGTGGTTAGACTCATGACTCGCCTCGGTAACACTCTCGAAATTTCTTGTAATCCCGTGAACTCCATTATGCTTAGTTATCTAGAATCTCTTGATGCGTCTGTTGAGGACTTGCAGACTGTAAGGATAGTCCGTGAATACTCGAATGTGTTTGAAGAGGTAAAGGGCTTACCTCCGAAGCGAGAGATAGACTTTCGCATATACCTTGTTGATAATGAAAAGCCCGTTGCTTTACCCCTTAGGCACATGCCCCAAGGGAGAGAAAGGAGCTCAAAAAGCAAATCAAAGAGCTGCTTGAAAAAGGGTTCATAAGACGAAGTATTTCTGAATGGGGTGCTCCGGTAGTGTTCGCAACCAAAGCTGATGGTTCGCTTTGCCTGTGCGTTGATTATAGGGAGCTAAACAAGCTGACCAAGAAGAATAGACACCCACTCCCAAGAATAGATGATTTGTTCGATCAGCTTGTAGGTGCATCGTTTTCTCCCAATTAGATTTAGCTACTGGGTTTCATCAGCTAAGAGTGCCTGAAGACAGTATTGATAAGACCGTGTTCAGAACTCCTGATGGTTTCTTCAAGTGGCTTGTCATGCCTTTTGGTTTGACAAACACACCCGCTTACTTCGTTGATTTGATGAGCAGGGTGTTCCGAGAGTCCCTCAATAAGTTTGTGTTGGTCTTCGTTGACGATATTTTGATCTTCTCAAAGAATGAGGAAGAGCATGCTCAACATCTAAAGGAAGTCATGGATACTCTCCGTGCACATCAGTTGAAGGCAAAATTCTCCAAATGCCATTTCTGGAGAGAAGAAGTTAGGTTCCTTGGACATGTGATATCCAAAGAGGGGATAGCTGTGGACCCCGCGAAAGTGGTTGTTGTGCAAGATTGGAAGGTTCCTCGAAACACAACCGAAGTCCGAAGCTTTCTCGGGCTAGCAGGCTTTTATCGAAAGTTTATCAAAGATTTTGCCAAAATCTCAGCTCCACTAACAAGATTAACAAAGAAGAACGTAGCTTTAAATTGGGATTTGGATTGCGATATTGCTTTCCAACATTTGAAAAGGACTCTAACAACAGCCGCAGTTCTGACATTGCCTGATGGAAGCAAGATGTTTATAGTATACACAGATGCATGTGGAATGGGACTAGGCGCTGTTCTAATGCAAGAAGGGAAGGTAGTGGCTTATGGTGGAAGATAGTTGAAAGTACACGAGAAAAACTACCCAACCCACAACCTAGAGTTGGCAGCCATTGTTTTTGCATTTAAGTCCTGGCGCCATTATCTCCTAGGTGAGAAATTTGAACTGTATACTGACCATAAATCGTTGAAATACCTATTCTCACAGAAAGATCTCAACTTGAGGCAGCAGAGATGGATGGAGTTTCTTGCCTCGTATGATTTTGAGATTTCCTACACTTCTGGCAAGGGCAATGCAAACGCCTTGAGTAGAAAGAAATTGACCTTAAGCCCTCTCTTTGTGGAAAGGCAAAGCTTGGAGTTCATAGCAAGCTTTAACTTCAGACCCTCCACTGACTTTGTACCTGGCTTGCTAGCAACGTTAGAAGTGCGACCACCTCTATTAGACTCAATCAGAGCCGCACAAAGAGAAGACCCTCAGCTAGCCGATGTGGTGGACAAGTTAATTAGGGGTGAGACTTCTAGTCACCTCAATAGATACTCAATGGATGCCAAGGGCTGGTTGAGATGAGATGGAAGACTATGTGTCCCACAAGTAAGGGGTTTGGTAAAGGCGGTTCTAGAAGAGGCACACCATTCCAAAATGACTATACAACCATGCGGAGACAAAATGTATAAAGACATCAAAAGAGTTTTCTTTTGGAATGGCATGAAGAAAGATGTAGCTGAATTTGTTTCTAAGTGTTTAATATGCCAACAAGTCAAGGCGGAGCAGAAGAAGCCTGGTGGTCTGCTCCATCCTCTAGAAGTCCCATAGTGGAAATGGGATAGCATCTCGATGGACTTTATAGATGGGTTGCCTAGGTCAAGAAGGGGCAATACCAGCATTTGGGTAATAGTGGACAGGCTTACTAAAAGCGCTCACTTTATACCCGTCAAGAGTAGAAGGACTGCCTCATCTCTAGCATCCATATATCTTAAGGAGATAGTTCGACTCCATGGGATACCCTCCAGCATAGTGAGTGATCGAGACCCTATCTTCACGAGCGAATTTTGGAAGAGTTTACAAGAGGCTGTAGGCACACAATTATGCTTAAGCACGGCCTATCACCCACAAACCGATGGCCAAACGGAAAGAGTCAACAGAGTATTAGAAGACCTCTTGAGGTTATGCATTATTGACTTCGGAGGTACATAGGAGGATCATCTACCTTTGGTGGAATTCGCGTACAATAATAGCTACCAAGCCACCATAGGCATGGCACCTTTCGAAGCTTTATATGGAAGACCGTACAGGTCACCAACTTGCTAGTGGGAGTCCACAGACAAGCTCATACTTGGACCAGACATGATTAGGGAGACTTCAGAGAAAGTGGACTTGATACGAAGAAGAATGAAGACTGAACAAGATAGACAAAAGTCCTACGCAGACAAAAGAAGAACTGACCTTGAATTCGAAGTTGGAGATAAGGTGTTCCTTGAAGTATCTCCTTTGAGGAACGTCGTTCGCTTTGGATCCGCAGGAAAGTTAGCACCAAGATTTGTAGGGTTGTTCCCTATCATCGAGAAGATTGGGAAGATGGCTTATAGGGTACAACTGCCCGAAAGATTGGCCGGAATTCATAATGTCTTTCATGTCTCTCACCTGCGGAAGTGGTAGAACCAAGTATGCTAGAGGAAGTTGAAGCTGAACGAGAAGCAACTGTGAGGAGAGTTCCAACCCGTATCTTGGGAAAAGAGGTCAAAAGCTACGCAACCGTGAAGTTAGGCTCGTCAAAATTCAATGGAGCGACACCGAGGAAGACGCGACTTGGGAAACTGAGGACAGAATACGCGCAACCTACCCTTTTCTTTTTGAGGGTACATCTTTAATCTCTTTTTCCTCAAGTTTATGCTCGTATCTATCTTTTTAGGTATATCTCCTCGATCCTATCCTTTATCCTTAGGTAGGAACCCATTTGGATGTAAACATGTAATTGAGACATGTTATGATTGATGTTTGCAAGTGGTTGCTAGTGGATGCATATACACACACATTAGGTATTGGATCGGCTCAGTCACTTCCATATTGCATATGCATATATGTATTGGTTTATGGATTAAAACTTGATGTTTTGTCATATGGACGTTGCATTTGTATGAATGGTTGCGCACTCATGCAAGAAATTTTGGGTAGGAAAAATTGCATTCATGACGGACTCATGGCACTGACATAATTTGCATTAAGGAGGTCAACTGAATCAGTAGACCGCCTAATTTTGCATTAGATAAGGACATATACACACACAATGCATATGATCATGAAGCATTAGAAATATTTTAAGGACAATGGACGCTTGTGTTTGATGGTTGAGTAGATGGGTGATTGGATGGTGGGATATAAGTTCTTCTCGACTTCGAGATTTCAGGGACGAAATCCTAAAAGGAGGGGAGAATGTAACACCCCGTATTTTCTATTAACGTTATAATAATGAATCCAAGAATACTTAATTTAAAATGTGAAAATTAAGGGAAATGGGTTACGCCATTGTGTTCGTCTCGGAATTCTGATTGAGATAGAGTCCGAGTTTGCATAAAATGGACTTCGTATGAAGAAGTTATGGCTGTTGGAAGTTTCCAGAAAATTCAAATAAATTCAAACAGCTCGAAAACAAGTTCAAATTAAAATCAGAAGTCAGAAGCGGGCTGGACGGGAAAATTCCCGCCTAGGACCCAGGTCGACCAGGGGGGTCGACCCTGGGGTCGACCTCCCCCCTACAGGTCGACCTGGGGGTCGACCTGCCCCTCCCCCCGGGGCAGATCTGAATGGTGACAATTTTGTGACTCAGTGCTGAGTCACTAGGGCTGAGGTGTCACCCTTTCTTCACTGGATGGTTGTGGTTAACCCTAGGATCATCTGACGGCTCAAATTGAATTGAAATTCTATATAAACAACCCAATACTCAAACCTAAAAATCACACAAAAATAATCCTAGAACTATCATGCTGTCAGTTGAGAACTTTGGGTAGCCGTCACCAATTCAAAGACAAGATAAGAACTTGAATCAAAAATCAAATTAAAAGATTATCAAATTCAACGATCTACATCAAAGGCGAGCTTACCAATTTCAGAATTCATATTTCAGAACGCAAGAATTCCTTTTTAGTTTGTAAGTTAGTTATTACGCAGATTTAAACATTCTTTCAATTGAATCATGACACGTTGTAATTTGGATATAAAATGATGCTTATGTATAAGATTTGATTCTCGTTTATCTTAAAGTATCGTTGTAATTAATCATGTCTATACGCTTGTGGCGATGAACATGTTGTATATTAATCACGTCTGTATGCTTGTGGTGATGAACATTTTGTATGTTATTGGAATCTATTATGATTTGGGTAATGGATTTATTTTGCCAATTAAATGGTAAAACATGTCAAGTTGTAAATTGGTGGTTATTTGCAGGTTTATGATCTAAAACACATGCTTATATGTTAGATCAACACTCATGTATATTCATGTTAGGTTGAATCTAATTATGTTGTAAAAGTTGGAATTGTAGTCCTCTTATGTTTTTAACATATACGTATCATGCTAAATTGTGATTAAAAATGATTACAGTAGCTTTCTTATGTTTTGACATACATAAGTTAATATGCTAAGCTGTGGGTTGAAACTGTGATTATATGTTAAACCTCCAAGCTAGACCTTTGTCAAGTTTACATGACCATTAGACCCGACTTAGTCACAAGTTCACCTTTACCCATTTAATTAAAGTTAATGATACCTCTATGCCAAGTTACACATGACAAGTTGAAATGTATGCTATTTTATGTTTATTTCATGTCTCTTATTTATTACCCCTTTTCTTGTTTATGGGTTGGGCTAATTTACTAGCCCAATATTTTATGTGATTCATGCGTACGTTCCATGGGGGTGGCGATGGGAAATATGAAAATTCATGGCATAGATTTGTTCATTAAATGGTATATTTGATATACCATTTATGGTGAGCATAATCAAAGGATAATTACGGCGTGATTAAATTAAATTTAATCTACATAAAGAAATTTGACACATATAGAAAAATATGAATTTAGAAAAGACGAACATGCCTAACCCGAGGTTAGACTGAGTTGTGGTGTAAATCTGCCCGGAACCGACCAGCATATCCAGTGATCACAACAAGACCTGTCTAATGTGGGTGTTTAGTGCATCAAGCCCAAAAAGAACCCGAGGTTAGACTATGTTGTGGTGTAAATCTGCCCGGAATTGACTAGCATATCCAGTGACCACAACAAGACCTGTCTAATGTGAGTGGTTGGTGCTTTAATAAATTAAAGCTAAGTCAGGATTGGTAGCGTTAAGTAAATTAGGAAAACACTTAACCAATTCAATATGTTAACTAAACGAATGGGCAGGGTTAGGTAAACTTGGACAATTAACCAAATAAACATGTTGATTAGAAAATCCTAGTAACGGGGACCCATTTCAGTAGTAACCCACATAGATGTATCTTGGTACCCTGAAACTAGGCAGGGTGGGGCACGATTACTGGGCTGAATTATAAGCGTTCAAAACGTCGGCGGTTGGTGGGCCAGTGTAGGTTCCGACGGAGTTTGGGCGTGCACGTACTCCGAAGTGGAAAAATCGGGCACTGGGCATCAGTAGTGTACACTGTGCATCTTGAATCGTGTCGGGTTGCCACTAGAGGGACTGATACACCCCATGGTGGGACCATCACAAGTAGCTACAGTCAAGCCGGGCCGAATGACACAGGATATGAATGCATGCGAGTAGCAGCCGATCATTAAGTGGATCGTTTGTTATAAACACGTGGGGCTGGTTGAACCAATGGTTAAGTAGGTGCAGAGACTATAGTAATGGGTGCGATCACATGTTCCTCTTATCTTATCTTAGGATATTGTCCTATGTTCTGTTATCGCTGTCATGATCCCTTTCCTTGTTTAAATACTAGTAATCAATGAACTTACCAGACTTATTGTCTGACCCATTTTCTCTCGTCTTCTTTTCTTCTGTCCCCCCCCAGGTCCATAAGGAGGGAATACTCCAGCTTAGTCAGACTCTTTGCAAGCTAAAAGAAAGTAGATGTATGATTGGGACTCTCTTACCTTGGCTATGGCTTTTGGATACTACACTTGGGGATTTATCCAGTTTTATTTATGGTTTATGCTTCTTTATTAAATAATCAAGACAAAAATTATGGTGTAATGTTTTAGAAGTTATTTTGAGACAATTTGATGTAATGCTTTTGTATTGAACTACGAATGCAATAAATATTTGAATTTCCGCTGCTTAAATTTATCTGTCTTGTAAATTTTTCTGTGTCTTGTACCTATAACCCTCCACCAAAGTTAATGCATTCTCTTTGTGAGTGACATTAACAGAGGTGGGGTGTTTCAGTTGTTGATGTTGTTTTGCAAACACTACGACACAACAATTATGGTATCACATTGGTGATCGACAAATCTCCTTCATAATTAAAAGCAATATTATTATTGAAATTGAAGGTTAATAATTGGAAAAGACCATATGTATGAATTCATGTATATTGTTAAAGTCATTTAAATGAAAAAATAAATACCGGAACATTCTAGGATGACAGAGAGGATAATGTCTAGGCTTGGATTTGGAAATAAAGTTTCCTGCTCTCCCTGGCTATCCCTAACTGATCCGACGAATGAGAAGGTTAATTTGAAGTTATTTGAATTTAGAAATGAATTGGAGTTTATGAAAGTTGAATTTTAGATCCAAAATAATTTGGAAAGTAAATTTAAATGATTTTAAAAGGGTTATATAAGGATATAATGGTTTTCTAAGATATTTTGAAGTATCATAGAATAATGGTTATTATGGTCAAAATAGAGCTTGTCGCATAACGGCAATTTACGTATTTTAGATGCAAACTTTAAATGCTTATAACTTTTGCAATCTAAATCGGATTTCCATAAAATGAAAAACGTTTGATTTCCATTAACAAGAACTTTCAAATGAGTGAAACCAGATTTTAAATTCGAGTTATAATTTTCAAGTTATGTTTAAAACCATTTTGGAAAAGGTCGCTATAAGAGAAGTTATCGACCATAACCATAAACAGCCATTTTTAATGTTTCAAAAAATATGAAAAAAATGGTAAAATCATTATAAATTATGTAAAAAATGTTTTAAATTGTAAAGTTTAAGTTTTGACTAAGAAAAGCGATATTTTGATCGAAGTAATTAAGATAACTATTTTGTAACGCTTTTGAAAACACTATTGTAACGCTTTCTTCGAAAACAATCTATTTTGAAGTTTTTAACCCGCAAACTATTTTCCGAACTACAAGTAATCATTTTTAAATGATTTGTGGAATGTTTTCAAAGGGTCAAAAGTATTGGAAATATTTTATATCATGAGGAATTCAAAAGTATTGGAGATAAATCTTTGGATGTTTGATATTAATCCGGTAGATGATGATTATTACTATTTGAGGAATTTAAAAGGTAGTTCACCATCATTCCGCTTATAGTGTGAGTTGGATGTCGAGATTAATATTAAGTATAAGTTGATGGTATTTCTATCCAGATCTAATGTCAAAGAGTTGGGTAAATCTTTTAATTAAGATAAGAGTTTCCTAAGTTGACTGGGATAAGTTGGATAGAAATAATCTTCATATATTTGATATAAAATTCTATGGTGTAAATGTATACTATTTGAGGAATTCGGAAGATATTATTATATCATTATTCCGCTTATAGTATTCGTTGATTATGAGAATTGATATCGAATATAAGTAGATGCAATTTCTGTGCAACTTATGTTCAATATCAATTGATTTGGGTTTTGTCGTGAATCATATCTTCAATAATATCATTCTTGAAACCCAATGAGGTTGAGTTATGGAAATTCATATCGTAATTTGAGGATTTAATCAGATCTTTGATTTGAGGAAATTAAAAGTGAGGAATTGGAAATAAAGTACAATCTTTTAGTTAAGATTAAAGAATGGAATGTTGGAAAATCAATTTAATTGGAAACTAGGCTTGAAATGTGGGGTAAGAGTTTTCAAAGGAAACTGGATTTTTGATAACAAGTTATTAAACTGAAAATTAATTAAGGCTTTGGGGTTAGATTATCTTGGATTTAAGGGATGTGTTTTAAAGAAGAAGGGTTAAATATGGATTTTGTTAAAGATAGATTGAGAATAGATTTAAAGAAGTTTAATTTAACGAAATCCAAACAAAATGGAAGGAGATTTGGTAGAAAGCATGTGTGTTCCGTGATTGTGTTTTTAATTGCACTTATTATTTGGAAAGATCGGGATCAGAATTATGTCTGAAAACCATTCTAAGTAATAATACGACGTTGTGGAGCAATTGAAGACATTGGGGGCGACATTGAAGACCGGGACCCTTCGTATCGTAAGGGCGACTTGCTGAATGTCTCGAATGGCTGGCTCCCATTTGCAGATGGATTTTATACATCAGCTAAGTGGCAAGAAGCCCGAACGTATGTGAAGGAATTCCGGATTGTTGTTTCGTTCAGACCTAGAACGGACATGTATGGATTGTGTGTCTGACATTGTAATTGACTGCGTAGCACTGATCTTTATTAATATATATCTGCTTGGTGGCGGAGAATTTATTCTTTTGCTTAATACCCTTCTCTAAGACGTATGAGCTTAGAGGTTATATATTGATAGAAATCAGTGATGCGTAGTGAATGGACAATGTGACATACTTAAGTTATGTGATGAGCTATGGATGATCAAAGCATGGCTTATTTAAGTGTAGCTTTGTGTATATCGTGACCTCGACGAACCTCACACCCCGGATCGATGGTAAACTGGTGGTCAGATTTTGATGTTCGTTTCATATGTTCGGTGCACTGGGATGTGATGATGAAAGGGTACCGCGAAGTCCCCATTCTGAGATGCTATTTGTTGGGTACTCTGATTCATGTATGGTGGGTTAGTATAACGGAGTCCGAGTCTGGACGTTATCCGCGAGTACTGGGATGATGCGCGCAAGAAAGTTTGGGAGCCCACGAATGATCTTTCGTACAAGGAACCATCATGTTCAAAACCCAATCTCCACTACAAGCCCGTACGGTTTTGATTGTATAGCCTGCTGGTTACTGGCAGGATTGTCAGTATAATGGGATAGGGCATTATGCTGGCTAGGATTTAATACATTTATGTACGAAAGGTTTTTTCACACTATATATAGTAGTAAAAGAGGATTTTCACTCATGAAGGCATTTTTGATTATCATAAGGCAAAACTCGCCCATTTGATGTGCGCCTGCATTATGTGATGTGGGACGAGCTTATGATAGCTTCATTTTTTCAAAAAGTCATTGTGGATTTCTATGCACTGGTATTCAGATGGAGTAAACCCGTTCCGCATTGGCGGTGTGGTCCGATGAATTACCTAACTTTAAAATAAACCCTAAAGACAACTGTTTCGAGTTCTCACACCAGTCACATGACTGACCTGGATTTTATTGTTCCCACACCTAAACTTTGGGTGCCCATAATTTTTACACGGGCAGCCTAGTAGTTTGGTTCGCAGATTTAGCCTTGGAGTTAGTTGGAGAAGGATTTTGGTTTAACTGGAGCTATTATGTTTAGGGCATTCGCATTCTTCTGCTGAGTTTAGTATCTTTTCCGCTGTGTAATCGATGTACTCTGATGTACCTCTTGTAACTCTGATGTAATATTATTTTGATGATAATAGAAAAGTTGTTTATATTTTGTGCAAATTTGTAAGTGCCCCTAACAATCCGTATTTATGAACGTTTAAGTTGGTTTAATTACCGGCGAAAACCAAGCAAAAAGCCATGTAGTTACATAGTGGTATCAGAGCTTTGGTTTATACAAAGCAATGGGGTACGACACATTTGAACAAATGGAAAGACTCATCAGAGTTATATATCTCATTAGAGATAGGGTTATTAATGCCCTAGAATGAGATTTTGGAGTATTATATTTGAGAGAGTGTATTTGAAAATATGAAATGAGTTTTGAAAAGTTTTAATTTAAGAAACAAATATATTTTGGAAATATATGGTTAATTGTAACCTAGATACTTAATCAAATGATTAAGGTTAAGTTTACATTTTGTGATTATAATTACACATAAAATACTTCTTATGGCATGGTAATTAAGCCCCTTCCACTGATCAGGAAAACGATCCGAGTACAAATGCCTTTTGGATTTAATTTCACTATTGGGGATTTCGAAATATCGATAAACTTGTGTCAAATTTGTTAAGGTAACTAATCAATATGGTTAGAAATTAAAAATTAGAATTTGAGTATTGTATTTGATGTTGAGGTTGGACTATCGAGTATAAGAAGATTTTGAATATACGCCTAGCTAACGTATATATGAAGTCTTGAGTATACTAGATTGATATAGAATCACACTCAAGTCACTTGAATATGTTTCTGTTGATGACTGCAGCATTATCAGTATGTATTTTCGAGTTTCTAAAGTGGGATGACTATATGATTCCGATTAAAACATCAATATATACTTAAATCCATTTAGATAAGTGTTTGAATTTTTTTGGTAAATTGATATGAACTTAAATAGAAAAGTGAAAATTTGATTGGGTTGTAAGAATTATACCAGGTAAACTTGTTAGTAAGGGATAAGCCAGTAAATTAAGTGGAGGGTAAGCTGGATTTTTCAACAAAATTTCCTTATAGGAACAAAGATGGAGTTTGGTTTATCAGGTACTGAATGGTGGATGACCCTAAAACAAGAAAGGAAAGCTCATCGAAAAGAAAAGGAAGAAAGCCTTAGATTGGGGAAATTCAAAGGTATCTATTGTTATAGATGTAGTCAAGAAGGACATTTTGCTGTTTATGCCCAGAAACAATACAAAAGAAAACCATTCGAGAAGACATAATTTGTTTCATATGCAAGAGGAAAGGACATTTTATATGTAATTGTCCTAAAACAAAGAAGAAACCCATGAACCTAACAAAAGAAAAGAAGTGTTATCGATGCAGAAAAGTAGGGCATGTAGTCTAGGATTGTCAGTTAAAGAAGGAATGCAAGAAATATGTAATCAGAGCAAGCACTTTGACCCCTAGGGAATTATCACTGAAAAGTTGGATGCATGAATAAATGTATGTATTTGATGTTAATTATATATAAAAAAAATATAACTTCTTTTATAAATCTTTTTAATATATTCTATCATATATCCAAATAGATCCTATTCTAGTGAGAAAGTTATTGAATTTAATTAAAGGTATAGATAGGAAGATTGGAATTATCGACGATTTTGGACAAGTCGATAAGTTCTAAAGTATATTGTGGCAACAAAAGGAACTGTTTAAGTAAGCATAAATACCTTGTGAATTAAGTTTCACAATTTGATTAAAGGATTTTGGCAAGCAGGAATAGTAAGAAGAAATTACCTAAACTGAAACGTTTAGACAAGCTGAGTTCGGAGATGATCAAGTTTTTCGTGTAACGAATAATAGTAAATTTTGGAAACTGAAAAGGAATAACTTTCATAACCTTTGCATTTGTAAGATAAGATCTATGAGCATAATTTATAAGTCTGAATTTTTTTGAAAGCAGTAAATGGTTGAGTACAAGTAATTAGCCCAGTATATGATGAATCGAATATAATAGGTAACTAGAGGTTATCGTAGGAGGACATGTAGATATGGTTATCCGTTAATACATGTGAAAACATGGAGCTTTGGCATAAAGAATTTTAATCTTGAATTTGTCGAATATTTAGTTACGATTCCCTTTCCTTTTCGAGGACGAAAAGTTTTAAGGGGGGTGAGTGTAACGATCCAGAATTTTTAACCAATTTAAAATTGGAATTTTTATTACTTAATTTGAATTTGATATAAATATATATGGTTAAGAGTATTTAATAATTTTGATAAGTTATATGATAGATTTTACTTGAATTATAAATGAGAATGATTATTAATGAGTTTGGATTTATTGATACTATTTGTCGTTCGATCGGATTTGTCAAACCATAACACGAATTAGTAGCGTTAGAATTAAGTGTTGCCTTTAGTTTTCATAACATTTAAAAGAAAGTGCTACTAAAAGTTCTTTTTTTCTTCTTAAGACAAGTGTTAAGACACATGTATTTATGCATGCTCCCTTTCATGCATGATTGCCACTTGCCCCCTTATGTGTCTTTACCTCCTTACTCCTCCTTTCCTATATAAGGAGGCTCTTTCTCCATTTTTTACCATTCCATTTCCATTTCCTCCTTTCCACCTTCTTCTTAAAGTTTATGGCCATGGTTTCCATGGCATAAGTCTTCCTCTTTTCCGTCACCACCTTGCCAAAGTTCGTCATTCTTATCCTCCTCTTATAATATAAAGAGAGATTAGTGTATATTATATTATATATATTTTGGTGAAGAAGACGTTGCGCTGAAATACTGTCCGACGGTCCGCTTAGCTAGGGTCGCCTACCGTGAAGATTTGGAAAGTTGTTAGATGAGAACGCTTTAACCACGGTTTATATATTTAATTAGTAGCTAGACTAATTTAAATATAGTGATGAATTATTATTGGTTAATGATGATTGATATTTGTTGTGATGGATTATGGATGAGAAGTTTAGAACACACACTATTAAGCGTTAGTGTTATAACGCTTGTGCACAATTATGATTTATTAAATCATGTTGATGATGGTTGCTATGGATGTTTAAATGGTTGTTCATGTTGTTTTGCACACACTATGACACAACAATTATGGTATCACATTGGTGATCGACAAATATCCTTCATAATTAAAAAGCAATATAATTATTGAAATTGAAGGTTAATAATTGGAAAAGACCATATGTATGAATTTATATATATATATATATATATATATTTAAAGTCCTTTAAATGAATGAATAAGTACCGGAACATTCTAGGATGACAGAGAGGATAGTGTCTAGGCTTGGGTTTGGAAATAAAGTTTCCTGGTCTCCCTGGCTATCCCTAACTGATCCGACGAATGGGAAGGTTAATTTGAAAGTTATTTGAATTTAGAAATGAATTGGAATTTATGAAAGTTGAATTTTAGATCCAAAATAATTTGGAAAGTAAATTTAAATGATTTAAAAAGGGTTATATAAGGACATAATTATTTTCAAAGATATTTTGAAGTATTGTAACAACCCGGATTCTGGCAGACCGATTTTTTTTAAAAAGAAAATCCAATCTATCGAAACCTGAGTTGGGTGCTCTGGTATCCTACAGAAAAAGATAGAGATAAAGAAACATGTCAGAACTCATAAAGCATTTCACAACGGAAGGAAATAAAGTATAATATTCAAATATTGCTTTACCTTATTAACGATACTGATGAACCAGTATCCAAAGCTAGACCATCTCTGTCATGAACCTAAGATGGAAGTATGTAACGAGGAGGGGGTCAGAACATAAGTTCTGTATGAGTGGACTTAGAATAAACCTCTGTATAATCCTACATATATCGTTCAGTTATCATTTTCTTGTTCATTAGGTTATTCGCGATATTAGCTCTCTAGGCTATACTTATGTCCCACTAGTAGGTTAACCTAACACAACGTATATGTAGATATCCCCAACTCGTCTAATCCTTTCCATATATATATACAGTCCCTTGCCGTATGTCGTACGGGCTTCATCGTGTAAATCTATACTACTTTAGTGTAGTGCCACCATTCTCGAAATCGTTCGGACTACCACTCTCGATCTTTCTAGATTCCGTGTATCATCTAGATCTAGTCTAAGGTTTACTATCGAGTGCTTCCTAGATTCAACCAGGGTTTACGCTACCCAGGGCCACTGGGGTTTATGCTACCTATTGAACGCTTCTTGGATTCAGGGTTTACGCGACCTAGGTCCAACTAGGGATTATGCTACCTATCGAACGATGCCCCTAGTCTAGGACACACTACCCAGAGCAATGTATGTTCCTAGACTTTCCCCACGTACGTGTCGTGAATCGTTATCGATGTCTAGTTGCACATGTCCGCTATATGTGTGGCCCGAGTCCCGTGGCAGGGCTAATCAAGAAACACGGAACTCGGTCGGGAGCTTTAAGTTATCTGCCAATGCAGATGCTAAGGTCTGTTTTTATCTGTTTGTGGCTATGGTCCCACTTGACCCCTCCCTCAACTAATGAAAGGCACCCAAGAAAATCAAGAATGAGAACTATTCGCAGGCCCCCCTATGCCCCCACAAACCTATTGGCCAAACCTCACCCATAACTAGATAACAAGTATATGGTCTGTTGGAGTTCTCCGCCTTTCCGCTTTACGTACTCGATTGACTCAAGATGGTAGGTAGACGACGACGTGCTATCACAGGGCTAAACAAGATATCGCCGCCTCACGCTAACCCATCCTAGTCTTTAGGTTTCTTATATTGCAACCAAGGCATACCCTTGGCTCTTCTAACGCAGACCTTAACCTCTGTGAGCCCAGGAGGATCATCTGCAACCTCACAGAGGGATACCAAGAGTACCCTCACGTCCGCTCGAAATCGCGTGCTTCGTAACCCAGTTCGTTGGAGCCTTCTTCATGATTAGATGGGCATTCGCTCCTCCTCGTGTTCTATTTGGCTTTCTTGACTAAGGCTTACTACTTAGTTCTCTTAACTAAGGTTTACTACTTAGTTCTCTTAATCGTTCGTTTTCTTAACTAAGGTTTACAACTTAGTCCTCTTAACTAAGGTTTACTACTTAGTTCTCTTTCTCGTTACTTACTTAGTTCTCTTAACTAAGGTTTATTACTTGGTTCTCTTAACCAAGGTTTGATACTTAGTTTCTGTTACTTAGTTCTCTTCTACTAAGGTTTGTTACTTAGTTCCTTTTAACTACGGTTTACCAATGAATTCAAGCATGACTTAAGTTCTCTTTATCAAATGATAGTGTACGGGTGTTTTCCCACATTTCCAGCTTAGATTAACTCATTTCATGGTATAAGTCATCCCACCCTTCGAGTCTTGTATTACATCTTAAGTCATATTCATTTGTTATCCCTAGAATAAGTTTATCGATTATTTAATCTTATCATTCCCCACTTTTCCTTGCTTTGATACTGTTATATTGGTTTAGTTTGCCCATGTGTCCAAGTTGACTTAACCCCCAATCACGTATTCAATTCAGCCCATGTACCATGCCAAATTGGTTAAGTGTTCTCTATCAGTTCATGTCGACTTAACCCACCCATATATCATGTCAAATTGGTTAAGTGTTATCTCATCTTCCTTACGTTTCCTATAACTTATCTTGTCCCATAAGTTATAATTTCCACCTATTATCCTTTCTTGCCTTATTCAAGTTTATTCATAATAGGTTATTTATCATTCCCCATTTCTTGTCATTAATTTTAGATTTGGCTTAACCCTTCCATTTACTTAACCTGTTACTTAAACTTTACCCAATTCAATTAATTTATGATACCGTTACGGGTCCCATTTGGTTAAGCAAATCTAAATTTTTGTTCCACATGTCACCCATGTCCCACTTAACCCCTTTTATTAAAGTTTCCATGTCTTACACATGTCTTACTACGGCTAAGTCTACCTTACTCATGTTTTACATCACATGTCTTACAACAGTTAAGTCCACAGTATTCATGCTTTACATGTCATTTATATCACCCACTTAACCCTCTAACCATATCCATGTCACCCACATGTCTTATTGTGGTTAGTATTTCTTAATTTATTTATTATGCTATAACGATGTATGACCTCTCACATTAGATGTCCGTTCGTGGCTGCTGGATTTGTCGGGCGGTTCCGGGTAGTCTTACACCACAAACGCGCCTAACCTCGTGTCATAAACCGCTACGCCTCTAGTTCTTGCCATTGACCTCTCACATTAGACGTCCGTTTGTGGTTGCTGGATTTGTCAGGCGGTTCCGGGCAGTCTTACACCACAAACGCGCCTAACCTCGTGTCATAGGCATTCATTAGCAATCGTCTTTCAACCAAACCCCAAATTCATGTCATGTGTTCTAAATTCAACTTAATTACAATTCATTTTTATGCCTATTTCCAATTTGTCATTAACTACACCAATTACATAATAGTTAGCCAAATTTCATATTACCCAAATTATCCAATTATAGCCAAATTCACCAATTACATATTATTCATACCCAAACCTGCCAATTTCCAATATCCAATTATACCCAATTTCATATAATCAATATTTTCCCGATATATATATATATATATATACACACACACACACATATATATATATATATGTATGTCCCAACATTCCCACGTTCATGCATATAATCTAATTCACCCTCTAGGCTTATTTTCCAAGTCACAAATAAATTTCACCAACCCATGTTATCCACTTACATGTTGTTAATATTAAATTACACCAATTCCATGTTCAATGACAATTATGTCAAACTTACATAAATTCAACATTACAGATTATATTCCTCGACCGCATAAAATAGATTATGCCCAATATATGCAATAACAAATGTTATGCCGCAAACCCCAAAATTACAGATTATATTCCTCGATTGCATAAAATAGATTATGCCCAATATTCCCATATTCCAATCGTGCGTATTGTATAATAAGATTTCGTCTAAGTTCAAGATAACCTAGATCCAAAAATAAAAAGGGGAAGGAGAATAAAAGAGCAATTATTAATCATGAATCTTGCATTGAATTAATAACTGGGGAATGATGAATGATAATAATACTATTATACAACAAATTTATTATAATTCCACTCACCTTGACTGGATTGGGGAAAATAAATGATTTATTGATGTAGAACACTGATTTAATCTTCTTATTCGATTGTTGGTGAAGAGCTTGAATCGTTGATGAAGAATTTTGCTTCTTGATTTGATTAAACTCCAAAGTTGATGAAGAACTTGCAATTTAGTTTAGGGTTTTAGGGCGGCGGCCATGTTTGGTTGAAGTTTGGCGGCATGGAGGAGTCAGAAAGAATTGTTTATGAATTAGGTTAGGTCTAAGCACTATTTTATAGGTGTAGAGGGTGCTTTAGAGCCATTAGATCGCCCTAGAAGCCATCCGGTCCGTCCAGTACATCAAAAATCGTCACTTCCCAAATATGGAAAAATCAGGGGGGATGTCGACACTAAGGTCGACCCCTAGGTCGACCTCCCTAGGTAGGTCGACCCCCAGGTCGACCTGCCTGGGTATTTTCCTATGTAAATTCTGAATTTTTGTTGAATCTTCCGCAGGCCATAACTCTTTCATACGGAGTTCGATTTTCGAAAACTTGGACTCTATTCCAAGCAGAATTTCGAGACGAATGCAATGGTGATGTCCGTTTTACTTAATTCCTGATCTTTAAATTAAGTATCCTTATTTTATTATCTTCTCTGTTACGTACACTGTCATTGAATTAATCTTTCCTTCTCTTTCATGTATTAATTAATTTTCATTGTACATCACCATTATTAACCTATCTATGCATATATACATATTTTTTTATTTACTAAAAATATGGGGTGTTACAAGTATCATAGAATAATGGTTATTATGATCAAAATAGAGCTTGTCGCATAACGGCAATTTACGTATTTTAGATGCAAACTTTAAACGCTTATAACTTTTGCAATCTAAATCGAATCTCCATAAAATGAAAAACGTTTGATTTCCATTAACAAGAACTTCCAGATGAGTGAAAGCAGATTTAAAATTTGAGTTATAATTTTCAATTTATGTTTAAAACCATTTTAGAAAAGGTCGCTATAAGAGAAGTTATCGACCATAACCATAAACAGCCATTTTTAATGTTTCCAAAAATATGGAAAAAATGGTAAAATCATTATAAATTATCTAAGAAAATGTTCTGGATTGTAAAGTTAAAGTTTTGACTAAGAAAAGCGATATTTTGATCGAAGTAATTAAGATAACTGTTTTGTAACGCTTTTGAAAACACTATTGTAACGCTTTCTTCGAAAACAATCTATTTTGAAGTTTTTAACCCACAAAATATTTTCCGAACTACAAGCAATCATTTTTAAATGATTGGTGGAATGTTTTCAAAGGTTCAAAAGTATTAGAAATATTTTATATGGAATTTAAATTGATTCTAATATGGGATTTCAATTTTAAATAATTGGATATGGTTGGAGATAAATCTTTGGATGTTTGATATTAATCCAGTAGATGATGATTCTTACTATTTGAGGAATTTAAAAGGTAGTTCACCATTATTCCGCTTATAGTGTGAGTTGGATATCGAGAATAATATTAAGTATAAGTTGATGGTATCCAGATCTAATGTCAAAGAGTTGAATAAATCTTTTAATTAAGATACGAGTTTCCTACGTTGACTGGGATAAGTTGGATAGAAATAATCTTCAAATATTTGATATGAAATTCTGTGGTGTAAATGTATAATATTTGAGGAATTCGGAAGATACTATTATATCGTTATTCCACTTATAGTATTCGTTGATTATGAGAATTGATATCGAATATAAGTAGATACAATTTCTGTGTAACTTATGTTCAATATCAATTGATTTGGGTTTTGTCGTGAATCATATCTTCAATAACATCATTCTTGAAACCCAATGAGATTGAGTTATGGAAATTCATAACGCAATTTGAGGATTTAATCAGATCTTTGATTTGAGGAAATTAAAAGTGAGGAATTGGAAAGAAAGTATAATCTTTTAGTTAAGATTAAAGAATGAAATGTTGGAAAATCAATTTAATTGGAAACTAGGGTTGAAATGTGGGGCAAGGGTTTTCAAAGGAAACTGGATTTTTGATAACGAGTTATCAAACGAAAAATTAATTAAGGCTTTAGGGCTAGATTATCTTGGATTTAAGGGATGTGTTTTAAAGAAGAAGGGTTAAATCTGGATTTTGTTAAAGATAATTTGAAAATAGATTTAAAGAAGTTTAATTTAACGAAATCCAAAATGGAAGGAGATTTGGTAGAAAGCCTGTGAGTTCCGTGATTGTGTTTTTAATTGCGCTTATTATTTGGAAAGACTGGGATCGGAATTATGTCTGAAAACCATTACAAGTAATAATACGACGTTGTGGAGCAACTGAAGACATTGGAGGCGGCATTGAAGAACGAGACCCTTCGTGTCGTAAGGGCGACTTGCTGAATGTCTCGAATGGCTGGCTTTTATTTGCAGATGGATTTTATATATCAGCTAAGTGGCAAGAAGCCCGAACGTATGTGAAGGAATTCCGGATTGTTGTTTCGTTCAGACCTAGAATGTATATGTATGGATTGTGTGTCTGATATTGTAATTGACTGCGTAGCACTGATCTTTATTAATATATATCTGCTTGGTGGCGGAGAATTTATTCTCTTGCTTAACACTTTTCTCTAAAACGTATGAGCTTCGAGGTTATATATTGATAAAAATCAGTGATGCGTAGTGAATGGACAATGTGGCAAACTTAAGTTATGTGATGAGCTATGGATGATCAAAGCATGGCTTATTTAAGCGTAGCTTTGTGTATATCGTGACCTCGACGAACCTCACACCCCGGATTGATTGTGAACTGGTGGTCAGATATTTTTTTTCATTTCGTATGTTCGGTGCACCGGGATGTGATGATGAAAGGGTACTGCGAAGTCCCCAGTCTGGGACGCTATTTGTTGGGTACTCTGATTAATGTATGGTGGGTTAGTATAACGGAGTCCGAG
This sequence comes from Allium sativum, assembly GCA_030737875.1. Lineage (NCBI taxonomy): Eukaryota > Viridiplantae > Streptophyta > Magnoliopsida > Asparagales > Amaryllidaceae > Allium > Allium sativum. The sequence continues at coordinate 1,048,076,760 of CM060922.1, forward strand.
TTTGGACTTTATCCGCGAGTACAGGGATGATGCGTGCAAGAAAGTTTGGGAGCCCACGAATGATCTTTCTTACCAGGAACCATCAAGTTCGAAACCCAATCTCCACTACGAGCCCGTACGGTTTTGGTTGTATAGCCTCCTGGCAGGATTGTCAGTATAATGGGATGGGGCATTATGCTGGCTAGGATTAATACATTTATTTGCGAAAAGGTTTTTCACACTATATATAGTAGTAAAAGAGGATTTTCACGTATAAAGGCATTTTTGGTCATCATAAGGAAAAACTAGCCCATTTGGTGTGCGCTTGCATTGTGTGATGTGGGACGAGCTTATAATAGCTTCATTTTTTCAAAAAGTCATTGCGGATTTCTATGCACTGCTATTCACATGGAGTAAAACCGTTTCGCATTGGCGGCGTGGTCCGGTGAATTACCAAACTTTAAAATAAACCCTAAAGACAACTGTTTTGAGTTCTTACACTAGTCACATGACTGACCTAGAGTTTATTGTTCCCACACCTAAACTCCAGGTGCCCATAATTTTTACACGGGCAGCCTAGTAGTTTGGTTCGCAGATTTAGCCTTGGAGTTAGTTGGAGCAGGATTCTGGTTTAACTGGAGCTATTATGTCTGGAGCATTCGCATTCTTCCGCTGAGTTTAGTAACTTTTCCGCTGTGTAACCGATGTACTCTTATGTACCTCTTGTAACTCTGATGTAATATTATTTTAATGATAATGGAAAAGTTGTTTATATTTTGTGCAAATGTGTAAGTGCCTCTAACATTCCGTCTTTATGAACGATTTAAGTTGGTTTAATTATTGGTGAAAACCGAGCAAAAAGCCGGGTCGTTACATCACTCCTTTAGACATTATCGAAGAGGTTTTCTTGCTCTTCGATTCTGTACGGTTGGATCATCATCAAGTGGCACGAACACCGAGATACAGTGCCCCAAACCCGATGAATTTCAACCGCCGCTGCCACCTATAATCACCATCGCGACTGTCAAAGGTGGGACCCCCTTGTGCGCGCCATCCCCCTCTCCGGCGTGGTGATCTCTGATCGCCTCGAAGCCTGACGGTTTGGGTGAAAATCCCTGACCTAGAATCGAACTATTTGAAAACAAGCATCGGCCTTGGTCTGTGTTGAGGAAGAAGAGGATAAACCCTTATATTATTTTAATAATTTAATTTAAAATTATTATCAATCTTATTTAAATCATAACTAATTCATACAACTTCGAAATTGAATGATTTCAGATCCTATGTGATCGTGAAACCGAGATCTACACTGCTGTCCGGACTAGGAACAATTCTGAGCTGATAAAATTTTGGCCAAAGTTGTAGATCCGAACAAGTCAGATTCACACGACTGTGAGATTTCTGATTTAAATAATTAATCAATTTAATTATTTTTCTTGCTATTTAAATAGTTGTATGTATGTTAATGATTTAGATCTGCGATGTTATGAAATTTAGAATCGTTGATCTGTTGTTTTGTGGTGTATTCAGATGTTCATGATTGATTAGATACGATTAAATTTCTTCCTTTTTATTTAATCTCTAGTTGTAGTTAAATACAGATCTAAAATAAAATCATATGTTATTTTAGATCCATCCATTAATGTTGGTGTGATTTATTCATAAAACTATAGTTTTTGCTGAATAACATAAACATAGAATTAATTTAGAATAAAGAATTCATCTTTATTTTGGATCATGAGAATAGATTAAAAAGTTACATTTTTATTTACATTTTAGATGTAAATAAAAGAATAGAATTAAAAGTTACATTATTATTTACATTTTAGATGTAAATAAAAGAATAGATTAAAAATTTACATTTTTATTTACATTTTATATGTAAATAAAAGAATAGATTAAAAGGTAACATTTTTATTTACATTTTAGATGTAAATAAAAGAATAGATTAAAGAGTTACATTTTTATTTACATTTTAGATGTAAATAAAAGATAGAATTTAAAAGTTACATTTTTGTTTACATTTTAGTTGTAATAAAAATGATATAACTAAAGGTTGCATTTTTATTGTCAAATTAGAGACAATATAAAAGATAGAATTTAAAAGTTACATTTTTGTTAACATTTTAGATGTAAGAAAAAGAATAAAATCAAAAGTTACATTTTTGTTGACATTTTAGATGTAATAAAAAGAATGGAATTAAAAGTGATATTTTATTGTCATTCTAGAGACAGTAAAAAGAGTAGAATTAAAAGTTACATTTTCGTTGACATTTTAGATGTAAGAAAAAGAACAAAATCAAAAGTTACATTTTTGTTGACATTTTAGATGTAACAAAAAAATGGAATTAAAAGTACTATTTTTATTATCATTTTAGAGACAATAAAAAGAGTAGAAATAAAAAGTTACATTTTTATATACATTTCAGATGTAAATGAAAAAATAGAATTAAAAGTTACATTTTTATTTACATTTTAGATGTAAATGAAATGAATAGAATTAAAAGTTACATTTTCATTGTCATGTTATATGTAATAAAAAGAGTATAAATAAATGTTACATTTTTATTGTCATTTTAGACAATAAAAAGAGTAGTAATAAATGCTACATTTTTATTGTCATTTTAGAGATAATAAAAAGAATAGAATTAAAAGTTACATTTTCATTGTCATGTTTTATGTAATAAAGAGAGTAGAATTAAATATCATGTTTTTATTGTCATTTGGTTTCAATAAAAAGAGTGAACATTAACAATATATTTTCAATGTAATTTAGTTTCCATTGGAAAGACTTAGACATTAAAACATGATTTGTTTCAAATTGTCACCTTTACCATGTTAGTTAGGATTTAGAAAATCATATGTAAAATTTCTAACATGAATATGGACTGCACTTGACTTACATTTGATTGATTGAAAGTAGTTGAAATTGCTAAACGATTTATATTATATATAAATATTAATTAAAATTAAATGAATCGCACGCGGTAGTTTGCGCTTCGAAATCGTAACTTTAAACGATTATACTGAAAGATCCAACCGTCTAATTTTCCCAAAACTAGAACCGTTAGGACCGCTTTGGGAAGACCTTTCCAACGATATAAATTTTGTTTAAATCCAACGGTTAGATTTCGAGATAAGTGTAAATCAAATTTCGATAAAAACAGCTCCGGGGCCATCCATCGACCCGAAGCATCGTTAAATAAATTTGGCTATTTTTATATAAATAAAAATAGCGATTAATCGTTACTAAATACTATTAACGATATGAAATGATCTTAAACTATATATATGCGAGAATCATTTGAAAAGACCGAGTTAAATCTCATTTCAAATGATTGAACGACGATCTAAATTAAAGATCTTAAAGACGGCGATTGAAAACCGGCGATCTTCAAATAGAAAGGATAACTATTGATGCCTGGAATTGGCTAGCTACCAAGAAAGTGTTAAAGTGGTAGTTTTCCGGACGTACTTGTTGATTGTCCGAATACGCGAGCACCTCTCTTCCGTATTGGATATACGGGACGAGGAACAAGTTGACTTCGGTTTCGTTCAGACCTAGAACGGACTTGTAAATGGATGTGTGTCCGACATTGTATTTCATCCTGTGTAATTAAATTGATTTCTATTAATATATATCTATGGTGGCAGAGAATTTATTCTCTTGCTTAACACCCTTCTTTGAGACGCATGAGCTCAAAGGTTATATATTGGTAGTTATCGATCGCATGGCGTGAATTGTCAATGTGACATGCCAAGATGCAATTGATTGAGGCTTTTGTTGAAAAGCAGAGCCTTGTGGATGATGATCAAAGCATAGCCTATTTCGGCATAGCTTTGTGTATTACGTTACCTCGCGAGCCTCACACCCCGGTAGAGTCAAAAACGGGACAAGAGAACGCAGGGAGTGCACACGTTTCTTCCACGCTAGAAGTGGTGTTCGGGTTTTTACAAGGCCAGACATTTTTACTTATGTGGTTGATGGAATGAGGCGCCTCGGATTTATTGGTCGCCAATGGCCGAATTATAGGTCTAATAGGACCGGGAAGCGTGTGTTCAGGCATAACTAATCCACTAAAGTATTTGTGGACCGGCCCTGCAGTATCCAAGGATTCGCCAGCGTCCGAATCCTGAGACATTGCTAGAGTATCCCGAATCGGTTAGGAGATCATCCCTAGCCTTGACTCATGATGGAAATCCACCCTCCAATACGACATCACGATTTTGATTGTAAACCTATGTATGGCGACATAGTATATGGTAGCTATGCCGTCTTGGATTGATACATTTACTTTGAAATATTTTTAAAACTTATTAGACACTAATAATAATATTAAAAATATTATTTTCTATGTATCAAGCATTTTTGATCATTATAAGGTAAAACTCTATCCTCTGGTCTGCGCTGCAATGTGTGATGGGACATGAGTCTTATAATGATTTCATTTTCTAAAAAGCATTGCATTGTTTTTGACTTAAATTTTATAAAACTTATGCACTGGAAATCCAATGGAGTAAACCCGTTCCGTGTTAGCGGCGTGGTCCAGTGATTAGCCATATTGTTAGTTAAGTAAGATTTCTCATACCAGTCCCATGACTGACTCGTAGTTTGTTTCACTTTGCAAACTCGGGTGCCCTATTTCCACAAGGGCAACCAAATGATAGGTTTTTAGGTATGGATATTCTCTGGACTGGAGCTTGCTAAGGAAGAGGATGAAGAATCTTTTATCTTTTTATTTACCTCTTGAAACATTGAGACATTATTGAGCATTGATGTATTTTGGTGGAGATTGAGACCTTATTTCTTTTCTTGTTTTAGAAATCTATTTTGCTAAGTGTATCTTATACTGCGTACTCTGATGTCTGTGATGATATGTTGTGATGACATTTCCATTTTCGCTGCAATGATTTATATGTCCTGCTATTATCTGAGGTCGGTTATTGTTTTAATTATGTTATGCTCCTATGATTATACTTACTTTCGTACCACATAAGTTGGGGTCGTCGCATTTGGTATCAGAGCTAAAGGTTAACCTTAGCTTCAGAGTATAACATTTTTAGAACAATTCGTCTAGATAGAATCAGTAGTATTCTAAGACGAGTAGCTCATTAGAGATAGGATTCACAATATCTTAGAATGAGCACAGCAGAATAGCACATATTAATCAGTCATTACTTCATTATCATCTTATCATATATCTCTACTTTTAACTTTCCTTTAAAATTATCATTCTTGTTAGTCTGACTTTTTCCTTGATGGTACAGAACTAATTAAGAAATGAGCACCAGAGCACGTACTAGAGCACGAGGCCGAGGTGGGGCTAGGGGACCCGCCAGAGATGAGACGCTTACGGCCCAGGAACATGCCACTCCATAGGTTGTGACACCACCACCACCTCCTCCACGTGTTTTTGATCTAGACAAGGTTGCAAAGAAAATTAAGAATCTGGGAGGCGTGCATTTCACGGGCCAAGAGACGGTGACAGAGGCACAAGCGTGGCTTAAGACAATTGAGAAGATCTTTGGAGGATTAGAACTAGAAGATCATAGGAAGCTATTTATGGCGACATGGTTCCTGAATGACCAGGCTCAGATTTGGTGGTAAATGGCTATGATTGGTGGTAATGAAGCTTATATAACTTGGGAGAAATTTAAAGAGCTCTTCAATGAGAAGTTTATTCCGCCTCACGAAGTTGAACGCCTTCATGATGAGTTTGCCAACCTCCAACAGGGAAGTATGACTATTGCCGAATATGTGAAGAAATTCTATGAGCTCTCCAAATATGCCCTTGAGTTAGTTCAAGACCCGCTTCAGAAAAATAAGAGATTTATTAATGGTCTTGCGAGAAGGTATCATAATAGAGTGACGGCACACATTGAGCGTCCATTTGCTAAAGTGATCGAAATGGCTTGTAGATATTAGAAGATTGACCAGAAAGGATCTCAGCAAGATCGAGAAAAGAATCAAGCCAATAATAAAAGAAAAGAGTCTAACAAGAAATCAAAGGCGGGTAATCCTTCTACCGCCAAGCCCCAAGAGAAGAAGAAGAGAGACAAGTCCAAGGTGAAATGCTTTAATTGTGACAAGATTGGGCATTTTGATTATGAGTGTAGAGCTTCAAAGAGGCCTAAGAGGAATGAGTCTGGACCTAGTCAGAATCATGGCCAGAATTCTCGCGACATCAAAGAATGCTTTAATTGCCACAAGACAGGGCACTTTATCAGAAATTGTCCTCTGTTGAAGAAATCTGAAGTAGCACATGTCTATGACGGAGCGGCTGCACCGGCTTCTTTTGAAAGAGCAGGTAAACCTGATGTTTTAGGAGGTACTCTTAAAATCAAGAACAATCCTATTATGGTTTTATTTGATACTAGTGCATCTAGAAGTTTCATATCTAATGACACGATTAAAAATCTTAAATTGAAACCCAGAAGACTTAAAGAATCAATTAGAGCCCACAGTCCAATAGGAGGATCACTTATCCTCGGTCAGTATTGTAGAGTGTCTGTTTCTTACTCTTACTTCCACTTCCCTTTTGACTTGATCGTTATGAGTTTTTCTAGATACGATATCATACTTGGGCTAGATTGGCTAACAAAGCATGAGGCTGAGTTACCATGCACTGAAAGAGTAGTCAGAATTAAAACCAAATTAGGAAATATGATGACTATACCATGCCATGACTCAGCCACAGATAGGAAAGAATTTTTGTCTTCTCTAGAAATCACTCCTGCTTCTATTGAGGATATTCCTATCGTCAGAGACTATCCGGATGTGTTTGAAGAAGCAGGCAGTTTACCTCCGCGTAGAGAAATCGACTTCAGAATTGACTTAGTTCCGAATGCAAGGCCCGTTGTACACACTATTCGGAGGATTTCACTAAAAGAAAAAGAGGAACTGAGCAATCAAACTAATCAACTTTTGTGGAAGGGTCTGATTAGACCTAGCTTCTCAAGCTGGGGTGCAGCAGTGGTGTTTGTCCCAAAGTCAGACGGTACCCTCAGGCTATGTGTGGACTACCGTAACCTAAATAAGCAAACGCTGAAAAATAAATACCCACTGCCATGCATTGATGATCTTCTAGACCGCTTGAATGGGGCACAAGTATTCTCTAGGATGGACCTAGCTACAGGTTTCCACCAATTACGCATTGCCGAGGAATGTGTGCCTTTGAAAGCTTTCAGAGGACTAGACTTATTTTATGAATGGCTAGTGATGCCCTTCAGCTTATGCAATGCTCCAGCATACTTTGTTGATCTGATGAATAGAGTATTCCGTGATGTTTTAAATAAATTCGTGCTGGTGTTCATCGATGATATCCGAATCTTCTCTAAATCCATTGCTGAGCACGAAAAGCATTTGAAAAAAGTCTTGGAGATTTTGCGAAGAAATGTGCTGAAATCCAAATTCTCCAAATGCATATTTTGGCAAGAAGAGGTAAAATTCCTCGGCCATGTTGTATCAAAGGAAGGCATCTCAGTAGATCCAGGAAAGATCTCAGCTATCCAAGATTGGAAGCAGCCTAGCACGCCTACAGAAGTCAGAAGTTTATTAGGACTGGCTGGCTATTATTTGAAATTCGTTAAGGATTTTTTGAAATTATCTTGTCCAATGACGAAGCTGACTAAGGAGCATACAAAGTTCATTTGGACACCCGAATGTGAGGCAGCTTTCTAAGAGCTAAAACGGAGACTGATCACTGCTCATGTGTTGACCATTATTGATGGCAATCAGGATCTAAAAGTCAAGATAGACGCTTCTAGAGAAGGTTATTCTTTTCATCTAAATAAACATGTTTGAGATGACATTTTTCTAATGTCAAATCTTATTTTAACATATTATCCTTTTATCTATTTAAGGATTGGTGCGGTGCTAATGCAATGGGACAAAGTAGTCGCATATGCTAGCCGTCAATTAAAACCTCATGAGAAGAATTATGCCACTCATGATGTTGAGCTAATGGCCATCGTATTTGCTTTAAAGATATGGAGGCACTATCTCTTGGGCGAGAAATTCAAGCTATATACTGATCACAAATCCTTAAAGTATATGTTCACCCAAAGAGATTTGAACTTGAGACAGCAGCGTTGGGTTGAATTCCTTGCACCCTATGTCCTGGAAATCTTATATACTCCAGGGAAAGCCAATGTAGTGGCAGATGCTCTCAGCAGGAAGAATACGGCCAGCACCAATCTTATCCTCGCCAATCTCATTATTACACCTTCCTTGATCGATAAGATCTCTTCTCTTCAGAAGAATGATGAATTTATTTAGAGGATCAGCAAAAGAGTTAGGGAAGGAGAACCCACGAGTTTCCAAATTGACAACAAAGGGGTTCTGAGGCTATCAAGCCGAATCTGCATTCCGAACCTCCCTACGCTCAGAAAAGAAGCAATGGATGAATGTCACAAATCTAAACTCAGTATTCATCCAGGGGTGAGCAAAATGTATCATTACCTCAAGCGCACTTTTTGGTGGAGATCTATGAAGAGAGACATTTCTATATATGTTGCTAGATGTCCCACCTGCCAGCAAGTCAAAAGCGATCAGTAGAAGCTAGCAGGATTGTTGCAACCACTAGGGGTTCCAAGTTGGAAATGGGATGAAATTTCTATGGACTTTATTGATGGCTTGCCCCGAACTAGGAAAGGCAATGACAGTATATGGGTGATTGTAGACCGATTCACAAAGACGGCCTATTTCATCCCTGTCAAATCTAATAGAACAGCTCGAAGTTTGGCACATCTTTATTTCAGAGAGATTGTCAGACTACATGGAGTTCCCAGTAGCATTGTCAGTGACCGCGATCCGATATTTGCTAGCAAATTCTGGGAAGATTTCCAAGAAGAGCTTGGGACCAAGTTGAATACGGGCACCGCTTATCAACCTCAGACAGATGGACAGACTGAGAGGGTGAACCGCATATTGGAAGACTTGTTGCGAGCATGCATTCTAGATTTTGCTAGGTCGTGGGAAGATCATTTGCACTTGGTTGAAATCTCTTATAATAACAGTTACCAAGCGAGCTTGCAGATGTCGCCATTTGAAGCATTATATGGCAGGCCATGCAGATCTCCCATATGTTGGGTGGAACCTGGCAATAGATTAGTATTGGGTCCCAACATGATTCGTGAAGCAGTAGATAAAGTTGATTTTATTAAGAAGCGATTACTGGCTGCTCAAAGCCGACAGAAGAGCTATGCAGACACTCGAAGAAGGGATTTCGAACTCTCTGTTAGCGATCTGGTATACTTGAAGGTTTCCTCACTGAGAGGTGTAATTCGATTTGAGAAGACTGGAAAGTTGGCGCCGAGATTCATTGGTCCATTTCTTATTCTCGAAAGGATTTGGACTCTCGCTTATAGGGTGCAGTTGCCTGACTGGTTGCTAGGGGTTCACGATGTATTCCATGTGTCCCAACTTCGGAAGCATGTTCATGATCCAAACTTAGTTGTGGAAGAAGCAGCACAACAAGATTTGGAGATTACACTGAGCTTGGCGGTGAGAAGGGAGCCAGTGAAAATCGTTGGTAAAGAGGTCTGAGTGCTGAGGAACAAGAGTATCCACTTAGTCAAGGTGCAATGGAGCGGGGATCCTAGAGACTGTACATGAGAGACTGAGGATAGCATCAAACAGGACTATCCCAAGTGAAGAGCGGACATCTCCGAGTGACTCTTGTGTCGAGGTACATTTACAATACCTTGCATTTTCCGTTTTGTTTCCTACTTTACTATTGTTTCCTTTTCGAGGACGAAAAGCTTTTAAGTGAGGGAGATTGTAACAACCTGGAAAATCTGAACCAATTTAAAATTTTCATTTTGGCTATTTCAGTAAATTTTGAATAGTTAAAATAATTTATTTTAAATAATAACGATTAAAAATTTATTTTAATCGAAGTTAGAGCGAATATATTTATTTTGATTTCAAAAAGAATTGGAAATAGTTTGGCAGTTTGAAAAGTCAAACCTGAACTTTGATTGAATGTACCAGATTCAAAATTTATCGGATTTTAGTGAAACTAAAAATATCCAAATCTGTTTAAAAGTATCTTTCCAACGAATCCGAAAAATCGAAATTCCATAGCGGAAATCAAAAGTTATGGCCAGTTGAATATTCAGAACAGTCGCTATAGTATAATTTATAGCCTGTATAAAAGGCCATTTTTCAAACGAGGAATGTCAAATTATTGCTAAGTTTAATTTTCCAGAATTTTTGTAATTAATATGTGAGCGTGGCAAACGAAAATGTGTTTTGTCAATTTTAGTCAAATTTAATCGACTTGAAAATGACCATTTTTCAAATGGTCTCCAAATTGAACGAAATTAAATTTGTTAGGACCGTATCGTCAAAACAATGCCAGAAATATATTTTTTGGTATTTTTAGAGTCCGTATGTGGCCCCGGTGAATTTAAATATACGATCGAATTAGTATAATAAAGGATTTAAATTTTAAATTAAATAATTCAGGCTACAAACAGTTGTTTGGGCTAACGGGATCTAGCCCATTAGTTCCGGAACAGGGGTAATTAGGTGGAAACAACCCCTGTTGGACTGAAATTGGATTTGTTTAGGACTTATGGATTTTTTTGTAAAATTTCAATTAAAATATTATAAATATTCACAAAATTCATTTCAAAACCCAAATTTCATAACCAGTCGCCGCCCCCTTTACCTCATGGCTGAAATGCTCCTATCTTCTCTCTCTAATTCTACCAATGCCCTACGAATTAGACCTCACTCCTTTAGACATTATCGAAGAGATTTTCTTGCTCTTCGATTCTATACGGTTGGATCATCATCAAGTGGCACGAACGCCGAGATACAACACCCCACACCCGACGAATTTCAACCGCCGCCGCCCCCTATAGTCTCCATCGCGACGGTCAAAGGTGGGACCCCCTGGTGCGCGCCATCCCCCTCTCTGGCGTGGTGATCTCTGATCGCCTCGAAGCCTGACGGTTTGGGTGAAAATCCCTGACCTAGAATCGAACTATCTGAAAACAGGCGTTGGCCATGGTCTGTGTTGAGGAAGAAGAGGGTAAACCCTTATATTATTTTAATAATTTAATTTAAAATTATTATCAATTTTATATAAATCATAACTAATTCATACGAATTCGAAATTGAATGATTTCAAATCCTATACGATCGTGAAACCAAGATCTACGTTGTTGTCCTGACTAGGATCAATTCTGAGCTGATAAGATTTTGGCCAAAGTTGTAGATCCGAACAAGTCAGATTCACACGACTGTGAAATTTCTGATTTAAATAATTAATCAATTTAATTATTTTTCTCGCTATCTAAATAGTTGTATGTATGTTAATGATTTAGATCTGCGATGTTATGAAATTTAGAATTGTTGGTCTGTTGTTTGGTGGTGTATTGAGATGTTCATGATTGATTAGATACGATTAAATTTCTACCTTTTTATTTAATCTCTAGTTGCGGTTAAATACAGATCTAAAATAAAATCATATGTTATTTTAGATCCATCCATTAATATTGAGGTGATTTATTCATAAAAATATAGTTTTTACTGAATAACATAAACATAGAATTAATTTAGAATAAAGAATTCATCTTTATTTTGGATTATGAGAATATATTAAAAAGATACATTTTTATTTACATTTTAGATGTAAATAAAAGAATAAAATTAAAAGTTACATTATTATTTACATTTTAGATGTAAATAAAAGAATAGATTAGAAAGTTACATTTTTGTTTACATTTTAGATGTAAATAAAAGAATAGACTAAAAGGTTATATTTTTATTTACATTTTATATGTAAATAAAAGAATAGATTAAAGAGTTACATTATAATTTACATTTTAGATATATATAAAAGATAAAATTTAAAAGTTACATTTTTGTTTACATTTTAGTTGTAATAAAAATGATAGAATTAAAGGTTGCATTTTTATCATCAAATTAGAGACAATATAAAAGATAGAATTTAAAAGTTACATTTTTGTTGAAATTTTAGATGTAAGTAAAAGAATAAAATCAAAAGTTACATTTTTGTTGACATTTTAGATGTAATAAAAAGAATGGAATTAAAAGTAATATTTTTATAGTCATTCTAGAGACAATAAAAAGAATAGAATTAAAATTACATTTTTGTTGACACTTTAGATGTAAGAAAAAGAATAAAATCAAAAGTTACATTTTTGTTGACATTTTAGATGTAATAAAAAGAATGGAATTAAAAGTAATATTTTTATTGTCATTTTAGAGTCAACAAAAAGAGTAGAAATAAAAAGTTACATTTTTATTTACATTTTAGATGTAAATGAAAAGAATAGAATTAAAAGTTACATTTTCATTGTCATGTTATATGTATAAAAAGAGTAGAAATAAATGTTGCATTTTTATTGTCATTTTAGAGACAATAAAAAGAGTAGAAATAAATGTTACATTTTTATTGTCATTTTAGAGACAATTAAAAGAGTAGAAATAAATGTTACATTTTTATTGTCATTTTAGAGAAAATAAAAAGAGTAGAAATAAAAAGTTACATTTTTATTTACATTTTAGATGTAAATGAAAAGAATAGAATTAAAAGTTACATTTTCATTGTCATGTTATATGTAATAAAAAGAGTAGAAATAAATGTTACATTTTTATTGTCATTTAAGACAATAAAAAGAGTAGGAATAAATGTTACATTTTATTGTCATTTTAGAGATAATAAAAAGAATAGAATTAAAAGTTACATTTTCATTATCATGATATATGTAATAAAGAGAGTAGAATTAAAAATCATGTTTTTATTGTCATTTGGTTTCAATAAAAAGAGTGAACATTAATAATATATTTTCAATGTAATTTAGTTTCCATTGGAAAGAATTAGACATTAAAACATGATTTGTTTCAAATTGTCACTTTTATCATGTTAGTTAGGATTTAGAAAATCATATGTAAAATTTCTAACATGAATATGAACTGTACTTGGCTTACATGTGATTGATTGAAAGTAGTTGAAATCGCCAAATGATTTATATTATATATAAATATTAATTAAAATTAAACGAATCGCGCGCGGTAGTTCGCGTTTCGAAATCGTAACTTTAAAAGATTATACCGAAAGATCCATCTGTCGGATTTTTCCAAAACTAGAACCGTTAGGACTACTTTGGGAAGATCTTTTCAACGAAATAAATTTTGTTAAAATCCAACGGTTAGATTTCGAGATAAGTGTAAACCAAATTTCGATAAAAACAGCGCCAGGGTCGTCCATCGACCGGAAGCGTTGTTAATAAATTTGGCTATTTTTATATAAATAAAAATAGCGATTAATCGTTACTAATACTATTAATGATATGAAATGATTTTAAACTATATATATGCGAGAATCATTTGAAAAGACCAAGTTAAATCTCATTTCAAATGATTGAACGACGATCTAAATTGAAGATCTTAAAGACGGAGATTGAAGACCGACGATCTTCACATCGAAAGGATAACTACTGATGCCTGGCATTGGCTAGCTACCAATAAAGGGTTCAAGTGGTAGTTGTCCGGATGTACTTGTTGATTATCTAGATACGCAAGGACCTGTAACACCCCACCTCCGCCAATGCCACTCTTGCAAGTGCACTGGCTTTGGAGGGGCGTTAAACGAGGTAAACATGCATGAAGATATCACAAGACAGAACATATAAGTAAAACAGAGTAGTAAAGCAGCGGATAAAACTAACATTTCAAAACCATAGTCAAGTTACATCAAAGTACTTGGTCATTATTTTCCCACAAAACAAAGTCTAGAACATAAACTGAAAACTGGAAAAAAACATAAAGTAACTATCCCCAAAGTAGAATAAAGCCATAGCATGCTCAAGTCCAAACCGTACATGAGCTATCCAGAAAAGCAGCTAAAGATCCAGCTAGGTACCAGTGTTCCCACCCTGCAAACCTGGGGGGGAAACGGAAGAAAAGAGGCGAAAGGAAACGGGTCAGTCAAAAAGACTGGTAAGTCCTACCTACTATTAGTATAAAAACTAATAAAGTTAACTGGACATGTGAAGAAGAGATGAAACATAGGGTGATAACTGGCATGGTGAAAAGATAGATCAAGTGTGGCATCGCATATACAAGGTTAAGTTGCACCAAATGTGTACTAGTAATCTATGTCAAGTATCAACAAGAAAAGATCCCTTGGTCCAATCTTGGCCCAATATCCCGAGATGACCTAGATCAAGGTCCAACAACACGGTCTAGTCGATCGGCTCCCTAAAAGCCTAACTCGTCAAGTGTCGGTGTCATACGGCCCAATCACGAAGTGTAGTCAAACTGTGCTAGATCCACCCTAGGGTGTATCAAGCCCTAGGGTGCCAACCACGGACACAAATCAAGCACGCACAGTCTAATCCTATGGGTGCCCGTGTCTGCTTTTTCAACTCCGGACTATGTGCATGACCATAGTCCGCCTGAACCTACACCGGCGCACCTACTCAGCCGTCGTTTTGGTCGCTTACATGTCAGCCCAGTAATCCTGCCCTACCCTAGCCTAGTCCCTAGGGTATCATGATACAATCAAGAGGGTTACTGGTGAAAAGGACCACGTAACTAGGGTTTCTAACGGGTTAAACGTGGTTAACCCTATCCACTCACGTTGGTTAAATATACCCAAGGTTCATGACTTAACCCCATCAACCCATCGTGTTTAATTGGTTAAGTATTCAAGTGGTCCAAGACTTAACCCTATCATGTGGCATTAATTAATTTAATGCACCCAACCTCCCACATTAGACCTTGTTGTGGTTACTAGTTAAGCCGGGCGGGTCCGGGTAGCTTTACACCACAACTTGGTCTAACCTCGGGTTTCAAGTGCGACATGACCAACTACTCACATTGGATCCTATTGCTTGTAGCCACTAGTTAAGCCGGTCGGTTCCAGGTAGATTTATGCTACAAACTCAACCCAACCTCGAGTTGGTCATTCTCATGTTTTCTAGAAGTCATGTCCAAGTTCATTTTCATGTTTCAAGCATAATCACATGTCATATTTCATGTTATCTTTTCAAGTCATGTCCTTATGTCATTTTAGTTTACCCATAACGTAACCCCATCGCATGTAAGTTCGCATAGACGAAAATAGATCTCAAAGAGGGAACTTAGAAGCATGACATAATTAATAAGGTTTGGGCCAGAAGTTAATCATGGTGGCATATGAGGCAAATGTGTTCATAAACTTGCATATTACATTATAGGCCTCAAAACATGCATGATACCAACTTTAGCAAAATAAATGAAACATGGTCATAAATAACATGGGATGATAACAAGTGATTCACATATAACATCATATGCAAGCTAACATAAGGGTTATGAGAGTTTCTATGTTGCAACATTTTCAAACCAAAGATCATAGCTTTTTATGCACAAAGTCAAGGTGGTAGCTTTACAAACATGCATAGAATAAGCCTATGCATAACATGATAGAATCAAAGCTCGTAGCTTTCTATGCACGAAGTCAAGGTGATAGCTTTACAAACATGCATAGAATAAGCCTATGCATAACATGATAGAATCAAAGCACAAATCATACTTAGGCCCAAACTCAAACTTGCAACATGTCATATTTAACTTCATAGTTAGAATCTAAGAGTAGAATAGGGCTTACAATGCTATGAAGACTTGTAAAATATAAATAAGATTGAGACGAAGCCAGCAACTCTAAAACTCCCAAATGATAAGCTTCAATGAAAACCCTTGAGAAATAAAAAAGAAGATCCTTGCTTTGATGAAGAAAGATTGAACTTTGGCCTTGAATCAAGCTTAGAAACTCTCAAACAAGCTTAGGAACTCTCATATGAATGAAGATGGAGGCTATGACAAGAGGGTGGAGGCCATGATAAAACATTTTGGCATAGTTTAGTTGTAGGAATGATTTATGTTGATTTAGGCTAGGTATTAGGGTCTTTTCATAGAAGATTAGGTTAGTTTAGGTCATAGGATTAACCCTAATTCAGATCTGGGACATCAATTTACGTCACTAGCCTCCAAACAAGCCTTGAGAAACAAGTCAGGTGCACCCAGGCCAGACTGGCCGACCACCCAAGTCAACAGGGGTGTCGACTGGGCAGTCGACACAACCTGGGGTGTGTCGACTCCCAAGTCGACTCCCCAGTCGACTTGGGGAGTGGCGGGATCTTTTCCTGCCCAGCTGAATTTGAAATCTGTTTTTAAATTTGAATTTTCTGAAAACTTCTATGGGCCTTAACTGGGTCATACGGACTCCAATTTTCGAAAACTCGGACTCTATTTCGCGTATTTTTCCGAGACGGACGCAATGGCACAGCCCGTTTCCCCTGATTTAGATTTTATCATTTAATTCTGCCTTGATTTATGTTATAACTTGTTATTTAAAATACGGGTTGTTACATCCTCCCCACCTTAAAGGATTTCGTCCTCGAAATCTCTAAGTTAGGAAGAACGTATCCTACCATCCATCATCCATCTACTCAAAACATCATCCACGTGCAGTCAATATCCTTAACAAATTCTAAATGATGTATGATTATATGCAAAGGTGTGTGTATATGTACTTATCTAATGCGAAAATCAGGCGGTTACTGATTCAGTAAACCTCCTTAATGCAAAGCATGTTAGTGAAATGCGTCCATATGTATGCAAATTCCTAACATAATTTATAATATCTATATGAGTGCACATAACATTCATCCATATGCAGCATCCACGCGATAACATAACAAGTTTCATCCATGAATAAGTATAAGCACTCATGCATATGCAATATGAAAGTGTGTGAGCCGATCTTAGTACCTAATGTGTATCATGCATCCACGAGTATCCACTTGCAAACACTTGCAACCACTTGCAAACATCAAGCATAACATGTTTCAAATACATGTTTCATCCAAAGGGTTTCTACCTAAGGTTCTTATGACAAGGTTAACGAGATAACAAGATAAACAGGATAAACATGGATAGCAAAAAGGAAGATATGCTAAAAAGGAAAAGAGATCGAGAATGTACCCTCAAAAATAAATGGATAAAGCCCACGCATCTTTTCCTCGGTTTCCCAAGTTGCATCCTCTTCGGCTTCACTCCACTGAACTTTCACCAATTTGACTTCTCGATTTCTTAGCTTCTTGATCTCCGTTCCCAAGATACGAATCGGAGCTCTCCTCAAGGTTGCCTCTTTCTCTACCTCCACGTCTTCAAGAATGCTTGGTTCAACCACCTCAGCGGACTCATGTAGGCACTTTCGGAGATGCGAGACATGAAAGACATTATGCACTGCGGCTAGCTTCTCGGGCAATTCCACCTTATAAGCAATCTTTCCAATTCTCTCTATGATAGGGAAGGGTCTTACGAACCTTGGTGCCAGCTTCCCAACTTCTCCAAAATGAACCACATTACGCAAAGGAGAAACCTTCACGAAAACCATATCCCCAACTTCGAATTCCAAATCTGTCCTTCGCTTGTCAGCATAGGATTTCTGTCGGTCTTGGGCCGCTTTCATCCGTCTTCTCACCAATTCAACTTTCTCGGATGTGTCCCGTATCATATCGGGCCCAAGTATAAGCATATCCGTTGTCTCCCACCAACAAGATGGTGACCTACACGGCCTCCCATACAAAGCTTCAAATGGTGCCATCCCTATGCTAGCTTGATAGCTATTATTATAAGCAAACTCTACAAGAGGGAGGTGGTCTTCCCAAGTAGCACCGAAGTCAAGAACACAAAGCCTCAAGAGATCTTCTAGCACTCTATTCACCCTTTCGGTTTGGCCATCCGTCTGGGGGTGATAGGCTGTACTTAGATTCAATCGCGTACCCATCGCCTCTTGCAAACTATTCCAGAACTGGCTAGTGAAGATTGGGTCACGATCGCTAACTATGCTAGAGGGAACTCCATGCAACCTTACTATCTCTCGAAGATAAACAAATGCTAGCCATGATGCGGTCCTCTTGCTCTTCACTGGAATGAAATGAGCACTCTTTGTAAGTCTGTTAACTATGACCCATATGCTCGTATTCCCTTTCCTTGACCTAGGCAATCCATCCACAAAATCCATAGAGATACTTTCCCACTTCCATTGCAGGAACTCCAATGGATGTAATAGCCCACCGGGTTTCTTCGACTCGGCTTTCACTTGTTGGCACACCATGCACTTTGAAACATACTCTGCCACATCCTTCTTCATTCCAGCCCAAAAGAAAATGCGCTTCATATCCCTATACATCTTATCTCCTCCAGGATGTATAGTCATCTTCGAGTGATGCGCTTCTTCGAGAACTTTATGCACCAAGTCTCCTACTTGTGGAACGCATAGCCTTCCATCACGCCTTAGCCAACCCCTGTCATCAATAGTATATCTAGCAAGGTGACTAGACGTCTCACCACGAATCAACTTGTCCATGATCCCGACTATCTGCGGGTCTTCCTTCTGCGAAGTCCCTACTGGATCAAGAAGTATAGGTCTAAGCTCAAGAGATGCCAACGAACCCGTCATCGACTCAATAGCTGTTGTGAAATCAAAGGTCGCCAAGAACTATAGACTCCTCATCTCAACAAATAAGGGACTCAAAGTCAACCTACTTCTGCTTAGTGCATCTGCCACAACATTACCCTTGCCAGGGTATAAGCTATCTCGAAGTCATAAGATGC
Organism: Allium sativum; assembly: GCA_030737875.1. NCBI lineage: Eukaryota > Viridiplantae > Streptophyta > Magnoliopsida > Asparagales > Amaryllidaceae > Allium > Allium sativum. Next base: position 1,048,095,385 of record CM060922.1, read on the forward strand.
CAAGAATTCCATCCACCTTTGCTGCCTTAGATTCAGATCTTTCTGCGAGAAGAGGTACTTGAGCGACTTGTGATCCGTATATAACTCAAACCTTTCGCCTAGAAGGTAGTGGCGCCAGGATTTGAGTGCAAAGACGATCGCTGCCAACTCCAAATCATGAGTGGGATAGTTCTTCTCATGAACTTTAAGTTGCCTACCCCCATAACATATCACTCTTCCTTCCTGCATCAGGACAGCACCTAAACCCGTGCCATAAGCATCGGTGTACACGGTAAACATCTTACCGCCATCAGGTAATGCCAAAACTGGAGCTGTAGTAAGGGCCCTCTTGAGCCTTTGAAAAGCAAGATCACACTCTAAGTCCCATGCAAAGACTAAGTTCTTCTTCGTCAACTTAGTAAGAGGGGCTGAAATCTTAGCGAAGTCCCTGATGAACTTCCTATAGTAGCCCGCCAGACCGAGAAAGCTTCTTACTTCGGTTGCATTCCTAGGAGTCTTCCAGTCTTGAACTGCAACCACTTTCGCGGGATCCACCGCTATGCCTTGCTTAGAAACTATATGTCCAAGAAACCGAACTTCCCTTCTCCATAAATGGCATTTCGAGAACTTGGCTTTCAACTGATGGGCTCTAAGCGTATCCATCACTTCCTTGAGATGTCTAGCATGCTCTTCCTCATCCTTTGAGAAGATCAGAATATCATCCACGAAGACAACCACAAACTTGTTAAGGAACTCCCTGAACACCCTACTCATCAAATCTACGAAGTAGGCGGGTGCATTAGTCAAACCGAATGGCATGACAAGCCATTCAAAGAATCCATCTGGAGTCCTAAATGCAGCCTTATCAATACTATCCTCAGCCACTCTAAGCTGATGGAATCCGGTGGCTAGATCGAGTTGAGAGAAAACAGAAGCACCAACAAGCTGGTCAAAGAGATCATCAATCCTTGGTAATGGGTGCCTATTCTTCTTTGTCAGCTTGTTCAACTCTCGATAATCAACACATAGACGAAGCGAACCGTCCGCCTTAGTAGCGAATACCACAGGAGCACCCCATTCAGAAATGCTTCGCCTAATAAAATTCTTCTCAAGCAACTCCTTGATTTGCTTACTGAGCTCTCTTCTTTCTCGCGGGGCCATGTGCCTAACGGGCAATGAAACTGGCTTGGCATTATCAACAAGATAAATGCGGAAATCTATCTCTCGTTTAGGGGGTAACCCCTTAACCTCTTTAAAGACATCAGGATAGTCTTGGACCACCCTTACAGATTGCAGATCATCGATGGACGAGTCAAGAGATTCAAGATAACATAACATGACGGGATCTCTAGGGTTACAAGAAATCTCTAGGGTTAAACCGAGGCGAGTCATGAGCCTCACCACCCTATGCTCACAATCGAGGATGGCTCCATAACTGGACAACCAATCCATGCCCAAAATCAACCCGTATCCCGTGAACCCGAGAACATAAGCATTACACGTGAATTCTACGGTCAAGATAGAAATCTTCAAATCCACACAAATCATAGATAGATGGGCGGAACCCCCAATTGGATTTGAAACACTAACGGGATCCTCAACAAGACTAGTACTTAGGTGCAAACTTTCAACAAGATCAGAAGAAATAAAACTATGCGATGCGCCAGAATCAAATAAGGTGTGAACAGGATAATTAGAAATATAAACAAGGCTTTCTACAAAAATACTACCTCGGTCCTGAACTGGAGCAGTGTTGAGAGCATGCACTTGCCCTCCAGAAGGTCATGCACGCTGAGTCTGCCCTTGCCCTTGTCCTTGCTTCTTGGGGCAATCCTTGCTAAGGTGTCCAGGCTCTCCATAGTGAAAGCATTCGCCCAACTTCCTCTTCTTCTTTCTGCAATCTTTGGCTATGTGCCCAACAATCCCACAGAAGTTGCATTTTCTTGGGTCCTTTGCCTTGTTGTTGTTGGCCTTATTCCCCTTGTTGTTCTGATTGCTCTGATTTCCTCCCCACTTGGAGTCCGTCTTCTTGGTTTGAGTCTCATTAGTCTTGACTTCTTTCTTGCCATTCTTATCGTCTCCTTGAAGCAATGCCATGTCCACTAGGCCTTCAAAAGTGGCCCCCATGGGTATATGAGATAGGGCTAAACCTTGTAATGGCTCATTCAACCCTCGTGCAAAGCGTAAAGCCTTCTTCTGGGGAGTATTAACCATGTCCAAACCGAATCGAGCGAGCTGGTTAAACTTATTCACATACTCCCTCACTGTCATGTCCCCGTGCTTCAAAGATATAAACTTCTCCAATTGCAGATTCGCCTCAGCAGATGATAGAAACTTAAGCCCAAACCTCGTCCTAAAGTCGGCCCAAGTCTCTATAGGCCCAGTAGCATTGGTGACCTCCCACCAATAAGCAGCTTCTTCTTTTAATAGCCATGCTACCAATAAAACCTTTCTATGGTCTTCCACATCAAAGATAGCGAAGAGATCTTCGGTTTCTTTCAACCAATTTCTCGCCTCCACAAAAGTCTCCGTCCCAATAAAATTCTTGCCACCCATCGCCTTAAAGTCTTTGCAAACCTTTGCGAAATCTGCTTGTGGATGCTGAGGAGGAGGAAGAGGAACCTCAGTTACGGTGGGGGTATTTGCTGGGCCCGCATCGTTGGCCCTAGCTTTCAAGTATCTCCGGAACCATCCGGGAATGGTTACTCCCTCGGGAAGGTTAAGATCGGCCATGCTGAAAAAGGAAAAGATAGATTAAGAACGAGGAAACAAAGGATAGTGCTAATGGCTTTTGGGGAATAGCCTTTTAAAATAAACTAGACTTTTCTTAGAAAATACTTAATTGGTTTTGAAAATAGTTTTCCAAAAAGGTAAGTTTTAAAAACACTTTTGCTCAAATCTTGTAAACCTTATGCTCTGATACCAAATGTAACACCCCACCTCCGCCAATGCCACTCTTGCAAGTGCACTGGCTTTGGAGGGGCGTTAAACGAGGTAAACATGCATGCAGATATCACAAGACAGAACATATAAGTAAAACAGAGTAGTAAAGCAGCGGATAAAACTAACATTTCAAAACCATAGTCAAGTTACATCAAAGTACTTGGTCATTATTTTCCCACAAAACAAAGTCTAGAACATAAACTGAAAACTGGAAAAAAACATAAAGTGACTATCCCCAAAGTAGAATAAAGCCATAGCATGCTCAAGTCCAAACCGTACATGAGCTATCCAGAAAAGCAGCTAAAGATCCAGCTAGGTACCAGTGTTCCCACCCTGCAAACCTGGGGGGGAAACGGAAGAAAAGAGGCGAAAGGAAACGGGTCAGTCAAAAAGACTGGTAAGTCCTACCTACTATTAGTATAAAAACTAATAAAGTTAATTGGACATGTGAAGCAGAGATGAAACATAGGGTGATAACTGGCATGGTGAAAAGATAGATCAAGTGTGACATCGCATATACAAGGTTAAGTTGCACCAAATGTGTACTAGTAATCTATGTCAAGTATCAACAAGAAAAGATCCCTGGGTCCAATCTTGGCCCAATATCCCGAGATGACCTAGATCAAGGTCCAACAACACAGTCTAGTCGATCGGCTCCCTAAAAGCCTAACTCGTCAAGTGTCGGTGTCATACGGCCCAATCACGAAGTGTAGTCAAACTGTGCTAGGTCCACCCTAGGGTGTATCAAGCCCTAGGGTGCCAACCACGGACACAAATCAAGCACGCACAGTCTAAACCTACGGGTGCCCGTGTCTACTTTTTCAACTCCGGACTATGTGCACGACATAGTCATGTCCTTATGTCATTTTAGTTTACCCATAACGTAACCCCATCGCATGTAAGTTCGCATAGACGAAAATAGATCTCAAAGAGGGAACTTAGAAGCATGACATAATTAATAAGGTTTGGGCCAGAAGTTAATCATGGTGGTATATGAGGCAAATGTGTTCATAAACTTGCATATTACATTATAGGCCTCAAAACATGCATGATACCAACTTTAGCAAAATAGATGAAACATGGTCATAAATAACATGGGATGATAACAAGTGATTCGCATATAACATCATATGCAAGCTAACATAAGGGTTATGAGAGTTTCTGTGTTGCACCATTTTCAAACCAAAGCTCATAGCTTTTTATGCACAAAGTCAAGGTGGTAGCTTTACAAACATGCATAGAATAAGCCTATGCATAACATGATAGAATCAAAGCTCACAGCTTTCTATGCACAAAGTCAAGGTGATAGCTTTACAAACATGCATAGAATAAGCCTATGCATAACATGATAGAATCAAAGCACAAATCATACTTAGGCCCAAACTCAAACTTGCAACATGTCATATTTAACTTCATAGTTAGAATCTAAGAGTAGAATAGGGCTTACAATGCTATGAAGACTTGTAAAATATAAATAAGATTGAGACGAAGCCACTAGCAACTCTAAAACTCCCAAATGATAAGCTTCAATGAAAACCCTTGAGAAATAAAAAAGAAGATCCTTGCTTTGATGAAGAAAGATTGAACTTTGGCCTTGAATCAAGATTAGAAACTCTCAAACAAGCTTAGGAACTCTCATATGAATGAAGATGGAGGCTATGACAAGAGGGTGGAGGCCATGATAAAATATTTTGGCATAGTTTAGTTGTAGGAATGATTTATGTTGATTTAGGCTAGGTATTAGGGTCTTTTTATAGAAGATTAGGTTAGTTCAGGCCATAGGATTAACCCTAATTCAGATCTGGGCCATCAATTTACGTCACTAGCCTCCAAACAAGCCTTGAGAAACAAGTCAGGTGCACCCAGGCCAGACTGGCCGACCACCCAAGTCGACAGGGGTGTCGACTGGGCAGTCGACACAGCCTGGGGTGTGTCAACTCCCAAGTCGACTCCCCTGTCGACTTGGGGAGTGGCGGGATCTTTTCCCGCCCATCCTGCCCAGCTGAATTTGAAATCTGTTTTTAAATTTGAATTTTCTGAAAACTTCTATGGGCCTTAACTGGGTTATACGGACTCCGATTTTTGAAAACTCGGACTCTATTTCGCGTATTTTTCCGAGACGGACGCAATGGCACAGCTCGTTTCCCCTGATTCAGATTTTATCATTTAATTCTGCCTTGATTTATGTTATAACTTGTTATTCAAAATACGGGTTGTTACAGCACCTCTCTTCCGTATTGGACATATGGGACGAGGAATAAGGTGACTCCGGTTTCGTTCAGACCCAGAACGGACTTGTAAATGGATGTGTGTCCGACATTGAATTTCATCCTGTGTAATTAAATTGATTTCTATTAATATATATCTGTGGTGGCGGAGAATTTATTCTCTTGCTTAACACCCTTCTTTGAGACGCATGAGCTCAAAGGTTATATATTGGTAGTTATCGATCGCATGGCATGAATTGTCAATGTGACATGCCAAGATGCAATTGATCGAGGCTTTTGTTGAAAAGCAAAGCCTTGTGGATGATGATCAAAGTATAGCCTATTTCGGCATAGCTTTGTGTATTACGTTACCTCGCGGGCCTCACACGCCTGCAGAGTAAAAAACGGGATGTTTGGGTTTTTAAAGGCCCGACATTTTTACTTATGTGGTTGTTGGAATGAGGCGCCTTGGATTTATTGGTCTCCAATGGCCAAATTATAGGTCCAATAGGATCGAGGAGCATGTGTTCAGGCATAACTAATCCACTAAAGTATTTGTGGACCGACCCTGTAGTATCCAAGGGTTTGCCAGCGTCCGAATCCTGAGACATTGCTAGAGTGTCTCAAATCGGTTAGGAGATCGTCCCTAGCCTTGACTCGTGATAGAAATCCACTCTCCAATATGACATCACGGTTTTGATTGTAAACCTATGTATGGCGACATAGTATATGGTAGCTATGCCGTCTATGATTGATACATTTACTTTGAAGTATTTTTGAAACTTATTAGACACTAATAATAATATTAAAAATATTATTTTCTATATATCAAGCATTTTTGATCATTGTAAGGTAAAACTCTATCCTCCGGTCTGCGTTGCATTGTGTGATGGACATGGGTCTTATAATGATTTCATTTTCTAAAAAGCATTGCGTTGTTTTTGACTTAAAATTTATAGAACTTATGCACTGGCAATCCAATGGAGTAAACCCGTTCCGCGTTAGAGGCGTGGTCCAATGATTATCCATATTGTTAGTTAAGTAAGATTTCTCATACCAGTCCCATGACTGGCTCGTAGTTTGTTTCACTTTGCAAACTCGTGTGCCCTCTTTCCACACGGACAGCCAAATGACAGGTTTTTAGGTATGGATATTTTTTGGACTGGAGCTTGCTAAGGAAGAGGATGAAGACTCTTTTCTTTTACCTTTTTATTTACCTCTTTAGACATTGAGACATTATTGAGCATTGATGTATTTTGATGGAGATTGAGACCTTATTTCTTTCCTTGTTTTAGACATCTATTTTTCTAATTGTATCCTGTACTGCGTACTTTGATGTCTGTGATGATATGTTGTGAAGACATTTCCATTTTCGCTGCAATGATTTATATGTCCTGCTATTATCTAAGGTCTGTTATTATTTTAATTATGTTATGCTCCTATGATTATCCTTACTTTCGTACCATGGAAGTTGGGGTCGTCACAATATTAAATGGTATAATTAAAAAGATAGACATATGAGTAGGGTTATTCCTCGGAAATTGTATGCTTCTTTTCTAGGGGATATGTGATGGCATAACTAGGGATGGTTGATACACGAGTTCCTAAAGGGCTGCCTGTCTAAGAGAAATATTAAGTGTCTAGATGTTTGCCCATAATAACTAGTTAAATAGTAATGCATTTGTCTGCCAGAGAGGTCTTAAATGGTAATGAGAGTCTTTCTACACCCTATATTAAGTGGAAGATTACTATTTTCGGTATTACAAAAAAATAAATTATTTGATAACACTAAGATGAGGTCTTACATGATTAAGGTCCTCCATAGGGTATTAAGTGATAGTAGGAATCCACCCATAATTAAATATAGGTAATGGCCTTAAGTAACCAAATTATAGTCCCTTCGTAAGGTATTAGATATTCGCCTTTATATAAGCATGTGGGCATTAAGTGATCTTAGAGTTGTCTACCCAATTAGTACATGTATTTGTGTGTTGAAATTATATATACATACCTTGATGAATTCATACTGCCAAGTACAAGAAACAGACATTCCTTAAACTTATGTGATTTTCTTTCACTAGAACTTGTTGTTCTGATTGACCTCCTCTTAACAAATAAATAGGTTAGTAGGTGGGAAAGCTTGACTGATGAAGCCATGGAGATTGGACTCTGGCGAAGGAGATTTGATAGCTTATATTACTATTATTATTATCATGTTTGGCAGATTGTTGTAATCATGGAATATTATTATTGATATACCTTGATATAACAATTGAAATTTGATGTAATCAACACTATTATGGTTTTATTTATTGGTATATATATTTTCAGTTATTATATTGTATCCCTTCATTGTTAGATTCTGATTTCATTTTCATTTTGGATCTATTTATGTATTCGTTATCGAAACCAATGATCCAAAAGAATGACTCAATGTTCCGATGGGCCTTTTCTAGGTTAGGATTTAGGTCCATTCCCAGCGGGTTATTACATGTGGTATCAGAGCATAGTTTACCCGATTACGGGGAATAATACGTACGAGGGACGCGCTTGTTGTTTGAAAAGGTTTCCAAATTATACACACACACACACACACTCATATAAACTACACCCCAAAGACATACATGATTATACTAGGCAAATTCTGTCTTTCTTCCTATTTGCTTTTGGCTTAAATACTATCTTAGGGATTTCCACTGAAGGTATATCTTTTTTCAAATAGTAGAAATGACTAATGATAAACCAAGCAAGGGAATCAGGCAGGGCCTCGGTACTTGTCCAAGTGGTTCTAGCAGTACTTAAGGACTGTAGAACAATTTCCGTTGTCCCTCCGGCCCTAGCGGGACCAACAACTCTACCCGGTACTTTGGTCCTTAACTTTCCTTATCTCTCTAAGGATTCTTTAATCTAGGAGGCAAGCGTATCTTGGAATTGAAGGATTTCTTGAAGCTAAGGCATGGATATTTGAGTGTGGTTATATCTTCGAGGATACGAGATGGGAGGACTGATTGAAACGTCGGGTAGCCGCTTGGTATCATAAAGGCGAAGCATTGGAGTGGTGGAATATTATTTTCGAGGATAATATAGGCGAATATTTACTTGGAATGAGTTTAAGGCCTGATTTGAAGTTAATTTTTTACCCAATGCTGAGGTGAGTTTGCAAATGAATAAGCTTATCTAACTAAAACAAGGACAACTAGGTCTGAGGGAGTACATTACGAAGTTTACGAGTTGTCTAAATTTGGAAGAGGTCTTCTGGATACACCTATGAATAAGGCACTAAGAATTGTAAAAGGATTTAATTCCCCTTTGAGAGAGATATTGTTAGTGCAAGTGACTTTTGGAGCAACTTTTGAACGGGTGTTGGAGACCACTATCTTATGTACTACAGAGTGAAAGAAAGAGACTAAGAGTAAGAAAGGTGAAGGTATTTCTAGATTTGGAAAGAACAAAAAGAAAAAATCTTGGATAAAAAGGAAGAATAATAGGAAGTTTAAGAAAGAGGCTAAAGTATGTGGGAGATGCCATAAAAAGGACCATAAGGCCAAAGACCGTATGTAACAACCCGGGTTTTCGCGATCCTGAGTAACCGACATAAACTCAATGTCGACTATTCAAGCATCGGAAACACCGGATAGTCCATGAAAGAAATTAGAGGGTGAGAATAGATAAGATAGAAACTTAGAATAGAAGAAGAAGAAGAACATACAACATCATCAGAGTGACATGAATCTCACAGCGGAACGAACAATATATAATAGATACATAACTTTGAAATAAAATCAGTATATGTGTACAGTAACATTATCAAAGTATAACACTTACAACATAGCGGAAATAAAAAATAGCTATATAACCCTGAAGCCTCCTGCTCCAAGATCTCCAAGTATATTTGTAAAATCCTGACTATTTGACTGCCCGTACAAATTTGGGCACCCAAGAGTTTAGGGAAAAAAATAAACTTTGGGTCAGTCATAGGACTGGTGTGAGTAAAACAATTTAAAAACAGTTTGAGCAATAAAACGATATCTCATAAGACCACGCCGTATAAAGGAATGTGTTTTTTCCTTATGAGAATCCAAAATAATCTTTATATCAAAGTTCTTTTGATATTATAATAGTGTCTATCAACCACAATATAATAATCATCTAGCAGAACGCTGTCATCTCACGTTCCACATATATAGTATACAATCAAAACCGCGAGCACTTATTGGGTAATGGATTTCCAACTATGACAAGGTATGGAACCACCTTCCGATAGTGTACCTTTAGAGAGGAATACACTCGGTTCAACAAGAACATCTTGCAACCCGGCCATACATGACCGACCACTCATTTCACTTGAGTGTATCAAATGTATATCACCAACGGTTGGGATTAGCAACCATTTCCCGAATGGGACATCATCGAATAGATTTAATAATGAAATGCATATCTCTAGATAGGTGATAATACACCGTAATGGAAGCAAACCACACAGCCATGCTGCCTGCCCTATTTTTGTCATTTCCCGGTTGTGAGGCTAGAGGCCACGCTTATCTCTGACAGATCACACAATTATTCACTTTGAATGTCACATCGTCATACCCGCTAAATCACAAATTGATTTCCCCAAAAATACAACGGGTATACAACTAAGAGAAATGAATTCCTCCACCACCAAACATAAATATGTTTGAATAGATCAACTTACACGATCTATTAAATATACTCTGTCAGACATTCTTCCATACATGTCATACTGGGACTGGACAAACCGAAGGCACTATTCCTTAAATCCATCTTAGGCAATTTCTACCTAGGATCGCCAGAACAGCCCTTGCATAACTCCTTCTTCAATTATCTTGATCTTATTTGATTCGCAACGATAATGCCCATACAGAGTGGTTTTCAGATAATGAATCAGATCCCGGTCTCTCCGTATTGACAACGGAAAAATGGTCAAAAACTTCGATAGTCGGTGAGTTAACTATCAAAGAAAAACACGTGTGCAAACAATGATATTATTTCCAATGGAAATTATATCGATCAATCATTATTGAACATTTATCTCTTTAGTTCATTAATTTATTCATTTTTCATCTCCTGTTTCCATATATTCAACATTTCTTATTTTCTAAGTTTAGAAATTATACATTATTTACATTGGAAAACTTTTCCATTTTCTTCTTTTCTGTATTAGAAAACATTTCTGATTCTTATTTGGAAAACATTTCCAAGACTCCTACATTTGGATTTAAACAGTTGTTTAAATAAAACATCGCTATGCCAACTCAAACCATTACCTTCATTAACTAAATTCACTTAACCATCCTTCACTATCAAACCTTAACCATTCCTTAGTTAAAAACGAAGTCAATCAAGTTGGGGTATAACTACCTCTCAGACCTTAACTGAACAACATTTCTAACTTCGAAATAGACAAAGTTCACCTTCCAAATCTTTAACAAACTTCCTTACGTAACTCTCGGAATCTATTTACAAATCCACTTCTTTTATTGAAAACACTGATTATAACTATAGCGTTATAATCCCTAATTCTAAAATATCTAACTTCAAAAATATAACTTTTATTCCTTAATTTAAATAAATAACTAAATAGACAGTTTATAACTAAATAAATAAGTCCTGATTAAAAATGGAAAGTGAATAGTGCTTTCCCGAATTCGATATAATCGAATTCAACGTATAATTCTCTTTCGAATAATCTCTATTCGATAACTCCTTTTTGAATAAACTATATTCGATTAACTCTCTTCGAATAACTAATATTCGAATAACTCCTTTCGAATAACTCTATTTGATTAACTCCTTTCTTCGAATAAACTATATTTGATTAACTCCTTTCTTCGAATAAACTATATTCGATTATTTTTCTTCGAATAACTTATATTCGATTAACTCCTTTCTTCGAATAAACTATATTCGATTAACTCCTTTCTTTGAATAAACTATATTCGATTATCTTTCTTCGAATTACTTATATTCAATTAGCTCCTTTCCTCGAATAAACTATATTCGATTAACTCCTTTCTTCGAATAAACTATATTCGATTATCTTTCTTCGAATAACTTATAATCGATTAGCTCCTTTCTTCGAATAAACTATATTCGATTAACTCCTTTCTTCAAATAAACTATATTCGATTAACTCTATTTGATTAACTCTAATCAATTAGCTCTATTCGAATAACTAATATTTGATTAACTATTACTCGATTAACTCTGATTGATTTACTCTAATTCGATTAACTCTAACGGATTAACTCTAATTCGATTAACTCTAATCGATTAACTCTAATGGATTAACTCTAATTCGATTAACTCTAATCGATTAACTCTAATGGATTAACTCTAATTCGATTAACTCTAGTCGATTAACTCTAATTCGATTAACTCTAATCGATTAACTATATTCGAATAAATTATATTCGATAACTCTTTTCCCTTTTTTCTATTTGTTTTACAAATATTTCCTTTTCTAATCCTAATTTTTCCCTATAAATATTCCTTTTATAATATCATATTTATTTCCCATAAATATTTCCATTTTCTCTTTATTTTCTAAATAAACATTTCTTTTTTTTAACTCTATTTATTTTCTAAATAAATATCTCCTTTTTTAACTCTGTTTGTTTTCTAAATAAATATTTCCATTTATAATCTATTTCTAAATGTTTTACAAATATTTCCTTTTCTATTCTATTTGTAAATGTTTTACAAATATTTCCTTTTCAATTTTATTTGTAAATGTTTTACAAATATTTCCCTTTCTATTTTATTTGTAAATGTTTTACAAATATTTCCTTTTCAATTCTATTTGTAAATGTTTTACAAATATTTCCCTTTCTATTTTATTTGTAAATGTTTTACAAATATTTCTCTTTCTATTTTATTTGTAAATGTTTTACAAATATTTCTCTTTCTAAATACACTTTAAAAATTCTCTTTTTACATTCCAGTATTTCTTATGGTAATTTACATACCCTATAATAATGATCAATATCATCGAACACACATAATCAACAGCAGATTATATATCACATCATATATTTCAATATATGAAAAATAGTAAAATAAATGTCGAGGAATTCAGTTGGATTCCTCCGACCTGTTTCCCTGCATCCACAGATGTTAAACAATACAATTAACATCAATTTCATTTCACTATGAAATATTCTGCTAAACAGAATCAATTTATATATATATATATATATATATATATTTATTTATATAACCAGATCTATAATTTTAACCAATTACTTAGCAGTTTAACCAAACAGTCAATACACAACAATCAATCATCATTTATCAGTACTAAATATACGTTATAAAAATATGAACTGGTAGAGTTGGTGAGTTTTACTCACATTGGACGATCATCATTAAATAACGATAATTGTCGCTTGATTCAGACGGGCAATTTATTTCACTATAAATTGTAACGAACTCCACTTCACTCCCAGTCAGTTCCACTGTTTAACCACCGTCCATACGATCCCATCGGATCCTGTTTTATCCAATTCCGATACCGTATGAGATACTTATTGAATTTACAAGCTAACACTATAATTTAATTTAAATTAAACATGAATTATGATAAAATCTGGGGCTTACTATTTGAAACTGGCCCACTGCCCTCTAAAGCCCAACCCGCTCAAGCCCTTCTTCCTCAAACTCCAGTAAACATCCCGATGCCAAAACATGGCCATACACGACTATCTCCACGCCCGTTTCCTCCATATATCCCACCGAACCCAAAATTAAATTAACCAAATTCATCTCCATCCAATCCTCTTCAACTTCCAATCATCCTTCTGCAACTCGCATGTGAGCATCAAAACGCATTCTCCACTCCAAACGTTGGTGAATAACAAACTATCGAACTCCAATTTCAACGTTTAACCCCAAACTTTGCCAATAGATCCCATTCGATCTCAAGAACTCAAAAACCATACCAAGAACGTCCTTAATCGACTGCACTTCAAGATATTCCCAGCCCTAACTAACGCTGTACATTTTTCAGCGAAAATAAGCTGCGTCGAACCCCTAAATATTTATATAGAGATGAAGAGAAAGTCATGAGGAGTACAACTATATGAGTTTGGGGATTTAAAGAAATTTTTATGATTTTATATTGATTTTCCAAAGAGGATTTTCACGTTTGAAAAGAAACTGATGGAGGCGGATTGTGTTTGACCAGCGAGATGAAATTCCTAGGGTTAGTAAGGATATACAAGTATTTATAGGAAATTTTAATGTTTTTATATTCTAATATTATGTTTGTTTTTAAGCAACCGCTATATCTATTTATTGTTAAAAATTCCTATGATCACATACAATATCGAAAAATCATAAAAATGGACATACAACTAGAGTTTGACATTACGGACCCAACGAAAGTAGTTTCGTCGAATTTCAACTCCGTTTGCTCACATAGTATATTTTTAACCGTCAAATTACTAACTGTTTTTCACATTAAAAATCCGTACGGCCACACACTAACTCCAAAAATCACGAAAATTGAAATATAACAATAATTTAATATTGCGAATCCAACAAAATTATTTTCGTCGAAAACGGAGGTCATTTGCAAAACTGGCTATTGTTAAAGCTCTAAATAATCCCATTTAAATATTAATATATTTAAAAATAATTAAATTAAATATTATCGTATATATATTCACATAGAATATCATATAGCTCCAATTGGATTTATAACTTGATCTTCAAATCCTGGTTGAGTCGATATTCAATTTATATTGAAAAATTCATTTATAATATAAATAAATCGCTATAAATTATAAAGGAATTCCATAACGACTTTTCTAAAATTTGGTTTGGACATAAACCAAAATCTACACGACGAAATCCCGATTTTTCTCCTCCATTAGAAAAATATACTTTACCATCTCCGTACTTCTTGTTTCATGAAAATCCGGCTTAAAAAGGATTCTGTATATTCGTTTAAAGTTCGAATCGCCAAATTACGAATTGCCATGCCATTTCGAGCTCGATTATAATTATAATATAATTTATATGTTCAACTGTCATTTAAATAATATATTCGCTATTATAATTCAATTCTATACTAAATTATATCTTATAAATAATCCAATTCACAACATATTGTGAATTCTACTATTTTCGGTTATTTCGGGATTAAACATATTATCCTATTAATTATATTAATTAAATATTCACTATTATTTAATTAAACAGCGATTTAAATCTCTAAATCACCATTTAAATAATTAAATTAATAAATTATTATACCGTAAAAATACGGGATGTTACACCGTAGGATCAATCTAGCAAAGCTGGAATTCAAAGAGAAATGTTATGGCTGTCATAAGGAAGGACATCTTGCTAGAAAATGCCCCAAGCATAAGGTAGGATCGAGTAGCCAGAATTATGCATTGGAAATTACACCTCTTCAGAGTCAAACATCGAAAGACCAAGGAAAACCAGCCCAAAAGGTATAATTTCTATTTTAGGGACTTCTATTTGTACCCTATTTTATTCTGCAGCATATCATAACTTCGTAGCTAGGAGCATTATTGATTTTTTGAAACTTCCAATTTATGTTGCTAGTATTCCGATAAAGGTGTCCAATCCCATTGGAGAGGTTAAGTTGCTATTATTGATATGAAATGACCTAATACTAGATATAGATGATGTCAATTTATCATGTGATGCGTATATCCTAAGTTTCAAGTGGTATGGACTTATTTTATATATGGATTGGCTATCTTAATATGGGGCCATCCTCGATTGTGATAGAAAGGCCGTTCGTTTGAAGAGCCATGTAGGTTGTAGTTTAGTAGCCCCTAGTAAGGTAGGGCATATAAGGGATCTGACCTTGTTGCATTTTTTATCTTCTAATTCGGAAGGGCCATCTGCAGTGCCTGTTGTCTGTAAATTTCTAGATGTCTTTGTAGAAGTTATGTGGCTTCCATCCAATTGGGAGATCGCTTTTAGGATAGATCTCAAGAAGGATGCAAGGCTTATAGCTCTGTTGTTAAGGCATATGCCTCCTAAGGGAAAGAGAGAGTTGGACAAAAAAATTGAATTGCTAAAAAAAGGATTTATCGACAAAGTACTTTGGAGTGGTGAGCGCCCGTAGTTTTTGCTACAAAGGCGATGTATCTTTAAGACTATGCTTCAATTATAGGGAGTTGGATGAGTTAACCAAGAAGAATAGGTATCCCTTACCTAGGATAGACGACCTATTCGACCATTTGGGAGGTGCTCAAGTATTTTCTCAGTTGGACCTAGCGATGGTATTTTACCAGTTAAGAATTGCTGAGGAAAGAAAATTGAAGTCAACTTTTAGGATACCTGATGTTTTATTTGAGTATGAAATGATGCTCTTCAGACTGATGAATGCCTCCGACTTCTTTGAAGATTTGATGAGTAGAGTGTTTAGGGGCATACTCAACAAGGTAGTTGTAACGACCCGCATTCTACGCATCGCAGGATCGTAGAACATTTATTTCTTTCACATACGAAGTTGTAACTATGGGAGACGACTATTGGGGTCATTTCCCATGTTCATGATTTTTGCCAATTTTTAAATGACCATTTTGCCCTAGCTGGTACTGTTTTGGCCATAACTTTTGATTGGAAAGGAATTTTTACTTGAAACCCCTTCCATTGGCTCCGGATGATGGTTTACAATTCCGTAGAGTGGTCACAATAGCCAAAGGGACTTACCGTTTGGGAGATATGGCTGAAACAAGTTTCAAATGGTGAAAAACAGCTTAACCGGACCTAATTAGGGTGATTAGCAAGAGGACCCATAACCCATTTCGGGATTAGGGTTATGAGGAGGCTGAAATCAGTTAGAGAACGATCTTATTTTCATTTCTCAGCCGCCACTTTCATTCTTAGAACCCTAGCAATGGCCTCCAACACACAAATCAACTTCTAATCACTTTCTAATCAAGGATTAAGCTTAGCAACATCAAATCAAGAAGAAATAGCACCAAATCAGTATTAGAGCTACTATTAGACATCGGTATTTGCCCAAATCAGCGAGGTTTCAGTTCTGAAAAATTTATTTGTGGCCAAGGTGAGTGATTAGCATTGTTTTGACACTAATTACGGCTAATTAGGGGTGATTAGTGATAATTAGCGAAATTATTGCTCAGAAAAATCTGGAAAAAAATTGTAAAATTCTAAAATGGTATTCTAGGGCTCTGATAGAAATTTGGGTTAATTTAGTTAAGTTTTGCTAACCCTATCATTAGTTGTTGTTAAACATGATTAAGGGGAAAACATGGGTTTTTGGGTATGTTTGATCCTTATAAACATGTCATATTGTTGTTTTAGTGTTTGTGGTTAGTTTGCTATGTTGCTATGACTGTATGATATGTTTTGTGATTGATTAGAAGAGTTAGATTGGTCGAAAATGCCGTCGAGTGGCGTAAACAGTCGCTGGAAGAAGTTGCAGGAATTTGGCCGATCCGGATCGGATCGGAGGAAGGAACCCGAACCGAACCGCCCCTCCAAGCTGTTGTATCCACGAGGAGATCTGAATCCGAACCCACGACCTGATCCGCCTCTCGTGTGCCACTCCGACCCGAACCGATGCGCCATGGAGAAGTTGAGAGACCCGACCCGATCCGGAGTGCTTGGGAAGAAGGACCGAACCGGGGAAGTTTCCATGAAGCCAGGAGGTGTGGACTCCGATCCGAACCGCGGAGGAAGGTCACCCCGATCCGACCCGAAGCAGAGAGGAAGGTTGAGCTGGAGATTCCAAACCGATCCAATTGCTTAGGGAGGAGTATTCCGATCCGAGCCGAGGAGCTGATGACCACGACTGAAGTAAAGTAAAGTGAAGAAATGAAGACCGGTCCGGAGAAGAAGGTGTTGACCAGAACCCGAGATGCAAAGGAAGTCCAAATGAGGAGCTTTGACTCAGGATCCAGTTGGGAACCAATGAGTGAGCTTCATGATTGGGCTTTGCTGCGGGACGTGTGCTAAGGGGTTGTCGATGTCTGTAACTTTGAATCACTATGTGTGGGGAGTACGTGAACAGATTCAGGGCCATAGTGGCCTAGGTACGACTAAAGAGCTAATAGACCAATGAAGTGGGGTCGTTTGTAAAGATTTGGTCATGACTCCATGTGGTAAGCTTGGTAGTAGCAGTAGTTGTACAAGTCGAACACCGTCACTACTTCGATGGGTCTAGTGATTGACAGTGGTGGACATCGTATGCTTTACGCACCGAGTGAGAGATGTGAGGATGGTTGCTATGTTTGATTTGTTTGCCATCATTATGACATGCACACCCCCACCCCCGTTATTTTACACCATTTTTTCAGTGGCACCTTAAAATATAGTACGTTATGTAGTGATAACTCTTTGGTTGCAGGTCCAGGTTCAGGTATGGTTTAGTATACCTGTTATTGTTCTGTTTAGCTACTTATCACTCATACCAGACTTTTATCTGACCCAGATTTTTATGTCTCTTCTTATTACTCTGGGTGCTCTCACGAGTAGACTAGAGACAGGTTAGCTGGGTATGCACGAGTAGCTGATCCGGAGACGAGCATGAAGCTTCCACATATGATACATATAGATATTCTCTCAGTGTTGTTGAAGATCACTGCTTGGGCATTAGTAGTGCATCTTCTACTTTAGCTTTCTTTTGTTTAGAGACAGTAATTTGGAAAGTTGTAATAAGCTGTATTTGGATTTCCGCTGCTATGTTGGTTTAGTTTTCAGCTTATGGACTATCTCGCCTGTTTTATGTCAAGATTATGTTATTATTATATTTTGTTCCATGCGCTGTGAGACATTCTACAGGTTCCTTGTTAGTTCATTCTCTTCTTTCTTTTCTTCTGACGACCGTTCCATGCTAGCTGGGCATGTGTACAGTGCACTTACGAAGGAAATGCAGGCTGGTGCGGGGCGGGCCGTCACACTTGGTATCAGAGCTCTAGGTTGCGTAGTTAACCTAGGGAAAGACACCAGGGAGAGATAATACGTATATGAGAGCGCGTATTTGTGATTATTTTGGTTTTAAAGCTATATGTATATATATATATATATTATTAGTATAGCTAAGGATGAAGTCGCACTGCACTGACACCACAAAGAGGATGGTTAATCCTTTTCTCTGTGCAGATTTAACGATGAGCCGATACGCAAGAGGTGCCGGTAGAGGAGCCAATAATGGGAATGCTGCTGACATGAGGACGATGTTTACTGACCTCATGAGAGAGATGCTTAGGGATGTGCAGAGGGAAGCTCCCAATAATGGTAATGGTGGTGGTCCAATAGTGCAGGCGCCAAGGGCCGATTTCGCCAACCTGAACAAGGATTATACTAGTCTTGGTGGGAAGCCGTTACACGGAACGGAGTCGGCTACGGATGTTCAGGATTGGTTGGATAGCTGCGAGCGTATCTTCGAAGACTTGGGTATCGAAGATGCGATGAAGAGAAGGCTAGCATCCCGTCAGCTGCAAGGACGGGCAATGAATTGGTGGAATGCTATAAAGGCAGCTACTCCCGATGATCAGATTACATGGGATCAGTTTAAGGTTCGCTTTAGCGAGAATTTCATTCCAGCTGCTCAGAAGTTAGTGTTGTTTAAGAAATTCTTGGAGCTCAAGCAGAGTGGCAGAGCTGTCTCGGATTATATTGCCGAATTCAACACTTTGTCGAAGTATGGATTATCTCTTATTGATACTGCCGAGAAGAAGAACGAGAATTTCATAACTGGCTTGGATCAGTACTTGGGGGAAAGGCTTATTAACCACATCGATGAGATGTTTGAATCGATTGTGGGGAAAGCATTGAGGTCAGAGAGTCTTTACCCTAAGTCAAAGACTGAGATTGCATCTGCAGGGGAGCCAAAGCCGCAAGCAAGCGGTGGAGGCAAGAATGGTTCTCAGAATAAGAGAAAGCAGAATCAGACCAAGGATGGCCAGAAGAAAAAGAATAAGCAAGACGTTGAGTGCTTCAGCTGTGGTAAGAAGGGCCATTATGCTAGTAATTGTCGGGCCAAGCCAGCGGATAGGAAGTGCTTCAACTGTGGCCAAGTGGGACATCACAAGGAATAGTGTCCGCAACCCCCTAAAGAAAAGCAGATGTTGAAAGCATATACCCTTAATGCTATTCCTTCTTCGTCGAATGCCCCAACTGCGGCGGAGAAGGGAAAGAATTTCGTTATTCAAGGCATGCTTTCTGTTTATGATGTTCCTGTTAGAGTTTTGTTTGATACCGGAGCTTCCAGTTCTTTCATATCTAGTGACCTGGTAGATAGGTTGGGATTGGAGCCCGAGATTATCGATAGACCTTTAGTAGTGACGAACCCAATTGGTGGTTCAACTGACCTTAACATGATTTGTCGTAATGTGGTCCTATCGAGTCATGGATGCATGTTTGTTTGTGATTGCTTTGTTTTGGGCTTTACTGGGTTTGGCATTATTTTGGGAGTCGATTGGCTCCAAAGATACGGGGTGGTGGTAGACTGTGAGGGCTCTTTGGTGACAGCTAGAGCGGATGATGGGCGGAGGGTAGTGTTTGGTGGTCTACCCAGTGAGGGGGTAATGGCTAGTTTTCTAAATTCCCTCGACATCCCACATAGTGAGTTGTCAGGTTTGCCCGTGGTTGGCCAGTATCCGGATGTCTTCGAAGAAGTGACCGGGCTTCCACCACATCGAGAGATTGAGTTCCGTATTGACTTGGTGAAAGATGCCTGACCTATAGTGATGCCACTTCGTCGTATGGCTCCAAGGGAGCAGAGAGAGCTCGGGGTGCAAGTCAACGATCTTTTGAAGAAGGGATTTATCAGAAGGAGTGTTTCTGAATGGGGAGCGCCAGTTGTGTTTGCTACCAAGGCGGATGGTTCCCTTCGTTTGTGTGTAGACTGCCGCGAGTTGAATAAAGTGACGAGGAAGAATAAGTATACTCTACCACGGATAGATGATTTGTTTGATCAGTTGAGTGGCGCGAGAGTATTTTCTCAGTTAGATCTCACGATAGGTTTCCATCAGCTTAGAGTGGAAGCTGAGAGTATAGCTAAAATGACATTTCGGACGCCGTCTGGATTTTATGAGTGGTTGGTCATGCCATTCGGGTTGACCAATGCACCAGCATATTTTGTGGATCTTATGAATAGGGTATTCAGAGATCAGTTAAATAAGTTTGTTCTTGTGTTCGTGGACGATATACTCGTTTATTCGAGGACATAGGAAGAACACAAGGAACATTTGAGGATAGTGATGGAGGTATTGAGAAAACACCAATTGAAAGCAAAGTTTTCTAAGTGTCACCTCTGGAGGAGGGAAGTGAGATTCTTGGGCCATGTTGTTTCAGAGAATGGTATTGCCGTGGATCCTACGAAGGTGGCTACGGTACAAGATTGGCCTACGCCCAAGAATGCAACGGACATAAGAAGTTTCTTGGGATTAGCTAGATATTATCGTAAGTTTATCCAAGATTTCTCCAAGATAGCAGCACCGTTGACTCAGTTGACCAAGAAGAATCAAGCTTTCGTCTGCGACGAAAAGTGTGAGAATGCATTCAAGAGTCTAAAGGACAAGTTGACATATGCACCGGTGTTAGTCATTCCTAAGGGGAATGAAGAGATGACGGTATATACGGATGCATGTGGCACAGGGCTAGGTGCTGTATTGATGCAAGGAGGTAGGGTTGTAGCTTATGCAAGTCGGCAACTGAAATCGCACGGGAAAAGATACCCTACCCATGATTTGGAATTGGCAGCGATCGTGTTTGCATTGAAGATGTGGAGACATTATCTCTTGGGAGAAAGATTCAAGTTGTTTACCCATCATAAATCGTTAAAGTATTTCTTCTCTCAAAATGATCTAAATCTCCGACAGCAAAGATGGTTAGAATTCTTAGCTTCTTATGATTTCGACATCGCATATACACCAGGAAAGGGCAATGCGGTAGCCGATGCATTGAATAGAAGACATGCCAGTTTAGGGGCTATGTTTCTTGAATGGAAGCAACTGGAGTACATCGCTGGGTATGATTTCAGACCAAAGTGCGAATTGGATCCAGAAATGTTAGCAAGTTTGACGATCAGACCCACTTTAATTGAGCGGATCGGCTCTAGTCAGAGGGACAATCCTAATCTATTGGAAATCATCTCAAAGTTAGAGATGGGAATCGACAGAGAGATGAACAAGTATGGGCTTGATCGAGACGGATGGCTTAGAAAGAATGGAAGACTAGTTGTACTCAATGTCAATGGATTGAGAGATGAAGTGCTTAGAGAATGTCATCACTCAAAACTGACTATACACCCCGGTGGTAACAAGATGTACCGAGACATGAAGCAGACCTACTACTAGGAAGGGATGAAAAGAAACATTGGGAAGTTTATATCCAAATGCATGAATTGCCAGCTAGTTAAAGCTGAGCAAAAGAAGCCTAGTGGTTTGCTAAAACCATTAGAAATTCCAGAATGGAAGTGGGAACAAGTGTCAATGGATTTCATTGATGGGTTACCAAGGATTAGGTCAGGCCATGATAGCATTTGGGTGATTGTGGACCGATTGACCAAAAGTGCAAGGTTTATACCCATCAAGTCAAACAGGACGGCAGCTAAGTTAGCGGAACTGTATATAAAGTGGGTAGTGAGATTTCATGGAATACCCAAAGGCATTGTGAGTGACCGAGATCCGTTGTTCACTAGTGGATTTTGGAAGAGCTTACAAGAGGCGTTAGGATCAGAACTACATCTCAGTACCGCATATCATCCTCAAACCGACGGACAGACAGTGAGGGTGAATCGAGTGTTAGAGGATCTCTTGAGAGCCTGTGTATTGGATTTTGGTGGGTCATGGGATGACCATTTGCATCTAGTAGAGTTTGCATATAATAATAGTTATCAATCCAGTATTGGTATGGCTCCATTTGAAGCTTTGTACGGAAGACCATGCAACTCACCGTCATGTTGGGTAGAAACTGGTGAGAAGTTTGTGCTTGGACCCGATGTGATAAGAGAAACTTCTGCTAAGATTAAGATTATCCAACAGCGAATGAAGGCTGCCCAAGATAGGCAGAAAGGTTATGCTGATAAGAGGAGAAGAGAGTTGAAGTTCTCAATTGGCGACTTGGTGTTTTTCAAGATTTCCCCGTTAAAGAGCGTGATATGATTTGGCAGGAAAGGCAAGTTAGCACCAAGATTTGTTGGTCCATTCCCAGTTCTTGAGCAAATTGGGAATTTGGCATATAAAGTTGAATTACCAGAGAAGATGGAAGGAGTTCACAACGTATTTCATGTTTCCCAGTTAAGGAAGTTCGTGCACGACCCAGATGTGACTATTTCACCTGATCAGTTGGATGATATTGAAGTTGAACCCGAGGCGGTTGGGAACCGCAAGCCTATGCGTATTGTTAGGAATGATACTAAGCAACTTCGGAGGAAAGCGGTGAATCTAGTCAAAGTTCAGTGGGGCGAGAATGAGAATGACTGTACTTGGGAGACAGAGGAGAGCATTAGGAAGACGTATCCAGAACTCTTCGCCTGGTAAGATTTCAGTTTAGATTAGTCTTTCCGCATGCTAGGATAGGCTTGTTTAGTTTGTTTTGCATGTTTGATTGTTGTTTGTGGCTGGTAGGCATGCGGGATCCTTTGTATGTTTTGGGTTAAGGAATTTCAGGGACGAAATTTCTTAAGGGGGGGGGGGAGAGTGTAACGACCCGCATTCTACGCATCGCAGGATCGTAGAACATTTATTTCACATACGAAGTCGTATGGTCATGTAACTTTGGGAGACGACTATTAGGGTCATTTCCCATGTTCATGATTTTTGCCAATTTTTAAATGACCATTTTGCCCTAGCTAGTACTGTTTTGGCCGTAACTTTTGATTAGAAAGGAATTTTGGCCTGAAACCACTTCCATTGGCTCCGGATGATGGTTTACAATTCCGTAGAGTGGTCACAATAGCCAAACGGACTTACCGTTTGGGAGATATGGCTGAAACAAGTTTCAAATGGTGAAAAACAGCTTAACCGGGCCTAATTAGGATGATTAGCAAGAGAGCCCATAACCCATTTCGGGATTAGGGTTATGAGGAGGCTGAAATCAGTTAGAGAATGATCTTGTTTACATTTCTCAGCCGCCAATTTCATTCTTAGAACCCTAGCAATGGCCTCCAACACCCAAATCAACTTCTAATCACTTTCTAATCAAGGATTAAGTTTAGCAACATCAAATCAAGAAGAAATAGCACCAAATCAGTATTAGAGCTGCTGTTAGACATCGGTATTCGTCCAAATCAGCGAGGTTTCAGTTCTGAAAATTTTATTTGTGGCCAAGGTGAGTGTTTAGCATTGTTTTGATACTAATTAGGGGTGATTAGTGATAATTAGCGAAATTATAGCTCAGAAAAATCTGGAAAAAAATTGTAAAATTCTAAAATGGTATTTTAGGGCTCCGATAGAAATTTGGATTAATTTAGTTAAGTTTAGCTAACCCTATCATTAGTTGTTGTTAAACATGATTAAGGGGAAAACATGGGTTTTTGGGTATGTTTGATCCTTATAAACATGTCATATTGTTGTTTTAGTGTTTGTGGTTAGTTTGCTATGTTGCTATGACTGTATGATATGCTTTGTGATTGATTAGAAGAGTTAGATTGGTCGAAAACGCCGTCGAGTTGCGTAAACATTCATTGGAAGAAGTTGCAGGAATTTGGCCGATCCGGATCGGATCGGAGGAAGGAACCCGAACCGAACCGCCCCTCCAAGCTGTTGTATCCACGAGGAGATCTGAACCCGAACCCACGACCCGATCCGCCTCTCGTGTGCCACTCCGACCCGAACCGATGCACCATGGAGAAGTTGAGAGACCCGACCCGATCCAGAGTGCTTGGGAAAAAGGACCGAACCGGGGAAGTTTCTATGAAGCCAGGAGGTGTGGACTCCGATCCGAAACACGGAGGAAGGTCACCCCGATCCGACCCAAAGCAGAGAGGAAGGTTGAGCTGGAGATTCCGAACCGATCCGATTGCTTAGGGAGGAGTATTCCGATCCGAACCGAGGAGCTGATGACCACGACTGAAGTAAAGTAAAGTGAAGAAATGAAGACCGGTCCGGAGAAGAAGGTGTTGACCAGAACCCGAGATGCAAAGGAAGTCCAAATGAGGAGCTTTGACTCAGGATCTAGTTGGGAACCAATGAGTGAGCTTCATGATTGGGCTTTGCTACGGGACGTGTGCTAAGGGGTTGTCGACGTCTGTAACTTTGAATCACTATGTGTGGGGAGTACGTGAACGGATTCAGGGCCATAGTGGCCTAGGTACGACTAAAGAGCTAATAGACCAATGAAGTGGGGTCATTTGTAAAGATTTGGTATTGACTCCATGTGGTAAGCTTGGTAGTAGCAGTAGTTGTACAAGTCGAACTCCGTCACTACTTCGATGGGTCTAGTGATTGACAGTGGTGGACATCGTATGCTTTACGCACCGAGTGAGAGATGTGAGGATGGTTGCTATGTTTGATTTGTTTGCCATCATTATGACATGCACACCCCCATCCTCGTTATTTTACACCATTTTTTCAGTGACACCTTAGAATATAGTACGGTATGTAGTGCTAACTCTTTGGTTGCAGGTCCAGGTATGGTTTAGTATACCTGTTATTGTTCTGTTTAGCTGCTTATTACTCATACCAGACTTTTGTTTGACCCAGAGTTTTATGTCTCTTCTTATTACTCTGGGTGCTCTCACGAGCAGACTAGAGATAGGTTAGCTGGGTATGCACGAGTAGCTAATCCGGAGACGAGCATGAGGCTTCCACGTATGATACATATAGATATTCTCCCTGTGTTGTTGAAGATCACTGCCTCGGCATTAGTAGTGCATCCTCTACTTTAGCTTTCTTTTGTTTAGAGACAGTAATTTGGAAAGTTGTAATAAGCTGTATTTGGATTTCCGCTGCTATGTTGGTTTAGTTTTCAGCTTATGCACTGTCTCGCCTGTTTTATGTCAAGATTATGTTATTATTATATTTTGTTCCATGCGTTGTGAGACATTCTACAGGTTCCTTGTTAGTTCATTCTCTTCTTTCTTTTCTTCTGACGACCGTTCCGTGCCAGCTGGGCATGTGTACAGCGCACTTACGAAGGAAATGCAGGCTGGTGCGGGGCAGGCCGTCACAGTAGTCATGGTATCCGTACAAGACATTCTCATATTTTCCAAAAAAATTAAGGAGCGTGATGGTCACCTAAGGAAAGTCTTAGAGACTTTGAGGGAGAATCAAATCATGGTTAAGTTTTCGAAGTGCTACTTTTGGAAAAGGGAAGTCATGTTTCCTGGACATTTTGTTTCGAGGAAAGGATTGTTTGTGGACCATGCAAAGGTTGAAGCTATTAAAAATGGAAGGTTCCCCGCAATGCTTCATAGCTAAGAATTTTTCTATGGTTGGCTTCCTATTATAGGAAATTTATTAAGGACTTCGCAAGGATTGCTGCTCCCCTAACCTATTTGACTAAGAAAAACCTTGATTTTGTTTGGAGCGACAAGTGTAGTTGTGCATTCGATAAATTGAAAGAGCCCCTTACAACTGCGCATGTCCTTATTTTACTAATGATACTGAGATGTTTACGGTTTTCACTGGCGCATGTGGGATAGAATTAGGAGCGGTGCTCATGCAAGAGGGTAGGGTAGTTGCCTATGCAAGTAGACAATTAAAGGATCATGAGAAGAGGTACCCTATGAATGATTTGGAGTTGCCTTTGTGTTTTATCTAAAGATGTAGAGGCATTATCTGTTTAGAGAAAAGTTTGAGCTTTTGCAAATCATAATTCTCTTAAGTTCTTATTTTCGCAACAAGATTTGAACTTAGGCAGCAAAGGTGGATAAAGTATATAGCATCGTTCGATTGCACTATTCAGTATACCCCAAGGTACGTAATGTTTTCTTAGACGCTTTAAGATGAAGACATGCTACTTAGTGCAATTACCGAGTAATAGCAGTTGGAGTTTCTTTCTAGCTTTGACCTTCAACTGCCATTTTAATAATCTCAAGGATTTCTCATAGACTTGGAAGTGAGATCATCTTTAGTAGACAGAATTAAGTGCGAGAAAAGTCTCGATGAGGAGTTAAAAGTATTGAGGGAAGGGATTGATAAAGGAGAGCACTTTCCTTATTATAATAGGTATTCTGTTGGTAGAGATGGGAGTTTGATAAGGGATGACTGGCTTTATGTCCCTAAGAATGGTAATATGAGAGAAGAGGTTTTAGAGGAGTGTCAATATTTGAGGATGGCTATTCATCCTGGAGAGGATAATTTTTTTAAGGACACGAGGAGAAGTTTTCTTTGGAAAGGTATGAAGAAGGACTTTGTTAAGTTTGTAGCAAGGTGCTTGACTTGTCAGAGAGTTAAAGCAGAACAACGTAGGTCCGGAGGATTGTTGTTGCCATTGGAGGTTCCCATATGAAAATGGTAACATATCTTGTTGGATTTCAAGATGGAATACCAAGGAGTCAGAAGGGAAATGAAGCCATTTGTGTCATTGTGGATCATTTGATGATGAGTGCCCATTATGTCCAAGTGAAGAAGAGTAAGACCACAACTTCGTTAGGTTGGTTGTATATCAAAGAGGTAGTGCATTTACATGGAATTTCGACGAGCATAGTAAGTAATATAGACCCTTTGTTTACGGGTGAGTTTTGGAGATGCCTACATGCAGCCTTTGGGACGATGCTTAATTTGAGCACCACATGCCATCCATAGACCGTCAGACAGATGGAGAGAGTTAATCAAATTCTTTAAGATCTACTTAAAGCTTGCATTATCGACCTTGGTAGAGCATGGGAGAAGCATTTGGCATTAGTGGAGTTCTCATACAACAATAATTTTCAAGCATTGTATGAGCGACCAAGCATATCGTCTACTTGTTGGTTGGAAACTACTAACAAGACACTACTTGGTCCAAAATTTATACATGATTCTACGAAGAAGATTCTTTTGATATGAAAAAGAATCAAGGCATCCCAAGACCAGTAGAACTCTAATGCTAACGAGTATATAGGCACGCCCAGGTAGGCTTGCGTTAGGTGGGATTGCATCTAATCATAAAATGTATGCATTAATTTAACCATGTATGGACTATCTATAGTAAACCTACATGATGTGAAATGAAAATTTTCAAATCAAACTCAAATTTATTTCCAAGCAAACATCTTTTTTTGTAACTACATGTAAGTTTCCAAACATTTTATATGTAGTTTTTGAGTGTAATAAATACTGATTATTTCTAAGCATAAACTTACTGGTTATGCAGGTTTCAAAAACTTAGAGTATATGTTATTTTATATATTGTATAACTACAAAAATTCATTTTTTGATGAAAAAATCAAGACATTTAATAGCCAAAAAATCACTAATAGTACTATATATACAATAGGCTAATGAAAACAAAATTGAAAATGGATGCAACACCTAATGAGTAAGTAATAAAATAATACAGTCAATTCACATATAAGAAATTAAACACAATGAATCATACTTAGCTAAATTACAAAGAAACATGAGATATTCAACAGTCGAGCATATTGCTTGGGATTTTATACCAGAAAGTTAAATAGTTTTTTTATTTCAAATCTAATTAGATTTCAGATTTGATCTGATCTAAATGGAGTTAGGAAGATAGTTAACAAATAGTTGTAATGAACCACTATTTTTTGATGTTACAACTGCCATTAGAGAAGAATGGTTAGTGTTAAAAATTGATAATGAATTATGTGACCATTTAACCTTATTATATGGATGAATGTGATAAATAAGGTATTTATATTCATGCATTACCTTGCTTAAATCAATCTTTATGATTCCCCTATAAATTTACATTTCTGGGTAATTGAAATAGAAATTTCAAAGCCCATGAAATATATTTTTTAAACTCTTTTTTCATACTTTACGAGTGGAGTTGCTTGTAAGTTAATTCATGTTAGAGATATATACATATATATTCATGTGTTTAGTGATGGGCTCTTTTATATTTCATGTATTGTATTGTATTGTTTAGCATAGTGGGCCGAGCCCAGTGTCTAGCCGTATGAGTTAAGCCCATACAGTGAATTAACTAATGTATTTAAATCTTGTAATTCCCTCCTTTGCAAACCCTAATGAATGAATAAGAGAAAGATTAATGGTGTTAGATATATATCTTAATTTCATCTCTTACTAATTACATGGTATCAAAGCCATCAATCGTCGATTGGTATTATTAGATATCAGACTGCATTTTCTTCTTCTCCAGTTCATTTTTTACTTTCTTTGTTGAGTTCATGTACTATGGATGAATCAAAGGGGGTTGATGTGATGTCAATGATCCCAAATATTACAAATCAGAAATTGAACAGCACAAATTACTATGATTGGAGTAAAACAATTCGTTTATACATTAGGAGTATAGACCAGAACGATCACTTGATTAGCGAGCCACCTAATCAGATTCAAAGAACAAGGAAGATCAAAATTGGCTACGAGAGGATGCTAGATAATTTTTACAAATTCGAAACTCAATTGAGAACGAAGTTATTGGGTTGATTAATCACTGTGAGATTGTGAAGGAGCTGATGGAATATTTGGAATTTTTGTTTTCTGGAAAAGGGAAATTAACGCGAATGTATGATGTGTGCAAAGAATTTAATAGAGCAGAAAATAAGGATATGAGCCTTATGAATTATTTCATGAAGTTTAAACAAACCTATGAAGAGTTTAACATGCTTCTGCCAATGAGTAGTGATATCAAAGAACAACAAAAGAAAAGATAACAAATGGCTGTGATGAGTTTCTTAGCAGTCTTGACACATGAATTTAAAGGAGTAAAATCTCATATTCTGGTAGACACTAATATTACAAGCTTACATGAGGTGTATAGCAGATTGCTCAGGGTTGAATCAGGATCAAATAGTGGGAATTCTAACACTAATGCAGGGGACAGTGCAAGTGCATTCATTGGAAACAGTGGGAGCATACCTCAAATTCATCAAACTGATGTGGTAAGAGCAAATGCACCATCATGGAGATTAACAAGGCCACCAAATTTTCAAGGATGGAGACCACCAAGGCAACCGGGCAGAGAACAAAGGCCTCCAGGGAGACCACCACTGAATCAAAATAAGTTCTGCAATTATTGCAAATGCAATGGCCATGTGATTTCATAATGTAGAAATTTGCAATGGAATCAAAGAAATGCAGAGCAATCAACTGTTAAAACTGTGTTAATGTCTGTAGAAGAATATGACAAATACTCACAATTTCAGAACTCAATGCAAGGAAAAGCAATCAATGTTGTACCTCTTACAACTGCAACTTCAGTGGCAAATACAAGTTCTGGTTCAACCTCCTCTAAGTGGGTCATTGATTCTGGATTGTCAGATCACTTGACAGGTAATCAAACTTTGTTTACTAACTTGACTACAAGTAAATCATATCATACGGACACTCTAGCAAATGGATCACATGCTGTTGTTAAGGGAACTAGAGAGGTTATTACACAATCATCACTTCCACTAAAGTCTGTACTATTTTTACCATCTCTATCATTCAATCTTCTATCGGTTAGTCAAATTACACAGCATTTGAACTGCAGTGTTACTTTCTTTCCTCATCATTGTGTGATTCAGGAACTAGTGACGAATCAGAATATTGGTAGTGGGAGTGAATCTGGTGGACTGTATACACTTGACACATTCTCCAATCCAGTAGCATGTTTAACTATGGATTCAACATTTAAAGTTCACTGTCAACTAGGTCATCCTTATATTACCATGTTCAAGCAGCTATGTCCTCAGTTTAATATTGTTTCTACAATCAACTGTGAAGCTTGTCAATATGCTAAACACAATAGAAGCACTTGTACACCTAGAATTAATAAGCATGTTAGTAGTCCATTTACTCTAATACATTCTGACATTTGGGGACCATCCTTTATTGTATCTAAGAATGGTTATAAATACTTTGTAACTTTTGTAGATGATTACTCTCGATTAACATGGCTGTTTTGGATGAAATCTAGAAATGAACTATTTCATATTTTCTGCAAATTTGATGCTGAAACTAAGACACAGTTTAACACATCAATCAAAACTTTGCAGAGTGATATGCTAAGGAATATGTGTCTACTGAGTTTAGTAATTATCTAAGTCACAATGGCATCATACATGAAACTTCATGTGTGGACACTCCATCACAAAATGGAATTGCTGAGAGAAAAAATAGGCATTTGTTGGAAACTGCTAGTGCCTTACTCTTTCAAATTAATGTGCCAAAAGGATAATGGGAAGATGCAGTGGCTACTGCTTGTTTCCTTATTAATAGAATGCCATCAACGGTGCTTGGTGATGAAATTCCCTACCAAGTCTTATTACCCAACAAAGCCTTGTTTCCTAATTAACCTAGGGTGTTTGGATGTACTTGTTTTGTGAGAGATGTAAGTCAATAATTAGGAAAACTGGACCATAAATCTCTGAAATGCATTTTTGTGGGGTACTCTAGAGTGCAAAAGGGATATAGATGCTTTTGCCTAAGCTTGCAGAAATATGTGGTTTCAATAGATGTTACATTCATGGAAGATATACCATTTTATCAAAATATATCACCATCTGTTCAAGAAGAGAATGAAGAGTTTCTGGTGTATTCAACTATACCAAGTGAACAGTTCAGTGTAGATGGCAATAATTCCCAGACTGAGAATGAGGATGCAGGAAATACACAGCAGATTGAAGATCATGATAATTTGGATTTGCCAATTGCTCTAAGGAAAGGGAAGAGAACTTGCACATATCCAATTTCGTCATTTGTGTCATATGATAAGCTTCCAACCTCATCATATGCATTCGTATCAGCCTTAGACTCAATCAGTATACCAAAGAATGTAGGTGAAGCCATTAACTTCCAAAACTGGCATGAAGCAATGTTAGAAGAAATGAGTGTTTTAGAGCATAATAAGACATGGACTCTGGTTAACTACCTCCCAACAAGAAACCAAAAGGGTGTAAGTGGATTTTTTCAATAAAAATGAAGGCAGGTGGCAGTGTACCATGGTACAAGGCACGGTTAGTTGCCAAGATATATGCTCAAACCTATGGTATTGATTATTCAGAGATTTTTTCTCCTATAGCTAAAACATCTTATATCAAACTTTTCATATCCTTGGCTACAAGATTCAATTGGGAACTCCATCAACTAGATATAAAGAATGCGTTCTTAAATAGTGATTTGTGTGAAGAGATTTATATGGAGCAACCTCCTGGGTTTGCTGCTCAAGGGCAGAGAAATCTGGTGTGTAAATTAAGTAAATCATTGTATGGACTGAAGCAGAGTCCTAGAGCATGGTTTGATAAATTCGGTATGTCCATAGAGAAATTTGGTGTAACAAGGAGCAAAGCAGACCACTCAGTGTTCTATCATAGGTTTAGTGAAGGGATAATACTCTTGGTAGTTTATGTTGATGACATTGTCATCACAGGGGATTATGAGAGCGGCATTCAAAAGCTAAAAGAGTTTATTCACAATCAGTTTCAAACTAAGGATATGGGAGAACTCAAATATTTCTTAGGTGTGGAGATTTCAAGAAGCAAAGAAGGGATACATTGTCACAAAGTAAATACACTCTGGATTTATTAAAGGAAACCGGTAAGCTTGCCTCAAAGCCAAGCAGTTCACCAATGATACCTAATCAAAGTTTAAGCAAAGAAGGTGAGTTGACGAATGATACTAAGAGATTCAGAAGATTTGTAGGCAAACTGAACTACTTATGTGTTGCACGACCACATATATCATATTCTGTCGGTGTGGCGAGTCAGTATATGGCACAACCAACTGTACATCATTGGAATGTCCTTAATCAGATTTTATGTTATCTAAAATGTACTGTTGGACAGGGAATTATGTACAAAAATCATGGTCACCTTGATGTAGAAAGCTTCTGCGATGCTGACTGGGCTGGTTTAAGAGAAGATAGGAGATCAACATCTGGATTCTGTGTATTTGTTGGTGGCAATCTTGTGTCATGGAAGAGTAAAAAGCAACAAGTTGTTCCACGTTCAAGTGCTGAATCTGAATATCGAGCCATGGCCAATACAGTGTGTTATATAATGTGGTCCATACACTTGATGGAGGAGTTCAAGTTACATTCAAGAAGACCAGCAAAGTTATATTGTGACAACCAAGCTGCCATATACATTGCATCCAACCCTGTATTTCATGAATGACCAAAATACATAGAAGTTGATTGCCACTTTATCAGAGATAAAATTCAAGAGGGTATCATTATGATTGGATACGTGAAGACAGGAAATCAAGTTGCTGATTTATTCACAAAATCGTTGAATGGTTCGCGAATAAAATACTTATGCAACAAGTTGGGAATGATGAGCATGTATTCTCCAACTTGAGGGGGGAGTGTTATGAGAGATATACATATATATTCATGTGTTAAGTGATGGGCTCTTTTATATTTCATGTATTGTATTGTTTAGGATAGTGGGTCGAGCCCAATGTCTTGCCGTATGAGTTAAGCCCATACAGTGAAGTAACTAATGTATTTAAATTTTGTAATTCCCTCCTTTGCAAACCCTAATGAATGAATAAGAGAAAGATCAATGGCGTCTGATATATATCTTAATTTCATCTCTTACTAATTACAATTCAAAATATTTTACCATAAATATTTAATGAGTGGATGAATATGGAGTTGTCTGATGTTAAATTGTTTCATTATTGCCTATTACAGTTTATTAATTATTGTTCACCATTTATTCGACCATTGAAATTCTCCTTTATCCAATCATTCATATTCAAAATGAACATTTATTTATTTTTCTCATGTTCATTTATATTCATTTTATTTCAACATAGGTTGTTTCAATTTCATTTAGTGTCCATTATTATATCAGCTATAATTGATCTTCATTCCCACTTCAACTCAAGTGCAAGTTCAAAATAGTGTACATTGCTCTTAGCTGAAGATAGTAGTGTTTTACTTTTTATGATTTCAGATAGTCAAAATATGATTTATTTGCATTAAGACTTAGGACATCCGAGTCTCAAATAACGATAGGGATTGATGTGTAGATAGGATTATAAAATCACTGTAAGCTATAAATATATAAGGAAAATAATAACGGAAATGATGTTGCCCTATGGCCATTAAAATATGATGTTATCTCTTTTGCATTTCTAATATGAGTGATGGGAGACAATTGCCAAGTTTTTTAAGGTAAACAGAAAGTTATTTGATACAAACGATGAAGTGTTAAATTTAAGCTAAACAGAACAAAGTCAATTTCCATAAAGATGTATCATTTCTTCCTACATTGCAATGACATTAACAAAATTACACTTTTGGAAAAGATAACGAAAAACAGAACATGGTCTTGAACTTGAAGACGATTCACCAAGAAAGAAGCAACCATGTAAGCTGTCGTATATGAATAAAAATGCATCTTCGTATGAACCCTAAATGCGAGATTCAGGCTTTTCCACAAAGAATAATATAACAACTCATCTCCTTATTTTAGCCCCCTTTCAATCCAACCATTCCAAATAAATAAGTTAAAAATCACAAAGCAAACATCTTTTTATCAATACCCGTACAGAGATCCAGTTACCGAAAGCTATATTTTATAATATAACATGCACTTAAGAAGTGAATAAGAGCTGCTAAGCCCATATTTCTTTATATTCTTGGATGAATACATTTTTAAGATTAATATTATGTATTATTGGACTTATATGGGCAGTCTTCTGTTATGAAAATTGAAACAAAATAAGAAAAATGTGCACTTTAGAATAACAAATTAAAAATGTTAATGAGTTTAAACTAAAAAGTGAGTACCTAAAATCCATTAAATTTTAATCAACATAACTTAAAATCACCTACAGTCGTTGTTGAGATTAGTCATTAGTGATTCAGCTGAATCGTTAATCACAACCATAGTTTTTTTTTGAAAGCAAAAATGTGTGATCTTCTAAAAAGAAGAGAACACACATATATAATATAAAAAAAAGGCTACAAAATCCGACTACAAAACAAAAAGGAGACCAAAAGAAACATAAAACATGACTATATGAATGTAAAGGAGAGTAGATAGATGAGCTACGGATAAACCACCGCCCATCATACTTCAATATTGAATTTTGGCAAAGCCACCACCCGATAGTGAAGTATATCTACTCCAATACAAAAACTAGTCACTCCCAACAAAATACAACAAAATAAATAATAGAACATCCCCAAAAACTCTCCAAAAACCGCACACAGAAAGCTCCAAAGCAAATATCAACCATCAATCCAGACAACTTCCCACTAAGCTCCTCAGCTATAATCAACTACCAGAAACCCGAAAGAAACTAGCCAAACAATAAGTAACCATCACACATATATATGAGTATATGTATATGTATATATATATATCTAAGAATATATATATATGTATGTATATATATATGTATATATATATATCCATACATATATGTGAAGAAGAAATAAAAAAGAAAGAGAGACAATCAAGCAACACCAAAAAACAGAAATTAACAGCAAATGCGAGATCTATTACATCTAAAATAACTATTGATTCTAATAAATAAACTCAAATTAAATCTGACCTTAATAAAAAAAACACTCAAAATGCGATTCACCAAAAAACATATTGTGTGAGTTAGACATCCAATCCAGTCAGTAAGTAACAATCCCAATGATTAAATTATCAGTAGAAACAGAAATTGAATGAAAAAAAATCTCTGATTCCTCTCCAACCATATGAAGCAACTAATGATAGTAACTAAAGAATCCAACACATATCTCTTCCTAGAATTATAAACAAATCTACAACAATCCCAATAATCAATACAACTACTAAAATAATTAAAACAACCAAAAACAAAGATCCTTAAAACCATATTTAAAATATAATTGGTAATATCACAAGAGAAAAATAAATGATCAATATCTTCATCCAGAAGACTACAAAAACAACACTTAACATTAAAAATAATATTCTTCTTCTTTACAAGCTCAACCGTATTAAGTTTCTTATGAATAAAAAACTACATAAGAAACTTAGCCTTAGGAGGAGAATTAGACTTCCAAAGAATATAAGAGGAACAAAGAAACACCAGAAAAATTAAGAAAATTATACATAGAATTAACAGAGTATAATAGATTCTTATCAAGACTCCAACTACTACAATCTCCATCTTCATCCAAATGATACAAAGCTAAATTAGCTTTTAGCAAGGCTAATTGCTTTAACATTCCCCCTTCTAAAATATTATCAAAGGTAAACTCCCACGGGGGATCTAAATCTCCTCTATAAACGTCTACAATCAAAGCATTCTTAAAGCAGCAATTTTCAAAAAGATCTCTAAATTCAATTTTAAGTGGCATACGAGAAATCCAGGCATCATGCCAAAAGAAAATAAGATTCCCCAAATGAACAATCAACTTACAACCTAAATTAAAAAATCAAAACAATTCAAAACAAACTTCCAAAAATAAGATAATCTATTAATCCACCTAAAACTAGAACCAACAAAAAACTCACCCCCAGAGTAATAAAATTTGGAAACAATAATCTTCAAAGTAGCCGACACATCAGGACACCTAAATCTCCATAACCATTTGGCTAACAAGGACGAATTAATATTATATAAATTAATGATCCCCAGACCCCCATCCTTCTTGGGTTTACAACACACCTCCTAGTTGACTAAACATTTATAACTTCTACAAATTGGAACTCCACTCCAAAGTAATTCTATCGATTTTCTCAATAATCCACTTAGGAAATCGATGAACGGTCATCCAATAAGTAGGAATAGCAGACAACACTGAATTAACAAGTACTAATCTACCTGCTCTAGACATAAATCCGTTATTCCAACTTGATAATCTATTATTGATGTTATCAATAATAACTAACCAATTGTCCTTCTTAAGTTTCGAAGGCCTAATCTCAAAACCCTAATAATCAAAAGGAAATTTCATGACAGAACAGTTCAAGGTGCCAGCAACCAGAGACTCGACATTGTCAAAATCATTGAGAACCACAATAACACTCTTATCAAAATTGATTTTGAGACTAGATAACATCTCAAAACAATAAAGAATAAGCTTCAGAGCAATAATATGCTTGGGCAAGTGGGAGGAAAATAATAATGTATCATCTGCAAATTGGAGAATAGATACTTCATTATTAAATTCCTCATTACCAATACAACCTAAGACACCTAATCTCACAGCTCTCTTAATAATTCTAGAGAAAACATCAGCCTCTAAATTAAGCAGAAGAGGTGATAGGGGATCACCTTGTCTAAGACCTCTCTTAGATTGAATCTTCTTACCCATAACCCCATTAACAACAATATTAGAGCAACCAGACCTAAGAAAAAGCATGATCCATTTGATCCATCTTACACTAAAACCCCTAGCAAGACTTAACTCACAAATAAAATTCCAATCAACTGAATCAAATGCCTTCTCAAAATCTATCTTCAAAACAACACAAGAAAAATTATTTTCACAACAGACATTAATATACTCCGGCACAGCGGCCACTCCGCCCACTATGTTTCTGCCTTTAATAAAGGAAGTTTGGGAATAATCAATAAGTTCGTTCATCTTGATACTAAGCCCATTTGCTAGGACTTTGATAATAATCTTGACGGAACAATTGATTAAGGAAATAGGCCTAAAATCCTTTAGAGAATTAGCATCCTCTCTCTTACAAATAAGGATAACATTAGTAAAGTTAAAACTACCTAAACGCAAATCACCACTATAAAAATCATTAAATAAGTTAATAATATCAAATTTCAAGACCTTCCAAAAGTGCTTATAAAAAAGAACAGAAAAACCATCAGGCCCAGGAGCTTTGTCACTAGGCATATCACAGATAGCCTTCCAAATTTCCTGTTCTGAGAAAGGCCTATCTAGATCCACTAAATCAACCTTTGCATCCGACGGATAAATGTCATTCCATCCAATGTTAATCCTTTTCTTAATCTTAGAACCAAAAATCTGCTTATAATACCTAGTAAAAGCCTCATTTAAATCCCTCTGAACGGACAACTCCACATTATTTATAAAAATAGAATGAATCAAATTATCATACCTCCTCTTATTGGCCACACTATGGAAGAACTTCGTGTCATTATCCCCCTCCTTAATCCATTGAACTCGGGCCCTTTGCTTTCGTGTGATCTCTTCTTTCTCCATAATCAACATAAGATCATGCCTAAGGTTGAAATGTTTATCCCTCTCAATAGAGTTAAGAATCCTGGACTCACTAATCTTGTCTAAATCTAACATCTTGCACAAAATCTAATCTTTTCTGATTCTAACACTCCCAAAAATATACTTATTCCAATGCTTGAGAAAAAAATCTTAACTTACCAAGCTTCGCAACAAAAATATTTGCAAAATCCCCCCTATACAAATTCTTAAAATAAAACAAGGAATCCCACTTAACAGACACTAAATTAATAAAATTAGAATCCAATAACCGCATCTTCTCAAAACTAAACTTGTTACTAATAGAAACATTCGAGTCACAAGAAAGGATGATGGGATAATGATCAGAATATAAAAAAGGCAAAACCTTTAACTCTACAAATAGAAAACCTATCATCCACATCAATACTAATAAAAAATCTATCTAATAATGCAAAACAAGAACTATCTCTAACATTTGACCAAATAAATGATCTATTATTAAGTTGAATCTCAATCAAATTATGATCTAAAATGATATCATTGAATTCCTCCATATCAGAGAAATCACCTTTTCGAGGTGATCTCTCCCCCAAAAACCAAGTGACACTAAAATCTCCCCCCCACCCCCTACCCCCCCACAATCCATTTATTAGGGACAAGATTCCCAAAATCAGAACATTTGTCCCACAACATTCTCCTCTCTATTTTTGTATGAGGGCCATATACGTTAGTAATACTCAAGAAGGAATTATTAGAAAGAGAGGCTAAGATGACGTGTAATGAAGCGACCCAAACCTCCTTGTAAGGGAAAGCCTAGATTGAGTTGAGAAAACGACAAATCAGAACACAAACAGAAGAACATTTCATTGTTATTAAAACAATTACATCAAAGTACAAGAATATAATAGAGTACGAATAAATAATATACATTTGATATACATTAGAGATTTACAAATTACAATGCAGCGGAAAAATAATACAAAACACAACTGAAAGAAATACATGGATACAGAGCTTTACGAATATAGCTCCAGCTATAAATCCAGGATCCTGGACAAATAATATCTGCAAAAACCCAACTACTAGCTGCCCGTGTGGAGAATAGGGCACCCAGAGTTTAGGTTAAATAAATAAACTCCAGGTCAGTCATGGGACTGGTGTGAGAAATAAAAAAGTTATTTAAAACTCGACTTTAGAAATAAAATAAAATAAGGGACCATGCCGTATAACACGAACGGGTTTTCTCCCAAGAATACCAGTGCATAAAACAGTTTATAAACAACGCAATGCTTTTTGGAAAAATGAAGCTATTATAAGACTCAGGTCCAATCACACAATGCAACGCAAGCCGGAGGATAGAGTTTTACCTTATAATAGCCAAACATGCTTGGTACGTTTAAAACTAATCATTTGATACTATTATAAGTGCATAGTGTTTAAAACAACTTCAAATATAAATAGATCAATTATAGATGGCATAGTATCCCATGCTACTATGTCGCCATACTAGTTCTGCAATTAAAACCTAAATGTCACGTATTGGAAATTGGATTTCCGTCATGAGTTGAGGCAAGGGATGTACTCCTCGCTGGCTTCGAGACACTCTAGCAAATGCCTCAGGGTTCGGACGCTGGCGAACCCTTGGATCTTGTAGGGCCGGTCCACACTTAACAGATTGGTTATGCCTGAACACACGTTTCCCGGTCCTATAGGACCTATCCATCGGCTCTGTAGTAACCGATATATCCGAGGCGCCTCGCTATCCATCATCCACATAGGTAAAAATAAATAAATGTTTGGGCTCCATACCATAACACCACCATAGCTAGAAAGAAACGTCATGCACTCCTTGTTGTCCCTTATCCTGTTTTTGACTCATACCGAGGTGTAAGGCTCACGAATTAACGCTATACAAAAAGATATGCTATTTAAAGCTGTTCTTTGATCATC
Source organism: Allium sativum (assembly GCA_030737875.1). Lineage (NCBI taxonomy): Eukaryota > Viridiplantae > Streptophyta > Magnoliopsida > Asparagales > Amaryllidaceae > Allium > Allium sativum. The sequence continues at coordinate 1,048,134,687 of CM060922.1, forward strand.
AACCACAATACTCTGCTTTTCAACAGAAGCGTTGATCACTACATCTCCGCATGCCACATAGGCAATTCACGCCATGTGACTGATGTCTATCGATATATAACCTCTGAGCTCATACGTCTCAGAGAAGGGTGTTAAGCAGGAGAATAAATTCTCCGCCACCAAATAGATATATATTTAATAGAGATCAATCAACACAGAATAAAATCCAATGTTAGACACACATCCATTTAATAGTTCGTTCTGGATCTGAATGAAACCGGAGGCACCTTATTCCTCGTCCCATATGTCTTATACAGGAGAGAGGCCCTCGCATATCCTGTCGATCTCCAAGTACGTCTGGACGATCACCACTTATTACCTTGTCTCGGGTGCATAGCCCAATCAAGATATTAGTAATCATCCAAACGATGTGAAGATCTCTGGTCTTCAACCACCGTCTTCATCGTCGACTTATCGTCGAATCCGTTATTCAGAATGGGTATAAACCCGACCTTTTCGAATAACCCGCGTATATTATAATCAAGTGATATAAACACACAACATACGCCTCATTCCAATCCAGAATATTCTTTTAGCCTATTTAAACAAAATTAAGGTTTTCCAAACTAGTCGGGATTAACGAACCTTATCGAAGTAATCGTATGTTTTATTTCCCAATCCCAACCTATTTATCCCATGGAGCAAAACTGGTAATACTCCATATCTAATACCACGATGTTATCGATAAAAATTAATTACCATTCCCGTTCAAATCTAATTAAAGATTTAACTATCGCTTGGAGCAAAACTGGTGATACTCCATTCTCCATCCTTATCCAAATTTGATAATTCAAATTATCTCATTCACATTTCAATCTAATTAAAGATTCATTAAAACTCCACTTAGTTTTAATCTTCACAAAAATCAATATTAATAATTATTTAACTTTGGGAAATAAAACATACCGCATCGACAATCTACACCGTACCACTGATTTCTGCCGATATATAACCTCTAAGCTCGCACGTTTTAGAGAAGGGTGTTAAGCAAGAGAATAAATTCTCCGCCACCAAACAGATAAATATTTAGCAGAGATCAACAACATAGTTTGAAATACATTGTTAGACATGTAATCCTGTCTTTAACTGGGTTAAAAAACCAATGTCATTTAAAACACAGTTCACGATAAACCCAAAATCACATTCCATTAATTATGGAATCTTCACGGAAAACATATCAATATATAATCGATTTCAATTTCTGTATCCGACTAATAATATAAATGAAATAACGCCAAAGCCTTTTAAATTCCAACTATAGTAACAGTCTTCCTCCACTGAAGCTCACTTCGATTATTACCAAATCGAATTCCAATCCATTCCAATTTATTTTATTAAATTGGTCCCATTAATCTTAATAAAAGATTTATAAATTCCAAATCATCTCTTCACTATTAATCGGGTTAAAAAATGAATGTCGTTAAAAACACAATTCACAATAAACCTAATTAACAATCTATTTCAATTCCAGTTAAATGTTAATTAACTGGTAAACTCCTTTAAATCTTAATTAAAAGATTTATTCTTTTCTCTACTGGGTTTAAGAACAGTGTTAATGAAGACACCATTCACGACAAATCGAAAATCCAATTTAATATTAAATACAAGGCTCCAAATAGAAATTATATCGTCTTATATTCAATATCAAATTCTAAAACCAATGGATATCGTATTGGGAATAACGGTATCTGTATCTTCCAAATTCCCATAACAATATCCGTATAACCACGGAATCCAATATTGCAATATTCCGAAGATTATTTCCATTCCAATTTATTCATTGGAAAATTGTGGTTATTTTTAAAACCATTTCAAATCCAATTTATTTATTTAAAAATATTGGATTATTTTTCTAGTTAATAACTAGTTCATTTTGATAAAAATACATTTTTATCTTTACACACATGGAATTTTTCATCCCAATTCTTTCCAAATCATTTACAATGATTTTACATGAACTATTAGTATTTTTAATAATTTTATTAAGGCCCTTTCAGCTGATATCCATAAACGGTCATCGAACTGCACTTACAACGAACTTTTCCAAATTTGATTTGGACATAATTACAAATCTAACCGTTAGATTTCAAATCTCTTATATTCGTTGGAAAGCTCTATCCAATACGAACCCAACGGTTCCAGTTTAGGAGAATCCGACAGTCGGATCTCCTGTAATGTCAATTCGAAGTCAATGGTCGAAATTCGCGAATGGTCGCGGCGCGTTCTATTCAGGCCATTAATATATATATAATATATATATGTATGTATTATATATTTCATCGATTTCCATTTAAAACATATTTTATAAATTTGTTTAAAATCGATTCCCACTTTCATTTCAATTTTAAATCAAAATTGAATACTCTTTATCATTATAATATTTAAATGATAATATTATCAAAATATCAGATTTTGAAATAATTTCTTTTTCGATACTCACTATAAAAATGAATAAAATCGATGTAAATATCGTTCGCATTAAAATGGCGCAAATCTAAACAACACGGCTTCGTATATCTCAATATTTGCGTGTCCATCAAAAATCAGACATCAATTTCACATTTTAATCCTTTATTGAATATTATTTTAAAATATTCGTTATTTTAAAAAAAAATCCTTATTTTAAAATATTCGTTCCTTTTGAATTGGAATCAGACCCAATCAATTACCATATAATGTTATTTATATGGATTTCACACAACATATGTATACCACAACAATGATAAACAATCAACCATCAGCCAGAGTGCACTACATAACTGCATAAGCATTAAATATAAATAATTAACGCTTACAACAGTCTGTCAACCAATCGATTGACATACAACTTAACAATTGGGATTATTGTACGTTAAATATCATCCCAACACCCTTGTGGGGTTTCAACCATCAAATAATTATTATTATTTGTGCACTTGGGCGATGAGTAAAAACTATCGTCCCAATCGATATCACAATACGCGAGCATAAACAAGTCGTCCGACTTGTAAATGGATGTGTAAACTTATTTTTAACTATCCAATAATTATTTTATTTATCGCAGTTATAAGCTAAAAATAATATTTTCAAATTAGTAAATTTTTCTAACACTTTTAAAAAGTTTCGGTAGCATAACGACACGATACTAGAACCGAAATAAGATCTAGCCTTATCCTTCGCCTAATACTGGCTTGCGCCATACATAAACCAAATTCAATCAATTCACAAAACCACAATACAATTCATTTTGCCACAATATAGTCAATTTTCCCAAAATTCAATCCAAACAAACAAACAAACATGGTTTGTACAAATAAATAGTGTTGAGGGCTGCTAAGCCCCGTCTGCAACCTAAAATATTTTTAAATGTAAAATAAATTAAGTGAGAAGGAGTTCTCACCTTTGGTTTCCACTTCGCCATTCTTTAATTGAACGGTTTGGATTTGGATTGGTTTCTAGTGCGTAGTGTACTTCACCGTGGTTCCAGCGCAATCTATTTCACGCGGTTTATATTAAAAATCAATTTTTTGTATCGCTACTATATATATATATATATATATATATATATAAAAATCACATTTATCTAACGCTATTATATATATAAAAATCATATTTTTATAATGCTATTCATATAATAAAAATCATATTTTTATAATGCTATTCATATAATAAAAATCATATTTTTATATCGCTATTCGTATAATAAAAATCATATTTTTATATCGCTATTTATATAATAAAAATCATATTTTTATCTTCCTAAAAATAATTTCATATCATACACTAATTAAAAAACATTTTTTTAACTTACCAAAAATATTTGCATATCATAAACTAGTTAAAAATCACATTTTTAACTTGCTAACAATGTTAAATCAAAGAATTAAAATCAAAAACTCACATATTTTAGGGTTTTTGGCAAATGGGGGGGGGGTCCACGGCTGGCGGGCAGAGTCGGCCCAAAGCCCAAGCAACATAGACATTTGTCTAGGGCACCAAATAGCGAAGGGGCATAAAACATTTACCGCTTCTTCAATTTTTCTGATATCGCTCGCTCGTGATTTGTCTTATCGCCTCTCAGATTCTCTCCTCGTGCCGTCGCGGTCGCCCTGAGCCCTCCCCTCGCGGTCGCTGTCGCAAGTGCCCTCCCATGTCCCCTCTCGCGGCCAGTGCGGCAGTGCTCTCCAGCCCCTCCCCATCTGCCATCTTGCGATCTGTTATATCATTTTAGCAATCCATGGATTCAGTATTAGGTATAACCCTAATTTTAATTTTTAGATTGTGTACTATGTACAGATATTTTAATTTTTCAGTTTTTGATTCCGGCTCTGTTTATTTAATTATCGCCATGTTTGACTGGACGTCAATTTAACCTTTGGTTGTATCAAAAATTGATTTGTAGTACCTTAGTGAATGTTAGATTGTAGTTTCTATTCCCTTATTGTGAGCATCTGAGAGGAAAATTCCCTATTGAATATTAGTTAGGCTGCGGTTTAATGAGTCCCTTAATGCTTATATTGAATATCAGACGGTAATTCGGTCATTTGGTACATGCAATCCTTATGTTCTGAAAAACGGTACAAACTGAGAGGTTGTATAAAACAGACAAATCCAAATGCTATTTGTGAATTAAGCTGGCAAATAAGGAGTTTTTTTTTGTTTCCCTTGCATTACTAGATTGAGGTGTTGACTAATCTAACTTATTTGTTTCATGTTTTGGGCCGTATTATCCTAACTTGTGCAAAATTTAGAAAATTTCTTAATATTAAGATTTAATCTGTGTTGTCCTATGCTGACTTTATGTAATGTCTCTGTATATGTTATGATATCCAATTTACTGGAAAATAATCGGGTACCTTTCACACTTTTCATCAATGTTTATCCATAGTTATGTTATATATATGTCTCAGCTAATAACAAAAATATGATTGCAAGAAATTGATATATATTTTTGCAAATAACTTGCAGGCAAAAACAACATAATCTTTAATTTATCATAATCTTAATTTATGCTAAAAATATAATCTGATTGCATAAATTAGATTTATGCTAATTTATGCACTAAAAACTGTGTATGCACTCTCTTGATTTTGATTCAACAGTTCACTTTTTTTTTCGTTAACAGGCAAGCACATTTTTTCCTGAAGGAGAAAGATTCAAGTTTTGAAGACCAAACAATCTAAGGGATTTAAACTTATAATTAAAAGTTTATTATTGATTGGAAAATAGACAAATTCATTTATCATTGTTGATTTAATTCTCTGCGTTTTACAAATTATTTTTTATTTAATAAATATACGTTGATTACATAGCTTATTGTTCATTAAACAATAATTATATTGTTAATTTTGCGAAATTTTCGTACACATGATTAATCAGTTAAAAATTTATAACTTATGCTTTATGAAAAATTGAAATTTATAAATCTTGTAAATCTATAATGCTAGTATTTATACATTAACAATATTATGGTCAATTTAAAATTGAGATAGGAATCGAAAACGACCTTCCAGATTTCAAAATAGAAAGAGAAATCAATGCAAAGACGATGAAGCAAAATCGTTGGTTGGTTCTATTTCGAAATTATTTGAAGCAAGGAATAAAATATCTCAAACTTCAAATTCGAGTCAAGACTAAGAAGCTATATTGGAGAATGAGAACAATGATTTTAATATCGATATTCATGAAGGCGAAAAGCCTACAAATGAAATTGTTGAAGTAGAGATCGAAGACCAACATATGGAGGAGACGAATGATGTGAATGTTGGTGCTATTGATGAAAGTGTTGATGATGTAGCTACACTTGATCTTGAGAAGGATGTTGATATCAATTATGATCCAGGTTTATGGGGAAAAATTACCGATGCAAAAAGAATTATGTTAATTCAACGTGGTCCCATTAAAATTCTAAAAGAATATGATGCTTTTCCAAGAAATAAAGTTAATGGCAGGCACTTTACATCTAAACATTATATTGGTGGCTATCCACGTGTAGAAGAACATGAACGAAAGTGGCTTGTGTATTCAAATGAATGCAATAAAGTCTATTGTTTCTGTTGCAAGCTATTTAAAAGCACACAAAAAACATCTAAACTGGCCGATGAAGGGATTGATGATTGGAAAATTTTATCCACTAAGCTAAGAAAGCATGGAAGTAACCCATTGCACAATGTAAATGTTATTAAATGGGTCGATTTGCATAGAGGACTTCAACAGAAAGCGACAATTGATAAAGCTATGGAAGCTCAAATTGATCAAGAGAAACAACATTGGAAAAAAGTACTAGTGCGGATAATTGGTGTTATCAAAACACTTTCTAGGAATAATTTACCATTTCGTGGATCAAATGAAAAGGTTTATGAGAAGAATAATGGACTTTTTTGTCAGCTAATTGAATTCATAGCTGAATTTGATCCAATTATGGAAGAACATCTTAGACGGGTGAAGAATAATGAAATTAATAATCATTTTCTTAGCCATAAAATTCAAAATGAATTAATAAGTTTGTTGGCTCATAAGATCAAAGCGACAATGGTTATAAAAATAAAGAAAGCAAAGTACTTCTCTGTTATCCTTGATTGTACTCCGGATTTGAGCCATAAAGAGCAAATGTCCATTGTCATTAGAGCCGTGAATGTTGATGATGCAAATGATATCAAAGCGGAAGAATATTTTCTTGGTTTCATTACGGTTGATGATTCATCCGTATTTTGCCTTTTTAAAAAACTTGAAAATATTTTGGTTGATCTCAAACTTAAAATTAATGACGTGAGAGATCAAGGATACGATAATGGTTCAAACATGAAAGGTATAATTTTAAATTAAAATTTATCTTATGCTCGATTTGGATTATTGATTATCAATCATAATACAATATCTTTAATTAAATCATGTGTAGGTAAACATCGAGGTGTACAAAAAAGATTACTTGATGTCAATCCTAGAGCTTTCTACATCTCATGCGGGTGTCATAACCTTAACCTTGCCCTATGTGATATGGCAAAATCATGTATGAAAGCTAGATTTTTTTTTTGTTGCATATGTGTAAAAAATTTATACACTGTTTTCTAGTTAAATTCAACGATGGGAAATACTTCGAAGCTATGTGAAGGGTTTGATTCCTAAACCATTATCAACAACTCGTTTGGAAAGCCACATTGAAAGTGTTAAAGCAATAATAACTCAAACTTCTGAGCTAAGGGATGCTTTAATTGTTATTACAAATAATTCGAAAGATGATGCTGTTATGATGGAGGCTAAAGGGTTGTGCCAAAATGCATTGGAAAATTTCGAGTTCCTAATTAGTTTGTGTATTTGGTACACAATATTAGAAAACATTAATCTAGTAAGCAAAATACTTCCACGGGAGGAGCTTGATATTGAAGATGTAATTACAAAAATTGAAGGGCTTGTTGAATATTTTGAAAAATTTAGAGAAGAAGGATTTGAAATCATGATGAAGGAGGCAAAAGAAATTGCAGATGAAGTTGGCACTGATCTGAAGTTTCTTGAAAAGAGAGTCGTGCGAAGAAAAAAACAATTTGATAAAGATATGGTTGAGAATGACAATCGAGAATCTCTTGAAGAAAATTTTAGAGTTCCCTATTTTCTTCACATAATAGACCAAGCTTTGACTTCAGTTAAAGATCGATTTGAGCAATTAAAACTTTATGAAGAAACTTTTGGCTTTTTGTTAAACTTAAGATTCAGAAATATAGATGATGAAGAATTGAAGCAAAGTTGCATGAAATTAGAAGGTTTTTTGGAACACAATGAAGAACAAGGTATTTGTGGTAAAGAGTTATTCTTTGAGCTTCGACAATTAAAAAGAATTCTACCATCAAAGATAACTAGATCAATTGATATTTTTAATTTCTTGAAATCTTATCGTGATGTTAGTGGATTTTTAAATGCTTGGATTTCTTATCGAATTCTGTTAACTATTCCAGTCATAGTTGCTTCAGCGGAAAGAAGTTTTTCAAAATTGAAGTTGATAAAAACGTATCTTCGAACCACTATGTCACAAGAGAGATTAAGTGGATTAGTAATTATTTCAATTGAAAATGAGTATTTGGATAAGCTCAATTATGACGAGATAATAGATTGGTTTGCTTCAAAGAATGCACGAAGAAGTTGCTTCCGTAAGTGCTTATTAATTTGTTATGATATATATTAGATTTTTGTTTAAATGCTATCTAAATGACTAGTTAAACAACGATTTTTGATCAATTTAAATTTTAATATGAAATATGTGTTTTATTGTTTGCTTTTTTTTAAATGGGGCAATAAAAATGAAAGAATGAACAGTTCGTCTAAGGCATTTGTTACCCTTGGGCCAGCTCAGCTGGCGAAGGTGGTCGGAGGAGGGCGCAAGTGGTTGCTGGAGGCAGCGACGGCCTTCTGGTGGTTGGCTAGGGGCGGTGGTGGTCGGGGTGGCTGTTTAAGGGGGATTGGGGGTTTAGGGTTCAGTTTTGGGGGAGGAGAGAGGGGGAAAGGCGGCTAGAGGGAGGGGTACGGCGTCGGAGGGGGGCGCTGGCGATGGGCGCGGTGGTGGGGAGCGGCTGAACGGGATCGTGCGTGGTTTTTTTTTTTTTTTCTATTTTTTCTTCTTCTGTAAAACGAGAGAGTATGGGGGGTTTGACTTTTATATTCTATTTATTTAATTTATTTCAAAAAAAGTTGCTTTTTCTTTCGAACCCCAAATCAAACCCAACGTCTGTCACCCCTAGCTAATTACCCCCATTCCGAACACAATGGGATATGTCCAGCAAGCCAATTCGACTGTTTCGATCAGTTTTCATTCAAATTAAAATATAAATTAATATAACGTTCAAATTTGGTTTCAACGTACATTTTAATTTATCGGGGCCGCATACTAACTCCAAAAATTCCAAAAAAATAAATTTAGCTATGTTTTGCTGATAGAGTCCTAGCAAAACTAATTTCGTCGAATTTGGAGATCGTTTGAAAAATGGTCAATTTCCAGTTGATTAAATTCAAACTGAAATTACCAAACGCGTTTAAATTCACCACGCTTACAAATTAACTCCAAAAATTATAAAAATTGGAATCTAGCAATAATTTGACATTCCGGATCCAACAAAAGTGGTTTCGTTGAAAACGGAGGTCGTTTGCAAAATGGTTATTTTTGAGGGCTTTATATATATAAAAATATATATAAATTCCATAGCGACTATTCTGAATTTTAAACTGGACATAACTTTCAAATTATATTATGAAATATGAATCTTTCACATTCGTTAGAAAGATATAATTAAATAGATTCAAATATTTCTGGTTTCGTCCAATTTTGATTTATATTGTATTATGTATACTCAATTGAAATTAGAAATCGAATTTTCAAACTACCGCGCCATTTCAGGCTGTTTTATAATCAAAATAATTTTATATGTTCTAACTTCGATTTAAATAAATTTTTAGTCGTTATTATTTAAAATAAATTATTTTAAATATTTAAAATCCCTTAAAATAGCTAAAATAAAAAAATTCAATTGGTTCTGAAAATCTGGGTTGTTACAATCTTCCCCACTTAAAATCTTTTCGTCCTCAAAAAGGAATGAAGCAAAAAGTTGTTTAACTAACAAACTCAACTTTCATTCTAGATTACATTCTTCAACTTTTCAGTTTCTAAGAATTTTCTAATTTCTCAAAAATTTGGCTAACACCCTAAATTTTCAAAAAAAATCACCATAACCTCCTTTGTACGGGAAGACCTTTAAAACCACAACTAGCCTCACAAGGCCCTCATCATTCCCAAAAGAGAAAGAAAAAACCAATCGGCTCATAAAATCATCAACACCCAAGAAATACAGTATATGTGTACCTATTTGTCGGGCATACAATTTTATTCCTCTACTTAGCTTCCTTGCTATGACCTGTTCAATAGATATACATGTAAACGCATGCATTTCCAACCAATTTTCAATTTAGTTCAATATTTTTGATTTGGCTAAATTTACCCTTCATTCACTTATTGGTTAAATGAATAATCACACAACACAATCAGCAACGCAATCAATTAGTTGATTAACGTTTCAAACACGTAACTTTAATACATAGTCAAAAGTCATATTTTTGATGCCAAATCACAACAATAAACCCTATCTAGTTTTGGTTCTCACACCAATCAATTGGAAATATATATATCCCACTTTCGAAGCTCGAACATAAATATTGATGATGGAGCTCAATCATCAAAATCATCTCCGGGCGACTAGAGTGTGATTCTATATCTATTCAGTATATTTGAGACTTCGAATATACGTTCATGACGCGTATATGCATAATCTTTATATACTCGATTGTCCAAATTCAATATAAAATAAAATATACAAATACATATAATTGATATAATTCCAAAATTAAAATCGTTTTCATTTTTATTTTCAATAAATAATACTCTTCCAACTCATTCTAGGATGCTACTGATCCCATCTCTAATGAGTCATTCTCATTGGATATTACTAATCTAATCTCTGATGAATTCTATCGTTTGGTTCTAGTGTGCCTTGTTCTCGAGCTCTGTAAACCAAAGCTCTGATACCAACTGAAATAGCCGGACGAAATTCGGTAGGCTTTGCAACCATCCCTTCATCCACCAAAGCAGCAGGTAAAACCCACCTTGGCTTCCAGTGATACCTCAGAATAACTTTTACGGCTAGCCTCTCGGCTGATCAACCAACCCTCAAAAGGGACATGTAGGGGTAAGTGTGACGATCGGGAATTTCTCTCGGTCCGAACCAGTCGCTAAACCGACCCAGACCGTTCGAAACGCCCTATCATTTGAGAACAGGACAAAATAGAACACAAACAGAAGAACATTTCATTGTATATTACAACAATGCATCAGAATACAAGAATATACAGAGTATAAATGAATATTACACAGAAATATCAGAGATTTAAATTACATTTAAATACATAGCAGCGGAAAATAATACAATACACAACTGAAGGAGATATACGGATACAAAGCTTTCCGGATATCGTTCCAGCTGTAAACCAGGATCCTGTGAATATAAATCTGCAAAACCAAAACTACTAGCTGCCCGTGTCAAAATAGGGGCACCCAGAGTTTAGGTCAAAACAATAAACTCCAGGCCAGTCATGTGATTGGTGTGAGAACTAAAACAGTTATTAATCTTTGTTTTTAAAGTTAGGTAAATCAAGGGACCACGCCGTATAACACGGAACGGGTTTCCTCCCAAGAATACCAGTGCATAAAACAAACAACGCAATGCTAAATAAAGACAAATGAAGCTGTTATAAGACCCAGGTCCTATCACACAATGCAACGCAAGCCGGGGGATAGGGTTTTCCCTTATAACAGCCAAAGAATGCTTGATACGTTTTAAAACAAATCATTTGATACTATTATAAGTGCATAGTGTATAAAACAACTTCAAATCATAAGTATCAATCATAGGCGGCATGGGTACCATATATCATGTCGTCATACTAGTTCTACAATTAAAACCGCAAATGTCACGTATTTGGAAATTGGGTTTCCATCTATGAACCGAGGCTAGGGATCGTCCTCTACCGATTCGAGACAATCTAGCCCATGTCTCAGGCAAGTACTCAGTCAAGCCTTGGAGCGACAGGGCCGGTCCACCGATGTGGATTAAAATGCCTGAACACTACGTTTTCCCGCCCTTTGGGGCGTAAATGAGCCAACGAATGGCTCCATCGGACCCGGATCGTCCGATCTAACCGAGGCGCCTCGCAACAGCAACAACCACACATGTGAAATGTATATAAATGTCAGGGCTGGAAGGTCACTGACACCACCCTAGCTAGAAAGAAACGCATGCCCTCCCTGAGGTCCTCTCCCGTTTTTGGTTCACAACCGGGGTGCGAAACTTGCGAAGTAAACGTTACACAAAGCTACGCCACAAAGGCCGTGCTTTGATCATCACCACAAGACTTTGCTTTTCAACAGAAGCCTCGATCAATTGCCACTTAGGCATGCCACACAGGCAATTCACTCCATGCGTTTGATATCCATCAATATATAACCCCTGAGCTCGTACGTCTCAGAGAAGGGCGTTAAGCAAGAGAATAAATTCTCCGCCGCCAAACAAATATATATTTAATAGAGATCAATCACACGGACTAAAATCCAATGTCAGACACACAGTCCATTTACAAGTCCGCTCTGGGTCTGAACGAAACCGGAGGCACCTAGTACCCCGCATATCCATCGATCTCCAAGTACGTCTGGACGATCACCAATTGTTTCCATCTTCTTGGGTGTACAGCCCAATCAAGATCATCAGTAATCACCCAAACGACGTGAAGACTTCCGGTCTTCGACCACCGTCTTCATCTTCGACTAATCGTCGTATCAGTTATTCAGAATGGGATAAACCCGGTCTTTCCGAATAACTCGCGTATATTTTAAATAAGTGTTACACAAACACAACATACGCCTCATTCCAATTCATCAGTCACTAACCGTAAATTAATCAAGAGAATAATTCCCCAAATATTAACCCCGAAGGCCGAAACCAACATCAGATCAATATCCAGAAAATCATTCTGCTTGGCTAACCGACAGCTAGTTTCTAAATTTCACATTCATAGGGAAAGGTTCCCATTAATTTTATCAAAGATAAATTTCTTGAATTTATTCTTTGATCTATTTTTGAATATCAATTCAAACTAGTCGGGATTAGCGAACCTTACCGAAGTAATCATTTGTTTTAATTTCCCAATCCCAACCTATTCATCCCATGAAGTAAAACTGGTTATACTTCAAATCTAACACTACAGTGTTATCGGTAAATTCAATTACCATTTCACGTTCAAATCTAATTAAAGATTTAACTATCGCCTGGAGTAAAACTGGTGATACTCCATTCTCGATCTTTTCAATCTAATTAAAGATTCATTAAAACTCCACTTAGTTTTAATCGTTAACTGGGTTAAAGAATCAGTGTCATTTAAAACACGGTTCACGATAAACACAAAATCACCTTCCATTAATTATCGGGTTAAAGAACGAGTGTTATTTAAAACACTGTCCACGATAAACCCAAAAATCAATATCAATTCAATTCCAATTAAATATTATTTAATTGGTACACTTCATTAAATCTAAATAAAAAGATTTAATCTTTTCTCAACTGGGTTCAAGAACAGTGTTAGTGAAGACACCATTCACGACAAACCCAAATCACATTTGATATTCAATACAAGGCTCTGAATAGAAAATATATCGACTTATATTCAATATCAAATTCTACGACTAACAAATGTCGTATTGGAAATAACGATATAAATATATATCTTTCAAATTTCCATAACAACATCTGTATAATCACGAATTCCAACATCGAAATATTCCGAAGACAATTTCGATTCAAATCCACTCTAATGCAATCATTGGAAATTCTGGTTATTTTTAAAACCCTTTTCAAATTCAATTTATTTATTTAAAAATAAATAGAATTATAATTCTAGTTCAAAACTAGTTTAGTTCGATAAAAATCTATTTTTATCTTTTCAAATATGGAGTTTTTCATCCCAATTCTTTCTAAATCATTTTTTATGATTTTACACAAATTATTACTATTTTTAATAATTTTATCAAGGCCCGTACAGTCGATTTCCATCAACGGCCATCGAACTGCACTTATAGCGACCTTTTCCAAATTTGATTTGGACATAATTCCAAATCCAACCGTTAGATTTCTAATTTCTAATATTCTTAGAAAACTCTTTTCGATACGAACCTAACGGTTCCGGTTTTAGGAGAATCCGACGGTCGGATCTCCCGTAATATCCGTTCGAAGTCAATGGTCGAAATTCGCGAACTGCCGCGGCGTGGCGCATTCTATTCAGGCCATTATATTATATATATAATATATATAATATATACTTCGTCGATTTCAATTCAAAACGTGCTTTATAAATCGTTTTAAATTCATTTTCAAAACGGTTTCAACTTCATATTCAATTTCAAATAAAAATTGAATATTCCAATATAAATTCGGTTTAAATTCATTTCAAATTGATTTCAATTCAATTTTAATTCGATTCGAATTCATTTTCTTTTCAATTCAATTCAATACGAATCCGTTTTTAAATTCAATTCACTTCGAATTCGTTTTATATTCAATTCAATTCGAATTCGTTTTACATTCAATTCAATTTCAATTCGAATTCATTTATATTCAATTTCAATTCGAATTCATTTCTATTCATTTCGATATATCAGATTTTGAAATCATTTTCGATATTCATTATAGAATGAATAAAATCGATATAAATATCGTTCACGTCAAAATGGCGTCAATCTAATCAACACGGCTTCATATATTCCTATTTTCAAATATTCTATTTCAAATATTTCTATTTCAAATATAATTCGTTCAACACATGACTAATCTCAACGGATGAGTACTGTCAACACATGAACCTTTATTTTATATTGATAAAGATGCAAATTTTATTATTAAAATATTTCGTTAAACACATGACTAATCTCAACGGGTGAGTACTGTCAACACATGAACCTTTATTTTATATTATTCTTTATTTTTCAAATTGGAATGAGGCCCAATCAATTACCATATAAAGTTAATTATATGGATTCCATACAACACATGTATATAATAGCATTGAAAAATAATCAACCATCAACCAAAGTGCACTACACTGTATAAGCATCAAATATAGATATCTAACGCTTATAACAACCTGTTAATCAATCGATCGACATATTTAATCAATCAGGATGAGTGAACTTCAAATTTCATCCCAACACCTGTGTGGGGTTTCAAATCAACAAACACAGATTTTATTTGTGCAGTTGGGCGATGTGTAAAATTTATCGACCCAATCAATGTCATTCAAATTAGTGTATATAAACAAATCGGCCGATTTGTTTATAAATATTCATTTATTCATATTCACGTTAAAATTATATTTTTAACGATAAAACATTTTATTCCAACACATGAATTTCTATTATTCATTTACACAATAAAATGATATTTTTATTTTTCTAACTCATTTTAGAAAATTTCGGCGGCATAACGGCACGATACTAGAAACGGGACGAGGCTTAGCCTTATCCCCGGTCCAGTGAAGGCCCACGCCATTCACACATCAATCAAATCAATTCATTTCACCACACAATTCAATTTCAATCAAATATTCTAACTAACTACTCAACCAAACAATTTAACAAACAAGCCATCCATGGTCTGTGGATGACGGGTGTCGGGTGCTACTAAACACCGTCTGCATCCTAGTATATATATATAACTAGAAAAATTAAATTGAAAGGTGAGAAGTTCTCACCAAAGCTATCCAATCATCTTGACTCTTCTTTTAGAGAAATCATTGCCATTCTCGCCTTTTGTCGCTTTCGTTGCTCGTATTCTCTACATATGTAAAAATCACATTTTTATTTGTTCACTTTCAATTTAAAAATCATATTTTTATAATCACTTCATACATTTAAAAATCGAATTTTTCTATGCTATTCAATATATAAAAATCGAATTTTTCTATGCTATTCAATATATAAAAATCGAATTTTTACTTTGCTATTCAATATATAAAAATCGAATTTTTATCATGTTCTTCTATACATAAAGATTTCGCCTTTTCAAATTTAAAGATTTCGCCTTTTCAAATTTAAAGATTATAATTTCCTTGAAGTAAAAATCATATTTTTACTTCACTACTCATTTCAAAATATCGGATTTCATATCTAAAAATATCGATATTTTGCTACACATATATAGATGCTATTTTTAATATTCCTATCATGCAAAAATTATATCTTCTATATAGTAAAGTTTATATTTTTAATATTTTAAAAATATAAAAATCATATTTCATATTTTTATTTTCAAAAGCAAAGCATATTAGGCTATTTTATTTTTAAAAACCCATTTTTAATCTATGCTATATATATATATATATATTCAGTTTTTTTTTCCATGCTAATTATACATAAAACAGCATTTTTATTTTTCTAAAATATAAAAGAAAATAGAGAAAAAAAACTGATTCATATATAAAAATAAATAAATCACTTACAGTAAATCGAAGGAGGAGGAAGGGGGGTTTGAGGTGCGGCAGAACCAGGAGGAGGCGGCGGCTCTTCTGGGCGGTGGCGGGTTTCGAATCGGAGGGGGGGCATCTTGCGTCGCGCGGCGCCTGGGGGCTTTCGTCGATCGGCAAAAGGAGGAGGAGAAGGCGGAGGTCGAGGAGGGGGTGAGGCTGGATGGAGGGGAGGCGGTGGGTGACGCGCGGTGGCATCGGCGGTGGAGGAGGCGGCTTCGTAGTTGTCAAGGTTTTTTTTTCTTTCTTTTTCGTCGATCTGAAATAATGATTGGGGGGGGGGGGGCAGAAGGATTAAAGGGGAGGAGGGGGATAATTTAATTTTTTAATTTATTTTAATTATTTTAATTGCAAAAAGTTGACTTTTACATACGACCTCTAAACGAGATCCACCGCCTGTCGTCCATAGCGTATTACCCCCATTCCGAACACAATGGGATATGTATCACAGACTGATTCGATCGTTACAATCAGTTCCCGTTTAATTTACATTTAAATCATTATATTGAATTTTAAATGTACATTTCAATTTACCGGGGTCACATACTAACTCGAAAAATTCCAGAAAAATATTTTCTAGCTTCGTATTGACGATACGGTCCTAACAAAACTAGTTTCGTCAAATTCCGAGACCATTGGAAAAATGGCCATTTTCCAGTCGATTAAAATCAACTGAAACTGGTCAAACGCGTTTTCCTTTGCCACGCTCACATATTGATTCGAAAAATTATGAAATTTGGAATCTAGCAATAATTTGACATCACGGACCCAACAAAACTGGTTTCGTCGAAATCCGAGGTCGCTTGCAAAATTTCCATTTTTAAGGGCCTGAATTCCATAGCGACTATTCAGAATTTTCAATTGGACATATCTTTTGATTCCCGCTATGAAATTTCGATTTTTCGGATTCTTTGGAAAGATATCATCAATTAGATCCTAATGTTTTTGGTTTCACTAAAATCCGGATTGTTTTGCACCCGATACATTCAATTGAAGATTGAAATCGAATTATCGAACTACCGCGCCATTTTCAATTCTATTTATAATTATATATAAATATTTATATTCTAACGACGGCGTATATAATATATACGTTCGAATTATATTCAAAATAAATTTCTGGTCGATATTATTTAAAATAATCTATTTTAAATATTCAAAATTCGCTAAAATTGCCAAAATAAAAATTTTAAACTAGCCCAGATTTTCGGGTTGTTACAATCTCCCCTACTTAAAACTTTTCATCCCCGAAAAGGAACAAAGTCGAAAGTGGTTTGATTAATCAACTCTACGTTCGATCTGGCTTCCATTCTCCGACTTTTCAGTTTCTGAGAATTTTCAAATTTTCAAAAATTTGGCTAACACCCTAAATTTTCGAAAAATTTCGCCATAACCTCCCCTGCACCGGGAGCACGGGAAAATCCCGAAATTGCCATATAGGCCTTCTGATCTCAAAAAGAAAAAGAAAAAGCCAAGCGGCTAGCCAATAGGCTCATAAAATCATCATCACCCAAACAAAACAGTAAATTATGTAGTAAACATGTACCTATTTGTCGGGCAAACAAATTTTATTCTCTGCTCTAGCCTCCTTGCTATGACCTGTTCAATGAAAGTACATGTATATGCAAGCAAATGCGACAAATTTTCAATATAATTCAATATGTGATTCAATTAGGCTAATTGACTAAAAATTAGCAAACAAATAAACAAACAACACAAACATCAATCAATTAGTGAATTAGAGTTTCAAATTCATAATTTTGATACATATACAAAAATCATGTTTTTGATGCCAAATCACAACAATGTATTCTAGCTATATTTTGGTTCTCACACCAGTCTAATGGAAATATATAGAAATCACACTTTCGAAACACGAATTTAAATACTGATGATGTGGCCACATCATTAGAATTATCCCCGGGTGTCTAGAATGTGACTCTATATCTATCCAGTATATTAAAACTTCAAATACACGTTTGCAAGGCGTATATGCAAAATCTTTATATACTGGGCTGTCCAAATCTATACAAATAAATAATCAAATACGAATAATTGATTTAGATTTTCAAAACAAAATTTGTTTTCACTTTTAAAAAATATACTCTTCACACTCGTTCTAGGATACTACTGATCCCATCTCTAACGAGTCATCCTCATTGGATATTACTGATCCAATATCTGATGAATTCTTTCGTATGGTTCTAAGGTGCCTTGTTCTTTAAGCTTTGTAAACCAAAGCTCTGATACTACGTGTGACGATCGGGAATTTCGCTCGGTCCGATCCAGTCGCTAAACCGACCCAGACCGTTCGAAACGCCCTATCGTTTGAGAACAGGACAAAATAGAACACAAACAGAAGAACATTTCATTGTATATTACAACAATGCATCAGAATACAAGAATATACAGAGTATAAATGAATATTACACAGAAATATCAGAGATTTAAATTACATTTAAATACATAGCAGCGGAAAATAATACAATACACAACTGAAGGAGATATACGGATACAAAGCTTCCCGGATATCGTTCCAGCTGTAAACCAGGATCCTGTGAATATAAATCTGCAAAACCAAAACTACTAGCTGCCCGTGTCAAAATAGGGGCACCCAGAGTTTAGGTCAAAACAATAAACTCCAGGCCAGTCATGTGACTGGTGTGAGAACTAAAACAGTTATTAATCTTTGTTTTTAAAGTTAGGTAAATCAAGGGACCACGCCGTATAACATGGAACGGGTTTCCTCCCAAGAATACCAGTGCATAAAACAAACAACGCAATGCTAAATAAAGACAAATGAAGCTGTTATAAGACCCAGGTCCTATCACACAATGCAACGCAAGCCGGGGGATAGGGTTTTCGCTTATAACAACCAAAGAATGCTTGATACGTTTTAAAACAAATCATTTGATACTATTATAAGTGCATAGTGTATAAAACAACTTCAAATCATAAGTATCAATCATAGGCGGCATGGGTACCATATATCATGTCGTCATACTAGTTCTACAATTAAAACCGCAAATGTCACGTATTTGGAAATTGGGTTTCCATCTATGAACCGAGGCTAGGGATCGTCCTCTACCGATTCGAGACAATCTAGCCCATGTCTCAGGCAAGTACTCAGTCAAGCCTTGGAGCGACAGGGCCGGTCCACCGATGTGGATTAAAATGCCTGAACACTACGTTTCCCCGCCCTTTGGGGCGTAAATGAGCCAACGAATGACTCCATCGGACCCGGATCGTCCGATCTAACCGAGGCGCCTCGCAACAGCAACAACCACACAGGTGAAAAGTATATAAATGTCAGGGCTGGAAGGTCACTGACACCACCCTAGCTAGAAAGAAACGCATGCCCTCCCTGAGGTCCTCTCCCGTTTTTGGTTCACAACCGGGGTGCGAAACTCGTGAAGTAAACGTTACACAAAGCTACGCCACAAAGGCCGTGCTTTGATCATCACCACAAGACTTTGCTTTTCAACAGAAGCCTCGATCAATTGCCACTTAGGCATGCCACACAGGCAATTCACTCCATGCGTTTGATATCCATCAATATATAACCCCTGAGCTCGTACGTCTCAGAGAAGGGCGTTAAGCAAGAGAATAAATTCTCCGCCGCCAAACAGATATATATTTAATAGAGATCAATCACACGGACTAAAATCCAATGTCAGACACACAGTCCATTTACAAGTCCGCTCTGGGTCTGAACGAAACCGGAGGCACCTAGTACCCCGCATATCCATCGATCTCCAAGTACGTCTGGACGATCACCAACTGTTTCCATCTTCTTGGGTGTACAGCCCAATCAAGATCATCAGTAATCACCCAAACGACGTGAAGACTTCTGGTCTTCGACCACCGTCTTCATCTTCGACTAATCGTCGTATCAGTTATTCAGAATGGGATAAACCCGGTCTTTCCGAATAACTCGCGTATATTTTAAATAAGTGTTACACAAACACAACATACGCCTCATTCCAATTCATCAGTCACTAACCGTAAATTAATCAAGAGAATAATTCCCCAAATATTAACCCCGAAGGCCGAAACCAACATCAGATCAATATCCAGAAAATCATTCTGCTTGGCTAACCGACAGCTAGTTTCTAAATTTCACATTCATAGGGAAAGGTTCCCATTAATTTTATCAAAGATAAATTTCTTGAATTTATTCTTTGATCTATTTTTGAATATCAATTCAAACTAGTCGGGATTAGCCAACCTATTCATCCCATGAAGTAAAACTGGTTATACTTCATATCTAACACCACGGTGTTATCGGTAAATTCAATTACCATTTCACGTTCAAATCTAATTAAAGATTTAACTATCGCCTGGAGTAAAACTGGTGATACTCCATTCTCGATCTTTTCAATCTAATTAAAGATTCATTAAAACTCCACTTAGTTTTAATCGTTAACTGGGTTAAAGAATCAGTGTCATTTAAAACACGGTTCACGATAAACCCAAAATCACCGTCCATTAATTATCGGGTTAAAGAACGAGTGTTATTTAAAACACTGTCCACGATAAACCCAAAAATCAATATCAATTCAATTCCAATTAAATATTATTTAATTGGTACACTTCATTAAATCTAAATAAAAAGATTTAATCTTTTCTCAACTGGGTTCAAGAACAGTGTTAGTGAAGACACCATTCACGACAAACCCAAATCACATTTGATATTCAATACAAGGCTCTAAATAGAAAATATATCGGCTTATATTCAATATCAAATTCTACGACTAACAAATGTCGTATTGGAAATAACGATATAAATATATATCTTTCAAATTTCCATAACAACATCTGTATAATCACGAATTCCAACATCGAAATATTCCGAAGACAATTTCGATTCAAATCCACTCTAATGCAATCATTGGAAATTCTGGTTATTTTTAAAACCCTTTTCAAATTCAATTTATTTATTTAAAAATAAATAGAATTATAATTCTAGTTCAAAACTAGTTTAGTTCGATAAAAATATATTTTTATCTTTTCAAATATGGAGTTTTTCATCCCAATTCTTTCTAAATCATTTTTTATGATTTTACACAAATTATTACTATTTTTAATAATTTTATCAAGGCCCGTACAGTCGATTTCCATCAACGGCCATCGAACTGCACTTATAGCGACCTTTTCCAAATTTGATTTGGACATAATTCCAAATCCAACCGTTAGATTTCTAATTTCTAATATTCGTTAGAAAACACTTTTCGATACGAACCCAACGGTTCCGGTTTTAGGAGAATCCGACGGTCGGATTTCCCGTAATATCCGTTCGAAGTCAATGGTCGAAATTCGCGAACTGCCGCGGCGCGGCGCGTTCTGTTCAGGCCATTATATTATATATATAATATTTATAATATATACTTCGTCGATTTCAATTCAAAACGTGCTTTATAAATCATTTTAAATTCATTTTCAAAACGGTTTCAACTTCATATTCAATTTCAAATAAAAATTTAATATTCCAATATAAATTCGGTTTAAATTCATTTCAAATTGATTTCAATTCAATTTTAATTCGATTCGAATTCATTTTATTTTCAATTCAATTCAATACGAATCCGTTTTTAAATTCAATTCACTTCGAATTCGTTTTATATTCAATTCAATTCGAATTCGTTTTACATTCAATTCAATTTCAATTCGAGTTCATTTATATTCAATTTCAATTCGAATTCATTTCTATTCATTTCGATATATCAGATTTTGAAATCATTTTCGATATTCATTATAGAATGAATAAAATCGATATAAATATCGTTCACGTCAAAATGGCATCAATCTAATCAACACGGCTTCATATATTCCTATTTTCAAATATTCTATTTCAAATATTTCTATTTCAAATATAATTCGTTCAACACATGACTAATCTCAACGGATAAGTACTGTCAACACATGAACCTTTATTTTATATTGATAAAGATGCAAATTTTATTATTAAAATATTTCGTTCAACACATGACTAATCTCAACGGGTGAGTACTGTCAACACATGAACCTTTATTTTATATTATTCTTTATTTTTCAAATTGGAATGAGGCCCAATCAATTACCATATAAAGTTAATTATATGGATTCCATACAACACATGTATATAATAGCATTGAAAAATAATCAACCATCAACCAAAGTGCACTACACTGTATAAGCATCAAATATAGATATCTAACGCTTATAACAGCCTGTCAATCAATCGATCGACATATTTAATCAATCAGGATGAATGAACTTCAAATTTCATCCCAACACCCGTGTGGGGTTTCAAATCAACAAACACAGATTTTATTTGTGCAGTTGGGCGATGTGTAAAATTTATCGACCCAATCAATGTCATTCAAATTAGTGTATATAAACAAATCGGCCGATTTGTTTATAAATATTCATTTATTCATATTCACGTTAAAATTATATTTTTAACGATAAAACATTTTATTCCAACACATGAATTTCTATTATTCATTTACACAATAAAATGATATTTTTATTTTTCTAACTCATTTTAGAAAATTTCGGCGGCATAACGGCACGATACTAGAAACGGGACGAGGCCTAGCCTTATCCCCGGTCCAGTGAAGGCCCACGCCATTCACACATCAATCAAATCAATTCATTTCACCACACAATTCAATTTCAATCAAATATTCTAACTAACTACTCAACCAAACAATTTAACAAACAAGCCATCCATGGTCTGTGGATGACGGGTGTCAGGTGCTACTAAACACCGTCTGCATCCTAGTATATATATATAACTAGAAAAATTAAATTGAAAGGTGAGAAGTTCTCACCAAAGCTATCCAATCATCTTGACTCTTCTTTTAGAGAAATCATCGCCATTCTCGCCTTTTGTCGCTTTCGTTGCTCGTATTCTCTACTTATGTAAAAATCACATTTTTATTTGTTCACTTTAAATTTAAAAATCATATTTTTATAATCACTTCATACATTTAAAAATCGAATTTTTCTATGCTATTCAATATATAAAAATCAAATTTTTCTATGCTATTCAATATATAAAAATCGAATTTTTACTTTGCTATTCAATATATAAAAATCGAATTTTTATCATGTTCTTCTATACATAAAGATTTCGCCTTTTCAAATTTAAAGATTTCGCCTTTTCAAATTTAAAGATTATAATTTCCTTGAAGTAAAATTCATATTTGTACTTCACTACTCATTTCAAAATATCGGATTTCATATCTAAAAATATAGATATTTTGCTACGCATATATAGATGCTATTTTTAATATTCCTATCATGCAAAAATTATATCTTCTATATAGTAAAGTTTATATTTTTAATATTTTAAAAATATAAAAATCATATTTCATATTTTTATTTTCAAAAGCAAAGCATATTAGGCTATTTTATTTTTAAAAACCCATTTTTAATCTATGCTATATATATATATTCAGTTTTTTTTTCCATGCTAATTATACATAAAACAGCATTTTTATTTTGCTAAAATATAAAAGAAAATAGAGAAAAAAACTGATTTATATATAAAAATAGATAAATCACTTACAGTAAATCGAAGGAGGAGGAAGGGGGGTTTGAGGTGCGGCAGAACCAGGAGGAGGCGGCGGCTCTTCTGGGCGGTGGCGGGTTTCGAATCGGAGGGGGGGCATCTTGCGTCGCGCGGCGCCTGGGGGCTTTCGTCGATCGGCAAAAGGAGGAGGAGAAGGTCGAGGATGGGGTGAGGCTGGATGGAGGGGAGGCGGTGGGTGACGCGCGGTGGCATTGGCGGTGGTGGAGGCGGCTTCGTAGTTGTCGAGGGTTTTTTTTTCTTTCTTTTTCGTCGATCTGAAATAATGATTTGGGGGGGGGGGGGGCAGAAGGATTAAAGGGGAGGAGGGAGATAATTTAATTTTTTAATTTATTTTAATTTTTTAATTGCAAAAAGTTGACTTTTACATACGACCTCTAAACGAGGTCTACCGCCTGTCGTCCATAGCGTATTACCCCCATTCCGAACACAATGGGATATGTATCGCAGGCTGATTCGATCGTTACAATCAGTTCCCGTTTAATTTACATTTAAATCATTATATTGAATTTTAAACGTACATTTCAATTTACCGGGGTCACATACTAACTCGAAAAATTCCAGAAAAATATTTTCTAGCTTCGTATTGACGATACGGTCCTAACAAAACTAGTTTCGTCAAATTCCGAGACCGTTGGAAAAATGGCCATTTTCCAGTCGATTAAAATCAACTGAAACTGGTCAAACGCGTTTTAATTTGCCACGCTCACATATTGATTCGAAAAATTATGAAATTTGGAATCTAGCAATAATTTGACATCACGGACCCAACAAAACTGGTTTCGTCGAAATCCGAGGTCGCTTGCAAAATTTCCATTTTTAAGGGCCTGAATTTCATAGCGACTATTCAGAATTTTCAACTGGACATATCTTTTGATTCTCGCTATGAAATTTCGATTTTTCGGATTCGTTGGAAAGATATCATCAATTAGATCCTAATGATTTTGGTTTCACTAAAATCCGGATTGTTTTGCACCCGGTACATTCAATTGAAGATTGAAATCGAATTATCGAACTACCGCGCCATTTTCAATTCTATTTATAATTATATATAAATATTTATATTCTAACGACGGCGTATATAATATATACGTTCGAATTATATTCAAAATAAATTTCTGGTCGATATTATTTAAAATAATCTATTTTAAATATTCAAAATTCGCTAAAATTTCCAAAATAAAAATTTTAAACTGGCCCAGATTTTCGGGTTGTTACAGTAAGAGTCCACTGTCTGCCACCAAACACCATGGCGATAATCCCCTATCATGCGTACCCAACCTCATCCATCGAATAACTCTGATACCAAACTGAAGCGACCCAAACCTCCCCATAAGGGAAAGCCCAGATTGAGTTGAGAACACGACAAACCAGAACACAAACTAAAGAACATTTCATTGTTATTACAACAATTACATCAGAGTACGAGAATATAACAGAGTGCAAATAAATATTATATATTTGATATACATCAGAGATTTACAAATTACAATGCAGCGGAAAAATAATACGAAACACAACTGAAAGAAATACACGGAAACAGAGCTTTCCGAATATAGCTCCAGGTGTAAATCCAGGATCCTGGACAAATAATATCTGCAAAAACCCAACTACTAGCTGCATGTGTGGAAAATAGGGGCACCCAGAGTTTAGGTTAAAACAATAAACTTTAGGTCAGTCATGGGACCGGTGTGAGAATTAAAATAGTTATTTAAAACTTTACTTTAGAAATAAAGTAAATCAAGGGACCACGCCATATAACACGGAACGGGTTTTCTCCCAAGAATACCAGTGCATAAAACAGTTTATAAACACCGCAATGCTTTTTGGAAAAATGAAGCTATTATAAGACTTAGGTCCCGTCACACAATGCAACGCAAGCCGGAGGATAGAATTTTACCTTATAATAGCCAAACATGTTGGGTACGTTTAAAACAAATCATTTGATACTATTATAAGTGCATAGTGTATAAAACAACTTCAAATCTAAATGTATCAATCATAGACGACATAGTACTATGTCGCCATACTAGTTCTGCAATTAAAACCTAAATGTCACGTATTGGAAATTGGATTTCCGTCATGAGTCGAGGCAAGGGATGTACTCCTCGCTGGCTTCGAGACACTCTAGCAAATGCCTCAGGGTTAGGACGCTGGCGAACCCTTGGATCTTGCAGGTTGGTCCACACTTAGCAGATTGGTTATGTCTGAACACACGTTTCCCGGTCCTATAGAACCTATCCATCGGCTCCGTAGTAACCGATATATCCGAGGTGCCTCGCTATCCATCATCCACATAGGTTAAAATAAATAAATGTCTGGGCTGCATACCATGACACCACCCACAGCTAGAAAGAAACGTCATGCACTCCCTGTTGTCCCTTATCCCGTTTTTGACTCATACCGAGGTGTGAGGCTCGCGAATTAACGCTATACACAAAGCTATGCTATTTAAAGCCATGCTTTGATCATCAACCACAAGACTCTGCTTTTCAACAGTAGCCTTGATCACTGCATCTCTGCATGCCACATAGGCAATTCACGCCATGCGACTGATGTCTATCGATATATAACCTCTGAACTCATACATCTCAGAGAAGGGTGTTAAGCAAGAGAATAAATTCTCCGCCACTAACAGATATATATTTAATAGAGATCAATCAACACAGAATAAAATCCAATGTCAGAAACACATCCATTTAATAGTTCATTCTAGGTCTGAGTAAAACCGGAGGCACCTTATTCCTCGTCCCATATGTCCAATACAGGAGAGAGGCCCTCGCATATCCAGTCGATCTCCAAGTACGTCTAGACGATCACCACTTATTACCTTGTCTCGGGTGTATAACCCAATCAAGACATTACTAATCATCCAAACGATGTGAAGATCTACGGTCTTCAACCACCGTCTTCATTGTCGACTTATTGTCGAATCAGTTATTCAGAATGGGTATAAATCTGGCCTTTCCGAATAACCCACATATATTATAATCAAGTGATATATAAACATACAATATACGCCTCATTCCAATCCAGAATATTCTTTTAGCCAAATATTCTTTTCATAATTTAAACCGAATTAAGGTTTTCCAAAGTCGGGATTAGCGAACCTTATCGAAGTAATCGTTTGTTTTATTTCCCAATCCCAACCTATTTATCTCATGGAGCAAAACTGGTAATACTCCATATCTAACACCATGGTGTTACTGGTAAAAATTAATTACCATTTCCTGTTCAAATCTAATTAAAAATTTAACTATCACCTGGAGCAAAATTGGTGATAATCCATTCTCGATCATTTTCCCAAATTTGATAATTTAAATTATCTCATTCATATTTCAATCTAATTAAAGATTCATTAAAATTCCACTTAGTTTTAGTCTTCCCAAAAATCAATGTTAATGATTATTTAACTTTGGGAAATTAGACATGATGCATCGACAATCTAAACCGTACCACTGATTTCTACCAATATAACCTCTAAACTTGTATGTTTTAGAGAAGGGTGTTAAGCAAGAGAATAAATTCTCTGCCACCAAACATATATATATTTAGTAGGGATCAACAATGCAGTTCGAAATACAATGTTAGACATGTAATCCTGTCTTTAACTGGGTTAAAGAACTAGTGTCATTTAAAACACAGTTCACGATAAACCCAAAATCACATTCCATTAATTATGGAATCTTCACGGAAAACAGATCAATAAATAATCGATTTCAATTTCTGTATCCGACTAATAATGTAAATGGAATAATGGCAAAGCCTTTTAAATTCCATATATAGTAACATTCTTCCTCCCCGGAAGCTCACTTCGGTTATTCCCAAATTGAATTCCATTCCATTCCAATTTATTTTATTAAATTGGAAAACTTTACTTTGGAAAATCCCATTAATCTTAATAAATGATTTGTAGATTCCAAATCATCTCTTCACTGTTAATTGGGTTAAAGAACGAATTTCGTTAAAAATACAGTTTATAATAAACCTAATTCACATTTTATTTCAATTCCAATTAAATGTTAATTAATTGGTAAATTCCTCTAAATCTTAATTAAAAGATTTATTCTTTTCTCAACTAGGTTTAAGAATAGTTTAATGAAGACACCATTCACGACAAACCCAAAATCCAATTTAATATTAAATACAAGGCTCTGAATAGAAATTATATCGGCTTGTATTCAATATCAAATACTGAAACCAACGGATATCATATTGGGAATAACGATATCTGTATCTTCCAAATTCCCATAACAATATCTATATAACCATAGAATCCAATATCGAAATATTCCAAACAAAATTAATTTCGTCGAATTTGGAGACCGTTTGAAAAATGGTCAATTTCCAGTCGATTAAATTCAAACTGAAATTACCAAATGCATTTAAATTCACCACGCTCACGTATTAATTCCCAAAATTATGAAAATTGGAATCTAACAATAATTTGATATTACGGATCCAACTAAAGTGGTTTCATCGAAAACAAAGGTCGTTTGCAAAATGGATATTTTTGAGGGCTTTATATATATAAAAGTATATATAAATTCCATAGCGACTATTCTGAATTTTAAACTGGACATGACTCTCAATTTATATTATGAAATCCGAATCTTTCACATTCGTTAAAAAGATATGATTTATATTGAATTCTGTATACTCAATTGAAATTAGAAATCGAATTTTCAAACTACCGCGCCATTTCAGGCTCATTTTATAGTTAAAATAAATTTATATGTTCTAACTTCGATTTAAATAAATTTTTAGTCGTTATTATTTGAAATATATTATTTTAAATATTCAAAATCCATTAAAATCACTAAAATAAAAATTTTAAATTGGTTCTGAAAATCCAGGTTGTTACATGTAAAGAATACAAATTATGAATCTCCTGAATTAGTCTAAATTGATTATCCTTCCAACCAATCACATAAGTCCCCCGGCACTACCCACATCCGGAAGACAAACCCAATTATGAAAATGAGACCCTCGTAGCCTCATATAAAAGCTATGATCGGGGCACTCAATTTTAGTTTCCTGCAGTAAAGCAATATCTATATGAAAGTCTCTAAAAAAAACTAACCTTATCACATTTTTTGGGCTCATTAAGGACCCTATTTGCAGCTAACAATCCTCAACATCTAAAAGAATTAA
The DNA here is from genome assembly GCA_030737875.1 of Allium sativum. Lineage (NCBI taxonomy): Eukaryota > Viridiplantae > Streptophyta > Magnoliopsida > Asparagales > Amaryllidaceae > Allium > Allium sativum. Next base: position 1,048,163,536 of record CM060922.1, read on the forward strand.
CTCATCTAATAGTTTATTAATCACAACCATAGTTAATTGGCAGTCTTGTCGTTGCTGCTGCATAGGGGAACAAAACATCAACATAGTAAGAGGCAAAAGGGAATTTGATCTTAACATGGGTACAAAAGAAATCATAATAGCAAATCTGTGAAGATGTAGAAATATAATAATATTTGCACATGGAAAACAATAACTTAAAATGAAGAGAGTAAAACCATCTTCAACCATTAATAAACTATTCTTTGAAAATTGTCTAAGAAGACCAAAACTAATTAGGGTAAACATATATTAGAAGACATGGTTATTGCAAACATTAGCTTAAAAATGGTTTATTTTAGTGCCAGTTGAATATAATGGTTGCAATTTAATTGTATCTCGCTTATAATGGTTGCAATTAATCAAGAGCTTATTTTGAGTAAAATAAATTTTAGTAACTCGCATATAATGGTTGCAATTTAATTGTAATTTTTTTATATGTCATACGTAAAGTGTAAGATACTTGGTAATGCACACACTTAAATATACAAATATATAAAAACATGCATACACATTTATATGCTTGTGCATATTGTTCTCTTTTTACTATTTTCTAAAGTACCTACTGCCATAACCAAAGTCTACTGATAGATTACTCAAAACAGTGGTGAAATTAGAAAACATATTAATACATAGTATATATCCCGTGTCGACGACATGGTTCAGTTTTTTCTTATTATAATCTATGGTATAATGTGCTAAATATGTACAATATTGTTTAAAATTTATTAACAACTTTTTAAATAATAAAATTTTGTGATTAGTTTTATATTCTAGAAGCCGCTTCAAGTAGAATAGTATTTTTATCAAGTTTTTGAATTTATTACAAAAATTTATTGAGTTGAACTTAATTTTGTTCATATAATAGTACATTTAGTAATAATGACAAATAGGTGTATATACTTCAAAATGTACATCATAGTATGTTTGGTGTTTTACTCATATCAGTATGTTTGGCACATCCATTAGACGTATGCGAAGAACCGTTGAAACAAATTTCTTTCTTGAAATGATGGTCATGAAGTCAAAGCTAACCTATTCTTGTTATACCAATAAACAGATGCACACATAACTTATTTTCCTTTTTATGCTCCTTGGAAGAAAATAAAATTTTAAAGTACGCATAATGATAATGATGAAACTGATGATATCCTTTATGATATAATTTTCATAACCAACAATAACAAGAAGATCAAGAAACTGTATATATTAGTAATAAATCATACTCCAATGGCAATGTGTACACGACATCCCTTGAACAATTGTGCATGAAAATTTAAAGTTGAATTGTAGATATTATGTTGAATGTTAAAAAAACACACATAAATAATGTTCCACTGTATTTTAATATTACTACATGTGCCTACTTTATAAGACATCCTGATTGATATATTCATATAATGTCTAATTCATTTGCTATATTTCCACCTAGTTTCAAAGTATGTAATATTTTGCTAAATGTGAGTAATTGCTTGCTATACTTTCATATTCATGTGCATGTAGGAATATATTAATTCCAAACCCTGCACTATTACTACTGCTGCTTCTGCTACTACTACTATTATCGCTAAAAATGTTTCTTTTTCTTTTTCCACTTGAGCGTTCATTCATCATGTTTTAAATTTATTTTTTGCAAACACAAAATACTAAGTAAGCAATGAAAAGGGTGTGTTATGCTGAATCTTAATCACCAAGACTTCGCTTTGCTCATAAGATCACTTTATAGAATGTGTGTATCGGATTGATCTGACTTAGTTTAATGAACATACCAATCAGTTTAGCTATTTAAGTTTTGTCTATTATTTTTCTTCTAATCTTGCTTGCTTAGAAAAGTCATATCATATTGCACAAAACTGCACTGTATTACCCAAGAATAAGAGAAGGAATGTGTCATATTACAAAGAATATATAACAATGAATTCTATCATAATGATTGTCAAGTTGCACTACTTTTAGAAATAATAATTTGATGTCTGTCAATATTGTTTCATCTTGTCTATCCATGCAAATATCGCATTTATTACTAAGATGAGTTATGCAACAAAAACATCTAAAGCATATATAAATATTAAAATAAAAGATGAAATCACATACATTTTACTTTCAACTATTAAGATACAATTTTTGATGTCATGATAAATGATGTCTCATGATAGAACACAAAACTGTTTCAGGTAACTACACTCCTACATCATTCACCAAACTTACCTTTATCACCCAACCAAACTTCATTACCAACTGTAACAGCTCCAAAACCAACCTAACCAAAATGCATTTCTCCAATATCCATCTCCACGACCATCAATACCACATTCTATGAAACTTCCTTACTGCTCTTTTCTTGATCACACATCTGAACAACATCTTGCTGCACTTACTCATCCTAAACTCCATACTGCTCAAACCAACCACTTGTCTCAAAACATCCACAAGCATCACATAATAACCAACATCCAATCCAAAGTCTACAAACTTCGTATAAGTACCCAATCAGTACTACCAATCATCAAATCGGCAATGTAAATGTAACAACCTGGATTTTTAGAACCAATTTAAAAATTTTATTTTAGCTATTTTATGGATTTTGAATATTTAAAATGGTTTATTTTAAAAATAACGATTTAAAATTTATTTAAATCGAAGTTAGAACGAATAAATTTACTTTAATTATAAAACGAACTTGAAATGGCGCGGTAGTTTGAAATTTCGATTTTAAATTTCAAATGAATATACAGGATTCAAAATAAGTCGGATTTCAGTAAAACCAGAAATATTTGAATCTATTTAAATATATCTTTCTAACGGATGTGAAAAATATAAATTTCATTTTATAAATTGAAAGTTATGTCCAGTTTAAAATTCAGAATAGTCGCTATGAAGTTTATATATATTTTATATAATATATGGCCCGTAAAAATAGCCATTTTGCAAACAACCTCCTTTTTCGACAAAACCACTTTTGTTGGATCCGGAGTTTCAAATAGATTCGAATTTTCATATTTTTTGGAATTACTATATGAGCGTGGTGAATTTAAACGCGTTTGGTACTTTCAGTTTGAATTTAATCGACTGGAAAATGACCATTTTTCAAACGATCTCCAAATTGGACAAAATTAGTTTTCTTAGGGCCATATCGTCAAAACATAGTTAGATTTATTTTTCGGGAATTTTTGGAGTTAGTATGTGGCCCCAGTAAATTAAAATGTGCGTTCAAATTTAATATATATTGATTTATATTTTAATTTAAAGGAAAATAGACTAAAACGATAGGATTATCTTGCAAAACATATCCCATTGTGTCCGGAATGGGGGTAATTAGATAGGGGCGACAGACGATGGGTTCAATTTGGAGGTCGAATGGAAAATGTTATATATAGAATTCTAAACCCTAATTTCTCATTAAAAAAAACTAAATCGATCAGCCGCCTCCCTTCAAACCCGTCGCCCCCCTGCGATCAGCCAACGTGCCCCCTCCAGCACCACCGCCAGCCTCCCTCTGCCTCCCCTACCTCCGAAAACCCCCTTCCCCTTTCTCTTTCCTCTCCCCTCCTTCTACGACGCAAACTCGAAGCCCTAACCCCCAATCAACCAAATCTGCATCGCCCAGGTCCCCTGGCCCACACCCCGACCACTGCACCTCCCCCCGAGCACCAGCACCCCGGCGCCGCCCCTCAGAAACCCCCACCTCCGATCCTGGGCCACATTTCAACTAAAATCCAATTTTTGCAAATAACACCCTGAGCTTCCACAACCCATATCTCCCAAACAAAGCCCCTATGGCCAAGACTCCACAATACCAAAATCGAAGAGCGCGATTTTCTCTTCAATTTGGTTACATGGAAGTCATAGTTTGGATTGCGGAGTTGTCCATAAAACGTGTCCAAATTCTACTGTCCGATTTATGTCTTTTCGCGAATTCCGGTGAAATGGAGCAATTTTGGAAGAAATGCCACTAGGCGAAAGTCATCTAGAATAGCGCGCTTATGCTAGAAAAAAAGGTTGTGTGAAAATTGGAGCTCATTTGCAAAGTTTGGAAGCAGAATAGCTAATCAAAGCGACAGAAAAGCACGGCGGAGTGGATTTCAATGTGAGAACTCCTTCTCACTTAATTTATTTTACAGTTAAAATTATTTTAGGTTGCATACGGGGCTTAGTAGCCCCCGATACTATTTATTTGTACAAACCATGATTGTTTGTTTGTTTGGATTGAATTTTGGGAAAATTGACTATATTGTGAAATGAATTGTATTGTGGTTTTGTGATTGTATTGATTATTGTATATGGCACGAGCCAGTATCAGGAGAGGGGTAGTGCTAGACATTACTCCGGTTTTAATATCGCGCCGTTGTAATACCGAAATTTTCTGAAATGAATTATATAAAATATTCATGTGTTGAATAAAAAGTTAGAATAATAAAAATATTATTTTTATTTGAATGTATGAACTATTAAAAATAGTTAACTGTTGAAATAAATATTTTATCGTTAAAAATATAATTTTTAACATATATGTGAACGACATAAAAATCTCCTAAAATGAAAACAAATATTCATTTACAAATCGGATGATTTGTTTATGTACACCTATTTAACTGATATTGATTGGGACGATAAATTTTACACATCGCCCAACTACACAAATAATATTCAGTATTTGTTGGTTGAAACTCCACACGGGTATTGGGATGATATTTGACGTACACTAATCCCAATTGTTTAGTGGTACGTCGAGTGATTGGTTGACAGACTGTAGTAAGTGTTAATTATTTATATTTAATGCTTATACAGTGTAGAGCGCACTCTGGATGATAGATGATGGTTTGTCATTCTTGTTGTGTACATGTGTTGTATGAAATCCTTATAAATAAATTATATGGTAATTGAGTGGGTCTGATTCCAATTCAAAAGGAGCGAATAATTTAAAATAAGGAAATATTTTTAAATAACGAATATTTTAAAATAATATTCTGTAAGGATTAAAATATGATTTTGATGTCCGATTTGGGATGGACACGAAAATATTGAAATATGTGAAGCCGTGTTGAATAGATTTGCGCCATTTTAACAAGAACGAAATTTAGATCGATTTTATTCATTTTTTAATAAATATCGAAAAGGAAAAGATTTCAAAATCTGATATTTAGAAAAGATTTTCATTTAAAAATTATAATGATGAAGAGTATTCAATTTTGATATAAAATTGAAGTGAAAGTGGGAATCGTTTTTAAAACGAATTTATAAAAATACATTTTGAACGAAATATATATATTATATATATATATAATGGCCTGAATAGAACGCATCGCGCAGTGACCGTTGGCGAATTTTGAACATTGACTTCGAATTGATATTACTGGAGATCCGACCGTCGGATTCTCCTAAAACTGGAACCGTTGGGTTCTATCGGAAAGAGCTTTCCAACAAATATAAGAGATTTTAAATCTAACGTTTGGATTTGGAATTATGTTCAAATAAAATTTGGAAAAGGTCGCTTTGGATGCAGTTCAGTGGCCATTATTGGAAACCAACTGTATGGGCCTTGATAAAATTATTAAAAATATTAATAATTTGTGTAAAATCATAATAAATGATTTAGAAAGAATGAATTTGGAAGAAAAATTCCATGTTTTTAAAGATAAAATTATATTTTTATCGAAATGAACTAGTTATTAACTAGTATAATAATCCAATATTTTTTTAAAGAAATAAAAATGGATTTGAAATGGTTTTAAATAACTAGAATTTTCCAATGAATAAATTGGAATGGATTAGAATGGAAATAATCTTCGGAATATTTCGATATTGGATTCCATGGCTATACGGATATTGTTATGGGAATTTGGAAGATACATATATCGTTATTCCCAATGCGATATTTGTTGGTTTCAGAATTTGATATTGAATATAAACCATTATAATTTCTATTAAGAGCCTTGTATTTAATATTAAATTGGATTTTGGGTTTGTCGTGAATGGTGTCTTTATTAACACTGTTCTTAAACCCAGTTGAGAAAAGAATAAATATTTTAATTAAGATTTAGAGAAGTTTACCAATTAATTAACATTTAATTGGAACTGAAATGAAAGTTGATTGTGGGTTTATTGTGAACTGTCTTTTAAATTACATTTGTTCTTCAACTCTAATTAACAGTGAAATATGATTTGGAATATATAAATCTTTAATTAAGGTTTAATGGAAATTTCCGAAGTAAAGTTTTCCAATTTAATATATTAAATTGGAGTTAAAGGTAATTCGATTTGGTAATAATCGAAGTGAGCTTCTGTGGAGGAAGACTGTTAATATATATAGAATTTAAAAGGCTTTGTCGTTATTCCATTTATATTACTAGTCGAATACGGAAATTGATATCGATTATATATTGATCTGTTTTCCATGAAGATTCCATAATTAATGTAATGTGATTTTGGGTTTATCGTGAACTGTGTTTTAAATGACATTGGTTCTTTAACCCAGTTAAAGACGGGATTACACGTCTAACATTGTATTTCGAATTGTATTGTTGATCTCTGCTAAATATATATTTGTTTGGTGGTGGAGAATTTATTCTCTTGCTTAACACCCTTCTCTGAGATGTATGAGCTTAGATGTTATATATCGGCAGAAATCAGTGGTACGGTGTAGATTGTCGATGCGATATGTTTGATTTTCCAAAGTTAAATAATCATCAATAATAATTTTTAGGAAGATTAAAACTAAGTGGAGTTTTAATGAATCTTTAACTAGATTGAAATGTGAATGTGATAATTTAAATTATCTAATTTGGGAAATGATCGAGAATGGAGTATCACCAGTTTTGCTCCAAGCGATAGTTAAATCTTTAATTAGTTTTGAACGGGAAATGGTAATTAATTATACCATTAACACCGTGGTGTTAGATGGGATTGGAAAATAAAACAAATGATTACTTCGGTAAGGTGTGCTAATCCCGACTAGTTTGGATAAACCTTAATTTGTTTTGAATTGATATCCAAAGGAAGATTAAAGAATAAATTTAAAGAATTTATCTTTGATAAAATTAATGGGAACCTTTCCCTAATAATGTGAATATTTGAATAAAAGAATATTCTGAATTGGAATGAGGCGTATGTTGTGTTTTTATAGCATTGTTTATGAGATACGTGGATTATTCGGAAAGATCTAGTTTATACCCATTCTGAATAATTGATTCGACGATAAGTCGACGATGAAGGCGGTGGTAGAAGACCAGAGTTCTTCACATCGTTTTTATGATTATTGATGTCTTGATTTGGCTGTACACCCAAGACAAGGTAATAAGTGGTGATCATCCAGACGTACTTGGAGATCAACCGGATATGCGAGGACCTCTCTCCTATATCGGACATATGGGATGAGGAATAAGGTGCCTCTGGTTTCATTCAGATCCAGAATGAACTAGTTAATGGATGTGTGTCTGACATTGGATTTTATTCTATGTTGATTGATCTCAATTAAATATATATCTGTTTGGTGGCAGAGAATTTATTCTCTTGCTTAACACCCTTCTTTGAGACGTACGAGCTTATAGGTTATATATTGATAGACATTAGTTGCATGGCGTGAATTATCAGTGAGGCATGCTGAGATGCAAGTGATCAAGGCTTCTATTGAAAAGCAGTGTCTTGTGGTTGATGATCAAAGCACAACTTTAAATAGAATAGCTTTGTGTATAGCGTTAATTCGAGAGCCTCACACCTTGGTATGAGTCAAAAATGGGATAAGGGACGCAGGGAGGACATGACGTTTCCTTCTAACTATGGGTGTTGTCATGGTATGGAGCCCATACATTTATATATTTTTACCTGTGTGGATGATGGATAGTGAGGCGCCTCGGATATATCGGTTACTACAGAGCCGACGGATAGGTCCTATAGGGCTGGGAAATGTGTGTCTGACATTGGATTTTATTCTATGTTGATTGATCTCAATTAAATATATATCTGTTTGGTGGCAGAGAATTTATTCTCTTGCTTAACACCCTTCTTTGAGAAGTACGAGCTTATAGGTTATATATTGATAGACATTAGTTGCATGGCGTGAATTATCAGTGAGGCATGCTGAGATGCAAGTGATCAAGGCTTCTATTGAAAAGCAGTGTCTTGTGGTTGATGATCAAAGCACAACTTTAAATAGAATAGCTTTGTGTATAGCGTTAATTCGAGAGCCTCACACCTTGGTATGAGTCAAAAATGGGATAAGGGACGCAGGGAGGACATGACGTTTCCTTCTAACTATGGGTGTTGTCATGGTATGGAGCCCATACATTTATATATTTTTACCTGTGTGGATGATGGATAGTGAGGCGCCTCGGATATATCGGTTACTACAGAGCCGACGGATAGGTCCTATAGGACTGGGAAACGTGTGTTCAGGTATAACTAATCCGCTAAGTGTGGACCGGCCCTGCAGTAACCAAGGGTTCACCACCGTCCAAACCCTAAGGCATTTGCTAGAGTGTCTCGAAGCCGGTGAGGATAATCCCTGGCCTCGACTCATAGATGGAATCCAATTTCCAATACGTGACATTTTGGTTTTAATTGTAGAGCCTAGTATGACGACATGATATATGGTACCCATGCCATATATGATTGATACATTTATATTTGAAGTGATTTTGACACTATATACTTATAGTAATATCAAATGATTTGTTTTGAACGTACCAAGCATGTTTGGCTATTATAAGGGAAAACTCTATCCTCCGGCTTGCGTTGCATTGTGTGATGGGACCCGAGTCTTATTATAGCTTAATTTTTCGGAAAGCAATGCGCTGTTTATAAAATGTTTTATGCACTGGTATTCTTAGGAGAAAACCCGTTCCGTGTTATACGGTGTGGTCCCTTGATTTACTTTATTTTTAAAGTAAAGTTATAAATAATTGTTTTAGTTCTCCCACCAGTCCCGTGACTGACCCGGAGTTTATTGTTTTAACCTAAACTCTGGGTGCCCCTATTTTCCGCACGGGCAGCTAGTAGTTTTGGTTTTTGCAGAGGATCCTGGATTTACAACTGAAGCTATATTCGGAAAGCTTTGTATCCGTGTATTTCTTCTAGTTGTGTTATGTATTATTTTTCCACTGCATTATAATTTAAATCTCTGATATTTATCAAATATATATTATTTATTCATACTCTGTTATATTTTTGTACTCTGATGAAATTGTTGTAATAAGCAAAGAAATGTTCTATTGTTTGTGTTCTGATTTGTCGTGCTCTCAACTCAATCCGGGCATTCCTGTAAGGGCGAGTTTGGGTCGTTTCATTTTGGTATCAAAGCTTTGATTTACACAGCTCAAGAAAAAGACACATTAGAACCAAACGAAAGAATTCATCAGAGATTGGATTAGTAATATCCAGTGAGAATGACTTGTTAGAAATGAGATTAGGAGTATCCTAGAATGAGTTTCAAAGAGTGTTATGTTTAAAGTAAAAAAATGAAAACGAATTTTGTTTTAAAAATTTAAACCTTATTGTACATATTTGAATATTTTATTTTAAATTGAATTTGGACTATCGGGTATATGAAGATTTTACATATACGCTTAGTTAGCGTGTATACAGAGTCTCAAATATACTGGATGGGTATGGAATCACACTCTAGATGCCCGGGGATAATTATGATGATGTCCGGACATCATCAGTATTTATGTTCGAGTTTCGAAAGTGGGATATCTATAAATTTCCAATTGACTGGTGTGAGAACTAAAATTTAGATAGGGTTGTTGTTGTGATTTAGCATTAAAACTATGATTTTTTGACTATGTATTAAAGTTATATGTTTGAAAAGCTAGTTAACTAATTGATTGCTGGTTGTGATGTTTGATTATTAGTTTAACTAATTAAAATGTTGGAACAATAAAACCAATATGTGAATGAAAGGTAAATTTACCCAAATTGAATCAAATATTGAACTGAATTGAAAATTGATTAGAGTTGCATACATGTACATATATATGTGTGAACAGGTTATAGCATGGAAGCTAAGAAGAGGAATAAAATTGTATGCCCAACAAATTGGTACATGTTTACCATTTTCTTCGGTTTTGATGATTTTATGAGCCGCTTGGCTTTTTATTTTTCTTTTGGATTGGTGAGGGCCCTATGAGGCAAGTTGCGGTTTTAAATATCAACCCGCACAAAGGAGGTTATGGCCAAATTTTTCGAAAATTTAGGGTGTTAGCCAAATTTTTGAAGAATTTGGAAATTCTTAGAAGCTAAAAATTTGAAGAATGAACGCCAGAACGAAAATTGAGTTGGTTAGTTAAACAACTTTCAGCTCCGTTCCTTTTTAAGGACAAAAAGATTTTAAGTGGGGGAGATTGCAATAGCCCGAATTTCAAAACCAATTTATAATTTTTATTTTAGCTATTTTAATGGATTTTGAATATTTAAAATGATTTATTTTAGAAATAACGATTTAAAATTTATTTAAATCGAAGTTAGAACGAATAAATTTATTTTAATCATAAAACAAACTTGAAATGGCGTGGTAGTTTGAAAATTCAATTTTAAATTTCAAATGAATATACAAGATTCAAAATAAATCAGATTTTAGTTAAACTAGAAATATTTGAATCTATTTAAATATATCTTTCTAACGGATGTGGAAAATATAAATTTCATTTTATAAATTGAAAGTTATGTCCAGATTAAAATTCAGAATAGTCGTTATGAAATATATATATTTTTTCTATAATATATAGCCCTTAAAAATAGCCATTTTGCAAACGACCTCCTTTTTCAATGGAACCACTTTTGTTGGATCCAGAATGTCAAATTATTGTTAAATTCCCATTTTCATAATTTGTAACGACCCGAATTTTTAGCCATTTAATTTGGAACATGTAAATTGTTTTAAATGTTGTATTAGAAGTGTAAATGGAAATTTATATGTAATTTATAAATTTAAAACGAAATTTGAACGTATAATTTATAATTAAATATAAATCGGGCCTGTAATGTCGCGGTAGTTCGAAATTTAATGTTTTGACCTTCAATTGAATATACAAGATTTGATATAAGACAGATTTCTTTGAAACAAGAAAAAATTAAATCTATTAAACTGTATCTTTCTAATGGAAGTGAAAAACTGAGATTTCGTCTTATAGATTGTAAGTTATATCCAAAACAAATTTTCAGAAAGTCGCTGTGGATTCGTGTATAAGCCATAACGGTTTATTTAATATAATTAAATATTGGTTTCAAATTTGGACAAGATTTTTGAGATGTAGTTATAATTTAATTTTTAGAATTTTTCTGTAATTTTTATTTTGAAAAATAAACAACTTTTTATTTGAAGTATTTTCACCCTATATCAGTGTTATGGGATATAGTAATATAAGTTAACTTGCTTATATTATTATATTTTTCGAATCGTGACACATTGCTCGTTACAATAGTGTTTTTATTTTTGTCGATAATAGTCCGTTGTGAACAAAGCTTTCATAACAAATACCAAACCCTTTTAAAACTTAAACAAGCATATGTACATCGATTTCCTCTTCATGAAGGCGTCTTGTTTCCATTTCTTAGCAACTAAGTATTCTATCATATATATATATATATATATACACACACACACCTAACAAATACATACATAAACCGTTTCTACCTCCGAGCGCAGCAACCACTAAGAAGGAGAAAAGAATATCATACTACTGATCGTCGTTAATCTATGAATCAGAAAAGCGCGACATTTAAATTAAATTCTGCAAGCATACAGGTGTGTAGCATACAGGTCGAACACAGGGAGGTGTAATTAAAAATTATTATTTATTTATTCTTGGGCGAGTTAGGAAGAATTTGGAGTTGTTTTTAATGTTGTTGAAATTACTCTGAATTTGAATCTAATCAGTATCAAATTCAACAATTGAAAAGAAAAGAAACAATTACTAGAAACAAAGAAAATAACAACTAGAACAACAACAGAGAATTAAAAAGCAGAATTACCGTTGAATCTAATCGAACGGACAATAGCTAACAAGCAGTAATAAAAGAAAATAACAATGTGTTCTACTAAAACTAATTGGATAGATACACGAATTTTTATGAAAGAAAAAGAAAGAAAACTAAAATAAAGAAAACCCTTTTTTATTAATAAATGAGAATACAGAATAATGGGGAGCTTCACAATGGGATGTATATGTGCTTTTATAGGTGAACTGGAAACCCTAATTAAGTCTATGAATTGCTGGGCCTCATCATCCATTATATCTCTTGCCTTTCTTGCCCAAGCTTGATTGGAAAGAAAAACATGGTGAATATCTTCCAAATCTTCCTATCTTCCATGTAGCAAATTGATTGATTGATTGATGAGCAGATTCCATGTGATTAATTCTTCCAAACAAGGATACTCATTAGACTCCAAAGGCAACAAAGGATAAAATCTTCAAAATTGATCTTTTCTTCGCAATAAATCAATCAGAAATTCTTCTAATTGGAAATTGAAAAATGAATGTTCTGAATTGATTTCCATGACTACTCCTGGAATGTCTATTAGTGAATATCATACATACACATGAATATGTATATATATATAATATAACACTAATTAATATATTCTTCATAGCAAAGGGGCAGTGTGAAAGTTCCGTTCTTTGGCAAAAAGTGAGCTTGATGGGGATCGAACTCAGGTCTCTCAGTACAAATCTCTATGCATTTACCAGTGAGCTACAACGTCTTTTGTAATTGAGATGGCTTTAATACGTGGAAGTAGCTTTTTATTTGTAGTTGGCCTTTAATTTGAACCGAAGGAGGCATTTCTTGACAACCTGTAAAAACACATAAAAGTACCCAAAGTATCATTTATTTATTTACAAAAGATAAAATATAACATCATAAAATAAACACATTTCTATGTTAATCAAATACCCCCACACTTATCTTTTACTCGTCCTCGAGTAAAAAAAGAAAATGAAAAACTAACTAGATAAGTCACACTTTCGTAGGAAACACGATTGCATTGAGCGTATGCAACAAGCCGTTAAACCTCTAGGTGTCCCTAGTAGGACGAGTGGTGTCTCGCGAGGGTTTTCAACGGATTCTACCCACAAAATCCAAATGCAGTATGTGTGGATCTAATGTAACTATATGAATGCAATGGTTGTATACAAAAAACAAAGAAAACAAGAATGACAAAACGACTTGTTTCAGGAAAGTGGTACAACAAATTATGTTTACAATTTCTAGTCAGTTGATTTTATTTTAGATACCTCAACTTGTCACAAATTTTCAATATAAATCAAGTTTTCAAATGTTAAATTCCAGTTTGGCCAGTTAGTTCGGTCGATAACATAGTGTAGCCATGAAATAGATTCTTAGTTTTCTTGGCACAGTTTGCAAAAGTGGTGTTATTATTTTCTCATGTATGGCTAGTCAAATCAATAAGGTCAAGAAGTGTTTGGGCTTCATCGCTTATTCTTTATTCTTTAAAATTTTAAAATTTATGATTAAGTACATATACCTAACTTAGAAGACCATGGTTTACCACCCATGCACTGCCTCGCGGACTAACGGAGAGTGGGTAAAGAGCTTGGCGGATTGTGCAGGCCGACTTTGACTTTGTCAACAACGTGTCGGTAATCCTTAGTTGTCCAATCTCATAAAATGAGACCAAGATATTCCAACACTGACTTTGTCAACAACATATCGGATAGAGCTTGGCGGGTTTGCACACCAACGCTTGATATACAAGCAATGTTGGATACCCTTGGATTTCTATTATTATTATTGAAAATATAAGCACAAAAGAGAGTTGTGCGAATTCAGCTTAACACAACTTAATTTTAAAGATTCGAAAAGCCAACATAAGTCTTTTAAGTCCTCCACTTATTAAAACAAAGTCTACAATATAGAATAGATTTCATGGCCATCACCTAAGAATCTCCCTATGTACCGGTTACACTATTATCCCTCAAAATTAAACTTTTAATTATATTTCTTTATTTGATCTAAGTTGAGAGAAAAAAATACTATCAACTGACTAAAAGTTGTAAACTTATCTCGTGGTATCACTCTAAAATGGGTCGTATCGGTGTGATTGTGTGTATGTTTATATATATACATATATTGAAGACAAAAATGGAGAAGATGTGATGCAGACTTGACTCCCCCACACTAGATTGAAACAGTGTCCCAACTGTCTAAGGTATGCAGACCGAAATGGCAGAAAAACAAAAATAAAAAAATGAAAAAGAAAAATAAAAGAAAAAGAACGTGTACCACTTGATTTCATGGTGGATGATCAGGCTCATGAAGATCGATAAGGTCATCTTCGTCATATTGCTCGAATTCTAAAAATGGTTTCAGTCGTTGACCGTTTACTTTGAAGACCTTTCCATCCTTAGGATTTTCAATTTCAACTGCTCCATGGGGATATGCTATTTTCACAACATAAGGTCCAGTCCATCGAGATCTGAGTTTTCCTGGAAACAAGTGAAGTCTAGAGTTGTATAAAAGAACTTTTTGACCTACGTTGAATTCCTTACGAAGTATGTTTTTTGTCGTGTTGGGCTTTGGTTCTTTCTTTGTAGATTTTCGCATTTTCATACGCCTCATTTCTTAATTCCTCTAATTCAGAAATTTGTAACTTCCTATGTAAGCCGGCTTTCTCTAAGTCAAAATTCAAAAATTTTATGGCCCAAAGAGCACGATGCTCTAATTCAAGAGGTAAGTGACAGGCCTTTCCAAAGACTAATCGATATGGTGACATCCCTAGATTGGTTTTATAAGCAGTGCGAAAAGCCCAAAGTGCATCAATCAGTTTTAAGGACCAATTTTTTCTATTGGAATTCACGGTTTTCTCAAGAATTTGTTTGATTTGTCTATTGGAAACTTCTACTTGTCCACTAGTTTGTGGATGGTAAGGGGTTGACAGCTTGTGTGTGATTGAGTATTTCTTGAGCAAAGACTCAAAAGCACGATTACAGAAGTGAGTGTCATTATCGCTAATGATAGCTCGAGGTGTGCCAAAGCGCGAAAAGATGTTTTCTTTGAGGAATTTGACAACAACCTTGTTGTCATTGGTTTTGGTCGGAATGGCTTCAACCCATTTTGAGACATAATCTACCGCAAGCAAGATGTAAAGATTCCCAAATGAATTAGGGAATGGTCCCATGAAATCGATGCCCCAAACATCGAATAACTCAATCACTAAAATGGGGTTGAGAGGCATCATGTTTCGCTTAGTGATTCAACCCGTTCTTTGACATCGATCACATTGAGAGCAAAATTTGAAAGCGTCACGGAAGAATGTGGGCCAATAAAAACTGCTTTGCAAAACATTTGCAGCAGTTTTTCTTGCTCCAAAATGACCACCACAAGCATGGTCATGTGAGAAGGAGAGAATACTTTGGTGTTCATGATCGGGCACACACCTTCGAATGATTTGGTCTGGACAGTACTTGAAAAGATATGGGTCATCCCAATAGAAGTTTCGAACTTTCAAGAGAAATTTTTGTTTATCTTGTTTCGACCATTCAGTAGGTGTTTGCTGTATGACAAGATAATTCAGAATGTCAGCGTACCAAGGGGTGTTAGAGATGGAAAGAATTTGTTCGTCCGGAAAATAGTCATCGATTTGGGTGTCATCAACATTTTCGTGCACAATTCGAGAGAGATGATCAGCTACCACATTTTCAGAACCCTTTTTATCTCGTATTTCTATATCGAATTCTTGAAGAAGAAGGATCCAACGAATCAAGCGGGCCTTGGCATCCTTCTTAGAAAGCAAATATCGTAAGGCAGCATGGTCAGTGTAAACTATGACTTTGGATCCTATGAGATATGGTCTGAATTTCTCAAGAGCGAAGACAACTACAAAAATTCCATTTCAGTAGTTGAGTAATTCAATTGGGCCTCGTTTAAGGTTTTGCTAGCGTAATAAATGACTCGAGGGAGTTTATCGATACGCTGACCTAAGATGGCTCCAATTGCAAAGTCAGAAGCGTCGCACATAAGCTCGAAGGGCTGAGTCCAATCAAGAGGTTGAATGATGGGAGCTGTGGTCAAGATTGACTTAAGAGTTTCAAAAGATGTTTTGCAGTCATTGGAGAATTCGAACTTAACGTCTTTGGCAAGTAAATTTGAGAGAGGTTTTGAAATTTTCGAGAAATCCTTAATGAATCTTCTATAGAATCCCGCGTGGCCAAGAAATGAACGAACATCTTTAACAGACTTAGGAGGAGGCAGATTAGCAATCAAATCGATTTTAGATTTATCAACTTCAAGGCCATTTTTGGAGACGACATGACCTAGAACTATCCCCCTTTTTACCATGAAGTGACATTTTTCCCAATTAAGCACGAGTGATTTTTCCTTACAAGGTTTTAGGACGAGTTCTAAATGAGTGAGGCATTGGGAAAAAGATGATCCATAGATTGAAAAATCATCCATGAATATTTCCAAGAATTCTTCCACCATATCAGAGAAAATACTCAGCATACACCTTTGGAAAGTCGCGGGGGCATTACAAAGACCAAAAGGCATGCGACGATAAGCAAAGGTTCCAAAGGGACAAGTAAAGGTGGTCTTATGTTGATCCTCTAAAGCAACAGGGATTTGGTTATAGCCAGAGTATCCATCGAGAAAACAATAGTACTCATGACCCGCTAAGTGTTCGAGCATTTGGTCAATAAAAGGTAAGGGAAAATGGTCTTTTCGTGTGGCTGAGTTGAGCTTTCGATAGTCGATACACACACGCCATTTTGTTTTGATTTTTGTTGGGACTAGCTCATTATTTTCATTTTTGATCACTGTGACTCCCGATTTCTTTGGTACGACTTGTACCGGACTCTCCCGGTACTATCAGAGATGGGATAGATGATGTTATTGTCTGGACATTTGATTATCTCTTCCTTGACCACTTCTCTCATGTTTGGGTTTAATCGCCTTTGTGCCTCACGGATGGGTTTAGCCTCATCAACTAAATGTATGCGATGTTCCACAATTGACGGACTAATTCCTTTTATATCGCTCAGTTCCCACCCCAAGGCGTCTTTATTTTCCCGCAAAATTTCTAAGAGTTTTTCTTCTTGGTCCTCGGTAAGATCAGAGGCCAAGATTACGGGAAGAGTCTCTGAGGAGTCTAAGTATGCGTACTTAAGGTCTTGTGGTAAGGGTTTGAGATCTAACTTTGGATGTTCTTGAGTGTTATCATTGGTTAACATTCCTTGGTTAGATTCAGAAGACGAAGGATTTAAGTCAAGAAATTCATTCAGTTCAGAAATGTATTCAAGTTCGTCGAAATCGGGGTCGAAATGTTCCAGACACATTTTCAAGGCGTCAGAAGTGTCATTAGAGGTTTCGTCAACTATGGGTTGAATCATGTCGATTTCATCGGTCTCAAAATCCCTAGGTTGTTTGTTGAGATTGAGGATGTTTAGCTCAATGGTTAGGTGCCCGAAGGAAAGTCAAAGTTGACCGTTCCTACAATTAATGACAGCATTTGAGGTTGCTAAGAAGGACCGTCCTAAAATCAACGGTATTTGAACTTTGGGATTTGAGACAGGCTCTGTGTCTAAAACTATGAAATCGACAGGGAAGTAAAACTGTTCGATCTGTATCAAGACGTCTTCGATAATTCCCAATGGCTTTTTGACAGATCGATCGGCTAACTGAAGAGTGATGTTTGTTGGTTTAATTTCCCCTAACCCAAGTTGACAATAAACAGTATAAGGAAGAAGATTGACACTGGCACCAAGGTCGAGTAGGGCACGAGAGATATGGGTGTTTCCTATTTTGCAATCAATCGTAGGGCAGCCAGGGTCTTTGTACTTGACTGGGGTAAGGTTCGAAAGAACAGAGCTTGTATTCGCAGTTAGAAAGGCGGTTTTTGGGACATTAGTCGCACGTTTTTGTGTGCACAATTCCTTAAGACATTTGGCATATTGAGGAATTTGTTCAATTATGTCTAAAAGAGGAATGTTCACACGGACTTGTTTGAAAATTTCCAAAATTTTATCGAAATTTGTCGCTTTCTTCTTATTATTGAGTCTATGGGGAAATGGATCTATTGGTTTTTCGACTCTGTGATGAGTTTCATCATTCGAGGAAGAAGGTTTATCCAAGGAAAAAGAAGGTGGTAAGGTTGCAGAAGATGGAATGTTGGTATTGCCAACATTATTTTTCGAAGGTAGGTCGGGTTTGCCGACACTAGGAGAGGAACTGTTGGGATTGCCAACATTTGAGGAAAATGGAGGTTTAGAAGAATTGGCTTTCGAAGCCAATGGGTGATCATCAAGATTAGGGATTGGGGTCGAGTTAGAAGGTTCGCCAGGGTTGCCCACGTTATTATCAATCCTCTTTCCAGATCGAAGGGTTGTAATAGCGTTGACTGGATTATGGTTTTCGTCCTCACAAGAATTTACAGCACGAGAGTTATATTTTGGATTCACCTCAGGTTGACTAAGCAACTTTCCTTTCTCGTTATTTTTCATCAGTTCTTTCATCATATTAAACATTTGGTCGAGTTTAGCGTCTTGTGAGTTCATTTTAGCTTCGTGAGAGTTCAACTGTTTTTTTAAACGCACAATTTCTAGCGACGGTTGAGAAGATTGAGAGGGTTGGTTCGATGATTGGAAATTGGGGTGCTTATAAGGTTGTTTGGATTGAGGTGCAGTTTGAGAGGTTTGAGAATTGGGAGGTGGAGCTTGGTAATTCAGATTGGGGATAAAGGGTTGCATGTGAGATGGGTTAGCCGAATTATTGGGGTTTGACCAAGAAAAATTTGGGTGGTTTCTCCAACCAGGATTGTACGTGGCTGAGTAAGGGTTATTTTGAGCTATAGCATTGGCTTGGTCCTGAGAGTAATAGTGGGGTAACCCTTCTCCGGCTTGAGGAGTTTGATTTTCTAAAGGAATTTGACTTGGGTCCACGACATGCACTCCTTTAGTAGAAGTACGAATGGGAACACGAATTGATTCCCACTGCATGTCCTTTTCAGAATAATCTTCTAAGAATTTCCAAGCCTTATCGTCCGTCTTAGACATGAAGTCTCCTCCATATATTGATTCTAGTTGAGTTCTAGTCTGATAGTTTAGCCCTTCATATGCAATTTGACATAAGTGGTCTTTTAGAATTCCATGATGAGGACAACTATATAATAGTTGGTTGAATCTTTCAAAGTATTTTAAAAAGTTTCCCCCTCATTTTGACAAAACTGATTTATCTCGGTTCGAATTTTGAGAGTTTTATGGAAAGGGAAAAACTTCTTCAAGAATGAAGTGACAAATTCATCCCAACTTCTTATGGAATGTTTTGGAAGAGAATTTAGCCATCTTTTAGCACTTTCAAGTAGTGCAAATGGAATTAGCCTCAGCTTGATCGATTCGTTAGACAATTGTTGCATTTTTGTTGTGGACGCATACAATTCAAATTCACTTAGAAATTCATAAGCATTTTCAGACCCATTAAACTTTGGTACCCCTTGGATAAAAGAATGTTTTAGCTCAAAATTGTTTCCTTCAGCTGGTGGGAACACGATGACAGAGGGTTGGACGGTCCTAGTCGGATAACATCGATCACGAAGAGACAAGGGTCTATCCATTTGGATATTGAGATTTTGAAAATTTTGATTTATTTGATTTTGATCCCCAAAGTTTGGAAAGTTGTGATTCACTCGATATTGATCTAACTCGGTTGGAAAATTTTGGTTGATTCGAGAACCCCTAGGAGAATTTTGTTGGCTAACACTTTTTTCACTCATTGTTGTTAAATGCAAGCACAGAAATCTGCTACAATGAAATTTTCTATCCTTAATGGCTCCTAACCCAAAATTATAAAGTGACGCGTTTGATTACTTAGATCAAAAGATTTCTCAGCCAGTTAACGGACAGGAGTTATCGGTGCACCAGGAATCACCCTAGCAATGCAGCCGAAGGTTTAAGTACCTTCAGAGTAACAGCCGATATAATATTTATAAACGGCTATTTCTCTGCCGTAGTCTAGACACCAAGAAATAATTCGTTCCAAATGAATTAACTATCACAATACAATTAAGCCCTAGATGAGCCCGTGACTCCCTTAAGTCCAACGTCTAACCGTTATTATTAGTCAGATTCTACGATGAAATGCAATTTGTAGGCTAAGGAAAGGGTGATGAAATCTCTCACCTTATGTGAATTGGGGTATTGCCCTTAACAAAATGAATAAAAAGTGCAGAAATAACAACAATCACACAATTTAATTGCAGAAATTAAAAAATTTATATTCAAGCCGTTGCCCCTGCAGAATTTTTTTACAACAATTGTCTATATTTTTTTTCTTTTGCAGCAGAGCACCTGTAGAGTTCAGAAAATCTTACAGTGGGGCATGGTTGTCCATCCAGAAAAAATGAGTAGCGTCAATGATTGAAATCTCACTATTTGCAATTTCTTTTGATTTCTGAAATCTTGATTTGTTGCTTGAACTCCAGTCACCTTGTCCTTAGTTCGAAATCTCTTTTTTTTTTGTTTTTTTTTTGAATGAATTGAATAACAAAAAAAACACAAGAAAAAGAAACAAAGGAAGTAACAAAAAAAAGCTAACTTTTTGGAGAAGATGGTGCTAAAGTGTGGATTGAAAAAAACTGTGGTGAAATGAGATTATGTGAGAGGAAAGGGTATTTGATCAGAGGGAAGAAATGAAGCAGGGAAAAATAACTGAAAAAAAAAGAATGAATCTTTTTATGACCTTCCCTTTTTTTTATTATTGTTGAAAAAGTGGACAAATAGGAAAGAAACAAATGACAAAAAAAATGGGAAGAGAGATTTCAGGAAAGAAAGAGAATTGTAAAGGAAGGAAGGAAAGTAATTGTAAAAAATTTGGAAAAGAAATTGAGAAGTGAAAGCAATAAAAGAGAAGACAAAAACAGAACGATTTTTTTTCTTTTGTTTATTGTTGTAAAATTAGAAGAGGAATTTTTTTTTGAAAAGAAAGGGAATTTGTAAGAGAAGAAAAGAAATCAAATGTATTGAGAACAAGAAAGAAAAAAGAAGAAAGGAAAAAAAAAATTGCAAAAGAGGAATCTTTTTTTTTTTGAAATTTGTAAAACGAAAAAGAATGTAGATGATTGGAAAGAAAGTGGAAAGATGGAAAGAATAAAGGAAAATTGAAAGTTGTTTTTGTTTTAATGAAGGAGAGAGCCGGAAAGAAATAAATGAAAAAAAAATGGAAAGAGAGACTGTAGGAGGTGGATGAGAAATGCAATTGGATAGAAATAAATAAATAAAAAAAGAATGCAAGTTTTCTTTTATGAAAATTTGAACAAGAAGAAAGGGAAAGAAATGAATGGTAAAAACCCAAAAAAAAAAGGGAAAAAAATTAAAAGAGGAAGGAAATAAGAGAAAAAAAGCAAGGTTTTTTTTAGTAGAGAGGAAGGGTAGAAGAAATTGAGAAAAGAAATAAAAGCAGACAAAAACAAGAAAGAAATCAAAGTAGACAGAGAAGAAATTGCGAAAGTTTTTTTTTTTAGAAAGTTGTAGACAAAAGATGGAAAAAAATAAAAAGAAAAGGAAAGGGAAAAGAAAATTGTGAAAATCAGCGAGGTGGTAGAAAGATGGAAAGAAATTGAAGAAAAATTAGCAAGTTTCTTTTTTTGTATATATTTTTCTTTTTGAAGAAGGAATTAGATTGGAAGAAATGCAAACAAAAAAAAGAAAGAAATAAATGAAAATAAAAAGAAGGAAAATTAAAAGAAAAAGGGGCAAGATTTTTTTCCTTGTCTTAGAGATTATAATATTAATATGTGATACACAATCAGCTAATCAAGATTTTTATCTATATATATGTACAAGAAAACAATAGGAAAATAAAAAGAAATAAAAGAAATTTTGGCAATTTTTTTTAACAAAATCAAATAAAAAGAAAAAAAACTAACACGAATTAGAAATTAAATAAATAATAAAATTCAATTGTTACCTCCCCGGCAACGGCGCCAAAAACTTGATCGTCGTTAATCTATGAATCAGAAAAGCGCGACATTTAAATTAAATTCTGCAAGCATACAGGTGTGTAGCATACAGGTCGAACACAAGGAGGTGTAATTAAAAATTATTATTTATTTATTCTTGGGTGAGTTAGGCAGAATTTGGAGTTGTTTTTAATGTTGTTGAAATTACTCTGAATCTGAATCTGAATCTAATCAGTATCAAATTCAACAATTGAAAAGAAAAGAAACAATTACTAGAAAAAAAGAAAATAACAACTAGAACAAAAACAGAGAATTAAAAAGCAGAATTGCCGTTGAATCTAATCGAACGGACAATAGCTAACAAGCAGTAATAAAAGAAAATAACAATGTGTTCTACCAAAACTAATTGGATAGATACACAAATTGTTATGAAAGAAAAAGAAAACTAAAATAAAGAAAACCCTTTTTTGTTAATAAATGAGAATACAGAATAATGGCGAGCTTCACAATGGGATGTATATGTGCTTTTATAGGTGAACTGGAAACCCTAATTAAGTCTATGAATAGCTGGGCCTCATCATCCATTATATCTCTTGCCTTCCTTGCCCAAGCTTGATTGGAAAGCAAAATATGGTGAATATCTTCCAAATCTTCCTATCTTCCATGTAGCAAATTGATTGATTGATTGATGAGCAGATTCCATGTGATTAATTCTTCCAAACAAGGATACTCATTAGACTCCAAAGGCAACAAAGGATAAAATCTTCAAAATTGATCCTTTCTTGGCAATAAATCAATCAGAAATTCTTCTAATTGGAAATTGAAAAATGAATGTTCTGAATTGATTTCCATGACTACTCCTGAAATGTCTATTAGTGAATATCATACATACACATGAATATGTATATATATAATTTAACACTAATTAATATATTCTTCATAGCAAAGGGGCAGTGTGAAAGTTCCGTTCTTTGGCAAAAAGTGAGCTTGATGGGGATCGAACTCAGGTCTCTCAGTACAAATCTCTATGCATTTACCAGTGAGCTACAACGTCTTTTGTAATTGAGATGGCTTTAATACGTGGAAGTAGCTTTTTATTTGTAGTTGGCCTTTAATTTGAACCGTAGGAGGCATTTCTTGACAACCTGTAAAAACACATAAAAGTACCCAAAGTATCATTTATTTATTTACAAAAGATAAAATATAAGAGCATAAAATAAACACATTTCTATGTTAATCACTACCTAACGGCGTAAGATTCAAAAACAGCATGCTTCCCACGCATTTTAACTCCGTGTTTCCCAAACAAATCTTTACCCCTACTTGCCAAGCTAAATTTTCCGTGCGTAGCAAGGCATACCGGAACCATGCGTACCACGCTAATTGGAACCGTGCAAGCCACACTACTCAAATCTTTATAATAACCAAACAACCCGTCCACTTTTCATTTCCCTTCCCAAACAATTGAAAATAAAAGCCAAAAAAATCCCATGTCTCCACCCAGTAAAAAAACAACGGCTATCTCCTTCCAGTGAAAATTCGTTCTGATCTCCCCCTGCAAAAACATCTTGCGATGAACTCTAAAGGGGATATGCTCGTCATAAGGGGAAGCCACCGGTGGCCGGCCGCGTTTGAACTCTGTTTATGGCGAGTGGCTGGAAATGCTGTCGAAGGGTGTACGGTTTTGGTGAGATTGGAAGAGCTATAGGTATCGAGGAAGGTCGGGAGTTAGGGAAAATGAAGTGGCGCGGAAAGGCACGTGTTTTCAGGGTACTTGATCGAAGAACGACCGCCGTGGTGGGGTGCGACTGAGGAGAGGAGGGGATCAGTTCCGTGTTTTTGGAGCGAGGATCTGAAAGTATTCGCACTCTTTGTTTGTGTGTTGTCTGGGCCGACATGGTCTGCGAGGTGGGGAAACGAGTTGCTGATGAGGGCAATAGGGAGGGAAGGCAGTGGAAGAGAAGAGGTTTGATGGAGTTTGGTGCCATTTCGTGGAGTATGAAAGAAGATTGGTAGAGATGATTTATTTGGGTTGGCTGCGTTGTTTCAGGAGGAAGAGCAAGTTTAAAAGTAAAGGGGAAGAAAGATTTTACTGTTAAACGTGATGAAGGTAGATATTTATTAATCTTATCACGGCATTTGACATTAATGAAGAATTGTGGTTGGGAGATCATGGGAGGTCACGGTAGTGAGTTGTTTTAGCAAGAAGACTTCAGCGTATTCCAATATGCAGGTTGAAAGGATTAAAATTCGGCCATGAAAGTCTGGGTTGGAGCTTGTTGGTGCATAGAGAGAAATACTGATGGTCTCGGTTGTTGAAGTAGGTGATTATGAAAGGGGAATGGACAAGGACAATGGTAAGTTATGTTGGATATAGAGTTTCAGCAAGGAGGGAGTGATAAGTTGGTGATCAAGAAAACAATGCGTCACGGAAGTAAAATACTAGGAAAGGAAATGATTAAAAAGGTGGATATTAAATGGTTTGTGAAATTAATGGAGTATCAGGAGAGCTCGGGTGGTAGAAAAGTCTGGGAAGTGGCCATTGATGAGTGGTTGTTTGCATTGTAAAGGGAGGATAGTGAATTGTTCGAGACATAAAAACATGTGAGCAGATTTAATATAAGCTAGTGATTAAATATAGTAAGTAAAATTAGTTTATATATATACACAATTAACTCTTGTTATGTTAACAGACCATATTGGACAGGAAATGTCAACCTGACCACTACATCGATAAGGTACCAAAACCAATTTGCACATTCGATGGGCTATGGGAAGGAAGAAGTAATTAAAAGGGTAATGATGAGATTAAAGTTTAATTAATTATTATTAATTCGCTAAAGAAGTTTAATCCGGTTTATAACTTGTAAAAAAAATTCATATATCGTTCATTTGTAAGCAGAATTGAATGCGACCAGAGCCGTTGGAACCATAGCAATGAAATATACTGTATGGAACTATTTTCACTAAGAACGGAGCTACTGGAATTTCGTGATAAAATCAAACACTTGTTTGATTTTAAATCGAAACCAAAAGAAGAATCGTCAACTACAAACCAGGTGAGTAAACTCACTAACTCCGACTCGTTTATATTTTTATATAAACGAGTTTTAAATTTATTTATAGTAATTTTATACTGTGTGATGATTGTTTGGATGAATGGTTGACAAAATTGGTTGAAATGGTTGATACAGTCGTATCGCTGATCGATTATTAGTTCTGTTTACTATAATATTTCATATTTATGTGAAATAAATGTTGATTAACATTTTTGGATGCAGGGAAACAAGTTGGAGAGATCCAACTGGATTCCTCCATAATTTTATTACTGTTTTAATTTGTTGTGTTATATGATGTGATATAACTCGTGATTAGTTATGTTGTGTTTGAATTACACTACCCCTAGGAACTTGGTATTTTAGATACCGTAAAATATTTTTGAATGTGGAAAAGGAAATTGGGATTTAAAAATGGAGTTTATTTCCAAAATAGAAATACAATTTCGAATAGAGTTGAAAATAGAAATTTGTTCAAGTGGATAAATCAAGAAGTTGTTATAAATAAAAACATAAATAAAGTGGATTATAAATCATTGGATAAATTGAAATATAGGTTCAAATATGAATTGACGTGATAAAGTGAACTCGGTTTTGAAATCAATATTTGAAAATAGATTTGAACTTAGCAAATTTTAAAGGAAATGATAAAAGAGGTTTTAAATGATTGAAATAAAAATGAGATTTGTATGTAAAATTCTGAATAGAAGTTATAAATAGAATTTGGGTTTAAGATGTTATTTATAAGTAAGAAATCAAACTGATTTGATTTTATATAAAAGAAATATATTCACGATTAAAGTGAATAATGGTTTATGGGAAATATTTTGCAAATGTAATACCTCTAAAGGAAATTTAGTTTTGAAATATGAATCCAGATTGGAAATTTAGTGAAAAGGGAAATGAAAAATCATTTTAAAAGAAACAATGAGTTTTATTCCAAAATTTGGAATATAAATAATGTTTTGTAGATTGGAATGGTTATAAAGTAATTGATAATGATTTGGAAAGGATAAATTCAAAAGTGAATTTAGAATTTAAATTAACCTGAAATGGTAGATAAATTCCGAAGTTCGGAATATAATCGAATATAGATTATTCGAGAGAGAGTTATTTTTTCGAAATTCGATTATATCGAATTTAGGTAAGTAGTTATTTTTACTTTCCGTTTGAATCAAATTTAATTATTTAATTATTAATTTATTTATTGAAATAAATAAGTACAAGTTATATTTTTATAAACAAAATATTTGGAAACAACGATTATAACGTTATCGTTATAATAGATGTTTTATAAATCTAAATAGCAATTATAACGCTACTGTTATAATAAATGTTTTATAAATCTAAACAACGATTATAACGTTGCTGTTATAATAAATGTTTTATAAATCTAAACAGCGATTTTAACACTACCGTTATTATTAATGTTTGGAAATAATGATTATAACGCTACCATTATAATCAATATTTTTCCGAAAAAGAAATGGATTCTTAGATTGAATCCGAGAGTCGCGTAAGAGAGGTTTTGATTGAAGTTGCGAGCTTTGACTATTTCAAAGTTGAGAATGTTGTTCAGTTAAGGTTTGAGAGGTAATTATACCCCAACTTAATTGACTTCATGATTAATGGAGAAGTGGTTAAGGTTCGATAGTGAAGATTGGTTAGCAATATGGTTAGTTAATAAATGATTAATGGTTTGAGATATAATAACGATGTTTTATAACATCGCGCTAATTTAAAGAATTTTTGAAATGTTTCCCTAAATAAAATGAGAGATATTTTCTACGCATAGAAAATGAAATGAATTGGTCAACAAGGAATTAAGAAATGGAGAATGGAAATATTTTACTATATTAATAAGTTATATTTTCTGAATATAGAAAACAAGGGTTCGTAAATACTTAGAAATGTTTTCTAACTGGAATAAGTGATATTGGTAAATAGAGCTTTGAAAGGATACGAAAGATGGGAAATGGGAATTGGAAATGATAATATAATGAGGAATTAATTTAAAAAGGGGCCAGTGTTGTTTGATGGTTGATCGTTAGAATTTCCATTATGGAATAGGATCGTTGATTGTGTGGATGTCCTTTGATAGTTAAATCACCGGCTATCAAGATTTTGGTTTATTTTATACCTCCGTTGTCAAAATGGAGAGACCGGGATCAGATTTAATATCTGAAAACCACTCTGTATTGGCATAAGCATTACGAATCAACTTATGCTAAAGATGATTGAAGATGGAGTAAAATGCAAGGGCTGTTCTGTTAATCCTAGGTAGAAATTGCCCAAGATGGATTAATGGAATGGTGCCTTCAGTTTTTCCAGTCCCAGGACAATGTATATGGAAGGATCTGATGATGTGGCATTCAAAGTAAATGATGGCAAGATGTGCTAAAAGATAATCGTGACCTCAAGCCTCATTACCCGGGAAATGACAAAAATCGTGCAGGTAGCATGGCTGTGACGACCCCAAAACCCCATACGACGGTGTTAAGGGTAATCTTTGGAATATAACTCATAAACAGAAATAACAGAACATAAATAAATAAATACACCAGATGATGAACAAATAATACACTGGATAAACATAATCATCAGAGTTACACAGTATACAGGATCATACTTAGTACAAATACAGTTCAGCTATACATAAATGTCTACAGCGGAAAACAAACATAATATGTACAATAGGAGCTTAACAGCATAAAAAGAGATAAATGATAGAATCCGTCTTCAGCTCCAGCTATCCAGAAAGTGCCTGCTAAAACCTGAATACAAGGCTGCCCGTGTAGAAAGAGGGGCACCCGAGTTTGCAAGTGAAACAAACTACGAGTCAGTCATGGGACTGGTATGAGAAATCTACTTAACACATTTCATAATATGGCTAATCACAGGACCACACCACTTTCGCGGAACGGGTTTACTCCATTGGATTGCCAGTGCTCTAAAACAATTAAATCTTTTAAACATCGCAATGCTTTTTACAAAAATGAAGCCATTATAAGACTCAGTTCCCATCACACAATGCAACGCAAACCGGAGGATAGAGTTTTACCTTATAATTGCCAAAATATGCTTGATAAGAATAAAACAAAAGAATTTGATATTATTACTAGTGTTTATAGGTTTCAAAAACAATTTCAATCATAACTATAAATCATAGATGGCATGGGTACCATATACCAAGTCGCCATATATAGGTATACAATCAAAACCGCACAGTCACGTATTGGAAAATTGGATTTCCATCATGAACCAAGGCAAAAGACAGTCCTTACCGAATTTGAGACTGTCTAGCCCAAGCCACAGGCAAGTACTCAGTCAAGCCTTTGGATCGTCAGGGCCGGTCCACCGATGTGGATTAAAATGCCTGAACAATGCGTTTCCCCGCCCTTTGGGGCGTAAATGAGCCAATGAATGACTCCATCGGACCCGGATCGACCGATATAACTGAGGTGTCTTGCAACAGCAACAACCACATAGGTGAAAATAATATAAATGTCAGCCAGTTTAAGCACTGACACCACCTCTAACTAGAAGGAAACGCATGCCCTCCCTGATGTCCTCTCCCGTTTCTGGTTCTTACCGGGGTGTGAGGCTCGCGAATTAACGTTATACACAAAGCTATGCCACACAGGCCGGGCTTTGATCATCAACCACAAGACTTTGCTTTTCAACAGAAGCCTTGATCACTGCATCTTAGCATGCCACACAGGCAATTCACGCCATGTAACTGACGTCTATCAACCACACAGAATGAAATCCAATGTCAGACACACAGTCCATTTACAAGTCCGTTCTGGGTCTGAACGAAACCGGAAGCACTATATACCTCGCATACTCATCGATCTCCAAGTACGTCTGGACGATCACCACTCATTATCCATATTTCGGGATGCCTCCCAATCAGGACATCAGTTATCATCCAACCGATGTGAAGATCTCCGGTCTTCAACCACCATCTTCATCATCGACTTCTTATCGTCGATTCAGTTATTCAAAATGGGATAAACCCGGTCTTTCTGAGCAACTCGCGTATATAATAAACAAGTGCTACACAAACACAACATACGCTTCATTCCAATTCACTAGTCACTAACCGTAAATCAGTAAGAGAGCGATTTCCCAAATATTAACCCCGAATGCCGAAACCAACATCAGATCAAAACCCAGGAAACCATTCGACTTAGCTAACCTTCAGTTAGTTTCTAAATTTCACATTCCATATCATTTATAATATTTTATAACGATTTATCGCTATTTTTATTTATTTAAAAATAGCCAATTTATTCAAACGACGCTTCAGGCCATAACGCGGCCGTGGCGCTGTTTTTCTTCAGATTTGATTTACACATATCTGAAAATCTAACTGTTGGATCTTCACAAATTTAATATCATTAGAAAGATCTTTTCAAACGAATCCAACGGTTTCAGTTTTGGGAAAATCCGACGGTTGGATCTCCCGACACTCATTTGAAGTTTCGATTTCAAAATACGAACTGCAGCGTCGTTATTCGATTTAATTTAATTATATATATATAAATATAATCGATTCTAGTGCTGTTTTTCTTTAGATTTGAATTAAACATTCCAGACAATCCAACCGTTTGATTTTCACAAAGTGGGTATCGTTGGAAAGATATTTCCAAAGCGAACCCAACGGTTTCAGTTTCGGGAAAATCCGATGGTCGGATCTCCCGCACTAATCGTTTGAAATTACGGTTTCAAAACACGAACTATACCTTCGTTATTCGATTCATTTTAATTATATATATATATAATCTATTCTTCGATTTCAAAACCATATTCTTTTCATACATTTGATAAAAATGATATTTTTATCCAACCGACATTTATTTCGACCCTTCACTATTTTTAACATTTCATGTATATAATAAAAATATGATTTTTATTGTAAAACAATTTATTTCAAAACACGGCTATTTAATATAGTTCATATAGATGATAAAAATATGATTTTTATTATAAAATAATTTATTTCAAAACACGACTATTTTATATATTTCATATAGATGATAAAAATGTGATTTTTATTATAAAACAATTTATTTCAAAACATGACTATTTTATATAGCTCATATAGATGATAAAAATATGATTTTTATTATAAAACAATTTATTTCAAAACACGACTATTTTATATAGTTCATATAGATGATAAAAATATGTTTTTTATTATAAAACAATTTATTTCAAAACACGACTATTTTATATAGTTCATACAGATGATAAAAATATGATTTTTATTATAAAACAATTTATTTCAAAACATGAATGTCGTTCAACACATGAATTTCTATTCAACACATGAATTTCTATTCAACACATGAATTTCTATTCAACACATGAATATAGTTTCAACACATGAAAATAATTCTAACACATGAATATTATTCAAAATTTCGGCAGCATAACGGCAGGGTAGTTAAAACCGGGGTTGTCCCTAGTACGGCTCCTTGCTCTACCTTAAAGCCTCACAGCTTTTAACAATGGGGATTTCATGCGTCTAGTTCGCACGTAGGCGGCATGTTTATTTTCTTTTCTACAAACTAATCCTATGTGGTTTCAACCAAATAATTCTCAGCCACAAACGGGTATTTTTCAACCACAATCAATCAATTTCAACCACAAACAATTCAAATCAACCATTCGATATCAACCAATTTTCACACCAATCACAACCAATAAATATCATTCATGGTTTGTGGACGAGGGGCGTATATATATATATATATATATATATAAGTAAATTTCACTTCTATTTCAACACACATATAATTTTTACAACGCATATATAACTTATACATCGAACATACAACTTATACAATGCTTATACATGAGGTGTACAACGCTTATATAACTCATACATCGAATATATAATTTATACATCATTGTTTTCCATATCGTTTATAATTCAGAAATCTCACATTGGGTTCCACTCCACCAAAAATAGCAGAAGGCTCGGAAAAATATCCGGTCTCTTCTAGAATGTAGAAGACGTCCACACGAGTCCACTGTCTCTTGTTTCACTGAATTTCGTCAACATAGCAAAAAGATATAATTTTTACAGTGAAATCATAAACCGTAGCGCTTTAAAGTGCTATTAAATAGTTTAATATAATTCAGCCGTTACCTCTCAGAACTGGTTCGAAACTAGGTATTGATTTTTCGCGAAATCCGTAAAGGGGTTGGACGATCGGGCTACGCAGCGTCGAAGGGGGACGAAGGGTGCACCTGCGTGCAATGGAGGGGGCCCACTCGGTGGTCGGAATTCGCCTCGGCGGCGGTCGAAAGCCACCAACTTCCCGAGCTCGATTCGAGCTCTACAGGTCATGAAAAAAATCCAAACTTCATATGGATGTGAAGATCGTGAGGAGTACTACAGAATTCTCCAAAGGGCCATGGGTTTTTATTGACTGGATTTGAAGAAAAAGAGGAGAGAAGGGAAGAACGAATTCCGCCGTCGCCTGGAGCAATAGTCGGAGAGAGAGAATCTGCTCTGACCAATAGGATTTTTTATTTATTTATATATTTTTAAAAACCCAAAAATACCCCTCTTCGTGTACTAACACCAATCCAAACCCAACGACTATCGTCCCTAGCTAAATACCCCCATTCCGAACACAATGGGATATGTTTCGTAGGCCCATTCGACTGTTTCAGTCAGTTTTCCTTCAAATTAAAATATAACACATTCAATATTTAATTTGAACGTACATTTCCATTTGCCGGGGCCACATACTGATTCTAAAAATTCCCGAAAAAATAAATCCAGCTATGTTTTGACGATACGGTCCCAACAAAACTAGTTTCGTCGAATTCTGAGATCGTTTGAAAAATGGCCCCTTTTCTGGTCGATCCAATTTAACAGAAATCGACCAAACACATTTTCCTTTGCCACGCTCACATACTAGCTTCAAAAATTATGAAATTTGAAACCTAGCAATAATTTGACATCCCGGATCCAACAAAAGTGGTTTCGTCGAATTCTGAGGTCGTTTGCAAAATGACCATTTTCACGGGCTATATAAACTCTATAGCGACCTTTCTGAAAATTCGTTTGGCCATAACTTTTGCTTCCCGCTATGAAACTTCGATTTTTCAGATTCGTTAGAAAGATATTCACTAACAGATTTAAATATTTTTGGTTTCACTAAAATCCATTTTGTTTTGCACCCGGTATAGTCAGTCAAAGTTTGAATTCAATTTTTGAAACTACCGCGCCATTTCAGGCCTTGTTTATAATTCAAAGTAATTATATTTATTTTCAAGAATCGATTCAAACACCATTTTCATCGTTATTATTTAAAATATTTAAAATCCACTAATATAGCCAATTTAAATTTTTTAAACTGGTTCAGATTTTCCGGGTTGTTACAATCTCCACCAACTTAAAACTTTTCGTCCCCGAAAAGGAACAAAGTCGAAAGTGGTTTGATTAATCAACTATACTTTCAATCTGGCTTCCATTCTTCAACTTTTCAGTTTCTAAGAATTTTCAAATTCTTCAAAAATTTGACTACCACCCTAAATTTTTGAAAAATTTCACCATAACTTCCTTTGTACGTGGAGGGGTTTGGAAATTTATTGGGCCGTATTAGGTACCCAATAAATCCTAATAAGCATACACATATTTATAGTGATATATTCTAGTGTCCACGGGGGAGTGTGTATAGATAATAACTCCAGAGAATAAATTCTCGTCACCCCATAAATAGTTTTTGTGCCTTATAAGACTAGAGAGACGTGTTTATTGTCATCTCTAGACCCGTGTGGGGTTTTCATTAATCTGGCAATTTATCGTTACAATTTTATATGGTCCGTATCAGTCATCAGTTCAACCTGTAATATATAGTCATGGCCATACAAGCCTCTCACTCGTATGTTCAATCTTCCACCTCGTCACACAAGCTCCAAATGCTTATGTGGTATATGATGAAGTATGTTGTCTTCAAGAAGTATGTCATGCAGTGTAGTTCAAAATTAATTGTTACTATCCTATGGAGACATTTATTAATTACACACAGAATAACCAGCACTCCGCATACAATGGCACTCACAGGAGTTGATATAATAATAAAATTTGCGCATCCAACTCATTAATGTTTACCTATTTGTCGGGCACGCAAAAAAAATCTTTACTCAACAGCTAATCCATTTACCTGTTCAAACATATATAATACACATGTATATAGTTCTATCTATTCTCTAATCAGTTCAATTGTGTGATTTAATCGAACAAATTTTACCATTCATTCTCTTATTGATTAATTTAACTATCATTGTAATAATTTAAATAATCAAATCCACAATCACACCACACAAACAACAATCAATTTGTTTATTAACTTTTCAAATATATATCTTTTATATATTCAAAAATCACATTTCGAAAACCAGACTATATATATAATCACAAATACGTTATTTATAAACTTGTCACTCTCAACTCGTTCTAGGGTATTTCTAACCCTATCTCTAACGGGTTATTCTGTTTCTCCTATACTCATACTAGGATATTACTGATCCTATCTGTAATGAGTCACTCGCCCTAGAACACTACTGGTTCTATTTCTGACGAGTTCGTTAATATGTTATATTCCAGAACTAAGCTTAACCAAAGCTCTGATACCACGATGTGACGACGCCAAAACCCCGTACGACGGTGTTAAGGGTAATCTTTGGAATATAACACATAAACAGAAATAACAGAACAAAAATAAATAAATAAATACACCAGATAATGAACAAATAATACACTGGATAAACATAATCATCAGAGTTACACAGTATACAGGATCATACTTAGTACAAATAAAGTTCAGCTATACATAAATGTCTACAGCGGAAAACAAACATAATATGTACAATAGGAGCTGAACAACATAAAAAGAGATAAATGATAGAATCCGTCTTCAGCTCCAGCTATCCAGAAAAAGCCTGCTAAAACCTGAATACAAGGATGCCTGTGTAGAAAGAGAGGCACCCGAGTTTGCAAGTGAAATAAACTACGAGTCAGTCATGGGACTGGTATGAGAATTCTACTTAACACAATTCATAATATGGCTAATCATAGGACCACGCCACTTTCGCGGAACGGGTTTACTCCATTGGATTGCCAGTGCTCTAAAACAATTAAATTTTTTAAACATCGCAATGCTTTTTACAAAAATGAAGCCATTATAAGACTCAGTTCCCATCACACAATGCAACGCAAACTGGAGGATAGAGTTTTACCTTATAATTTCCAAAATATGCTTGATACGAATAAAACAAAATAATTTGATATTATTACTAGTGTTTATAGGTTTCAAAAACAATTTCAATCATAACTATAAATCATAGACGACATGGGTACCATATATCATGTCGCCATATATAGGTATACAATCAAAACCGCACAGTCACGTATTTGGAAATTGGATTTCCGTCATGAACCAAGGCAAAAGATAGTCCTTACCGAATTCGAGACTGTCTAGCCCAAGCCTCAGGTAAGTACTCAGTCAAGCCTTTGGATCGTCAGGGCCGGTCCACCGATGTGGATTAAAATGCCTGAACACTGCGTTTCCCCACCCTTTGGGGCGTAACGGAGCCAACGAATGACTCCATCGGTCCAGGATCGACCGATATAACCGAGACGCCTCGCAATAGCAACAACCACATAGGTGAAAATAATATAAATGTCAGCCAGTTTAAGCACTGACACCACCTCTAGCTAGAAGGAAAAGCATGCCCTCCCTGATGTCCTCTCCCGTTTCTGGTTCATACCGGGGTGTGAGGCTCACGAATTAACGTTATACACAAAGCTATGCCACACAGGCCGGGCTTTGATCATCAACCACAAGACTTTGCTTTTCAACAGAATCCTTGATCACTGCATCTTAGCATGCCACACATGCAATTCACGCCATGTAACTGATGTCTATCAATCACACAAAATGAAATCCAATGTCAGACACGCAGTCCATTTACAAGTCCATTCTGGGTCTGAACGAAACCGGAGGCACTATATACCTCGCATACCCATCGATCTCCACGTACATCTGGAAGATCATAACTCATTATCCATATTTCGGGATGCCTCCCAATCAGGACATCAGTTATCATCCAACCGAGGTGAAGATCTCCGGTCTTTAACCACCGTCTTCATCATTGACTTCTTATCGTCGATTCAGTTATTCAGAATGGATTAAACCCGGTCTTTCTGAGCAACTCGTGTATATAATAAACAAGTGCTACACAAACACAACATACGCTTCACTACAATTCATTAGTCACTAACCGTAAATCAGTAAGAGAGCGATTTCCCAAATATTAACCCCGAAGGCCGAAACCAACATCAGATCAAAACCCAGGAAACCATTCGACTTAGCTAACCTTCAGTTAGTTTCTAAATTTCACATTCCATATCGTTTATAATATTTTATAACAATTTATCGCTATTTTTATTTATTTAAAAATAGCCAATTTATTCAAACGACGCTTCAGGCCATAACGTGGCTGTGGCGCTGTTTTATTTCAAATTTGATTTACACATATCTGATAATATAACCGTTGGATCTTCACAAATTTTATATCATTAGAAAGATCTTTTCAAAACGAATCCAACGGTTTCAGTTTTGGGAAAATCCGACGGTCGGATCTCCCGGTACACTCGTTTGAAGTTTCGATTTCAAAATACGAACTGCAGCGTCGTTATTCGATTTAATTTAATTATATTTATATATATAAATATAATCGATTTTGGCGCTGTTTTTCTTTAGATTTGAATTAAACGTTCCAGACAATCCAACTGTTGGATTTTCACAAAGTGGGTATCGTTGGAAAGATATTTCCAAAGCGAACCCAATGGTTTCGGTTTCGGGAAAATCCGATGGTCGGATCTCCCGCACTAATCGTTTGAAATCACGGTTTCAAAACACGAACTGCAGCTTCGTTATTCGATTCATTTTATGTAAAGACCCGTAACTTTCCCGGTGAGGAAAGCGCGGATAGTTCAAGGACAAGCCACATCAGAACACAGACGGAAGAACATTTCATTTATTACAACAATTCCATCAGAATACAAGAATATACAGAGTATAAATGAACATTACAGTTCATAAAATATCAGAGATTACAATAAATTACATAGCAGCGGAAAATAATACAATACACAACTAGAAGTAATACGCGGATACAAAGCTTTCCGAGTATCGTTCCAGCTGTAAATCAGGATTCTGTGAATATAAATCTGCAAAACCAAAACTACTAGCTTCCCGTGTCAAAATAAGGGCACCCAGAGTTTAGGTTAAAACAATAAACTCCAGGTCAGTCATGGGACTGGTGTGAGAACTAAAACAGTTATAAATCTTTATTTTAAAGTTAGGTAAATCAAGGGACCACGCCGTATAACATGGAACGGGTTTCCTCCCAAGAATACCAGTGCATAAAACAAACAGCGCAATGCTAAATAAAGAAAAATGAAGCTATTATAAGACCCAGTTCCCATCACACAATGCAACGCAAGACGGAGGACAGGGTTTTTACCTTATAATAGCCAAGGATGCTTGATACGTTTAAAACAAATCCTTTGATATTATTATAAGTGCATAGTGTATAAAACAACTTCAAATCATAAGTATCAATCATAGACGACATAAGCGCCCCATCCCACTATGTCGCCATACTAGGCTCTACAAATAAAACCGCAGAATCGCGTATTTGGAAATTGGATTTCCATCTATGAACCGAGGCCAGGGATCGTCCTCTACCGATTCGAGACGCTCTAGCCCGTGTCTCAGGACCCAGACACAGGTGGGCCCTTGGATCGTCAGGGCCGGTCCACCGATGTGGATTAAAATGCCTGAACAATGCGTTTCCCCACCCTATGGGGTGTCAATGAGCCAACGAATGACTCCATCGGGCCCGGATCGTCCAATCAAACCGAGGCGCCTCGCAACAGCAACATCCACATAAGTCAAACTCGTCAGGGCATGTAAAACCACTGACGCCACTTCTAGCTAGAAAGAAACGCATGTCCTCCCTGAGGTCCGTCTCCCGTTTTTGGTTCATACAAGGTGTGAAACTCGCGAAGTAAACGTTACACAAAGCTATGCCACAAAGGCCGTGCTTCGATCAACAACCACAAGACTTTGCTTTTCAACAGAAGCCTTGATCATTTGCCACTTAGGCATGCCACACAGGCAATTCACTCTATGCGTTTGATATCCATCAGTATATAACCCCTGAGCTCGTACGTCTTAGAGAAAGGCGTTAAGCAAGAGAATAAATTCTCCACCGCCAAACAGATATATATTTAATAGAAATCAATCACACAGACTGAAATCCAAGTCAGACACACAGTCCATTCACATCTAGTACCCCGCATATCCATCGATCTCCAAGTACGTCTGGACGATCACCAACTGTTTCCATCTTCTTGGGTGTACAACCCAATCAAGATCATCAGTAATCACCCAAACGACGTGAAGACCTCCGGTCTTCAACCACCGTCTTCATCTTCGACTTATCGTCGTATAGTTATTCAGAATGGGATAAACCCGGTCTTTCCGAATAACTCGCGTATATAATATACATGTGTTACACAAACACAACATACGACTCATTCCATTTCATCAGTCACTAACCGTTAATTAACCAGAGAATAATTCCCCAAATATTAACCCCGAAGGCCGAAACCAACATCAGATCAATATCCAGAAAACCTTTCTGCTTAGCTAATCGACAGTTAGTTTCTAAATTTCACATTCTTAGGGAAAGGTTCCCATTAATTTTATCAAAGATAAATTCCTTTAAATTTATTCTTTAATCATCCTTTTAAAATCAATTCAAACCAAATTTTGGTTTATCCAAACTAGTCGGGATTAACGAACCTTACTGAAGTAATCAATTGTTAAATTTCCCAACCCCAACCTATTCATCCCATGAAGTAAAACTGGTAATACTTCATATCTAACACCACAGTGTTATCGGTAAATTTAATTACCATTTCACGTTCAAATCTAATTAAAGATTTAACTATCGCCTGGAGCAAACTAGTGATACCCCATTCTCGATCTTTTCAATCTAATTAAAGATTCATTAAAACTCCACTTAGTTTTAATCTTTAACAGGGTTAAAGAATCAGTGTCATTTAAAACACGGTTCACGATAAACCCAAAATCACATCACATTTCAATCAGTCCCTAACCGCAAATTAGCAAGTGAGTAATTCCCTAAGTATTAACCCTGAAGGCCGAAACCAACATCAAATCAATACCCCAGAAACCATTCAACTTAACTAATCTCCAGTTAGTTTCTGATTTTCTTAACTCATTTGGGTCTAAGAACAATATTGTTGAAGATACCGTTCACGACAACCCAAAATCACATTCCATTAATTATCGGGTTAAAGAACAAGTGTTGTTTAAAACACTGTTCACGATAAACCGAAAAATCAATATCAATTCAATTCCAATTAAATATTATTTAATTGGTACACTTCATTAAATCTAAATAAAAGATTTAATCTTTTCTCAACTGGGTTCAAGAACAGTGTTAATGAAGACACCATTCACGACAAACCCAAATCACATTTGATATTAAATACAAGGCTCTGAATAGAAAATATATCGGCTTATATTCAATATCAAATTCTATGACCAACAAATATCGTATTGGAAATATAGATATATAAATATCTTTCAAATTTCCATAACAACATCTGTATAATCACGAAATCCAACCTCGAAATATTCCGAAGACAATTTCGATTCAAATCCATTCCAATTCAATTACTGGAAATTCTGGTTACTTTTAAAACCCTTTTCAAATTCAATTTATTTATTTAAAAATAAATAGAATTATAATTCTAGTTCAAAACTAGTTCATTTCGATAAAAATCTATTTTTATCTTTTCAAATATGGATTTTTTCATCCCAATTCTTCCCAAAACATTTCTTATGATTTTACACAAATTATTACTATTTTTAATAATTTTATCAAGGCCCGTACAGTCGATTTCCATCAACGGCCATCGAACTGCACTTAAAGCGACCTTTTCCAAATTTTATTTGGACATAATTCCAAATCCAACCGTTAGATTTCAAATTTTTAATATTCGTTAGAAAGCTCTTTTCGATACGAACCCAACGGTTCCAGTTTTAGGAGAATCTGACGGTCGGATCTCCCGTAATATCCATTCGAAGTCAATGGTCGAAATCCACGAACTACCGCAGCGCGGCGCGTTCTATTCAGGCCATTATATTATATATATATAATATATATAATATATCGTCGATTTCCTTTTAAAACGTATTTTATAAATCATTTTAAATTCATTTCAACTCGATTTCAACTTCTTTTCAAATTCAAATCAAAATTGAATTTTTCCTTATAAATTCGATTTAAATTCATTTCAAATTGATTTCAATTCAAATTGATTTCTAATTCAATTTCAGTTCCTTTTCAATTCAATTCAATTTCAATTCGAATTCATTTCTATTCAATTTCAATTTGAATTCTTTTCTATTCAGTTTCAGTTCGAATTTCAATTCTTTTCAAAATATCAGATTTTGAAATAACTTTCGATATTCATTATAAAATGAATAAAATCGATATAAATATCGTTCACGTCAAAATGGCGTCAATCTAATCAACACGGCTTCATATATTTCTATTCAAAATAATTTTATTTCAAAACTGGAATGAGGCCCAATCAATTACCATATAATGTTAATTATATGGATTTTCTACAACACATGTACAAAATAACAACGATAAATAATCAACCATCATCCAGAGTGCGTTCTACACTGTATAAGCATCAAATATAAATATTTAACGCTTATAACAGCCTGTCTATCAATCGATCGACATACAACTAATTATTGGGATTCATGTATGTCATCTATCATCCCAATACCCGTGTGGGGTTTCAAACAATCAAACACAGATTTTATTTGTGCAGTTGGGCAATGTGTAAAATTTATCGTCCTAATCAATATCAATCAAATCAGTGTATATAAACAAATCTCCGATTTGTTTATAAATATTTATTTTAAATACACGTTAAAAAATCTATTCACATCACACAATCAACCACACATCAAAATCAAACAAACAAGCATACAAGCCGTCCATGGTCTGTGGACGACGGGTGTCGGGTGCTACTAAACACCGTCTGCATCCTAGTATATCTCTTAACTAGAAAATTAAATTAAAAGTGTGAAGTTCTCACAGAGGGTTCCACTCCGCCGTGCTTTGCTTTTGAACTGCTGAACCGTTTGGATTTGCTTGAAATTCCTTTGCAGTTCTTTTCACGTTGTTCAAATAAAAATTATATTTTTATTGCTTCATTCAATAAATAAAAATCATAGTTTTAAACTGATCTTTCATATCTAAAGATCGAATTTTTATTTCATCGCTATAAAAATCACATTTTTATTTCAACATATATATAATAAAAATCAGATTTTTATTTCACCACATATATAAAGATAATGTTTTTACTATCTATATAATATAAAAATCGTATTTTTAATATGCCACTAGTATAAAAATTATATTTTTAATACTCTACTATAATAAAAATTATATTTTTAACCTTTCTATATTATAAAAATTATATTCTGAACCTTCCTATAATATAAAAATTATATTTTGAACCTCTTGCTTATATAAAAATCATTTCTTTCTCATAATAAAAATCTAATTTTGAACAATAAAGATCCCATCTTTCTATAAATAAAATCACTTCTTTTCTAATCTAAAAATCAATTCTTTTTACATGCTAAAAAACCCATCTTTTTCAAATATAAAAACTGATTTTCCTATTTCTAAAACTAATTACTTCAAAAAAAAAAATCAAACAAAGCTTACACTGTTTTCAGTGAAGAAGGGGGGTGATGTTGCGCTCGGGTGGTCGTGGAGGTGGTGCTCTGGTCAGTGGCGATGGATTTCTGTGGTGGTCGCGGTCTTCAAGGGTCTCATGTGGTCAACGAATCGGAAGGGGGAAGGAGGAGCGTGTGGGAGGAGCCTTGACGCGATGAGGAGAGAGAAGAGAGTGAGGGGGCGGAAGAGGGGTGGGCGCGCCTCCCTCCCTCCTCCGGCGACGGCGGTGGCCCCCCTGGTGGTGCTGCGTCAGAGCTAGGGCGCGACGCCCCTTCTTTTTTTTCTTCTGGTTTGATTTTGAAAGGGGAGGGCCCTCGTTGACTAAGGAAAAGGAAAGAGGGAATTATAAAAATATTATATTTAAATCTATTTAAATTCAAAAAGGTATGTTTTTATTTCGAACTCCAATCCGACCTCACCGACTGTTGTCCCTAGCTAATTACCCCCATTCCGAACACAATGGGATATGTATCGTAAGCTGATTCGATAGTTTCGATCAGTTTTTGTCAAAATCAACATATAACTCTATATATTGAATTTGAACGCGCATTTCAATTTACTGAGGTCACATACTAACTCGAAAAATTCCAGAAAAATATTTTCTGGCTTCGTATTAACGATACGGTCCTAACAAAACTAATTTTATCGAATTCTGAGACCGTTTGAAAATGGCCATTTTCCAGTCGATTAAAATCAACTTAAACTGGTCAAACGCGTTTTCCTTTGCCACGCTCACATATTGATTCGAAAAATTATGAAATTTGGAATTTAGCAATAACTTGACATCACGGATCCAACAAAAGTTGTTTCGTCAAAATCCGAGGTCGTTTGCAAAATGGCTATTTTCAACGGACGAAATTCCATAGCGACTATTCTGAAATTTCAACTGGACATATCTTTTGATTCCCGCTATGAAATTCCAATCTTTCGGATTCGTTGGAGAGATATTTACAAATAGATTCTAATATTTTTGGTTTCGCTAAAATCTGGTTTATTTTGCACCCCCTACATTCATTTGAATTTTGAAATCGAATTATCGAACTACCGCGCCATTTTCAATTCCTTATATATATATAAATAAATATTTATATTATAACGACGATTTGAATAAATATATACGTTCGAATTCAATTCAAAATAAATTTCTCATCGTTTTTTTAAAATATTCATTTTAATTAATCAAAACTCGCTAAAATTGCCAAAATAAAAATTTTAAATTGGCTCGGATTTTCGGGTTATTACAATCTCCTCCACTTAAAACTTTTCGTCCCCGAAAAGGAACGAAGCCGAAAGTCGTTTAACTAATCAATTCAACTTTCATTATTTTGATTACGGCTTAAGTTCTTCAACTTTTCAGTTTTTAAGAACTTTTCAAATTTTTCAAAAATTTGGCAAACACCCTAAATTTTCGAAAATTTTCGCCATAACCTCCCCTGCACCGGGAGCACCAGGAAAATCCCGAAATTGCCATACAGGCCCTATGATCTCAAAAAGAAAAAGAAAAAGCCAAGCGGCTCATAAAATCATCATCACCCAAACAAAACAGTAAATTATGGTAAACATGTACCTATTTGTCGGGCAAACAATTTTATTTCTCTGCTCTAGCCTCTTTGATATGACCTGTTCAATGTAAGTACATGTTCATGCAAGCAAATGCGATAAATTTTCAATACAATTTACTATTTGGTTCAAATTGGCTATATGGTTCAGATTTAATCAGTCCAACAATAATCAAGCAACACAACCATCAATCAATTAGTTGATTAGCTTTTGAAATTCATAACTTTGATACATAGTCAAAAATCAGATTTTTGATGCCAAATCGTAAGAATAAGCCCTATCTAGTTTCGGTTCTCACACCAGTCAATTGGAAATATATAGAAATCTCACTTTCGAAACACGAAAATAAATACTGGCGATGGTGCCCCGCCACCAGAATTATCCCCGGGCAACTAGAGTGTGATTTTATAACTATCCAGTACATTAAAACTTCGAATACATGTTTGCAAGACATATATGCAAAAAAATTATATATTGGATTGTCCCAATTCAATATAAAATAAATAATCAAATAAGAATAAGCGATTTAAATTTCCAAAACAAAACTTGTTTTCAATTTAAAAACATACTCTTCACACTCGTTCTAGGATACTAGTGATCCTATCTCTAACGAGTCACTCCCACTGGATATTACTAATCCAATTTCTGATGAATTCTTTCGTATGGTTCTAATGTGTCTTGTTCTCTGAGCTTTGAAAACCAAAGCTCTGATACCAAATGTAAAGACCGGTAACTTTCCCGGTGAGGAAAGCGCGGATAGTTCGAGGACAAGCCACATCAGAACACAGACGGAAGAACATTTCATTGTTTATTACAACAATTCCATCAGAATACAAGAATATACAGAGTATAAATGAACATTACAGTTCATAAAATATCAGAGATTACAATAAATTACATAGCAGCGGAAAATAATACAATACACAACTAGAAGTAATACGCGGATACAAAGCTTTCCGAGTATCGTTCCAGCTGTAAATCAGGATCCTGTGAATATAAATCTGCAAAACCAAAACTACTAGCTGCCCGTGTCAAAATAAGGGCACCCAAAGTTTAGGTTAAAACAATAAACTCCAGGTCAGTCATGGGACTGGTGTGAGAACTAAAACAGTTATAAATCTTTATTTTAAAGTTAGGTAAATCAAGGGACCACGCCGTATAACACGGAACGGGTTTCCTCCCAAGAATAACAGTGCATAAAACAAACAGCGCAATGCTAAATAAAGAAAAATGAAGCTATTATAAGACCCAGTTCCCATCACACAATGCAACGCAAGCCGGAGGATAGGGTTTTTACCTTATAATAGCCAAGAATGCTTGAAACGTTTAAAATAAATCCTTTGATACTATTATAAGTGCATAGTGTATAAAACAACTTCAAATCATAAGTATCAATCATAGACGGCATAAGCGCCCCATCCCACTATGTCGCCATACTAGGCTCTACAAATAAAACCGCAGAATCGCGTATTTGGAAATTGGATTTCCATCTATGAACCGAGGCCAGGGATCGTCCTCTACCGATTCGAGACGCTCTAGCCCGTGTCTCAGGACCCAGACATAGGTGGGCCCTTGGATCGTCAGGGTCGGTCCACCGATGTGGATTAAAATGCCTGAACAATGCGTTTCCCCACCCTATGGGGTGTCAACGAGCCAACGAATGACTCCATCGGACCCAGATCGTTCGATCAAACCGAGGCGCCTCGCAACAACAACATCCACATAAGTCAAACTCGTCAGGGCGTGTAAAACCACTGACGCCACTTCTAGCTAGAAAGAAACGCATGTCCTCCCTGAGGTCCGTCTCCCGTTTTTGGTTCATACCGGGTGTGAAACTCGCGAAGTAAACGTCACACAAAGCTACGCCACAAAGGCCGTGCTTCGATCATCAACCA
The DNA here is from genome assembly GCA_030737875.1 of Allium sativum. NCBI lineage: Eukaryota > Viridiplantae > Streptophyta > Magnoliopsida > Asparagales > Amaryllidaceae > Allium > Allium sativum. The sequence continues at coordinate 1,048,207,887 of CM060922.1, forward strand.
CAAGACTTTGCTTTCCAACAGAAGCCTTGATCATTTGCCACTTAGGCATGCCACACAGGCAATTCACTCTATGCGTTTGATATCCATCAGTATATAACCCCTGAGCTCGTACGTCTCAGAGAAAGGCGTTAAGCAAGAGAATAAATTCTCCGCCGCCAAACAGATATATATTTAATAGAAATCAATCACACAAACTGAAATCCAATGTCAGACACACAGTCCATTTACAAATTCATTCTAGGTCTAAACGAAACCGGAGGCATCTAGTACCCCGCATATCCATCGTTCTCCAAGTACGTCTGGACGATCACCAACTGTTTCCATCTTCTTGGGTGTACAGCACAATCAAGATCATCAGCAATCACCCAAACGACGTGAAGACCTCCGCTCTTCATCTTCGACTTATCGTCGTATCAGTTATTCAGAATGGGATAAACCCGGTCTTTCCGAATAACTCGCGTATATAATAAACATGTGTTACACAAACACAACATACGCCTCATTCCAATTCATCATTCACTAACCGTAAATTAACCAGAGAATAATTCCCCAAATATTAACCTCGAAGGCCGAAACCAACATCAGATCAATATCCAGAAAACCTTTCTGCTTAGCTAACCAACAATTAGTTTTTAAATTTCACATTCTTAGGGAAAGCTTCCCATTAATTTTATCAAAGATAAATTCCTTTAAATTTATTCTTTAATCATCCTTTGAAAATCAATTCAAACCAAATTTTGGTTTATCCAAACTAGTCGGGATTAACGAACCTTACCGAAGTAATCAATTGTTAAATTTCCCGACCCCAACCTATTCATCCCATGAAGTAAAACTGGTAATACTTCATATCTAACACCACGGTGTTATCAGTAAATTCAATTACCATTTCACGTTCAAATCTAATTAAAGATTTAACTATCGCCTGGAGCAAACTGGTGATACCCCATTCTCGATCTTTTCAATCTAATTAAAGATTCATTAAAACTCCACTTAGTTTTAATCTTTAACTGGGTTAAAGAATCAGTGTCATTTAAAACACGATTCACGATAAACCCAAAATCACATCACATTTCAATCAGTCCCTAACCGCAAATTAGCAAGTGAGCAATTCCCTAAGTATTAACCCCGAAGGCCGAAACCAACATCAGATCAATACCCCAGAAACCATTCAACTTAACTAATCTCCAGTTAGTTTCTGATTTTCATAACTCCTTTGGGTCTAAGAACAGTATTATTGAAGATACCGTTCACGACAACTCAAAATCACATTCCATTAATTATCGGGTTAAAGAACAAGTGTTGTTTAAAACACTGTTCACAATAAACCCATAAATCAATATCAATTCAATTCCAATTAAATATTATTTAATTGGTACACTTCATTAAATCTAAATAAAAAGATTTAATCTTTTCTCAACTGGGTTCAAGAACAGTGTTAATGAAGACACCATTCACGACAAACCCAAATCACATTTGATATTAAATACAAGGCTCTGAATAGAAAATATATCGGCTTATATTCAATATCAAATTCTACGACCAACAAATATCGTATTGGAAATAACGATATATAAATATCTTTCAAATTTCCATAACAACATCTGTATAATCACGAAATCCAACATCGAAATATTCCGAAGACAATTTCGATTCAAATCCATTCCAATTCAATTACTGGAAATTCTGGTTACTTTTAAAACCCTTTTCAAATTCAATTTATTTATTTAAAAATAAATAGAATTATAATTCTAGTTCAAAACTAGTTCATTTCGATAAAAATCTATTTTTATCTTTTCAAATATGGAGTTTTTCATCCCAATTCTTCCCAAATCATTTCATATGATTTTACACAAATTATTACTATTTTTAATAATTTTATCAAGGCCCGTACAGTCGATTTCCATCAACGGCCATCGAACTGCACTTACAGCGACCTTTTCCAAATTTGATTTGGACATAATTCCAAATCCAACCGTTAGATTTCAAATTTCTAATATTCGTTAGAAAGCTCTTTTCGATACGAACCCAACGGTTCCAGTTTTAGGAGAATCCGACGGTCGGATCTCCCGTAATATCCGTTCGAAGTCAATGGTCGAAATCCACGAACTACCGCAGCGCGGCGCGTTCTATTCAGGCCATTATATTATATATATATATATATATATATATATATATATATCGTCGATTTCCTTTTAAAACGTATTTTATAAATCATTTTAAATTCATTTCAACTCGATTTCAACTTCTTTTCAAATTCAAATCAAAATTGAATTTTTCCTTATAAATTCGATTTAAATTCATTTCAAATTGATTTCAATTCAAATTGATTTCTAATTCAATTTCAGTTCCTTTTCAATTCAATTCAATTTCAATTCAAATTCATTTCTATTCAATTTCAATTTGAATTCTTTTCTATTCAGTTTCAGTTCAAATTTCAATTCTTTTCAAAATATCAGATTTTGAAATCACTTTCGATATTCATTATAAAATGAATAAAATCGATATAAATATCGTTCACGTCAAAATGGCGTCAATCTAATCAACACGGCTTCATATATTTCTATTCAAAATAATTTTATTTCAAAACTGGAATGAGGCCCAATCAATTACCATACAATGTTAATTATATGGATTTTCTACAACACATGTACAAAATAACAACGATAAATAATCAACCATCATCCAGAGTGCGTTCTACACTGTATAAGCATCAAATATAAATATTTAACGCTTATAACAGCCTGTCTATCAATCGATCGACATACAACTAATTATTGGGATTAGTGTATGTCATCTATCATCCCAATACCCGTGTGGGGTTTAAAACAATCAAACACATATTTTATTTGTGCAGTTGGGCAATGTGTAAAAGTTATCGTCCTAATCAATATCAATCAAATCAGTGTATATAAACAAATCTCCGATTTGTTTATAAATATTTATTTTAAATACACGTTAAAAAATCAATTTTTAACTATAAAATGTTTTCCACTATAAAATATTTTATTTCATTTCACATCACACAATCAACTACACATCAAAATCAAACAAACAAGCATACAAGTCGTCCATGGTCTGTGGACGATGGGTGTAGGGTGTTACTAAACACCGTCTGCATCCTAGTATATATCTTAACTAGAAAATTAAATTAAAAGTGAGAAGTTCTCACAGAGGGTTCCACTCTGTCGTGCTTTGCTTTTGAACTACTGAACCGTTTGGATCTGCTTGAAATTCCTTTGCAGTTCTTTTCACGTTGTTCAAATAAAAATTATATTTTTATTGCTTCATTCAATAAATAAAAATCATATTTTTAAACTGATCTTTCATATCTAAAGATCGAATTTTTATTTCATCGCTATAAAAATCACATTTTTATTTCAACATATATATAATAAAAATCAGATAATTATTTCGCCACATATATAAAGATAATATTTTTACTATCTATATAACATAAAAATCTTATTTTTAATATGCCACTAGTATAAAAATTATATTTTTAATACTCTACTATAATAAAATTTATATTTTTAACCTTTCTATGTTATAAAAATTATATTCTGAACCTTCCTATAATATAAAAATTATATTTTGAACCTCTTGCTTATATAAAAATCATTTCTTTCTCATAATAAAAATCTAATTTTGAACAATAAAGATCCCATCTTTCTAGAAATAAAATCACTTCTTTTCCAATCTAAAAATCAATTCTTTTTACACGCTAAAAACCCATCTTTTTCAAATATAAAAACTGATTTTCCTATTTCTAAAACTAATTACTTCAAAATAAAATAAAAATAAAAATAAATAAATAAAAAATCAAACAAAGCTTACACTGTTTTCAGCGAAGAAGGGGGGTGATGTTGCGCTCGGGTGGTCGTGGAGGTGGTGCTCTGGTCAATGGCGATGGATTTCTATGGTGGTCGCGGTCTTCAAGGGTCTCGCGTGGTCAACGAATCAGAAAGGGGAAGGAGGAGCGTGTGGGAGGAGCCTTGACGCGACGAGGAGAGAGAATAGAGTGAGGGGGCAGAAGAGGGGTGGGCGCGCCTCCCCCCCGGCGACGGCGGTGGCCCCCTGGTGGCGCTGCGTCAGAGCTAGGGCGCGACGCCCCTTCTTTTTTTTCTTCTGGTTTGATTTTGAAAGGGGAGGGCCCTCGTTGACTAAGGAAAAGGAAAGAGGGAATTATAAAAATATTATATTTAAATGTATTTAAATTCAAAAAAGGTATGTTTTTATTTCGAACTCCAATCCGACCTCACCGACTGTTGTCCCTAGCTAATTAACCCTATTCCAAACACAATGGGATATGTATCGTAAGCTGATTCGATCGTTTCGATCAGTTTTCATCAAAATCAACATATAACTCTATATATTGAATTTGAACGCGCATTTCAATTTACTGAGGTCACATACTAACTCGAAAAATTCCAGAAAAATATTTTCTGGCTTCGTATTAACGATACGGTCCTAACAAAACTTATTTCATCGAATTCTGAGACCGTTTGAAAAATGGCCATTTTCCAGTTGATTAAAATCAACTAAAACTGGTCAAACGCGTTTTCCTTTGCCACGCTCACATATTGATTCGAAAAATTATGAAATTTGGAATCTAGCAGTAACTTGACATCATGGATCCAACAAAAGTGGTTTCGTCGAAATTCGAGGTCGTTTGCAAAATGGCTATTTTCAAGGGCCGAAATTCTATAGCGACTATTCTGAAATTTCAACTGGACATATCTTTTGATTCCCGCTATGAAATTCCAATCTTTCTGATTCGTTGGAGAGATATTTACAAATAGATTCTAATATTTTTGGTTTCGCTAAAATTCGGTTTATTTTGCACCCGGTACATTCATTTGAATTTTTAAATCGAATTATCGAACTACCGCGCCATTTTCAATTCCTTTTATATATATAAATAAATATTTATATTCTAACGACGATTCGAATAAATATATAAGTTCGAATTCAATTCAAAATAAATTTCTCGTCGTTTTTATTTAAAATAATCATTTTAAATAATCAAAACTCGCTAAAATTGCCAAAATAAAAATTTTAAATTGGCTCGGATTTCCGGGTTATTACATTTTAATTGTATTTATATATATACAAATATAATCTATTCTTCGATTTCAAAACCATATTTTTTTTATAAATTTGATAAAAATGATATTTTTATCCAACCGACATTTATTTCGACACTTCGCTATTTTTAACAATTCATGTATATAATAAAAATGTGATTTTTATTGTAAAACAATTTATTTCAAAACACGACTATTTTATATAGTTCATATAGGTGATAAAAATATGATTTTTATTATAAAACAATTTATTTCAAATCACGACTATTTTATATAGTTCATATAGATGATAAAAATATGATTTTTATTATAAAACAGTTTATTTCAAAACACGACTATTTTATATAGTACATATAGATGATAAAAATATGATTTTCATTATAAAACAATTTATTTCAAAACATGACTATTTTATATAGTTCATATAGATGATAAAAATATGATTTTTATTATAAAACAATTTATTTCAAAACACGACTATTTTATATAGTTCATATTGATGATAAAAATATGATTTTTATTATAAAACAATTTATTTCAAAACATGAATGTCGTTCAACACATGAATTTCTATTCAACACATGAATTTCTATTTAATACATGAATTTCTATTCAACACATGAATATAGTTTCAACACATGAAAATAATTCTAACACATGAATATTATTTAAAATTTCGGCAGCATAACGGCAAGGTAGTTAAAACCGGGGTCGTCCCTAGTACGGCTCCTCGCTCTACCTTAAAGCCTCGCAGCTTTTGACAATGGGGATTTCATGCTTCTAGTTCGCACGCAGGCGGCATGTTTATTTTCTTTTCCACAAACTAATCCTATGTGGTTTCAACCAAATAATTCTCAACCATAAACGGGTATTTTTCAACCACAATCAATCAATTTCAACCATAAACAATTCAAATCAACCATTCGCTATCAACCAATTTTCACACCAATCACAACCAATAAATATTGTCCATGGTTTGTGGACGAGGGGCGTATATATATAAAAGTAAATTTCACTTCTATTTCAACACACATATAATTTTTACAATGCATATATAACTTATACATCGAACATACAACTTATACAACGCTTATACATGAGGTGTACAACGCTTATATAACTCATACATCGACTATATAATTTATACATCGTTGTTTTCTATATCGTTTATAATTCAGAAATCTCACATTGGGTTCCACTCCACCAAAAATAGCAGAAGGCTCAAAAAAATATCCGGTCTCTTCTAGAATGTAGAAGACGTCCACACGAGTCCACTGTCTCTTGTTTCACTGAATTTCATCAACATAGCAAAAAGATATGATTTTTACAGTGAAATCATAAACCATAGCGCTTTAAAGTGCTATTAAATAGTTTAATATAATTTAGCCGTTACCTCTTAGAACTGGTTCGAAACTGGGTATTGATTTTTCGCGAAATCCGTGAAGGGTTGGACGATCGGGCTAAGCAGCGTCGAAGGGGGACGAAGGGTGCACCTGCGCGCAGTGGAGGGGGCCCACTCGGTGCTCGGAATTCGCCTCAGCGGCGGTCGAAAGCCACCAACTTCCCGAGCTCGTTTCGAGCTCTACAGGTCACGAAAAAATCCAAACTCTATATGGATGTGAAGATCGTGAAGAGTACTACAGAATTCTCCAAAGGGCCATGGGTTTTTATTGAGTGGATTTGAAGAAAAATAGGAGAGAAGGGAAGAATGAATTCCGCCATCGCTTGGAGCAATAGTCGGGGAGAGAGAATCTGCTCTGACCAATAGGATTTTTTATTTATTTATATATTTTTAAAAACCCAAAAATACCCCTCTTCGCGTACTAACACCAATCCAAACCCAATGATTGTTGTCCCTAGCTAAATACCCTCATTACGAACACAATGGGATATGTTTCATAGGCCCATTCGACTGTTTCAGTCAGTTTTCCTTCAAATTAAAATATAACACATTCAATATTTAATTTGAACGTACATTTCCATTTGCCAGGGCCACGTACCGATTCTAAAAATTCCCGAAAAAATAAATCCAGCTATGTTTTAACGATACGGTCCCAACAAAACTAGTTTCGTCGAATTCTGAGATCGTTTGAAAAATGGCCCCTTTTCTGGTCGATCCAATTTAATTGAAATCGACCAAACACATTTTCCTTTGCCACGCTCACATACTAGCTTCAAAAATTATGAAATTTGAAACCTAGCAATAATTTGACATCCCAGATCCAACAAAATTGGTTTCGTCGAATTCTGAGGTTGTTTGCAAAATGGCCATTTTCACGGGCTATATAAACTCTATAGCGACCTTTCTGAAAATTCGTTTGGCCATAACTTTTGCTTCCCGCTATGAAACTTCAATTTTTCAGATTTGTTAGAAAGATATTCACTAACAGATTTAAATATTTTTGGTTTCACTAAAATCCATTTTGTTTTGCACCCGATATGGTCAGTCAAAGTTTGAATTCAAATTTTGAAACTACCGTGCCATTTCAGGCCTTGTTTATAATTCAAAGTAATTATATTTATTTTCAAGCATTGATTCAATCACCATTTTCGTCGTTATTATTTAAAATATTTATTTTAAATATTTAAATTCCACTAATATAGCCAATTTAAAATTTTTAAACTGGTTCAGATTTTCCGGGTTGTTACAATGGCCATGTAGGTCATTCCCATTAGGGGTATTATCACCTGATCTAGAGAAATTTCAATTGCTTGTTATTCTATTTCGCTGCTGTATGCTTTCGTTAACGGTTGCTGATCACAACCGTTGGTGATAATATGCTCAATACACTCAAGTTAAATGAGTGGTTAGCATGTGTGGACCGGGTTGCAAGACGTTCTTGTTGATCCCAGTGTATTCCCCTCTAGAGATACACTATCGGAAGGTGGTTCTATACCTTATCATGTTGGAAATCCCATCTCCATTAAGCACTCTGCGGTTATGTTTTTTGATTTTATATTATATATGGAGCATGAGAAGCAAGCGTTCTGCTAGATTCTATTTATTTGATGTAGACATTATTATAGTATCACTTGATTTGATATGAAAAATATTTTTGGTTATCGTAAAGTAAAAACCGTCCATGATTATGTGTGGATCGGTCCTACTAGTATCATTTCTTTCGAAAGGATTTTTGAAAATTAAGCAAATGCTTGGAGTTTACTCACACCAGTCCCATGACTGACCTAGAGTTTATTTTTTTTATTTTCCCTAAACTCCTGGGTGCCCAAATTTGTACGGGCAATCAAGTAGTCGGGATTTTACAGATTCACTTGGAGGAGCTTGAAGCAGGAGGCTTCATCAGTTAGCTATAGACTGTCATATTTTCTGCTGTGTATCATGTTTATATCTGGAAACAGGTGTTTATAACTGTTCCAAGAATAGCTGTTGTGCTCTGATGATGGTATGTATATACAATCGCTAATTTGTATATCAAAAATTATGTTATTAATATATTTTATTCATTCTGCTATGAGTGTGTGAACTTCTTTTTCTTCTATTCTAATATATATTTCTTTCTATTTCTCATCCTCTAACTTCTTTCTAATAATGATTCGTATTTCTATGCAATTTGGGTTGGGCGTGCGGTGTTATTAGTCGACTCAAAGAGTACAGAAATTCGGGCCATTACATTTGGTATCAGAGCAGAAGGTTGAGTAGTAACCTTGGCTCTAAGGCGTAACTTAATAGAGATGGGGTTAGTAATACCCTAGATTGAGTTTGAGTGTATATATCTGAGCACGTATTTGTGGATTTGCTATAAAACCGTTTTATATTGTGTTGGCTGGTTTATTGAGTAGTTTATGAATTTTGGTCGATACAGGATGTACAACTGTATCAATAGGTGTTTCTAAACCCTCGAACAAAGCAATTTGATACAGTGTTGTTTTAAAATGGGTAAGTGAAATTTACCCAAAATTATTTTGATATAAAAGGAATAATTTCTGAATATAGTATATGGATGTGTTGATTGTTATTACAATCAAATTAAATATTAAAATAGTTATATATAACCAAATATAACTTGCATATGGATAATATATACAAATAAGGTGAGTTGGAATTGAATTCAAATCAGAATTCGAGAATTTAAAATCCCGGTTGTTTAGAAATATTTTCTGAAGTATTTATAAAGTAATATAATATTACTTTAAAGTATTTTGAATAAGAATGGTTTAAATGGATTTTTAAAGGTATTAAGCAATGAAATCACTTCAGTGGCGAGAAAATAATTCCAATAGTGGATCGCGACATTATCGGTATTCATTTTCAAGTTTCTGAGTGACGGATTGCTACCACAATAATTCATTAATGGAAAATTTGTTTGAAAAGAACAAGTTATTTTAAAAGTTCAAATGTTTTGAATTTGCAAATGATTATAAATATATGTATATAATTATATGATTCCAGACCGATTTGGAAATAAAAGTGGGGAATTTGAATTTTGAATTTAAAATTTAAGTTGTATAAGTTGAATAGATTGAAATGGTGAAAGTAAATCAAATGGATTGAAATTAACTTAAGTTAAATGGAAATTGAAACTCAAACTGAATAAGTGGATTGATTTCTGAAATAAAGATCAAATTGAATTGGTAGAATGGAAATGGACTAATCAGGAAGTTGACTAGTGAATTAAAAACCAAAAGTTGGATTGATTTAGAACCTATTACATATATGTTAAGCAGGTATTGAATGGAAGCAAATGTAAGAGATAGAATTTATGCCCGACAAATAGGTACATGTTTACAATATAACTTGAGTTTGATGGTTTTATGAGCCTATGGGGCAAGCCACTTGGCTTTTTGATTTTCTTTTGGATTGGAGAAGGCCTAGGAAGGTGAGTTGTGGTTGTACCGATTGAGTCGTGCAAAGGAGATGCTGGCAAAAAAAATTGAAAATTTAAAGAGTTAGAAAATTTTTAAGAAATTTTTGATAATTTAAAATCGATTTGTTAATTGTAATTGAAATAAGAAAACCAGAATTGGTCACTAAAATTTCAAGTGGAATAATGAAATTGATAAATGGATTTAAATTGATTGGAATCAGTGTGGATATGCAGAAGAGCATATGGATTGAAGACGAGAAAGTGATGATAGATTGATCAAAAATGGTGGAAAGATCATTTGGAAAGAATTATGAATGGTCGAGTATTGGTATGAGAATCCGAAGGTCGGGTAAGAACTAGGTTATGAAGATATGGAATATAATATTTCAACTAAGTAGGTTATGAGGAGTTAGAGTTATAGCATTATTACTGCTTAGCAATTTCGAGGACGAAATTATTTTAAGGGGGAAGGAGTGTAACGACCCGAATTTTCAGCCGTTTAATTTGGAACATGTAAATTGTTTTAAATGTTGTATTAGAAGTGTAAATGGAAATTTATATGTAATTTATAAATTTAAAACGAAATTTGAACGTATAATTTATAATTAAATTTAAATCGGGCCTATAATGTCGCGGTAGTTCGAAATTTAATGTTTTGAACTTCAATCGAATATACAAGATCTGATATAAGACAGATTTCTTTGAAATAAGAAACATTTAAATCTATTGAACTTTATCTTTCTAATGGAAGTGAAAAATTGAGATTTCGTCTTATAGATTGTAAGTTATATCCAAAACAAATTTTCAGAAAGTCGCTGTGGAGTCGTGTATAAGCCATAATGGTTTATTTAATATAATTAAATATTGGTTTCAAATTTGGATAAGAATTTTGAGACGTAGTTATAATTTAATTTATAGAATTTTTCCGTAATTTTTATTTTGAAAAATAAGCAACTTTTTATTTGAAGTATTTTCACCCTATATCAGCGTTATGGGATATCACAATATAAGTTAACTTGCTTATATTATTATATTTTTCGAATAGTGACACATTGCTCATCACAATAGTGTTTTTATTTTTGTCGATAACAGTCCGTTGTGAACAAAGCTTTCATAACAAATACCAAACCCCTTTAAAACTTAAACAAGCATGTGTACATCCATTTCCTCTTCATGAATGCCGTCTTGTTTCAGTTTCTTAGCGACTAAGTATTCTACCATATATATATATACACACACACCCCTAACAAATACATACATAAACCGTTTCTACCTCCGAGCGCAGCAACCACTAAGAAGGAGAAAAGAATATCATACTAGCTTACTGTGTAAGATTTAAAATCAGCGTGCTTCCCACACATTTCAGCTCCATGTTTCCCAAACAAATCTTTACCCCTACTTGCCAAGCTAAAGGTTCCGTGCGTAGCAAGGCATACTGGAACCGTGCGTACCACGCTAATTGGAACCGTGCAAGCCACACTACTCAAATCTTTATAATAACCAAACAACCCATCCACTTTTCATTTCCCTTCCCAAACAATTGAAAATCGAAGTCAACAAAATCCCATGTCTCCACCCAGTCAAAAAAAAAAAAAACAACGGCTATCTCCTTCCAATGAAAATTCGTTCTGATCTCCCCCTGCAAACAACATCTTGCGATGAACTCTAAAGGGGATATGCTCGTCATAAGGGGAAGCCACCAGTGGCCGGCCGCGTTTGAACTCTGGTGATGGCGAGTGGCCGGAAACGCTGTCGAAGGGTGTGCGGTTTTGGTGAGGTTGGAAGAGCTATAGGTATCGAGGAAGGTCGGGAGTTAGGGAAAACGAACTAGCGTGAAAAGGCAGGTGTTTTCAGGGTACCTGATCAGAGAACGACCGCCGTGGTGGGGTGCGACTGAGGAGAGAAGGAGGGAATCAGTTCCGTGTTTTTGGAGCGAGGATCTGAAAGTATTCGCACTCTTTGTTTGTGCATTGTCTGGGCCGACATGGTCTGCGAGGTGGGGAAACAAGTTGCTGGTGAGGGCAATAGGGAGGGAAGGCGGTGGAAGAGAAGAGGTTTGATGGAGTTTGGTGCCATTTCATGGGGTATGAAAGAATATTGGTAGAGATGATTTGTTTGGGATGGTTGCATTGTTTCAAGAGGAAGAGAAAGTTTAAATAGTAAATGGGAAGAAAGGTTTTACTGTTAAACGTGATGAAGGTAGATATTTATTAATCTTATCATGACATTTAATGTTAATGAAGAATTGTTGTTGGGAGATCATGGGAGGTCACGGTAGTGAGTTGTTTTAGCAAGAAGACTTCAGAGTGTTCCGGTTTGCAGGTTTAACGGATTAAAACTCGGCCATGAAAGTCTGGGTTGGAGCTTGTTGGTGCATAGAGAGAAATACCGATGGTCTCGGTTGTTGAAGTAGGTGATTGTGGAGGGAGAATGGACAATGACAGTGGTAAGTTATGTTGGATATAGAGTTTCAGCAAGGAGGGAGTGATAAGTTGGTGATCAAGAAAATAATGGGTCACGGAAGTAAAATACTGGGAAAGGAAATGATTAAAAAGGTGGATTTTAAATGGTTTGTGAATTTAATGGAGTGCCAGGAGAGCTCGGGTGGTAGAAAAGTTTGGGAAGTGGCCATTGATGAGTGGTTGTTTGCACTGAAAAGGGAGGATAGTGAATTGTTCGAGACAGAAAAACACGTGAGCAGATTTAATATAAGCTAGTGATTAAATATAATAAGTAAAATTAGTTTATATATATACACACACAATTAACTCATGTTATGTTAACAGACCATACTGGTCAGGAAATGTCAACCCGGCCACTACATCGATAAGGTACCAAAACCAGTTTGCACGTTCGATGTGCTATGGGGAAGGAAGAAGTAATTAAAAGGGTAATGATGAGATTAAAGTTTAATTAATTATTATTAATTTGCTAAAGAAGTTTAATCCGGTTTATAACTTGTAAAAAAATTCATATATCGTTCATTCGTAAGCAGAATTGAATGCGACCGGTGCCGTTGGAACCATAGCAATGAAATATAATGTGTGGAACTATTTTCGCTAAGAATGGAGCTACTGGAATTTCGTGACAAAATCAAACACTTGTTTGATTTTAAATCAAAACCAAAAGCAGATTTTTCAACTACAAACCAGGTGAGTAAACTCACTAACTCCGACTCGTTTATATTTTTATATAAACGTGTTTTAAATTTATTTATAGTAATTTTATACTGTGTGATGATTTTTTGGATGAATGGTTGACCAAATTGGTTGAAATGGTTGATACAGTCATATCCTGATAGATTATTAGTTCTGTTTACTATAATATTTCATATTTATGTGAAATAAATGTTGATTAACATCTGTGGATGCAGGGAAACAGGTTGGAGGTATCCAACTGGATTCCTCAACAATTTTATTACTGTTTTCATTTGTTGTGTTATATGATGTGATATAATCCGTGATTAGTTATGTTGTGTTTGAATTACACTGGCCCTAGGAACTTGGTATCTTAGATATCATAAAATATTTTCAAATATGGAAAAGTAAATTGGGATTTAAAATGGAGTTTATTTCCAAAATAGAAATAAAATTTCAAATAGAGTTGAAAATAGAAATTTGTTCAAGTGGATAAATCAAGAAGTTGTTATTAATAAAAATATAAATTAACTGGATTATAAATCATTGGATAAATTGAAATATAAGTTCAAATATGAATTGACATGGGAAAGTGAACTCGGTTTTGAAACCAATATTTGAAAATAGATTTGAACTTAGCAAATTATAAAGGAAATGGTAAAAGAGGTTTTAAATGATTGAAATAAAAATGAGATTTGTATGTAAAATTCTAAATAGAAGTTATAAATAGAATTTGGGTTTAAGATATTATTTATAAGTATGAAATCAAACTGATTTGATTTTATATAAAAGAAATATATTCACGATTAAAGTGAATACTGTTTTAAAGGAAATATTTTGCAAATGAAATACCTCTAAAGGAAATTTAGATTTGAAATATGAATCCAGATTGGAAATTTAATGAAAAGGGAAATGAAAAATCGTTTTAAAAGAAACAACGAGTTTTACTCCAAAATTTGGAATATAAATAATGTTTTGTAGACTGGAATGGTTATAAAGGAATTTGGTTATGATTTGGAAAGGATAAATTCAAAAGTGAATTTGGAATTTGAATTAACCTGAAATGGTAGATAAATTCCGAAGTTCGGAATATAATCGAATATAGATTATTCGAGAGAGAGTTATTTTTCTGAAATTCATTATATCGAATTTAGGTAAGTAGTTATTTTTGCTTTCCATTTGAATCAAATTTAATTAATTATTAATTTATTTATTGAAATAAATAAGTACAAGTTATGTTTTTATAAACCAAATATTTGGAAACAGCGATTATAATGCTATCATTATAATAAATGTTTTATAAATCTAAACAGCAATTATAACGCTGTTGTTATAATAAATATTTTATAAATCTAAATAGCGATTATAATGCTCCTGTTATAATAAATGTTTTATAAATCTAAATAGCGATTTTAACGCTACGGTTATAATTAATGTTTGGAAATAACGATTATAACGCTACCGTTATAATCAATATTTTTTCATAAAAGAAATGGATTCTTAGATTGAATCCGAGAGTCGCGTAAGAGAGGTTTTGATTGAAGTTGTGAGCTTTGACTATTTGAAAGTTGAGAATGTTGTTCAGTTAAGGTCTGAGAGTTAATTATACCCCAACTTGATTGACTTCATAATTAATGGAGAAATGGTTAAGGTTCGATAGTGAAGATTGGTTAGCAATATGGTTAGTTAATAAATGATTAATGGTTTGAGTTATAATAACGATGTTTTATAACGTCGCGCTAATTTAATGAATTTTTGAAATGTTTTCCCCAAATAAAATGAGAGGTATTTTCTACGCATAGAAAATGAAGGAATTAAGAAATGGAGAATGGAAATATTTTCCTATATTAATAAGGTATATTTTCTGAATATAGAAAATAATGGTTCGTTAATACTTAGAAATGTTTTCTAACTGGAATAAGAGATATTGGAAAATAGAGCTTTGAAAGGATACTAAAGATGGGAAATGGGAATTGGAAATGATAATATAATGAGGAATTAATTTAAAAATAGGCCAGTATTGTTTGATGGTTGATCGTTAGAATTTCTATTATGGAATAGGATCGTTGATTTTGTGGATGTCCTTTGATAGTTAAATCACTGGCTATCAAGGTTTGGGTTTATTTTATACCTCCGTTGTCAATATGGAGAGACTGGGATCAGATTTAATATCTGAAAACCACTCCATATTGACATAAGTGTTACGAATCAACTTATGCTAAAGATGATTGAAGACGGAGTAAAATGCAAGGGCTGTTCTGTTAATCCTAGGTAGAAATTGCCCAAGATGGATTGATGGAATAGTGCCTTCGGTTTGTCCAGTCCCAGGACAATGTATATGAAGGATCTAATGATGTGGCATTCAAAATAAATTATGGCAAGATGTGTTGAAAGATAATCGTGACCTCAAGCCTCATCACCTGGGAAATGACAAAAATCGGGCAGGCAGCATGGCCATGTGGGTCATTCCCATTAGGGGTATTATCACCTGATCTATAGAAATTTAAATTGCTTCTTATTCTATTTCGCTGCTGTATGCTTTCGGTAACGGTTGCTGATCACAACCGTTGGTGATAATATGCTCGATACACGCAAGTTAAATGAGTAGTCAGAAATGTATGGGCCGGGTTGCAAGAGTTCTAGTTGAACCCTGTGTATTCCCCTCTAGAGATACACTATCGGAAGGTGGTTCCATACCTTGTTATGTTGGAAATCCAATCTCCAATAAGCACCCTGCGGTTTTTTTGATTTTATATTATATATGGAGCATGAGACGCAAGCGTTCCGCTAGATTTTATTTATTTGATGTCGACATTATTATAATATCACTTGATTTGATATGAAAAATATTTTTGGTTATCGTAAAGTAAAAACCATCCATGGTTATGTGTGGATCGATCTTACGATTATCATTTCTTTCGAAAGGATTTTTGAATGTTAAGCAAATGGTTGGAGTTTACTCACACTAGTCCCATGACTGACCCAGAGTTTACTTTTTTTGTTATCCCTAAACTCTTGGGTGCCCAAATTTGTACGGGCAGTCAAGTAGTCAGGATTTTACAAATTCACTTGGAGGAGCTTGAAGCAGGAGGCTTCATCAGTTTGCTATAGACTATCATATTTTCTGCTGTGTATCATGTTTATATCTGGAAACAGGTGTTTATAACTGTTCCAAGAATAACTGTTGTGCTCTGATGATGGTATGTATATACAATCGCTGATTTGTATTTCAAAATTATGTTATTAATATATTTTATTCGTTTCGCTATGAGTTTGTGATCTTCGTTTTCTTCTATTCTAATATTTCTTTCTTTCTATTTCTCATCCTCTAACTTCTTTCTAATAATGATTTGTATTTCTGTGCAATTTGGTTTGGGCGTGTGGTGTTATTAGTCGACTCAAAGAGTACGAAAATTCGTGCCATTACATAATTTTTGGAATTAGTATGTGAGCGTGGTGAATTTAAACGCGTTTGGTACTTTCAATTTGAATTTAATCGGCTAGAAAATGACTATTTTTCAAATGGGATCCAAATTCGATGAAATTAGTTTTGTTAGGACCGTATCGTCAAAACATAGCTAGATTTATTTTTCTGGAATTTTTGGAGTCAGTATGTGGCCCCGGTAAATTAAAATGTGTGTTCAAATTCAATATATATTGATTTATATTTTAATATAAAGGAAAACTGATTAAAACGATAGAATTGGCTTATGAAACATATCCCATTGTGTCTAGAATGGGGGTAATTAGCTAGGGCGACAGTCGGTGTGTTCGATTTGGAGGTCGAATGGAAAATGTTATATATAGAATTCTAAACCCTAATTTCTCATTAAAAAAAAGAAAACCTAAATCGATCAGGCCCCCTTTAAATCCGTCGCCCCCCTGCGATCAGCCACCGCGCCCCCTCCAGCACCGCCGCCCGCCTCCCCTACGTCCGGTGACCCCCTCCCCTTTCTCTCTCCTCTCCCCTCCCTCTCCGGTGCAAACTCGATGCCCTAACCCCCAATCAACCAAATCCGCGCCGCCCATGCCCCTTGGTCCCACACCCCGACCACCGCACCTCCCCCCGAGCACCAACACTCGGACGCCCCCCTCAGACCCCCCCCCCACCTCCAACCTCGGGCCCCATTTCAACTAAAAATCCCTTTTTTTACAAAATCCAATATTTACAAATAACACTCTGAGCTTCCACGGCCCATATCTCCCAAACAGAGCCCCTATGGCCGAGACCCACAATACCAAAATCGAAGAGCATGATTTTCTCTTCAATTTGGTTATATGGAAGTCATATTTTGGATTGCGGAGTTGTCTAGAAAACGTGTCCAAAATATGCTATCTGATTTATGTCTTTTTGTGAATTTCGACGAAATGGAGCAATTTCGGAAGAAAGGCCACTAGGCGAAAGTCGTCCAGAATAGCGCACTTAAGCTGGTAAAAAAGACCATGTGAAAATTGGAGCTCGTTTGCAAAGTCTGGAAGCATAACAGCAAATCGAAGCGATGGAAAAGCACGGCGGAGTGGATCGCAGTGTGAGAACTCCTTCTCACTTAATTTATTTTACAGTTAAAAATATTTTAGATTGTAGACGGGGCTTAGTAGCCCCCGACACTATTTATTTGTACAAATCATGATTTTTTGTTTGTTTGGATTGAATTTTGGGAAAATTGACTGTATTGTGGTGAAACGAATTATATTGTGGTTTTGTAATTGTATTGATTATTATATACGGCGCGAGCCAGTATCAGGAGAGGGGTAGTGCTAGACATTACTCCGGTTTAATATCGCGCCGTTATAATGCCGAAATTTTCTGAAATGAATTGTATAAAATATTCATATGTTGAATAAAAAGTTAGAACAATAAAAATATTATTTTTATTTGAATGTATGAACTATTAAAATAGTTAAGTGCTGAAATAAATATTTTATCGTTAAAAATATAATTTTTAACTATATGTAACAACATAAAAATCTCCTGAAATAAAAATAAATATTCATTTACAAATCAGACGATTTGTTTATGTACGCCTGTTTAACTGATATTGATTGGGACGATAAATTTTACACATCACCCAACTGCACAAATAATACTTAGTATTTGTTGGTTGAAACCCCACACGGGTATTGGGATGATATTTGACGTACACTAATCCCAATTGTTTAGTGGTATGTCTATCGATTGATTGACAGACTGCAGTAAGCATTAATTTTTTATATTTAATGCTTATACAGTGTAGAACGCACTCTAGATGATAGATGATGGTTTGTCATTATTGTTGTGTTCATGTGTTGTATTAAATCCATATAAATAAATTATATGGTAATTGAATGGGTCTGATTCCAATTCAAAAGGAATGAATATTTTAAAATAAGGAAATATTTTAAAATAACGAATATTTTAAAATAATATTCTGTAAAGGATTAAAATATGATTTTGATGTCCGATTTGGGATGGACATGAAAATCTTGAAATATGTGAAGCCATGTTGATTAGATTTCTGCCATTTTAATGCGAACGATATTTATATCGATTTTATTCATTTTTACAATGAATATCGAAAAGGAAAAGATTTCAAAATCTGATACTTTGAAAAGATTGTAATTTAAAAATTATAATGATGAAGAGTATTCGATTTTGATTTAAAATTGAAGTGAAAGAGGGAATCGTTTTTTAAAAACAATTTATAAAAATACGTTTTGACCAAAATATATATATTATATATATATAATATAATGGCCTAAATAGAACGCGCCGCGCAGCGACCGTTCACGAATTTTGACCATTGACTTCGAATTGATATTACGGGAGATCCGACCATCGGATTCTCCTAAAACTGAAACCAATGGGTTTGTATCGGAAAGAGCTTTCCAACGAATATAAGAGATTTGAAATCTAACAGTTGGATGTGGAATTATGTTCAAATAAAATTTGGAAAAGGTCGCTATGGATGCAGTTCGGTGGCCGTTATTGGAAACCGACTATACAGGCCTTGATAAAATTATTAAAAATATTAATAATTTGTGTAAAATCATAATAAATGATTTGGATGAAAAATTCCACGTTTGTATAGACAAAAATATATTTTTATCGAAATGAACTAGTTATTAACTAGTATAATAATCCAATTTTTTTTTAAAGAAATAAAAATGGATTTGAAATGGTTTTAAAATAACCAGAATTTTCCAATGAATAAATTGGAATGGAAATAATCTTCGGAATATTTCAATACTAGATTCTGTGTCTATACGGGTATTGTTATGGGAATTTGGAAGATACATATATCGTTATTCCCAATACGATATTCGTTAGTTTCAGAATTTGATATTGAATATAAGCCGATATAATTTCTATTAGAGCCTTGTATTTAATATTAAATTGGATTTTGGGTTTGTCATGAATGGTGTCTTTATTAACACTATTCTTAAACTCAGATGAGAAAAGAATAAATATTATAATTAAGATTTAGAGAAGTTTACCAATTAATTAACATTTAATTGGAATTGAAATGAAAGTTGATTGTGGGTTCATCGTGAACTATGTTTTAAATGACATTCGTTCTTTAACTCAAATTAACAGTGAAGTATGATTTGGAATATATAAATCTTTTATTAAGGTTTAATGGAAATTTCCAAAGTAAAGTTTACCAATTTAATATATTAAATTGGAATTGAAGGGAATTCAATTTGGTAATAATCGAAGTGAGCTTCTGTGGAGGAAGACTGTTAATATATACAAAATTTAAAAGGCTTTGTCGTTATTCCATTTATACTACTAGTCGGATATGGAAATTGATATCGATTATATATTGATCTGTTTTCCATGAAGATTCCATAATTAATGGAATGTGATTTTGGGTTTATCGAGAACTGTGTTTTAAATGACATTGGTTCTTTAACCCAGTTAAAGACAGGATTACATGTCTAACATTGTATTTCGAATTTTATTGTTGATCTCTGCTAAATATATATCTATTTGGTGGTAGAGAATTTATTCTCTTGCTTATATATCGGCAAAAATCAGTGGTACGGTATAGATTGTCGAGGGGACATGTTTGATTTCCCAAAGTTAAATAATCATCAATAATTATTTTTGGGAAGATTAAAACTAAGTGGAGTTTTAATGTATCTTTAATTAGATTGAAATGTGAATGTGATAATTTAAATTACCAAATTTTGGAAATGATCGAGAATCGAGTATCACCAGTTTTGATCCAAGCGATAGTTAAATCTTTAATTAAATTTGAACGGGAAATGGTAATTAATTTTACTGATAACATCGTGGTGTTAGATATGGAGAGCTACCAGTTTTGGTCCATGGGATGAATAGGTTGGGATTGGGAAATAAAACAAATGATTACTTCGGCAAGGTGCGTTAATCCCGACTAGTTTGGATAAACCTTAATTTGGTTTGAATTGATATCCAAAGGAAGATTAAAGAATAAATTTAAAGAATTTATCTTTGATAAAATTAATAGGAACCTTTCCCTAATAATGTGAATATTTGAATAAAATAATATTCTGAATTGGAATGAGGTGTATGTTGTGTTTTTATAACACTTGTTTATGAGATACGTGGATTATTCGGAAAGGTCGGGTTTATACCCATTCTAAATAATTGATTCGACGATATGTCGACGATGGAGACGGTGGTTGAAGACCGGATTTCTTCACATCATTTGGATGATTACTGATGTCTTGATTGGGCTGTAAACCCAAGACAAGGTAATAAGTGGTGATTGTCCAGAGGTACTTAGAGATCGACCGGATATGTGAGAACCTCTCTCCTGTATTGGGCATATGGGACGAGGAATAAGGTGCCTCCGGTTTCGTTCAGACCCAGAACGAACTAGTAAACGGATGTGTATCTGACATTGGATTTTATTCTATGTTGATTGATATCTATTAAATATATATGTTTGGTGGTGGAAAATTTATTATCATGCTTAACACCCTTCTCTGAGATGTACAAGCTTAGAGGTTATATATTGATAGACATCAGTTGCATGGCGTGAATTGTCAGCGTGGCATGCTGAGATGCAAGTGATCAAGGCTTCTGTTGAAAAGCTGAGTCTTATGGTTGATGATCAAAGCACGACTTTAAATAGCATAGTTTTGTGTATGCGTTAATCCACGAGCCTCACACCTCGGTATGAGTCAAAAACGGGATAAGGGACGTAGGGAGGACATAACGTTTCCTTCTAGCTATGGGTGGTGTCATGGCATGGAGCCCAGACATTTATATATTTTTACATATGTGGATGATGGATAGCGAGGATCCTCAGATTATCGGTTACTATGGAGCCGATGGATAGGTCCTATAGGACCGGAAAACGTGCGTTCAGGTATAACTAATCCGCTAAGTATGGACCGGCCCTGCAGTAACCAAGGGTTTGCCAACGTCCGAACCTAAGGCATTTGCTAGAGTGTCTCGAAGCTGACTAGGATAATCCCTGGCCTCGACTCATAGATGGAATCCAATTTCCAATACGTGACATTTCAGTTTTAATTGTTGAGCCTAGTATGGCAACATGATATATGGTACCCATGCCATCTATGATTGATACGTTTACATTTGAAGTGATTTTTACACTATATACTTATAGTAATATCAAATGATTTGTTTTAAACGTACCAAGCATGTTTGGCTATTATAAGGGAAAACTCTATCCTCCGGCTTGCGTTGCATTGTGTGATGGGACCTGAGTCTTATAATAGCTTCATTTTTCAAAAAGCATTGCGCTGTTTATAAACTGTTTTATGCACTCGTATTATTGGGAGAAAACCCATTCTATGTTATATGGCGTGGTCCCTTGATTTACTTTATTTTTAAAGTAAAGTTTTAAATAACTGTTTTAGTCTCACACCAGTCCCATGACTGACCTGGAGTTAATTGTTTTAACCTAAACTCTGTGTGCCCTTATTTTTCGCACGGATAACTCGTAGTTTTTGTTTTTGCAGATATTATTCCCATAGGATCCTGGATTTACAGCTGAAGCTATATTCGGAAATCTTTGTATCCATGTATTTCTTCCAGTTGTGTTATGTATTATTTTTCCGCTGCATTATAATTTAAATCTCTGATATTTATCAAATGTATATTATTTATTCATACTCTGTTATATTCTTGTACTCTGATGAAATTGTTGTAATAAGCAATGAAATGTTCTATTGTTTGTGTTCTGATTTATCGTGTTCTCAACTCAATCTGGGCTTTCCAGTAAAGGCGAGTTTGGGTTGTTTCATTAAACCCACTGCCAAATTAGCCAAAACACCGTGCCCAGAAGCAACAAACGTCAACAACCATCACCCTTGCGAACAACACTTCGTACTCCACTCATTGCCTTCAACTACATTTGATGTTAACAACAGTAACCTACTGTAACACCCCACCTCCGCTAGGGTCACTCTTTCGGGGGCACTAGCTTCTGGGGGGCGTTAGAACTGGGTAAGCATGCATAATGATATATCAAGGCAGAACAAGACCATAAATATATATGTAAAACAGAGTAAGTGAGAATAAAACAGCGGAATATCTCAAACCATCTCAAAACAAGTCTAGTACATCATAAGGTCAACTGCCAAAATAAACATGTCTAGTACATCATAAACAGAAATACTGAAATACATAGTGCTATCCCCAAAATAAAGATGATAAACCATAGCGAGCTCAATGTCCAGACATACATGAGCTATCCAGCAAACAAGCAAGCGATCCAAGCTAAGCACCACTATTCCCTCCCTGAGAACCTGGGGGGGAAACGGAAGAAAAGAAGCGAAAGAAAATAGGTCAGTCAAAAAGACTGGTAAGCCCTACTACGATCAGTCTATAAACTAATAAAGTTAGCATCATGATGGAAACTGAGATGAACATACTGGCAATAGATAAAGGTGTCATCACATAAAGAAGATTAAGCTTTGCACCACAGTGTACTAGCAAACTAACATAACAGGTATTGATCCCTCAGCCCTAACTTTGGCCCAATAACATGAGGTGACCTTAATACAAGGCCCAGCCCAACGGTCTAGTCGATCGGCTCCCTATAAACCTAACACGTCAAGTGTTGGTGTCCATGCGGCCCACATATGGTTGTAGTCAGACTGTGCTGGGTCCAACTTCGGGTGTATCAAGCCCTCGGGTGCCAACCCCAGACACCTAAGCAATAATGCACAGTCTAAACCTACTGGTACCCGTGCCTCGAGTTTGTCCAACACCGGACTACGTGCACGTCCGTAGCCCGCCTGGACCCGCACCGCTGTACCACTCAACCGTCGCTTTGGTCGCTTACATCCGTCCAGTAATCGTGCCCCGCCCTAGCCTAGCCTCTAGGGTTGTGGATGATACCAAACTGGGATTACTGCTGGAACAGACCACGTTGCTAGGGTTTTCTAAGAGGGTTAAGTGTGGTTTAACCCCTCACTAATCATGGATTAAATTAGTTAAGTGTAACCAACAGTTCACCACTTAACCCCATTTAATCCCTCGTATCCCAAAATTGGTTAAGTATTAGTGGGCCATGACTTAACCCTAATCATGAGGCATTAATTAATTTAATTGTGCCTTAACCTCTCACATTAGACTTTGTTGCGGTTACCTAGTTAAGCCGGTGGGTTCCGGGTAGATTTACACCACAACTTGGTCTAACCTCGGGTCTTGGCACCACATGACCAACTTCTCACATTGGATCCTATTGTTTGTAGCCACTAGTTAAGCCGGTAGGTTCCGGGTAGAATTACGCTACAAACTCAACCCAACCTCGAGTTGGCCACACTTATGTTTTCTAAGTGTCATGTCCACTTTATTTTCAAACATAATTACAAGTTTAACAAATACTTGGGTAGACCTAACTTAATAGGTAAATTCCCAAGGGGTAGACCTAACTTAATAGGTAAATTCCCAATCTTATATTTTCATGTATTTTAAGTTTTACCCAAACCCCCCAACGTCATTCTATCGCTTACATATTCGTCATAACGCATAAAGGATAGAAAGAGGGAACTTGGCACAACATACATGATGAATCTTACATATCATAATAAACATGCATAACGTGTTGGACTTGCATAACTTAGCATAGTGAACTTGCATAAACATGCATAACTTGTTAAACTTGCAAATCATGGCATAGTGAACTTGCATAAACATGCATAACTTGTTAAACTTGCAAATCATGGCATAGTGAACTTGCATAAACATGCATAACTTGTTAAACTTGCAAATCATGGCATAGTGAACTTGCATAAACATGCATAACTTGTTAAACTTGCAAATCATGGCATAGTGAACTTGCATAAACATGCATAACTTGTTAAACTTGCAAATCATGGCATAGTGAACTCGCATAAGCATGCATAACTTATTAAACATGCATAAATCCCAACTTTCATCACATATTAACTTTAGAGTTTCTAAAATTAAGGTAAGAGGGCTTACAAATATTATGAAGACACAAATCTACAAATAAAGATTGAGAAGCCCTTTTATGCAAGCATAAAAACCCAAAACAAAGCTCCAATAAGAAACACTCTTAACAAAAATCCCAAAAACTCTAGCTTAGCAAATAAAACTTGCAACTTGATGATGTATGCAAGCTAAAGAGAATCATACAAGCCTAAATACACTTGTATGCATGGAAATTTCTTAGAGATTTGATTTAGGAATTTGATGAAGAGAGTGGAGGCCATGAGAGGTTTGATTTTGCCATAGTTTAGTTGCTAGGATGAATAATGAATGATTTAGGGTAGGTTAGGGTCTTATTTATAGATTAGGCTAGTGATTTAGACCATAGGATTAAACCCTAGTTGAATTAGGTCCATCAGATTTCGGAATTCTCCAGAACCAAGCCACACAACCAAGCCCAGATCAGAAATGGTGCGCCAGGTAAAACTGCCCGGCCACCCCGTGTCGACAGGGCTGTCGACAGGGCAGTCGACACCCTTAGACCCCTGTCGACATGCCTGTCGACTTGGGGGTCTTGGCGGGAGTTTTCCCGCTGACGCCAGTTGTGCCCTATCCCTTGTTTTTAATTTAAAATTTAAATCTGTTTTTAATATGGAAATTTCTGAAAACTTCAATGGGCCTTAACTGGGTCATACGGACTCCGATTTTCGAAAACTCGGACTCTATTTCGCGTATTTTTCAGAGACGAACGCAATGGCATAGCCCGTTTCCCTTGATTCAGATTTTAGAATTAAATTCTGCCTCGATTTATGTTATAACAGGTTATTGAAAATACGGGTTGTTACATTCTCCCCTCCTTAAAGGATTTCGTCCCCGAAATCTTCAAGTTAGGAAGAACGTATCCTACCATCCAATCATCCATCTACTCAAAGCATCATCCACGAGCAATCATTGTCCTTACAAGATTCTAAATGATGTATGAACATATGCAAAAGTGTGTGTATATGTACTTATCTAATGCAAAGATCAATGCAAAATATGTTAGTGAAATGTATCCATATGTATGCAAATCCCTAACATAATGTATAATTTCTACATGCGTGCTCAATCATACATCCATATGCAACATCCATGTGATAGCATACAAATTCCATCCAAGAATAAGCATAAACACTCATGCACATGCAATATGAGGAGTGTGTGAGCCGATCTAGTGCCTAATGTGTATCATGCATCCACGAGTAACCACTTGCAAACACTTGCAACCACTTGCAACCATCAAACATAACATGTCTCAAACACATGTTTCATCCAAAGGATTCTACCTAAGGTTCTCATGATAAGATAGACACGATGAACTAGATAAACTAGATAGACATGGAAAGATAAAGAGATTGAGAGTGTACCCTCAAAAAGGAATGGATAAAGCCTACGCATCTTCTCTTCAGTTTCCCAAGTTGCGTCTTCCTCGGCTTCACCCCATTGGACCTTCACCAACTTGACCTCACGATTCCTTAGCTTCTTGATCTCTGTCCCCAAGATACGAATCAGAGCTTTCCTCAAGGTAGCCTCTTTCTCTACTTCCACATCTTCTAGAACTCTTGGCTCAACCACCTCTGCTGACTTATGCAAACACTTCCGGAGATGCGAAACATGAAAAACATTATGCACTCCAGCTAGCTTCTCGGGCAATCCCACTCTATAGGCCATCTGCCCGATCCTCTCTACAACTGGAAACGGTCCAACAAACCTTGGTGCTAACTTTCCTACTGCTCCAAACCGAACCACATTCCGCAAAGGAGAAACCTTCACGAAAACCATATCCCCAACATCAAACTCCAAATCAGTCCTCCGCCTATCAGCATAAGATTTCTGTCTGTCTTGGGCCGCCTTCATCCGTCTTCTAATCAACTCGACCTTCTCGGATGTATCTCTAATCATGTCAGGTCCAAGTATAAGCTTATCTGTAGTCTCCCACCAACATGTAGGTGACTTGAACGGTCTCCCATATAAAGCCTCAAATGGTGCCATCCCAATGCTCGCCTGATAACTGTTATTATAAGCAAATTCCACAAGAGGACGATGGTCTTCCCAAGTACCACCAAAATCCAGAATGCAAAGCCTCAACAAGTCCTCAAGTACCCTATTCACCCTTTCTGTCTGACCGTCCGTTTGTGGGTGATAAGCCGTACTCAGGTTCAACCTCGTGCCCATAGCTTCCTGCAAACTGTTCCAGAACTGACTAGTAAAGATGGGGTCTCGGTCACTGACTATGCTAGAAGGGACTCCATGTAGTCGTACTATCTCACGAAGATATACTGATGCTAGTCCAGATGCGGTCCTTTTACTCTTCACCGGAATGAAATGAGCACTCTTCGTAAGCCTATCCACAATGACCCATATGCTTGTATTCCCTTTTCTTGACCTTGGCAATCCGTCAACAAAGTCCATAGAAATACTCTCCCACTTCCATAGCGGGACCTCTAGAGGATGCAATAGCCCACCGGGCTTCTTCGACTCGGCTTTTACTCTCTGACAAACAACACATCTAGAGACAAACTCTGCCACATCCTTCTTCATTCCAGGCCAGAAGAAAATGCGCTTCATATCCTTATACATCTTATCTCCACCCGGATGTATAGTCAACTTGGAGCGATGTGCTTCATCAAGAACTTTCCTCACCAAGTCTTCCACCATCGGAACACAAAGCCTTCCGTCTCTCCTTAGCCAACCCTTATCATCTATAGAATATCGAGCAAGGTGACTAGATGTCTCCCCACGAATCAGCTTATCCATAATCTCAATTATCTGAGGGTCTTCCTTCTGCGAAGCCCCAACTTGATCCAGAAGGGTAGGCCTGAGCTCAAGAGATGCTAAAGAACCGGTCATCGACTCAACTGCCAAAGAGAAATCAAAGGTTGCCAAGAACTCTAAATTCTTCATCTCAACAAATAGAGGACTTAGTGTCAACCTTTTTCTACTCAACGCATCCGCTACAACATTCCCCTTGCCAGGGGTATAGGCTATATCAAAATCGTAGGACGCCAAGAATTCCATCCACCTTTGCTGCCTCAAGTTTAAATCCTTCTGCGAAAAGAGATACTTCAAAGACTTATGATCAGTATACAGCTCAAATCTCTCTCCCAGAAGATAATGACGCCAAGCCTTGAGTGCATATACTATCGCTGCCAGCTCTAGATCATGAGTGGGATAATTCTTCTCATGCACCTTAAGTTGCCTACCACCAAAACATATAACTCTGCCTTCTTGCATCAGAACGGCGCCCAATCCCGTGCCACAAGCATCAGTGTACACGGTAAACATCTTACCACCATCGGGTAAAGCTAGAACTGGTGCTGAGGTAAGGGCTCTCTTGAGTCTCTGAAAAGCAAGCTCACAGTCCATATCCCAAGCAAAAACTAAGTTCTTCTTCGTTAACTTAGTAAGAGGAGCGGATATCTTCGCGAAGTCCTTGATGAACTTCCGGTAAAAACCTGCAAGACCTAGAAAACTTCTCACTTCGGTTGCATTCCTTGGAGTCTTCCAATCCTGCACAGCAACTACTTTAGCGGGATCCACCGCCAAGCCTTGCTTAGATACTATATGCCCAAGGAACCGAACTTCCCTTCTCCAAAAGTGACACTTGGAGAACTTGGCCTTTAACTGATGCGCTCTAAGCGTATCCATCACCTCTACAAGATGCCTCGCGTGCTCTTCTTCATCCTTAGAGAAGATCAGAATATCATCCACAAAGACCACGATAAACTTGTTCAAGAACTCTCGAAACACCCTACTCATCAAGTCCACGAAATACGCGGGTGCATTCGTCAAACCGAACGGCATAACAAGCCATTCAAAGAATCCATCTGGAGTTCTGAATGCAGTCTTGTCTATACTATCTTCAGCCACTCTGAGCTGATGAAATCCAGTAGCAAGATCAAGCTGAGAGAAAACAGAAGCACCAACAAGCTGGTCAAAAAGATCATCAATCCTCGGTAATGGGTGTCTGTTCTTCTTAGTCAGCTTATTCAACTCTCTATAGTCCACACAAAGTCGAAGAGAACCATCTGCCTTAGTAGCAAACACCACAGGCGCTCCCCATTCGGATATACTTCGTCTGATGAAGTTCTTCTCAAGCAACTCCTTTACTTGCTTGCTGAGCTCCCGTCTCTCACGCGGAGCCATGTGCCGAACGGGCAAAGAAACAGGCTTAGCATTATCCACCAGATAAATGCGAAAATCAATCTCTCGTTTAGGGGGCAACCCCTTAACTTCTTCAAAAACATCTGGATAATCTTGGACCACCCTTACAGACTGAAGGGTCTCCTCTGACGAGTCGAGAGATTCAAGATAGCACAACATGACGGGATCCTTCGGATTGCATGAAATCTCTAAGGTGTTGCCAAGGCGAGTCACAAGCCTCACAACCCTATGCTCACAATCAAGAATGGCTCCATGTCTAGACAGCCAATCCATGCCCAAAATCAATCCGTATCCCCTGAAACCAAGAACATACGCACTACACAAGAACTCTACACTGAGTATAGAGATCCTCAGATCCTCACATATCATAGATAGATGAGCAGAACCCCCAATGGGATTCGAAACACAAACGGGATCATCCACTAAGCTAGTACTAAGGTGCAAACTATCAACAAGATCAGATGAAATAAAGCTATGTGATGCACCAGAATCAAACAAAGTACGAACTGGAAGATCGGAAACATAAACAAGGTTCTCAACAGAAACACTACCTCGATCGGGAACTGGAGCGGTATTGAGAGCATGAACTTGCCCTCCTGAGGGTCCAGCACGCTGTGTCTGACCCTGCCCTTTCTTCTTCGGGCATTCCTTGCTGAAGTGCCCAGTCTCACCACAGGAAAAACATCCACCACTAAGCTTCCTTTTCTTCTTCCTACAATCCTTAGCAAAGTGTCCATGCGCACCACAGTAATTGCACTTTCCCTTGCCTTTGTTGTTCCCCTTCTTGTTCTTGCTCTGATTCCCCTGACTGCTTTGACCACCTTGATTGCCTTTACCCTGAGAATCAATCTTCTTTGCTTGAGTATCACTCGACTTGACCTCTTTCTTTCCATCACCCTGAAGTAGAGCCATATCGACCAAACTCTCAAAAGTAGCCCCATGCGGAATATGTGACATCGCCAAACCCTGCAGCGGCTCATTCAATCCTCTAGCAAATCGAAGAGCCTTCTTCTCAGGAGTGTTCACCATATCCAAACCAAAACGGGCCAGCTGATTAAACTTGTTCACATACTCCTTGACAAACATATCACCTTGCTTTAATGCAATGAACTTCTCCATCTGTAAATTCGCCTCAGCAGAAGATAGAAACTTGGCCACAAATCTAGCCCTCAAATCGGCCCAAGTCTCGACGGGCCTCGTCCCATTGGTGACCTCCCACCAATAGGCTGCTTCGTCCTTCAAAAGCCACACTGTCAATAAGATCTTCCTCTCGTCATCAATCCTAAAGATAGCAAACAAGTCCTCAGTGTCTTTCAGCCAATTCCTAGCTTCAACAAAAGATTCTGTGCCTAGGAAATTCTTGCCTCCCATCGCCTTGAAGTCTTTACAAACCTTCGTGAACTCAACCTGAGGATGCTGAGGGGGAGGAGGAGGAAGAGGAGCCTCAGCAACTGGAGGAGGAGGAACAGGAACCACCGGAGGAGGGACATTAGGGGGAGGATTCTCAACTACAGGAGGAGGAGTGGGAGTAGGGTTTGCGGGGCCAGCTGCCGCCCTAGCTTCTAGAAGTCTCCTATACCAGAGTGGTACGTTTACTCCATCCGGGATGGCAAGATTCTCAGCCATACTGAAACGAAAGATAAGATAAGATTAGGTCAAGGGAACGAAGGATAACGCTAATGGCTTTTTGGGGAATAGCCTTTTAAAATACTAGACTTTTCTTTGGAAAATACTTTATACTTGTTTTGAAAATAGTTTTTCAAAAGTCTTTTAAAAACTTTTTTGTTCTTTCTTGTAAACCATATGCTCTGATACAAAATTTGTAACACCCCACCTCCGCTAGGGTCACTCTTTCGGGGGCACTAGCTTCTGGGGGGCGTTAGAACTGGGTAAGCATGCATAATGATATATCAAGGCAGAACAAGACCATAAATATATATGTAAAACAGAGTAAGTGAGAATAAAACAGCGGAATATCTCAAACCATCTCAAAACAAGTCTAGTACATCATAAGGTCAACTGCCAAAATAAACATGTCTAGTACATCATAAACAGAAATACTGAAATACATAGTGCTATCCCCAAAATAAAGATGATAAACCATAGCGAGCTCAATGTCCAGACATACATGAGCTATCCAGCAAACAAGCAAGCGATCCAAGCTAAGCACCACTATTCCCTCCCTGAGAACCTGGGGGGAAACGGAAGAAAAGAAGCGAAAGAAAATAGGTCAGTCAAAAAGACTGGTAAGCCCTACTACGATCAGTCTATAAACTAATAAAGTTAGCATCATGATGGAAACTGAGATGAACATACTGGCAATAGATAAAGGTGTCATCACATAAAGAAGATTAAGCTTTGCACCACAGTGTACTAGCAAACTAACATAACAGGTATTGATCCCTCAGCCCAAACTTTGGCCCAATAACATGAGGTGACCTTAATACAAGGCCCAGCCCAACGGTCTAGTCGATCGGCTCCCTATAAACCTAACACGTCAAGTGTTGGTGTCCATGCGGCCCACATATGGTTGTAGTCAGACTGTGCTGGGTCCACCTTCGGGTGTATCAAGCCCTCGGGTGCCAACCCCAGACACCTAAGCAATAATGCACAGTCTAAACCTACTGGTACCCGTGCCTCGAGTTTGTCCAACACCGGACTACGTGCACGTCCGTAGCCCGCCTGGACCCGCACCGCTGTACCACTCAGCCGTCGCTTTGGTCGCTTACATCCGTCCAGTAATCGTGCCCCGCCCTAGCCTAGCCTCTAGGGTTGTGGATGATACCAAACTGGGATTACTGCTGGAACAGACCACGTTGCTAGGGTTTTCTAAGAGGGTTAAGTGTGGTTTAACCCCTCACTAATCATGGATTAAATTAGTTAAGTGTAACCAACAGTTCACCACTTAACCCCATTTAATCCCTCGTATCCCCAAAATTGGTTAAGTATTAGTGGGCCATGACTTAACCCTAATCATGAGGCATTAATTAATTTAATTGTGCCTTAACCTCTCACATTAGACTTTGTTGCGGTTACCTAGTTAAGCCGGTGGGTTCCGGGTAGATTTACACCACAACTTGGTCTAACCTCGGGTCTTGGCACCACATGACCAACTTCTCACATTGGATCCTATTGTTTGTAGCCACTAGTTAAGCCGGTAGGTTCCGGGTAGAATTACGCTACAAACTCAACCCAACCTCGAGTTGGCCACACTTATGTTTTCTAAGTGTCATGTCCACTTTATTTTCAAACATAATTACAAGTTTAACAAATACTTGGGTAGACCTAACTTAATAGGTAAATTCCCAAGGGGTAGACCTAACTTAATAGGTAAATTCCCAATCTTATATTTTCATGTATTTTAAGTTTTACCCAAACCCCCCAACGTCATTCTATCGCTTACATATTCGTCATAACGCATAAAGGATAGAAAGAGGGAACTTGGCACAACATACATGATGAATCTTACATATCATAATAAACATGCATAACGTGTTGGACTTGCATAACTTAGCATAGTGAACTTGCATAAACATGCATAACTTGTTAAACTTGCAAATCATAGCATAGTGAACTTGCATAAACATGCATAACTTGTTAAACTTGCAAATCATGGCATAGTGAACTTGCATAAACATGCATAACTTGTTAAACTTGCAAATCATGGCATAGTGAACTTGCATAAACATGCATAACTTGTTAAACTTGCAAATCATGGCATAGTGAACTTGCATAAACATGCATAACTTGTTAAACTTGCAAATCATGGCATAGTGAACTTGCATAAACATGCATAACTTGTTAAACTTGCAAATCATGGCATAGTGAACTCGCATAAGCATGCATAACTTATTAAACATGCATAAATCCCAACTTTCATCACATATTAACTTTAGAGTTTCTAAAATGAAGGTAAGAGGGCTTACAAATATTATGAAGACACAAATCTACAAATAAAGATTGAGAAGCCCTTTTATGCAAGCATAAAAACCCAAAACAAAGCTCCAATAAGAAACACTCTTAACAAAAATCCCAAAAACTCTAGCTTAGCAAATAAAACTTGCAACTTGATGATGTATGCAAGCTAAAGAGAATCATACAAGCCTAAATACACTTGTATGCATGGAAATTTCTTAGAGATTTGATTTAGGAATTTGATGAAGAGAGTGGAGGCCATGAGAGGTTTGATTTTGCCATAGTTTAGTTGCTAGGATGAATAATGAATGATTTAGGGTAGGTTAGGGTCTTATTTATAGATTAGGCTAGTGATTTAGACCATAGGATTAAACCCTAGTTGAATTAGGTCCATCAGATTTCGGAATTCTCCAGAACCAAGCCACACAACCAAGCCCAGATCAGAAATGGTGCGCCAGGTAAAACTGCCCGGCCACCCCGTGTCGACAGGGCTGTCGACAGGGCAGTCGACACCCTTAGACCCCTGTCGACATGCCTGTCGACTTGGGGGTCTTGGCGGGAGTTTTCCCGCTGACGCCAGTTGTGCCCTATCCCTTGTTTTTAATTTAAAATTTAAATCTGTTTTTAATATGGAAATTTCTGAAAACTTCAATGGGCCTTAACTGGGTCATACGGACTCCGATTTTCGAAAACTCGGACTCTATTTCGCGTATTTTTCCGAGACGAACGCAATGGCATAGCCCGTTTCCCTTGATTCAGATTTTAGAATTAAATTCTGCCTCGATTTATGTTATAACAGGTTATTGAAAATACGGGTTGTTACACCTACTAAGTACAAAACACATCCCACTTCCCTTAGCATCTCCCATTCAATTCCTGACACCAGTCAATTAATCACAACGGCTCCAGTCTCCTGCAATACCAAGGCAGCAACGTACGATCCAATACCAAAACCTGGAAAAAAAAATTAAACAACAAACCCATTAACTCTATGTCAACCTGTAACAACCAGAATTCCGACAGACCAATTTTTTTTCAAAGTTATAATCTATCGAAACTCGTGTTGGTTTGCTCTGGTATCCTACAAAAAAGACAAAGACATAAAATATGTCAGAACTCAGAAAATATCTCACAACGGAATGGATAAAATATAATATAATCAAAGTATAGCCTTACCAAATTAATAACGCTGCCTAGCCAGTATCCAAAGCTATCATGTCTCTGCCACAAATCTAACCTGTGAGTTTGTTATGAGGAGGGGGTCAGAACACAAGTTCTGGTGACTGGCTTTAAATTATACACTTTGGATAATCCTACGTACACTATTCAATCACATTTTCTTGTTTATTAGGTTACTTGGGTTAACAACACTCAAGGCTTACACACACGTCCTACTCATTTACTTCCCAGTGGATTAACCTAATACAGTATATATGTAGCTACCCCCTCAATATTGAGGTACACCCCATGGTACCCCACTCGCACGGTCTCCACCGTAATGCCACAAAAATGAACGCAGTCCCTCATCCTACACTAGAGTGATGTACGGATCTCCACATAATAATGTTACGTTGCACATATATCTGTTATTACTATGCTACGTAAGCGTACGGATTGCCACCGTCGATCGTAGATTTCAAACCGAAGAAATGCCCTCAAGCCTACGATACATCACCCAGAGTCGATATGAATCTATCTAGACTGTCCTATGTACGTATCGTCAATCGTATTCGATGCCTTAACCGCACATAATGTGCACCGAGTTCCATGGTAGGGCTATACAATAAATACGGAACTTGGTCGGGAGCTTTTCCATATCTGTACAGGCCTGTCTTTAAGAGCCTCAAATTACAGATATTCCTAGGGTCTGTATTTCATGGTGGCTATGGTCCTACCTTGGCCCCTCCCTCAACTAGTAAAGACTACAAGGGCTAAACAACTTGCCTCTAAAAAACAATCTAAAGATCCAGTTGGCGTCTTCTCTCAACCACCGTACTTCGATAGTGAAAGGTGAATGGCCTATTGGTTTTAGCTCTAGTCTTTCCGCATCCCACTGGCTTCCGATGACGGGTACCCAATGATATACTATCTCTGTTAGTCCTGACCTCTACCTCCCCATTGAGGCGATCTCCGAATCACCCTAGTGTCACCTCGGCATAGCATTCTGACTGCAAATCTACTTTTGCTGTCAAGGCCCACCCACCTGGTAGTTACGCGCAGACCCAACCTCGACGGGCACAACCTAGACATCTGCCACCGCACAAAGGGCTACCAGGAGCACCTTACGTATCTCAATAATCCGCGTGCTTCCCCTTCCGATCCTTCGGAGACGTCATAATAATCAGATGAATGTGTGCTCCCCTCGTGCCTCATGACACCACGATGATCTACCCCGTTGGGTTATTCACCCTCAAACATGCGGAATGGTCCCAGCGCCTCCTTTTAATATGTTATTAGACCCTATTTCAAAACATTCCTTTATGCGCTTACTTTACCTCATCAGGTTTCCATTTTACTTGGTTATCCCCATTCACTTCAAGTTACCAAGTTCCTCTTGCTTATTATTTTCGGTCATATAACTTAACCCATTTAAGTTTATTAATAAGCCCACAACATGTTATTCTCTGGATTGTGGTCCAAGGTCTGTAATCCACAATCCCTTTATATTCTTGTTTGGTTTCATAGCCACAACAACATGTTCTACTTAATATGTAATTAAGTATATCTCAATTCACATGTTTTCTGTTTAACATGTCAGTCATTATTTATGATTAAATATAACTTATTTCATTTCATAAGTTTTCCTCATTCTTTCTCATTTAATCATAATTCCATTTTACACCGTCACTACAACCTATCGTTGTTTACTTATTAACTTAGTTCTCTTAACTGTAGTCCACTAAAAAGTTTCTCTTCCCATAAATATAAATTATTGTCCTCATCCGTAGATTTCAGATTATTGTTCTTGTAAATAACTTAATTTACAATTAAGTAAAATTTATCCCCTTATGTAAGTTATTCTATTCCCTTTATCGTTATTATAACCTAAGTTATAATTTCCACTTGTCCCTAGGACAAGCCTAAACATGTTATTCTTGTCAGCAAATTTCATACTTCCAAGTTTACAGATTACTTAAATTATAATTAAGTACAACTTCTTACATTTCGTAAACTTTCCTCCTTTT
The DNA here is from genome assembly GCA_030737875.1 of Allium sativum. NCBI lineage: Eukaryota > Viridiplantae > Streptophyta > Magnoliopsida > Asparagales > Amaryllidaceae > Allium > Allium sativum. The sequence goes on from CM060922.1 coordinate 1,048,243,632, forward strand.
CTCTACTTATTACAAACATCAGGTTTCAGTTTTCCCCATTTACTGATTACTTAATTTATAGTTAAAAGCCACTTATCTCATGTCCTTACTAATTAACTATAACCTAAGTTATAAACTTCACTTGTCCCTAGGACAAGTCTACCTATTATACAACATTCTTAGTAATGTAATTTATTTATAATAGGTTATTATCATTCTCTGTTTATTCCATTCCTTTTTTACTGTTGTAACCTTCTTTCAATTCCATTTATTTCCATTAATTACAATTAATGTTGTTTATCAGTCCTGCTATTTATATATATATATATATGTATGTATGTATGTATGTATATTTATGCACTAGACCTCTCACATTAAGCCTACACTTGTGGATGCTGGATTTGCCAGGCGGTTCCGAGCAGACTTCTTCCACAGGTTGACTTAACCTCGTGTCTTAGCACCATTACATGTTTTATTTATGCACTTAGGCCCCTCACATTAGATTTACCACTTGTAGATGCTGGATGTGCCGGGCGGTTCCGGGCAGACTTCTACCATAATTGTAATCTAACCTCGTGTCTAAGCGCGGTTACAGTTTCCTATTTACTGTAAATTTTAGGCATATTATCCTTTTCACATATTAACTGTAATCTAATTTACATGTCATCAAATTATGCCTATATTATGTCGCATGTCCTTTTTAACACGTATTTTATTCTATCCTGACATGTAATCATTTAATCGGGTAATTGTTCAAATCCATCAAGTTAACATGTCATTTTCTCAATTCTACATATGCCACAAGTGAATCATGTAATTATAACAACAGTAATCGCTACTCATATTCTAACAAGTTTGTTTTTCAACATGTAAACATTCAATACTTTAACCGACTCAATATATGAATTTTCCAACATATTCATATCAATATCACAATTTGTTATAACAACGTCTTAACACTTTTAATTATTCTGGCAAATTCACATTTCATGATAATGGGGAATTCCAAACGATAATATATCATTATTTAACATGATATAACTTAAATCCACTCACCTCATATGCTTTCCAAATCCGGGATGTGGTCCAATTCTAGCATTCCATGGTTTTTCCCTTAATTGGATTCAGAACCTAACAACCATGGATCTACAATTTTTACCAAAAGAAAAGGGAAGGAAAGAAAAGAGAATTGAAATAGACTAGATCTAGAAAATTACCTTACTTCGATAAGAGATCTGAACACATTCTAATCGCTTTTCATTCTTTTCCCCCATATCTAGATTCAGAATTATCCTAAACTAATAATCTAAATTTTCTGAAGAGATTCGTGGAGGAAGAGGAATGACAGAGCTTCTGTGTTGTCTCAAAAATATGAGACTTAGGGTAGTCTCAACAGACTTATTTATCGGCGTTCAACAACGTATTTGGTCAAGAAACTAGTCTACGTTCAAAAATCAAAATTCTGACTAGATCTAAATAGGGGTCGACCCCCCTCTTATGATGTCGACCCCGGGGTTGACCCATGGGCCGACCCCTATGTAACGACCCAGATTTTTAATGTAACGACCCAGATTTTTCGAATATTTGAATTTGAATATTTAATTTGATTTTAAATATTATATTAGTAATATTTATGGATTTTTAATAGAATTTGTTATTTAACGACGATTAAACGTATAAATTTATATTTATATTAAAACGAACTCGTAACGGCGTGGTAGTTCAAAATATTGAGTTTTTAACTTCAACTAATTATACGTAATCCGTTTTAAATTGGAATTCTGTGAAACAAGAAACGTTAGGATCGTAATGATTATAATTTGCAAATGAAAGAGTAAAAGCGAAATTTTATTGTATATATTGTAAGTTATGTCCAATTCAAAATTTGAAATAGTCGCTGTGGAATTCATTAATAAATTATTAACGTTTATTTAATTATTTAAAAGGAATTTTTATATATTTGGGCATTGTTTAACTCGAAAATGACAATGTTGAGTTTTACTTCCATATGGATTGAATCTGAAGTGATATGTTATTTTATTTGGATACTATGATAATAATAATAAACTTCTGCTTTAGAACAAAAATATGACATTGGGGTTGAATAAAATCAGTATATGTCGTAATTATAGTTTATATTAACGACATTCTAAAGTAAACATCCCAATTTTTAAGCTCACCACTACAATTCAATTAGACAAGTGGTTAGTTTAGGATTAATCAAATAAATGTAACACTAATTTAAACATACAAGAATTTCAAATAAATGTTACCCAAAAAGACATGGTATAAATAGTACAAATACATGTGCAAATTTGTGCTCACCTGAAACTAAGCTTCTTCCAACCTGATAAAGAAGTAGAACCTGAAAAGAATTAGAGATCCATACCTAATGGAATAAATGTTCTGAAAGGAACTATCACAACACGTTTCATGTTTTCCCCTAGCTAGTACAAATGCAGACTTACCCTAGGAACCCAACTACAACTATTTAATAGCTACCACCCTAAGAAGTGAAACTTTTCCCAGCCTCGCACATGCAAAATCAAATCATACTGAAGATGAACACAGCTATGAAAAACTGGAAAACAGCTACTCTACCATGTAATGCTGCTCTAACCAAACGAATCAACCCGTGCCAACCAAGGCATTTCCTATTATAAACACTCAGCTTCAAGAGCGTCTCCAAGATTTCACAGTGAAGAAAAATTAAATTTTAAAACTTCCTTGATTTTTTTAAAATCATATACATATCCAAAAATCTTGAAACTAACTCCATTAATCTCGAATCGATGCAGGCTTCGACTAGGTACCACTAACTGTTGATGCGATCGTGACCAAGAAGGAAGATCGCAATCTAGGTTTAACGTTATCTCGAGTTATAAAGATCAAGATGCAAACTGGAGTGCAGATTCATGATCAGCAAAGAATGGCGTTCGAATGGGATTTTTTTGCGATGTTTGGCGAATTTTTTTGTCAGAGTTGACAATGGATGTTGGACGTCGAATGGCGCTGGAGGCCACCGGAAGGGGGAGCAATGGCGTTGGCATGACAAGCACGGAAGGAGAAGTAGATCTGGATTATTTATTCGGTGGTTTGTGGGAGGGTTGGTGGTGTCAATGTTTTTCGTATACGCGGTGCACAGGAGGAAGGCTTCAAAGGCTAATTTGGGGAAGAAGGAGGACTGGAGCGGGTTTGGGTATTTGGAAGATGGGCTTGAAGCGTGGTGGGCTTGGGTCGGGCCTTGGAAGATAAATATAAATGAATATAAAAGAGGGGAAGGAGTAATCGGAAATAAAAAAGGTGGAATGTTGGCAGCAAAATGGTTTGAAGTGCAAAGGAGCTTCAACACTCAACGATGGAAGAAAAGAAAACAAGGGGGGACGTTGCCTGTGGTTATGCAAGTAGGCTTATAGGCCTTATTCCTAAAAAAAGAAAGAGAAAAGAACGTGCATAACAAAAAGGAATAGATGGGGAAGAGAGGGTAATTTTTGGAGTTGTTCGACAGATTGGGGAAGGAAGGCAAAGATGGATTCAAGGGTCTGTGGTAGTGGGCTAAACAATAATGGATAAGGACCATTTGCATTAAAATTTAAGTTAAATTAATTTAATTGTTTTTACAAACTAATGGATACGGTATCGCGCTCGTATATAATCAGGATTGCGTGCAGATAGTCTCATTAGAGCTGTACGGACGAGGGCTACGAAATAGGATTGGTCTGACCAAGACTTGAAGCAACGAGAATTTTTGATAAAATTAACGATAGAATTAAACCCAAGGTGAGTTAAACTCACTCAGTTCCCCCACTTATAATTATTATAAGTCGGGCTTATCATTTGTATGCTGTGTTTGCTAATGGTTGGTTGATTTGATGATTGGTTGGACATTTGTTTAGTATTTTTAACGATTATTTAAATTAAATGGTTGTTTAATTTAAATGAAATGACATTGTTATTTTTAACGATTATTCCTAATAGAGGTAACTTACCTTGTTGGTTACGTTTATAATGATATAAACGTTTTTAAATTAAATTGGATGCTTGGATGATTATTATTGGTTGACCGCTATCAGGTGAATTGATTATTTATCTGCATATGATCATTGTATGAATTTTGTAACCCATGTGATTGAATTATTGATTTGGTTACCGATTGTTGAATTCAAATTCAACATTGTTGTGATATTAACCAATGGGTGATATTGGTTGAGAAATTTATAGTAGATGGCCAAAATACAAACTGTTTTATAAAGATTGATTTACCGTCAGGTGAATCAATAGAAATAAAGTTATGAAATTTATTTATAAGTGAATATAGATTTTTAATATATTATTTTAATTGGAGTTTATAAAAAGAAATAAACTAACCAAATATATGTTGATTGTTTAAATTACTAAACACCATTTTTGGTACCAAAATTTACCGTGTGCGAAGTACGTGCCTTATCTTAATGGTATATAAATCTAATTCTTGTATTAATAAGATTATTAAGCAAGTGTGCAATGATTAATGTAACGATTAATAACTTCAATTGATTGTTTTTAAGAAACAATTAAAATGGGATTATATTGAATCAATTATTGTTTATTTAATAATAATCAAATAAAAGGGACTAGTTAAATTAATTATATTATAAATAAAAATGCTAATTAGAATTGATTAACAAGCTAATCATGTTTTAGAATTGACCAAGTTAACTGTTGTAACTGAAATTGATTTTCTGATTAAATTAGTTTGTACCAATCAATCTAATGAGATAGTTTAACGAACATTTGTTTAACTTAATAAGATTTTAAAAAGGGAATTTAATATTAATTCAAATTAATAGTGAAGTAATTTTTTTTAATGATAATAATATAAAAATTCATTTTCTTAAATGAAGTTCATTTAAGTAAGGAATTGAAGTTGGTAATAAATTATAATTGAATTTAAAAGTGAGTTGATGAACGGGTTTATATTTAAACCAAGTTTGATAATTTGAATTATAAAGGTGATTTTTAAGCGAAGGCAATAAGCTTAAAATAAACGTTACTTAATGTTTGAATTAAGTAATGGAAATCGAAATGATAAAGGGTTTATATTAAACCAAAGTTGTATAAATGAGTTTATAAAACGAGATGGGAAGCTAAAGCGTTAATTTTAAATTAACGTTACATTAAGTGAAATGAATGAGTTTTAAAATAAGATTTTCTGGAGGGAATGAATGAAAGGTTTAGAAAAAGGATTCTTGTAACTGAATTTGGTAAAAGATCGAGTAATAGGATTTGTAATAAAATTCGAATAATGAAACAAACAGTTTAAAGAAGCTAAGGTTTAAAAGTTGACATTTTATCTATCAATTACTAAATCAAAGAATTTAGTAATAATAATATATTTAAAAAGGAGATTTCAAAAATAAGTAGGTTTTATAAAATTGTATTTTAAATAAAATAACGAAGTGGTATTTGTTGGTATTGAAATGAATATGAGTTTTTGAATTACAACTCATATTTATCTTAAGATAAGAATGTTGTTGATTAAGGTCTGAGAGGTAATTAAAATACCCCAACTTGAACGATTTTAGGATTATCGAAGGATGATGTTAGTTATAACGGCGAGGGTGTTAGAAGTAATTTATTTAGGGAAATAATTTGTGTAACGTTATGTGAAGAAATTGGAAACATATATAATGGGATTTCAAAATAAAAGAAAATAAAGAGGGGCTTGAGAATATGAAATGGTATTTCCATCATAAAAGAGATAAAAAGGGATTTGTGAAAATAGAATGATACTTTCAAAAGAAAGGCGATGATATGTAGAATGAGGATAAGTGACAATTATTTTGTTTCTAATAACGAAAACAAAGGAGATTTGGTAACGATTGTTTTACGATGATAAGTTGAATCGATTTTCCAATTATAGATAATAAGTGATGTGATGGAAAATGTTTTGAAGAGGTAGTTAATGTGAATTTGAATATGGTTTTAAGATTTTTTCCAAGTATATATATAAAATGATTTGAGAATATCAATATATTAAAACTGGTATATTATTTTAAAGACCAAGTGATGCTGTGTACTAAACCAATAGATCCATTTTTATTTTTATGTTTTTTTTGATAGTTAAACAACTGACTATCAAATTTTACCCATTCGATTGTTGGTACGTAAAGACCCGGATCGAATTTGTATTCGAAAATCATTCTGACCAATAAATACGAATACATGAAAGATGTTGACTGAAGATGGAGCATGTGAAGACCGTAAATCATCATGAGCGGAAGAACCATTGTTAAATATCTCTAGCCGATCCCAAGATTTAACAATGATTCTATCGTGATTGGAATCTACGGATTGCAAGGACTACTCACTACTAATTTATAGGGTGATTCCTAGGATGTGGTAGGAGAGTGCCTTCGGTTTGTCCAGTCCCAGGATAACTTGTATGAACGAATGTCTGGTAGAGTATTTCCAAAGGAATCGCGTACGTTGATTTCTTCAAACGTACAAAGTTGTTGGCATAGAAGAGAAACTTATTTAGCTTAACAACCAGAGTATTTTTGCGGACGTCAATTAGTGATATCTGGCGGATTTAACGATGTGGCATTCAAAGTAAATGATGGCCAGATGTTCTGAAGGTAAATTCTAACCTCAAGCCTCATCAACCAGGAAATGACAAAAAAAGGGCAGGCGACATGGCTATGTGGGTCGCTCCCATTAGGTTGTATAATCACCTATCTAGAGAAATTCCTTTTCCTTCTTTAATTTATTTCGATACTGTCCCTTTTTGGGAAATGGTGGTTTGAGCCCAACCGTTGGTGATATACATTTGATACACTCAAGCGAAATGAGTGGTCGGTCATGTGTGGGCCGGGTTGCAAGATGTTCTTATTGAACCCAGTGTATTCCCCTCTAGAGATACACTATTGGCAGGTGGTCCCATACCTTGTCATAGTCGGAATCCAATCTCCAATAAGCACCCGCGGTTTTGTTTGTATACTATATATGTGGAGCGTGAGATGCAAACGTTCCGCTAAATTCTATTTATTTGTACTTAGACACTATTCTAATATCAGAAGAAGATATTGATTCCGAAATATTTTGGGTTCTCGTAAGGTAAAAATCGTCCATATTTATGTGTGGATTTGGTCTTACGATTATCCTTTTCTTTCGAAAAGATTTTGAACTTTAAAATCAAGTTGGATGATTTCTTTTAAAAGTCTGCGAGTTTCTCACTCTGGTTCACTAGACTGACCCGGTATTTTGTAAATGCTCGGGTTAGACTGGGTTGTTCAGGTCCAGGTTATCGGATCCTGTGAAGTCCAAAGACGAGCTGAAGGAGTTCAGACGTATGATGTATACCGTTATTATTCCGCTGTGTTATATATATATATATATATATATATATATATATGAAGACAAACTATTATAACTGCCCAGATGTATTATACTCTAAGGTTGTAAGTATTATTTCAAGCTCTCAATAAAAGAGTTATTTCTATATTATATTTTGTTCCGCTGTGATGTGAGACTCTGTGTTGTGTTTGATTCTTCTTTTTCTTCTATTATAACATTTCTTTCTTTCTTATCTCATCCTCTGATTTCTTTCTATTAGCTTGCTGGGTTTTGATACTTGAGTTTGGATATGGGATTTATTAGTGTCTAGATTCAAGTGTCGAAATTCCCGAGTCACCACACCCTGGGTAGACCTCAACCCAGCGAGTCTCGGGTCGACCCCCTAGAATGGAGTGGTTCGGCTCCTAGGTCTTCCGATCGCTGGTTTGAATTTTTTTTGTATATATATAATTCTCTTGCGCGTATACAAACTTTTAGGCTTAATAACTTCTTCAGATGATGTCCGTTTTACGCAAACCAGGTGTCTATCTTGACCAGAATTCCGAGACGGACGCAATGGCGCAGTCCATTTTACTTAATTCTCATTCTTTAATTAAGTTACTCATATTTTATTATCTTAAAAATATGGGGTGTTACATTCTTCCACCCTTAGGAAATTTCGTGCCCGAAATTTGATAAGGGTAAAATCAAATAACCACTCGCATAATATCCATCCATCATGTGTGCATCCAATTTTTGCAAACATTGTGCACTTGTGCAAAGTGAAATACAACATAATAATGCATGTATGCCTAAGCGATACCTCCTATGTGTATGCAAGTTTTTCAAAATCCCTTTCTAAAATATGATGCTCACATCCTAAATATACTGGCAGTTCTACATGAATGCAATATTTTGAAAATCAAAATGCTTTTTCATCCAAATTTTCCCACACTCTTAATGAGTAAGAGCGTAGTTCATCCAATTGCTGCATCCAAAATCCTACCAACTAACTTTGTTTCTCGAATTTCAGAAAAATCTAATTTTCTAAATTCGATTTCTTATGTTACAAAAAGGTGGAAAACGGAAAATTTTCACATCTTCCGTTTTTCTTTTATATACCTTTTTCCAGCCGTACTTAGATTTTTATGTAATTATTTATAAAGATTTCCTATTTTCCTACCCAAGTACAACCCACATAAGAAAATTTTCTTTTGTTACTGATTTTCTTTTTAATCTCGTCTTGGAAATTTTTACTCTTATTCAACTTTTCTCATAATTTATCATGTTTGTTGCTTTACTGAATTTGTTGTTTTCTTTTCAGTTGTACCATTTCTCTTTTCTTAGCTTATTATATCATTTTATCTAAGTTTAATTTCAAATAAGCTTTCTAGTCCTTCAACTAAAACATGAAATACACCCTACACAACTACTACTAAGGGCCAAGAATCTCAGGACTAGGTCCCTCCTCAGATAGAAAAGTTTAAACCATGGGATCCATGACAAGTTTAGGTGTTACCCTAACTACCCAACAAGAACAAAATAACAGAACGATCCCAACAGAAATGTAATAATGGGTTTTACCCCTAACATGAAAATTTGCAACAGGATCTAAACACTTACTTGCCCTTTTTACTATCTAGTAGTCACCACTAGTCCTAGCTGTGTACCAATAATTATTTCAAGCAACACCTTAGCCTTTTCAATACTTACGCATTCTACGAGAACTTACCATTATTCCAAGATAATTCTCACTATTTACTTCATAGCCTTAAAACTATTACCGTCTTCCCTAGGCACTATTCCTTACCTACTCCATACTTTTAAAACACGGTTTGGCATTTTAATTTCACTTTTCTTTCAAAAATTAGAAGTGTCAAAATTTTATTTTCCTCATGAAAACTTACTTTTTCCAAACCATAAAACATGTCATTTTTTAATTAAAAAATGTAAATCATTTTTTTTTCAAATCACAAAAACTGGAGTAGACTGGGACAACTATTTTTTCGATCAGGTTTACGACTTGTTCTTGCCTATAAGGTCGGTTTAGTCTCTTACTACAAGGTGCAACCATCTAATCTATTCTTAATTTCTACAACTTTATTTTGTCTACCCAACAAAATTTCTCGTTTAAACAATTTATAAAAAATGATTGTCAAAAGAATAGAGACTTCAAAACTTTCTTTACTGGAAATTCCAGTTTTCAGAAAAATGCAACTTTTTCTAAGTTTTGCTTTTAAATCCTTTCATGTAATATAACAAGAAAACTAGTGAGCTATACATGCTCTATAATATGCACCTTTAACAGAGAGAATTTTACTTTAAACAAAATTTTCATGAGAAATCATTGCTTCCAAAATATACCCCCATTTTACTTTAAAACTCAATATGTACTTCATTACATATTTTAAAACTATGACTTTTTTGATTAAAACTTGAAAACACCATAAACCTTTTCCCAAAACTTTTACAATTTCAAGTTCTTAAAATTTAACATTGGGGTTAGACTCAAAGCGGATTTCCAATTTTTTAGGCTTTCCTAAACACTTCCCAAGGTCAATTCTCTCAACTATATATATTCTTAATCCGTTTTTCCCCTTTTAACCTTTTCCAATTTATAAGGTTTTACTGCCAAACCCACTAACCTAAAATACTAATCATGTCAAAGTACATTATACACTTTCCATCACTTTCCATCCAAATTACTTAAGGATCTCAGATTTCCATATTCATTCCTTTAGTGTACAAAACAAACATCCCATTTCTTACCATATTATATCTTTCTATTTAGTGGGTTCCTTTATGGATCTAGGAATACATATAATATATTTATATTTTAAAAATACAACTACGTTCACTCACTATCTATATAGGAATCCTAAACCTAGGCTCTGATACCAGATGTAACAACCTGAATCCCAACAGACCGATTTTTTTTCAAAATTCTAATCTATCGAAACTCGTGTTGGTTTGCTCTGTTTTCCTGCAGAAAAGACAAAGACATAAAATATGTTAGAGCTCAGAAAATATCTAACAACAGAATGGATAAAATATAATATAATCAAAGTATAGCCTTACCGTATTAATAGTACTGCCTAGCCAGTATCCAAAGTTATAATGTCTCTCCACAAATCTAACCAACGAGTATGTTATGAGGAGGGGGTCAGAACACAAGTTCTGGTGATTGGATTTAAATTATACACTTTGGATAATCCTACATATACCGTTCAATCACATTTTCTTATTTATTAGGTTATTTGGGCTGACAACACTCAAGGCTTACACACAAGTCGTACCCATTTACTTCCCAGTGGATTAACCTAATACTGTATATATGTAGCTACCCCTTAATATTGAGGTACACCCCATGGTACCCCATTCGAACGGTTTCCACCGCAATGCCACAGAAATGAACGTAGTCTCTCATCCTACGCCGGAGCGACGTACGGATCTCCACATAACAATGTTACGTTCCACATATATCTGTCATTACTACGCTACGTAAGTGTACAGATTGCCACCATCGATCGAATTAGATTTCATACCGGAGTAATGCCCTCAAGTCTACGATACATCACCCAGAGTCGATATGCATGTATCTAGACTGTCCCATGTACGTATCGTCAAGCATATTCGATGCCTTAACAACACATAATGTGCACCAAGTTCCGTGGCAGGGCTATACAAGAAACACATAACTTTTTCGGGAGCTTTTCCATATCTGTACAGGCCTGTCCTTAAGAGTCTCAAAATACAGATATAACTAGTGTATGTTTTTCATCGTGGCTATGGCCCCACCTCGGCCCCTCCCTCAACTAGTAAAGACTACAATAGCTAAACAACTTGCCCCTAACAAACAATCTAAGCATCCAGTTGGCGTCTTCCCTCAACCACCGTATCTCGATAATGAAAGGTGAATGGTCTATTGGCTTTAGCTCTAGTTGTTCCGCATCCCACTGCCTGCCGATGATGGGTGCTTGACGATCTACTATCTCTGTTAGACCATACCTCTGCCTCCCCATTGAGGCGATCTCTGCATCACCCTAATGTCACCACGTCACAGCATTTTGACTGCAAATCTACTTTTGCAGTCAAGGCCCACCCACCTGGTAGTTATGCGCAGACCCAACCTCTGCGGGCACAGCCTAAACATCTACCACCGCACAGAGGGCTACCAGGAGCACCTTACGTATCTCAGGAAGTCGTGTTCTTCCCCTTCTGGTCCTTCGGAGCCATCAGAATAATCAGATGAACGTGCACTCTCCTCGTGCCTTATGACACCACGATGATCTACCCCGTTGGGTTATTCACCCTCAAACGTGTAGACTGGTCCAAGTGCCTCCTTTTAATATGTTATTAGACCCTATGTCTAAACATTCCTTTATGCGCTTGCTTTACCTCATCAGGTTTCCATTTAACTTGGTTATCCCCGTTCACATTGACTTCTTATTCAAATTACCAAGTTCCTCTTGCTTATTATTTTCGATCATATAACATAACCCATTTAAGTTTATTAATAACCCCACAACATGATATTCTCTGGATTGTGGTCTAAGATCTGTAATCCACAATCCCTTTATATTCTTGTTTGATTTCATAGCCACAATAACATATTCTACTCAATATGTAATTAAGTATATCTCAATTCACATGTTTTCTGTTTAACATGTAAGTCATTATTTATGATTAAATATAACTTATTTCATTTCATAAGTTTTCCTCATTCTTTCTCATTTAATCATAATTCCATTTTACACCGTCACTACAACCTATCGTTGTTTACTTATTAACTTAGTTCTCTTAACTAAGGTCCACTAATAAGTTTCTATTCCTATAAATATAACTTATGTTGTCCTCGTCCGTAGATTTCAGATTCTTGTTCTTGTAAATAACTTAATTTACAATTTATTACAACTTATCCCCTTACATGAGTTATTCTATTCCCTTTATCGTTATCATAACCTAAGTTATAATTTCCACTTGTCCCTAGGACAAGCCTAAACATGTTATTCTTATCAGTAGATTTCATACTTCCAAGTTTACAGATTACTAAATTTATAATTAAGTATAACTTCTTACATTTCATGAACTTTTCCCTTTTTCTCTACTTATTACAAACAACTGGTTTCGGTTTTCCCCATTTACCAATTATTAATTTATAAATAAGTGCCACTTATCTCAATTCACCAGTTATCTCATGTCCTTACTAGTTTATTATAACTTAAGTTATAATCTTCACTTGTCCCTAGGACAAGTCTACCTATTATACAACATTCTTATTAATGTAATTTATTTATAATAGGTTATTATCATTCCCCGTTCAATCAATTCCTTTTTTACTGTTGTAACTTTCTTTCAATTCTATTTTTTTTCCATTAATTATAATTAATGTTGTTTATCAGTCCTGCTATTTACATATATATATATATATATATATATATGTATATTTATGCACTAGACCTCTCACATTAAGCCTACACTTGTGGATGTTGGATTTGCCGAATGGTTCCGGGTAGACTTCTTCCACATGTTGACTTAGCCTCGTGTCTTAGCACCATTACATGTTTTATTTATGCACTTAGGCCCCTCACATTAGATTTACCACTTGTGGATGCTGGATGTGCCGGGCGGTTCCGGGCAAACTTCTACCAGAAGTGTAATATAATCTCGTGTCTAAGCGCGGTTACAGTTTCCTATTTGCTGTAAACTTTAGGCGTATTATCTTTTTCACATTTTACTGTAATCTAATTTACATGTCATCAAATTATGCCTATATTATGTCGCATGTCCTTTTTAACACGTGTTTAATTCTATCCTGACATGTAATCATTTAATTGGGTAATTGTTCAAATTCAACATGATAACATGTCATTTTCTCAATTCTACATCTAATAATTCAAATACATAATATGCCATAAGTGAATCACGTAATTATAACAACAGCAGTCGCTACTCATATTCTAACAAGTTTGGTTTTCAACATGTAAACATTCATCACTGTAACCGATTCAACATATGAATTTTCCAACATATTCATATTAATATCTCAACTTGTTATGACAACATCTTAACACTTTTAATTATTCTGGAAAATTCAAATTTCATGATAATGAGGAATGTTAAATGATAATATATCATTCTCTAAAATGATATAACTTAAATCCACTCATCTCATATGCTTTCCAAATCTTGGATTTGGTCCAGATCTAGCATTCCATGGTTTTTCCCTTAATTGGATTCAGAACCTAACAACCATGGATCTACAATTTTTACTCAAAGAAAAAGGAAGGAAAGAAAAGAGAATTGAAATAGACCAGATCTAGAAAATTACCTTACTTTAATAAGAGATCTGAATACCTTCTAATCGGTTTCCATTCTTTTTCCTTCAGATCTAGATTCATAATTTTCCTAAACTAATAACATAAATTTTCTAAAGAGATTTGAGGAGGAAGAGGAATGGCAGAGCTTCTGCATTGTCTCAGAAATATGAGACTTAGGGTTATTTATAGGTGTTCAGCAACGTATTTGGTCAAGAAACGAGTCCACGTTCAGAAACCGGAATTCTGCCCAGATCTGAATAGGGGATGACCCTCCTCTTATGTGTCGACCCCGGGGTCGAACCCCAAACACCCTGGGTCGACCTAGCGGGTCTCGGATCGACTCCTAGAATAGGGCAGTTCATCTTCTGGGACTTTCGATCGATGGTTTGATTTTTTTTATTTGTTTGTGTGTGTGTATATATATATAATTCTCTTACGCGTATACAAACTTCTAGGCTTAATAACTTCTTCATACGATGTCCGTTTTACGCAAACCAGGTGTCTATCTTGACCATAATTCCAAGACGGACACAATGGAGCAGTCCATTTTACTTAATTCTCGTTATTTAATTAAGTTACTCATATTTTATTATCTTAAAAATACGGGGCGTTACACAACCACCATCGAAAACCGCAATTGCCTACTTCTCTAGTCATTCCTTTAAATGACATCTAATGAGAATGAAAATGAAGATAGAGCGTACCATCCTAATTGGCTTCATCCATCCCATTTGGTACCCAAGAAGGCCGAATGAGAAAGCTAAGCGCTAGTACATCTTGTTTGTGTACATCAACATCCTGAAAGCAAGAAACTTTGGCATCTAGACCACGTCAGGAAATTATTGCAACTTATGGATCATACGTGTGAAATGTATGAGCCAAACCACCGCTTTAATTTTCTACATCACCGCCAATAATAATTTCATCATTTAAAAATAGCACTTTCTATTTACCGATGTACTTGTATGCAACCCTCATCATGTTTATGTAGATTTGTATTTTACTTCAATTCATCATTTCTTTCAGTTCCTTGGCCACAATGCAGCAGAAATTCCACTTGTATTTTAATATTAATGCTTTACATTAACAATCACATGAAGAAGACTTTAATTACTCGTGATATATTACAGGGAATAGAAGCATCAATCCGTATAATGTTACTTTCACCCTAAAAAAATTCCCAAACAATATGAACATCCCAAATCAAAACCACAATCAATCAAAGCTGCAGCTTAAATTTCAACACCGGTCAAGCAAAAATCAATTTTTTTTACCAAATACATAAATTTGATCCAATATCCAAATAATGAAATAAAATTCAAAGTGACATTGAAGACTACAAATTATAGTTGAATTGAACAATTTATAACTGATTGCTACGCACCTTCTAACATTGCTTTATTTACATAGGTTTAATAAAGCTCTGACTGTCAAGACAGCCGAATGAAATGGAAATTTTAGGATGATAATAAGTTATCAAAAAAGGCAGTAGTGTATCTTTATAGAAATAGAATAAACATGTCACATCTTTCTTAGTAACCGATAAAAAATCATACATATGTCAATCTGGTTGGTACTATCTCTTTTTTCCATTGTAAAAATGTAACGATCTGCCTTTTCGACTACTTCCAGTCGGTAACTAAACCAACTTAAACCGATTGAAATGACAAATTGCTATTTAGCTTATAGGGTTTAATAGAATCTAACACATAATAAATAAATTATAATATCTCACAACGGAATAATTTTACACAAAATATCAGAGTTGGTACAAAAACTTTACACAGCGGAAGTACATAGATTTTAAATAAAATAAAATTGTAGAAATTTTTGGATCGGTGGGCATGTCTTCACAATTTTTAACTTCGATAGCTGCGAACCTTCAAATCTGAAAAGACTTGGTCTGACCCGAGCGTTCCATGTAAAACACAAAACACTCGAGTCAGGATTAATATTCTTTTGCATGTAAATTAACTCAAGTGAAATGTACAAGTAACTCAATAAATGAAATGCTCAAATTTAAATAAACATCATATTTATGTTATAAGTCGATTTAATTCAAACACAGATTTTCATTACTATACCAAATTGCAATCCAAACCTCATATCAACATTTCCAAGTTTTAACTTAAAAATTCTGATTTCGAATTTTAAATTTCAGATTTCAACAAAATGTTGTACTAGTTTACAATATAAATTCCGATCTAATCCCGTTTTCATCAAAACTTAAATTGTAAATTTAAATTTCATTTCGCTAAATTAAAACATCATTCAAAGTATAATTATTTCACTTAAATCAAATTCATAATTTTATCCTTAAATCAATCAAACAATTTACCTTAGTAGCAATCTTATGTTAATTTAATCTTTAACTTAAATTAGACCAAATCAACTCTTTACCTCAATGTTAATTAAAATAAAATAAAATTTTAAAATTAAACTTTGACATTAAAAATTAAATCAACTAACAAATTTTAGCTTAAAAATTAACAACTTTGCATTAAATTTCAATTTCATAATCTGAAGTCAAATATTTCAAACATTAATTTAAACTTAACATCATTCAATCCAACGTCAACATGGTTTCATATACAATATATAGTATTGAGAACATACGGTGTTATGAAAGGATGAAGACAATACAAACAAACATAACATATTATGAACCAATCACTATCACTTCATGCGATGAACAAGCTAGTATGGTTTCAAGTGGATTATCACTTTCATTTCATGTAATTTACACATAACATTTCATGAAATTTTCAACTAACGATTCATGTAAATAATAACCAACAATTCATATAAACACTGGGAACTTACAATATGATAGAAGGATAATGACAATGCAAACATAACATATTATGCCTCAATCATTATTATTCCATGTGGTGAACAACTTTGTTTTGATGTGAATTTTCACTATCATTTCATTAAACTAAAAACTATCATTTTATATAAACAACCACTAACATTTCAACTTTTCATGTAATTTACTATCAACAAATCATGTAAATGACAAATAAACATATATTTGATAATTGATTTAATGTCATGTAATAAACAACTAAAAATCAATTTTTACCATAATGTTATTATCATTTCATTTGATGTTAATACTTGCAAAAAGAATGTTAATCGTGATCCAAAACTCACCTTGCGTGGATTTGAAGATGGATACAAGCAAATACAGGGTAGCCAATAGAATACAACAACAAAAGCGAACCAAATCAATATTTTTATTTCTTTCTTTATTTTCTTTTTTTTACATGGAGTAGTAGAGGAGGAGAGGACTGGTTTTAATAGAAAAGGGAAAGCAAGGGAATTGTGAATTTTTCAAGAAGAAGAAAGAATGTATACTTATGTGAATTTTTTTGAAGAGAGTGTGGATTTTAGGGAAGATGAATTGGTTATGAAATTGGAGCGGAAAAGGCTACATAATTTTTTTCTTTTGGAAAGAAATGAACGGGTATAAGAGAAGAGAGGTAGAGAAGGAAGACAAATTTATTTATTTATTTCTCTGGCGTGTCTCTTCACATATAGTAGGTTACAAACGAAATAAATTAGCTGACTAGGCATGAGGCGTTTATCTAGTCAACATATCTAGTCAGCATTTATTTCTTATACAAAATTCAAAAGTAAAATTACACAAGGAAAGAGAAAAACGGAAAGTAATTAATGCATGATTTATTGATTGATGCTGACTATAAGAAAGTTGTTTGACATTTTAAATTTCAAAACAAATAACATTAAATATCATGTGTTAAACGTTTTGCATAGATAATATTAAAAGTTCTATGGTATTTTTTTTCTTCTGAATATAAACAACATGGTATAAAAGATAAGGAAAATACATATATATATATACGTGGAGATGTTTGATTTTGGAGAAAATCAGGACTAGAAACAAAAACGGGAAAGGAGAATTAAAAGGGATGGAGATTTAAAGAATGAGAACATAGAACAAGATACATGAAAATATAATGTTGGGAAAGAAATTAATAAATTGGAGGAAAGAAGCGAATGCATTATCAATGAAGAAATAAAGTGGAGAGAAAGGAGCCAATGATTTAGGGAAAGTAGAAAAAGAATGGGAAAGAAACTTATAAAATGAAGGAAATAAATGAATGCTGCATTAAGGAAGCAACGAAAAGTGAAGGGCGTTGAAAACTACTGAAACTATTCACGTATCAAAATAAATAAATAAATAAACGAAGGTTTTCCAAATTCCTAAATGTTACATTTTAAATAGACAGGGAAAGAAATAGACGATAGATAAAGATATATACATGTATGATGCCAAAATTTATTTCATCTAGAATATAAACATTATTTTCAATCAACCTTCCAGTAGAAATTAATAAATTTCATTAATAACATCATAATTTTATTAAAGAACCATTTGAAATTCAATAATTTAATTTAATTCAACAACTTAAATAGTCAAATTTTATGGGATGTTACAATCTCCCCCACTTAGAACTTTTCGTCCTTGAAAAGGAGAGGTTGTTAAATATATGCCTATGTATACAACAAAATACATTATAATACAAAATTCAGTTTAAACAAAATAATAATAGGCTTTTAATTTATCGACATTATTTCTTAATAAAACTTAAAATCGAAATATGAAATAATTTCTTCGACTTAAATTACCAGTTTCATTTTAAAATTATTGAAATACTATTTATTTCTTTCATATTGAATCATACTTCACTTCGGGATTTCAGAACAAAATCATTTTCGAAAAAGTCTCAGATATTTCATAAGCATAACATTATATATGTTACCAGATCGAGAGGTTTTCCCCCCAGTGATAAGGCCGCTAGGCACAGCCTATGCTTATATGTATCAATATCAATAAATGATGTCTCCCATCGGAGAAGACCATCATCAAGAGCTTACACCCACATCATACCTTTCTTTAGTCACGGGTCACTCGCATCATGGTAACATATCAAATAAGTTCATGTCTCGAAGTTATAAATCATTTCATGCAAGAATAACAAATACTTTCAAACTATAGTATCATTTTTTTTCAAAATCCTTTAAAATATCAGGATTTAAGTCGTCGAAATTTCTCCTTGTTCATAAAAGATTTTTAAACCCATTTATCATATTCAAAACAATTGGAAAAAATGATTTAATAGTTGGAAAATAAAAAATATGATTTCTATCAAATTTTCAATCAAGTATTGTACAAATTCAAGATTTTCCAATGCTAAATCAAATGTTTCATAAAATCGTTTTAAATTGAAAAAAAAAAATAGGTTCTTATGAAAATAAATTTAAAATCATTTTGAAACATTCTTGATTTCCAAATTTATAAGACAAAATGACATATTTCAAAATATTTTATCAATTTAAAAATACTTTGTTTCAAAATTTATTAATTTCAAAATAACACCACACTCCCGTTGTGTTACTCTTTCAAAATATTAGTTTCATAATAATTTATATTTCAGATTACGCTCTCTCAATAGTGACTTCTAGTGACAGATTCTTATTCTAGGGTATTACTATCCAATCTCTAATGAGTTTTTAAACCCTAAGCTTGTTTATTATGTGATTTCTGTGTCTGATTCTTATTAAACACCATAAGCTAAGCTTTGTGTTAACCAAAGCTCTGATACCAACTGTAACAACCTGCCTTTTCAACCGCTTCCGGTCAGTAATTAAACCAACTTAAACTGATCGAAATGACAGATTGTTATTTAGCTTACAGGGTTTAATAGAATCTAACACAGAATAAATAAACTATAATATTTCACAACAGAATAATTTTACACAAAATATCAGAGTCGGTACAAAAACTTTACACAGCGGAAGTACATAGATTTTAAATAAAATAAAATTGTAGAAATTTTTGGATTAGTGCGCACGTCTTCACGATTCTTTAACTTCGACAGCTACAAATTTTTAAATTCGCAAACACTCGGTCTGACCCGAGCGTTCCATGTAAAACACAAAACACTCGAGTCAGGATTAATATTCTTTTGCATGTAAATTAAATCAAGTGAAATGTACAAGTAACTCAATAAATGAAATGCTCAAATTTAAATAAACATCATATTTATGTTATAAGTCGATTTAATTCATACACAGATTTTCATTACTATACCAAATTGCAATCCAAACCTCATATCAACATTTCCAAGTTTCAACTTAAAAATTCATATTTCAACAAAGTGTTATATTAGTTTACAATATAAATTCCGATCTAATCCCGTTTTCATCAAAACTTAAATCGTAAATTTAGATTTCATTTTACTAAACTAAAACATCATTCAAAGTCTAATTATTTCACTTAAATGAAATTCATAATTTTATCCTTAAATCAATCAAACAATTTACCTTAGTAGCAATCCTATGTTAATTTAATCTTTAACTTAAATTAAACTAAATCAACTCTTTACCTCAATGTTAATAAAAAAACTAAAATTTTAAAACTAAACTTTGAGATTAAAAATTAAATCAACTAACAAATTTTAGCTTAAAAATTAACAACTTTGCATTAAATTTAATTAAATTTCAATTTCATAATCTTAAGTTAAATATTTCAAACATTAATTGAAATGACCCAAACACACCCTTGCGGGAAAGCCCGGATTGAGTTGAGAACACGACAAATTAGAATGCAAACAAAAGAACATTTCATTGCTATTACAACAATTTACATCAGAGTACAAGAATATACGGAGTATGAATAAATAATATACATTTGTAAATAGCAGAGATTTACAAATTATAATGCAGCGGAAAATAATACAAAACACAACTGAAAGAAATACACGGATACAGAGCGTTTCGAATATAGCTCCAGCTGTAAACCAGGATCCTGTGAATCTAATATCTACAAAACCAAAACTACTAGCTGCTTGTGTGGAAAATAGGGGCACCCAGAGTTTAGGTTAAAACAAGTCATGTGACTGGTGTGAGAACTAAAACAGCTATTAAATCTTTACTTAAAAATAAAGTAAATCAAGGGACCAAGCCATATAACACGGCATGGGTTTCCTCCCAAGAATACTAGTGCATATAACAAACAGCGCAATGCTTTTTGGAAAAATGAGGCTATTATAAGACTCAAGTCCCATCACACAATGCAACGCAAGCCGGAAGATAGAGTTTTACCTTATAATAGCCAAACATGCTTGGTACGTTTAAAACAAATCATTTTGATGCTATTATAAGTGTAAAGTGTATAAAACAGCTTCAAATATAAATGTATCAATCATAGACGGCATAGTATCCCATGCTATTATGTCGCCATATAGGTTTACAATTAAAACCGCACAATGTCGCATTGGAAGTTGGATTTCCATCTGTGAACCAAGGCAAGGGATCGTTCTTACCGCTTCGAGACAATCTAGCCTACCATGTCTCCGGATCAGAGCTCGAGTGACCCATGAAGCATCAAGGCTGGTCCACACGAAGTGAATTATAATGCCTGAACAATATGTTTCCCTGCCTTATGGGGCGAAATGGTCAGTATGTCGACCATATCATCCATCGGTACCGTAGTGACCGATATAACCAACGCGCCTCGCTTTCCATCATCTACATAAGTAAAAATGTCTGGGCTCTATACCATGACACCACTCCTAGCTAGAAAGAAATGCATGTCCTTCCTAAGGTCCTCTCCCTTTTTTGGTCCACACCGGGGTGTGCGGCTCACGAATTAACGCTATACATAAAGCTATGCCATTTAAGGCCGTGCTTTGATCATCAACCACAAGACTCTTCTTTTCAATAGGAGCCTTGATCATTTGCATCTCAGCATGCCACACTGACAATTCACGTCATGCGACTGATGTCTATCGATATATAACCTCTGAGCTCGTACGTCTCAGAGAAGGGTGTTAAGCAAGAGGATAAATTCTCCATCACCAAACAGATATATATATTTAATAGACATTAATCAACACATAATAAAATCCAATGTCAGACACACATCCATTTACAAGTTTGTTCTGGTCTTGAACGAAACCGAAGGCACCTTATTCCTCATCCCAAATGTCCAATACAGGAGAGAGGTCCTCGCATATCCGGTCGATCTCCAAGTACGTTTGGACGATCACCACTTATTACCTCGTCTTGGGTGTACAACCGAATCAAGACATCGGTAATAATCCAAATGATGGGAAGACCTCCGGTCTTCAACCACCGTCTTCATCGTTGACTTATCATCGATTCAGTTATTTAGAATGGGATAAACCCGGTCTTTCTAAATAACCCACGTATCTTATAAACAAGTGCTATAAAAACACAACATACGCCTCATGCCAATTCTGAATATTCTTTTATTTAAATATTCATATCCTTTGGGAAAGGTTCCCATTAATTTTATCAAAGATAAATTCTTTAAATTTATTCTTTAATCTTCCATTGGATATCAATTCAAACCAAATTAAGGTTTATCCAAACTAGTCGGGATTAGCGAACCTTTCCGAAGTAATCATTTATCATATTTCCCAGTCCCAGCCTATTCATCCCATGAAGCAAAACTAGTAATACTTCATATCTAACAACACGGTGTGATCAGCAAAATTAATTACCATTTCATGTTCAAATCTAACTAAAGATTTAACTATTGCTTGGAGCAAAACCGGTAATACTCCATTCTCGATCATTTCATGAATTCGATAAATTTAATTATCCCATTCACATTCCAGTCTAATTAAAGATTCATTAAAACTCTAATTCAGTTTTAATCTCAAAAATCATTACTTAATGATTATTCAAAGTTAAGAAATCAATCTTGTCTTTAATTGGGTTAAAAAACTAATGTCATTTAAAACACAGTTCACGGTAAACCCAAAATCTCATTTCATTAATTATGGAATCTTCACGGAAAATAGGCCAATATATACAGTCGATATAAACTTCCGTATCCAACCAATAATATAAATGGAATAACAGCAAATCCTTTTAAATTCCATATATAGTAACAATCTTCCTCCACATAAGTTCACTTCGATTATTACCAAATCGAATTCCATTCCATTCCAATTTATTTTATTAAATTGGAACACTTTTATTTGGAAAATTCCTTTAAATCTTAATTAAAAGATTTATAAATTCCAAATCATATTTCACTTTTAATAGGGTTAAAGAATGAATGTCGTTAAAAACATAGTTCACGATAAACCCGATTCACATTCCATTTTATTCCAGTTACCAAATGTAACTGGAAACTCTAATAATCTTAATTAAATGATTTATTCTTTTCAAACGGGGTTTTGAGAGCAGTGTTACTGAAAACACCATTCACGACAAACCCAAAATCCAATTCTTTTATTCAATCCCAATTAAATATTAATTAATTGGAAAATTTCCTTAAATCTTAATTAAAAGATTTATTCTTTTCTCAACTGGGCTCAAGGACGGTGTTAATGAAGACACCATTCATGACAAATCCAAAATCCCATTTGATATTAAATACAAGGCTCTGAATAGAAATTATATCGGCTTACATTCAATATCAAATTATGAAACCAACAAATATCGCATTGGAAATAACGATATAAATATATCTTCCAAATTTCCATAACAATATCCGTATAATCATGGAATCAAGATCGAAATATTCCGAAGATTATTTCCATTCCAAATCCATTCTAATTTGTTCGTTGGAAATTTTTGGATATTTTAAAAACCATTCACAAATCCAATTTATTTTATTTAAAAATAATTGGATTTCAAATCTAGTTAATAACTAGTTCATTTTGATAAAAATATATTTTCATCTTTACAAACGTGGAATTTTTCATCTCAATTCTTTCCAAATCATTTATTATGATTTTACACAAATTATTGATATTTTTAATAATTTTATTAATGCCCTTTCAGTCGATTTCCATAAACGGTCATCGAACTGCACTTACAGCGACCTTTTTCAAATTTGATTTGGACATAATTTTAAATCCAACCGTTAGATTTAAAATCCTTTATATTCGTTGGAAAGCCCTTTTCGATACGAACCCAACGGTTCTGGTTTTAGGAGAATCTGACGGTCGGGTCTCCGTAATGTCAATTCGAAGTCAATGGTCGAAATTCGCGAACGGTCGCTGCGCGGCGCGTTCTATTCAGGCCATTAAATATATATAATATATATTATATATATTTTGTCGATTTCCATTTAAATCATATTTTATAAATCGTTTATAAATTCGTTTTAAAACGGTTTCAACTTCATATTCAATTTTAAATCGAAATTGAACATTCCTTATCATTAATATATAAATGATAATGTTTTTCAAAACATTAGATTTTGAAATCACTTCCTTTTCGATATCCATTATAAAAATGAATAAAATCGATATAAATATTGTAACACCCCACTCCCGCTATGGTCACTCGCTAAGGGAATGCCATAACATCGGTGGAGTATTTTAAGTGAATATAGAACAGAGAAATTACAGCAAGACAGATATAAGTAATACTTGAAAATTTAAAACATCATTTCATTGCAGCGGAAAGTAAAACATGTCTGGTTACATCACAAAACCATAATAAGAGTCAAGTACAAAATATCCATCCTGATTAATAAAAATACATAATCCCAACACATGAACTGATAGCCATAAAAGAAAAGGGTAAGCTGAGCTCTACATCTAGGGTCCAAGCTCCAAGAGAGTAATAAAAGCAGCCTGATCAAAGCCCACTCGTGCTGGGCCCACTCTGAGAACCTGAGGGTTGGGAAAAAGATAAAAACAACGGGGTCAGACATAAGTCTGAGCGAGTCCTATAACTTTAACAATGCAATCATTAAAGTAATTAGGGTATGATATAACTTGGTACGGTGTGACTGGGGATAAATGACTACACTCAGTAGCCAATCAAACTTAGAATGAACTAAGATAACGATAAAGACGCATTTACCCACCCAAGGATAATTACTACACTGCACCACACCAGTTGTTCCTACTTAAAGGTTGATCCCACCCAAGGACTTAGTAAATTTACCCAGTAGTTTCGTGTACCCCTAGCTGACTACATAGGTGCCGCCTGCCCCTATCTCCACTAGGTGTACCCACTGCTCCCAAGCGATCGGCTCCCTACCGTAGATACCCGTGCTGGCCCCACAATGGGGTGTATCACTTCCCAAAGTGGCAACCCGATACAACAAATGGTGCACGGATTATATCTACACGATGCAACAACGTCTTACCTACCAGCCCGGGTCCACACACGCATATGAAACCCGTTGGACTCGCGTTGCCACCGCTACCCCGTTTTGGCCTCTTATAGTCAAGCCCAATATGCGTGTCCCGTCCTCGACTTGGGTCGAGCCCACAAAGATACGTTTGGGATATTGGTTGAAATGGGCCCCCACAAGCTACCCACCTAAGCTTGTCATTTCTAGTGTATACCACTTAACCCTTTAATCATGTTTTAATTACATGTTCCACTTTGGTTAAGTATTCTAATCGTATTTTCTATTGCCACCCAAGGCAACCACTAGATTTCCACATGCCACCAAAGGCACCCACTTAACCCCTCATGTCCCTCTACAAGCTAATATGGTTAAGTGTTTCTTAATTAATTAATTAAGATCATGACCTCATAAAGACCTTTCACATTAGACCATCTTTTATGACTGCTGGATATGCCGGTTGGGTCCGGGCAGACTTCCGTCATAAAAAGGGTCTAACCTCGTGTCTTTACTTTAATCACGTATTTAATTTATGACTAAGACCTCTCACATTGGGCCAATCATTTGAAGCTGCTGGATTGCCGGTCGGTTCCTGGAAGACTTCCACTACAAAAGGGTCCAACCTCGTGTCTTAGTTGATTAATTACACCTAATTAATCACCCCCATAATTTGTATTAATTATCCCTAATTAATTACACATTTTAAGAATATGGGTAGACCTAACTCAATAGGTAAATTCCCAATTCCATAGTATGGGTAGACCTAACTTAATAGGTAAATTCCCAACTCCATAATATGGGTAGACCTAACTTAATAGGTAAATTCCCAATTATGTCCATTCATTTTATGTTATGCTTAAGCATACCAACTTTACACATTTTTATTAACATGCATATTAACCCCATCGTTTCCCACGTAATTCGTTCTCATGACATGTCATATAAATGGGAAGATTCACTATGAATGTAATGGGTTCAATCTTAGCACAATGTTGGCATTTGCATGGGTTTAAAAGGTGTCAACTTGCATCATAACATTAAACCCAACTAGCATAAATCATTAACCCAAACTTGCATATGAACTTGCATATAAACTTGCATATGAACTTGCACATAAACTTGCATATGGACTTACATAACATGTCATATATAGAGGCAACCTTGCATATGTTATGCATATCATAAAAAAAGACAAACTTGCATATGAACTTGCATATAGACTTGCATATGAACTTGCATAACATGTCATACATAGAGGCAACTTTGCATATGAACTTATAACATATGACAACCACAACATGCATAAATCCTCATTTACATCCATAGCCTCCTAATATCCTATCCTAATTAGTTTAGCAATTGCTTGCTAAAGGCATAGAAACTCACAAATAACTAATTAGCACTCCAATGAGGAAGCTTAAGTTGCTAGAGTGGATTAGAACTTGATTAGAGTTGATTTGAGATGCCAACTTCCTCTCAAATTTGGTGGAGGCTCCTTCTAGTTTTGATTTGACGACATGAGGCCCTTGAATCTATTTTTAGTATGAATTAGGGTAGTGTTAGGGTGTATTTATAGATTAGGCAAGTGTTTTAGGCCATTAGATTAACCCTAAATTAGATTAGGACCATCAGATCTCGGAAGCTTCTAGAGAGTAGCCCAAAACACAGCCAAACCTTAAAATGGTGCACCAGGTTAAACTGGCCGAGCACCCCCTGTCGACACCCAAGTCGACAGGGCTGTCGACTTGGTCCTAGCCAAGTCGACTGCCCAGTCGACAGGGCTGTCGACTTGGGTAGCTAGGCGGGAATTTTCCCCGCCTGCGCCCAATGGCCCCAATTTCGAAATTTGAACCTGAATTTTAAATCTGTTTTGAACTTTGAATTTTCTGCAAACTTCATTGGGCCATAACTGGGCCATACGGACTCCGATTTACAAAATTTCGGACTCTATTTCGCGTATTTTTCCGAGACGAACGCAATGATGCAGCCCGTTTCCCCCAATTCTCACATCTGAGATTATTTATTCTGCAATTAGTGAATTTTAGTATTAACTGAAATTCGGGGTGTTACATTCTCCCCTCCTTAAAGGATTTCGTCCCCGAAATCTTTAAGCTAAGGAGAATGCATATCCTACCATCCAAACAACCATCTACTCAATCCATCAAACACGGGCATCCATCGTCCTTAAAACAATTTCTAATGATGTATGAGCATATGCAAAAAGTGTGCGTATATGTTCCCTATCTAATGTATGAACATATGCAAACCGTGATAGTGCCATGCATCCAATATGTATGCGAAAGATCCCTATCGACACATACTATTTCTATATGAGTGCACAATCATTCACCAAAATGCATCATCCATGTGATAACACAACCATTATACATCCATTAATATAGCTACCTACACACAATTTTATGCAATATGCAATATGAAGTGATTGAGCCGATCTAGTGCCTAGAGTGTGTATATATGCATCCACGAGCAACCACTAGCAACCACTTGCATCCACTTGCATCCATCAAACATAACATGTCTCAAACACATGTTTCAACCATAGGTTTACCCTATCTAAAGGTCAAAGGTACTAATGAGAGGACATACTAAAGATAAGATAAGTACTAGACAAACGATAAAGGAGAAGTTAAAAGACATACCCTCAAAAAGGAATGGGTACAACGAACGCATCTTCGCTTCCGTTTCCCAAGTAGCGTTGCCCTCATCTTCTCCCCATTGTACTTTGACTAGTTGAACCTCTCGATTCCTCAATTTCCTAGTCTCAGACCCAAGGATGGTGGTAGGAGCTCGTCGAATAGTCGCATCACGCTCTACTTCCCCTTCTCTAAGCAAGCTCGGCTCTACCACCTCTGCGGTCTCATGTAGGCACTTCCTCAAATGTGACACATGGAATACATCATGTACACCACTAAGTCTGTCGGGCAACTCCACTCTATATGCCATCCGTCCAATCCTTTCCTTAATAGGAAACGGCCCTACGAACCTTGGTGCTAACTTCCCAACAGATCCAAAGCGAACCACATTTCGTAATGGAGATACTTTGACAAAGACCATGTCCCCAACTTCAAACTCTAGATCCGTCCTCCTCTTGTCCGCATAAGATTTTTGCCTATCCTGCGCTGCTTTCATCCTTCTTCGAATCAAGTCAATCTTCTCAGAAGTCTCCCTAACCATATCAGGCCCAAGCAAGATCTTATCCGTAGATTCCCACCAACATGTAGGCGATCGATAAGGCCTTCCATAAAGAGCTTCGAAAGGAGCCATACCAATACTGGACTGAAAGCTGTTATTATATGCGAACTCCACTAATGGAAGATGATCTTCCCATGTACCTCCAAAATCTAAGATACAAAGCCTCAAAAGGTCTTCTAGAACACGATTCACCCTCTCAGTCTGGCCGTCCGTCTGAGGATGATATGCGGTGCTCAGACATAATTGAGTCCCCACTGCTTCTTGCAAACTTTTCCAGAACTCGCTAGTGAAGATAGGATCTCGATCACTCACTATGCTAGAGGGTACCCCATGCAATCGAACTATCTCTCGAAGATATACTGAAGCTAGCCATCGAGCAGTCCTCTTGCTCTTCACAGGTATGAAATGGGCGCTTTTAGTAAGTCTGTCTACCACAACCCAAATTCCCGTATTACCCTTTCTTGATCTGGGTAACCCGTCAATAAAATCCATCGAGACGCTATCCCACTTCCATTGCGGAACTTCCAATGGGTGAAGCAACCCACCATTGAAAATTTAAAACATCATTTCATTGCAGCGGAAAGTAAAACATGTCTGGTTACATCACAAAACCATAATAAGAGTCAAGTACAAAATATCCATCCTGATTAATAAAAATACATAATCCCAACACATGAACTGATAGCCATAAAAGAAAAGGGTAAGCTGAGCTCTACATCTAGGGTCCAAGCTCCAAGAGAGTAATAAAAGCAGCCTGATCAAAGCCCACTCGTGCTGGGCCCACTCTGAGAACCTGAGGGTTGGGAAAAAGATAAAAACAACGGGGTCAGACATAAGTCTGAGCGAGTCCTATAACTTTAACAATGCAATCATTAAAGTAATTAGGGTATGATATAACTTGGTATGGTGTGACTGGGGATAAATGACTACACTCAGTAGCCAATCAAACTTAGAATGAACTAAGATAACGATAAAGACGCATTTACCCACCCAAGGATAATTACTACACTGCACCACACCAGTCGTTCCTACTTAAAGGTTGATCCCTCCCAAGGACTTAGTAAATTTACCCAGTAGTTTCGTGTACCCCTAGCTGACTACATAGGTGCCGCCTGCCCCTATCTCCACTAGGTGTACCCACTACTCCCCAGCGATCGGCTCCCTACCGTAGATACCCGTGCTGGCCCCACAATGGGGTGTATCACTTCCCAAAGTGGCAACCCGATACAACAAATGGTGCACGGATTATATCTACACGATGCAACAACGTCTTACCTACCATCCCGGGTCCACACACGCATATGAAACCCGTTGGACTCGCGTTGCCACCGCTACCCCGTTTTGGCCCCTTATAGTCAAGCCCAATATGCGTGTCCCGTCCTCGACTTGGGTCGAGCCCACAAAGATACGTTTGGGATATTGGTTGAAATGGGCCCCCACAAGCTACCCACCTAAGCTTGTCATTTCTAGTGTATACCACTTAACCCTTTAATCATGTTTTAATTACATGTTCCACTTTGGTTAAGTATTCTAATCGTATTTTCTATTGCCACCCAAGGCAACCACTAGATTTCCACATGCCACCAAAGGCACCCACTTAACCCCTCATGTCCCTCTACATGCTAATATGGTTAAGTGTTTCTTAATTAATTAATTAAGATCATGACCTCATAAAGACCTCTCACATTAGACCATCTTTTATGACTGCTGGATATGCCGGTTGGGTCCGGGCAGACTTCCGTCATAAAAAGGGTCTAACCTCGTGTCTTTACTTTAATCACGTATTTAATTTATGACTAAGACCTCTCACATTGGGCCAATCATTTGTAGCTGCTGGATTGCCGGTCGGTTCCTGGAAGTCTTCCGCTACAAAAGGGTCCAACCTCATGTCCTAGTTGATTAATTACACCTAATTAATCACCCCCATAATTTGTATTAATTATCCCTAATTAATTACACATTTTAAGAATATGGGTAGACCTAACTCAATAGGTAAATTCCCAATTCCATAGTATGGGTAGACCTAACTTAATAGGTAAATTCCCAACTCCATAATATGGGTAGACCTAACTTAATAGTTAAATTCCCAATTATGTCCATTCATTTTATGTTATGCTTAAGCATACCAACTTTACACATTTTTATTAACATGCATATTAACCCCATCGTTTCCCACGTAATTCGTTCTCATGACATGTCATATAAATGGGAAGATTCACTATGAATGTAATGGGTTCAATCTTAGCACAATGTTGGCATTTGCATGGGTTTAAAAGGTGTCAACTTGCATCATAACATTAAACCCAACTAGCATAAATCATTAACCCAAACTTGCATATGAACTTGCATATAAACTTGCATATGAACTTGCACATAAACTTGCATATGGACTTACATAACATGTCATATATAGAGGCAACCTTGCATATGTTATGCATATCATAAAAAGAGACAAACTTGCATATGAACTTGCATATAGACTTGCATATGAACTTGCATAACATGTCATACATAGAGGCAACTTTGCATATGAACTTATAACATATGACAACCACAACATGCATAAATCCTCATTTACATCCATAGCCTCCTAATATCCTATCCTAATTAGTTTAGCAATTGCTTGCTAAAGGCATAGAAACTCACAAATAACTAATTAGCACTCCAATGAGGAAGCTTAAGTTGCTAGAGTGGATTAGAACTTGATTAGAGTTGATTTGAGATGCCAACTTCCTCTCAAATTTGGTGGAGGCTCCTTCTAGTTTTGATTTGACGGCATGAGGCCCTTGAATCTATTTTTAGTATGAATTAGGGTAGTGTTAGGGTGTATTTATAGATTAGGCAAGTGTTTTAGGCCATTAGATTAACCCTAAATTAGATTAGGACCATCAGATCTCGGAAGCTTCTAGAGAGTAGCCCAAAACACAGCCAAACCCTAAAATGGTGCACCAGGTTAAACTGGCCGAGCACCCCCTGTCGACACCCAAGTCGACAGGGCTGTCGACTTGGTCCTAGCCAAGTCGACTGCCCAGTCGACAGGGCTGTCGACTTGGGTAGCTAGGCGGGAATTTTCCCCGCCTGCGCCCAATGGCCCCAATTTCGAAATTTGAACCTGAATTTTAAATCTGTTTTGAACTTTGAATTTTCTGCAAACTTCATTGGGCCATAACTGGGCCATACGGACTCCGATTTACAAAATTTCGGACTCTATTTCGCGTATTTTTCCGAGACGAACGCAATGGCGCAGCCCGTTTCCCCCAATTCTCACATCTGAGATTATTTATTCTGCAATTAGTGAATTTTAGTATTAACTGAAATTCGGGGTGTTACAAATATCGTTTGCATCAAAATGGCGCATATTAAATCAACACGGCTTCATATATTTCAATATTTTCATGTCCATCCCCAAATCAGACATCAAAATCATATTTTGATCCATTACTGAATATTATTTTAAAATATTAGTGATATTGAAATTTTCATTATTTGTCAATTTAAAATATTCTTTAATTTAAAATATTCGTTCTTTCAGAATTGGAATCAAACACAATCAATTACCATATAATGTTATTTATATGGATTTCATACACAGTCAACCATCATCTAGAGTGCAATTTACAACTGTATAAGCATTAAAAATAAATAATTAACGCTCATCACAGCCTGTCAACCCGTTGATTGACATACAACTAAATATTAGGATTAGTGTATGTCAAATATCATCCCAATATCCGTGTGGGGTTTTCAAACAACACATACTGAACATTATTTGTGCAGTTGGGCGATGTGTAAAATTTATCATCCCAATCAATAACGGTTAAATGGGTGTACATCAACAAATCGTCCGATTTGTAAATGAACATTTATTTTCAACACATGACAAATGGTGCATATATTCAATAAAAATTATATTTTTATTGTTCAAATATTTTATTCCATACATGAATATTTTATATATTTCATTCATTCAATAAACACAGTCAATTCAATCCAAACAAACAATCATGGTTTGTACAATCAATGGTGTCGGGTGCTGCTAAGCACCGTCTGCATCATAGTATATCTTTAACTGTAAAGAAATATGAGTGAGAAGGAGTTCTCACCTTTGGTTTCCACCCCGCCAGTTTTATTTCTGAATTTCTGAACAGCTTGGATTTGCCCAAAATTCCAACGTAGTCTTTTTCAAGCTGTTCATAGTAAAAATATCATTTTTAATGTGATGTTTATATATTTAAAAATTGCATTTTTATATCGCTATATATATAAATCATATTTTTATATAACTAAAAATCGAATTTTTATAACAAAGGTTTTTATATAAAAATCATATTTTTTTATATTACTATTTCTATTTTAAAAACAATGGTTTATCTATTTTAAAAATCACATTTTTACTACAAAGCTATTTATATAAAAATCATATTTTTATAATGATGTATATATTTTAAAAGTCATATTTTTACTACGAAGCTATTTATATAAAAATCATATTTTTAAAACCAATGTTATTTAAAAAAAATCATATGTTATATAATTTAAAAATATCATTTTTTCTCTATCAATGCTATAATATAAAAACTGAAAATAAATTCAATTTTGTTTTTAATTAAAATCATATTTTTAAAAATAAGTTATTTATGTAAAAAATCATATTTTTAAAACTAAGTTATCTATATAAAAAAATTACCTTTTTATAACTTTTTTTATAATTAACAATCATATTTTCATAATGCTATTTCTATTTAAAATCTGAAAAATAAGACAATTAATATGGTAAAAACAAAAAGGAACTAACTTTTCATGGTACAGATCATCGATTTTCTTTTCCAAGGGGGGAAACTGCCGCCGCCATTGCTAGAGCCAACCAGAGTCTGATCGCCGGTGCCCCCTCGACGCGCCTCCGCCTCACCCTCCTACACCAGTCGCCACTTCCAATCCGGTTGTCATAATCATCCCAAAAACGCTTCGAAAGTCGAGCCCTTTGAGGAGGAAATTTGTTCGAACCACTCCACTTCAGATCCCCAAACTTGTATAGATGGAAAGAACAAAAGTGTAACAACCCGTAAAATCTGGGCCAGTTTAAAAAATTTTATTTTAGCAATTTTGACGAATTTTGATTATTTAAAATGAATTATTTTAAATAATATTGACGAGAAATTTATTTTGAATAGAATTAGAATGTATATATTTATATGCGTCGTCGTTAGATTATAAATAATTATTTTAAATATAAAAGGAATTGAAAATGGCGCGGTAGTTCGCTAATTCGATTTCAAAATTCAATTGAATGTACCGGATTCAAAATAAACCAGATTTTAACGAAACCAAAAATATTAGAATCTATTTGTGAATATCTTTCCAACGAGTCCAAAAAATTGAAATTTCATAGGGGGAATCAAAAGATGTGTCCAGTTGAAAATTCTGAATAGTCGCTATGGAATTCAGGCCCTTAAAAATAGAAATTTTGCAAACGACCTCGGATTTCGATGAAACCACTTTTGTTAGATCCGTGACGTCAAGTTATTGCTAGATTCCAAATTTCATAATTTTTCGAATCAATATGTGAGCGTGGCAAAGGAAAACGCGTTTGACCAGTTTTAGTTGATTTTAATCGACTGGAAAATGGCCATTTTTCAAACGGTCTCAAAATTCGACGAAACTAGTTTTTTTAGGACCGTATCGTCAATCCGAAGCTAGAAAATATTTTTCTGGAATTTTTCTAGTTAGTATGTGGCCCCGGTAAATTGAAATGCGCGTTCAAATTCAATATATAGAGTTATATGTTGATTTTGATGAAAACTGATCGAAACGATCGAATCAGCCTACGATCCATATCCCATTGTGTTCGGAATGAGGGTAATTAGCTAGGGACGACAGTCGGTGGGTCTCGTTTGGAGTTTGGACACAAAGGAAACAAATTGGAGAATTAAATATTAATTTATATTAATAAATATATATAAATAAACGTGTAGAACCCTAATTCCTTTTCATTTCGAATCCGCCGCCAGACAGTGAAACTAACGGCCTAAATGCTCAAAATTTAATTCCAAAATCATTTCAAAACCGCTAAGAATTGGAATGTGAATCTAAAACAAAGATTGAAGGGCCGAGATCGATCTTCAATTTCAGACGGGTGGGATCATTTTTCGTGGACTGTCGAGCTAGAAATTCGAGCTCAAGCAACCGAGTTTCGCACGCAAATCGGGTGAGATGGGGACCACCGAATTCAGTGGTGGTTGGGACGATGGAGGCTCTCACGGAGGAGCTCGATGTGGCGATGGCGGATCCTGTTCCGGCGGCATCTGGTGCTTGCGATGGCGGTTTCTTCAATTGAGCCGATGGGTTCTTCGTAGCAGACAATTACGGGATGAAGAAGAGAGGATAGGGCCTTTGGATCAAGGATTAACGGCTGATGAAGAGTTAAGTTAATTATAAAAAAATTAATTATCTTAAATGATTTTATTTATGTAATTAAAGTTCTAAAGACCGTAACTTTTGCATACGACAATAGATTTCAGCAAACTAAAATGCGTTGGAATCCTCATGAAAAACTCTACGTATTGAAATCAGTTTAGGCAAGAATGGAGCAAAGTAGAAAATGAAGCAAATTCAAATCTGAACTGTAATAAAACAGAAGGTCGAACCAATCAAGGTGAGAATTCTCTCACTTTAAATTTTCTATTCAGTTATTTATATTATAACTGCATATCTGAACTGCTCCCCGTCGTCCACAGACCATGGACGACTTATTTGATTGTATTCTGTGTGAAAATTGATCGTGATATGAAATGAATTATATATATATTAGGAGTGTATGAAATATGTATACGATGTGAAATAAATATATATATATATATGAAAAGTGAAAATATTATATATAGTGAAAGTGAAAATATCGTATAAATTAAAAGTGAAAATATCGTATATATTGAAAGTGAAAATATCGTATATATTGAAAGTGAAAATATCGTATATATTGAAAAGTGAAAATATCGTATATATTAAAAGTGAAAATATCGTATATATTGAAAGTGAAAATATCGTATATATTGAAAAGTGAAAATATTATATATATGAAAGGTGGAAATAAAATATATATATATATATATGAAATGAAAATAATATATATATATATATATGAAATGAAAACGATATATATATATATATGAAATGTGAAAATGATTTGATTGTTAAAAGTATAATTTTTAACATATATATATACACTGTACAAAATTGTCATGTATATGAAATATTCGACTTTGATATAAAATAGAAAATGAATTCAAATTGAACTGAATAGAAAATGAATTCGAATTGAACTGAATAGAAAATGAATTCGAATTGAATTGAATAGAAAATGAATTCGAATTGAATTGAATTGAAATTTGAATTGAATTGAAATGAATTTAAAACGAATTTATATGGAAAATTCAATTTGGATTTGAATTTGAAATGAAAGTTGAAATTGTTTTTGAAAACGAATTTAAAATGTTTTATAAAATACGTTTTAAAAGGGAAATCGACGAAATATATATTATATATTATATATATAATATAATGGCCTGAATAGAATGCGCCGCGCCGCTGCAGTTCGTGAATTTCGACCATTGACTTCGAATGAACATTACGTGAGATCTGACCGTCGGATTCTCCTGAAACCGGAACCGTTGGGTTCATATCGAAAAGAGCTTTCCAACGAATATGAGAAATTTGAAATCTAACGGTTGGATTTGGAATTATGTCCAAATAAAATTTGGAAAATGTCGCTGTAAGTGCAGTTCGATTGCCGTTGATGGAAATTGACTGTACGGGCCTTGATAAAATTATTAAAAATATCAATAATTAGTGTAAAATCATAAGAAATGATTTGGTAAGAATTGGGATGAAAATTCCCATAATTGAAAAGATAAAAATAGATTTTTATCGAAATGAACTAGTTTTGAACTAGAATTATAATTCTATTTATTTTTAAAATAAATAAAGTGGATTTGAAATGGTTTTGAAAATAACTAGAATTTCCAATATATGAATTGGAATGGATTTGAATTGAAATTATCTTTGGACATTTTCGATATTGGATTCCGTGATTATACAGATATTGTGATGGGAATTTGAAAGATATCGATATTTTTATTCCCGATATGATATTTGTTGGTTTCAGGATTTGATGTTGAATATAAGTCGATACTATCTCTATTCAAAACCTTATATTTAATGTAAAACTTGATTGATTGATTGTTTGGATTGTGCTCGACCAGTTTATGAGCAAAATATGCTTTTACATTTAGCATTGGGTTGGGTTGAAAATATCTGTGTGCTAACGCCTTGTGAAACACTTCACGATTTGATGATAAGGTGTTTAGCGATGTTGTGTTCATTTCAAATTTAATGAATGATTGTGAAATGATATTTTTCTTAAGTGAAAAGTAATGTATTCCGGATTTTGGACAGGGAATGTTTTATAAAAATGTTTTATAAAACAGAAAGGATTTCGAGGCCCAAAACCCGATGATTTCTAAAATGATTTAGAAATGTATTATGTGTTACATTGTGGTTCATCGCGTATTGATTAGTTGCTATTAATGATGTATCTGTTTGGTGCGGAGAACTTATTCTCTTGCTTAACACCCTTCTTTGAGACGTACGAGCTCAAAGGTTATGTGATTAATAGTGACTGATCATATGTGTGAATTACTGATGTGAAGTACTATATTTTGAAAGTACTTGTGATTATTATGTTGTGAAATGATTTTCCCTACTTCGGGATATGAAATGATTTAGTATGTGGCTAAAGAGTCGGGTGACCCTGAGACTAAAAGTATGGGTGAGAGGTCGGTGTAGCCTGCTCCTTTGTGGGGTAGGTGCATCGTCAGTGTAGCCTGCTCCTATGTGGGGTAGGTGCACATTTATATATCGAGTTGCGAGGTGTGTACCCTTTGCCTTATCTATGGGGAGCACGATATTTGGTTGCATACTTGTTTGTATGCATTGTTATGTTTTGGAATTCACATTTCCAAACGATTTGATTTGAGATCCCGAAGTGAAATCTACTTTGATATAGAAAGTTAGATAGGTATTTCAAATGATTTGAAATAAGAAATCGGGAATATAATCCAAAGGAATAATTTCTGTAAATTGAATTGGATTTGAAAAATCTAGGTGTAGTGATTAATCTAAGTGGGTAGATTGGGATATTGCATGTTGATTGATGCATAGTAGATCCATATATCTATATTGATTGTTGTTTATACATTGGCATTCATGGGGGTAAACCCGTTCCGCGTTGGCGGCGTGGTCCAGTGATATGCCATATGATTTATATAAGGTTATAACTGTTTAGAGTTTCTCACACCAGTCCCATGTGACGGCAGGGAATTTCGCTCGGTCTGAACCAGTCGCTAAACCGATCCAGGCCGTTCGGAACGCCCTATCGTTTGAGAACAGGACAAAACAGAACGCATACAAAAGAACATTTCACTGTATATTACAACAATGCATCAGATTACAAGAATATACAGAGTATAAATGAATATTACACAGAAATACCAGAGATTTAAATTACATTTAAATACATAGCAGCGGAAAATAATACAATACACAACTAGAAGAAGATATACGGATACAAAGCTTTCCGGATATCGTTCC
Organism: Allium sativum; assembly: GCA_030737875.1. Taxonomy (NCBI): domain Eukaryota; kingdom Viridiplantae; phylum Streptophyta; class Magnoliopsida; order Asparagales; family Amaryllidaceae; genus Allium; species Allium sativum. The sequence goes on from CM060922.1 coordinate 1,048,281,261, forward strand.
AGCTGTAAACCAGGATCCTGTGAATATAAATCTGCAAAACCAAAACTACTAGCTGCCCGTGTCAAAATAGGGGCACCCAGAGTTTAGGTTAAAACAATAAACTCCAGGTCAGTCATGTGACTGGTGTGAGAACTAAAACAGTTATTAATCTTTATTTTCAAAGGTAAATCAAGGGACCACGCCGTATAACACGGAACGGGATTCCTCCCAAGAGTACCAGTGAATAAAACAAACAGCGCAATGCTAAATAAAGAAAGATGAAGCTGTTATAAGACCCAGGTCCTATCACACAATGCAATGCAAGCCGGGGGATAGGGTTTTCCCTTATAACAGCCAAAGAATGCTTGATACGTTTAAAACAAATCATTTGATACTATAATAAGTGCATAGTGTATAAAACAACTTCAAATCATAAGTATCAATCATAGGCGACATGAGCGTCCCATGCCACTATGTCGCCATATATAGATTTACAAATTAAAACCGCAAATGTCACGTATTTGGAAATTGGATTTCCGTCTATGAACCGAGGCAAAAGATAGTCCTCAACCGATTCGAGACGCTCTAGTCCGTGTCTCAGGACCCAGACACAGGTGGGCCCTTGGATCCTCAGGGCCGGTCCACCGATGTGGATTAAAATGCCTGAACACTACGTTTCCCCACCCTATGGGGTGTAAGTCTGGTCCGTCAGCCGACCAGAATGCATCGGCCGAAACCGATATAACCGAGGCGCCTCGCAACAGCAACAACCACATAAGTCAAACTCGTCAGGGCGTGTAAAACCACTGACGCCACTTCTAACTAGAAAGAAACGCAAGTCCTCCCTGAGGTCCGTCTCCCGTTTTTGGTTCATACCTGGTGTGAAACACGCGAGGTAAACGTTACACAAAGCTACGCCACAAAGGCCGTGCTTTGATCATCACCACAAGACTTTGCTTTTCAACAGAAGCCTTGATCATTTGCATCTTAACATGCCACACAGGCAAACCATCCTATGCAACCGATATCAGTCACACAGAATGAAATCCGATGTCAGACACACAGTCCATTTACAAGTCCGTCCTGGGTCTGAACGAAACCGGAGGCACCTAGTACCCCGCATATCCATCGATCTCCAAGTACGTCTGGACGATCACTAACTGTTTCCATCTTCTTGGGTGTACAGCCCAATCAAGATCATCAGTAATTACCCAAACGACGTGAAGACCTCCGGTCTTCGACCATCGTCTTCATCTTCGACTTATCGTCGTATCAGTTATCCAGAATGGGATAAACCCGGCCTTTCCGAATAACTCGCGTATATTTTAAATAAGTGTTACACAAACACAACATACGCCTCATTCCAATTCATTAGTCACTAACCGTAAATTAATCAAGAGAATAATCCCCTAAATATTAACCCCGAAGGCCGAAACCAACATCAGATCAATATCCAGAAAACCCTTCTGCTTGGCTAACCGACAGTTAGTTTCTAAATTTCACATTCATAGGGAAAGGTTCCCATTAATTTTATCAAAGATAAATTCTTGAATTTATGCTTTAATCTACTTTTGAATATCAATTCAAACCAGTCGGGATTAGCGAACCTTACCGAAGTAATCATTTGTTTTAATTTCCCAATCCCAACCTATTCATCCCATGAAGTAAAACTGGTAGTACTTCATATCTAACACCACGGTGTTATCGGTAAATTCAATTACCATTTCACGTTCAAATCTAATTAAAGATTTAACTATCGCCTGGAGCAAAACTGGTGATACTCCATTTCGATTATTTCAATCTAATTAAAGATTCATTAAAACTCCACTTAGTTTTAATCGTTAACTGGGTTAAAGAATCAGTGTCATTTAAAACACGGTTCACGATAAACCCAAAATCACATTCCATTAATTATCGGGTTAAAGAACAAGTGTTATTTAAAACACTGTTCACGATAAACCCAAAAATCAATATCAATTCTATTCCAATTAAATATTATTTAATTGGTACACTTCATTAAATCTAAATAAAAAGATTTAATCATTTCTCAACTGGGTTCAAGAACAGTGTTAGTGAAGACACCATTCACGACAAACCCAAATCACATTCGATATTCAATACAAGGCTCTGAATAGAAAATATATCGGCTTATATTCAATATCGAATTCTACGACTAACAAATGTCGTATTGGAAATAACGATATAAATATATATCTTTCAAATTTCCATAACAACATCTGTATAATCACGAATTCCAACATCGAAATATTCCGAAGACAATTTCGATTCAAATCCACTCCAATGCAATCATTGGATATTCTGGTTATTTTCAAAACCCTTTTCAAATTCAATTTATTTATTTAAAAATAAATAGAATTATATTTCTAGTTCAAAACTAGTTCATTTCGATAAAAAAACTATTTTTATCTGTTCAAATATGGAGTTTTTCATCCCAATCCTTTCTAAATCATTTCTTATGATTTTACACAAATTATTACTATTTTTAATAATTTTATCAAGGCCCGTACAGTCGATTTCCATCAATGGCCATCGAACTGCACTTACAGCGACCTTTTTCAAATTTGATTTGGACATAATTCCAAATCCAACCGTTAGATTTCTAATTTCTAACTTTCACTAGAAAGCTCTTTTCGATACGAACCCAACGGTTCCGGTTTTAGGAGAATCCGACGGTCGGATCTCCCGTAATGTCCGTTTGAAATAAATGGTCGAAATTCACGAACTGCCGCTGCGCGGCGCGTTCCATTCAGGCCATTATATTATATATATAATATATATAATATATATTTCGTCGATTACTATTTAAAACGAATTTTATAAATCGTTTTAATTCTATTTCAAAAGCAATTTCAACTTCCATTTCAATTCAAATCAAAATTGAATTCTTCTTTATAAATTCGTTTTAAAAATCATTTCTATTCAATTCAAATTTCAGTTCAATTTGAATTCATTTCAATTCATTTCGAATTCGTTTTCAATTCATTTCATTTCGAAATCGTTTTCAATTCATTTCATTTCGAAATCGTTTTCAATTCAATTCATTTCGAAATCGTTTTCAATTCATTTCATTTCGAAATCGTTTTCAATTCATTTCATTTCGAAATCGTTTTCAATTCAATTCATTTCGAAATCGTTTTCAATTCATTTCATTTCGAAATCGTTTTCAATTCAATTCATTTCGAAATCGTTTTCAATTCATTTCATTTCGAAATCGTTTTCAATTCATTTCATTTTGAAATGAATAAAATCGATATAAATATCGTTCACGTCAAAATGGCGTCAATCTAATCAACACGGCTTCATATATTTCTATTTTCAAATATTCTATTTCAAATATTTCTTTTTCAAAATAGTTGTTATTATCAAAATATTTCGTTCAACACATGACCAATCTCAAAGGATGAGTACTGTCAACACATGAACCGTTATTTTATATTATTCTTTATTTTTCAAATTGGAATGAGGCCCAATCAATTACCATATAAAGTTAATTATATGGATTTTCATACATCACATTTATAATAGCATGGAAAAATAATCAACCATCAACCAAAGTGCACTACACTGTATAAGCATCAAATATAGATATTCAACGCTTATAACAGCCTGTCAATCAATCGATCGACATATTTAATCAATCAGGATGAGTGAACTTCAAATTTCATCCCAACACCCGTGTGGGGTTTCAAACAATCAAACACCTATTTTATTTGTGCTGTTGGGCGATGTGTAAAATTTATCGACCCAATCAATGTCCTTCAAATAAGTGTACATAAACAAACCGTCTGGTTTGTAAATGAATATTTATTTATTCACTTTCACTATATTCATATTCACGTTAAAAATTATATTTTTAACGATAAAACATTTTATTCCAACATATGAATTTCTATTATTCATTTACACAATAAAATGATATTTTTATTTTCTAACATTTTTTAGAAAATTTCGGCGGCATAACGGCACGATACTAGAAACGGGACAAGGCCTAGCCTAATCCCCGGTCTAGTGAAGGCCCACGCCATTCCCACATCAATCAAATCAATTCGTTATGCAAACCACAAAATTTGGAGTAAGAGTCTATCCTAGCCTTACTCCTTCGCCTTATAACGGCGCACGTCTAATCCTAACCAATTTATCGATTCGATTTTTCACACCACAAACCACATTCAAACCAATATCGCAATCAATCACCAAACAGCCAAACAAACAAGTCCATGGTCTGTGGACGATTGTGTCGGGTGCTACTAAGCACCGTCTGCATCCTAGTATATATATATATAACTAGAAAAATAAATTGAAAGGTGAGAAATTCTCACTTAAAGCTATCCTAGCTCCACGGCACTTCTAATGCAGGAAATCTTCGCCAACTCGCCTTTTGTCGCTTTAGTTGTCCGCTTTCACTACATATGTAAAAATCGAACTTTTACTTTGCTATTCAATATTTAAAAATCATATTTTTATTTCGAAGGTCAATATATAAAAATCGAATTTTTAGTTCAAAGTTCAATATATAAAAATCGAATTTTTAGTTCAAAGTTCAATATATAAAAATCGAATTTTTAGTTCAAAGTTCAAAATATAAAAATCGAATTTTTATTGCGATGCAATATAGATAAAAATTCCATTTCAAAAATATAGACTTCGCCCTTTCTAATAAAAAGTTTTCCTCTTTTCTAATAAAAAGTTTTCCTCTTTTCTAATAAAGATCAAATCTTTTAAAGTTAAAACCTTTTTAAAGTTAAAACCTTTTTCTTATTTCAAAGTTTAAACCTTTTTCCTATTTTAAACCTTAAAATAAAATCAGTTTTAAATTATTAAAAAAAACAGTTTTAACGTATATATAAAAAAACAGATTTAACTAATAAAATCTAAATCATATAACTTACAGTGTTTTCTTTCTGTGCGAAGAGGGGGGGGGTTCCTTGCGGGGTCGCAGCTGACGTCGGAGGGGAGGGGTGCGGCTTGGGCTGGAGTGGTCGGAGGGGCCTCGCGATAGGGGGGGCTTCGTCGTCGATGCTGTTCTCGATGGATGGAGGAGGAGGCGGAGGAAAGGGGAAGCAGGGGGGAGGCGCGCGCCTCCTGGCGGCGGCGATCTGGTAGAGGGGGGTGGCGACTGGAGGTTTGTGGAGGGAGCGGGTTCTGGGTGTAATCGGGTTTTGTTTTCTTTTTTTTTCTTTTTTTTTTCCTTCTTTCTGAAAGTAAACGAGAAAGGGGGGGGTTTATATATTTTATATATATATATTATTTTATTTATTTTATTTTCAACCCTAAATGTTGACTTTTAATTCGAACACCTAACGAGACCCAACGACTGTCGCCCCTAGCTAAATACCCCCATTCCGAACACAATGGGATATGTATCGCAAACCGATTTGATCGTTTCGATCAGTTTCCGTTAAATTTTCATTTAAATCACTTTATTGAATTTTAAACGTACATTTCAAATTACCGGGGTCACATACTAACTAGAAAAATTCCAGAAAAATATTTTCTAGCTTCGTATTGACGATACGGTCCTAACAAAACTAGTTTCGTCGAATTCTGAGATCGTTTGAAAAATGGCCATTTTCCAGTCGATTAAAATCAACTGAAACTGGTCAAACGCGTTTTCCTTCGCCACGCTCACATATTGATTCGAAAAATTATGAAATTTGGAATCTAGCAATAACTTAACATCACGGACCCAACAAAACTGGTTTCGTCGAAATCCGAGGTCGTTTGCAAAATGGCCATTTTTAAGGGCCGAAATTCCATAGCGACTATTCTGAAATTTCAACTGGACATATCTTATCATTCCTAAGATGAAATCTCAGTTTGTTAACTTCGTTACAAAGATATAGCTATACATATTCAAATATTTCTTGTTTCGTTCAATTCTGACTTATATTGAATTCTGTATATTCATTTGAAATTAGAAATCGAATTTTCGAACTACCGCGCCATTTTCAATTCCTTTTATAATAATATATAATTATTTATATTCTAACGACGGCGTATATAATATATACGTTCGAATTATATTCAAAATAAATTTCTCGTTGATTTTATTTAAAATAATCTATTTTAAATATTCAAAATTCGCTAAAATTGCCAAAATAAAAATTTTAAACTGGCCCAGATTTTCCGGGTTGTTACAATCTCCCCCACTTAAAACTTTTCGTCCCCGAAAAGGAACAAAGTCGAAAGTGGTTTGATTATTCAGCTCTACGCTCGGTCTGGCTTTCGTTCTCCAACTTTTCAGTTTCTGAGAATTTTCAAAATTTCAAAAATTTGGCTAACACCCTAAATTTTCGAAAAATTTCGCCATAACCTCCCCTGCACCGGGAGCATCGGGGAATTTCAAATAGCTTCCCCGGTCCTTCAGATCTCAAAAAGAAAAAGAAAAAGCCAAGCGGCTAGCCAATAGGCTCACAAAATCATCATCACCCAAACAAAACAGGAAATTATGTAGTAAACATGTACCTATTTGTCGGGCAAACAAATTTTATTCTCTGGCTCTAGCCTCCTTGCTATGACCTGTTCAATGATATATATGTATATGCAAGCAAACGCAACCAAATTTCAATACAATTCAATATTTGGTTCAATTTGGCATAATAGTTCAAAATTAGCAAACAAATAAACAATCAACACAAACATCAATCAATTAGTGGATTTAACGTTTCAAATTCATAATTTTGATACATATACAAAAAATCATGTTTTGGTGCCAAATCACAACAATGTATTCTAGCTATGTTAGTTTTGGTTCTCACACCAGTCTAATGGAAATATATAGAAAATCACACCTTCGAAACTCGAATACCAATTCTGATGATGTCTAGACTATCATCAGAATCGTCTCCGGGCGACTAGAGTGTGACTCTATATCTATCCAATATATTAAAACTTCAAATACACGTGGATCAGACGTATACGCAAAGTCTATATATACTGGACTGTCCAAATTCAAACATAATAACTAATCATATACGAATAGTTGATTTAAATTTTCAAAACAAAATTTGTTTTCATTTTCAAATATATACTCTTCACACTCGTTCTAGGATACTACTGATCCCATCTCTAACGAGTCATTCCATTGGATATTACTAATCCAATATCTGATGAATTCTTTCGTATGGTTCTAATGTGCCTTGTTCTCTGAGCTTTGTAAACCAAAGCTCTGATACCAACTGTGACGGCAGGGAATTTCGCTCGGTCTGAACCAGTCGCTAAACCGATCCAGGCCGTTCGGAACGCCCTATCGTTTGAGAACAGGACAAAACAGAACGCATACAAAAGAACATTTCACTGTATATTACAACAATGCATCAGATTACAAGAATATACAGAGTATAAATGAATATTACACAGAAATACCAGAGATTTAAATTACATTTAAATACATAGCAGCGGAAAATAATACAATACACAACTAGAAGAAGATATACGGATACAAAGCTTTCCGGATATCGTTCCAGCTGTAAACCAGGATCCTGTGAATATAAATCTGCAAAACCAAAACTACTAGCTGCCCGTGTCAAAATAGGGGCACCCAGAGTTTAGGTTAAAACAATAAACTCCAGGTCAGTCATGTGACTGGTGTGAGAACTAAAACAGTTATTAATCTTTATTTTCAAAGGTAAATCAAGGGACCACGCCGTATAACACGGAACGGGATTCCTCCCAAGAGTACCAGTGAATAAAACAAACAGCGCAATGCTAAATAAAGAAAGATGAAGCTGTTATAAGACCCAGGTCCTATCACACAATGCAATGCAAGCCGGGGGATAGGGTTTTCCCTTATAACAGCCAAAGAATGCTTGATACGTTTAAAACAAATCATTTGATACTATAATAAGTGCATAGTGTATAAAACAACTTCAAATCATAAGTATCAATCATAGGCGACATGAGCGTCCCATGCCACTATGTCGCCATATATAGATTTACAAATTAAAACCGCAAATGTCACGTATTTGGAAATTGGATTTCCGTCTATGAACCGAGGCAAAAGATAGTCCTCAACCGATTCGAGACGCTCTAGTCCGTGTCTCAGGACCCAGACACAGGTGGGCCCTTGGATCCTCAGGGCCGGTCCACCGATGTGGATTAAAATGCCTGAACACTACGTTTCCCCACCCTATGGGGTGTAAGTCTGGTCCGTCAGCCGACCAGAATGCATCGGCCGAAACCGATATAACCGAGGCGCCTCGCAACAGCAACAACCACATAAGTCAAACTCGTCAGGGCGTGTAAAACCACTGACGCCACTTCTAACTAGAAAGAAACGCAAGTCCTCCCTGAGGTCCGTCTCCCGTTTTTGGTTCATACCTGGTGTGAAACACGCGAGGTAAACGTTACACAAAGCTACGCCACAAAGGCCGTGCTTTGATCATCACCACAAGACTTTGCTTTTCAACAGAAGCCTTGATCATTTGCATCTTAGCATGCCACACAGGCAAACCATCCTATGCAACCGATATCAGTCACACAGAATGAAATCCGATGTCAGACACACAGTCCATTTACAAGTCCGTCCTGGGTCTGAACGAAACCGGAGGCACCTAATACCCCGCATATCCATCGATCTCCAAGTACGTCTGGACGATCACTAACTGTTTCCATCTTCTTGGGTGTACAGCCCAATCAAGATCATCAGTAATTACCCAAACGACGTGAAGACCTCCGGTCTTCGACCATCGTCTTCATCTTCGACTTATCGTCGTATCAGTTATCCAGAATGGGATAAACCCGGCCTTTCCGAATAACTCGCGTATATTTTAAATAAGTGTTACACAAACACAACATACGCCTCATTCCAATTCATTAGTCACTAACCGTAAATTAATCAAGAGAATAATCCCCCAAATATTAACCCCGAAGGCCGAAACCAACATCAGATCAATATCCAGAAAACCCTTCTGCTTGGCTAACCGACAGTTAGTTTCTAAATTTCACATTCATAGGGAAAGGTTCCCATTAATTTTATCAAAGATAAATTCTTGAATTTATGCTTTAATCTACTTTTGAATATCAATTCAAACCAGTCGGGATTAGCGAACCTTACCGAAGTAATCATTTGTTTTAATTTCCCAATCCCAACCTATTCATCCCATGAAGTAAAACTGGTAGTACTTCATATCTAACACCACGGTGTTATCGGTAAATTCAATTACCATTTCACGTTCAAATCTAATTAAAGATTTAACTATCGCCTGGAGCAAAACTGGTGATACTCCATTTCGATTATTTCAATCTAATTAAAGATTCATTAAAACTCCACTTAGTTTTAATCGTTAACTGGGTTAAAGAATCAGTGTCATTTAAAACACGGTTCACGATAAACCCAAAATCACATTCCATTAATTATCGGGTTAAAGAACAAGTGTTATTTAAAACACTGTTCACGATAAACCCAAAAATCAATATCAATTCTATTCCAATTAAATATTATTTAATTGGTACACTTCATTAAATCTAAATAAAAAGATTTAATCATTTCTCAACTGGGTTCAAGAACAGTGTTAGTGAAGACACCATTCACGACAAACCCAAATCACATTCGATATTCAATACAATGCTCTGAATAGAAAATATATCGGCTTATATTCAATATCGAATTCTACGACTAACAAATGTCGTATTGGAAATAACGATATAAATATATATCTTTCAAATTTCCATAACAACATCTGTATAATCACGAATTCCAACATCGAAATATTCCGAAGACAATTTCGATTCAAATCCACTCCAATGCAATCATTGGATATTCTGGTTATTTTCAAAACCCTTTTCAAATTCAATTTATTTATTTAAAAATAAATAGAATTATATTTCTAGTTCAAAACTAGTTCATTTCGATAAAAAAACTATTTTTATCTGTTCAAATATGGAGTTTTTCATCCCAATCCTTTCTAAATCATTTCTTATGATTTTACACAAATTATTACTATTTTTAATAATTTTATCAAGGCCCGTACAGTCGATTTCCATCAATGGCCATCGAACTGCACTTACAGCGACCTTTTTCAAATTTGATTTGGACATAATTCCAAATCCAACCGTTAGATTTCTAATTTCTAACTTTCACTAGAAAGCTCTTTTCGATACGAACCCAACGGTTCCGGTTTTAGGAGAATCCGACGGTCGGATCTCCCGTAATGTCCGTTTGAAATAAATGGTCAAAATTCACGAACTGCCGCTGCGCGGCGCGTTCCATTCAGGCCATTATATTATATATATAATATATATAATATATATTTCGTCGATTACTATTTAAAACGAATTTTATAAATCGTTTTAATTCTATTTCAAAAGCAATTTCAACTTCCATTTCAATTCAAATCAAAATTGAATTCTTCTTTATAAATTCGTTTTAAAAATCATTTCTATTCAATTCAAATTTCAGTTCAATTTGAATTCATTTCAATTCATTTCGAATTCGTTTTCAATTCATTTCATTTCGAAATCGTTTTCAATTCATTTCATTTCGAAATCGTTTTCAATTCAATTCATTTCGAAATCGTTTTCAATTCATTTCATTTCGAAATCGTTTTCAATTCATTTCATTTCGAAATCGTTTTCAATTCAATTCATTTCGAAATCGTTTTCAATTCATTTCATTTCGAAATCGTTTTCAATTCAATTCATTTCGAAATCGTTTTCAATTCATTTCATTTCGAAATCGTTTTCAATTCATTTCATTTCGAAATGAATAAAATCGATATAAATATCGTTCACGTCAAAATGGCGTCAATCTAATCAACATGGCTTCATATATTTCTATTTTCAAATATTCTATTTCAAATATTTCTTTTTCAAAATAGTTGTTATTATCAAAATATTTCGTTCAACACATGACCAATCTCAAAGGATGAGTACTGTCAACACATGAACCGTTATTTTATATTATTCTTTATTTTTCAAATTGGAATGAGGCCCAATCAATTACCATATAAAGTAAATTATATGGATTTTCATACATCACATTTATAATAGCATGGAAAAATAATCAACCATCAACCAAAGTGCACTACACTGTATAAGCATCAAATATAGATATTCAACGCTTATAACAGCCTGTCAATCAATCGATCGACATATTTAATCAATCAGGATGAGTGAACTTCAAATTTCATCCCAACACCCGTGTGGGGTTTCAAACAATCAAACACCTATTTTATTTGTGTTGTTGGGCGATGTGTAAAATTTATCGACCCAATCAATGTCCTTCAAATAAGTGTACATAAACAAACCGTCTGGTTTGTAAATGAATATTTATTTATTCACTTTCACTATATTCATATTCACGTTAAAAATTATATTTTTAACGATAAAACATTTTATTCCAACATATGAATTTCTATTATTCATTTACACAATAAAATGATATTTTTATTTTCTAACATTTTTTAGAAAATTTCGGCGGCATAACGGCACGATACTAGAAACGGGACAAGGCCTAGCCTAATCCCCGGTCTAGTGAAGGCCCACGCCATTCCCACATCAATCAAATCAATTCGTTATGCAAACCACAAAATTTGGAGTAAGAGTCTATCCTAGCCTTACTCCTTCGCCTTATAACGGCGCACGTCTAATCCTAACCAATTTATCGATTCGATTTTTCACACCACAAACCACATTCAAACCAATATCGCAATCAATCACCAAACAGCCAAACAAACAAGTCCATGGTCTGTGGACGATTGTGTCGGGTGCTACTAAGCACCGTCTGCATCCTAGTATATATATATATAACTAGAAAAATAAATTGAAAGGTGAGAAATTCTCACTTAAAGCTATCCTAGCTCCACGGCACTTCTAATGCAGGAAATCTTCGCCAACTCGCCTTTTGTCGCTTTAGTTGTCCGCTTTCACTACATATGTAAAAATCGAACTTTTACTTTGCTATTCAATATTTAAAAATCATATTTTTATTTCGAAGGTCAATATATAAAAATCGAATTTTTAGTTCAAAGTTCAATATATAAAAATCGAATTTTTAGTTCAAAGTTCAATATATAAAAATCGAATTTTTAGTTCAAAATATAAAAATCGAATTTTTATTGCGATGCCATATAGATAAAAATTCCATTTCAAAAATATAGACTTCGCCCTTTCTAATAAAAAGTTTTCCTCTTTTCTAATAAAAAGTTTTCCTCTTTTCTAATAAAGATCAAATCTTTTAAAGTTAAAACCTTTTTAAAGTTAAAACCTTTTTCTTATTTCAAAGTTTAAACCTTTTTCCTATTTTAAACCTTAAAATAAAATCAGTTTTAAATTATTAAAAAAAAACAGTTTTAACGTATATATAAAAAAACAGATTTAACTAATAAAATCTAAATCATATAACTTACAGTGTTTTCTTTCTGTGCGAAGAGGGGGGGGGTTCCTTGCGGGGTCGCAGTTGACGTCGGAGGGGAGGGGTGCGGCTTGGGCTGGAGTGGTCGGAGGGGCCTCGCGATAGGGGGGGCTTCGTCGTCGATGCTGTTCTCGATGGATGGAGGAGGAGGCGGAGGAAAGGGGAAGCAAGGGGGGGCGCGCGCCTCCTGGCGGCGGCGATCTGGTAGAGGGGGGTGGCGACTGGAGGTTTGTGGAGGGAGCGGGTTCTAGGTGTAATCGGGTTTTGTTTTTTTTTTTTTTTTTCCTTCTTTCTGAAAGTAAACGAGAAAGGGGGGGGGGTTTATATATTATATATATATATATTATTTTATTTATTTAATTTTCAACCCTAAATGTTGACTTTTAATTCGAACACCTAACGAGACCCAACGACTATCGCCCCTAGCTAAATACCCCCATTCCGAACACAATGGGATATGTATCGCAAACCGATTTGATCGTTTCGATCAGTTTCCGTTAAATTTTCATTTAAATCACTTTATTGAATTTTAAACGTACATTTCAAATTACCGGGGTCACATACTAACTAGAAAAATTCCAGAAAAATATTTTCTAGCTTCGTATTGACGATACGGTCCTAACAAAACTAGTTTCGTCGAATTCTGAGATCGTTTGAAAAATGGCCATTTTCCAGTCGATTAAAATCAACTGAAACTGGTCAAACGCGTTTTCCTTCGCCACGCTCACATATTGATTCGAAAAATTATGAAATTTGGAATCTAGCAATAACTTAACATCACGGACCCAACAAAACTGGTTTCGTCGAAATCCGAGGTCGTTTGCAAAATGGCCATTTTTAAGGGCCGAAATTCCATAGCGACTATTCTGAAATTTCAACTGGACATATCTTATCATTCCTAAGATGAAATCTCAGTTTGTTAACTTCGTTACAAAGATATAGCTATACAGATTCAAATATTTCTTGTTTCGTTCAATTCTGACTTATATTGAATTCTGTATATTCATTTGAAATTAGAAATCGAATTTTCGAACTACCGCGCCATTTTCAATTCCTTTTATAATAATATATAATTATTTATATTCTAACGACGGCGTATATAATATATACGTTCGAATTATATTCAAAATAAATTTCTCGTTGATTTTATTTAAAATAATCTATTTTAAATATTCAAAATTCGCTAAAATTGCCAAAATAAAAATTTTAAACTGGCCCAGATTTTCCGGGTTGTTACATCCCATGACTGACCTGTAGTTTGCTTTTCCCTTGCAAACTCGGGTGCCCCTATTTTCCACACGGGCAGTCGAGTAGTTTTATTTTGCAGATATATTGAGCAGGATTCTGGATTGAAGCTTTAAGCTATGTCCAGGCATTTTCAGTCTTTCGCTAGGTAGTTTATATTTCCGCTGTGTATTATTTTTGATATACTCTGATATTTTGTACTCTGATGTAACATTATTATGATGTTTATAGAAGTCTTCTGTTATTTGTTCTGATGTGTTGTATACCCAGAGTTAGCGTATGCGGGAATCGAACGGTTTTGGTCGATTTAGCGATCGATTGGGTCCGGGCGAAATCCGTGTTGTTACAAAAAGAATCTCTTTAATTTTCATTTTGCATTCAGAATATAATTCGGCGAGGATTTCAAGATTTTTGGTTTCTTTTTCTGAGCAAACCCAGCCATTCGAAGAATGAAGATGACAGCTGCGTTCTAGGGTTTAATAGGGTTTTATTTTATATTTATTATTATTTAATTCCTTTTATTTCGAAAAATATTTGTTCGTTTATACTAACTCCAAATCGAACCCAACGACTGTCGCCCCTTGCTAACTACCCCCATTCCGAACACAATTGGATATGTCCCGCAAGCCAATTCGACTTTTTTGATCAGTTTTCATTAAATTTAAAATATAAATTAATATATTTTAAATTCAAACGCACATTTTAATTTACCGGGGCTACATACGGACTCCAAAAATTCCAGAAAAATAAATCTAGCTATATTTTGACAATACGGTGCTAACAAAACTAATTTCATCAAATTTGGAGACCGTTTAAAAAACGGTCATTTTCCAGTCGATTAAATTCAAACTAGAATTACCAATCACGTTTACTTCTCCCATGCTCACATATTAATTCCAAAAATTATGAAAATTGGAATCTAGCAATAATTTGATATTCTGGATTCAACAAAAGTAGTTTCATCGAAAATGGAGGTCGTTTGCAAAATGGCAAATTTTAAGGGCCGTATTATATTAAATTCCATCGCGACTATTCTGAAAATTTAACTTTCCATAACTTTTTATTTTCGTTATGAAGTTTAAATTTTTCACATCCTTTAGAAAGATATTTTTATACAGATTCATATATTTCTTGTTTTACTGAAATCTGATTTAATTTGAATCCTGTACATTCATTTGAAATTTGAAATCGAAATTTCAAACTGCTACGCCATTTCAGGCTCTTTATATAGTTTAAATAAATTTATTCATTCTAACTTCATTTAAAATAAATTTTTAGTCGTTATTATTTAAAATAAATCATTTTAAATATTCAAAATTCATTAAAATTCCCAAAATAAAAATTTTAAATTGGTTCTGAAATTCCGGGTTGTTACATTAATTTAAACCTAACATCATTCAATCAAACGTCAACATGGTTTCATATACAATATATAAAATTGAGAACATATGGTTTTATGCAAGGATGAAGACAATACAAACAAACATAACATATTATGAACCAATCACTATCATTTCATGCGATGAACAAGCTAGTATGGTTCCAAGTGGATAATCACTATAATTTCATGTAATCTACACATAACGTTTCATGAAATTTTCAACTAACAATTTATGTGAATAATAACCAACAATTCATATAAACATTGGTAACTTACAATATGATAGAAGGATGATGACAATGCAAACATAACATATTATGCCTCAATCATTATTATTCGATGTGATGAACAACTACGATTTGATGTGAATCTTCATTATCATTTCATTAAACTAAAAACTATCATTTAATATAAACAACCACTAACATTTCAACTTTTCATGTCATTTACTATTAACAAATCAAGTAAATGAGAAATAAACATATATTTAATAATTGATTTAAAGTCATGTAATAAACAACTAACAATCAATTTTTTTACCACAATGTTATCATCATTTCATTCGATGTCAATACTTGCAAAAAGAACATTAATCGTGAGCGGAAAATCACCTTGCGTGGATATGAAGATGGATACAAGCAAATACAGGGTAGCCAATAGAATACAACAACAAAAGCGAACCAAATCAATATTTTTATTTCTTTCTTTATTTTTATATTTTTTTACATAGAGTGGTGGAGGAGGAGAGGGCTGGTTGTAATAGAGAAGGGAAAGCATGGGAATTGTGAATTTTTCAAAGAGGAAGCAACAAAAGAAGAAGAGAGAATGTATACTTATGTGAATTTTTTTGAAGAGAGTGGGGATTTTAGGGAAGAAGAAGTGGTTGTGAAATTGGAGAGGAAAAGGCTACATAATTTTTTTCTTTTGGAAAGAAATTAACGGGTATAAGAGAAGAGAGGGAGAGAAGGCAGACAATTTTTTTATTTTTCTAACGTGTCTCTTCACATATAGTAGGTTACAAAAGAAATAAATTAGCTGACTAGGCATGAGGTTTTAATCTAGTCAACATTTATTTCTTATACAAAATTCAAAAGTAAAATTATATAAGGAAATAGAAAAATGGAAAGTAATTAATGAATGATTCATTGATTGATGCTGACTATAAGAAAGATGTTTGACTTTTTAAATTTCAAAACACATAATATTAAATATCATGTGTTAAACATTTTGCATAGATAATGTTAATAGTTTTATTGTATTTTTTTTCTAAATATAAACAACATGGTATAAAAGATAAGGAAAATACATACATACATACATATATATATATATATATATATATATGGAGATGGTTTGATTTTGGAGAAAATGATGACTAGAAACAAAATCGGGAAGGAATAAGATATATGAAAATATACTGTTGGGAAAGAAATTAATAAATTGGAGGAAAGAAACGAATGCATTATCAATAAAGAAATAAAGTGGAGAGAAAGGAGCTAGTGAATTTGGGGAAAGTAGAAAAAGAATGGGAAAGAAATTTATAAAATGAAGGAAATAAATGAATGCTGCATTAAGGAAGCAACGAAGAGCGAAGGGCGTTGCAAACTACTGAAACTATTCACGTATCAAAATAAATAAATAAATGAAGGTTTTCCAAATTTCTAGATGTTACATTTTAAAATGGACAGGGAAAGAAATAAAGACGACAGCCAAAAATATATACATGTATGTTGCCAAAATTTATTTTCATCTAGAATATATACATTATTTTCAATCAACCTTTCAGTAGAATTAATAAATTTCATTAATAACATCATAAATTTATTTAACAACCATTTGAAATTCAATAATTTAATTTAATTCAACAACTTAAATGGTCAAACTTTATGGGATGTTACAAAAAAACCAACCACTTTTTGTCATTGACTCTTTATAACACTATCATTAGTACTTTTTGCAATGTCCAAAACAATAATACATTGTAGAAGTTGGAAGTGAATATTTTGTTGTAATTATTCTAGCAAACCCGTAGTATGACATGTTATATTAAGGGAGGAGAAAATGCAAATAAATCCCTTCAGCACATATTTGTAAGTAGAATAAAATTTAGCAGCATTGAACAAAAAAATTGAAAATGTAATATGGAGGGTCAAATTTAATATTTATCTTCAAATTCATACAAGCTTGTTTGTTCACACATCATGCATGTGTGTATATATGAATATGTATTCATGCGTATGTGTCACATTTTTTTAATGCATGGGGTAGGGATGAATAAGCTGCAGTCATTCCTTTAAATGAGATATAATTAGAACGAAATGGAAGTTAAAGCATACCATCCTAATTGGTTTCATCCATCCCATTTGGTACTCAAGAAGACCATATAAGAAAGACAAGAGCTAATACATCTTGTTTGTTTACATTAACATCTTAAAAGCTAGAAACTTTGACACCTTGACCACGTCTTAAAACTATCTCAATTTATGGAGCATACGTGTGAAATACATGAGCCAAACCATCTCTTCAATTTCCTTCATCACCGCCAATAATAAGTTCATTGTTCAGAAATAGTCCTTTTTATTTACCCACTTACATGTATGCAACCCTTATCATGTTTATATAGATTTTACTTCAATTCATTGTTGTATTTCAATTATTTGGCTACAATGCAACAGAAAGTCCACTACTATTTTATCATTAATGCTTTACATTAACAACCACATGAAGAAGACTTTCATTGCTCGTGATATGTTACAGGGAATAGAAGCATCAATCCGTGTAAAGTTAATTTGACCAAAAAAAATTCCTAAACAATATGAACATCCCAATTCAAAAGCACAATAAATCAAAGGTGCGGCTCAAATTTCTAATTCTGTCAGGCAAAAATAAAAAAGATTTGCCAAATGCATAAATTTGATGTCTTAGTAGGCAAAAATTTTAAAAAAAAATGAGCAAGGTTATCTTTCTCACCAAACACTTTAGTTTAGCATACATCCTAAAATAGTTTAATACAAACTAATGCTTTCTTAAGGCCAAAGACAAATATGACACAACACAATAATTAGGAAGTTTTTAAGTAGAAACCATTCTTGGTAAGAGACGCGCATAGAAGATTCCTATTGTCAATGAAGTAAAATAGACTTAAAGTCGAAGATCTAATGATTTAACAAATTTTATAAACTTTGTAAGAAGATTGAAGTCGTACCTGACCTTCATTTTCAAGCCTTAATTCTAATTAAGGTTCGTCAATTGTGACATCACAACATCAGATGGAAAAGAAGATTCCTGCTTTAAAAAAAGTAAAATAGGGTCAAACATGAAGATATAATGATCTAGCTGAAATTGTGTTGTGAAATCGAGAAATCGAACACTATCTAATCAGCAAACAAACATGTAAATGAAAAGCTTAAAACCTAAATTAGAAGACCAGAAATTCGACAACTGATCCTTGATGTTGGAAATGAGATCCAGATTTTGAGAGGAGTAAAATGTCAACCGATATAAAATGGTGAGAAGAAGTGGACTTCGTGGAAAAGTGGAAGTTTGGCACGGCAGGCAGAGTTAAAAATGACAAAAATACCCTATGAACACAGCATAAATTGAAAGGGCATTTTGGACTTTTCAAAATCTTCAAATGGAAGTTAAATGTAGAATAGGTTGCGTTTGGTAATGGTAGAATGAAAACCATGGTGGAACAGTTGTATCTCTGATAGAAGTAGGAACAGATAATAGTATTAACCAAACACCGTACATGTTCCTCGCACGCAACAATGCATAACATCTATAATAAAAAGAGATGTAACCATATAACATAAAATTTCATCAAGGTTAATTATGTTTCTATTGTGAAGTAGAAGAGTCATTAAATTTAATACTTGAAATTGATCCTAGAGTTCCATAGACATGGTCCAAAACACAGTTAGCATAAGCAGAATATTACATAATAAGAAATTGTAATCCTAAAGGTAAAGAAAATCAATAGGGAAATAAAAACAATAAAATAACATCCTATGGAATGAAGTACTATAAAAAGAGTGCTTTAGCAATTTTTTGGTACATACCATCCATTGACGTCATTATATTCCTGCACACCAATTGAATTAAAGGAAAAACACATGCTTATTCTATATTAAAAAAATTGAAATAAAAATAAGACATACAATAGATATTAAATATAATTATTTAAAAAGAATAACTATAGGATTTTAAAAGTTCAACTAAAAAGAATATAACAACAAAAACAAAGTAACACGAAAATCTGAAGCACAATCACAATCGATTGAGCTCTGCCCATTTAATTTGCATATCGGTAGAAGGGCATTACGTTAGTATGCTCCTGTAATGACCCGGACTTTTTACACATCACTGATAATATTTGATCGTAAGTACGTATGTGTAAGTACGAGTTTAAATTTCAAACTTTAAAATTTCTAATACATGTTAAAAGTTTGCATGATAGCACCTGCAAAAGCACAACGCTTACAAATAG
Source organism: Allium sativum (assembly GCA_030737875.1). NCBI lineage: Eukaryota > Viridiplantae > Streptophyta > Magnoliopsida > Asparagales > Amaryllidaceae > Allium > Allium sativum. The sequence goes on from CM060922.1 coordinate 1,048,300,728, forward strand.
TTGTTTTTACATATTCATGAATTATAGCAAGATGTGTTATAGCATTTGTTCAAAATTTATTCTCTTATGTATAAATTATAACACATGTGTATAGCATTATAAAATGCCATTCTTCTTTTATGTATTTTGTTCATATGTTTTTAAAAAGGGATTTTTAAACCTTATATTTCTAAGTAAATTTCTATTTTTACAACAAAGCATTTTTAAAACCAATTTAGTCAAAATCATATTTTGATGGCAAAAGCAAGATTAAACAAAATACATGCATATTTCATAAACACATCAAAACATGAATACCATCATTTCATGAATACATTTCCTTTGCAAACAACCATATAGATATATTAACTCCGGGTTGCAACTATACAAGAAAAGCCTATACTAAAAACTACACTAGAACATGGATTTGAAAGCTTGTACAATCCACATGACAAATGTTTCTTTGTTTCAACATTTTCAGTTTTAAAATCTTTTCATGTTTTTTTCTCTAAAAATTTCTTCTTTCATGTTCCCAAAAACACTTGCATTTTGTCAAATATATGTACTAGAAGACCACCAAAACTTGTACAAATAAACATAGTTCATCACTACCCTAGTAAGCCTAAAGAAATGTTTTTTTTCAAGACTTTCCTTGCACAAACAAGTGCTGGCCGTGGGCAAAAACTGTGCAGGGAAAATTCAGAGTTTTGGTTGCCTTGGAAGCCAAGGTATTTGTATTTTATAAGTTTTGTTAAATCAACACATGTTGCATGAGAAAGAGGCGGCTAAGGCATGTGAAAAACTGAGCATAGTTGAGACATTAATGACTTCTATTTTGGCAAAAGTCATATGATAATTTTAGGAAAAAAACATGAGGTACAAAGAGCCTTTAAGTGATTGTTCTTAGTGCACCAATGAATGTGCTTGCGCAGAAATATCCCTTATCAAAATGGCTGCTAAAGACATGAGAGTCATTGGTTTATGTGATGATGATGTGAGAGAAAGGAATTTTTAAATTGGCTTTCAATTGCCACCAAAAACAAAAAACTGTTTGCTTGTCTCACTTCATTCAAGAACAACATTTAATGCATCAATTTTTTTATCATTTCTTACTACTATATAAGGGCCTTAGCATGCACATTTTTACTCACACCAGCACACACTAATTCAAGGAGTTTTAGCAAAAGGAATTCAAAGTTTTTGGAGCTTGTAAGGTGAGTTAAACAACACTTTTATTTTCTGTTTTCTTTACTGCAGTTTTGGCTATTATAACATGAAGTAATCTTGGTTTCTAGTATGATCTTGTTCACTTATACTATCATGTGTTGTTGCATGCTTGGTAATGATGAAACAATGGATGTAGAAATTTTAAGAGTCTTGTATTTAAGTTATGTTTACCTGTTACTGTCACTAAGACAGTGTTTGTTTGGTTAAAATTCCTATGGTTGTAGTTAGGCCTGTAGAACATGGGATTGGGGTTTTGAATGAGGCCTACTATGTTTTAAAAACCATTTACATATGATATACAAGAGTTCACAGTGATTAAACTAGGCAAAACTTCTACTGTCATGGCAAAAAAAAAACAGTACCCTCTCTGGTTCAAGTTTTCAAATTGGATTCTCAAACTGAATAAAAACAAGTTGTGATGGTATAATCCTAATAATGTAATCAAATGGTGATTTTTAAAAATAAAACCAAGATTTTTAAAAGTGTGAATCAAGAGAAATGAGGAAATGGCCAAAAACTGGACTTTGGTGAACTGGCGGCGGAGCACTTGATGGGAGGAGGCGGCGGTGGACCAGAAGAGGTGGGGAAGGTCGGAGATTAAGGGAAAAATACTAGCTTAATTTTCAAATGAATAGATTTCGGGAAATTAATGAAAATAGGGTTTTAAATACTGTTTTGGGTTCATGGTGTCTCGGCCGAACTGCTCTTCGTCGGAGGTGGTTGGGAGGTGCGGTCAGGGGGGGTTAGGGCCGTCATAATCTGGGGTTGGCGTGGCCAAGTGGCGGTGGTAACTGATGGTCGAGAGGAGGAGCAACGAGGTGATTCCTTGATGGTGTTCTTTTGGGATAAACATGGTGGCACGGCCAAACTTTGAATCAGGCCGAGGTGAAGACATTGGCAGGTGGCGACACCATCAAGGGAGGAAGAGTGGTTAGTGGCGATGGCCGTTGGTGGATGGAAGGGGCCCTGGCACGTGTGCACGTGCACAGCTCTGGTGAATGAAGAAGAGGGCGCCTTTTGTTTGTGAAGAATACATGGTGATTGCCTTTAAGGTTAGCACTATGGTTTTCCAGGTTTGGCATTGGAGTTTTAGGCTTGGCACTTGAAGTTTTCATGGATTTGGCACTGAGTCGAACTAATATTTTTAGTTGGCAAGGCCTGGCACTTTTGGTTTGGAACCTGATGTTTTAATGCTAATAAAAGTTCACATTTTAACTTTAAACAAAACTAAGTTGTTATAATAATGATGTAAATTAAAATGGGAATTAAGGGAAGTATAATTATATTAAGGTTCTATACTTTAATTTATTCAAATTTTAAATTGCTAAATAAAATTATAATATTGAAATAAATATTTTTCAATAAAGCAAGAAAAGTGAATCAGGATTCAATGGATATTGTCGACGAATACAGAAGTGATGATATATATAAATTTAGTTTATAATTAAATTCGAATTTATTCAAATTAGATATGGGGTTAAACTGATGAAATAGAAATATTTTATTTTACACTAAATTTTCCAGTTCAACTGTAAATCTAAATTCCTTGTCACAAAATAAATTGATGTTGTACTGTTCTAAACTGATATAAATATAAGCTGTATATGAACGGTGTATTTTATCTGTTTAGATTCAATTTAAATAAAATTTGATCGTTAATCATTTCAAAGAGGTCGGATAAATTTCCACTTTGAATTGATTATACGCTGTACGTCGGGTGTTTAAAGTTGAAGACGACGTTATGCAAGGACTATTTTTTAATAGTACCTTCGGTTTGTTCAAACCCAGAACAACTTGTATGGACGAGTGTCCGACAAAGTAATTCCAACTGGTCACGTACGTTGATCTTTTCAAACGTAATTATATGGTGGCAGAGGAATTCGTTTCTCTCGCCGTATACCTGTAATCTATTTTTGAGGAAGTCAATTAGTGATCGGGAGGTATGGACGATGTGGCACTCAAAGAAATAAACCAGTGTTGATGACGTAAGTCTAGCCTCAAGCCTCACACCCAGGAAATGACAAAAATCGGGCAGGCAGCATGGCTATGTGGGTCTCTCCCATTAGGGTGTAGCATCACCTATCTAGAGAAATTCCTTTTGTTTCTTGATCTATCGATTCTGCCCATGCGGGGATGGTTGCCGTACACAACCATCGGTGATATACACTCGATACACTCAAGAGAAATGAGTGGTCGGTCATGTGAGGGCCGGGTTACAAGAAGTTCTTGTTGAACCCAGATGTATTTGCCTCTAGAGATACATCATCGGAAGGTGGACCCATACCTTGTCAGAATTGGAAATCCAATTTCCCCTAAGTGACAAGCGGTTTTATTTGTATACTATATCGTAGAATGTGAGATGCAAGCATTCTCCTAGATTCTAAATTATTATGGAAAACTTATATGATAATATTTGTTTAAAATACACAAAGTGATTTGATCTCATAAGGTAAAAACCCGTTCCGTTTTCACGGCATGGTCTTATGAGATGTCTGTCTTAAACTGTTTTTTTTAAATTGTTTACTCATACCAGTCCCCTGACTGACCCGGAGTTTATTTTCTGTGTTTTCCCTTAAACTCTTGGGTATTCATAACACTTGTTATGAATAGAAAAGTGAATCAGGATGTAGAAACTTATGAAGCTGAATGAATATTTTCAATGTGCTGGTCTACCTACCTTACCTATTGTATAATTATAAGTTTGCAAGTCTGTAGTGAATGTTATGTATAATTACAGATGTACTAGAATGGGTTGTATCACTAGTCATATGATGTTCTGTTGTATCATGTACTGTTGTGTAATATTATAAAGTATTATCTTTTGTGAAAATTCCGCTGTGAGATTCTGATGTTCTGTGATTATATCTTCTATCTATTCTTATTTCTTAATAATGACACGACTTCCGATGTGTTCGAAAGTTGGGTCATTACAGTTGGTATCAGAGCGAGGTTCTTGATTTCCTAGGCTTTGGGTGAGTGTGAGAGAGCGTATTTTTATGTAAAATTTAAAATGAACTTAAACAACTTGGATGATATACCTAGATTAGATATACACTATCAAGTCCCGATTGACAACCTGTTATATTCAGGTGATCAAAATGAGTACCCATGCAAGAAGAGGTCGAGCTAGGGGATCTTCCACTGTTACTAGTCGTACTACTGGATCCCAAGACCAGGGTGAGACAGTAGAGGAAGTTGCACAAGTTCAACAGGATAATAGCTTTGCGACTATTTGTAAGGAGTATACGACTTTGGGAGGAAAGGTTTTCAAGGGAACTGAGTCTTTTACTGAAGTGCAAGCCTGGATGAGGTCTTGTGAAAGAATTTTCAAAGGGCTGAAGTTGAGTGACGATCAGAAGCGTCTTTTGGCATCATGGCAACTTCAAGAAGCGGCTGCGACTTGGTGGGACGCTCAAACTGCTAACGTTCCTGAGGAAAGTTTTACTTGGAACAAATTCAAAGAAGCATTTGAAGCTCAATTTCTGCCTGCTGCTGGAAAGACGAGGATGTATAGAGATTTTATCGATCTCAAGCAGGGAAATATGAAAGTGTCAGAATATGAGAACAAATTCAACTCGCTCTCTTGTTTCGGGCCAGAACTGATTAACACTTCGCTTAAGAAGAATGAGATGTTCATAGCAGGGTTGAAAGATGGCCTACAAGTTCAGATGATTGGACATCTCAAACTTCCATTCGTTGATCTAGTGGATATAGTTGTTCGTTATGAGGCACTGGAGAATAAGAAGCCAGTGGCCAAAGCAGCACAGACAGGTGGTCCTAGTGGAGAGAATCCAAATAAGAGGAAATTCAATCCAAACTGGAACAACAACAAAGGGGTACCTAAGATGGGAGAAAAAGCCAAGGAAAGGTTCAAAGACACCAAATGCCATAACTGCTTGCAAAAAGGACACATTGCCAAATTCTGTACTAAACCAGCAGCAAAGAAGCCACAGCAAAACCAGCAACAACAACCATCTCAACAACAGCTACAGAAACAGCAGCAAGGCCCTGGACATGCGATGGTGATGAAAAATCTGTGTTTCAACTGTCATCAGCCTGGTCACTTGGTTAAAGACTGTCCACTCATGAAGAGGGCACCGCAACCCAAGGTGTATGCTATCAAAAGTGAGCCATCGACTTCCCATGATGTGAAAGGCAAGGGAGTTCTTGAAGGTACTTTTGATTTAAATGGCATTGATGTTCGTGTTTTATTTGACACTGGCGCCTCAAATAGTTTCATTTCATCTAGCACGGTAGGAAAATTCAGATTTACCCCAAAAATTTCCCCAAACCTAATTTGCGTAACTAATCCTATTGGTGGGAAAACTGAATTAAAAATGTATTGCGAAAATGTGGCGCTCTCGTATCTTTCTCATTCCTTTCTCTTCGATTTCTACAATTTTGGATTTCAAAGGATTTAATTTTATACTTGGGATAGACTGGTTGAGTAAATTCCAAGCTGAGATTAAATGCGATAAGGAGATCGTAACTTTGATAACCAATATTGGGAGCAAGGCTAGGATACCGTGTGGAAAACCTGGTATTCATATGTGTAGTTTCTTGTACGCTTTGGAGTCACCGCAAGAGAATTTGGAGACATTAGAAGTAGTTAGAGATTTTGCCGACGTATTCGAAGAAGTTAAGAGTTTACCCCCACGTCGTGGGATAGAGTTTCGCATTGATCAGATCCCAGGAGCCAGACCGTTCGTTCAGCCAAAAAGACGAATGGCACCAAAAGAGGTTGTGGAACTTGAGAAGCAAACTCAAGATTTGCTGACCAGAGGATTGATCAGGCCAAGTTTTCCAAGTTGGGGTTCAGCTGTAGTTTTTGTGGCTAAGTCAGATGGATCACTAAGGCTGTGTGTTGACTACAGGGAGTTAAATAAAGTAACCATCAAGAATAAGTATCCTACCGCGTATCGATGATCTTTTTGATCAGTTGAATGGAGCCACGGTGTTTTCTCAAATGGATCTTGCTACAGGATTCCATCAGTTGAGGATCGCCGAAGATAGTATTCCTTTAACCGCTTTTAGAGGTCCGGATTTCTTTTATGAATGGTTAGTTATGCCATTCGGTTTAACCAACACACCTGCGTATTTTGTGGACTTGATGAATCGTGTCTTTCGGAAGATCCTAAATAAGTTCGTCTTGGTATTCATTGACGATATCTTGATCTTTTCAAAGACAGAAGAAGAACACCGATATCATCTCAAAGTGGTGTTGGAGACTCTGAGGACGAATGTTTTGAAGGCAAAGTTTTCTAAGTGTCATTTCTAGCAATCTGAGGTTAGATTCTTGGGGCACATTGTAAATGGAGATGGTATTTCTGTAGACCCAATCAAGGTTGAGGCAGTACAACAATGGAAGCAACCCAGAACACCAACGGAGGTCCGTAGTTTCTTGGGATTAGCCGGATATTACAGGAGGTTTATCCAAGATTATTCTAAGATCTCTTCTCATTTGACCAAGATGACTAAGAAGGGTGAAAAATTTATATGGACACCGAAATGTGAAGAATCATTCAAGAAGTTGAAGAAGAAATTGACAGAAGCACCAGTTCTTGCTGTTCCCGATGGGAAAAGTAAATTTGAGGTTTATACGGATGCTTGTGGAGTAGGACTCGTTGCAGTACTAATGCAGAATGGACGTGTGGTTGCATATGCTAGTAGACAATTAAGGATTCATGAGAAGAATTATGCTACACACGATCTAGAATTGTTGGCGGTTGTTTTTGCATTAAAAATATGGAGGCACTACCTGTTAGGATGGAAGTTCGAGCTTTTCACAGATCACAAACCACTCAAATATCTGTTTTCTCAAAAAGATCTAAACCTGAGGCAACAGAGGTGGTTGGAGTTCCATGCGTCATATGATTTAGATATTATCTATACGCCAGGGAAAGCAAATGTCATAGCAGACGCTCTAAGCAGAAATGCGATCTTATCTCTTCTAGAAGCTACTCCAGCACTTCAAGGAAGGATAATGGCGAATCAACGAAGAGATAAAAATCTGGAGAAGTTAATTCAAGGAGTTATAAAAGGAGGGGAGTCAGATTTTGAGGTGGATGGCCAAGGTATTCTCAGGATCAATGGAAGATTGTGTGTTCCAAATGTTGATGGACTAAGACAAGAAGTTTTGGCGGAATGCCATAAATCAAAGCTGAGTATTCATCGAGGGGTACACAAGATGTATAGGGATATGAGGCGAGCATTTTGGTGGTCTGGGATGAAGAAAGATATTCTGTCCTGTGTGAATAAATGTCTATGCTGCTAGTAGATAAAAGGTGATAATCAGAAGACAGCAGGGCTACTAAAACCTTTGGAGATTCCTACCTGGAAGTGGGAGATGATATCCATGGATTTTGTCGATGGTTTACCCAGGACCAGAAAGGGATATGAAGGGGTATGGGTAGTAGTCGATCGACTGACAAAGAGTGCGCATTTCATTCCTATTAAATCAACTCGAACTGCAGCTTCGTTGGCCGAGATCTTTATAAGAGAGATTGTGCGATTACATGGAGTCCCGGTGAGTATTATAAGTGGTAGAGATCCTATTTTTACCAGCAAATTCTGGGAGGCACTCCAAACGACTTTGGGAACCAAACTGGACTTAAGTACCGCATATCATCCCCAAACGGACGGCCAGACAGAAAGGGTAAACAGGATTTTGGAAGATCTGTTGAGGGCGTGTATTCTGGACTTTGGAGGATCGTGGGAGGATCACCTACATCTAGTAGAGTTCTCCTACAATAACAGCTGTCAGGTGAGTATAGGCATGGCCCCATATGAGGCTCTCTATGGAAAACCGTGCAGGTCACCGACTTGTTGGGTAGAGTCGGGAAATAAGCTTGTTCTCGGACCAGATATGATTCGAGAAGCAACTGAGAAGGTAGAATTGGTTAAAAGACGAATAAAGGAGGACCATGACCGACAGAAAAGCTATGCAGATCAAAGGCGAAGGGAACTAAACTTTTCCGTTGGAGACTTTGTATTTGTGAAGATTTCACCGATCAAGGGGACGATCAGATTTGGTAAGGCAGGGAAGTTAGCTCCACGGTATGTGGGACCCTTCCGTGTTCTTGAAAAGATTGGATCTCTTGCTTATCGGGTGGAATTACCAGAGAGGATGGCAGGAATTCATAATGTTTTCCATGTGTCTCATCTCCGGAAGTGTGTTCACGACCCATCTTTAATCCTAGAACCATCGGTTCAAGAAGATCTGGAGATTGAACCTAACTTGACGGTGATTAGATATCCGGTCTATATGGTAGACAAAGAAGAAAAGCAACTCCGGAATAAGGTCGTGAAACTACTCAAAATACAGTGGAGTGAGAATCCATATGACTGTACTTGGGAGACGGAGAAGCACATCAGGAAGTTCTATCTAGATTTTGTTGTGGACTAGATGTTTGTATGTTGTTTGGATGTATGACATATGTGATGTATGATAGTGTTGTATGGATTGTATGAATGTATCTTTTGTATGGAAGGGAATTTTGGGTTTTCATCGCTATGGATTATGGATGATATGAGGATTCAGCATTCGTAGGATTCATGAACTCTTTCAGTTACTATCATTTGTGCTGAAATCTGTTCTTTGTTTCTTTTTCAGATGGCACCGATATTTAAGAGAACAGCTAGGAAGAGGATGACACCACTCCAGAGACTGAGGATGTATACTGGTATTAGTATCCATGAGATGACATGTTCCCAGGAGCATGAGGGCGAGAGGAGGTATGTCAACTTTGAGGAGTCGGGCATTTACCAGAGAGAGCCTTCGTATGATGAGGACAGCAGTAGAGACTTACCACAGGAGTCAGACCAGGATGGAGAGGACCATCCGGGAGGATACTACATAGGTAAGGGAGCAGGTGACGGGGATGGTAATGATGATGGTGATGATGATGATGTTGGTGATGATAGTGATGATGATGATAGGGATAATGAGGATGAGCCGGTGGAGGATGACCCTGAGGATGAGCCGGTAGAGGATGACCCTGAGGATGACCCAGAGGAAGACCCAGAGGACGACCCAGAGGAGGATCCAGACCACGAGCCAGAGGAGGATTTGCCACTGGAGGATATCCCGTTAGCCCAGCCTCAGCCAGAGGAGGATGTCCCACAGCATCAGCCACAGTTTGGACCATGGATTCATCCTCAGCCTGTACCCATGGATCGCCAGTTGGCAGTTTTATGGGATCAGTTAGAGCAGCAGATGGCCCAGTTTTTGGCAAATGGGGGACACTTAGAGACACTTATGGAGAGTTCATACCCAGACATGATACTGCACCCACCATCACCAGTTGAGATTATTGAGATTTCTGACGATGATATACCTGAGAAGATGGAGGAGCCAGTAGAGGTGATTGAGATATCAGATAGTAGGGAAGTGATTTGCATCTCCGACAGCGAGGATGTGATCTGTATCTCTGATGATGTGGACATAGTGACCATCTCGGATGATGACGAGATGATTATTATTTCTGATGACGAGGACGTCATCGAGATTAGCAGTGGGTCCGAGTAGACGGACAGACTGGATAGTGTTGTATATAGTAGTAGTAGTAGTAGTAGTATGACGGATATGTATATTATGCTAGCCTATAACTCGACACTAGTCGAGTATAGTACGTGTATTTTGCTGTAACCAGTTGACATATGATATATATGATCTTTTGCTAATCTACTATTTACAAATTTCGAGGACGAAATTTTTATAAGGGGGGTAGAATGTAATGACCCGGACTTTTTACACATCACTGATAATATTTGATCGTAAATATGTATGTGTAAGTACGAGTTTAAATTTCAAACTTTAAAATTTCTAATACATGTTAAAAGTTTGTATGATAGCACCTGCATAAGCACAACGCTTACAAATAGTTGTTTTTACATATTCATAAATTATAGCAAGATGTGTTATAGCATTTGTTCAAAATTTATTCTCTTATGTATAAATTATAACACATGTGTATAGCATTATAAAATGCCATTCTTCTTTTATGTATTTTGTTCATATGTTTTTAAAAAGGGATTTTTAAACCTTATATTTCTAAGTAAATTTCTATTTTTACAACAAAGCATTTTTAAAACCAATTTAGTCAAAATCATATTTTGATGGCAAAAGCAAGATTAAACAAAATATATGCATATTTCATTAACACATCAAAACATGAATACCATCATTTCATGAATACATTTCCTTTGCAAACAACCATATAGATATATTAACTCCGGGTTGCAACTATACAAGAAAAGCCTATACTAAAAACTACACTAGAACATGGATTTGAAAGCTTGTACAATCCACATGACAAATGTTTCTTTGTTTCAACATTTTCAGTTTTAAAATCTTTTCATGTTTTTTTCTCTGAAAATTTCTTCTTTCATGTTCCCAAAAACACTTGCATTTTGTCAAATATATGTACTAGAAGACCACCAAAACTTGTACAAATAAACATATTTCATCACTACCCTAGTAAGCCTAAAGAAATATATTTTTTCAAGACTTTCCTTGCACAAACAAGTGCTGGCCGTGGGCAAAAACTGTGCAGGGAAAATTCAGAGTTTTGGTTGTCTTGGAAGCCAAGGTATTTGTATTTTATAATTTTTGTTAAATCAGCACATGTTGCATGAGAAAGAGGCGGCTAAGGCATGTGAAAAACTGAGCATAGTTGAGACATTAAGGACTTCTATTTTGGCAAAAGTCATATGATAATTTTAGGAAAAAAACATGAGGTACAAAGAGCATTTAAGTGATTGTTCTTAGTGCACCAATGAATGTGCTTGCGCAGAAATATCCCTTATCAAAATGGCTGCTAAAGACATGAGAGTCATTGGTTTATGTGGTGATGATGTGAGAGAAAGGAATTTTTAAATTGGCTTTCAATTGCCACGAAAAACAGAAAACTGTTTGCTTGTCTCACTTCATTCAAGAACAGCATTTAATGCATCAATTTTTTTATCATTTCTTACTACTATATAAGGGCCTTAGCATGCACATTTTTACTCACACCAGCACACACTAATTCAAGGAGTTTTAGCAAAAGGAATTCAAAGTTTTTGGAGCTTGTAAGGTGAGTTAAACAACACTTTATTTTCTGTTTTCTTTACTGCAGTTTTTGCTATTATAACATGAAGTAATCTTGGTTTCTAGTATGATCTTGTTCACTTATACTATCATGTGTTGTTGCATGCTTGGTAATGATGAAACAATGGATGTATTGGATGTAGAAATTTTAAGAGTCTTGTATTTAAGTTATGTTTACCTGTTACTGTCACTAAGACAGTGTTTGTTTGGTTAAAATTCCTATGGTTGTAGTTAGTCCAGTAGAACATGGGATTGGGGTTTTGAATGAGGCTACTATGTTTTAAGAACCATTTACATATGATATACAAGAGTTCACAGTGATTAAACTAGGCAAAACTTCTACTGTCATGGCAAAAAAAAAAAAAAAAAAAAACAGTACCCTCTCTGGTTCAAGTTTTCAAATTGGATTCTCAAACTGAATAAAAACAAGTTTTGATGGTATAATCCTAATAATGTAATCAAATGGTGATTTTTAAAAATAAAATCAAGATTTTTAAAAGTGTGAATCAAGAGAAATGAGGAAATGGCCAAAAACTGGACTTTGCTGAACTGGCGGCGGAGCACTTGATGGGAGGAGGTGGCGGTGGACCAGAAGAGGTGGGGAAGGTCGGATATTAAGGGAAAAATACTAGCTTAATTTTCAAATGAATAGATTTCGGGAAATTAATGAAAATAGGGTTTCAAATACTGTTTTGGGTTCATGGTGTCTCGGCCGAACTGCTCTTCGTCGGAGGCGATTGGGAGGTGCGGTCGGGGGGGTTAGGGCCGTCATAATCTGGGGTTGGCGTGGCCAAGTGGCGGTGGTAACTGATGGTCGAGAGGAGGAGCAACGAGGTGATTCCTTGATGGTGTTCTTTTGGGATAAACATGGTGGCACGACCAAACTTTGAATCTGGCCGAGGTGAAGACATTGGCAGGTGGCGACACCATCAAGGGAGGAAGAGTGGTTAGTGGCGATGGCCGTTGGTAGATGGAAGGGGCCCTGGCACGTGTGCACGTGCACAGCTCTGGTGAATGAAGAAGAGGACGCCTTTTGTTTGTGAAGAATACATGGTGATTGCACTTAAGGTTAGCACTATGGTTTTCCAGGTTTGGCATTGGAGTTTTAGGCTTGGCACTTGAAGTTTTCATGGATTTGGCACTGAGTCGAACTAATATTTTTAGTTGGCAAGGCCTGGCACTTTCGGTTTGGAACCTGATGTTTTAATGCTAATAAAAGTTCACATTTTAACTTTAAACAAAACTAAGTTGTTATAATAATGATGTAAATTAAAATGGGAATTAAGGGAAGTATAATTATACTAAGGTTCTATACTTTAATTTATTCAAATTTTAAATTGCTAAATAAAATTATAATATTGAAATAAATATTTTTCAATAAAGCAAGAAAAGTGAATCAGGATTCAACGGATATTGTCGACGAATACAGAAGTGACGATATATATAAATTTAGTTTATAATTAAATTCGAATTTATTCAAATTAGATATGGGGTTAAACTGATGAAATAGAAATATTTTATTTTACACTAAATTTTCCAGTTCAACTGTAAATTTAAATTCCTTGTCACAAAATAAATTGATGTTGTACTGTTCTAAACTGATATAAATATAAGCTGTATATGAACGGTGTATTTTATCTGTTTAGATTCAATTTAAATAAAATTTGATCGTTAATAATTTCAAAGAGGCCGGATAAATTTCCACTTTGAATTGATTATACGCTGTACGTCGGGTGTTTAAAGTTGAAGACAACGTTATGCAAGGACTATTTTTTAATAGTACCTTTGGTTTGTTCAAACCCAGAACAACTTGTATGGACGAGTGTCCGACAAAGTAATTCCAACTGGTCACGTACGTTGATCTTTTCAAACGTAATTATATGGTGGCAGAGGAATTCGTTTCTCTCGCCGTATACCTGTAATCTATTTTTGAGGAAGTCAATTAGTGATCGGGAGGTCTGGACGATGTGGCACTCAAAGAAATAAACCAGTGTTGATGACGTAAATCTAACCTCAAGCCTCACACCCAGCAAATGACAAAAATTGGGCAGGCAACATGGCTATGTGGGTCGCTCCCATTAGGGTGTAGCATCACCTATCTAGAGAAATTCCTTTTGTTTCTTGATCTATTGATTCTGCCCATGCGGGGATGGTTGCCGTACACAACCATCGGTGATATACACTCGATACACTCAAGAGAAATGAGTGGTCGGTCATGTGAGGGTCGGGTTACAAGAAGTTCTTGTTGAATCCAGATGTATTTGCCTCTAGAGATACATCATCGGAAGGTGGACCCATACCTTGTCAGAATTGGAAATCCAATTTCCCCCAAGTGACAAGCGGTTTTATTTGTATACTATATCGGAGAATGTGAGATGCAAGCATTCTCCTAGATTCAAAATTATTATGGAAAACTTATATGATAATATTTGTTTAAAATACACAAAGTGATTTGATCTCATAAGGTAAAAACCCGTTCCGTTTTCACGGCATGGTCTTATGAGATGTCTGTCTTAAACTGTTTTTTTTATTGTTTACTCATACCAGTCCCCTGACTGACCCGGAGTTTATTTTCTGTGTTTTCCCTTAAACTCTTGGGTATTCATAACACTTGTTATGAATAGACAAGTGAATCAGGATGTAGAAACTTATGAAGCTGAATGAAGATTTTCAGTGTGCTGGTCTACCTACCTTAACTATTGTATAATTATAAGTTTGCAAGTCAGTAGTGAATGTTATGTATAATTACAGATGTACTAGAATGGGTTGTATCACTAGTCATATGATGTTCTGTTGTATCATGTACTGTTGTGTAATATTATAAAGTATTATCTTTTGTGAAAATTCCGCTGTGAGATTCTGATGTTCTGTGATTATATCTTCTATCTATTCTTATTTCTTAATAATGACACGACTTCCGATGTGTTCGAAAGTTGGGTCGTTACTGCTCCTGCACAAAAAACATTAAAATGTTAACAATTAAAATGAAAATTTTCACTTAATATCTCATGCATGGTTCACTTGATATAATACAGCATACACAACTACTTTTGTGATGTCTTCATTTTTCTCCACTTCTTCATTTAGCATTTCTAGGAAGTATATTCCAGTCCAAAAAAATGTAAAGCAATAAAATGCTTAATGTGTTTTCAAATTTTGAAACATAATAGATACAGAAACATAGTTATTGAATTTCATACAAATGATCATATCATATGATATAACAATCTTTATATATAAATGAATTTGATATAGTAAGCTTCCTCATTATGGGTAAGCAAAAAATAACAAAGTATCATTGAAATAGCAGCCAAAATGGGGAAGAAAAACATATTCATATTTATTTGATAATCTTTTTTTTGAAGAAATTTGGTAATTATTTTATGGAATCAAGTAGTTTACAATTCATTGTAGAACCTTATATTTATAATCGAGAGTAAATCTCATTGCCCAACATATATATATATATATATATATATATATATATATATATATATATATATATATATTGAAGCATTAACGTTTCAACTTATCATTTCATTAACATTTTTTTGTTTAAATTTTCAAATTTTACATTAATAAATGCCGAAAAACTTGCCATGTGTTACTAAAAAAGTTTTATAAAATAATAATGTGTCCATGTTTTACTTGGTTTGATCATAAATATGAAATTAATGTTTATGACAACAATAAAAACATTGTTAGGTACTTGTGCTTAAGGAAAGGTGACCCCAAAGAAAAATGGAATTATAGAAATACAATGCAATAACATCTATCATATTGTAGATGGTATACAATCAAATAGGCTTTGTACTAGATGAATAAATGGTAAATTAATAAAACTTGCCACTGTAGTCCATTTAACAATCCTTGTAAAAGATATCAAATTTCTGACAAATAGTGTGATGTTTAGATTTACCATTGCACTTTTAGCACTATACACTCTATGGTTATACTTAATACATAATGATAATTTGTTTCATTTTTGTTCACTCGTTGGTGATCCGTGATCAAATGGAAGGTTCTACTAAAATACATATAAAGATACTTCCACATTTGTCAAACATGAAGGCAATTATCAGCACAGTAAAATAAACTTTTAATCTATGTTATTTAAATAAAAAATTATCCTATCCAATCTCTTTTTGAATGTACAATATTGTGTCATAATGAAATCCTACTTAAGTTAGCAACGAAGTGACTATGATTTAAAGAGAGGGCTACATACAGGCAACTTGTTTTGTACATCACTTCTTATGTACTATATTTTTATTTACTTTTAACATACCTATATCTTACACTGCACATACTCAGTTATTAAAAGAAAATATGTTCATTGGCAAGATGACTTATATAGAACATGTGCAATCAACACGCGTTTGATATGAGTTGTGTATGATATGGGTTTTAAGAGCTTTAAATAGTCCACAACTTTCTATCAAAATTTTATAGCGGTTTGGTGTAGAGCTGTTATATTACATTTTTCCTAGGCTTTAAATCCGTAGATAGTTTAAATGATATTAGTATGTATTCCATAATCTCAGTTATGGAGTTTGAAGTGGGAAGATTCCTACCAAGTTAATTACCAATCTATGTTGACAAAGACAAAGTAGAAAGTTAACTTATTTGATAAATCAATTATCATGCCGGCATCACTATAATTTTAGTTTATCATAAATAATCATATCAATCTGTAATACTATGGTGAAATCAAATTAATTTCACAGAAAACATATAATTCATATGGCTTATTAGAACCAATAAAAAGTAAGTGCGACGGCAAAGTAGAAAGTTAAGTTCAGGATATGAAAATAGCACAAAAAGTTTTTGCAAGTATACGTTGGGACAAATATAGCCATTTCTAGTGTCATAAACAACTATAAGAAAATACAGGCGAACCTAAAAAAGAAAATGAATGGCCAAGTAATCCACTAAGTTACTGCAGTTATCTCCAATCATAAAACCCCACAAACAGCCCCATGTAGTGAAACGACCCAAACTTCCCAGTAAAGGAAAGGATGGATTGCTTTGAGAACCATACACATCAGAACACAAACTGAAGAACATTTTATTGCTGATTACAACAATTACATCAGAGTACAAGAATGTAATAGAGTATGAATACTTATTACAAAAAAATAGAAATACAATAATATCAGAGTTTTAAATTACATTTAAATAGCAGCGGAAAAATAATACAAATATACAGCTGGAAGGAATACACGGATACAGAGCTTTCTGAATACCGCTTCAGCTGTAAGCCAGGATCCTGTAAATATATCTACAAAGAGCTACTCGACTTCCCGTGTGGAAAATATGGGCACCCGAGTTTGCCAGTGAAACAAACTACAGGTCAGTCATGAGATTGGTATGAGAAACCTGAACATAACCTATATAATGGTAATAATAAGGCTAATCACAGGACCACGCCGCTAATGCGGAACGGGTTTACTCCTTTGGATTGCCAGTGCATAAAATAAAGTAAATTGTTAAACAACGCAATGCTTTTTAGAAAAAATGAAACCATTATAAGACCCAAGTCCCATCACACAATGCAACGCAAACCGGAGGATAGGGTTTTACCTTATAATGGTCAAAGATGCTTGATACAATAAAACGGATTTAATATTAGTGTGTGTATATATGGGTATATATATTTCAAAAACATTTCAATCATAATGTATCAATCATAGACGGCATAGTACCCCATCCTACTATGTCGCCATACTAGTTCTACAATCAAAACCGCAAGGTCGTATTGGAAATTGGATTTCCATCAAGAGTCAAGGCTAGGGAGGAGCTCCATACCGATTCGAGATACTCTAGCAAATGCCTCAGGATCACACTTATGGGCAACCCTTGGATAGCTGCAGGGTCGGTCCACTCCGAAGGGTCGTGGATTGGCAATTCCTGAACACACGTTTCCCGGTCCTTTTGGACCTATAATATGGCCACTAACAACCTATAAAAACACGAGGTACCTCATAATCCATCATCCACATAAGTAAAATGGCAGCGCTGGTAGGTCCCTGACATTACTCTAGCTAGAAAGATAACGTGTGCACTCCCTGTGTTCCCTTCTCCCGTTTTAGGCTCATACCGGGGTGTGAGGCTCGTGAAGTAACGCTATACACAAAGCTACGCCTAAACAGGTCGTGCTTCGATCATCAACCACAAGGCCTACTTTTCAACAAAAGCCTTGATCATTCGCATCTTGGTCTTGCCACATTGACAATTCACGCCATGCTATCGATAACTATTAACATATACAAGGGTGTTAAGCAGAGAATAAATTCTCCACCACCAAACAGGCATATATCAATAAAAATTGATTAATTACATGAAATGAATTCCAATGTCAGACATGCATCCATACAAGTCCGTTCTGGGTCTGAACGAAATCGGAGACACCTGAGAGGTTCTCGCATATCCGGACAATCAACAATACGCCTGGACGGCTACCACTGAAGCCCCTTCAAGGTAGCTACTCCCATCATGGGTCTCAGTAGCAACACATCCATTCGATGTGAAGATGTCAGTCTTCAATCACCGTCTTCAACTTCGACTCTTCATCGTCGTAGTGATTAATCGGAATGGGTTAACCCGGTCTTTCCGAATAACTCCCGTATTTTTATATTTTAAAAATCAAGTACTATAAAAACACATCCAACGCCTCATTCCAATTCAGAATATTCTTTAATAGGATATTCGTTTTAAAGGAAAAATTCCCATAAATTATATCAAAGATAAATTCTTTGAAATTTATTCTTTTTAAACATTCATTAAAACCTCAATTTGATTTTAATGTCAAAAATCATTATTAAATGATTATTTCAATTTAAGAAATAAATCTTATCTTTAATTGGGTTAAAGAATCAATGTCATTTAAAACATGGTCCACGGTAAACCCAAAGTCATCTTCCATTAAATATAGAATTTTCATAGAAATCAAGTCAAAATATAATTGATACAAATTTCTGTATCAGACCGATAATATAAATGGAATAACGGCAAAGCCTTTTAAATTCCATATATAGTATCAGCCTTCCTTTACAGAAGCCTATCTCGATTATTATCAAATCAGATTTCCACTCAATTCCAATTTAATTTATTAAATAGGAAAACTTTTCATTAGAAAATTTCTTTTTAAATCTTAATAAAAAGATTTAAAATTTCCAAATCATATAATCACTGTAAATTGGGTTAAAGAACAAATGTCATTCAAAACATAGTTCACAATAAACCCAATTCACATAACATTTTATTTCAATTACTAAATATAATTGAAACTCTAAAAATCTTAATTGAAAGATTGATTCTAATTAATAACTAGTTTACTTCAATAGAAATATAATTTTATCTTTTGTCCATTCAAGAACGGACAAAGAAATCATTATTTTATTCTTTGTTAAATATTATTTAAAATATTTATTATTTAAAAATATTCATTATGTGAACAGATTCTTAATATAAAAACATTCTTTATAGTACAATACTCTTTATTTTAAAAGTTATTTGTATTACAATGTTCTTTATTCTAAATATTCCTTATTTTAAAAGATATTATTTATTTAAAAGAAATCCTGAATTGGAATGTGACTCAATTAGTTACCATATAACTTTGGTTATATGAATTTCACACATCTCATGTATATGACCACAAATGATAAATAATTATCAGACATCCATTCACAACCAGAGTGAAGTTTATAAATGTGTGAGCGTTAAAATGAGATAATGATGCTCATCGCAACCTGTCAATCTATCGATCGACATACATCTAAATATCGGGACTAGTGTATGTCAATTGCCATCCCGACAACCGTGTGGGGTTTTCAGAAAAAAAACCAGTTCATAAAAATAAATGATTGGTTAAAGAATTTAACCAATTTAATACTACTAACATGTTGATGAAAATGAACTAACATGTTATTTATTTCTAATGCTGAATAAAATATTTTTTTTTATTCGTATAATTTCCCTATACATTACTAAAGTCAAATAAACTGTAATTTATTCACATATCATTATTGTGGATGACAAATAAAAGATAATTTTCTATTTTCTTTTATTTGTATGCAACTATCTTTACTTTAACACATAAAAGAAATAATTTTATGTGTATGTGTTTAATGTATAACCTACATATAAAAGTGTTTATTTACATTGCATACAAATTCTAGTATATGCATCAACATACAAAACTGTCCCTTTAACTCACCTACACATTCTAATGTATGTTTGACCAATAATATGATTCTTATATTTGAATAAAATTTCAAATGTAAGTTAACAAATAAAGATTGATTTTTATTTTCACTTATAAATCTTATTACATGTTATGCAAATAAAAATAATTATTATATCTGCATATTTGTTCTATTATATGTTATGCAAATAAAAATGATTACAATATTTGCATATGAGTCCTAATTCAACAAAATGTATAAGAAATGATATATCCATTTTGTTGACAAGTTTTACTTTATCAAAACGAACATTTTTGTTATAACAGAAATCTAGTTAATAAAAATGCTATTTGTGCATAATTCTTTTATTTAACAAAAATGCCCTTTTTATTTTCAACCATCTTAATTTGACAAGATGTAAATTTCTGTCTCAACTAACATAATTGACAAAAAATGCATATTTTGTTTTAACTAGTGTAGATTGACAAAAGTGAATAATTTGTTTTGACTAGTGAATAATTGACAAAAGTGAATAATTTGTTTTTAACTAATGTAAATTGACAAAAGTGTTTAATTTTTGTTAACTAATGAAAATTGACACAAGTGCATATTTTGCATTAACTAATGAAAATTGACAAAAATGTATATTTTGCATTAGTGAATATAAAAAGAAAGAACAAACTTTATTTTCAAAATATGTTTGCATTTGTGAATGCAAATAAAATAACAAAACTTTATTTTCAATATATGTTTGCATTTGTGAATGCAAATAAAATATCAAAACTTTATTTTCAATGTGTGTTTTTGTTGGTGAATGCAAATAAAAGATCAAAACTTTATTTTCAATATGTGTTTACATTGGTGAATGCAAATAAAAGATCAAAACTTTATTTTCAATATTATATTTACATTGAAAAATGCAACAAAAATCTTACCTTTTACCTCAAGTTATATTTGCATTGTGGAATGCAAATAAAAAGGTGAACTCTTATTTCTAAGTTTTATTTACATTAGAGAACACAAATAAAAAGATGAACTTTTATTTTCATGTCATATTTGTGTGGTAGCATGTATATAAAAAGATGGACTTTATTTCTATGCCATATTAGTTTTGAAAAAATACAAATAAAAGGATGAACTTTATTTCTATGTTTGTTTTTGTGTTAAGAACACAAATAAAAGGATGAACTTATTCCTATGTATTATTTGTATTGGAAATACAAATACAAAAATGAACTTAATTTCTATGTTTACTTTTGTGTTGAAGACACACGTAAAAAGGTAGTTCATTTTCTTATGTTTATATTTGTGTTAAGAACACAAATAAAAAGGCAATCCATTTTTCTAATGAATTGATAATCTAGATCAATTCCATTAAAAAGTGACAAATCATATTTTAATGTTGTATTGATAAACTAAATCAATACAATAGAATGACAAATTTTATTTTGATAATGAATTGATAAATCAGATCAATTCAATAAAATAAAATTAAAAGTGATGGCAAACTCTGAATTTCGGATGACTAATAAAAGTGAATTTTGTTTGTCTAACAAATTCTGTATTTTAATTCATTTATCCTGTTTTAAACAAAAATGAACATTTTATTCTAGTGTTCATTGCCTAACAAAAGTTGTTCATTTATTGTTAATATAACAAATCAAAATGATAATCTTGTTTTGTCGAAAATTTTATCTCGACACACGCTGGAATTGATCCATCCAAATATGTTATTTCTATGTCAACACTTCTGATCTAACAAACATGATATTTTTGATCAATCAACAATACATTCAGAAATTGGTCAACACAGAACAAATTGCAATAATCATGTATACAATCATGAATATGAAATAAATATAAATTCACATTTGAAATAATTAATTAATCTTAATTTAAATATTTTTTATAGAAACCTCACATTGGTTTGAACTGAGCGGTTTAGATCTGAAATTTGGTCCAGATTTGATGTGCTCAGAAATGGTTCTAGTCAGTTCCATGAGGTAGAGTTTTCTGATATGAATCCAACGCAATCAGTTTCGTTCGATTCCGATCTTGTTTGTAGAAGTTATGATAATTTTTATATATTCGAATTCATTAATCATATGATTTTAATAATTAATTAAATTATAATCTCCCTTTACCCTAATCATCTTCTAGGAATACATCGTTTTGCTGAAACCCATACTTCGACTTGGTCCTTCCTCCGCCGCTCGTCACCAAGGCCGCCGGAGTTCGATCCGAACCCACCACGTCAGAGCGCATCTCCTCCACCACCAACGCCCGCCCTGGTGGCCAACTCGAGGCCTTCCTCCGATCAGGAAGTGCGTGCGAACGCACTGTGCTCACGCCCAAAATTTGAATGAATCGATCTATGAAAATTAATCATGTCCATATGATTCTGAAGAACTCAATACCCTCTTCGATCATCGTCTAATATATTTCTGAAATTCATGTGTGGATTGGAAGATTATAGGGATTTATTTTGGTGCGTTCTTGGCCATCAATAGGATATTGGCGGCTGTGTAGTTGTGAATTAAGGTTTACTGTATATGGCCCGTATTTATACTAGTATATTTATTTATTTAATTTTCTTTTAATTCGATAATTCTTGTTTATTGTCATGACTTCCGAATCGAACCCAACGAATGTCACCCCAAGCTAATAACCCCCGTCCCGAATACAATGGAATATGTTTCGTAACCCAATTCGGCTGTTATGATATGTTTTTCTTTAAATTAAATTATAAATCATTTAATCATTAAATTAAAACGTACATTTTAAATTACCGGGGCCACATACGGGCTCAGAAAATTACAGAAAAATTATTTCTAGTTATGGTTTGATGATACGGTTCTAACAAGTCTAATTTCGTCGAATTCTGAGACCGTTTGGAAAAATGGCCATTTTCAAGTCGATTAAATTTGACTGAAACTGACAAAACACGTTTTCCTTTGCCACGCTCACATATTAATTCAAAAATTTATGAAAATTGAAACCTAGCAATAATTTGACATTCCGGTTACAACAAAAGTGGTTTCATCGAAAACAGAGGTCGTTTGCAAAATGGCTATTTTTAAGGGCTATATATTATATTAAAAAATATATATATTCTACAGCGACTTTTCTAAATTTTAAACTGGACATAACTTTCTATTTTCAAAGTGAAATTTCAATTTTTCAGATTCGTTAGAAAGATATGATCAAACAGATTTAAATATTTCTTGATTCGTTCAATTCTGATTTAAAATGAATCTTGTACATTCAGTCAAAGTTCAAATTCAAATTTTCAAACTGCAGCGCTGTTTTAAAATCCTTTTATAATTAAATTAAATTTATTCGTTTTAAAATTAAAAAAAAATTAGTTGTTCTTATTTAAAATAGATTATTTTAAATATTAAAATCCATTAAAATTTCTAAAATAAAAATTTTAAATTGGCCCCAAATTCTGGGTCGTTACAATCGCCCCACTTAAAATCTTTTCGTTCTCGAAAAGGAACGTAGCAATAAGTTGTTTATTTAACTAACTCAACTATAAGTTCTAGTTAATTTTCAATTCAATATTAAGCATGATTTATCCAAGTTTATTATTCTTCCTCATATTGGTTGGATTAATTATCATTCCAATATTTTAACTAGTTAAACTAATTATCAAACATCGCAACCAGCAATCAATTAGGTGGTTAACTTTTCAAATATATATAACTTCTATATATAGTCAAAAATCATATTTTTAGTGCAAATCACAGCCATGTGTTCTAACTAAGTTTTGGTTCTCATACCGGTCAATGGAAATATATAGAAATCCCACTTTCGAAACTCGAACATAAATACTGGTGATGGGGCCCCATCATCAGAATTATCTCCGGGCAACTATAGTGTGATTCTATATCTATCCAGTATATTAAAACTTCGAATATCCGTTAATTACTCGTATTTTCGAAATCTTTATATACTCGATTGTCCACATTAAAATAATAATATACTCAAATACGTATTTTTAGATAAAATTTTCAAAACTGAATTTGATTTCATTTTTATTTTAAAGAAAATAATACTCTTCACACTCGTTCTAGGATACTACTGATCCTATCTCTAACGAGTCATCCTCATTGGATATTACTAATCCAATCTCTGATGAATTCTTTCATTCAGTTCTAATGTGTCTTGTTCTCGAGCTCTGTAAACCAAAGCTCTGATTCCAACTGAAACGACCCAAACTTCCCAGTAAAGGAAAGGCTGGATTGCTTTGAGAACAACACACATCAGAACACAAACTGAAGAACATTTTATTGCTGATTACAACAATTGCATCAGAGTACAAGAATGTAACAGAGTATGAATACTTATTACAAAAAAAATAGAAATACAATAATATCAGAGTTTTAAATTACATTTAAATAGCAGCGGAAAAATAATACAAATATACAACTGGAAGGAATACGCGGATACAGAGCTTTCCGAATACCGCTTCAGCTGTAAGCCAGGATCCTGTAAATATATCTACAAAGAGCTACTCGACTGCCCGTGTGGTAAATATGGGCACCCAAGTTTGCCAGTGAAACAAACTATAGGTCAGTCATGGGACTGGTATGAGAAACCTTAACTTAACCTATATAATGGTAATAATAAGGCTAATCACAGGACCACGCCGCTAACGCGGAACGGGTTTACTCCATTGGATTTCCAGTGCATAAAATAAAGTAAATCGTTAAACAACGCAATGCTTTTTAGAAAAAATGAAACCATTATAAGACCCAAGTCCCATCACACAATGCAACGCAAACCGGAGGATAAGGTTTTACCTTATAATGGTCAAAGATGCTTGATACGATAAAACGGATTTAATATTAGTGTGTATATATATGGGTATATATATTTCAAAAACATTTCAATCATAATGTATCAATCATAGACGACATAATACCCCATCCTACTATGTCGCCATACTAGTTCTACAATCAAAACCGCAAGGTCGTATTGGAAATTGGATTTCCATCAAGAGTCAAGGCTAGGGAGGAGCTCCTTACCGATTCGAGACACTCTAGCAAATGCCTTAGGATCACACCTATGGGCAACCCTTGGATAGCTGCAGGGTCGGTCCACTCCGAAGGGTCGTGGATTGGCAATTCCTGAACACACGTTTCCCGGTCCTTTTGGACCTATAATATGGCCACTAACAACCTATAAAAACACGAGGTACCTCATAATCCATCATCCACATAAGTAAAATGGCAGCGCTGGTAGGTCCCTGACATTACTCTAGCTAGAAAGATAACGTGTGCACTCCCTGCGTTCCCTTCTCCCGTTTTAGGCTCATACCGGGGTGTGAGGCTCGTGAAGTAACGCTACACACAAAGCTACGCCTAAACAGGACGTGCTTCGATCATCAACCACAAGGCCTACTTTTCAACAAAAGCCTTGATCATTCGCATCTTGGCGTGCCACATTGACAATTCACGTCATGCTATCGATAACTATTAACATATACAAGGGTGTTAAGCAGAGAATAAATTCTCCACCACCAAACAGGCATATATCAATAAAAATTGATTAATTACATGAAATGAATTCCAATGTCAGACATGCATCCATACAAGTCCGTTCTGGGTCTGAACGAAACCGGAGACACCTGAGAGGTTCTCGCTTATCCGGACAATCAACAATACGTCTGGACGGCTACCACTGAAGCCCCTTCAAGGTAGCTAATCCCATCATGGGTCTCAGTAGCAACACATCCATTTGATGTGAAGATGTCAGTCTTCAATCACCGTCTTCAACTTCGACTCTTCATCGTCGTAGTGATTATTCGGAATGGGTTAACCCGGTCTTTCCGAATAACTCGCGTATTTCTATATTTTTAAAATCAAGTACTATAAAAACACATCCAACGCCTCATTCCAATTCAGAATATTCTTTAATAGGATATTCGTTTTAAAGGAAAAATTCCCATAAATTATATCAAAGATAAATTCTTTGAAATTTATTCTTTTTAAACATTCATTAAAACCTCAATTTGATTTTAATGTCAAAAATCATTATTAAATGATTATTTCAATTTAAGAAATAAATCTTATCTTTAATTGGGTTAAAGAATCAATGTCATTTAAAACATGGTCCACGGTAAACCCAAAGTCATCTTCCATTAAATATAGAATTTTCATAGAAATCAAGTCAAAATATAATTGATATAAATTTCTGTATCAGACCGATAATATAAATGGAATAACGGCAAAGCCTTTTAAATTCCATATATAGTATCAGCCTTCCTTTACAGAAGCCTATCTCGATTATTATCAAATTGGATTTCCACTCAATTCCAATTTAATTTATTAAATTGGAAAAATTTTCTTTAGAAAATTTCTTTTTAAATCTTAATAAAAAGATTTAAAATTTCCAAATCATATAATCACTGTAAATTGGGTTAAAGAACAAATGTCATTCAAAACATAGTTCACAATAAACCCAATTCACATAACATTTTGTTTCAATTACTAAATATAATTGAAACTCTAAAAATCTTAATTGAAAGATTGATTCTAATTAATAACTAGTTTACTTCAATAGAAATATCTTTTTATCTTTTGTCCATTCAAGAACGGACAAAGAAATCATTATTTTATTCTTTGTTAAATATTATTTAAAATATTTATTATTTAAAAATATTCATTATGTGAACAGATTCTTAATATAAAAACATTATTTATAGTACAATACTTTTTATTTTAAAAGGTATTTGTATTACTATGTTCTTTATTCTAAATATTCCTTATTTTAAAAGATATTCTTTATTTAAAAGAAATCCTGAATTGGAATGTGACTCAATTAGTTACCATATAACTTTGGTTATATGAATTTCACACATCTCATGTATATGACCACAAATGATAAATAATTATCAGACATCCATTCACAACCAGAGTGAAGTTTATAACCGTGTGAGCGTTAAAATGAGATAATGATGCTCATCGCAGCCTGTCAATCTATCGATCGACATACAACTAAATATCGGGACTAGTGTATGTCAATTGCCATCCCGACACCCGTGTGGGGTTTTCAGAAAAAAAAAACAGTTCATAAAAATAAATGATTGGTTAAAGAATTTAACCAATTTAATACTACTAACATGTTGATGAAAATGAACTAACATGTTATTTATTTCTAATGCTGAATAAAATATATTTTTTTATTCGTATAATTTCCCTATACATTACTAAAGTCAAATAAACTGTAATTTATTCACATATCATTATTGTGGATGACAAATAAAAGATAATTTTCTATTTTCTTTTATTTGTATGCAACTATCTTTACTTTAACACATAAAAGAAATAATTTTATGTGTATGTGTTTAATGTATAACCTACATATAAAAGTGTTTATTTACATTGCATACAAATTCTAGTATATGCATCAACATACAAAACTGTCCCTTTAACTCACCTACACATTCTAATGTATGTTTGACCAATAATATGATTCTTATATTTGAATAAAATTTCAAATGTAAGTTAACAAATAAAGATTGATTTTTATTTTCACTTATAAATCTTATTACATGTTATGCAAATAAAAATAATTATTATATCTGCATATTTGTTCTATTATATGTTATGCAAATAAAAATGATTACAATATTTGCATATGAGTCCTAATTCAACAAAATGTATAAGAAATGATATATCCATTTTGTTGACAAGTTTTACTTTATCAAAACGAACATTTTTGTTATAACAGAAATCTAGTTAATAAAAATGTTATTTGTGCATAATTCTTTTATTTAACAAAAATGCCCTTTTTATTTTCAACCATCTTAATTTGACAAGATGTACATTTCTGTCTCAACTAACATAATTGACAAAAAATGCATATTTTGTTTTAACTAGTGTAGATTGACAAAAGTGAATAATTTGTTTTGACTAGTGAATAATTTGTTTTTAACTAATGTAAATTGACAAAAGTGTTTATTTTATGTTAACTAATGAAAATTGACACAAGTGCATATTTTGCATTAACTAATGAAAATTGACAAAAAATGTATATTTTGCATTAGTGAATATAAAAAGAAAGAAGAAACTTTATTTCCAAAATATTTTTGCATTTGTGAATGCAAATAAAAGAACAAAACTTTATTTTCAATATGTGTTTGCATTTGTGAATGCAAATAAAATATCAAAACTTTATTTTCAATATGTGTTTGTGTTGGTGAATGCAAATAGAAGATCAAAACTTTATTTTCAATATGTGTTTGCATTGGTGAATACAAATAAAAGATCAAAACTTTATTTTCAATATGTGTTTGCATTGGTTAATGCAAATAAAAGATCAAAACTTTATTTTCAATATGTGTTTGCATTGGTGAATGCAAATAAAAGATCAAAACTTTATTTTCAATATTATATTTACATTGAAAAATGCAACAAAAATCTTACCGTTTACCTCAAGTTATATTTGCATTGTGGAATGCAAATAAAAAGGTGAACTCTTATTTCTAAGTTTTATTTACATTAGAGAACACAAATAAAAAGATGTACTTTTATTTTCATGTCATATTTGTGTTGTAGCATGTATATAAAAAAATGGACTTTATTTCTATGCCATATTTGTTTTGAAAAAATACAAATAAAAGGATGAACTTTATTTCTATGTTTGTTTTTGTGTTAAGAACACAAATAAAAGGATGAACTTATTCCTATGTCATATTTGTATTGGAAATACAAATACAAAAATGAACTTAATTTCTATGTTTATTTTTGTGTTGAAGACACACGTAAAAAGGTAGTTCATTTTCTTATGTTTATATTTGTGTTAAGAACACAAATAAAAAGGCAATTCATTTTTCTAATGAATTGATAATCTAGATCAATTCCATTAAAAAGTGACAAATCATATTTTAATGTTGTATTGATAAACTAAATCAATACAATAGAATGACAAATTTTATTTTGATAATGAATCGATAAATCAGATCAATTCAATAAAATAAAATTAAAAGTAATGGCAAACTCTGAATTTCGGATGACCAATAAAAGTGAATTTTGTTTGTCTAACAAATTCGGTATTTTAATTCATTTCTCCTGTTTTAAAAAAAAAATGAACATTTTATTCTAATGTTCATTGCCTAACAAAAGTTGTTCATTTATTGTTAATATAACAAATCAAAATGATAATCTTGTTTTGTCGAAAAAAAATTCTCGACACACACTGGAATTGATCCGTCCAAATATGCTATTTCTATGTCAACACTTCTGATCTAACAAACATGATATTTTTGATCAGTCAACAATACATTTAGAAATTGGTCAACACAGAACAAATTGCAATAATCATGTATACAATCATGAATATGAAATAAATATAAATTCACATTTGAAATAAATAATTAATCTTAATTTAAAAAAAAATTATAGAAACCTCACATTGGTTTGAACTGAGCGGTTTAGATCTGAAATTTGGTCCAGATTTGATGTGCTCAGAAATGGTTCTAGTCAGTTCCATGAGGTAGAGTTTTCTGATACGAATCCAACGCAATCAGTTTCGTTCGATTCCGATCCTGTTTGTAGAAGTTATGATAATTTTTATATATTCGAATTCATTAATCATATGATTTTAATAATTAATTAAATTATAATCTCCCTTTACCCTAATCATCTTCTAGGAATACATCGTTTTGCTGAAACCCATACTTCGACTTGGTCCTTCCTCCGCCGCTCGTCACCAAGGCCGCCGGAGTTCGATCCGAACCCACCACGTCAGAGCACATCTCCTCCACCACCAACGCCCGCCCTGGTGGCCAACTCGAGGCCTTCCTCCGATCAGGAAGTGCGTGCGAACGCACTGGGTTCATGCCCAAAATTTGAATGAATCGATCTATGAAAATTAATCATGTCCATATGATTCTGAAGAACTCAATACCCTCTTCGATCATCGTCTAATATATTTCTGAAATTCATGTGTGGATTGGAAGATTATAGGGATTTATTTTGGTGCGTTCTTGGCCATCAATAGGATATTGGCGGCTGTGTAGTTGTGAATTAGGGTTTACTGTATATGGCCCGTATTTATACTAGTATATTTATTTATTTAATTTTCTTTTAATTCGATAATTCTTGTTTATTGTCATGACTTCCGAATCGAACCCAACGAATGTCACCCCTAGCTAATAACCCCCGTCCCGGACACAATGGAATATGTTTCGTAACCCAATTCGGCTATTACGATATGTTTTTCTTTAAATTAAATTATAAATCATTTAATTATTAAATTCAAACGTACATTTTAAATTACCGGGGCCACATACGGGCTCAGAAAAATTACAGAAAAATTATTTCTAGTTATGGTTTGACGATACGGTTCTAACAAGACTAATTTCATCGAATTCTGAGACCGTTTGAAAAATGGCCATTTTCAAGTCGATTAAATTTGACCGAAACTGACAAAACACGTTTTCCTTTGCCACGCTCACATATTAATTCGAAAAATTATGAAAATTGAAACCTAGCAATAATTTGACATTCCGGTTCCAACAAAAGTGGTTTCATCGAAAACAGAGGTCGTTTGCAAAATGGCTATTTTTAAGGGCTATATATTATATTAAAATATATATAAATTCTACAATGACTTTTCTAAATTTTAAACTGGACATAACTTTCTATTTTCAAAGTGAAATTTCAATTTTTCAGATTCGTTAGAAAGATATGATCAAACAGATTTAAATATTTCTTGTTTCGTTCAATTCTGATTTAAAATGAATCTTGTACATTCAGTCAAAGTTCAAATTCAAATTTTCAAACTGCAGCGCTGTTTTAAAATCCTTTTATAATTAAATTAAATTTATTCGTTTTAAAATAAAATTTTTTAGTCGTTCTTATTTGAAATAGATTATTTTAAATATTGAAATCCATTAAAATTTCTAAAATAAAAATTTTAAATTGGCCCCAAATTTTGGGTCGTTACATGTAGTCTATGTTTGAAGGTAAATAGTAGACGAAATAGGTAGTGCATTTATATCCTAGGTTCAAGCAATGCATGAACAATGCACGAACAAATAAAGGAGTATATCCTAGGTTCAAACAGTGGGCTAGACAAATGATGTTTTAGCCTACCTCATTGACAAAATATATATAGCATTGACAAAGTGGAAATATAACAAATTTAGAGCCTAGCAAAGATTTATGCAATGCATATGCATGAAGCATAGGTGTGATGTATGTATCATTCTTGTAAAATGTATATAGCAAACGGTAAATGCATAGTTTACATGCTCAAAACACAATTCAGCTTAAAAGGTAGTTGGTAATAAATCAATTTATAGCCTAAATTATGAAGAAGAAAAATCAAATTCCTAATGTAAAAATAAACCACAAACATGAAGCGTGTAATAACCCGGAAATTCTGAGCCAGTTTAAAAATTTTTTTTGGCAACTTCGACGAATTTTGAATATTTAAAATGAATTATTTTAAATAATATCGACGAGAAATTTATTTTGAATATAATTCGAACGAATATATTTATATACGTCGTCGTTAGAATATAAATAATTATATATAATTATAAAAAGAATTGAAAATGGCGCGGTAGTTCGATAATTCGATTTCAAACTTCAATTGAATGTACCGGGTGCAAAACAATCCGGATTTTAGCGAAACCAAAAATATTAGAATCTAGTTGAGAATATCTTTCCAATGAATCTGAAAAATCGAAATTTCATAGCGGGAATCAAAAGTTATGCCCAGTTGAAAATTCAGAATAGTCGCTATGTAAATTATACATGGCCCAAAAAGTCAAATTTTGCATACGGATGAATTTGGACTCGAAACCACTTCCATTGAGTTCAAAATGCCGTTTAAAACTCCGAAAAGTATAAGCTTCGATATATTCCGATATCCGGAATAGTGGCTATGGGCTGGAGTTGTTCGGTTAACAATACATAGCCCTTAAAAAGTGAAATTTTGCATACGAGCTCAGAATTCGACGAGATAAATTTTATGGATTCACAATGACAAATTATTGTTAAGTTTCAAAGGGCGCGTCGAACGGAGTTAGTATGTGGCCGTGCGAGCTGAAACAGTTCAGGGTAAAGCGAGCAGTCATTTTACAAAGGAACATTATTGATACGACCTCAGAATTCGATTTCGTTTTTTTTTATGGATTCGTATCGTCTTTTTGAGTTAGCATGTGAGCGTGCGAGGAGAAAATGTGCGCCAAAATCGCATTTTTAGAGCTTATCTGAGCATTTTCGTGATTTTTTTTGAATGGTCAAACGAACTCGGAATTCGACGAAACTTGTTTCGTTGGACTAGTCTTCACGTCTACTATCTCGTGTCTGAAATCCGCGGCGATTGGAGATCGTTAGCGTTCAGGCGATACGCGAGAAACTAGCATATAAACACTTTTACTTCATTTTCTCTTCATTATTTTCTTTCTCCTTCCTCCAAAAAAAATCAAAAATGGAGACCACCCTTCCTCCTTGCCGCTGCCCACCCCCCCCACCCCCTCAGCCACCGCCGGCCTCCCTCCGGGTGCCGCACCCCCCTCCTCCTCCCCCTCCTCCTCCTCTTCCTCCTCCTCTCTCTCCTCTCTCCATTTGCAAACCCTAAGCCCCAAATCACCACCACCCGTCTCCGTGGACCCCACCGCCGCACCTCAGCCCCTCCCCCACGCCCAATCAGGTCCGGCGCCCCTTCCCCCTCCTCAATTCCGGCCGTGGGCCACCCGGTCACCAAAAACCCATTTTACACTAATCGCCCGTTTTGCAAATAAGCCCCTGACCGTATTTCGCCAATAACTCCCAAACGGTGCGTTTTTGGCCAAAGTACCTCTAGATCAAAGTTGTAGAGAACGAAATTCTCTTCGATTTGGCTATATGGAAGTCGTGTTTTGGAGTTCGGAGCTGCTCGGAAAACGCGTGCGAAGTCTGTTGTTCAAAAGCTGAAATAATCGTGTACTTTTGCGAATTCTGGCGAATTGGAGCATTTTTGGCAAAAAGTCTCTTAGGCGAAAGTTGTCCGGAATGGCGCGTTTAAGCTAGAAAAAAAATGGTGTGAAGATCGAAGCTCGTTTGCAAATTCTAGGACCCGAACAGCGAATCCGGGCGTCAGAAAAAATGTGAGTTTTCTCCGTTTTAAAGCTTCTATGGTTTTTGACATATGAAGTAGAATAAAAATATGATTTTTATATTATAGGAAGAATAAAAATATGATTTTTATATAGTAGAGATAATAAAAATACGATTTTTATATTATATAGATAGTAAAGATTTGATCTTTACTATATGAACAACGATATAAAAATAGAATTTTTATCTATATAATAGTAGAATAAAAATGTGATTTTTATATATATGGCAACAATATAAAAATGTGATTTTTATATATGTAGTGACTACGGGCAATGAAATTGGCAAAAAGGCGAGCACGACGAAGATTTCTACATAAGAAGAGTCGTGGCATTTGGTTTAGCTAGTCGGTGAGAATTTCTCACTCTTCAATCTCTTTTTCTAGTTATAAATATATACTAGGATGCAGACAGTGTTTAGTAGCACCCGACACAATCGTCCACAGACCATGGACTTGTTTGTTTGGCTGTGTAGTTGGTTAGATTATTTGGGTTGAATTGAATTGTTTGGTGAAATGAAATTGATTTGATTGATGTGTGAATGGCGTGGGCCTTCACTAGACCGGGGATAAGGCTAGGCCTCGTCCCGTTTCTAGTATCGCGCCGTTATGCCGCCGAAATTTTCTAAAATAAGTTAGAAAAATAAAGATATCATTTTATTTAATAAATGAACTGAATAGAATATTTTCATAGGTTGAATAAAATGTTTTATCGTTAAAAATAATTTGATCGTTGAAAATATAATTTTTAACGTGAATATGAATATATTGAATGTGAATAAAATAAATATTCATTTACAAACCGGACAGTTTGTTTATGTACACCTATTTGAAGGACATTGATTGGGACGATAAATTTTACACATCGCCCAACTGCACAAATAAAATCTGTGTTTGATTGTTTGAAACCCCACACGGGTATTGGGATAAAACACGGCATACACTAATCCCAATAATTAGTTATATGTCGATCGATTGATTGACAGGCTGTTGTAAGCATTAGATATCTATATTTGATGCTTATACAGTGTAGTGCACTTTGGATGATGGTTGATTATTTATCGTTGCTATTATATACATGTATTGTATGGAATCCATATAATTAACTTTATATGGTAATTGATTTGGCCTCATTCCAATTTAGAAGATAAAGAATTTTATAGAATAAAGGTTCATGTGTTGACAGTACTCATCCGTTGAGATTAGTCATGTGTTGAATGAAGTATTTTAATAATAAAATTTACATCTTTATCTTTATAGAATAAAGGTTCATGTGTTGACAGTACTCATCCGTTGAGATTAGTCATGTGTTGAACGAAGTATTTTAATAATAAAATTTACATCTTTATCATATATGAAATTAGAAACTAACTGGAAAATAGATAAGATGAGTGGTCTCCTGGATATTGATCTGATGTTGGTTTCGGCCTTCGGGGTTAATATTTAGGGAATCGTTCTCTTACTAATTTACGATTGGAGTCTGATTTGAAATCAAACGATAGATACCATAATTTTTATAAAATATATTAAATAACAAAAATAGTCACATGTGGATAGTACTCATTCGTTGAGATTAGTCGTGTGTTGACAAAAATATAGAGTCATGTATTGAAAGAAGTATAGATTCATTTGTTGAATAGAATAACGAAGTAGTTGAAAAATATAAAGCCGTGTTGATTAGAGATGTGCTATTTTGATACGAACGATATTTATATCGATTATATTCGAATTTGAATTGAATTGAATAGAAAACGAATTTGAATTGAATTGAATAGAAAACGAATTCGAATTGAATTGAATTGAAAAGAAAATGAATTCGAATCGAATTAAAAATCGATTTGAATTGAAATAAAATAGAAATGAAAGTAAAAAGGATTTATAATAGAAAATTCAATTTTGATTTGAATTTGAAATAAAGCTTGAAATTGTTTTTGAAACAAATTTGAATCTATTTATAAAATTCGTTTTAAATAGAAATCGACGAAATATATATAATATATATATTATAAATATAATATAATGGCTTGAATAGAACGCGCCGCGCCGCGGCAGTTCGCGAATTTCGATCATTAACTTCGAACGGACATTACGGGAGATCCGACCGTCGGATTCTCCTAAAACCAGAACCGTTGGGTTCGTATCGAAAAGAGCTTTCTAACGAATATTAGAAATTTGAAATCTAACGGTTGGATTTGGAGATACGTCCAAATACAATTTGAAAAAGGTCGCTATAAGTGCAGTTCGATGGCCGTTGATGGAAATCGACTGTACGGGCCTTGATAAAATTATTAAAAATATCAATAATTTGTGTAAAATCATAAGAAATGATTTGGGAAAAATTGGGATGAAAAACTCCATATTTG
The DNA here is from genome assembly GCA_030737875.1 of Allium sativum. Taxonomy (NCBI): domain Eukaryota; kingdom Viridiplantae; phylum Streptophyta; class Magnoliopsida; order Asparagales; family Amaryllidaceae; genus Allium; species Allium sativum. The sequence goes on from CM060922.1 coordinate 1,048,335,692, forward strand.
AAAAGATAAAAATAGATTTTTATCGAAATGAACTAGTTTTGAACTAAAATTAAAACCCGTTTATTTTTTAAATAAATAAATTGGATTTGAGATGGGTTTTAAATAAAATTGATTTGTGGGTTTATCGTGAACGGTGTTTTAAATAACATTTGTTCTTTAACCCGATAATAAATAGATTATGATTTGGGTTTATCGTGAACTGTGTTTTAAATAACATTAGTTCTTTAACCCAGTAAAAGGAGTTTTAATGAATCTGCAATTAGATGGAAACGTGAATTGATAATCTAAATTATCAAATTTGGCAAATAAGCGAGAATGGAGTATCACCAGTTTTGCTCCAAAGCGATAGTTAAATCTTTAATTAGATTTGAACGTGAAATGGTAATTAATTTTACCGATAACACCGTGGTGTTAGATATGGAGTATTACCAGTTTTGCATAATGGGATGAATAGGTTGGGATTGGGAAATAAAATAAATAATTACTTCGGTGTGGTTCGCTAATCTCGACTAGTTTGAAAAACCATAATTTGGTTTGAAATGACATCCAAAGGAAGATTAAAGGATAAATTTTAAAGAAATTATCTTGGATAAAATTAATAGGAATCCTTCCCTAAGAATTGAAATTTAGAAACTAGCTGTAGATTAGTTAAGATGAGTGGTCTCCTGGATATTGATCTGATGTTGGTTTCGGCCTTCGGGGTTAATATTTGGGAAATTGTTCTCTTGCTAATTTGCGGTTAGTGACTAATGAATTGGAATGAGGCGTATGTTGTGTTTGTGTAACATTTGTTTTTAATATACGCGGGTTGTTCGGAAAGTCCGGGTTTATACCCATTCTGAATAACCGATTCGACGATATGTCGAAGATGAAGACAGTGGTCGAAGGCCGGAAGTCTTCACATCGTTTGGATAATTACTGACGATCCTGATTGGGTTGTACACCCAAGAGGATGGAAATAGTTGGTGGTCGTCCAGACGTACTTGGAGATCGATGGATATGCGAGGAAAGTGCCTCCGGTTTCGTTCAGACCTAGAACGAACTTGTAAATGGATTGTGTGTCTGACATTGGATTTTATTCTGTGATGATTGATTTCTGTTAAATATATATCTGTTTGGCGGCGGAGAATTTATTCTCTTGCTTAACGCCCTTCTCTGAGACGTACGAGCTTAGAGGTTATATATCGATAGATATCAATCGCATGGCATGAATTGCCTGTGTGGCATGCTGAGTTGCATGGATCAAGGCTTCTGTTGAAAAGCAAAGTCTTGTGGTTGATGATCAAAGCACGGTCTACGTGGCAGCTTTGTGTATAATGTGAATTTGCGAGCCTCACACCTCGGTATGAGTCAAAAACGGGATACGGACTGCAGGGAGAGCACGACGTTTCTTTCTAGCTTTGGTGGTGTCAGTGACTTACCAGCCCTGACATTTATATACTTTTCACCTATGTGGTTGTTGGATGAGGCGCCTCGATTTTAGGTCTGTAAGGACCAGGAAACGTGTGTTCAGGAATTGCCAATCCTCTAACGTAAGTGAGGACCGGCCCTGAAGCATCCAGGATTGCCCAGAGTGTGTAGTCCTGAGACATTTGCTAGAGTGTCTCGAAGGCGGAGAGGAGCTTGCCCCTTGCCTCGCCTCATGACGGAAATCCAATTTCCAATACGTGTATTTCGGCTTTATTTGTAGAGCCTAGTATGGCGACATAGTGGTATGGGGCACTTATGCCGTCTATGATTTATATTTACGATTGAAATTGTTTTGACACTATACACTTATTATAGTATCAAATGATTTGTTTTAAACGTATCAAGCATGTTTGGCTATTATAAGGGAAAACCCTATCCTCCGGCTTGCGTTGCATTGTGTGATGGGACCTGGGTCATATAATAGCTTCATTTTTCAAAAAGCATTGCGTTGTTTATTCTATGCACTGGTATTCTTGGGAGGAAACCCGTTCCATGTTATACGGCGTGGTCCCTTGAATTACTCTCTTTTAAAGTAAAGCTTTAAATAACTGTTTTAGTTCTCACACCAGTCACATGACTGACCTGGAGTTTATTGTTTTAACCTAAACTCTGGGTGCCCTTATTTTCGACACGGGCAGCTAGTAGTTTTGGTTTTGCAGATTTATATTCACAGGATCCTGATTTACAGCTGCAACGATGCTCGGAAAGCTCTGTATCCGTGCATTACTTTCAGTTGTGTTTTATATTGTTTTTCCGCTGCTATGTAATTTATTGTAATCTCTGATATTTATTGAATGTATATTTATTCATACTCTGTATATTCTTCTATCTGATGGAATTGTTGTAATAGCAATGAAATGTTCTTTCGTCTGCGTTCTGATTTGTCCTGTTCTCAAAATGATCAGGGGTTTCGAACGGTCTAGATCGGTTTAACGACTGATCCGGATCGAGCGAAATTCTCGGCCGTCACAAAGCATTGAACATCACTTTTAATAGTGTAAATTTGAGACGAAATAAGTTCAAAGATTTACCAAAAGTAGCACCATTTGCTGTAAATCTAAAAATTCATGATATCATATGTTAAAATAAATAAACTATACAATTAAAAAAACAGTGCATTACATATGCATAGCAAAGAAAGCATTGCGTTCATACAGAAAACATAATTCAATTTAAATAAGAAGTGGGTAACAAATCAATTTACAACCTAAATTAGGGGAATGTCAAAATCATAATGAAAAAAAACAACATTATTATGGAGCCTTGAATATAACAATTAATAGTGCAGGTTCAAGAGGAAACAAATTCAAGGATTTACTAAAGCATCACCATTAGCTGTAAATCTAAAAGTTCATGATATCTGATCATAAAAAAGACTTAAACATGTAAAAAAGTTAACTAAAACACAGTAAAGAATATACCCATCAAGCTAGGAAATCTGCAATCGCCAATTCGGATTTCAAGTGATGGAATGAATGAATTCGATTTCAAAAGCTTAAGTTGTACATAAACTTCTTGGGGATTTTCTGTTATTTCGATAGCTATAGAAAAGGGAAACGATAATTAGCCATAGGTGGATGAATCTGCTCGAGATGACGACGGATCTGGAAGACGATGGATCTGGGTTGGAGATGTTGGATGTGGGAGAACACAGTTTGGAGAAGGCGGCGGTGTTTCATGAAAAATGGAGAAGGTGGAAGGCAGATCGAAACTTTTGGACGACACGTAGGGTTACGGGCATTTTGGGAATTTCAAAAGGATGCTTTGTAATTTAGTAGAAAGAGTTTTCATTATTAGTAGGAAAGATAAATTGAGGAAGAAACTTGAGTTCGACATTAGTGATTTGGATTTCATAAAGGTTTCTCCTTTTAGGAGAGCTATACGGCTTGGGACAACTCGGAAGTTAGCTCTCAGATTTACTGGGCCAATAAAGATTGTTGACATGTTCAAGAAATTGGCGTACCATGTGGATTTTCCTAAGCACTTATTGGTTATCCATAATGTTTCCCACATTTCTCACCTTAGGAAGTGCCTACACGACTCTGCCTTTAAAGTCGAGCTTAATCAAATTGGGGACTTACTAAGATCTAGTCAGTTCTGTGGGTGCCCCTTTGCATCGCATGAATTATGGAGCATGAAATCAAAAGGGTTCGCAATGAATGCATCAACCTCGTTCGAGTATAATGGGGAGGTAACCCTGCGGAAAGAACATCGAAAGCGGAAGAAAAGATGAGGCAAACTCATCTAAAGCTTTTATTTATGGTTGCATTGTAGCTGCAGGATTGGTCGGTAGGAATTGTTTGCAACACAAATGCACCGACCACTCATATAGAAATTATATGCATATTAAGATGTTTTGCATATATGCAACATCACATGTTACACTTTCATGCTAGGACTGGGCTCACTTTAGTAAGTCTGCAGTGCATAATCACATTGAGTGTGGATGTTTCATGGATATTCAATAAATAACTTGGGTGTACAACATGTTTGTTAGCGCGACTTGTGTTTTACGCCCCTTCGAAAGGATTTCTGGACAAAATCTCTTTCAAGGGGGAGAATGTAACACCCCATGAAATATACCCCAAATAGACATAGATAATGAAATTTATAATAAATAATAATAAATTAATAAAATATTAATAGGATAAAAATATAGATTTTCGGATAATTGTGAATTGAGCCACAAAATTATTACAATTGTATTTGCGGCAAGATTTCAGTTTGTTTTTATATTTTACATGTCGGAAATGGGGTCCGTATGAAAAAATTATTCACAAATCAAGTTATATGAAAATTGTATACACACAGGATTTAAAATTCAAACTGTAGGAATATAAACCAGGAATAAAATAATGTACTTTTAGCATAAAGAAATAATCCTTGGGAATTTTAAATTATGTGTATCACTATTTCAAATCTCGAACATATCGCTCAAGATCTCCTCCGAGATCTCATTTTGGGCTCCTTCCGAAATGAAACAACAAATATCACTGTAAATCTCCTTTCGAATATATCACCCAAGATATTGCAATATCGAATGGTATATTGACCGATACGAAATACTGGAATATCATCCGAGATCTTGGACTTTTTGGTTAAGGTTTAAATCTGTGTCTAACCACAACAATAATTAAAAAGCTCAAATCTAGCCATGATAATCTCCTGCTATTTTACATTTTACATGTTAAATGACCATATTGTATGTTCATATATGTTCTACAGTGCTTATGATTTTCAAATTCGTCTTTTTTAACATGTTACCTATGAAATTATGCATTTTATGGTCTACTTATGTTGTATTTTTAATGTTTTGGATTTTTTAATGTTTTATGTGTAACAATAATTCGTTTTCATGGATTATATGTTTTAAGAACTAATCTATTTGCATTGTGTTATATTTCTGATTTAAGCATATTATGTTTAGAGTATGAATTATCTTTCATAAATTAAGAATAATAAAGTGATTGTTCAATTCAAGTTTATGTTACTATGTTTTCAATAGCATTCATAAAAATCATTTTTTAAGAGTATCATTTTTTAACATATCATGTACCCCGAGATTGTTACGGTATGAACTTCTAGACACGAGATGAAAATCCGAGATGAACTCCCGAGTTAGACTTGTCCGAAATCTCCCCCGATACGAGATCAAGTCTCTAAAATCTCCAAGACGAAACACGACTGATATCCGAGATTTGAAACCTTGATGTGTATATATAAGTATATATGACAAGACAAGAATATAGAAATAACAGAAAGAATCAATTAGAATTTATTAACATAATTATTAAAATAGGAACGTCAGGGAAATAAGTCTTCGTACGCTCAACCCAGGAAGGGGGTCGACCGCTCCACAAGAGGTAGATCAACCAGTCGGTCGGTCACCCTCTTGTGGAGTAGGTCGACCGACCTCAAGGTCGAGGGTGGATGGGAGACAACTTCTATTAATGGTTTTTATTTATTATGCTTAAACTGGCTGTCCAGATTTTATATAACTAATCCTACGGTCACACACACTCTAACAATTATAAATAAACCCTTAGCCTCTCTCCTATACCGTACATTCATTCTCTTTTACGCCTCCACTATACTTACCCACCATTATTAATTCCAAAAAATAAGACATGTTAGGATTCTTCTTCCTTAACATATCTGTCTACCTTTCTAATCTATTTTTCTTATAATAGTCTTGAATTTGAATATATATATATATGTATATGTATATGTATATGTATATGTATAAGAATTTAATCAAATTCTTATATGTATATATTGGTTTAGAAGGAAGTTTGGAAAAAGGTAATCGTGGGGAAACAATCCAAAAACTGATTCTACGTAGCATCTACATCCTTCTCATTGTGTTATTATGAGTGGGAAATCTATAAGTTTACCGTTTTCTATATTTCGATAGCGTAGATTTATAATGTTATGCCTAAATGGGTTTGGATTTATACCAAATATATATATATATATATATATATAAAAAAATCTGCTAACTCCCTTATATTATCATTTGATATATTAAACTTAGACTTTTGAGTGTTTTATAGTTTTGATAATGATCTGATTCATTTTCTTATAAGTTGTTAATCTTATATATGTACAAAAGCATAAGATTTGGGTGTTTGAAATTTAAATAGGTTTAATCATCTATTTTTAATTAGATAGTTTGAACCTATTATAACATAAGTCACCAAAGTCTTGAGTTTTTATATGGAACATATGAAAAGACAAGTTGTAACAGAAAAGGGATATATATATATATTGTCATGTTACATCTTGTATTCCTTGAAGTAATCTTTCAAACCTAGGTTACAAGTTATTTTGTATATGCTTGTTTATTTCCCTGTTATTGATTGAATGTGAATATACATTTTATGCTATGTTAAGGAAGTTAAGGAATAACTTGTAAACCTAAATCTTGTGGTTTGGATTGAAATTTTTATGTTTTACGATGTTTCTTTATATGCGCTTAATTTATACTTTATTTATTACTATTTATTCCGTAAATAACATATTATAATTGCACACTAAATATTTTAAATTAGGAAATTAGAATTTTACATGTCTCCATAGGAACTTTGTATGTGTATGAGTATTAATGGCTATTAATGACACACAGACATGAAGTTAACCCCAACTTGTAGTAGAAGCCTACTCGGAACCGAACAGCATATCCAACATCTATAATTATGTTGGGCTAATGTGACTTTAAGCCCAACTTGTAGTAGGAGTCTCCGTAGAACCGCCCGACAAATCTAGAATTTACAAGTAGTCTGTAACCCCCTCACTTTTTTGAGCCTGGATTTCAACAAAAATCGAAACTCAAACCCATTCGAGCATGCAAAGTATAAATATGGTACATGCAAATAAATGAGCACGAGCATAATCAGAGTAAAAAAAACTAACTCACATAAGAAATAAGATAATATAACTAATACCGACTAAGGCAACTACCTTTGATCTATGTAACATCCCGTATTTTTATGGTATAGTAATTAATTTATTTAATTATTTAAATAGTGATTTAGAGATTTAAATGGTTATTTAATTAAATAATATTGAATATTTAAATAATATTTATAATATAAAAATATATTATAATTCCGAAATAGTCAAAAATAGATGAATTCACAATACTGTGTGAATTGGATCATTTATGATATTTAATTCAGTTTAGAATTGAATTAGAACAACGAATTTACTATTTGAACGACAGTTGAAAGTATGAATTATAATATAATTATAATCGAGCCAGTAACGTCGCGGTAGTTCGTAATTTGGCGATTCGAACTTTAACTGGATATAACGGATCCGATATGAGTCGGAATTCTGTGAAATAAGAAACGATGGGATCTTGTTGATAATAATTTTCGTATGAAAGAGAAAATTTCAGATTTTGTGTTATAGATTGTTAGTTATGGCCAAATCAATTTTTGAAATAGTCGCTATGGAAATCGTTATTAAAATATAATGTTTATTAATTAATATAATAGCGTTTTAATATAAATTAAATATCGATTCAATATGGGATTTTTAAATATTGATTTTGTTAACCCTCTTTTTGGCAAGAGTCTCAACGAACAGGACCGAAGTCCAAACGTGCAAATCATATGCAAGTCACGCTTCAGGAGGCCCATCAGGGGCACAACCTAAAGCAATGGCACATCGGCCCAAGTCCAACTCAGTCAGATTGACTGTGCATTACCAGAAGAATCGCTCACCAGGACGACCGAGTTTTCCGCCTCCAGAAAGAACTCGTCGACCGATTATCTCAGGCCAGCGTGGAAGATTTTTGCAGAGCTAGTCCAAATAATATCCCGACTTTCAAGGCAATAAAGGCGGTCAAACCATATACGGATAAAGCTCTACTTTTAATGAACCTCTCCGTGGATGCTACGTCAGCCACAACTTCCGAGGATACTATTTATGAACAGTGGAATCAGTCCTTCAGCCACAATTCAAGCCAATAGATGGATTTCACATGTCTAGGCTTTCCCGAAATGGTCGGACCATACCGCAACAACCCAAGTTGCATTCTCCACTTATAAAAACCCCTAAGATTAAAGAGGAAAGAGGACCTTTAAAAGAACTTTTGGGGACTTTTGGCCAGACGACTTTCTCCAAGCTTTTCATCTCTGCGCTTCTCCATAACTTCAATCTCTCTAAAAAGAAAGTAGAAGGGAAGACAGTCATTTTCTTTCTCTTCTTCAAACAAAAAGAACATTGTACTTGTAATTAAAAAAAGAGAAATAATATATAAAGTGGACGTAGGCATCGTCTTTGCCGAACCATTATAAAAACTCTATGTGTGCTCCCCGTTCTTTTACTTTTTATTGCATTTTTAATCTTTATTCGTGGGTTGATCACGCGATTGGGGGTTGATCGTCACTAGTAACAAACTTTTGACGTCAACACTTTGGCGCGCCAGGAAGGGGTAGCACACCGACATCGCCATCGAACTCCTGCTTATCTCAGGTCATGGTAAACAAACGAAAGAAAGATGCAACATCCTCTCGTCCTGCAAACGCCGATGCATCCAACACCGATGCTGCAGAAGTAAGCCACGAAATTTCCTCTCATGACGACATGTCTCGATTCCTTAGCCGGGACGACATGGATAAAATCATGGTCGAACTCAGAGACCATATGACATCTCAGGGTAAAGTCCTTGAACGACAACAGCAGTTGATGGATCACCTTCTCGGTCGATTGGAAATAGGGTTGAACGCTTCAACGTCAATTCCTCCACAGGCCGAGATTAGGACAACCGCTGACCCCCAGTTTACTCGAAATCAGGCCACCGATCGGGCGACACCTTTATTTCATCCTAATTTGGTCCCACCAACCAATCAAGCCCAGCCAAAAGTATCGCTTCCAGCGACCATCGTTGTTGTGGCCACAGAACATCAGGAGACGGAAGATCAAGATCTAAGTCATCTAGCAAATATGCCTCCGCTCTTTGAAACATCTCGACCTATCGAATCGGTCGAGCTACCACCGGGTCCCTCAGAATCAACGCCATTCCCATTACAACTCGGGATCTTGCCACAGGCCAGCCTAACCGCTCTTCCTTTTCAACAAAGAGTTGGAGTAACCTTCTCTTCGAATGAGGGAAGCCAGCCTACCATGCCGGCCCTCACCGTAGCAGAATAAAACGCTACCGTAAACCCTCCTAATCTCGCTTCAAGTGGGGGCAACCCTGGCCTCCAAACATTACATGCTATGCTGGATCAGCCCAGACCCTTTGTTATAGGCATGGCTTGACCCACGACTCATTAGGTTCAAGAGGGGACATTCTTCCCAGATCCACCCGCCAGATCTCACCTTCCCTCACACCTTCACTCAAATCTCGGAGGTCGAGCCCAGCCAATGGCCACCCTTCCGAGCATGCTTTTGTCGGATCATCGTGCAGAACTGTAACACCCCGTAATTCTGTAACACTAAGATTCACAAATCAAGGCAGAATTAAATTTTAAAATCAAAATCAAGGGAAATGGGTTATGCCATTGAATTCGTCTCGGAATTCTTCATGAAAACGAGTCTGAGTTTGCGAGAATCAGAGTCCGTATGAAGGAGATATGACCCTCCGAAGTTTCAGGAATTTTCAGAACAGAAAACAGCTCGAAATTCGAATTCAAACCCAGAAGCGGGCTGGGCGGGAAATTTCCCGCCCAGGACCCAGGTCGATTGGGGAGTCGACTGGGTAGTCGACCCCCCTGACCAGGTCGACTGGGTAGTCGACCTGGGGGTCGACCTGCTCCCGAAATCCAGTTTTTGAACCTGGTCCGTTCTGATGTATTTGGTCACGTTTTCTGCCTAGATTCATCCGCCTACTCCTATATAAACAACCTTAGTCTCCTTCTCTATTCACAATTCTTTTCTACCCTTATGCTGCCTCTGAGAAAATGTATAAATAAATAAAATAATATGTAAAATAAATCAAGACGAGGAAATGCTGCTCAAGACTTTCAAGAGGAGATTCAAAACAAGCTAGGATTCAAGTGAAGATTCAAACGACTTCAACGACTGTTTTTCTACGAATCTCATCTAATCTCTGTAAGTCGGTTACTTTTTAGATTTGAACGTTTTCCCTATTCGTGACATGAAATTAAAGGAATAAAAGAATATGCCAAATCTTTCTATCAGTTCTTATATCCTTGGACCTAATTAAGAACTGTTATGATTCGATGACAAATAAGACTGTGACTATGAAACTATGGACCTTAAAACCATATGCCTCTTTGACTATGAACATTGCCTATGAACATTGCCTATGACTGTGACTCATGACTGTGAGAACTATTTTCCTTTGACTATGAACATCGCCTATGACTGTGATTCATTAACTGTGAGGATTTATTGCCTATGACTATGGATATAAGATTATTATTTATGCCCATGACACTGTAGTTACAAAACCATGTTGTACCCCAAATTGGAATTATATTGGACCTAGGCTTGACTTTCTATTTCAGTTTATTCTTAGACCTTGATCATGGGAATTTACCTATTAAGTTAGGTCTACCCATGTTCTTGAATCTATACTATTCAACCCTTTTCATGTCGTAATCTATATGCCTGTGAATTATTATCTTATGCCAGTTGTTATATCCGTTCTTTCATGGCATTTTGGTTCATTCCCTTTTATCCACGAATCTAGCTTTATTTATGATCTAGGTTGAATCACGATTATACGAATGATGGGAATACGTTTTGGGGAAAAACATGAAATTGACTAGACTTGGAAATTGGCATAATTTGGGAACATGCATTATAGCATGACTATTAAGGTGAAAATTAGAATAACAAGTCTAGTTTTGACATGAACTGAAATTAGAATATTAAATCAGAATTGGGTGGCTAAATTAAGCATGATAAGTATATTAGCATAATTTACATACATTGGGCGTAAATGGTAAATGGTTAAATGGGCCACAAAATAGGTAGCTAGTATGCAAATTAAGTTTTGGGCATAAACGGTGAACTAGAATATGAAATCTAGTTTGGCATAAACTGTAAACTAGAATATAAAATCTAGTTTTGGCATGAATTGTAAATGGGGGTGTTGGATCTAAATTGCTATAAACTGTAAGATAGGCAAATCAAGATTTGGGCCTAGAATACAAGTCCATTAGTAGGCATGGCAAATGTATAGGGTATAGGCCAAATTTATTTTAAAAAGGGAAAATGGACTTTAAGGATAAGCGGTTAAACTTTGTGGAAAAATTGTTAACAATTTATTTATATACAAAAGAAAGGTTTATTAATGACATCTCTTTTAATAATACATACACTAGAAAGTTCTAGGGTGACAGAGAGGATAGTGTCTAGGCTTGGGTTTGGAAAATACAAGTTTCTTGCTCTCCCTGGCTATCCCTAACTGATCCGACGGACGGGATGGTTACTTTCAAAACCTGATTTGAAAATTAATCAAACCCTTTGAACTTAGAAAACCCGAATATGCCTAACCCGAGGTTAGACTGAGTTGCGATGTAAACCTGCCCGGAACCAACCGACACATCCAGTATTCACAACAATATCTGTCTAATGTGAGTGGTCGCGGCTTTAATTTATTTAGTTAAAGCTAGGACAAGAATGGTAGGGTTAAGTTAACTAAGACACTTAACCAATTCAATATGATAACCAAACCGATGGGTGGGGTTAGGTTCATACTGACACTTCACAGTTAAGCTAGAATGGGAGGGTTAAGTCCATAGGAACACTTAACCAACTTAACACAGTTAAGCTAGAATGGGAGGGCTAAGTCCATAGGGACACTTAACCAACTTAACATGGTAACAAGATAAGATTTGTAGGGGTTAAGTAACTAAGAAAATACTTAGCCAAATTAACATGTTGACTAGACTAGGAGGTGGGGTTAAGTAAAGTTAATACACTTAGCCAAATTAACATGTTAACTAGACTAGAGGTTGGGGTTAAGTAAAATTTAATACACTTAGCCAATTTGATATGTTAGCTGGACTAGACCGTAGGGTTAAGTAAACTTGAGCACTTGAGCACTTAACCATCAGATTGTGATAAAGGAATAGGGTTAAGTTTAAAACATGAAGGGATAATACTTAACCATTAATAACATGTTAGTTAAAACAGACGGGCAAGGTTAAGTTAAAAAGGAACACTTAACCAATACAGGATGAATGGGTAGGGTTAAGTAATAAGAAATACTTAACCAATATAACTTGGTTTGTGGTAGGGTTAAGTCAACATGAATTACTGATAACACTTAACCAGTTTAACAGGATAAATGAAGAGGGTTAAGTTAGCTTGAATTGACTAATGACACTTAACCAATCCAAATTAACGGGAAAGAGAACTAAGTAGTAAACCTTAGTTAAAAGGAGCTAAGTAGTAAACCTTAGTTAAGAAAACAACGATTCTGGAAACTAAGTGGTAAACCTTAGTTAGTAAAACTAAGTAGTAATTCTTAGTATAACACGGGAAGGAGCGAATGTCCGTCTGAGTAAAAAGAAGGCTCCAACGAATTGGGTTACGAAGCCCGAGGCTTCGAGGGGATGTGAGGGTAATCTTGGTATCCCTCTGTGAGGCTGCAGATGATCCTCCTGGGCTCACAGAGGTTAAGGTCTGCGTTAGAAGAACCAGGGGTATGCCTTGGTTGCAATATATGGCAACCTAAAGACTAGGATGGACCAACGTGATTCGGCGAGAAAACGGTAGCCCTGTGATAGCAACTCGTCGTCTACCATCCATCTTGAGTCAATCTAGATACGTGAAGCGGAAAGGCGAAGAACTCCAAAAGACCATATACTTGCTATCTAGTTATGGGTGAGGATGTCCATAGGTTAGTGGGGCATAGGGGGCCTGCGTATAGTTCTCATTTTTCAAGGTGTGCCTTTCATTAGTTGAGGGAGGGGTCGAGTGGGACCATAGCCACTGGAATGAAAACAGACCTTAGCATCAGCATCGACAGATATCTGAAAGCTCCCGACCGAGTTCTGTGTTTCTTGATTTGCCCTGCCACAGGACTCGGGCCGCACATTACAGGACATGTGCATCTAGACAAGCGATAACGATTCGCGATACATGCGTGGGGAAGTCTAGGAACATATACCACTCTAGGTAGTGTGTCCTAGACTAGGGGGCATCGTTCGACAGGTAGCATAATCCCTAGTTGGACTAGGTGGCATAAACCCTGAATCCAAGAAGCGTTCAGCAGATAGCGTAAACTCTAGTTGAATCCAGAAAGCACTTGATAGAAAACCCTAGATTAGATCTAGGTAATAAATAATAAATGTATGCCTGAAGGCACTGGAAACTACAGGGATTGGGATCACGTTATCGTTACTAGTTGGGACACTAGTTAGGTGGTGTAGAGATATAGAAACTAGTATAACAAGGAAATAGCGAAGCGGCGAAAGTATTAGAGCATGTCCAGTTTATCTTATCTTAACATATCTTGTGTTAATCTTGTCTAATCTTGCTGACCCTATCATCATGGTGTTATCTTGTATTCAGTTAATTCATGTCGTTTTGTTTTTCCATGTTCACATACTAGAAGTAACTGAACTTACTCAGGCTTTATGTCTGACTCTGTTTTTCTTTCGTCTTCTTTTCTGCCGCCCCCCCTAGGTAGTAAAGGAGGGAATAGTATAGCTCAGGTTAAGTTGGACTGTCACTCTTTCCCAGCTTGAAGATTTGTCGAAGTTTTGCTCTGATTCTCTTTTCAGATGCTATGGCTGGCTCTTGCTACATTAGGGAATATAAATGTTGTTTTATGCTTCTTTATTTGTAAGACAGATGATACTCTGATATTATAAAGAAATCGTTGTACAAACTATTTTATCAATAAAGCAAAGTTTTATTTTCCGCTGATGTAATTTTTTTCTGTCTTGTAATTTATCTGCATCTTTTACCCTAAATGCTCCACAGAACTTAGTGCATTCCCTTTGTGAGTGACACTAACGGATGTGGGGTGTTACAAGAACCCTCTCAGGATGCAGAACTAAGTTCATGGCAACGACTCCTCGGAGATGGGAGCCAGCTTGCAAACATCGTTCGACGCTTCACTCGGGGCAACTCTTCGCAGCAAGACATAGACAGTGTCAATCGCAGCCCTTTCACTAGAGAAATTAGAAATTCTTGAAATCCTCCAGACTTTAGGTTTCCAGCCATCGAGCCATACAACGATCGCATTGACCCGAACATTCACCTCATGCGATAAATGCGACATATGGAATTTCTTGGTGCATCGACCAACTTCATGGCTAAGTGCTTTCCTCTCTTTCTCACAGATATAGCAGGTATGTGGTTTTGGAAGCTAACAACGGAGTTGATCAGTAGCTGGAATACTCTGGTCACCCGCTTCATCGAACAGTTTCGAGTGCATTTCTCTCGACCGAAAAGTGTCATGTTTTTATCTACCATCAAGTAGCGATCCGGAGAGACGCTAAGATCCTTTCTTGAAAGATTCAACGTAGCTGTAGCATCTTTCGATCGGCCCGAGCCATTGATGGTGCTGATGGCAGCCATCGCGGGAGTTCAGAAGAGATCAGAATTCTCAAACTCCTTAACCAGAGATCCCCCCAAAGATATAGACGATTTTTACTCCGAGGCCGAGAGATTCTCCAACAAGAGGATGCCAGCCTTGAAATGGAGAGCCTTGAAGTTTTAGTAGCTAAACAACAAGGTCCACTCAACGGAAATGGCCAGAATAAAGGAGGAGGAAAGGCCCCAGAAAAGGATGAACGCAATGTGCGACCTCGAAATGAAAACAAATATGATCGATACACCGAGCTCAATTCTTCTTTGCTCGATATCTACCTCGATATATGCGAGTCCTTGCCTACTCCAAGACCACCTCGACAAGAACCGACCCAGATGGAACTCGATTCTGGCAAGCATTGTATATTCCACAACGTACCTGGACATAATACAAAAGATTGCCGACATCTGCGTGATCTGATCGAAGGACGAGTCAGAAAACAGGAACTCGCTGAATATGTCAAACATTGCGCCTCGGCCATGCGCCGCGACCCTCTGCTCAAGCTCCTCAGGCTGGTCCGCGAGCTCCTAGAAACGGAAAGGACCCTGAGACTAGCACTTGCGACATTATCATTAATTAGATTTTTTATCTTTTCTTTTGATTTATTTCTTTCAGTAACAAGGACGCCTTGATTTTAGCTCTTGAGAGTGCTCTGTAATCAATCGCTGTCCTCGTAGAATTTCTTTTATTTAGTTGCTTAGCAGTTATGAATTTTACTTTTTGTAAAAGTAGATCATGTTGTTAAATCTTTAAGCCAAGCAAGGATAGTGCTCGCCCCCTGTTTTGTGTGGTCAGCGCGAAAGCCCACCACCATTTTAAACACCTACTCCTTCAAGTGAGTGAGGTCATATTTTCTAAATACGAGTGTGGACAACTCTCTCTTCTTTACACCACTAGCATGCATAGCTCGCTAAACTAACCGACCTAACATGAGTCGAGCAAAAGAAACACTTGCCCTAAGCCAAGCATGGTTTATGCTCGCCCCTAAGCCGAGTATGGTTAATACTCGCCCTCTCTAAGCCAAGCATGGTTTATGCTCGCCCCTAAGCCGAGTATGGTTAATACTCGCCCTCTCTAAGCCGAGCATGGTTTATGCTCGCCCCTAAGCCGAGTATGGTTGATGCTCGCCACCCTCTGAGACAAGCAAGGTTTATGCTTTCCCCTAAGCCGAGCATGGTTGATGCTCGCCACCCTTTAAAGCCAAATAGGATAAAATGCTCGACCCATCCCCCTCCTCCAAAACGAGGATAGTTTGTTTTGTATTTGCAGGAACCAACTCTCGTACAAATGGCAATCATCATCTCGGCCTTAATACGATTCCCGATGATTGTAGGTTTTCTGGCCTTAATACGACCTGGCATGGTCGTCGGGTTTCCAGCCTTAATACAACATCGGACCACCGGTTTACTGGCCTTAATATGATCCGGCGCGACCATAGCAGCTCGAGCGTTTGTGCTTCGGTTCGGATTTCAGAACACATCTTCCTCTGTCGATGAAGATGCTTTCTGAGGGGCAAAGTGTTAACCCTCTTTTTGGCAAGAGTCTCAATGAATAGGACCGAAGTCCAAACGCGCAAATCATATGCAAGTCACGCTTCAGGAGGCCCAGCAGGGGCGCAACCTAAAGCAATGGCACATCGGCCCAAGCCCAACTCAGTCAAATTGACTATGCATTACTGGGAGAATCGCTCACTAGGACGACCGAGTTTTCCGCCTCCAGAAAGAACTCATCGACCGATTATCTCGGGCTAGCATGGAAGATTTCTACAGAGCTAGTCCAAATAATATCCCGACTTTCAAGGCAATAAAGGCGGTCAAACCATATACGGATAAAGCTCTACTTTTAATGAACCTCTTCGTGGATGCCACGTCAGCCACAACTTCCGAGGATACTATTTATGAATAGTGGAATCTGTCCTTTAGCCGCAATTCAAGCCAATAAATGGATTCCACGTGTCCAGGCTTTACCGAAATGGCCGGACCATAACGCAACAACCCAAGCTGCATTCTCCACCTATAAATACCCCTAAGCTTAAAGAGGAAAGAGGACTTTTAAAAGAACTTTTGGGGACTTTTGGCCAGATGGCTTTCTCCAAGCTTTTCATCTCTACGCTTCTCCATAGCTTCAATCTCTCTAAAAAGAAAGAAGAAGGGAAGACAACCATTTTCTTTCTCTTCTTCAAAGAGAAAAAACATTATACTTGTAATTAAAAAAAAGAGAAATAATATATAAAGTGGACGTAGGCATCGTCTTTGCCGAATCACTATAAAAACTCTGTGTGTGCTCCGCATTCTTTTACTTTTTATTGCATTTTTAATCTTTATTCGTGTGTTGATCACGCGATTGGGGGTTGATCGTCACTAGTAACCAACTTTTGACATCAACGGATTTATAAAATTCAGATATGTATATTTTGGAGCTGTATGATATTCTATGTGAATATATATGATAATATTAATTTATTAATATTAAATTTAATTTTTTTTAAATATATTTATAGTTAATTGGTTTATTTAGAGCTTTAGAAAATAGTCGTTTTTACAAACAACCTCCGAATTCGACGAAACCAATTTTGTTAGATCCAGAATATTAAATTATTGTTAGATTTCAATTTTAGTAATTTTTGGAGTTAGTATGCGGCCTTACGGATTTTTAATGTGAAAAACAATCGATAATTGGACCTTAAAAAATACGTCGTGTGAGCAAACGGAGTCGGAATTCGATGAAACAAGTTTCGTTGGGTCCGTAATGTCAAACTCTAGTTGTTTGTCTATTTTCATGATTTTTGGATATTATGTGTGATCACGTGGATTTTTAATTGACAAATACAAGTAGTGACATTTTATAAATTAATAAAATAAAATACAAAGCTTACATTGGAAGCTATCTACACTTATAAGACCAACACATTCCTAACCTAACCCTAGAATTTTGATTACTTTGGTCAATACAAAATCCGCTGTCAGTTTTTCCTCTCAACAACCAAAAATCGGCAACCTTAAATCAATATAAAATCAAAGAAAAATCAGAAAATCACAAATCATATATATATATATATATATATATGAAATCGTTGTCACTTGCTTTTTGATTTGGCATAGCTGTTGTGGTGTTCGATTCATTTTCTATCGACGGATTTTCTCCAGTGAACGCCTAGGGTTCCATATTTTGAGTATTAGAAGCATTAATCCTCGAATTGAATAATAGTGTTGGATTTTTGAAGTGATTTCGCACTGGTATACAAAATTCTGTTGATTTCGATGCTTGTGGAGTTCGGTGATTTCCTATAGGCGTCATTTTTCATCTCGATGACGGAAATTATTGGGGAGGTGCGAGTTGAAGGAGGAGAGGCCAACGAGGTTGAGGATTCAATGGAGAGATGAATGGTGATGTCGGTTTGGAAATGTGTGGAGTAATGGTGGATTGGTGAGGGAATGAAATCGCGGCCATAGAGTGGGATGTTTCTGAAGGAAGCGTTGGGGAAGAAGGATAGCGGGTCAAGGGGTTTGGGTACTAGGCCGTCGGGTATTTGTGTGGGTGAGGCCCAATTCTAAAATAAATCAAGTTTATTTTAATTTAAAATTTTATACAAACTTCTAAATTGAATATCTTATTCATATGTTAACCGAAATTGATGAAACAAGATCCTTAGGATCGTATGGATGGACACTACACAATGGAACTGACTGGGAGAGAATTGGAGCTCATTACAATTTATAGCGAAATAAATTGTCTATCTGAATCAACCGACAATTATCGTTATTTAACGGTAACCGTCCAATGTGAGTAAATCTCACTAACTCTGTACAGTTTTATATTTTTATAAATATAACCTAGTATTGATAAATGATGATTGATTGTTGTGTGTTGATTGTTTGGTTGAATTGATGATTTATTGGTTGAAATTGTAGATAACGATATATATGACTCGTTAATCAAATATTGATTATGTTTATCAGAATATTTCATATTGAAATGAAATCGATGTTATTTATATTGTTTAACATCTGTGAATGCAGAGAAACAGGTTGAAGGAATCCAACTGGATTCCTCCAATATTATTACTGTTTATTTTAATATATTGTGATATATGATGTGATATATTTTCTATAATTGATTTTGTATGTGTGGATGACACTGGCACTGTGATTTGGTATTTCTAAAATACCATAAGTAATACTGGGATGTAAAATGGGAATTTTCAAGTGTATATTGAAAATATAATATTTATAAAATCAAAGGATTTTATGAAAGAAATTATTTATAAAATCAAAGGATTTTATAAAAGGAATATTTATATAGAATTATATAAAGGAAATTTTTATATGAAATAAATAGGATAACTATAAAAGGAAATAGTTTAAAATAAATAGAATTATAAAAAGGAAATTGACGAGTTATAAAGGAATAACGAGAAGATGGATTTAAAGTGAATATTTAATAGAAATATGTTTTAACAGATAAATTGAGAAGATTAATTTATAAATAATGTTTTATAAATTAAGTAAAATATTTATCATTTGGATAAATTGGATATATAAAATCTGAATTTATATAGATAGATGAAATCGGTTTCAACACCGATATTTGAAATGGAATTTGAACTTAGTATTTAAAAAGAGAATTTGAATGAGATTATAATTGTTGGAAATGAAATAAGATTTGTATGAATAATTCTGCAAATAAAAATATAAATAGAATTTGGGTTTGAGATATTGTTTTTAAATACGAAATCAAAAGTTTTGATTATATAAAGAGATATTATTCACATTTTATGTGAAAATTTAGTTTAAAGTAAATATTTTGCAGATAAAAATATTATAAAGGAATTTGGGGTTTAAACTAGGAATTTAAATGGAATTACTAAAATTAGAAAATAACTAGAAATTAGTTGAGTTGAATGGCTTTCTAGGTATCGATCTGATGTTGGTTTCAGCCTTCGGGGTTTGTACTTGGGAAGTTGTTCCCTTACTAGTTTACAGTTAGAGACTGATAGAGGTGGGAAGATATTGATGCATAACGTTTTCCAAAGTTAATAACGTATATTTTCTAATTTTAGAAAATAAGGAATTTATGAATATAGGAAAATGATAAATGTGAAATTGGGAAATGAAATGATGATTGATCGGTAAGATTTCCATTTGGGAATACGACCGTTGTTTTACACATGTTTTCCTTTGATAGTTAAATCACCGACTATCAAAGATTTTGACCATTTCTGTTGTCAATACGGAGAGACCAGGATCAGATATATTATTTGAAAACCACTCCATATGGCATTAGCGTTGCGAATCAAATATGATGAAGATAATTGAAGACGGAGTTATGCAAGGGATGTTCAGTAAATCCTACGTAGAAATTGCCTAAGATAGATTTACAGAATTGTGCCTTCGGGTTGTCCAGTCCTAGGACAACTTGAGTGGACGAGTGTCTGACAGAGTATATCTGGTGGATTGCGTAAGTTGATCGTTTCAAACGTATTTACGTTGGTGACGGAGGAATTCATTTCTCTTAGCTTATACCCGTGGTATTTTTGGGAAAATCAATTTGTGATTTGACGGGTATGACGATGTGGCATTCAAAGTAAATGAAATATGATCTGTTAAAGATACGTTATGGCTTCTAGCCTCACAACCGGAAATGGTATAAAATCGGGTAGGTCGCATAGCTAAGTGGTTAGCTGCTAATTAGGGTGTATTGTCACCTGATCTAGAGAAATTCCATTTAGTTCTATAATCTATTTCAATGTTGTCCCTTTCGGGAAACGGTTGCTGATCCCAACCGTTGCTGATAATACATTCGGTACGCTCAAGCGAAATGAGTGACCGGTCATGTTTAGCCTGGGTTACAAGATGTTCTTGATGAACCCGGTGTATTCCTCTCTAGAGATACACTATCGGAAGGTGGTCCCATACCTTGCCTGTTGGAATTCATTAACCAATAAGCACCCGCGGTTTTTAATTATGTATGTGGAACGTGAGATGAAAGCGTTCTGCTAGATGATTATTATATTGTGGTTGATAGACATTATTATAATATCTAATGAGTTTGATATAAAAATTATCGTTCCTTTCAAAAAGGTTTTTGAATGCTGGACCAAGTGTTTTGGATTCTCATAAGGAAAAAACCCGTTCTGTGTTATACGGCGTGGTGTTATGAGATATCGTTTATTTTGTCAAACTGTTTTGAATTGTTTACTCACACCAGTCCCATGACTGACCCAGAGTTTATTTTGTTTTGTTTTCCATAAACTCTTGGGTTCCCAATTTTGTATGGGCAGTCAAGTAGTTGGGATTTTACAGATATACTTGAGGAACTTGAAGCAGGAGGCTTCAGGATTTTATAGCTAGCGTTATTTCCGCTGTGTTGTAAGTGTTGTACTCTGATAAACGTTATTGTATACATATACTGGTTTTATTTCAAAGTTATGTTATATTTTATTCGTTCCACTGTGAGATTCGTGTTACTCTAATTCTATTGTTGTGATCTTATTCTTCTTCTATTCTAATTTTCCATCTTATCTATTCTCATCCTCTAACTTCTTTCATTAACTATCCAGTATTTCCGATGCTTGGATAGTCGACATTGAGTTAAAACTGAAAGTTGTTATGAGGAGGGGTTAGAACAACAAGCCCTAGTGAGTTGAAAATGTATAATACTGTCTACAATACACTAATGTATCCCTTTTTGGTCTTAACCAAAATATATGTATAATAAAGCTAGTAATTCTAACCTAATCATGTAGGGATTTTCACAGGACAACCAGCTACCTTACCCAAGGCCGTATTCTCCAAAGATAACGATATCGCAATATGAGATAGAACTTTTATGCATAAGTATGAAGCCTTTAAATCACTACTCAACTAATCTACTGAAAACTAAGAGGCGGGCTTCCAATTACTTAATATACTAAAAGGAGGTAAATTATCACTATATAACCACTTAATACCTCACTATCAATATAAGATAAGGGCGGATCTATCGATCACTTAATCCCTTACTCAGTGGTTTATCCTACACTGATATAAATTAGAGGATATTAGCTATAGGTCCTACTAATAAAAGGTATCCTCATTTACGCATACACCCAAACCCCCCATAAGGCAAGAAATAGTAACTGGCTACTTAATACCTGGTCTAGCTAGGAGCTCGACACCATTTAACACCCTCCTGGCACACCTCCATGTTACCATCTAGCTGACCTTACTGGATAATTCCCTAGTCACTTAATATTTCTCGCAAGATAAGCAGACACTACCTAAAGGAAGCGGACCTACGCGGGGATTACCGAACTCATATCCAATTGGACATTTAATGCTTTTTATGGGGAGGCGAACTATGCGATCACTTAATATCCTTTTATGGATGGACTTAACTATTAAATACCTCTAATTCTGAGGTAGGCTATGATTAAAAGTTGTTCCCTTAATGATTTCCCATTTCGGGGGACCTATTTTAGGAAATAATTCTCGCTATGCAATTAACCTTCGTCATGGGTTCCTACGGTTAAAAATATCTTACATCAGTTGTGCATATATCCGACTACTAGAAAGTGCTGACTTATGTCACATAAGGCAATTAATCTCGCATCATTAACCTACTAAGTCCAAATCCTTATTTCTAATTATATTAATTCTAGATTAACTAGAATAAATAAGAGAAGTCTATAACTTCCTATCTTAGGATGTATAACTATTTATTTTTGATTGGCCTTAACATTTTCCATAGCGAATCAATACTCATTAATCCCTTTTTATTCCCCCTATAATTCTTTTAATATTTCCTACCATCTATGACCCTAACGGTCATATTTTCTAATGCATTCATTATTCTAACAAATGTCATTTATATTAGTCCTATTCTATTCTAATCTAAATCCTATAACTCCTAATTGTTACTATATTAATTTAATTCTTGTTTGAATATATATATACACATTATACGTTTATTATGTATCTATTTTCCTAGCTGCAGTTACAATCCGTATTCCTAATCACAATTTAAATTGTAACCATTTAGGCATTTATATTCTATTCAATTTATTTTCCAAAAAAAATTGGTTATAATATTCATTTCCTTACTTATGACCCTTTTTATTTATAGCAAATCAATTACATTTATTGCTATAATGATCATAATATTATTTCCACTTAATATGGGTTATATTTCTATATACATCTATATCAAACGGAAATTGTTCAGACATATAATAACAACAAACAATCAGTATAATAACGTTAATTGCGTAGATCGAGACAGATAAGGTTATCATGTGTGTATATATATATATATAATTCTAAATGCATAATCAATGCAGTTACTCATTTTTATTTTATTAACATTTATTATTTATGTTCTGGTCTAAACTAACGACTAAAACAACCATTTTTATGGTTAATCTCGTTTAAGATTCAAAATCTTATAAAAGGTTATTTACTATAATTATTGTAAGTTTTTCCTAAACTACTTAAAAAAGGAAAATTAACACCTTCTAATTCACACGGAAATAAGTAATTATTTGATTTAGAATACATGTTGCAAACTATGTACAAAATACGTTAATTTGCACATTTATTCTTATTTGATTTATTTATGTTCCTGGTAAATTTTGAATAATGACTTTTTATGAAAAAAGTGCAAAAAGGGAAAAATTTACAATAACCAAGTAAAGATCCCAAACAATATCAAACAAAAATATGATTATTATTATTATTTTAACTAAAACTACACAACTACAACTGAACACCCAAATCCTATGAATCTAGAACAAAATACTATACTTCTAATCAAAGTTTTGGGACTGATTTCCAGATCCAGGGGTTTTCAATAATCACAACAAACCTAAGAACAGTTTTAGCTAAGACGATGATAATTAATTAAAAGGGCGTACAAATCCGTACTTAACTTATATTCATAATATTTCAGATTTGACAAAATAATAAATTTGATAACTTTAGGCATGTAATTCAGATTCATTATAAACGAATTAAATAAGTTATTATAAATAATATATATTTCCCACTCACCTGAAAGCTATCCAAATCTGATACAACTTTTAGGCTTACAGTTCCCAAATCCTACAGATCTATAATCAATTTTTAAAGGGGATTCACAAACACAGATTTAGATTTGTAGATCTGAAATATAGATAGGAAAAGAAGGAAATTCAATGATATGAATTAGCTAAGTGAAGAAACACCTCTTTTTCATAAATATGAATCTAATGCCACTAGTCTTGCTAATATGATATTTGTATATGCTTATAGTTTATGTTTTAGAAGAAGACGGAGGATTAGGAATGAAAGAGCTTTGATGCTGCCTTCTAGAAAAAACAATGATAGACGTAGCCGTCACTTGCAATTTTCAACTAGAGAATTTGACCTCCATGTCGACAACCCTAGGTAGAAAAGACCCATTGAATTCGGATTATAAATGGTAGTTATTAATTATGTATTCTTATGTATTTATTTTCTGCCTATCTTTATAATTTATCCATAACTTTATCATATTGACTCTGTTCGCGAAATTACAAACATGAAAGTTGGCCAGATTTCCATTCCGAATGCAATGGTCCAAGTTTCATGGCCAAATTCCATCATTTACAAAAATCTCATTTTTGAAAATCTAACAACTAAATTAATTATTATCAAAATTTCAGGTTGCTACATTCTTCTCTCCTTAAAAGAAATTTCATATCGAAATTTAACCAATAACTATGTCATGATGCTGGCACCTAATTTTCCTAAACTACACAACCAATTAGTATACATCCAATTTTGCAAGTAACATGCGCATGTGTATAGTATACATAATGAATTACAACCAAAAAACATGCATGCATAATGATTCTAAATCGGATCCCTTCATATGTATGCATTTCATTTTTGAAGCACTTTTGAAAACATGATGCAAACATCCTAAAATATATTGTCGTTTTATGTCAATGCAAATTTTTGAAAATGTTTTTCATCCATAACCCTCACACGACTATGAATAAAAGTATGAAGCAACCAATTTTGCATCCAAACCCTAACGCATCTAAACCGTTTCCTATTAATTTCACCTATGCCAGAAAAATGGAGATCAAAGCAGAGAAATTTAATGCTCTTCCCGCTTATAAATGTACCAATTTCCATCCGACAGCGGTATTTTACCTCAATTGCTCTAAAGTTCTCCAAAAATTCCCATTTGTAGACTGCAAAGGCGGCTTAAAATAAGATCTAAATAGAAAAACAAATTAACTGACAACTCGCGCTCATCGACGACAAAGTATAAAAGCAATGTTTACACGACTAAAACAGCTTTTCGCTTGTTATCGTTAACGTCTTTAATGCATTGTCATCCCTAATACCCCACTAAAACACGCAAAAAAATCATTACATGTCTTTTTTAGGCTTTTCATGCGACTAAAAATCAAAATTTTCCCATAAAAATAAATTTTTGCTTTAAATTTCTTTTGTTAATTTCGAAATTCCTTTTGGATACTGCTTTTTTCCATGTTAGATTTGCGCAAAAACATAATTCTGGTAACGTACACCTGACTATATTTAAAGCATCTATTTTTGAATAAAACAGATGTTTAAACATATGAAAACTACCATATCCCAATCCATATTTTTATATAAATCGGGTTATAAAAGAAAATAAAGCAAACCAAATATAAAAAATTTAAAAGAAAAGAGACTTTTTCAAAAAATATTTGCAAATGTTCCAAAAATATATTTTGTGGAAATTTAAACAATTCAAGTCACAAGTTGGCGTGAAAGGAATTTGGTCACACAGAAAAATGAAAAAACGCTAATAAGACACAAAAACAAAAATAAATTTTAGCTTAAAATGAACAGGTGATAGATAATAAATATACCCGTGACAAAACAACAAAAAACCTTTCCTTCACTAAAATTTATTCACTACAGAATTCTATACTTTCCATCTCTAAAACAACTGTTGGTTGAATAAGAAAATGAGATTTTATTTCAAATTTAAATAAAACGAGGAGAATAAGTCAAATATAACTGAAATCCCATTATATCGTTGTGTGATTTATAGGAACAACAATACTAATAGTTACAGACACAACTACAACAACAATAAAGATAAAAAAGATGAAAAAGGAAAGACACATATGATACAAGATACAAAAGGAATCACTTACAAGATACCAGAAGGTCGAGCACCGCGGATGGAGCTCGATCCATTGCCACATCCATGCTAGGAACGTAGCAAGGAAGAAATCCATTGAATCTCATGCACTTGTCGATCCTTCTCCTTGCGGGCCTCGTGAAGATCCTCCTGGATCTAAAGAAAGAGGCAAGCTCGGGTCTCTCTTGACCCGCTACGACTGGTTGCTACTGCTTGACAAGGCAGCTAGTGCAAGAACAAGAGGAGGAGCTAAGGCGGGAGCTGCGGGAATCTGAATACCTATCGTCTTTAGAAAGGCACGGTCAATGGAGTCTAGGGTCTTGTTGACCACGGGTTCCCCCGGAAGAATCACTCCAAAGTGTCGAAAAACATGGGTAAGAATATGACTATAAGGTAAATGGGTCCTCGGGATACCCGCTGAAGGCTCGGAGAGGTGGATCATTAACGCACGCATGCAATTAATGGCTACACGCCAATAGTAGCATAAGTGGCTCGGCGCATTAAAGGGTAGATTTACTCGAAGCTTACTGTCTTAGGAATAATGTTGTGCTAAATGATGCGTACAACTGGACGAGCTATGGGTCAGAAATTATTCGTGTTCCAAGAACCGGCAGCGTTGACGAAAACACGAGAGAGAATATGAGGGTCTGTCATCTCAACGTCGTCCAAATCTACTCCAACAACAGAAATATCCAAGACCTTCGCCAAATTATGGTCGTAAGCTTTATAGGGATGCCCTTCATTTCAGACCGAATCAAACTAGAACCCTCATCAAATTTGATGGCCATCTACACACCAAAAAGACGGATACAACAAGGATAGCACTCGTGCTAAAAGGTATCATGGCATAGGATCCGTGCAATGGCCTGCGGAAGCGAATAACTCCTCTAGATAGAAAAGGAAAAATCAACGAATTTCACCGGGTGTCCTTGTTAACACTCGAAATTAGTTGTTTCCAAATAAGTTTTTATTTTCCTAGGGCTGTGGTCCAAACATGTGTCCTCTTGAGGTATGAGACCGAGGTGTTGTGCTAGGATGTTAGAAGCTCGAGAAGGTGCCATTGAGAAATTGGAAAAATCGGCGAAATAGATGAAGTTACAAATTTGGAGTATAGGAGGGGTTAGATCTAAGGTGCAAGAAATTTGGTGGTGATTGGACGAGAATTAGAGCTCAAAAACTCGATTTTTAGCCTTAGAGGATGTGGGGTAAGTGGGATCGCCCGCTGCAAATTGGGTACGAAGGAGTAAATAACGTTCATTTATTCATGGAGCAATGTATACATCGCTCCAGGCTCCTGGCTGCACCAAAACAGGTAGAGCGGTTGACCGGTTATACGGATGGCGATCGACTGCCCGGTCGACCGCCACCGTCGACCGCGTGCCTTATTAGGGGCCTAGCCCGAACCTTAGCCTAACAGCTCAATTCGACTCCAAAAAAATAAAATTATAATACAACCATATCGCCGTCCCAACTCCAGTGGAAACCTCGTACTGACGTACACCATCCGTCAAGTCAAGAAATAATTTCCCCGACCCCTCCAACCAGCTGCGACCATCAAACAAATGAACGAGTTCTGAAAAGAAAAATTAGCTAGAAAACTAAAATAAAACAACATCCCTTTATCCAGATGACAAATGATGCGAATGATTTACAGAATCAAATACCCCAGCTAAATAGAAATTTCCTTAGTCTCTTTTTTTCTTCGAGAGAAAAATTGAAAACTTTTCAATTTTTTTATAAACTGAGTGTCTCATAATATAAATCTATTTTTAAAATTTATATTCCATTTTATATTATAGACTGGAAAGACCTTCCAATGTCTTGGGTTGTCGAGGTTTTTAAAACTTAAAAGGTTATTTTGTGAATAATTTTCTACATATCATCCAAAATATCCAAAAAGAGGAACATTTAGAATTACAAGTAATAGGCAATAATAATTTTTTAATATTAAGGTATAATCCTTGTCATTTCCAATTTCCTTTTTTTATTCAATACGAATTATTTATTAAAATTACACAAAACCCAACGATTCGAAACATGGTCAGATTTAAAACTCTAGACTCTATTTATTAAATAATTCCTCTAAAATGATAGTTTAAATTTTCTACAACCCATTTTAAATTTCAAAAACAGTTTTAAAAATAGAAATCCCTCTAAATATACGACCAAGGATTCAGAAGAATAATTCTACTAGAAAATTATCTGGACTTGATGAAATATCAAATAAACATACTTCATAATTATATTTCTGGACTATGACGATACATTAACGTGAGTCTTCCATTTCAAGACAAGAAGAGGTCATCGACTTAAACTCCCAAACGAAACCAAAATAAGAAATCGTGATTATCTCAATTGTAGCTAGCATTTCTTCCAGTCACCGAGCCTAAGTCCACAAAATTCACCATATGTCTCCCTCATGCTCTTTAAAGCAAAAATCACTATATGTACCATAGGGTAAATCGGGGTTGACCGAATACTCGAACTCAAAACACTTATATCTCCTATTCATTAAAAACCTATCTTATTAAATAGGCCCATGACTATCTCATCGTCGAAATAGTTTAAAGTCAAGTAAGAAAGACAAAATAAAATAGAAAATAAATTCAAATATGTTCGCTCACTAACCCTAATTTATTAATTCCTCTGATAGTTTAAACCTAGGATTTGATACCAAATGTGAGCCGCCATACTTTTTTGAGCCTGAATTTCGACAAAAATCGAAACTCAAATCCATCCGAGCATGGAGAGTAAAAATCTGGTACCTACAAATAAATGAGTGTGAGCATATTCATAGTAAAATAAAACTAACTCATAGCTGGAACAAAATAGGATAACTAACAATGAATAAGAAAACTGCCTTAAAGCTAATTGCCACATCAATTACGAGCATGAGAGAACGAGAACCGAACACCATACTGAACACCTACAAATACCTGTCTTCCTCGAGATAAAACTGAGAGTTGTTATAACGAGAGGTCGGAACAACAAGTCTGGAATGTAGAAAATGTAAAACACTGTCTATAATTCACAAATATATCCTGTTAGGTCGCAACCAAAACATATGTCTAACAAGGCAAGTAATTCTAACCTGATATTATAAAGATTTTCTCACGACGACTAGTTACCACACCCAGGATAGTTGTGACGACCACTCATAGCCTCTGCACTTAACAAGGGAAGTAATGCGCTGAAAAATGTGCCAAACAGCTATGGACGATCATCGAGATATGAAAACACATGAAGAACCTTTCGTAACTCACAACACAAGTATAAAATATAATAAAACATATACAACAGGTAATAATAATGAAGCATCATATATCAAACTTTCATAACATCCTGAAAGATTTTCCATATATCAACTGGATACAACATTAAAGTCTGTACATAAAGCCTCACTACAATACTCACGAGTAAATCATCAAACAGCAGAAAAACATATACTATATAGTAGAAAAGATAATACGCCAGCCTCCTGCTATCCCCCGGACTGCAACATCGTCCTCACCAAGCTACCACCTATTACCTTCTACCAAGTCTACCCATCCAAAAATCGAATGAGCATCCAAAGGTAATAAGAGAGAAACATAAAACCTTGAGTCAGACAACAGTCTTAGTGAGCGATAAAACAGCTAACTAACATCATCAATAAAGCATATAAGGATAGGTAGGCTAACAAACCAATCTACCAAAACAAAAGGAAGAACCCAACTCCCATCTTCCCCACATCAGACAGTGATAGCCTTTACAACAAGCATTTCAACTATACAAACCATGGCAACTAGAATAACCATTCATTCATGGTAATCAAAGGTAATCAATAATACCAATCAGAACAAACAATTATGTATCTCACATAAACCATTCTAATCGAGCTCAACATCCCTCAAACACAATCCCCATAGGTTTAAACCAATATCAGACAAGCATCTGAGAAATGTCTCCCTCGATATCAGACAATCTACCTGAGATGGTACAAACAAAACAACCAATCATTCATGACAGACTCTGGCTATCACCGCCAATTCCGCTTTGAAACCATCGTTAAACGTATGACGACCACCTGCCATATGTCAAGGGCTACTGGTAAACCCCAGTTCTAGCGAAAACTCCATATGCCTTCACGACTCGTATGTTTGTCTTTCCAATCTCGACAACTAGGCCCTTCTCGACTGCCCAAGGTACTCAACCAAGCACCTGGTCTTTTATTGTACCCCTACTTTGAGTTAGCTAGAACTTACGACAACGATAATCCCTCAGCCTTCATAGCTCTAGTCATCATCACCGGCGACTATCCCACCATTATTCACGAACTCAAAACACCCTTGAGTCGTCTTCACATTCGTTGCATTACAACGATCAACGAACACATCACAGCACTTCGAACATTCCTTCCTGAATCTACTTCGAAGTCACAACCATCACAGGACTAAATTAACAAGATTTTAGTTTCCTTTTGATTCATCAACCCATGTCTCGGTCACGCCTTAAAACTAACGACCCAACTTGTGCCACGTCACGAATGACCCGATATGTTCGGACGACCCGACTCATCCAAGTTTGAACGACTTGAAGTTGAGCGACCAGACCAAGGACGACCCGACCCAGATTTTCCAATGACCTAACTCCTCCAAGTCTGAACGACCTGACATTTAAGCATCCCGACCAATGACGATCTGACTCAAATCTTCCAACGACCTAACTCCTCCATATCTGAACGATCTGACATTTGAGCGACCCGACCAATGACGATCCGACTTCTTAGGTCACAAACGACCTGACTCCTTAGGTCACGAACGACTTAACACTTGAGCGACCCAACACTTTAAGCTTTCCAATAACCTGCCTTTTTCCTTCTAGACCAACCCAACAGTTGAGCGACCTTACACTTGAGTGACCCAACACTTAAGCGACCCAGGCCTCATGACGACCTAAAGCCAGAGAAGTTCCTACGATCCGACCTACTCCGAACGACCCGAAGAAGTTCCAACGACCCAACCTACTTTTAAGCGACCTGACCCATTTCTTGAGTAATAAGCCACGACCTAAGCTCCCCACATCATCAACGACCTAACTCCAGATCTGACCAAAATAGCTCCAAACTTCACCAAATCTTCGCCAAACGAAAACAACGACTCAAACAACTCATATGAGTCATCAAAATCGATACATTCAACAAGTAATCATCATCCAAAAATAAGAATTTCATCAAGATCACGATAGATCAATAAGTAGACAAAATAATGGAACTAGGCTTGCATAAACATGAATTAAAATAAGAAATAACCGGTTTTAAGTTGCTAGGTTGGATGCTATAGCGATTCATGTGAAAATACACTTACCATGATGTAGATCTATGATAAAACACTTGAAAATGATGAAATTATGATCAAACACTCAAATACTTGATTGAATCCATGTAAGAGATGCATATCACTCACTAGTTCTCCAAAATAATACAAAATGGTGAAATCTCGATTTCAAACATCAAAGAATATGCTCTAAACTCTTCGATTCGATGATCTCTGCCTTGGAATTATGTAGAACTAGCTTCAAACGATGTAGATCTTCGATTCTCTAAGATCTAATGGTGGAAAGTTATAGAAGATGGAGTAATGTAGGACCTTTAGCTCTTCCAAATGAGAGAATGGAGAAAGCAAACTATTCTCCATGCCTCATACCCCCTATTTATAGCCTTCCACCATTCCCTAAATGGGCCTCTATAAATCAGCCCATTTTGGTTTTAAAAATCTGAACAACCAACTGTAAAACACAAAAAATAGCGATTCCTCCAAAACAGCTGAACCAAATCATTAATGTGATCACTCTACAAAATTGGCAACACCATTTCCTATCCAATGAGACCGACCTCAGCACCAGATACGGTCCCAATCAAAAGTTATGCCCTGTACAAGACCGACAGGGGCAAAATGGTCACAAACAAAATTGGTAAAATTATGGGCATGTCTCACATCCCCATAAACAACATATTAAAATCTGAGAATGATCAAACCCTCAC
Source organism: Allium sativum (assembly GCA_030737875.1). Classification (NCBI taxonomy): domain Eukaryota; kingdom Viridiplantae; phylum Streptophyta; class Magnoliopsida; order Asparagales; family Amaryllidaceae; genus Allium; species Allium sativum. The sequence goes on from CM060922.1 coordinate 1,048,367,353, forward strand.
GGAATAAAATAAAAATATTTTACAATCCTCTGATACGTAAAATGCGGGATGTTACAGTAGTATTCCCTAAAGATAACAATATCACAATATTGAGAAAGAACTTTTACGCATAATGAGAAAGAAATTTTACGCATAAGTATGAAGTCTTTAAACCACCATTTGAGTAGTCTACTAAAAATTAAGCGACGAGCTTCCAATGAGGAGGTAAATTATCATTATATAGCCACTTATGACCTCTCTATCAATATAAGATAAGGGTGGATTTATCGATCACTCAATCCCTTACTCAATTGTTTAAGCTACACTAATATAAATTAGAGAACAATGGATACAGGTCCTACTAATTTAAGGCTTCCATCATTCATGTATATACGCAAACCCCACATAAGGTGAGAATAAGGCAGACGACCTCGCATCGGTAACCTACCAAGTCCAAAACCTTATTTCTGATTATATTAATTCCAGATTAATTAGAATAAATAAGGGAAGTCTATAACTTCCTATCTTAGGATGTCTAACTATTTATTTCTGATTGGATTTAGCATTTACTATGGCAAATCAGTATCCATTAATCCGCTTTTATTCCTCTTATTGTTCTATTAATATTTCCTACCATTTAGGAACCTAACGGTTATATTCCCTAAGGCATTCATTATTCTATTAAATTCCAATTATATCAGTCTCATTCTAATCTAATCTAAATCTTGTAACTCCTATTTTTTACTATATTAATTTAATTCCATTTAATTCTTGTTTGAATATATATGTATGCATATAAGTTTATTACTTATTTATTTCTCTAGCTGGAGTTACAATTCCTATTATTAATCACAAATATTCTATTCAGTTTTTTTCCCCAAACAGCAAGGATACAATATTCATTTCCTTATTTATGACACTTTTTATTTATAACAAATCAATTACATTTATTGATATAATGGTCATAATATTATTTCCACTCAAAATGGGTTATGTTCCCATATACATCCCCATAAAATGGAAATTATTCAAACACATAACAACAACAAACATTTAATATACTAGCGTTACTTGTGTGGATTTGGATAGATAAGGTTATTATATATATATATATTAAATGCATAATTACGCAGTTACTATTTTTATCTTATTAACATTTATTACTTATGTTTTGGTCTAAACTAACGACTAAAAAAACCTTTTCGTGTTTAATCTCTTTTTAATACTCAAAATATTATAAAATGCTATTCGCTGTAATTATTGTAAATTTTTCTCAAACTATTTAAAAGAGTGAAATTGAAATCTTCCAATTTGCAAGGACATAAGTTTGATTTAGAATAGATGTTGCGAATTATGTACAAAATATGTAAATTTGCACATCTCTTCTTATTTGATTTATTTATGTTCTTGTAAATTTCGAATAGTATCTTTTTATGCAATATAAGCAAAAAGGACAAAATTTACAATAACCAAGCAAAGATCCCAAATGATATCAAACACAAACTAAATTATTATTTTAACTAAAACTACACAACTACAACTCAACACCCAAATCCTATGAATCTAGAACAGAATACTATACTTCTAATCAAAATTTTGAGGAATGATTTCCAGATCCAAGATGTTTTCAATAATCACAACAAATTTAAGAACAATTGTAGGCAAGATGATTATAATAAATTAAAATGGCCTACAAATCCATACTTAACCTATATTCATAATATTTCAGATTTGACAAATAAACAAATCTAATAACTTTTAGGCATAATTCTGTTTCAACACAAATGAATTAAATAAGTTATTATAAATAATATGTATTATCCGCTCACCTGAAAGCAACTCAAATCTGAATCTAACGCAGCTTTTAGGCTTACAATTCCCAAATCCTATAGATCTACAATTAATTTCCAAAGGGAATTGTAATGACCCGGGATTTTGACGACTTTGGTTATCGCCATAAACTCAATGATGACTAACCAAACATCGAAAAATACCAGTCATTAGTGAAAGAAATTAGAGGGTGAGGAAAGATAAGATAGAAAATTAGAATAGAAGAAGAACACAACATCAGAGTAACACGAATCTCACAGCGGAACGAATAACATATAATATATATAACATAACTTGAAATACAAATCTGTACTTGAATATACATATCATTATCAAAGTACAGCACTTACAACACATCAGAAATAACTATAGCTAAAATCCTGAAGCCTCCTTCTCCAAGCTCTTCCAGTATATCTGTAAATCCCGACTACTTGACTGCCCGTACAAATTTAGGCACCCAAGAGTTTAGGGAAAACAACAAAATAAACTCCGGGTCAGTCATGGGACTGGTGTGTGTAAAACATTTTAAAACAGTTCAAACAGGTAATCGATATCTCATAAGACCACGCCGTATAACGGAACGGGTTTTTCCCTTATGAGAATCCAAATATCTTTATATCAAAAACCTTTTGATATTATAATAATGTCTATCAACACAATATAATAATCATCTAGCAGAAACGCTTTCATCTCACGTTCTACATATATAGTATACAATCAAAACCGCAAGCACGTATTTGGTAATGGATTTCCAACTATGACAAGGTATGGAACCTCCTTTCGTTAGTGTACCTCTAGAGAGGAATACACTTGGTTCAACAAGAACATCTTGCAACCCGGCCACACTAGACCGGCCACTCATTTCGCTTGAGTGTATCGAATGTATATCACCAACGGTTGGGATCAGCAACCGTTCCCGAATGGGACAGTATCAACAATAGATTTTGAGAAATAAATGAAACTCTAGATCAGGTGATTATACACCCTACTTCGGTGCGACCGACTTAGCCATGCTGCCTGCCCGATTTTTGTCATTTACCGGTTGATGAGGCTAGAAGCTACGCTTTATCATCACACCAGATTCACTTTGAATGCTACATCGTCAAATCCATCAAATCACCTATTGACGTCCTCAACCATACATTATGTGTTAGCTAAAAGAAGTTTCCTTCTCCGCTTCCACTCTTGGTACGGTTGGAGAAATCAATATACGTGATAATCTGGAAATACTCTGTCAGACATCCGTCCATACAAGTCATCGAGGAACAAGATGAACCGAAGGCACTATTCTGTAAACAGGATAGCCCTTGCATAAATCCGTCTTCAATTTCCTTTGGCATATATGATTCGCAACGCTTATGCCAATACAGAGTGGTTCTTTGGATAATAATCCAACCGGTCTCTCCATATTAACAACGTTAAAATGGTCAAAACTTCGATAGACTGTGATTTAACTATCAAAGAAAAACAAGTGTGCAAACAACGATATTATTTCCAGATGGAAATTATATCGAACAAACATCATTTAACATTAATCTCTTTAGTTCATTTTACATCTCCTGTTTCCCTATATTCAACATTTGCTATTTTCTAATTTTAGAAAATATACGTTATTAACATTGGGAACATTTCCATTTCTTGTTTTCTATATTAGAAAACATTTCTGGTTCTTATTGGAAAACATTTCCAAAACTCGTACATTGGACTTAGGCGGTTGTTTAAACAAACATCGCTATGCCAACTCAAACCATTTCCTTTACTACTGAACCTTAACTATTCCTTAGCTAAAAACGAATTCAATCAAGTTGGGGGTAGAACTACCTCTCAGACCTTAACTGAACAACATTTCTAAGTTTGAAATAGGCAAAGTTCACTTTATATTCCTTTTACTAACTTCCTTACTTAACCCTCCTTCGAATAGCTAAATTCGATCAACTCTTTTCACTTAACTCTATTCGATTAACCCTTATCAATTAACTCTATTGGACTAACACTATTGGATTAACTCTATTTGACTAACGCTATTGATTTACTCATTTCACCTAACTCCTTTCGAATAAACTATATTCGATAACTCCTTTTACTTTAACCCTAATCGATTAATCTAACATCGATTAACTCTTTTCGATTAAACTAACATTGATTAACTCCTTTATTCTATTCGAATAAATTATATTCGATTAACTCATTTGCTTTAACTCTAATCCACTAAACTAACATCGATTAACTCTTTTCGATTAAACTAACATCGATTAACTCCTTTATTCCATTTGAATAAACTATATTCGATTAAATCATTTGCTTTAACTCTAATCGATTAAACTAACATCGATTAACTCTTTTCGATTAAACTAACATCGATTAACTCCTTTATTCTATTTGAATAAACTATATTCGATTAACTCATTTGCTTTAACTCTAATCGATTAAACTAACATCGATTAACTCTTTTCGATTAAACTAACATCGATTAACTCCTTTATTCTATTTGAATAAACTATATTCGATTAACTCATTTGCTTTAACTCTAATCGATTAAACTAACATCAATTAACTCCCAATTGGTTTAGCTCTAACTGATAAACTCTAACTGGTTTAACTCTACGCTTTAACCTAACTGGTGTACTCTAACCAATTAACTCTAACTGGTTAACCCTAACTGATTAAATCTAGTTGATTAACTCTAATAAATTAATTCTATTCGATGAATTCTGATCGAATAACTCCTTTTGGCTAAACTATATTTGAATACCTCCTTTTAACTTTATTCGATAACTTCCTTTATTCTATTCGAATAACTAATTCGATTAACTCCTTTTCGAATAAACTATTCATTTATAAAGATTTACTTTTAGTAACGGTTCTTCACTTTACAAATGATTTCCTTTTATTCTAACTTATCCTTTGATTTTATAAATATTTCTTTTATAAAAATCCTTTTCCTTTTCTATATAAAATCCATCGATTTTATATAAATAATTCATTTTCAAAATACACTTTGAAAAATCACCTTTCCCACATCCAGTATTTCTTATGGTATTTAACACACTATATAACAACGATAAAAATCGTCCAACCACATATAATCAACACAGATTATATATCACATCATATATCACATTATATGAATCACAGTAAAATAAATGTTGAGGAATCCAGTTGGATTCCTCCAACCTGATTCCCTGCATCACAGATGTTAAACAATATAGATAACATCACTTTCAGTTCCATATGATATATTCTGTTAAACGGAATCAATATAGAAATTCAACTAACTGACTAGCAGTTCAATCAAACAGTCACACACAGTCAATCAGCCAATATTTAACAGTTCTAAAAATACAACATGAAATTATAAACTGTTCAGAGTTAGTGAGATTTACTCACATTTGCGCGTTAACCGTTAAATAACGGTTTGCGTTATTTGATTCAGTCTGACAATTTATTTCGCCATAAATTGTAACTGTCTCCGATCCGCTCCCGGTCAGTCTCATTATGTTGCTCCTGTCCATACGATCCCAACGCAACTTACGGTTCGTCAATCTGATATCGTATGACGAAGATATTGCATTAACTAGTTATACGGTATTTGAATTGAATTTTAAACTAAAATAAAAATCAAATTGGGCTTTACCCTAATCAATGTCAGCCCATTACCCTTTTAAATACTTCAGGCCCGCTCCCTTTCTTCCTAAATCCAAGAAATACGTGGCCGCTCCTCCTTCATTACACAGCCATGACCGCACCACTGCTCCACCGTTCCTCCTTCTTCCTTCAGCGAAATTCAAAACTAAAATTACCACTAAACTTCACTACGCATTCTCTTCATCACGTTGGCTCCTGTCTACTTCCCTGCTAATGCACATCAGCTCCCACATAAAAGAAACCCATGTCCTTCACGTTTTGACCCAACCGAGGGCATGATGTAAACCTTCCCATCGAGCTACCTGATCTCACCATTTCCCTTTTCACGCCTCACTCTCCTTCGTTACTTCCGCACACAAGCGATGCCGTGACCCCTTTTGCTTCTCATTTCTCCTGGGTTTTCTATCGAGAGGAGTATAAGATTTAATATATATTTTACAATTTGCGATTTTGATAAATGCAGAAACACGGCGGCTGTTGTTCTTGCCTGTGGAAAGTAGATTAGGTCAGAGGAATTTGTTAGGATATTTATAGGGTTTTCTCCTTTGTATTTGTTTCGGGTAGGTGGGGAACGAAAGGATTTTAATGTACAAATGGGTGTACACGTAAAAGGAAATGTTACCATACATTTGAAATAACCACGTTACATACGTTTGTGATTGCTCAACCACAATAAGGTCAGAAAATTTAATGTACAAATGTGTGTACACGTCCACAAGGAATGTGAGGTTTGTATTTTGTTTTGTTTTTAAAAAAGGTTAGGGTACCATGTTATACATAAAACTTCGTTCGCGTACAAATTGCTATGGACAGAAATAATAACACTATTGTGACCATCGGTGTACCACGGTCCTAAAAATATAAAAATATCGGTAGATTAACTCATATTGTGAAACTTCAAAATGTTGATTTTAGGGTGCGAAATACTCCAAATAAAAAGTTACTCATTAAATTAATTAAAAATTACAGTAAAATTTTAAAAATTAAATTATCGCTATTTCCCAAAAGAACCTTGTCTGAATTCACACCCGATATCTAGTTATTTTGAAATAACCGTTATGGCCGATAAACGATTCTATAGCGACTATTCTGAAATTTGATTTGGACATATCTCTAAATCCACACAATGAAATTCCGATTTTTCTCTTCCACTAGAAAGATATACTCCACCAGCTCCACATGTTTCTTGTTTCACAGAAATCCGGCTTAAAACGAATCCTGTACATTCAGTTGAAGTTCGAATCGCCAATTTACGAACTGCAGCGCCATTTCGAGCTCCATTTTAATTATAATATAATTATACGTTCAAACTGTCGTTTATATAATATATTCGTTATTCAAATAAAATTCCATGTTGAATTAAATATCATAGATGATCCAGTTCACACCATATCGCCATTTCAGCCAATTCTGATTATTTCAGAATTAAATATATTATTTAATTTATTATTTTAATTAAATATTCACCATTATTTAATTCAACGACCATTTAATCCTCTATACCACCATTTATATAATTAAATAAATAAATTATAATACCTGTGCCAATGTGGGTCATTACAATCTTCCCCACTTAAAATAATTTCGTCCTCGAAATTGCTAAGGTAGAGAACGACCCTATCGACTGGTTAGAACATATTTGTTCACTTCTCAACTTCAATTTCAACTGAACCAATTTAATATCAATTAAATTATTAATTTATTCTTATCAAAGAAAATTTTCAAAAATCCTGAAAATTTTCTAACTCCTTAACTTTTCAAAATTTTTTGCTAGCACCTCCTTTGTACTAGTCAATAGGTCAAACTCCAACTCGCCTCTCTAGGCCATCTCCAACCCAAAGGAAAATCAAACATCCAAGTGGCTTGCCAATTCGGCTCATCAAAATCTCATGTTTTATATCGAATATAAACTCGTACCTTTTTGTCGGGCATATCAACTCTATCACTTTCACCTGCTGTCAATTCAGCAGATACAAGGGTCATCCCAATCAAATTCCAATCTTATTTTATCCACAACACAACCATTTGCTTATATCCGAGCCAAATATCATTTTAACTCGAGTTTCTTCTCGATTCCCAACTCTTAACTTGATTATCCCATTACACTTCAAATTTGAATCTCACAATCCAATTTGTCTTGATATCATTCTAATTCAACCCCAGTTACCACTTTACTGGCTTTACTTTAATTCAAATTTGCTTCCACAAATTTCTGTTAAATTTGTTTTTAATTCAAATAGTCTTTCCTTGGGAGTTTTTAAACAGTTTACTCTTTTCAAAAATCAAATTTTCCTTTTGAACATGTCACTGAGCCCTTAATTAATATTTCATTAGTTAAATCACTTCTCTATTTCTTTATCAATATTTGTTAACCAAATATTTTCAATAACCATATTGGCCTTTTATGTTATTTGGAAAACATTTCTGAATATCGCCTTCCTTTATTTTCTAAACTTTTAGAAAATATTTGTTATTTATAATTGGATAATATTCCAATTACTTATCTCTTTTTCGATCTCGTTTATTTCTATACTTAGGAAATATTCTTTATTATATTTCCAAGCTTACACTTATTTGGTTTAAAACGGATGTTGTGTAAAACATCGTTACGACAACCCAAATACTATATTCAACTAACTCTTATTCAACATTGATCTTCGAGCCTGAAATCTTACTATTTGTTTGTTAATAATGAAATCAATCAAGTTGGGGTATAACTACCTCTCAGACCTTGACTGAATAACATTTATAACGTCAAAACAGATATGACTACTTACTCGAATAATCAATACCATACAACTACTTATTCGCTTTTAAACACGTATACACTTCCTCTTTCTATTCTTACTAGATTTTATTCTTAGTCTTCCTTTTTGATTTTACTATTCTATTTCTAAGTTCGTTTCCTTATCGTCTTTTATATATATATATATATATATATATATATATCGATACATTGATTTCTAACTATCAAATTATGTTAAAAATATTCTAACTCCTTAAATTCCCGGAAAAATTCGCCATAACCTCCTTTGTACTAGGAGCATCGGGATATTTCAAATAGCCTCCCATGGCTCTTACCAATCAAAAAAGAAAAAGAAAATCCAAGCGGCTAGCCGATACGGCGCATAAAATCTCATATATGAATTAAATACATACCTTTTCGTCGAGCATTCTATTTATATACCTTCATACCTTATCCATACCTATCTCATGTATAATTATACCTGCCCAATCTATTTTAACTATACCTGATCGTTTTAACTCAATTCGTTAATTAATTTGTTAATTAACTCTTTAGTCTATTTCACTTTTTTATTTGAACATGACATGTTCAAATATATTTTAACTTGCTTATTAACTAATTTGAATCCAAATTCCAAATTTAAGTTCTATATTCGATTTCGAATACCCATTTACAAATCCAATTTACCTTTCAAAGTTCAACTTCAAATTCAAAACTCGATTAACTAATTCCTCTTCGACTTAGTTAATTCTATTCAATTTCTATTCAAATTTTATATCACTTCTATTATTCAAATCTATTTCACTTCTATTATTCAAATCTATATATCAAATTATAAATCCCATTTGAATTTCTATATTCAAATTCTATATAGTCAAATTATATATATCAATATCAAATTCTATTCAAATTCTATTTAAATTATATAGTTTAAATTCCATTTGAATTCTATATTCAAATTCCATTTGAATTTCTATATCCAAACTCTATTTCAATTTCATTGAATTTCATATATTCAAACTCCCTTTGAATTTCTATATTCAAATCCTATTATTACTCTATATGAATTCTATATTCAATTTTCCATTATTTAAATCTTCTTTATTCAAATCTCATTTGAATTTCTATATTCAAATCCCCTTTGAATTTTCTTATTTAAATTCTATGTTTGAACTTTCTTTATTCAAATTCCTTTAAATAAGTCTTGATTTCAATTCCTTTTGAAATCGATATTTCTACCTTTGGAAAATAGATTTCCCTTTCAATTTCACACTTGTATTTTTATTTTTGATTATTCAATGATAATTCTTTTCACTTCATTTATAAACTTCGTTTATAAAAGAACTATTTATAAACTTCGTTTATAAAGGAACTTCTCGTTTTATTTCTTTTAAACAAGTTAATATTTCAAATCTATTTAAAAATTCAAATTCTATATTTTAAATCCCATTTTAAAATTCAACACAACTTGTCTTTCCCAAAACAAATTCAAAACAGTATCTCTGGTAGTAATTCATCACTTACAACTCGAAAATGAATACTGATGATGCAGCTGTCATCATCAGAATCTATTTTCCAGCGATCGAAGTGAGTTCAATACTATAAAATCATTTCTAAACATTTCAACTTTGAAATTCATTTCAAAATATAATTCACACTGCTTGTAAAACAATTTAAAATCTCCCAGGATCTTAAATTTTCCTTACTTTTAATCCAAATCCATTTACAAACACTTATCCAATTTTCCAGAATTTTAATTAAATTTCTGGTTTAAATTTCAGATTTAACTCATCTGATTTCACGTATTTCACTTACATGAATTCTGGTTGATTATTTACATAACCATTAAATTTATAATCTTACTCGATTATAATAACAACCAATATATCCAATATGTTATAATTTTGATATATATATATATCTCTTCTCTATATCAAGATATACCTTGGGTAAACTTATTTTAATTTACCCTCTTTTCAAAACATATTGTGTCGACCCATCGTATTCGAGTGTTTAGTTACTCCTACCGATACAGTGGATCAAACTGATCGACCAGAACTCATAAACAACTCAACCAATAAATCTCCACAATATAAAACGATTTTTTATATCAAATACAAATACGTTCACTCATATATATACACTCAACTCAATCAAGGGTATTACTAACCCTATCTCTACCGAGTCACGCCACAGAGCCAAGTTAATCAATTAACCTTCTGCTCTGATACCAACTGTAATGATCCGGGATTTTGACGACTTTGGTTATCGCCATAAACTCAATGATGACTAACCAAACATCGAAAAATACCAGTCATTAGTGAAAGAAATTAGAGGGTGAGGAAAGATAAGATAGAAAATTAGAATAGAAGAAGAAGAAGAAGAACACAACATCAGAGTAACACGAATCTCACAGCGGAACGAATAACATATAATATATATAACATAACTTGAAATACAAATCTGTACTTGAATATACATATCATTATCAAAGTACAGCACTAACAACACAACGGAAATAACTATAGCTAAAATCCTGAAGCCTCCTGCTCCAAGCTCTTCCAGTATATCTGTAAATCCCGACTACTTTACTGCCCGTACAAATTTAGGCACCCAAGAGTTTAGGGAAAACAACAAAATAAACTCCGGGTCAGTCATGGGAATGGTGTGAGTAAAACATTTTAAAACAGTTCAAACAGGTAATCGATATCTCATAAGACCACGCCGTATAACGGAATGGGTTTTTCCCTTATGAGAATCCAAATATCTTTATATCAAAACCTTTTGATATTATAATGTCTATCAACACAATATAATAATCATCTAGCAGAAACGCTTTCATCTCACGTTCTACATATAAAGTATACAATCAAAACCGCAAGCACGTATTGGGTAATGGATTTCCAACTATGACAAGGTATGGAACCACCTTTCGTTAGTGTACCTCTAGAGAGGAATACACTGGGTTCAACAAGAACATCTTACAACCCGGCCACACATGACCGACCACTCATTTCGCTTGAGTGTATCGAATGTATACCACCAACGGTTGGGATCAGCAACCGTTCCCGAATGGGACAGCATCAACAATAGATTCTGAGAAATAAATGAAACTCTAGATCAGGTGATTATACACCCTACTTCGGTGCGACCGACTTAGCCATGCTGCCTGCCCGATTTCTGTCATTTACCGGTTGATGAGGCTAGAAGCTACGTTTTATCATCACACCAGATTCACTTTGAATGCTACATCGTCAAATCCATCAAATCACCTATTGACGTCCTCAACCATACATTATGTGTTAGCTAAAAGAAGTTTCCTTCTCCGCTTCCACTCTTGGTACGGTTGGAGAAATCAATATACGTGATCATCTGGAAATACTCTATTAGACATCCGTCCATACAAGTCATCCAGGAACAGGATGAACCGAAGGCACTATTCTGTAAACAGGATAGCCCTTGCATAATTCCGTCTTCAATTTCCTTTTGCATATATGATTCGCAACGCTTATGCCAATACAGAGTGGTTCTTTGGATAATAATCCAACCGGTCTCTCCATATTAACAACGTTAAAATGGTCAAAACTTCGATAGTCTGTGATTTAACTATCAAAGAAAAACAAGTGTGCAAACAACGATATTATTTCCAGATGGAAATTATATCGAACAAACATCATTTAACATTAATCTCTTTAGTTCATTTTACATCTCCTGTTTCCCTATATTCAACATTTGCTATTTTCTAATTTTAGAAAATATACGTTATTAACATTGGGAACATTTCCATTTCTTGTTTTCTATATTAGAAAACATTTCTGGTTCTTATTGGAAAACATTTCCAAAACTCGTACATTGGACTTAGGCGGATGTTTAAACAAACATCGCTATGCCAACTCAAACCATTTCCTTTACTGCCGAACCTTAACTATTCCTTAGCTAAAAACGAAGCCAATCAAGTTGGGGTAGAACTACCTCTCAGACCTTAACTGAACAACATTTCTAAGTTTGAAATAGGCAAAGTTCACTTTATATTCCTTTTACTAACTTCCTTACTTAACCCTCCTTCGAATAGCTATATTCGATCGACTCTTTTCACTTAACTCTATTCGATTAACCCTTATCAATTAACTCTATTGGACTAACACTATTGGATTAACTCTATTTGACTAACGCTATTGATTTACTCATTTCACTTAACTTCTTTCGAATAAACTATATTCGATAACTCCTTTTACTTTAACCCTAATCGATTAAACTAACATCGATGAACTCTTTTCGATTAAACTAACATCGATTAACTCCTTTATTCTATTCGAATAAACTATATTCGATTAACTCATTTGCTTTAACTCTAATCGATTAAACTAACATCGATTAACTCTTTTTGATTAAACTAACATCGATTAACTCCTTTATTCTATTTGAATAAACTATATTCGATTAACTCATTTGCTTTAACTCTAATCGAATAAACTAACATCGATTAACTCTTTTCGATTAAACTAACATCGATTAACTCCTTTATTCTATTTGAATAAACTATATTCGATTAACTCATTTGCTTTAACTCTAATCGATTAAACTAACATCGATTAACTCTTTTCGATTAAACTAACATCGATTAACTCCTTTATTCTATTTGAGTAAACTATATTCAATTAACTCATTTGCTTTAACTCTAATCGATTAAACTAACATCGATTAACTCCCAATTGGTTTCGCTCTAATTGATAAACTCTAACTGGTTTAACTCTACGCTTTAACCTAACTGGTTTACTCTAACCAATTAACTCTAACTGGTTAACCCTAACTGATTAACTCTAGTTGATTAACTCTAAAAAATTAATTCTATTCGATGAATTCTGATCGAATAACTCCTTTTGGCTAAACTATATTTGAATACTTCCTTTTAACTTTATTCGATAACTTCCTTTATTCTATTCGAATAACTAATTCGATTAACTCCTTTTCGAATAAACTATTCATTTATAAAGATTTACTTTTAGTAACGGTTCTTCACTTTACAAATGATTTATTTTTATTCTAACTTATCCTTTGATTTTATAAATATTTCTTTTATAAAAATCCTTTTCCTCTTCTATATAAAATCCATCGATTTTATATAAATAATTCATTTTCAAAATACACTTTGAAAAATCCCCTTTCCCACATCCAGTATTTCTTATGGTATTTAACACACTATATAACAACTATAAAAATCGTCCAACCACATATAATCAACACAGATTATATATCACATCATATATCACAATATATGAATCACAGTAAAATAAATGTTGAGGAATCCAGTTGGATTCCTCCAACCTGTTTTCCTGCATCACAGATGTTAAACAATATAGATAACATCACTTTCAGTTCCATATGATATATTCTGTTAAACAGAATCAATATAGAAATTCAACTAACTGACTAGCAGTTCAATCAAACAGTCACACACAGTCAATCAGCCAATATTTAACAGTTCTAAAAATACAACATGAAATTATAAACTGTTCAGAGTTAGTGAGATTTACTCACATTTGCGCGTTAACCGTTAAATAACGGTTTGCGTTATTTGATTCAATCTGACAATTTATTTCGCCATAAATTGTAACTGTCTCCGATCCGCTCCCGGTCAGTCTCATTGTGTTGCTCCCGTCCATACAATCCCAACGCAACTTACGGTTCGTCAATCTGATATCGTATGACAAAGATATTGCATTAACAAGTTATACGGTATTTGAATTGAATTTTAAACTAAAATAAAAATCTAATTGGGCTTTACCCTAATCAATGTCGGCCCATTACCCTTTTAAATACTTCAGACCCGCTCCCTTTCTTCCTAAATCCAAGAAATACTTGGCCGCTCCTCCTCCATTACACAGCCATGACCACACCATTGCTCCACCGTTCCTCCTTCTTCCTTCAGCAAAATTCAAAACTAAAATTACCACTAAACTTCACTACGCATTCTCTTCATCACATTGGCTCCTGTCTACTTCCCTGCTAACGCACATCAGCTCCCACCAAAAAGAAACCCATGTCCTTTACATTTTGACCCAACCGAGGACATGACGTAAACCTTCCCATCGAGCTACCTGATCTCACCATTTCCCTTTTCACGCCTCACTCTCCTTCGTTACTTCCGCACACAAGCGATGCCGTGACCCCTTTTTCTTCTCATTTCTCCTGGGTTTTCTATCGAGAGGAGTATAAGATTTAATATATATTTTACAACTTGCGATTTTGATAAATGCAGAAACACGGCGGCTGTTGTTCTTGCCTGTGGAAAATATATTAGGTCAGAAGAATTTGTTAGGATATTTATAGGGTTTTCTCCTTTGTATTTGTTTCGGGTAGGTGGGGAACGAAAGGATTTTAATGTAAAAATGGGCGTACACGTAAAAGGAAATGTTACAATACGTTTGAAATAACCATGTTACATACGTTTGTGATTGCTCAACCACAATAAGGTCAGAAAATTTAATGTACAAATGGGTGTACACGTCCACAAGGAATGTGAGGTTTATATTTTGTTTTGTTTTTAAAAAAGGTTAGGGTACCATGTTATACATAAAACTTCGTTCGTGTACAAATTGCTATGGACAGAAATAATAACACTGTTGTGACCATCGGTGTACCACGGTCCTAAAAATATAAAAATATCGGTAGATTAACTCATATTGTGAAACTTCAAAATGTTGATTTCAGGGTGCGAAATACTCCAAATAAAAAGTTACTCATTTAATTAATTAAAAATTATAGTAAAATTCTAAAAATTAAATTATCGCTATTTCCCAAAAGAACCTTGTCTGAATGCACACCTGATATCTAGTTATTTTGAAATAACCGTTATGGCCGATAAACGATTCTATAGCGACTATTCTGAAATTTGATTTGGACATATCTCAAAATCTACACAATGAAATTCTGATTTTTCTCTTCCACTAGAAAGATATACTCCACCAGCTCCACACGTTTCTTGTTTCATAGAAATCCGGCTTAAAACGAATCCTGTACATTCAGTTGAAGTTCGAATCGCCAATTTACGAACTACAGCGCCATTTCGAGCTCCATTTTAATTATAATATAATTATACGTTCAAACTATCGTTTATATAATATATTCATTATTCAAATAAAATTCCAAGCTGAATTAAATATCATAGATGATCCAGTTCACACCATATCGTCATTTCAGCCAATTCTGATTATTTCAGAATTAAATATATTATTTAATTTATTATTTTAATTAAATATTCACCATTATTTAATTCAACGACCATTTAATCCTCTATACCACCATTTATATAATTAAATAAATAAATTATAATACCTCTGCCAATGCGGGTCATTACAGGAATTCACAAACACAGATTTATATTTGTAGATCTAAAAGAGAAATAGGAAAAGAAGAAGGAAATTCAATAATATAAACAACCTAAGTGAAGAATCACCTTTTTCCATAAATCAAAATCTAATCCCTTCAATCTTGCTAATCTGAGTTTTGTATATGCTTATAATTTTAGTTTCAGGTGAAATTGGAGGATTGGGAATGGTAGAGCTTCGCCGCTGCCTTCAAAAAATATGAATAAGAGGATGGGGGTATAGTCGTTTATTTATAGGCGTTGGAATGACCTTACACCATTAGATTTAGATATGTAAAGATCCGTCCGTTTATATAAAATTTATAATATAAAATACCCTCGAAAACTTAGCTGTCACTGGTTGTTTTCGACCAGAGGGTCATCCTCCTAGGTCGATTACCCCAGGTCCAAAATATGCCCGGTGAAGGCGGGTTATAAATGGTATTTATTAATTATATATTCCAATATATTTTTTTGTTCGTCTTTATATTTCGTCCGTAACTTTTTCATGTAGACTCCATTCGTGAATTCCCAAACATGAGAATTGACCAATATTCCATCACGAACACAATGGTAAAAATTTCATGGTCAAATTGCATCATTTGAAAAAATTCCATTGTCTAAAATGTAATAACTAAACTAATTATCGCCAAAATTCCGGGTTGTTGCATAGTCAGTTTAATGTGGGGCGTCTAGTAGGTATGTGTGTATATATACATATACACTAGGAAGAACCCGTGCTACACATGTGCGGTGCCATGACTGTTTTAGTAATGTATTTCGATCAATTTAGGATATGTATATGGAATTATAACCTATTAAAATTATTCTATTAATTAGCGCAGTGTAAGTATGGTCAATTGGATATGATTGAAATTAATTTTTGGGAATATGTTAGTAAAAGCGTTGCTAGGCGTTTTTACTAGATTTAACCTTTTCAAAAGGTAATTCAATCAACTATGCAATAGGTTATATTATCATTAATACAATGCACATATATTACAATTGAGTCCGACGATGAACATAAATTTAAGACTATTATAAAGAAGTGGTATAATCAAATGCAATTTTCGTATTTAAAACTAAAAGTTTTTTCATTTTTCAAGGATCACAGATAACCTTATCATTAGAGCAACATCTACACAGGTAGCACAACCAAGCTTATAGAAAAAAATTCTCCATACAACAGACTTGTTTTTTTCCAACACATAATTTAAAAAAAGGAAGTGATGATATCATATTTATTACCATTAGCCACTAATATTAGCATAGACGTAACACATTCCTTATACATGTAAAACCAAGTATACTACAAGGTATGTTATTAAATTTGAAATTGAATAATATCTCACATTTAAAGGCAGATTTGAGGCTAATATTTAGTGCATCATCTATTTTCTTCTGTCATATTGTCTCAATGCAGATTTCACATGCTCTGCTCAGTCTATTTGCAAGCTATCATGTGCAAACATCCAACAAAAAGGCATTAGTATCCATCATATAAAGAGTGATAATTTATCTACTTGAACCAAAAGTATATAAAAAGATACAGTTAAATGAAAAAGAAACAATAGAATAGAACTTTGGATATAGCTTATGTGAGTAGATCTAGACTCATCTTATTTTATGTCAAGTCATATAAAAAGTAACAAAAGAATCAACGGATCATCCTCATATTCCCACCGGCATAATGCAGTTTATGTAAACTTGACGCTTACGAGAATCAAAAGAAAATCTTCAATGAGTTGGTTTAAGTTTGCCAAAAAACAGTGATAGGGAAATTTACATTCTAACTTTGTTCAAGATTCTCATAATTATCTTTATCAATCAAATATATCTAGATTTATAAAAGATGATTTATTATTCCATAGAAGCATTAGGACTGAAACTAATAACAACCAATCCATTATTGACATGTTATCTAAGTTAAACCAAAAGCATATTTGAATTTATGTAATAATTTAATGGTTGAACTAATGAAGTGCTAAAAACTAATGGCAAAATAAAAAAAATTAGCATATCGGTTACCAATTGAGATGTTGATTTTTAAGAACTGAGTGGATTTTAGTGTAATCCAAATAAGATTTGAAGAGCATGCTAGTCAAGAAGATTAAAGTACTTTAGTCAGGCTCATATAATAGTGTGTGTGTGTGTGTATATATATTAAAGTGGTTGAATGATGTCCATAAATATTATTATTACATTAATAACTTCAGTTCAATAATTTTAGCATCCATTTAACATGTATAAAAAACCAATTAAATTAAAATATACAAATCTATACGTGTTGAACATGTATATATGGAAAGAACCATGAGAATGATGCAAAATTTATATGATCACATAAAATTTTTGAGTTTTAAATTGAAACTATATACCATTTCACGTTAACATTGGAAAATCTTAATATTAGAAAACTCGACCGCCATAAAGAAAAATCAAGATTGATTCCTATAAAACATCATTGAACATAATCAACTTGTGGCTGGAAAGAGTAGCTTCTGCAAATAAAAACTTGAAGACACCTAGAGTTAAAATGAACCTTCTTCTTACATGAACAATTAAATTTTAGTAAAACTGATATAAATAAGAAGGATGGCATAATTTTAAATATGGTAGCTACGGGTCATAGATGGAATATATTTTTGTTGTAGAAAAGGTAGTGGGCTTGGATGTAATGCAAACTAACAATCACGTAATTATTAAGTAATAATAAGAATTTATTTCACATTGCAAAACTGGAACCTACTATGCAAATAAAGCATAAGAATCAATTATTAATATTTGGGATTGAGTAAAATAATAGAGTGATTTGGTTGATAAAGTAAAATATTTTTCATTGTTACGTCTATTAGCATTACCCATCATATGCAAAGTTAAACATTACCAACAGGAATTAAAGCCAGAGTACAACGCAGTAAGGAGATAAGAACGACATCGGCAAACTAATAAAAAGTAAAAAAGGGATATTATTGAGTTTATGTTGCCATTAAAACTTCAAATTTTCAATGATATATCACTCTTTGGTAAACCATTAAAGTATACATCATTAAATTAGATATTTGGAACACACTAAAAGCAATTAAGTCAAAATATTATCGTTCTTAGAAATCCCCAATTTCTCAATCTTATATGCCCAACTAATACTTTATCAAAGATCATATGATTTAGTTATTTAGGGAGTTTCATTGCACTGTTAAATTGACAATATCGTACGCAAATTTACAAATGACATAAATTTAGATGTTCAAACCCTTATTTGTAGAGAATGAAAGTTTTCTCTACAATAGAAACTTTCACGCTTTTAGCAATGGGTAATTAATTTAGAAGGACAAACGGTATTAAAATTTTATTCATTAGGACATGCGCTTAAAATTTTACTCAGAAGGACATAAGCCTAGAAATTTCCGTCGCTCCTTTCTCTCTTCTCCGAACCGTCGCTCCTTTCTCTCTTCTCTGATTTCGTACCACAACGTCAGCAAATCAAAATTAACAAAATCATCTCAAATGGAAATCGAATGAAATCAAAATCCGCGACATGTTGTATAATCGAACCCCAAACATCAATTGAAACAGCAAAATTTAGGGCATGAAATCGATCTCAAAAATCAACCTTGATTGGATTATTATTTGATGTTATAATCATTATAATTTAATGATGATTTCTGCCGATTAGTTTTAGGGTTATTTTGCAAGGTGATTCATGATTTTTTTTTTGGTTCTACAATTTTAATGTTCGTCTTTTCAGCGCATGGGTATCAGTTTTATATTTTTTTAGGTATCATTTTTGTTTATTTAACACTGTTTTATATTCGTTTGTTATGTTTTTAATGTTGTATTTATTTTGTAGTTGTATTGTTGCATTATTTATGTATTACAGTCGAACTTATTTCGTTATAATCAACCAAACTGTGACGTAAGTAATTTTTGTATTGCTTTTTATTCAAAACATTACAGCAGTTTGTAGGTATCATTTTTATATATTTTTGGGTATCATTTTTACTGTATTCACTGTGCTATGTTTTTTTTAGTTACTTTTTGTTGCTGTATTAATTTTGTTGTTGTACTGTTGCACTAGCTTTGTAATTCAATTGAATTTATTTCATTTTAATCAATCAAATTGTGATTCAAACATTTTCTGTATTGCTTTTGTTGTTAAAATATTAAAGCAGTTTTTAGGTATCATTTTTATATTTTTCTAGGTAACATTTTTATGGCTATGTGTATGAGAACTGTGGCAAGCAGGTAGATTTGTGTTGTTTGCTTTGGTAATTGACTTTTTTGATACACAACATTAATTCTAACTGATACCCACTGATAAAAAAATAACACCCATCTAGTCAATTCAAATCTCACAAAAATAATATTTATTCTCAATAATACCTACTGATTTAAAAAATAATAGCAATCGATTCAATTTAATTATCACAAAAACGAGATTATTCTCAATAATATCCACTTGTATCATATGATACCTACAACTATACATAACTAATATACTAGGATACATTGTTTTCCTACACAATATAAGTACATACAACACTACTCCCCATTCCAAGAATGCATTCATGCATTTACTTTTATTTGTACTCAATCCAGTCTTGAATTCAAGTAAATTTTAGTAGCATGCAGTATCTGCAAGAATTTCATACACAATCAAAACTTACCAACATAATAATGTAAATTCAACTAGAAAATATAAAAATGATACCTTAAAAAATATAAAAATGATACCTAAAAACTGCTAGATGTAAATTCAATTAGAAAATATAAAAGTGATACCTAAACAAATATAAAAATGATAACTAAAAACTGCTATGATGTAAATTCAACTTGAAAATATAAAAGTGATACCTAAAAAAATATGAAAATGATACCTAAAAACTGCTATGATGTAAATTCAACTAGAAAATATAAAACTGATACCTAAAAATAAAATAAAAATGATACCTAAAAACTGCTATGATGTAAATTCAACTAGAAAATATAAAACTAATACCTAAAAAAATATAAAAGTGATACCTAGAAACTGCTTTGATATTTTAAAGGAAAACTAATACAAAAAATGTTTACATCCCACTTTGATTGATTAAAATGACATAATTTTGATTGAGTTGCAAAACTAATGCAGTAGTACAAGTACAAAACTGATATATCACGAAAATAAATTAACATAGAAGCATAACACTGTTATAACAAGAAAAATGATACCTTAAAAAATGGAAAACAGGTACCTACGAACTGCTACTAAATTCACCATCCAAAAAAGAAACTTCTATCGTTCATCTCTGTCGTTCGTCTCTCTCATCGATTTTCTACGACAAATTCACAAAATCAAAATCACGAAATCATCTTTACTGCCTATCGAATCAAAATCCGCGGCACCTTCAATAATCGAAGAAGTTTTTGAGATGACAAAATTAGGGCAAATTGTATAAATTGAGGAGATCGATCGATTCTGAAGATGATCGAACGAAAGAGATGTTTGAAGATCAAATCGTGAAGATAAAAACAACGCTGGAGAAAAATTGAACGAGGAAAAAAATGACGCGAGATAGGAGCGACGAAGAAAAAGCAGAGCACGTGATTTAGAGAAGGAAAATATAATTAGTGTATTGTCCTTTTGGTTAAATTTTTAATGGGATGTCCTTATGAATAAAAAAGCCCTTAATTTTGTCCTTGTGATTATTTTCATGTTTAGCAATCGAGTGTTTACCATCGTTCTTTAGAACTACCAAGCAATTTGTGATAATTTAGATGTCACTATGTTTTAAAACCTATTAAATCTAAGAGAACATCAAATTTATTTTAGTCCTTGGACACTTAATATAGGTTAATGCAAATAATAAATATTGTATATGTTCCCATAATTATTCAATAAAATATATTTTTTAACCACAACAAAGAAAGTGTAGTAAAAAAGTTAATAGCACAAAGCACATATCTAGATAAGATCATTTACCCAAACCAAAAATATAAAAAGTGCAACCCAAATGTTGGAAAGTATTATATTGAGCCATGATACTAATGGAAGGTTAGTCTTACAAAAAGTTGCAATTATTGTATTTTTCATATTATACAAATTCAAAATGGAACATAACATTAACTACGAAACTACGATATAAATCATTAGTTTAGCATATAATGCCACTATTTATTTATTCCTACATTTTGATCATTCCTACATTATAGAGATCGATATTTGTTTACCATAATTTAGTAATATTGTCATAATTATTAGTATAATAGATCCCACTGGAATGCTTCTACTCTGTAATTTGTTAGATTCCTTGTTGATGCCAAGCCAATGAGAATAACTGGACGAATATTAGGAAGCCTTTCATCATCATTATATGTGGAAATACATATCTTATAGATGATATTAGTACTAGGTATGAGGAATAAAAAGGAAAGAAAATTGAATTTTTATTTAATAAAATTGAGATTAGAAATTTAGAGATAATAGATGCAAAAATGATATGTAATGATCGACACTATATCAGTATTAAAGACCAACCAAATATATCATATGCTTGTTATCAAAAAGTGTAACAACCCGAAAATCTGGGCCAGTTTAAAATTTTTATTTTGGCAATTTTAGCGAATTTTGATTATTTAAAATGAATTATTTTAAATAATAACGACGAGAAATTTATTTTGAATAGGGATTCGACGTATATATTTATATACGTCGTCGTTAGAATATAAATAATTATTTTTAATTATATAAGGAATTGAAAATGGCGCGGTAGTTCGATAATTCGATTTCAAAATTCAAATGAACATACCGGGTGCAAAATAAACCGGATTTAAGTGAAACCAAAAATATTTGAATCTAATTGAGAATATCTTTCCAACGAATCAGAAAAATTGAAATTTCATAGCGGGAATAAAAAGTTATGTCCAGTTGAAAATTCTGAATAGTCGCTATGGAATTCAGACCCTAAAAAATAGCCATTTTGCAAACGACCTCAGATTTCGACGAAACCTCTTTTGTTGGATCCGGGATGTAAAGTTATTGCTAGGTTTCAAATTTCATAAGTTTCCGAATCAATATGTGAGCGTGGCAAAGGAAAACGCGTTTGACCAGTTTCAGTTGATTTTAATCGACTGGAAAATGGCCATTTTTCAAACGGTCTCAGAATTCGACGAAATTAGTTTTGTTAGGACCGTATCGTCAATACGAAGCTGGAAAATATTTTTCGGGAATTTTTAGAGTTCATATGTGGCCCCAGCCAATTGAAATGCGCATTCAAATTCAATATATAGAGTTATATGTTGATTTTGATGAAAACTGACAGAAACAGTCAAATCAGCCTATGATACATATCCCATTGTGTTCGGAATGGGGGTAAAACGCTAGGGACGACAGTCGGTGGGCCTCGTTTAGAGTTCGAATGTGAAATGCACCTTTTAGAATTTAAATGGATTAAATAATAAAAAATTATATATATAATTATCCCCTTCCTCTATCTCCTCACTTCAGTCAACTGACGATATTTTAAATAAAAAAAGAAAAGAAATGCCATCGCGCTGAGCGCGACAGCCGCCATTGACCACCGCCGGAGTCCTCCATCCGCTGCCCTCAGGTGCTCTCCACCCTCGACCTCCCTCTCGCTTCCCCTCTCTCTCCTCTATCCCTTGATTTAAACGCCGCCCCAAACCCTAGCACAGAAGACCGCAACCCCTACCCCGCCTAAACCGGGCCCGCCAGCGCCTACTCCTCCACGAACGACGATGCTCCGACACCCCCCTCCTCTGCAGCGCCGAACGATGAAGCCCCCTCCCCTCCGATTTATACTGTGAGTTTTTATTTACTCTTATTTCTTTATTTTAGTTATAAAAAGTAATAAAGATCCTATTTTTAATATGAAGTCGAATCTATAAAAATTCGATTTTTATATGTTGAATAGCGAAGTAAAAATTCGATTTTTATATATTGAATAGCGAAGTAAAAATTCGATTTTTATATATTGAATAGCGAAGTAAAAATTTGATTTTTATATATTGAATAGTGAAGAAAAAATTTGATTTTTATATATTGAATAGCGAAGAAAAAATTCGATTTTTATATATTGAATAGCGAAGTAAAAATGTGATTTTTACATACGTAGAGAATACGGGAAAAGAAAGTGACAAGAGGCGAGAACGGCGAAGATTTCTACATAAGAAGAGTCGAGGCGTTTGGTTTAGCTAATCGGTGAGAACTTCTCACCTTAACTCTTTATTTCTAGTTAAAATATATACTAGGATGCAGACGGTGTTTAATAGCACCCGACACCCGTCGTCCACAGACCATGGACGGCTTGTATGCTTGTTTGTTTGATTTTGCTGTGTAGTTGATTGTGTGATGTGATGTGAAATGAAATAAAATATTTATATAGTTAAAAATATTTTATAGTTAAAAATAGAATTTTAACGTATATATGAAATGAAATAAAAATAAATAGATCGGACGATTTGTTTATATACACACATTTGACTAATATTGATTGGGACGATAAATTTTACACATCGCCCAACTGCACAAATAAAATCTGTGTTTGATTATTTGAAACCCCACACGGGTATTGGGGTGATATATGACATACACTAATCCCAATAGTTAGTTGTATGTCGATCGATTGATTGACAGACTGTTATGAGCGTTAAATATTTATATTTGATGCTTATACAGTGTAGAATGCACTTTGGATGATGGTTGATTATTCATCGTTGTTATTGTATACCTATGTTGTAGAAAATCCATATAATTAACATTATATGGTAATTGATTGGGCCTCATTCCAGTTTTGAAATAGAAATATTTGAAAAAGAAATATTTGAAAATAGAAATATATGAAGCCGTGTTGATTAGATTGACGCCATTTTGACGTGAACGATATTTACATCGATTTTATTCATTTTTTTATGAATATCGAAAGTGATTTCAAAATCTGACATTTTGAAAAGAATTGAAATTCGAACTGAAACTGAATAGAAATGAATTCGAATTGAAATTGAATTGAATTGAAAACGAACTGAAATTGAATTAGAAATCAATTTGAATTGAAATCAATTTGAAATGAATTTAAATCGAATTTATAAGGAAAAATTCAACTTTGATTTGAATTTGAAATGAAGTTGAAATCGTTTTGAAAACGAATTTAAAACGATTTATAAAATACGTTTTAAAAGGAAATCGACGAAGTATATATTATATATTATATATATATATATAATATAATGGCCTGAATAGAACGCGCCGCGCCACGGCAGTTCACGAATTTCGACCATTGACTTCGAACGGATATTACGGGAGATCCGACTGTCGGATTCTCCTAAAACCAGAACCGTTGGGTTCGTATCGAAAAGAGCTTTCTAACGAATATTAGAAATTAGAAATCTAACGGTTGGATTTGGAATTATGTCCAAATCAAATTTGGAAAAGGTCGTTGTAAGTGCAGTTCGATGACCATTGATGGAAATCGACTGTACGGGCCTTGATAAAATTATTAGAAATAGTAATAATTTGTGTAAAATCATAAGAAATGATTTGTGAAGATTTGGGATGAAAAACTCCATATTTGAAAAGATAAAAATAGATTTTTATCGAAATGAACTAGTTTTGAACTAGAATTCTATTTATTTCTAAATAAATAAATTGGATTTGAAATGGTTTTGAAAATAACCAGAATTTCCAATAATTATATTGGAATGGATTTGAATCGAAATTGTCTTCGGAATATTTCGATGTTGGATTTCGTGAAGATACAGATATTGTTATGGGAATTTGAAAGATATATTTATATCGTTATTTCCAATACGATATTTGTTGGTCGTAGAATTTTATATTGAATATAAGCCGATATATTTTCTATTCAGAGCCTTGTATTTAATATCAAATGTGATTTGGGTTTGTCGTGAATGGTGTCTTCATTAACCTTGTTCTTGAACCCAGTTGAGAAAAAGATTAAATCTTTTATTTAGATTTAATGAAGTATACTAATTAAATAATATTTAATTGGAATTGAATTCGAATTGATTCTTGGGTTTATCGTGAATGGTGTTTTAAATAACACTCGTTCTTTAACCCGATAATTAATAGAATGTGATTTTGGGTTGTCGTGAACGGTATCTTCAATAATACTGTTCTTAGACCCAAAGGAGTTAAGAAAATCAGAAACTAACTGGAGATTAGTTAAGTTGAATGGTTTCTGAGGTATTGATCTGATGTTGGTTTCGGCCTTCGGGGTTAATACTTAGGTAATGGCTCACTTGCTAATTTATGGTTAGGGTCTGATTGAAATGGAATGTGATTTTGGGTTTATTGTGAACCGTGTTTTTAAATGACACTGATTCTTTAACCCAGTTAAAGATTAAAACTAAGTGGAGTTTTAATGAATCTTTAATTAGATTGAAAAGATCGAGAATGGAGTATCGCCAGTTTTGCTCCAGGCGATAGTTAAATCTTTAATTAGATTTGAACATGAAATGGTAATTGAATTTACCGATAACACCGTGGTGTTAGATATGAAGTATTACCAGTTTTACTTCATGGGATGAATAGGTTGGGATTGGGAAATTAAAACAAATGATTACTTCGGTAAGGTTCGTTAATCCCGACTAGTTGAATCGAAATTCAAAAGAAGATTAAAGAATAAATTCAAGGAATTTATCTTTGATAAAATTAATGGGAACCTTTCCCTATGAATGTGAAATTTAGAAACTAACTGTCGGTTAGCTAAGCAGAATGGTTTTCTGGATATTGATCTGATGTTGGTTTCGGCCTTCGCGGTTAATATTTGGGGAATTATTCTCTTGTTAATTTACGGTTAGTGACTGATGAAATGGAATGGGGCATATGTTGTGTTTGTGTAACACTTGTTTATTATATACGCGAGTTGCTCAGAAAGACCGGGTTTATCCCATTCTGAATAACTGAATCGACGATAAGAAATCGAAGATGAAGACGGTGGTCGAAGACCGGAGATCTTCACCTCGTTTGGATGGTAACCGAGGTCCTGATTGGGAGGCATCCCAAAATATGGATGATGAGTGGTGATCGTCCAGACGTACGTGGTGATCGATGGGTTTGCGAGGTATTTAGTGCCTCTGGTTTCGTTCAGACCTAGAACGGACTTGCAAATGGACAGTGTGTCTGACAATGGAATTTATTCTGTGTGATTGATAGCCATCAGTTGCGCGGTGTGAATTGCCTGTGTGGCATGCTATGATGCAGTGATCAGGGCTTCTGTTGAAAAGCAAAGTCTTGTGGTGATGATCAAAGCACCGCCTGTGTGGCGTAGCTTTGTGTATAACGTGAAATCGCGAGCCTCACACCCCGGTATGAACCAGAAACGGGAGAAAGGACCTCAGGGAGGGCCTGCGTTGTTGAGTCAAAGCTTCGATGGTTATTTTGATTTATGACAAGAAGAAGCTTCTACATCGACAAAAAGAAGACGAGATGACTTCATAGGTTAGAAGTTGATTATTTTAGAGTTATATAATGTTAAAATCTATCCTCAAATGATCATACTTCTAATTGCTTAAAAATATCACTCATGAAAACATTTTTTATGCATATGGTCAAAAACATGTCGACCTACAATTTTTTATAGGTCAACAGGATTTTAAAATGTAACGGTCAAAAATAGGTCGACCTACAAAATTTTATAGGTCAACAGGTTTTTGAACTCCAACGGCTAAAAACATGTCGACCTATAAAATTCTATAGGTCAACAGCTTTTTGAATTTTCATGAAAAGTCATCTTCTTCCTTTAAGAGTTGCATCCATTTCTCTTCATGAATAATCACTTATTTTAGATGCAACTTTTCATCAACAATTGCAACCTCTCGATTTCTATAAATACATGAGTTTGCAATCATTCAAATCACCGAATTTACTCTCTATTTTCTGATCTATCTTGCATTATCCTTTTCTCTCAAAAAAAGCACTCAAAAGCATTCAATTATCGTTTGAATCTCCAAGCATATTTCATACACTTGTGATTCAACTCGATAATTTACTTCCTAATCTTTCTAAACATCAAAATACATTTGAGGATAAGATTATAGGAAGGGTGTACTCAATCATTGACAAATCGGTGTTGAAGGAAGAACACATTCAAAGTCAAATCTCTTGTAATTCTTGTGGGTAAGCTTGTAGCCCGTGAAATCAAGTGGGTAAGCTTATAGCCCGTGAAATCAAGTGGGTAAGCTTGTAGCCCGTGAAATCAAGTGGGTAAACTTGTAGCCCACAAATCAAGTAGTGAACCTGTTCCTCCGGGTGAAGTGAGGGTGTTGTTTAGTGAAAAGCCGAAGAGGAGCTTCGGGACTGGACGTAGGACGGGAAGTCCGAACCAGTATAAAATCCTGGTGTCTTTACTTTATTTTACTTTACTGCATTTAAAGTTATCTGTGATATATATATATATATTGTTATCATATTCCGCATAGCCATATTATAGATCCTGCACAAGTCGTACACACTCGACTTTTCAATTGGTATCAATTGAAAAGGATGAAAGTGGAAAGAGTATAGACCAAAAGACGTATCGTAGTATGATAGGTTCTCTCCTATATTTAACAGCTAGTCGTCCTGACATTATGATGAGTGTTTGTTTGTGTGCACGTTTTCAAGCTGATCCTAAGGAATCACATTTGCGAGCAGTGAAACGAATTATTCGATATCTTAATAACACCAAAGATTTCGGTCTTTTCTATCCTAAGGATTGTGCATTCGAATTAGTATCATATAGTGATGCTGATTTCGGAGGATCACGAACGGATAGAAAGAGTACAAGTGGTACGTGCCATTTCATTGGAAAATCACTTGTCTCTTGGTTTAGTAAGAAACAAAATTGTGTTTCACTATCAACATGCGAGGCAGAGTATATTTCAGCAGCTTTGGCATGTACACAAGTTATATATATGCAACAAACACTTAAAGATTTTGGTATGAATTTATCGAATTCCATTATATATTGCGATAACACTAGTGCGATAAATTTATCCAAAAACCCAGTTAATCACTCTCGGACTAAACACATTGACATTCGTCATCATTTTCTACGAGATAACATTGAAAAGGGAAATATAAACCTCGAATATGTCAACACGGAAAATCAACTAGCAGATATATTTACAAAGCCTCTACTAGAGTCAAGCTTTATCAAGTTACGTAGAGAGCTAGGATTGGTTTCACGAAAAGAACTCGAAGATTAATTTTTATAAGAATTTGTATTTTGTTTATCAGAAACCAATGTCTTTTTACTATATATAGCAGAGGATTTTTCTATGGTAAAACATATACAAACCATTTATTTATTATCTTAAAATAGAAAACTCCTACTATATATATGACTATATTTGAGTGCTTTCATTCATTCTCTCAAACTTCTATAACTTTTAAATAATCTCATGGCACACATCTGTGAGAAATGTGCTGAAAATTCCCACATTTCAATCACAAGTTCCGAACCGACTGAATATAACTCCCCAAAAACACCAGAGCATCCACCTGGCTTTCATCCGCCTTCTCGAACGCCAGGAACTACTCCTACTTCTAAGAAGAGCAAGAAAGTTTTATTTTTGTTCTCCACGAACTAAGGAGAAGATAGATGAAATGCATTATTATCAACAACAAATGTTTTATGAGCAAAAACTGACGACTTCTCGTTTGACGTACCTCGAACGATTAGCTACTCTCTTCTGTGGCTCTGACAGACATAATGTACATGAGCCAATGCCAATACCATCGTCTTCACGAACTCCAAATTCATGGGATAGAAATTATCAAAACAATGAAGGAGCTAGTGGAAGGTTTAGCCATTGGGAACCAAAGAATTCATGGGAGCCAAGGAAATAATTTATATCGTTTAAACTCTTCTTTAAAAAATAAATTTGTATTTTGTTCTTCAAGTATTTGGTGTTTTGAAATCTTGTTATTGAATAAAATTTGTTTTAATATATATATATATATCTTTTCAAAAGCCAGAAAAACAAATTTTATCTGCACCTGTCGACCGATCTTGTTCACGCTGTCGACCGGTTAAGGATTCTTAGCCTTTATATTGAAACCAGAATTTCAAACGGTCGACCGCATCATACTCCCCTGTCGACCGTTATGCCTAAAGAATTGATTTCAAACATTTCCAGAACTAATAACTGTCGACCGGTCATTTAAATCATGTCGACCGCCATAGTTCAAGTTTAAGTTCTTTATCAAACAGAACTTTTACCTGTCGACCGCTCCTTATTCCTCTTGTCGACCGGTCAGACCAAACATATGTATGTTTTTCTTCCAGAACTATTTCCTGTCGACCGCCCAAACTCCAACCTGTCGACCGGTCAGTTCGAAAACACGTGCATCAATTTTTCCAGAGATTTTACTAGTCGACCGGCTCATTGATATCTGTCGACCGGTTTCGCTGGAAACTTCCTTTTCACCCAATCAACACGTCCATTCCCTTTTCAAACTTCACAACTCTTCATCAAAGGTCATTTCTTTTCATTCTCTATACTCTTTATAACCTGATCTATTAGAATTCTTCAAATTTCCTAACCTCTCCAATGGCTCCAAAGCAAAAGAAGTCCAAAACATCATCTTCTCAAGCCCCTGTTCAACCTATTGATACTCAAATCAAACAATGGTTAATGGATCCTCTTGCGGTGAAGAGATGGAACAAGATGAAAGATTATACAATTCACCACGGATCATTTCTCAAATTCTCTGATTTCGCCCTCTACGATGTTAGTGGACTATCAAACAGAGCGGGTATAGAGTCTCTTCTAAATTTTGAAGACAATCATGTTGAGATAAGCCATACTTTGATAAAACTATTCTATGCTAATCTCAATTTAGACAAATTTAAACCCCAAAACTCGGATGATTGCTTATGGTCCGTTGTTTGTGGTCAACACATCTTTCTCTCCAAAGACCGGATGGCAGAAATTCTTCGAACCCATAACGAAGGTATTCAATTCGTTAGTGATTTCTGCCCTATACATATTCGCGACAAAACTAGTCACCTTTTCATAGAAGACCATAAGTCAAGTACTAAAGGTATCCATCTAAGACCATCTGCCAGACTTCTACACCTTTGTATCACACACTCTCTTCTTCCAAGAACTGGAAACTTTGATGCAGTTTACAGAGAAAACTTTAAGGCACTGTATGCCATTTATGCAAATATCAAGGTAAATTGGATTGAGATGATTTTCGACGAGATTGTGATGGTAAATAAACGTTCAAGGCCACACTTGTTTTATAACGAGTATATTATGCGTTGTCTCATGGAATGTCACGTAAGATCTCCCGAATCTAAAATCTCAATACCAAAATGTATTGATAAAGCATCTAAAAAGAGGATGAAGCTACTGTTTCCTTATTTGAATATTATTCCTTTTGAGCGATATGTCGAACAAGGACCTCCACAGACTTCCTCTTCTCAAGTTCCCACGCAAAGGCCTGAAGACGTTTTAATTCCGCCTCCTACTTCTTCAACTAAGGACACTCTTGAGCAAATTGCACGTAATCAATTCTTACTCGAAGCTAGACTCAAAAGAACTGATAATAAAATTGACCGCTTAGATTCTAAACTTGATAAGCGGTTCAACAAATTAAAGTCCTTCTTTGGAACGATTTGGGATGCAATCTCTTGTGCATCAACCTCCGCACCGCTTGCTCAAGACCCAGGAAAACGACCAATGCCACCTACGTTTACATGGTCCTCATCTGAAGAAGGTACTAGCTCTGGAGCAAGTACCCAACATACTCGTGGTCGTGGACTGTCGCATATTGAAGAAGGAGCTCATGACGATATTGAGAAGGACAATGGTGATAGAAACAATGAGGAACAAGAGGAGGAAGGAAACAAAGATGAAGAAGAAGATAGTGATTCGGATTGGCCATCACAATAGTCGTCTCGTTTTTATCTTTCAAGTTTTTTAATTTGCTTATGTATTTAACTATGCTACTTCCTGGTACTTCTGGTGTGTTTATTTTTGGTTTGCCTTGAATGTATAACACAATCTATGTATTTTGTTGTATGGTTTCTCTATGAATTATTGCTTTCTCTTATAGACACCCTTTTTGTTGATGACAAAGGGGGAGAAAATATTACTAACGAATGCTATGCAGATTATATATAATTCAGGGGGAGCATATATACAGGGGAGCAATATACAAGGAACAATACCTTTATTAGGCCATGTTGTCATCAATCAAAAAGGGGGAGAATGTTGAGTCAAAGCTTCGATGGTTATTTTGATTTATGACAAGAAGAAGCTTCTACATCGACAAAAAGAAGACGAGATGACTTCATAGGTTAGAAGTTGATTATTTTAGAGTTATATAATGTTAAAATCTATCCTCAAATGATCATACTTCTAATTGCTTAAAAATATCACTCATGAAAACATTTTTTATGCATATGGTCAAAAACATGTCGACCTACAATTTTTTATAGGTCAACAGGATTTTAAAATGTAACGGTCAAAAATAGGTCGACCTACAAAATTTTATAGGTCAACAGGTTTTTGAACTCCAACGGCTAAAAACATGTCGACCTATAAAATTCTATAGGTCAACAGCTTTTTGAATTTTCATGAAAAGTCATCTTCTTCCTTTAAGAGTTGTATCCATTTCTCTTCATGAATAATCACTTATTTTAGATGCAACTTTTCATCAACAATTGCAACCTCTCGATTTCTATAAATACATGAGTTTGCAATCATTCAAATCACCGAATTTACTCTCTATTTTCTGATCTATCTTGCATTATCCTTTTCTCTCAAAAAAAGCACTCAAAAGCATTCAATTATCGTTTGAATCTCCAAGCATATTTCATACACTTGTGATTCAACTCGATAATTTACTTCCTAATCTTTCTAAACATCAAAATACATTTGAGGATAAGATTATAGGAAGGGTGTACTCAATCATTGACAAATCGGTGTTGAAGGAAGAACACATTCAAAGTCAAATCTCTTGTAATTCTTGTGGGTAAGCTTGTAGCCCGTGAAATCAAGTGGGTAAGCTTGTAGCCCGTGAAATCAAGTGGGTAAGCTTGTAGCCCGTGAAATCAAGTGGGTAAACTTGTAGCCCGCAAATCAAGTAGTGAACCTGTTCCTCCGGGTGAAGTGAGGGTGTTGTTTAGTGAAAAGCCGAAGAGGAGCTTCGGGACTGGACGTAGGACGGGAAGTCCGAACCAGTATAAAATCCCGGTGTCTTTACGTTATTTTACTTTACTGCATTTAAAGTTATCTGTGATATATATATATATATATTGTTATCATATTCCGCCTAGCATATTATAGATCCTGCACAAGTCGTACACACTCGACTTTTCATGCGTTTCCTCCTAGCTAGAAGTGGCGTCAGTGGTTTTACACGCCCTGACGAGTTTGACTTATGTGGTTGTTGTTGTTGCGAGGCGCCTCGGTTTGATCGGACGATCCGGGTCCGATGGAGTCATTTGTTGGCTCGCTTACGCCCCAAAGGGCGGGGAAACGTAGTGTTCAGGCATTTTAATCCACTCTGTGTGGACCAGCCCTGACGATCCAAGGGTCGATGCGTTCTGATCCAGAGACTCGGGCTAGGCAGTCTCGAATTCGGTAAGGACTATCTTTTGCCTTGGTTCATGACGGAAATCCAATTTCCAAATACGTGATTTTGCGGTTTTAATTGTAAAACTAGTATGGCGACATGATATATGGTACCCATGCCGTCTATGATTGATACTTATGATTTGAAATTGTTTTGACACTATACACTTATAAAGTATCAAATGATTTGTTTTAAACGTACTAAGCATGTTTGGCTATTATAAGGGAAAACCCTATCCCCCGGCTTGCGTTGCATTGTGTGATAGGACCTGGGTCTTATAATAGCTTCATTTTTCCAAAAAGCATTGCGCTGTTTTGTTATATGCACTGGTATTCTTGGGAGGAAACCCGTTCCGTGTTATACGGCGTGGTCCCTTGATATATCTGATTTAAAGTAAAGTTTTAAATAATTGTTTTAGTTCTCACACCAGTCCCATGACTGACCTGGAGTTTATTGTTTTAACCTAAACTCTGGGTGCCCTTATTTTGGCATGGGTAGCTAGTAGTTTTGGTTTTGCAGATTTATATTCATGGGATCCTGGTTTACAGCTGGAACGATATCCGGAAAGCTTTGTATCCGTATATCTCCTTCAGTTGTATTTTGTATTATTTTCCGCTGCTATGTAATGTATTGTAATCTTTGATATTTTATGAACTGTAATGTTTATTTGTTTATACTCTGTATATTCTTGTATTCTGATGAATTGTTGTAATATACAATGAAATGTTCTTCCGTCTGCGTTCTATTTTGTCGTATTCTCAAAACAATCAGGCATTTCGAACGGTCTAGATCGGTTTAGCGACTGATTCGGATCGAGCGAAATTCCTTTTCATCACAAAAAGTAGCTAGCAATATTTGTTTGCACTCTTTATTGTCGGTAGCCAAAAAATGATAGATACCTTGATTGAAGCCATCACCGAATAAAAATTGAAGGAAAAGGTGTATATGGTAAATGATATCTATAAATCAACATATAAGGGTATAATTTGTTCTTTCCAAGTAGCTAATCTAATAATATAGATAAGCAATAAAGATGAACCAAGTATATCATGCTCTCTTTAACAAAAACCCATTAGCAATACTTGTTTTCACTCTTTCTAATTGGCGACAAAAAGAAAGATAGATGGATACTTTGGTTAAATCCATCATCAAATGAAAGGAAAAAAAATGAAAATGTGTATATAGTAAATGATATCTATAAATCAACCAATAGCTTATAATCTAAAATTTCGAAGTAGCTAAATTGAAACCATAGATTTCAGTGTACAACTAAATTGTTTGGCATGAAAAACTAAGCTAAAACATGTGTAGATAGCTTTGTTGTAGAATGATGAAAATGTACGACATTAGATTTTCCATTTTACCTAATAGAAAAAAAGAGGGAACACTACTTCATTGTACCTATACCTAGTGGCAACTGATTACCAAAGTGTTTTATATAGTCAATTGGTTGTTACTGATCTTTTTCCATGGTCTTTTGCATAATAATCTTCTAAATACATTTAGTAACTAACAATATTAAACTTTTATTGAACTTCAAGTTAAACTTAACCTACGAAATCAATCTTGTGCACCTAAAAAGAGTTTGATAATTATTTCGATGCATGCCCTCTTTTTTACGTGCATTTGATGGATAAGAGAATTAAAATAGCAAAAAATAAAATCCAAGGAGGCAAAATATTGTATCTTTCTTTTATAATTAGCAAAATGCATCAAAAAAAAAGATGAAGAGAAATTCGGTTTATTTTGGATAAAATTGTTCTAACGAATTTTGCACATAGAAAAGGAACTCGACATTAACTTCTTTGAAAAGGCAAAGAAACATTTAAGGAGATGTATGATAAATTTGCAACCTGTAAATAACAACATGAAATTTGAAATATTATCGCCTTTCTACATGGTATAAGTGTAGTAGATTACCAAAAGTTAACCTATTTACTGTAATCATAAAAGGTCCGAGAATGACGATGATGGCGAATTCTTTTATATGTACACCAGCAATGCTGGTGCAAAAGTGATGGTGCTATAACATTGGATTTCGTTTATTTTCTTCCATCATAATAGAAACAGGTACGATACGAATACTAATATACATTAACAACATAAGTATACGAATATAGAAATAGATCTTTACCCTTTAAGAGAGCTCAAATAACCCTACATAATTATAAAATAAATAATAGAAATACCAAATATAAATTTGTAATGATGTTGGTACAGATTCAAGATGAATTGGAATAAAATGCTAATGTAGCAAATTCTAGTCAAGAAATAACTATGACATAGAAATGGAAACTATAAATATTTCCTCTCACCAAACTAAAAAAGGTGCCTACATTAAAAGTCAAAGGTGTTATACTATTAGGTGCATAACTTAATTACAAATATTCATATAAGTAGTAAAACCATTTTCCTTTGTACTATCTAAGTTTAAATCAGCAATTAATCATTTAATCCATGTACCTAACTGAGTTGAAGCCAGACAAGACTAGTCTCTTTATACTTACATACCTACACACATGCATACATTATACATGCATACATATAAATATGTGTACCTATGATTGTGTGTATATATGTTTATGTGTCCGGTGGAGTGAACCAATTTCCTCTTAGAATTAGTGTAACACCCCACGTCCATTAATGTCACTCTCAAAGGGAATGCATTAACTTTCATGGAGTATTATTAGTGTATTGAACAGAATATAACAAGACAGATAAATATATTGGTACTTGAAAGATTTAAAACAACTTTTATTGCAGCGGAGAAATAGTTTGATTACGACAACTTCATCAACCAACTGTAAAACCAAGTACACTTAATATCCATCTTAACAAATTGTTTTCTGAGTACATAAAGTAAAAAGCATAACCCCAACATAAGTAGACATAAAGAGATGAGCTGAACTTTACTTTCAGCAATCCAAGCAATTCCAAAAGAGAGAGAAAGAGATCCAAATCAAGCTCCACTAGTACTAGTCCTACCTTGAGAAGGGGGGGGGGAGGAAGAAAAGGGGCAAAAACAAGGGGGTCAGACATAAAGTCTGGCGAGTACAATAACTTTAACAATATAATTATTAAAGTAACTAGGACAAGGCATAAACTGGTAAAACAAGGAAGAACTGTGAAACAAATGGACATGACAAAGAAAACGAGAGGAATACGATAACGTTAATTGCGCCTCCAACACTATAGGAACTCTCGACCGTCCAGTAGCGACGCGGATTTTTGGCCTTCGAACATCGACAATCAATGTATCTGAAGATAATCACTATTGTAAGTCCAACTGTCTGAATCCTAATTGTTAGTGTTTTAGTTAATAACATAGCATAATATAGAAAAAAACACAATGGAAATATAAATTTCTTATGATATTATAATAAGTTCAAAATACAGCAGAGTCGTACGAGAGAAGTACACGAACTAATACATGAAAATATTACAATAACATATGCCCGACAAAATGATAGACTGTAACACCCCACGTCAATTAATGTCACTCACAAAGGGAATGCATTAACTTCCATGGAGCGTATTTAGTGTATAGAACAGAATATAACAAGACAGATATAAATAATGGTACTTGAAAATTTTAAAACAACTTATATTGCAGCGGAGAAATGGTTTGATTACAACAACTTCATAAACCAAGTACACTTAATATCCATCTTGATAAATTGTTTCAAAGTACATAAAATAAAAAGCATAAACCCCAACACAAGTAGCCATAAAAGAGATGAGTTGAACTTTACTTTCAGCAATCCAAGCACTTCCAAAAGAGAGAGAAAGAGATCCGAGATCAAGCTCCACTAGTACTAGTCCCACCCTGACAACCTAGGGGAAGGAAGAAAAGAGGCGAAAACAAGGGGGTCAGACATAAAGTCTGGCGAGTATAATAACTTTAACAATATAATTATTAAAGTAACTAGGATAAGGCATAAACTGGTAAAACAAGGAATGAGTATGAAACAAGTGGGCAAGACAAAACAAATAAGAGGAATATTCTGGCGTTAATCTCGTTCCTAATCATTATAGGATAATTACTATACTGCACCATTACTAGTCACCTTAAACGTTGATCCCGCCTACATAACATAATAATGATAAGTGTAGTTTCGTGTACCCCTAGTTATCTTCATAGGTGTCGCCTACCCCTATCTCGACTAGTTGTACCCACTACCCCCGTGAGATCAGCTTCCTAACTCGTAGATGCCCGTGCTGGTCCCACAATGGGGTGTATCACTCCCGAAAGTGGCAACCCGATACCACTAGAGATGCACGGCTTATATCTACACGATGCAACAACGTCTTACCTACCGGCCACGCACGCACATGACCCTGTTGGACTTGCGTTGCCACTGTTAACCCGTTTTGACCTCTTACAATCAAACCCAATAAGCTTGTCCCGTCCTCGATTCAACTCGAGCTCACAAAAATACTTAATGGGTTACTGGTTTGAAAAGGACCCCTACATTTGACACAAGCTTTCCACCTATGCTTGGTCCCCACTAAGATTTCCCACTTAACCCCTTCTTGTTCATGTCTTCTTACATGTTTCAATTTGGTTAAGTGTTTCTAATCGTATTTCACATGCCACCCATGTCACCCACTTAACCCCCATGTCCCACCACATGTTTATCTTGGTTAGTGTTACTTAATTCATTAGAACCGTAACCTTGTAAAGACCTCCCTCATTAGACTACCGTTTGCGGTTGCTGGATTTGTCGGGCGGGTCCGTGCAGCCTTACACCGCAAACGATCCTAACCTCGTGTCTTTACAATTGTTACGCATTTAATTTGTGCCTTTGACCTCTCACATTAGTCTACCGTTTGTGGTTGCTGGATTTGTCGGGCGAGTCCGGGCAGTCTTATACCACAAACGAGTCTAACCTCGTGTCTTAGGCGTTTATTACACATAATTATTTTACCCCAATATGAATTAATTATCCCTATTCAAATTGTCAATAATTTCCAAATTAACCATGCTCATAATTGTCACCTAAATTATGTCCATACTTTTTAGGTATATAAATTATACCATTTAATGTCCCGATTTAATTATATGCCTTTAAAGCCATTTTATGCCAATTCACAATTTTGCAAAAATAATATTTTCCCATTGTCCCCACGCTATTCGTACGTTTTAATATGATATACGTTAGACTCGCAAATAGTCTAACTTATGAAAAGAGAAGCAACATCACAACTTGCATAACACATAAAATAGATCTAAGAACCATAACATAAGTTTGCATATCCAATAACTTGCATAGGCAATGTGTAACAACCCGAAAATCTGAGCCAGTTTAAAAATTTTATTTTGGCAATTTTAGCGAATTTTGAACATTTAGAATAGATTATTTTAAATAATAACGACGAAAAATTTATTTTGAATATAATTCGAACGTATATATTTATATGCGTTGTCGTTAGAATATAAATATTTATATATAATTATAAATAGAATTGAAAATGGCGTGGTAGTTCGATAATTCGATTTCAAACTTCAATTGAATGTACCGGGTGCAAAACAATCTGGATTTTAGTGAAACCAAAAACTTTAGGATCTAATTGATAATATTTTCCAACGAATCCGAAAAATCAAAATTTCATAGCGGGAATCAAAAGATATGTCCAGTTGAAAATTCTGAATAGTCGCTATGGAATTCAGGCCCTTAAAAATGGGAATTTTGCAAACGACCTCGGGTTTCGACGAAACCACTTTTGTTGGATCCGTGATGTCAAATTATTGCTAGATTTCAAATTTCATAATTTTTCGAATCAATATGTGAGCGTGGCAAAGGAAAACGTGTTTGACCAGTTTCAGTTGATTTTAATCGACTGGGAATTGGCCATTTTTCAAACGGTCTCAGAATTCGACGAAATTAGTTTTGTTAGAATTGTATCGTCAATACGAAGCTAGAAAATATTTTTCTGCAATTTTTAGAGTTAGTGTGTGACCCCAGTAAATTGAAATGCGCGTTCAAATTCAATATATAGAGTTATATGTTGATTTTGACGAAAACTGATCGAAACGATCGAATCAGCCTACGATGCATATCCCATTGTGTTCGGAATGGGGGTAATTAGCTATGGACGACAGGCGGTGGATCTCGTTTCGAGATCGAAATTAAAAGTTGCTTTTTGAAATAAAATAATTAAATAATAAAATTAAAACTTTCTCTCTCCCCTCTATATTCACTCTGGCCCCCCCATTAAAAACCTAAATCAGAAAAAAAACAAAAAAAAAGAGAGAGAGAGAGAAGCGAGGAGGAGCACCGCCGCTCCTCCGAGCAGCGCGCCACCGCGCTGCCAGGCGCCCCCCTTTTCCTCCCGCGACGATCGAAGACCCCCTTCCCCACTTCCCTGCGCCACCACGCAAGCGATACCCCCCTGCAGAAAACCGCGCCGAGCCCCCCTGTCGCACCGCCCACTTCGAAGGCTGGCGAACCCCCCCTGCCGCTCCTCTGCTCCGCCTTCCCTTCCGATTTCTTCCCCAAATCGATTAAAGTAAGTTGTTTATTTTATTTACATATATTTTCAGTTTTATTTTATAATAGTTTCTTTAAAAATCTGAAATTGTATATTATAGAAGAAATAAAAATATAATCTTTATTGTTGAAAAGACGATATTTTTAAAAAAGTGAAAAGACGATATTTTTAAAAGTGAAAAGACGATATTTTTAAAAGTGAAGAGACGATATTTTTAAATATGAAAAGACGATATTTTGATGTAAGTAGTAAAGTAAAAATATGATTTTCAAACTTGTGGAAGGATAAAAATATGATTTTCACATAGTAGGAATTATAAAAATATAATTCAAAATATGATTTTTACCATATAGTTAGTAATAAAAAGTAATGATTTTTAAAAATAGCGAAAGGTTTGATTAGTGAAATAGGAAGAGATTTGAATATTTATAATTGAAAAGGCGAAATCTTTATATAGAGAATAGCGTGATAAAAATATAATCTTTACTATATGAGCATCGAAGTAAAAATTCGATTTTTATATATTGAATAGCATAGTAAAAATTCGATTTTTATATATTGAATAGCGAGATAAAAATTCAATTTTTATTTATTGAATAGCGAAGTAAAAATTCGATTTTTATATATTGAATAGCAAAGTAAAAATTCGATTTTTAAATATATGAAGTGATTATAAAAATATGATTTTTAAAATTGAAAGTAAACAAATAAAAATGTGATTTTTATTTTAAAAAGACAGCAATATAAAAATGTGTGATTTTTATATATGTAGTGGCTACGGTCAACGAAGGTGACAAAAAGGCGGGAACGACGAAGACTTCTACAAAAGAAGAGTCGAGATGATTGGATTAGCTATCGGTGAGAACTTCTCACTCTTCAATTTCTTTTTCTAGTTATATATATATATATATATATATACTAGGATGTAGACGGTGCTTAGCAGCACCCGACACCCGTCATCCACAGACCATGTATGGCTTATTTGTTAAATTGATTGGTTGTGTAGTTGGTTAGATTATTTGAGTTGACTTGAATTGTTTGGTGAAATGAAATTGATTTGATTGATGTGTGAATGGCGTGGGCCTTCACTAGACCGGGGATAAGGCTAGGCCTCGTCCCGTTTCTAGTATCGTGCCGTTATACCGCCGAAATTTTCTAAAATATGTTAGAAAAATAAAAATATCATTTTTATTGTGTAAATGAACTGAATAAAAATTCATGTGTTAAAATAAAATATTTATCGTTAAAAATATAATTTTTAACGTGAATGTGAATAAATAAATATTCATTTACAAACTGGACGGTTTGTTTATGTACACCTATTTGAAGGACATTGATTAGGACGATAAATTTTACACATCGCCCAACTTCACAAATAAAATCTGTGTTTGACTGTTTGAAACCCCACACGGGTATTGGGATAAAATACGACATACACTAATCCCAATAATTAGTTGTATGTCGATCGATGGATCGACAGGCTG
Organism: Allium sativum; assembly: GCA_030737875.1. Taxonomy (NCBI): domain Eukaryota; kingdom Viridiplantae; phylum Streptophyta; class Magnoliopsida; order Asparagales; family Amaryllidaceae; genus Allium; species Allium sativum. The sequence continues at coordinate 1,048,408,485 of CM060922.1, forward strand.
TTATAAGCGTTAGATATCTATATTTGATGCTTATACAGTGTAGTGCACTTTGGATGATGGTTGATTATTTATCGTTGCTATTATATGCATGTGTTGTATGGAATCCACATAATTAACTTTATATGGTAATTGATTGGGCCTCATTCCAATTTAGAAGATAAAGAATATTAAAAAATAAAGGTTCATGTGTTGACTGTACTCATCCGTTGAGATTAGTCATGTGTTGAACGAAATATTTTAACAATCAAATTTACATCTTTATCATATATAAAATTAGAAACTAATTGGAAAATAGATAAGATGAGTGGTCTCCTGGATATTGATCTGATGTTGGTTTCGGCCTTCGGGGTTAATATTCAGGGAATCGTTCTCTTACTAATTCACGGTTGGAGTCTGATTTAATATCAAACGATAGATAACTTAATTTTCATAAAATATATTAAGTAACAAAAATAGTCACACGTGGAAAGTACTCATTCGTTGAGATTAGTCATGTGTTGACAAGAATAAATATTCATTTGTTGAATAGAATAACGGAATTATTGAAATATATAAAGCCGTATTGATTAGAGATGCGCTATTTTGACGCGAACGATATTTATATCGATTATATTCGTTTTTAAATTTGAATTGAATCGAATAGAAAACCAATTTGAATTGAATCGAATATAAAACCAATTTGGATTGAATCGAATATAAAACCAATTTGGATTGAATCGAATATAAAACCAACTTGAATTGAATCGAATATAAAACCAATTTGAATTGAATCGAATATAAAACCAATTTGAATTGAATCGAATAGGAAACCAATTTGAATTCGAATTGAATAGAAAACGAATTGAATTCGAATTGAATAGAAAACGAAAAGAATTCGAATTGAATAGAAAACGAATTGAATTCGAATTGAATAGAAAACGAAATGAATTCGAATTAAATAGAAAACGAATTCAAATTTGAATTGAATTGAATAGGAAATGAATTCGAATTGAATTGAAAATCGATTTGAATTGAAATCAAACAGGAATGAAAATAAAAAGGATTTATAATAGAAAATTCAATTTTGATTTGAATTTGAAATGGAAGTTGAAATGTTTTTGAAACGAATTTAAAACTATTTATAAAATTCGTTTTAAATAGTAATCGACGAAATATATATTATATATATTATATATATAATATAATGGCCTGAATAGAACGCGCCGCGCCGCGGCAGTTCGTGAATTTCGACCATTTATTTCAAACGGACATTACGGGAGATCCGACCGTCGGATTCTCCTAAAACCGGAACCGTTGGGTTCGTATCGAAAAGGGCTTTCTAACGAATATTAGAAATTTGAAATCTAACGGTTGGATTTGGAGATACGTCCAAATCAAATTTGAAAAAGGTCGCTGTAAGTGCAGTTCGATGGCCGTTGATGGAAATCGACTGTACAGGCCTTGATAAAATTATTAAAAATATCAATAATTTTTGTAAAATCATAAGAAATGATTTGGGAAATATTGGGATGAAAAACTCCATATTTGGAAAGATAAAAATAGATTTTTATCGAAATGAACTAGTTTTGAACTGAGATTAAAACCCATTTATTTTTAAATAAATAAGTGGGATTTGAAATGGGTTTAAATAGAATTGATTCATGGGTTTATCGTGAACTGTGTTTTAAATAACACTAGTTCTTTAACCCGATAGTAAATAGAATGTGATTTGGGTTTGTCGTGAACTATGTTTTAAATGACATTAGTTCTTTAACCCAGTAAAAGGAGTTTTAATGAATCTGCAATTAGATTGAAATGTGAATTGATAATTTAAATTATCAAATATAGAAAGTGAGCGAGAATGGAGTATTACCAGTCTTGCTCCAAAGCGATAGTTAAATCTTTAATTGGATTTGAACGTGAAATGGTAATTAATTTTACCGATAATACTATGGTGTTAGATGTGGTGTATTACCAGTTTTGCTTCATGGGATGAATAGGTTGGGATTGGGAAATAAAATAAATAATTACTTCGGTGTGGTTCGCTAATCTCGACTAGTTCAGAAAACCATAATTTGGTTTGAAACTACATCTAAAGGAAGATTAAAGGATAAATTTTAAAGAATTTATCTTGGATAAAATTAACGGGAACCTTTCCCTGAGAATATGAATTGGAATGAGGAGTATGTTGTGTTTGTGTAACATTTGTTTTTAATATACGCGGGTTGTTCGGAAAGTCCGGGTTTATACCCATTCTGAATAACCGATTCGACGATATGTCGAAGATGAAGACGGTGGTTGAAGACCGGAAGTCTTCACATCGTTTGGGTGATTACTGATGATCTTGATTGGGCTGTACACCCGAGATGAGAGAATCAGTTAGTGGTCGTCCAGACGTACTTGGAGACGGATGGATATGCGAGGAAAGTGCCTCCGGTTTCGTTCGGACCCAGAACGGACTTGTAAATGGATTGTGTGTCTGACATTGGATTTTATTCGGTGTTGATTGATTTCTGTTAAATATATATCTGTTTGGCGGTGGAGAATTTATTCTCTTGCTTAACGCCCTTCTCTGAGACGTACGAGCTTAGAGGTTATATATCGATAGATATCAATCGCATGGCATGAATTGCCTGTGTGGCACGCTAAGATGCATGGATCAAGGCTTCTGTTGAAAAGCAAAGTCTTGTGGTTGATGATCAAAGCACGGCCTTCGTGGTGTAGCTTTGTGTATGACGTGAATTCGCGAGCCTCACACCTCGGTATGAGTTAAAAACGGGATACGGACTGCAGGGAGAGCACGACGTTTCTTTCTAGCTTTGGTGGTGTCAGTGACTTACCAGCCCTGACATTTATATACTTTTCACCTTTGTGGTTGTTGGAATGAGGCGCCTAGATTTTAGGTCTGTAAGGACCGGGAAACGTGTGTTCAGGAATAAATAATCCTCAAACGTAAGAGAGGACCGGCCCTGAAGATCCAGGGGTTGCCCAGAGTGCGTAGCCCTGGGACATTTGCTAGAGTGTCTCGAAAGCGGAGAGGAGCTTGCCCCTTGCCTCGACTCATGATGGAACCCAATTTCCAATACGATATATTTCGGTTTTAATTGTAGAACTAGTATGGCGACATAGTAGATGGTAGTTATGCCGCCTATGATTGATATTTATGATTGAAATTGTTTTGACACTATACACTTATTATAGTATCAAATGATTTGTTTTAAACGTATCAAGCATGTTTGGCTATTATAAGGGAAAACCCTATCCTCCGGCTTGCGTTGCATTGTGTGATGGGACCTGGGTCTTATAATAGCTTCATTTTTCGAAAAAGCATTGCGCTGTTTATTTATATGCACTGGTATTCTTGGGAGGAAACCAGTTCCGTGATTATACGGCGTGGTCCCTTGAATTACTCTCTTTTAAAGTAAAGTTTTAAATAACTGTTTTAGTTCTCACACCAGTCACATGACTGACCTGGAGTTTATTGTTTTAAACTAAACTCTGGGTGCCCTCATTTTCCGCACGGGCAGCTAGTAGTTTTGGTTTTGCAGATTTATATTCACAGGATCCTAGTTTACAGCTGGAATGATATCCGGAAAGCTCTGTATCCGTGTATCACCTTCAGTTGTGCTTTATATTATTTTTCCGCTGCTATGTAATTTATTGTAATCACTGATATCTATCGAATGTAATTTATTCATTCATACTCTGTATATTCTTGTATTCTGATGGAATTGTTGTAATATACAATGAAATGTTCTTCCGTCTGCGTTCTGTTTTGTCTTGTCCTCATAGTAATTCGTTCTTTCTCATCTCTTCGGAGACCGGGGAAGTTCGGGTCGCTTCATTTGGTTTCAGAGCTTTGGTTTACAGAGCTCGAGAACAAGACACATTAGAACCATACGAAAGAATTCATCAGATATTGGATTAGTAATATCCAATTAGAATGACTCGTTAGAGATAGGATCAGTAGTATCCTAGAACGGGTGTAAAGAGTATATTTTTCAAATGAAAATAAATTTGTTTCGAAAATTTAAATCGTTTTAAACGTATTTGAATATTTTATTTGTATTGAATTTGGACAATCCAATATATAAAGATTTTGCATATACGCGTCATGAACGTATATTCGAAGTTTTACTATATTGGATAGATATAGAATCATACTCTAGTGGCCCGAAGGTGATTCTGATGGTTGAGTACTCATCGTCAGAATTTATGTTCGAGTGACGAAGGTGTGATATCTATATATTTCCATTAGACTAGTGTGAGAACCAAAACTAATATAGCTAGAATACATTGTTGTGAATTGGCATCAAAAACATGATTTTTGTATATGTATCAAATTATGAATTTGAAACGTTAATTCACTAATTGATTGATGATTGTGTTGTTTGTTTGTTTGTTTGATAATTTTGAACCGTTATGCCTAATTGAATCAAATATTGAACTATATTGAAAATTGGTCGCATTTGCCTGCATATACATGTACTTACATTGAACAGGTCATAGCAAGGAGGCTAGAGCAGAGAATAAAATTTGTTTGCCCGACAAATAGGTACATGTTTACTATAATTTACTGTTTTGTTTGGGTGATGATGATTTTATGAGCCGATTGGCTAGCCGCTTGGCTTTTTCTTTTTCTTTTTGAGATCAGAAGGCCTATATGGCAATTTCGGGATTTTCCCGTGGCTCCCGGTGCAGGGGAGGTTATGGCGAAATTTTTCGAAAATTTAGGGTGTTAGCCAAATTTTTGAAGAATTTGAAAATTCTCAAAAACTGAAAAGTTGGAGAATGGAAGCCAGATCGAACGTAGAGTTGATTGATCAAACCACTTTCGACTTCGTTCCTTTTCAGGGACGAAAAGTTTTAAGTGGGGGAGATTGTAACAACCCGAAAATCTGAGCCAGTTTAAAATTTTTATTTTGGAAATTTTAGCGAATTTTGAACATTTAGAATAGATTATTTTAAATAATAACGACGAAAAATTTATTTTGAATATAATTCGAACGTATATATTTATACGCGTTGTCGTTAGAATATAAATATTTATATATAATTATAAATAGAATTGAAAATTGCGCGGTAGTTCGATAATTCGATTTCAAACTTCAATTGAATGTACCGGGTGCAAAACAATCCGGATTTTAGTGAAACCAAAAACATTAGGATCTAATTGATAATATCTTTCCAACGAATCCGAAAAATCAAAATTTCATAGCGGGAATCAAAAGATATGTCCAGTTGAAAATTCTGAATAGTCGCTATGGAATTCAGGCCCTTAAAAATGGGAATTTTGCAAACGACCTCGGGTTTCGACGAAACCAGTTTTGTTGGATCCGTGATGTCAAATTATTGCTAGATTTCAAATTTCATAATTTTTCGAATCAATATGTGAGCGTGGCAAAGGAAAACGTGTTTGACCAGTTTTAGTTGATTTTAATCGACTGGGAATTGGCCATTTTTCAAACGGTCTCAGAATTCGACGAAATTAGTTTTGTTAGAACCTTATCGTCAATACGAAGCTAGAAAATATTTTTCTGCAATTTTTAGAGTTAGTGTGTGACCCCAGTAAATTGAAATGCGCTTCAAATACAATATATAGAGTTATATGTTGATTTTGACGAAAACTGATCGAAACGATCGAATCAGCCTACGATACATATCCCATTGTGTTCGGAATGGGTGTAATTAGCTATGGACGACAGGCGGTGGGTCTCGTTTCGAGGTTGAAATTAAAAGTTGCTTTTTGAAATAAAATAATTAAATAATAAAATTAAAACTTTCTCTCTCCCCTCTATATTCACTCTGCCCCCCCCCCCCCCCCCCGTTAAAAACCTAAATCAGAAAAACATTAAAGAAACAAAAAAAAAAGAGAAGAAGCGAGGAGGAGTGCCGCCGCTCCTCCGAGCAGCGCCCCACCGCGCTGCCAGGCGCCCCCCCTTTTCCTCCCGCGGCGATCGAAGACCCCCTTCCCCACTTCCCTGCGCCACCACGCAAGCGATACCCCCTGCAGAAAACCGCGCCGAGCCCCCCTGCTGCGCCGCCCACTTCGAAGGCTGGCGAACCCCCCCTGCCGCTCCTCTGCTCCGCCTTCCCTTCCGATTTCTTCCCCAAACCTATTAAAGTAAGTTGTTTATTTTATTTACATATATTTTCAGTTTTATTTTATAATAGTTTCTTTAAAAATCTGAAATTGTATATTATAGAAGAAATAAAAATATAATCTTTATTGTTGAAAAGACGATATTTTTAAAAAAGTGAAAAGACGATATTTTTAAAAGTGAAAAGACGATATTTTTAAAAGTGAAGAGACGATATTTTTAAATATGAAAAGACGATATTTTGATGTAAGTAGTGAAGTAAAAATATGATTTTTACTTCGATAAAAATATAATTTTTATAATGTAGAAGGGTTAAAAATATAATTTTCAAACTTGTGGAAGGATAAAAATATGATTTTTACATAGTAGGAATTATAAAAATATAATTCAAAATATGATTTTTACCATATAGTTAGTAATAAAAAGTAATGATTTTTAAAAAATAGCGAAAGGTTTGATTAGTGAAATAGGAAGAGATTTGAATATTTATAATTGAAAAGGCGAAATCTTTATATAGAGAATAGCGTGATAAAAATATAATCTTTACTATATGAGCATCGAAGTAAAAATTCGATTTTTATATATTGAATAGCATAGTAAAAATTCGATTTTTATATATTGAATAGCGAGATAAAAATTCGATTTTTATTTATTGAATAGCGAAGTAAAAATTCGATTTTTATATATTGAATAGCAAAGTAAAAATTCGATTTTTAAATATATGAAGTGATTATAAAAATATGATTTTTAAAATTGAAAGTAATCAAATAAAAATGTGATTTTTATTTTAAAAAGACAGCAATATAAAAATATGTGATTTTTATATATGTAGTGGCTACGGTCAACGAAAGTGACAAAAAGGCGAGAACGACGAAGACTTCTACAAAAGAAGAGTCGAGATGATTGGATAAGCTATCGGTGAGAACTTCTCACTCTTCAATTTCTTTTTCTAGTTATATATATATATACTAGGATGTAGACGGTGCTTAGCAGCACCCGACACCCGTCATCCACAGACCATGGATGGCTAATTTGTTAAATTGATTGGTTGTGTAGTTGGTTAGATTATTTGAGTTGAATTGAATTGTTTGGTGAAATGAAATTGATTTGATTGATGTGTGAATGGCGTGGGCCTTCACTAGACCGGGGATAAGGCTAGGCCTCGTCCCGTTTCTAGTATCGTGCCGTTATACCGCCGAAATTTTCTAAAATATGTTAGGAAAATAAAAATATCATTTTTATTGTGTAAATGAACTGAATAAAAATTCATGTGTTAAAATAAAATATTTATCGTTAAAAATATAATTTTTAACGTGGATGTGAATAAATAAATATTCATTTACAAACTGGACGGTTTGTTTATGTACACCTATTTGAAGGACATTGATTGGGACGATAAATTTTACACATCGCCCAACTTCACAAATAAAATCTGTGTTTGACTGTTTGAAACCCCACACGGGTATTGGGATAAAATACGACATACACTAATCCCAATAATTAGTTGTATGTCAATCGATGGATCGACAGGCTGTTATAAGCGTTAGATATCTATATTTGATGCTTATACAGTGTAGTGCACTTTGGATGATGGTTGATTATTTATCGTTGCTATTATATGCATGTGTTGTATGGAATCCACATAATTAACTTTATATGGTAATTGATTGGGCCTCATTCCAATTTAGAAGATAAAGAATATTATAAAATAAAGGTTCATGTGTTGACTGTACTCCTCCGTTGAGATTAGTCATGTGTTGAACGAAATATTTTAACAATCAAATTTACATCTTTATCATATATAAAATTAGAAACTAAATGGGAAATAGATAAGATGAGTGGTCTCCTGGATATTGATCTGATGTTGGTTTCGGCCTTCGGGGTTAATATTCAGGGAATCTTTCTCTTACTAATTTACGGTTGGAGTCTGATTTAATATCAAACGATAGATACCTTAATTTTCATAAAATATATTAAGTAACGAAAATAGTCACACGTGGACAGTACTCATTCGTTGAGATTAGTCATGTGTTGACAAGAATAAATATTCATTTGTTGAATAGAATAACGGAATTATTGAAATATATAAAGCCGTATTGATTAGAGATGCGCTATTTTGACGCGAACGATATTTATATCGATTATATTCGTTTTTAAATTTGAATTGAATCGAATAGAAAACCAATTTGAATTGAATCGAATATAAAACCAATTTGGATTGAATCGAATATAAAACCAATTTGAATTGAATCGAATATAAAACCAATTTGAATTGAATCGAATATAAAACCAATTTGAATTGAATCGAATAGGAAACCAATTTGAATTCGAATTGAATAGAAAACGAATTGAATTCGAATTGAATAGAAAACGAAAAGAATTCGAATTGAATAGAAAACGAATTGAATTCGAATTGAATAGAAAACGAAATGAATTCGAATTGAATAGAAAACGAATTCAAATTTGAATTGAATTGAATAGGAAATGAATTCGAATTGAATTGAAAATCGATTTGAATTGAAATCAAACAGGAATGAAAATAAAAAGGATTTATAATAGAAAATTCAATTTTGATTTGAATTTGAAATGGAAGTTGAAATGTTTTTGAAACGAATTTAAAACTATTTATAAAATTCGTTTTAAATAGTAATCGACGAAATATACATTATATATATTATATATATAATATAATGGCATGAATAGAACGCGCCGCGCCGCGGCAGTTCGTGCATTTCGACCATTTATTTCAAACGGACATTACGGGAGATCCGACCGTCGGATTCTCCTAAAACCGGAACCGTTGGGTTCGTATCGAAAAGGGATTTCTAAAGAATATTAGAAATTTGAAATCTAACGGTTGGATTTGGAGATATGTCCAAATCAAATTTGAAAAAGGTCGTTGTAAGTGCAGTTCGATGGCCGTTGATGGAAATCGACTGTACGGGCCTTGATAAAATTATTAAAAATATCAATAATTTGTGTTAAATCATAAGAAATGATTTGGGAAATATTGGGATGAAAAACTCCATATTTGAAAAGATAAAAATAGATTTTTATCGAAATGAACTAGTTTTGAACTGAGATTAAAACCCATTTATTTTTAAATAAATAAGTGGGATTTGAAATGGGTTTAAATAGAATTGATTCATGGGTTTATCGTGAACTGTGTTTTAAATAACACTAGTTCTTTAACCCGATAGTAAATAGAATGTGATTTGGGTTTGTCGTGAACTGTGTTTTAAATGACATTAGTTCTTTAACCCAGTAAAAGGAGTTTTAATGAATCTGCAATTAGATTGAAATGTGAATTGATAATTTAAATTATCAAATATAGAAAGTGAGCGAGAATGGAGTATTACCAGTTTTGCTCCAAAGAGATAGTTAAATCTTTAATTGGATATGAACGTGAAATGGTAATTAATTTTACCGATAACACTATGGTGTTAGATGTGGAGTATTACCAGTTTTGCTTCATGGGATGAATAGGTTGGGACTGGGAAATTAAATAAATAATTACTTCGGTGTGGTTCGCTAATCTCGACTAGTTCAGAAAACCATAATTTGGTTTGAAACGACATCTAAAGGAAGATTAAAGGATAAATTTTAAAGAATTTATCTTGGATAAAATTAATGGGAACCTTTCCCTGAGAATATGAACTGGAATGAGGTGTATGTTGTGTTTGTGTAACATTTGTTTTTAATATACGCGGGTTGTTCGGAAAGTCCGGGTTTATACCCATTCTGAATAACCGATTCGACGATATGTCGAAGATGAAGACGGTGGTTGAAGACCATAAGTCTTCACATCGTTTGGGTGATTACTGATGATCTTGATTGGGCTGTACACCCGAGATGAGGGAATCAGTTAGTGGTCGTCCAGACGTACTTGGAGACGGATGGTATGCGAGGAAAGTGCCTCCGTTTTCGTTCGGACCCAGAACGGACTTGTAAATGGATTGTGTGTCTGGCATTGGATTTTATTATGTGTTGATTGATTTCTGTTAAATATATATCTGTTTGGCGGCGGAGAATTTATTCTCTTGCTTAACGCCCTTCTCTGAGACGTACGAGCTTAGAGGTTATATATCGATAGATATCAATCGCATGGCATGAATTGCCTGTGTGGCACGCTAAGATGCATGGATCAAGGCTTCTGTTGAAAAGCAAAGTCTTGTGGTTGATGATCAAAGAACGGCCTTCGTGGCTTAGCTTTGTGTATGACGTGAATTCGCGAGCCTCACACCTCGGTATGAGTTAAAAATGGGATACGGACTGCAGGGAGAGCACGACGTTTCTTTCTAGCTTTGGTGGTGTCAGTGACTTACCAGCCCTGACATTTATATACTTTTCACCTTAGTGGTTGTTTGAATGAGGCACCTCGATTTTAGGTCTGTAAGGACCGGGAAACGTGTGTTCAGGAATAAATAATCCTCAAACGTAAGAGAGGACCGGCCCTGAAGATCCAGGGGTTGCCCAGAGTGCGTAGCCCTGGGACATTTGCTAGAGTGTCTCGAAAGCGGAGAGGAGCTTGCCCCTTGCCTCGACTCATGATGGAACCCAATTTCCAATACGAGATATTTCGGTTTTAATTGTAGAACTAGTATGGTGACATAGTAGATGGTAGCTATGCCGCCTATGATTGATATTTATGATTGAAATTGTTTTGACACTATACACCTATTATAGTATCAAATGATTTGTTTTAAACGTATCAAGCATGTTTGGCTATTATAAGCGAAAACCCTATCCTTCGGCTTGCGTTGCATTGTGTGATGGGACCTGGGTCTTATAATAGCTTCATTTTTCGAAAAAGCATTGCGCTGTTTATTTATATGCACTGGTATTCTTGGGAGGAAACCCGTTCCGTGATTATACGGCGTGGTCCCTTGAATTACTCTCTTTTAAAGTAAAGTTTTAAATAACTGTTTTAGTTCTCACACCATTCACATGACTGACCTGGAGTTTATTGTTTTAATCTAAACTCTGGGTAACCTCATTTTCCGCACGGGCAGCTAGTAGTTTTGGTTTTGCAGATTTATATTCACAGGATCCTGGTTTACAGCTGGAATGATATCCGGAAAGCTCTGTATCCGTATATCACCTTCAGTTGTGCTTTATATTATTTTTCCGCTGCTATGTAATTTATTGTAATCTCTGATATCTATCGAATGTAATTTATCCATTCATACTCTGTATATTCTTGTATTCTGATGGAATTGTTGTAATATACAATGAAATGTTCTTCCGTCTGCGTTCTGTTTTGTCTTGTCCTCACAGTAATTCGTTCTTTCTCATCTCTTCGGAGATCGGGGAAGTTCGGGTCGCTTCACAATGGATATACATAAATTTGCATAAACTATCATGGATCTAAATATAGATCTAAACTTGTAATCGTGAACTTGCATATATGGATATGGTTTTCCTATAACTTGCATATGAATTTCATACAAACTTACATTCAAACTAGCATATGATTCACATACAAAACTAGCATAGGAAATGGGCATATAGAACATAAATTTGCATAACTATGTACTTCCATGGATCTAAATATAAAAATGTGAACTTGTGTATAATCCACCTATAGACTTACATAAAATTCATATATAATTTAACATCCCAAACTTACATAAGTTTCGCATATGCTTTAACATCCTAAACTTGCATAAGATTCATATACAAATTAGCATATGATTTAACACAGACTTGCATAAAATGAATCAAATCAAACATGTATAATTGTACATATGAAATAGATCTACCAACATACAATAACAAAAACTGTCATATGTTCACCAACAAACGATAACATCACATGATTCAACAATCATACTCTCATAATCCCAATTATAACTTATCACAATTAATTTATTAACTATTTTGTGAAAGAAATTATACTCACAAACAAAAGAACAGTCTTGTTTTTCTGGGATCTGTATTCTGAAACCGAATTGCTCGCCTTTGATGTAGACTAATTGTTATTCTAATTTAGAATAGATTTGATTTTGATTCTTGCTTCTATCTTGCTTTTGAGTTGAAAGAGAACGGCGGTTATTCTAGGTTCACCATTAACAGCATGGCGGCTCTTGGTATGAATTAGTGTGATTTTAGGTTGAGGGTTAGGTTGATTATATAGAATTTTAATTAATTAAGAGCCTTCAGATTAACCTAGAAGCAATCAAGACCATCCAAACAAGATAGAATAACCACCTCAGCCCTAATGACTCAGCAGTGAGTCAAAGCATCGTCACATTTCAGATCTGCCCAGTGGTAGGTTGACACCCAGGTCGAGCCCCAGGTTGACCCCCTGGTCGACCTGCCTAGGGGGAGGTCGACCCCCTGGTCGACCTGGCCTTGGGCGGGAGATTTCCCGCCCAGCCCGCTTCTCTGTTTGAATTTTAAATTTTGAATTTTTATTCTAAACTGTTTTAATTTATATAAAATTCTGAAACTTCGGAAGGCCATAACTTCTTCATACGAAGTTCAATTCACGCAAACTCAGACTCTATCTCAAGCAGAATTTCGAGACGAACGCAATGGTGTAACCCATTTCCATTAATTCTCACATTTGAAATTAAGTATTCTTTAATTCGTTAATTTTAATATCTAAAATCACGAGGTGTTACAATTAGGGCATAAAAGGTTATGGAAGACGAATCAAATATCAACCCACTATGCATTTTTACGGAGAAAGTGTAAGTGTGAAACAAAAAAATAATGAAACTTCTTTGACAATAGTTCATAAACAACGATGAGAGATTGTGTATCTAACAGAATAGGCCGATCAAGCAAAAACAATTTAATGGGTATCAAGGAGAAGGCATATTTCAGATCAAATGGGCTTGGCGGTATCATTGGTTTACCCAAAGGATGGGAGACAATAAGCATGTTTGAAATTAGGATTATGATGATAATTTTGGAATGGGGGAGAAATTAGAAAAATGAGGCTATATACATGAGGAAATAAATATAGTGGATGGTTCAATTCTAAATAAAGGTGATGTGGGAGAGTATAACAATCCATAGCCGAGACCATAATCAGGATTTAAATTTAAATTAATTATTTTTCCATCCTTACAACAGAAACAAAAATCTGACCCACTATCTAGCGTACATGCAACTTAGTTTGAAATATAAACTATTGAAATTTAACATGCAACATATGAAGCATAGAGTAAAACATATGAAAGAAGTTGTGCTTGATTAGACATTTATAGAAAACACTTTTTTGGTTTAAATCAAAGTAGCGAAATGGGCATAAAGAAATATAAAGTCAAGCTGCATAAAATAGGGAAGCAGGTTTTCAAAATGGAAAAAATAAAAAATGGAAATAGCCTTTATGTACCATAACATAGTAAAAAAGAACTCTTTTAGTAATTCAAATTCCAAAGGGAAAATATGGCGAGATAAAGTTATTATGTTTATTAGTTCATTAAAAACGTCGCATAAAAGATCAAAAGAAGACATATATATAGGGAAATTGTAACGACCCAAAAGTTCCGTTATTTTGAAAATTTGAGTTTTTAAGAATTCGGAATAATCGCGCACGGTTCTGGATACATGCACTGATTTTTCAATACGATTTCAAAATGTATAACGATCACTAAGATAATTTGATCGGTTTTATCAACTTACCGGTCAAAATAATTTATCATATCCTGCTAGAAAATCAGAATTTGAAGTATTAGGTCGATTTTGTCAATTAAGTCTAAAACCTAGAAATTGAAATTTAGGTTATACGACTTTTAAATATAATCAAACATGTTTTAATTATATAAAAAATAGAAAACCTGTGATGTCCCGAAAATTCGTACATTCTAATCAAGTATAAACCACACAACTCTGATCCAAATGAATAAGAACTCTCGACCGTCCAGTAGCGACGCGGATTTTTGGCCTTCGAACATCGACAATCAATATATCTGAAGATAATCACTATTGTAAGTCCAACTGTCTGAATCCTAGTTGTTAGTGTTTTAGTTAATAACATAGCATAATATAGAAAAAACACAACAGAAATATAAAATTCTCATGATATTATAATAAGTTCAAAATACAACAGATTCGTACGAGAGAAGTACACGAACTGATACATGAAAATATTACAATAACATATGCCCAACAAAATGATAGACTGCAACACCCCACGTCAATTAATGTTACTCACAAAGGAAATGCATTAAATTCCATGGAGCGTATTTAGTGTATAGAACAGAATATAACAAGACAAATATAAATAATGGTACTTGAAAATTTTAAAACAACTTTTATTGCAGCGGAGAAATAGTTTGATTACAACAACTTCATAAACCAAGTACACTTAATATCCATCTTGATAAATTGTTCCAGAGTACATAAAATAAAAAGCATAAACCCCAACACAAGTAGTCATAAAAGAGATGAGCTAAACTTTACTTTCAGCAATCCAAGCACTTCCAAAAGAGAGAGAAAGAGATCCGAGATCAAGCTCCACTAGTACTAGTCCCACCCTGACAACCTGGGGGGAGGGGGGAAGGAAGAAAAGAGGCGAAAACAAGGGGGTCAGACATAAAGTCTGGCGAGTATAATAACTTTAACAATATAATTATTAAAGTAACTAGAATAAGGCATAAACTGGTAAGATAAGATATGACCATGAAAAAAGTGGGTATAACAAAGCAAATAAGAGGAATATTCTGGCGTTAATCTCGTTCCTAATCACTATAGGATAATTACTATACTGCACCACCACTAGTCACCCTAAAAGTTGATCCCGCCTATAGAACTTAATAATGATAATGGTAGTTTCGTGTACCCCTAGCTGCCTTCATAGGTGTCATCTGCCCCTATCTCCACTAGTTGTACCCACTACCCCCATTCGATCGGCTCCCTAACTCGTAGATACCCGTGCTGGTCCCATAGTGGGGTGTATCACTCCCCAAAGTGGCAACCCGATACCACCAAAGATGCACGGCTTATATCTACACGATGCAACAACGTCTTACCTACCAGCCCGGGCCCACGCACGTACATGACCCCGTTGGACTTGCGTTGCCACCGCTAACCCGTATTGACCTCTTACAATCAAATCCAGTAAGCGTGTCCCGTCCTCGACTTGGGTCGAGCTCACAAAGATACTTAATGGGTTACTGGTTTGAAAAGGTCCCCTATGCTTGACACAAGCCTTCCACCTATGCTTGGTCCCCACTATGGTTTCCCCACTTAACCCCATTCTTATTCATGTCTTCTTACATGTTTCAATCTTGGTTAAGTGCATCTAATCGTATTTCACATGCCACCCAAGGCACCCACTTAATTTCACATGCCACCCAAGGCACCCACTTAACCCCCCATGTCCCACTGCATGTTTATGGTTAAGTGTTACTTAATTCATTAGAACCATAACCTTGTAAAGACCTCCCACATTAGGATGACATTTGCGGTTGCTGCATTTGCCGGGCGGGTCCGGGCAGTCTTATACCGCAAACGAGCCTAACCTCGTGTCTTTACAATGGTTACGCATTTAATTCGTGCCTTTGACCTCTCACATTAGACTGGCATTTGTGGCTGCTGGATTTGCTGGGCGGGTCCGGGCAGTCTTACACCACAAAAGAGTCTAACCTCGTGTCTTAAGCGGTTAATTATTACACATCTTTATTTAACCCCAAATTGGATTAATATCCCTATTCAATTTTGTCAATAAATTCCAAATTTATTTATGTCCATAATTGTCTCTTAAAATTATGTCCATAAATACCAATTATGCCAATTAATGTCTCAAATTAATTATATGCCTTTTAAGGCCATTTTATGCCAATTCACAATTTATGTATATTCAATATTATCCCATCATCCCTATGCTATTCGTACATTTTCATATGACAT
Organism: Allium sativum; assembly: GCA_030737875.1. Lineage (NCBI taxonomy): Eukaryota > Viridiplantae > Streptophyta > Magnoliopsida > Asparagales > Amaryllidaceae > Allium > Allium sativum. Next base: position 1,048,424,429 of record CM060922.1, read on the forward strand.
ATGTTAGAATCGCAAATAGTCTAACTTATAAAAAGAAAAACAACATCACATAACACATAAAATAGATCTAAGGATCATGACATAAGATTACATAGCCAATAACTTGCATATGAATTTCATTCAAACTAGCATATGATACAAAACTAGCATAGGTAATGGGCATAAACTTGCATAACTTATGTACTGCTATAGATCCATACATAAAGGTGTGAACTTGCATATGGATCTAAACATAAAGATGTAAACTTGCATATAGATCTAAACATAAAGATGTAAACTTGCATATAGATCTAAACATAAAGATGTAAACTTGCATATGGGTCTAAACATAAAGATGTAAACTTGCATATGGATCTAGACATAAAGGTTAATGTCACATAAACTAGCATATGCATATACACGTCTCACATATATTATAACAACCCAAACTTGCATAAGATTCATACATGAATTTATGATCCAATCATCACAAACTTGCATAAGAAATATGATTCAACTTGCATAAGATTCACATAAGAACTAACATATGATCCAACTTGCATAAGACTAACATATGATTCAACACCACAAACATACATATAATTTACATCACATGATTCAAAATCATATTCTCATAATCCCAATTATATCTTATCATAATTAAATTAATTAATTATTTTGTGAAAGCTATTATACTCACAATTAAAAAGAATAGTCTTGTATTTCTGGGATCTGTATTCTGAAACTGATTTGCTCGCCTTTGATGTAGACTAATCGTTATTTAGATTAGATTTGATTTTGATTCAAGGTTCTATCTTGCTTTAGGGTTGAAAGTGTATGGCGGCTACTCTAGGTTCTCCATTGACGGCATGGAGGCTCTTGTTATGAATTAATGTGACTAGGGTTAGGGGTTTAGGAGTGTTTTTATAGAAGTTTAATTTAATAAGAGCCGTCGGATTAACCTAGGGATAACCAGAACCATCAGGACCACTCAGATGCCACATCAGCCCTTAGGGCGAATCGGGCCACAGGTTGACAGCCAAACACCCTGGATCGACCCCTAGTCGACCCAGCGGGGCTTAAGCCGACACCAAAAATTGTGCGGTTTGGCTATTCCCCCTCCCGATTCGCTGTTTTGAACTTTTTTAAATATTTTATATATATATATACATATATTTCTCTCATATGCATACAAACTTCAAGGCTTAATAACTTCTTCATAAGTTATCCGTTTTATGCGAACCAAATGTCTATCTTGGCCCAAAATTTTGAGACGAACATAATAGCGCAACCCATTTCACTTAATTCTTCTTCTAAAAATTAAGTATACTTTAATTTGTGAATTTTAATGTTATAAAATTACGGGGTGTTACATTCTCCCCTCCTTAAAGGATTTCGTCCCCAAAATCTCTAAGTTAAGAAGAATGTATCCTACCAACCAATCTTCCATCTACTCAACCATCATCCACAAGCATCCATTGTCCTTAAAGAAATTTCTAATGCTATATGAACTTATGCAAAAATGTGTGTATATGTTCCTTATCTAATGCAAAGATCAGGCGGTCTACTGATTCAGTTGACCTCCTTAATGCAAATCATGATAGTGTCATGCGTCCATTATGTATGCGAATGAATCCTATCGATACATATTATTTCTATATGTGTGCACAACCATTCATCAAAATGCAACATCCATATGATAACACAACCATTATACATCCATTAATTTAGATATGCACACGCATTTATATGCAACATTAAGGTGATTGAGCCGATCTAGTGCCTAATGTGTATGTACATGCATCCACGAGCAACCATTAGCAACCACTTGCATCCATTTGCATCCACCAAACATAACATGTCTCAAACACATGTTTGCAACCATAAAGTTCTTCCTAACTAAAGATCGAAGATGTCATCGCAAAGATAATACTAAAAGATAGGACAAGTGTCAACAAAGCGGTAGAAAAAGGAGAAATTAAAACATACCCTCAAAAAGGAAAGGGTACAGCGTACGCATCTTATCTTCCGTCTCCCAGGTCGCGTCTCTTTGATCATCTCCCCATTGCACTTTGACCAACTTGACCTCTTCGTTGTGAAGCTTTTTGACCTCCGATCCGAGAATGCGTGTAGGAGCTCATCTGAACGTGGCATTGCGCTCTACTTCCACTTCTTCGAGTGTGCTCGGCTCTACCACTTCCGCCATATCGTGCAAACACTTACGTAAATGTGAAACGTGAAACACGTCATGAACTCCGCTGAGCTTCTCTGGTAACTTTACTCTATACGCCATTTGCCCAATCCTCTCTGTAATTGGAAAGGGTCCTACGAACCTTGGTGCCAACTTCCCTACTGATCTAAAGCGGACTATTTTCTCAACGGTGACACCTTAACAAAAACCATGTCCCCAACATCAAACTCAAGATCGGTTCGTCTACTATCAGCATACGACTTCTGTCGGTCCTGTGCCGTCTTCATTCGTCGTCGAATCAGTTCTATCTTCTCCAAAGTCTCCCTAATCATGTCGGGTCCAAGCAAAACCTTGTCCGTGGATTCCCACCAACAAGTAGGTGATCGGCACGGTCATCCATAAAGAGCCTCAAAAGGTGCCATGCCAATGCTAGCCTGAAAACTATTATTATAGGCGAACTCCACTAGTGGAAGATGTTCTTCCCATGTTCCTCCAAAGTCTAGAATGCATAGCCTTAGAAGGTCTTCTAGAATCCAATTTACTCTCTCGGTCTGGCCGTCTGTCTGAGGATGATAAGTGGTACTTAAGCATAATTGCGTTCCAACCGCCTCTTATAAGCTTTTCCAAAATTCGCTCGTGAAAATGGGATCTCTATCGCTCACAATGCTAGAGGGTATGCCGTGCAAACGGACTATCTCTCAAAGGTAAACGGATGTTAACCATGCGGCGGTCCTTCTACTTTTAACGGGAATAAAATGGGCACTTTTAGTAAGTCGGTCTACAATTACCTAAATCCCCGTATTACCCTTCCTTGATCTTGGTAACCCATCTACAAAATTCATGGAAACGCTTTCCCATTTCCAAAGCGGAATCTCTAAAGGATGGAGCAAACCTCCGGGCTTCTTTTGCTCCGCCTTGACTTGCTGGCACACTAAGCATCTAGCAACGAACTCGGCCACGTCCTTCTTCATTCCGGCCCAAAAGAAAACTCGCTTCATATCCCTATACACCTTATCACCACCGGGATGTATGGTCATCTTAGAGCGATGTGAGTCTTCAAGAATTGCCTTCTTCAAACTCTCGTCTTGTGGTACGCAAAGTCTTCCATCTCTGCGTAGCCAACCTCTCTCATCTATAGCATATCTATTCAGATGACTCGAGGACTTCCCTCCTATAAGCTTGCCTACTATCTCAACCAATTGTGGTTCGTTTCGCTGTGCCTCTCCAACTCGACCCAAAAGTGTAGGTTGCACCTCTAACGATGCCAATAATCCGGGTACATAATTGACAGAGGGTCTGAAGTCAAAGGAAGATGTATACTCCAAACTCTGTCGCTCTACGAACAAAGGACTTAAAGTTAACTTCTTTCTACTTAAGGCGTCAGCTACAACGTTACCCTTGCCAGGGGTATATGCGATCTCAAAATCGTAGGATGCCAAAAACTCCATCCATCTCTGTTGCCTCAAGTTTAGGTCCTTCTGAGAGAATAAGTACTTTAGCGACTTATGGTCTATATACAACTCAAACCTCTCGCCAAGCAAATAATGACGCCATGACTTAAGCACAAAAACTATGCCGCCAACTCTAAATCATGGGTAGGGTAATTTTTCTTGTGGGCTTTCAACTGCCTTCCACCATAGCATATCACCCTTCCCTCTTGCATTAAAACTGCGCCAAGCCCTGTCTCGCAAGCATCGGTATATACAGTGAATGTCTTACTCCTGTCTGGCAAAACTAAAACTGGAGTGGTCGTCAAAGCCCTCTTCAGACGTTGGAAAGCATCGTCACAGTCAACGTCCAAAGTAAAAGTCAAATTCTTCTTCGTTAATCAAGTGAGAGGGGCTGATATCTTCGCGAAATCCTTAATGAACTTTCTATAATAGCCAGCCAGCCCTAAAAAGCTTCTTACTTCTGTTGCGTTCTTAGGAGTTTTCCAATCTTGGATTGCCACCACCTTGGCGGGATCCACAACTGTCCCTTCCTTAGAGACCACGTGTCATAAGAACCTCACTTCTTTTCTCCAAAAATGGCACTTGGAGAACTTAGCTTTTAGCTGATGCGCTCGTAGGGTCTCTATGACTTCCCTAAGATGTAGGGCATGCTCTTCTTCATTTTTAGAGAAAACCAGAATATCGTCTACAAAGACTACCACAAACTTGTTTAGAAACTCCCTAAATACCCTACTCATTAAATCAACAAAGTATGTGGGTGCATTCGTCAAACCAAAAGGCATGACGAGCCACTCAAAGAAATCGTCAGGAGTTCTAAAGGCAGTCTTGTTGATGCTATCTTCAGCCACCCTTAGCTGATGAAACCCTGTAGCTAAATCCAGTTGCGAGAAAACTGAAGCACCCACCAACTGATCGAATAAATCGTCTATCCTCGGCAATGGGTGCCTGTTCTTCTTTGTTAGCTTATTCAGCTCTCTATAGTCCACGCACAATCTAAGTGAACCATCAACTTTTGTAGCAAAAACGACTGGAGCACCCCACACCGAAATACTTCTTCTTATGAACCCCTTTTCAAGCAATTCTTTCACTTGCTTACTGAGTTCTCTTCTCTCTCTCGGAGCCATGTGGCGCACTAGTAATGCAACTGGCTTTGCATTATCTACTAGATATATTCAAAAGTCTATCTCGCGCCTCGGGGGTAAACCTCGAACTTCATCGAAGACGTCACTATATTCACGGACCACACGAACAGATTTTAAATCATCGTTGGATGCGTCCAGGGATTCTAGGTAGTTAAGCATTACCAGACCTCTAGGGTCACAAGAAATATCAAGGGTCTTTCCACAACGAGTTAACAATCTAACTACCCTTCTTTCACAATCTAGGATGGCACCGTATCTAGTTAGCCAATCCATACCTAGAATCAAGCCGTAGCCCATGAAGCCAAGAACAAAGGCGTTGCATTCAAACCCAACGCCCAAGATAGACACTCTTAAATCCCGACAAATCATAGAAAGATGAGCCGAACCACCAATAGGATTTGAGACTACTATGGGATCCGTAACTAGACTAGTATTTAGGTGCAGTGTTTCAACTAACGAAGCAGATACAAACGAGTGTGAAGCGCCAGAGTCAAACAAAGTACGAATAGAATGATCAAATAGAAAAAATAAACTTTCAATGGAAATGTTTCTACCTTTCTCCTATCCTGGTCCCGTGAGAGCCTGAATCTGCCCTCTCGCCTGCCCTGTTGCCATGAGAGCCTGAAGCTTCCCTCCAGAAGTTCTTTGCCCTTTCCCCTGTTTCCTTGGGCAGTCCTTAACTAGATGACCTACCTCTCCACAGTGGAAACAGCCAGTCTTCTTCTTTTTCCTACAGTCTTTACTCAGATGGCCTGGTGTCCCACAATTAAAGCACTTCTTCTTTCCTTTGCCATTATTGTTCTTCCTGCCTTTCTTGTTTTGTTGTTGTGGTTTCTTTTGGTCCCTTTTCTTCTCAGGTGCCTTATTAGCATTAGCACCTTTCTCTTCCTCATGCATAAGCGCCATGTCAACCAATTTCTCAAAGGTAGCCCCCATAGGAATGTGGGTCATAGCTAACCCATGTAGTGGCTCATTCAAACCCTTAATGAACCTTAGGGCCTTCTTCTCAGGCGTGTTTACAAATTCCAAGGAAAATCTCGCCAATTGATTGAACTTGTTGATGTACTCCATTACTGATAAATCCTCTTGCTTCAACGCCAAGAACCTTTCCATTTATAAATTCTCTTCTGCTCGTGAGAGAAACTTCATTTCGAACCTACGCTTGAAATCCATCCATGTCCCCATCGGACGCTCTCCGTTCGTGACCTCCCACCAAAACGAGGCTTCGTCTTTCATTAACCAAGCAACCAATTGGACCTTCCTTCCATCTTCTACTTCGAAAATACCAAATAGATCTTCCACCTCCTTAAGCCAATTTCGAGCTTCAACAAACGTCTCTGATCCGTGAAAAGATTTCCCGCCCATTGCTCTAAAATCTTTGCATATCTTTGTAAAAGTATCAACACGGGGAGGAGGAGGAGGAGCATTTTCTGGGCCTGTGACATTGGCCCTAGCTTCCAGATACCTTCTAAACCATCCTAGCATCGGTATCCCCTCGGGTATCTCGGGAATTCCAGACATGCTGAAAAGAAAATGAAGAGATTCAAAACGAAGAATTCGAAAGAAAGATATATGGCTCTTGGGAGTTATGTTTTTAAAACAAACTTTTTTCTTGAAAATACTTTCCTTAAAACATACTTTTGAAAGTATTTCTTTATAAAATGCTTTTTGAAAAATAGTTTTTCAAAATTCATATCTGGTCTGGTAACCTTCAGCTCTGATACCACGTGTAACACCCCACGTCAATTAATGTCACTCATAAAGGGAATGCATTAACATCCATGGAGCGTATTTAGTGTATAGAACATAATATAACAAGACAGATATAAATAATGCTACTTGAAAATTTTAAAACAACTTTTATTGCAGTAGAGAAATAGTTTGATTAAAACAACTTCATAAACCAAGTACACTTAATATCCATCTTAATAAATTATTTCAGAGTACATAAAATAAAAAGCATAAACCCCAACACAAGTAGCCATAAAAGAGATGAGTTGAACTTTACTTTCAGCAATCCAAGCACTTCCAAAAGAGAGAAAGAGATCCGAGATCAAGCTCCACTAGTACTAGTCCCACCCTGAGAACCTGGGGGGGAGGAAGAAAAGAGGCGAAAACAAAGGGGTCAGACATAAAGTGTGGTGAGTATAATAACTTTAACAATATAATTATTAAAGTAACTAGGATAAGGCATAAACTGGTAAGATAAGATATGACCATGAAACAAGTGGGCATGACAAAGCAAATAAGAGGAATATTCTGGTGTTAATCTCGCTCCTAACCACTATAGGATAATTACTATACTGCACCACCACTAGTCACCCTAAAAGTTGATCCCGCCTACAGAACTTAATAATGATAATGGTAGTTTCATGTACCCCTGACTTCCTTCATAGGTGTCGTATGCCCCTATCTCCACTAGTTGTACCCACTACCCCCCATTCAATCGGCTCCCTAACTCGTAGATACCTATGCTGGTCCCACAGTGGGGTGTATCACTCCCCAAAGTGGCAACCCGATACCACCAAAGATGCACGACTTATATCTATACAATGCAACAACGTCTTACCTACCAGCCCGGGCCCATGCACACACATGACCCCGTTGGACTTGCGTTGCCACCGCTAACCCGTTTTGACCTCTTATAATCAAATCCAGTAAGCGTGTCCCGTCCTCGACTTGGGTCGACCTCACAAAGATACTTAATGGGTTACTGGTTTGATAAGGGCCCCCATGCTTGACAAAAGACTTCCACCTATGCTTGGTCCCTACTAAGGTTTCCCCACTTAACCCCAGTCTTATTCATGTCTTCTTACAAGTTTCAATCTTGGTTAAGTGCATCTAATCGTATTTCACATGCCACCCAAGGCACCCACTTAATTTCACATGCCACCCAAGGCACCCACTTAACCCCCCATGTCCCACCACATGTTTATCTGGTTAAGTGTTACTTAATTCACTAGAACCGTAACCTTGTAAAGACCTCCCACATTAGGCTGACATTTGCGGTTGCTGGATTTGTCAGGCGGGTCCGGGCAGTCTTATACCGCAAACGAGCCTAACCTCGTGTCTTTACAGTTGTTACGCATTTAATTCGTGTCTTTGACCTCTCACATTAGACTGGCATTTGTGGCTTCTGGATTTTCCGGGCGGGTCCGGGCAGTCTTACACCATAAAAGAGTCTAACTTCGTGTCTTAGGCGGTTAATTATTACACATCTTTATTTAACCCCAAATTGGATTAATATCCCTATTCAAATTTGTCAATAAATTCCAAATTTATTTATGTCCATAATTGTCTCTTAAAATTATGTCCATAAATACCAATTATGCCAATTAATGTCTCAAATTAATTATATGCCTTTTAAGGCCATTTTATGCCAATTCACAATTTATGTATATTCAATATTATCCCATCATCCCCTCGCTATTCGTACGTTTTCATATGACATATGTTAGACTCGCAAATAGTCTAACTTAGAAAAAGAAAAACAACATCACATAACACATAAAATAGATCTAAGGATCATGACATAAGATTACATAGCCAATAACTTGCATATGAATTTCATTCAAACTAGCATATGATACAAAACGGCATAGGTAATCGGCATAAACTTGCATAACTTATGTACTGCTATATATCCAAACATAAAGGTGTGAACTTGCATATGGATCTAAACATAAAGATGTAAACTTGCATATAGATCTAAACATAAAGATGTAAACTTGCATATAGATCTAAACATAAAGATGTAAACTTGCATATGGGTCTAAACATAAAGATGTAAACTTGCATATGGATCTAGACATAAAGGTTAATGTCACATAAACTAGCATATGCATATACATGTCTCACATATATTTTAACAACCCAAACTTGCATAAGATTCATACATGAATATATGATCCAATCATCACAAACTTGCATATGATATATGATTCAACTTGCATAAGATTCACGTAAGAACTAACATATGGTCCAACTTGCATAAGACTAACATATGACTCAACACCACAAACATACATATAATTTACATCACATGATTCAACATCATATTCTCATGATCCCAATTATATCTTATCATAATTAAATTAATTAATTATTTTGTGAAAGCTATCATACTCACAATTAAAAAGAATAGTCTTGTCTTTCTAGGATCTATATTCTGAAACTGATTTGCTCGCCTTTGATGTAGACTAATCGTTATTTAGATTTGATTTGATTTTGATTCAAGCTTCTATCTTGCTTTAGGGTTGAAAGCGTATGGCGGCTACTCTAGGTTCTCCATTGATGGCATGGCGGCTCTTGTTATGAATTAATGTGAATAGGGTTAGGGGTTTAGGAGTGTTTTTATAGAAGTTTAATTTAATAAGAGCCGTCGGATTAACCTAGGGATAACCAGAACCATCAGGACCACTCAGATGCCACATCAGCCCTTAGGGCGAATCGGGCCACGGGTTGACAGCCAAACACCCTGGATCGACACCTAGTCGACCCAGCGGGGCTTGGGTCGACTCCAAAAATGGTGCGGTTCGGCTATTCCCCCTCCCGATTCGTTGTTTTGAACTTTTTTTGAATATTTATATATATATATATATATATATATATTTCTCTCATATGCATACAAACTTCAAGGCTTAATAACTTCTTCCTAAGTTATCCGTTTTATGCAAACCAAATGTCAATCTTGACCCAAATTTTGAGACGAACATAATAGCGCAACCCATTTCACTTAATTCTTCTTCTAAAAATTAAGTATACTTTAATTTGTGAATTTTAATGTTATAAAATTATGGGGTGTTACACAGACTATATTTACAACATAAGCAACAGAAAGAAAAAGACTAGGGTCTTCGAAAGATAAGTCTAAAAGTCAACAACTCCATGATAAGCATTTATTCAGAATCCCAGCTCAAGCAGTAACCCAAAACACTAGGTTGTCCATATGGAAAATATTGGCATCCATAGTTTCGACGAGGGAATCAATGAAGTCCGGATAAGTCATGGAACTAGTGTTAAAAAAAATAGTTACTTTCATTTTAATGTAAGGTAAATCATATGATCACACCGTATAACATAGAATGGGTTTTCCACATATGAATACTAGTGCATAAAAACTCGCAATGCTCTTTAGAAAATGAAGCTACCATAAGATCTTGTGCCACACACACAATCCAAACGCACAGTTGGGCGAGGTTTCTCTCATGATAACCAAAATATGCTTAATACGTGAAAACCCTCTTATATTATTGTTAGTGCATAGTGTGAAAATCATTTTTGCATATCAATGTATTAATCTTTGCCAGCATAGGCACCAGAATGTTATACCGACCTCCTACGCGTTTTACGCAGAATCTACACTAGAAAACCAAATAGGCACGTAGCGGATGAATTTGGGTTTTCAATCAAATGACCAAGGCTAAGGAACTTCCCTATCGAATGGATACACCTCTAGAAAACGTCCCGAGAAGCAAACCCTTCTCTACCAACACAAGACCGGTGGTGCTATCCAAGCCATGCCACACGAGTATGCCATTTCCCGGTAGTTACCGTCCTTTTCTATGGGATCTTGAATATCCAACAAAACCACAATAGTAAAATTCTAAGGCTTCATACCATTGAACTACCTCATAAAATCTACATAGCAAACACCTGGGCTCCATGCGATAGTGTTGCTTCAAAAATCTAGAAGGAGAAGGTCATCCACATAGTGTTGCTTTAAAATTTTCTTTTGCATTTGAAATCTCCTTTTATTTTGAACCAAACGTTTTCAGTTTCGGGAAAATCCAACGGTCGGATCTCCTAGTACGTCAATTTAAAGTTTATGGTTGAAATTCGCTAACTGCAGCTACGCCACTAATCCTATTCTGATAGTTTTATGACTCGGACTTAGAATTCGTTCGATTCACTTCCAGTTGGTCTAAAATACATATAAGATCTTTGAAAAACTATATTTTCAATTTTTACAATTTAGAATCAAATACTCGAATTTATGAATATTATATTATTATTTTAAATAATAAATTATTATTATTTTTCATGAATCATCTTTTGGTTTTTAACCTTTCCAGAAAATCAAATTAAATATTTTTGTAAAACCAATAAAACATTTTAAATTCAAATAAACTTTAAACTAAATTTAGAATTAACCATCCCGTCCGTAGGATCAGTTAGAGATAGTTAGGGAGAAAAGAAAACTATATTTTCCAAACCCAAGACTAGACACTGTCCTCTCTATCATCCTAGAACATTCCGGTATTTTTCAAAAAAGGCTTCATAAATATATATGTATCCATGCATATGTGTCATTCACTTAAGTGTTAATGAAAATTAACACTTATTTATAAAATGGGTACCATTTAATGTAAGTGTTAATACACTTAACACTTAAAAATAAACAACCTAATAACATATCCAATAATCTAGTTTATATCCATCATAACATTCAATAATATCAAACAACATCCAATAACAACATAGAGTGTCATTTACATAAGGGTTCATGCCATTTACACATAAAGTGACCTCTTTATCACTTAAAATTAGGTGTCAACATTTTTAACACATAAAGCAAGTTCTTTAACACTTTAAACTAAGTATTTACATTGTTAACACCTAAAGGTAACATTTTTAACACATAAAGCAAGTTCTTTAACACTTTAAACTAAGTTTTTACATTGTTAACATCTAAAGGCAACATTTTTAAGACATTAAAGTAAGTTTTCATACTTTAAACCCACAAAGGTGATATCGTTAATTTTTTTACTAAGTGTTCATGCGTTTCACACTTAGTTACAACCAAAACCAACTCAAATCAACCCATTCATCATCAAATCCAAACCAAACATACATATAAACAAATATATACTATTTTAACACATAAAGATTAAATTTTCCTCACCGAGGGATCCACTCCTCCACTCTTTAAGTGCTAGGACTTTGACTTTGAAAAAAAGCTTTAAGTTGAAATCCTTTGAGTTAAAACGGAGTAAAAATTGGATTTTTAGGAGTTATAGGCCTCGATACTTGAAAGGAAGAGAGATATAAGTGTTTTAAAGTGGAGAAGATGAGTTTTTAGGTGGAATAGGCTAAGAAGGTCACGACCTAGGGTTATTTTGGATATTGGCTTGCAAATGAGGGAAGGGGTGTTATTAAGGAGAAGTAGAGCTGAAATGAGGTGGTTTGAAGTTAGAAAAGTGGGGAGAAGGAGGTTAGGCCATGAGTTTCAATGGAGAGGAGGCCATTTTTGTGAAGCTTGGAAGAATAAAAAGAAAAGGAAGTGGAATGAAAGGAGGAAGATATGTTGTCTTATAAAGAGAAGAGAATAGACCAATATTTTGACAACTCAAAAGTGAGTTTAAAGGAGAAAAGGGCACCTCAAAAGGAGGGAAGTGGTGTGCACATGGGTTGGTTTTTTAGTGGAATTATGAAATGGTAGCATTTATATTTATTTGTTAACTAACTTAGTGTTTAATTAGTTTAGCCTAATTGCTTTATTTCTTGGCTAATGATGTTAACTAAAACACTTAACCAATTACTACAACAAATTTATAAATCAACAATTTATTTTTCAAAAAATATTTTGTTAATCCATTATTTACTTAATTTGAAATCAAATAGTATATTTCAAATATGTAATTTAAGGTGACTAAAAATATAGATCATTACAATTGCTCCTACTTAAAAGAGTTTCGTCCTCGAAATTGGACAAAGCAAAAGATAAGCTGAAAGTGAAAAAGATACCGAAAAATAAGCATACCCGATAAGAGTCAGCGATGGAAATCGATCCTGCACCTAAGGTAGGATTTCCTTATGCTTTCTGTAACACCCCGAATTTTCTATTAACACTAAAGCTGCTAAAATATTAATAAGTGTGTAAGAGAGGGGATGTATCTAATATGAATATAAAAATATTAATAAGTGTGTAAGAGAGGGGATGTATCTAATATGAATATAAAAATATTAATAAGTGTGTAAGAGAGGGGATGTATCTAATATGAATATAAAAATATTAATAAGTGTGTAAGAGAGGGGATGTATCTAATATGTATATAAAAACAATAATAAGTGTGTAAAAGGGGGGATGTATCTAATGTGTACATTGTAGAATATATATATATATATATATATATATATATATGGGCAGTTAATGCAAACACGAATAGAAGTTTATTAATTTGCTGAGTGTTTGCTGAGTCACTTCTGACTCATTGCTGAGTCAACAAGATAAACCCCATCTTGTCTGAACGGCTGCGGTTATTTCTAGGTTAAATCTAATGGCCTAAATGCATTCTAAAATCTATAAATAAGTGGGTAGACCCAAAACCTAAATCACTTGTAAAATTAGAGAAGCTACCGTCATGTTGCTGCCATGGAGTTCAGCGTAGCCGTCACAAACTAAGAAGAGGAAGCCTAATCTACTACAACTAAATTCTACTCAACAAAACAAATCAAACCAAAGAACTCTCTCTCTAATTCTCTTCTTTTGTTGGTGAGTATGATGATTCTCACAAGACTATTACAAACTAATTTGACTCAGTTATGATTGGATCACAAGAAAGTGATGTGATTTGTAATTGTAAATTCTATATATTGTGGATCTCTTATTATGTTATTATGTTGTCGTATGATGTAAATTATATATGCTATGTCATGCTATGTTGTAAATTCTCTTATGTTATGTCGTGCTATGTTGAGAATCATGTCAAGCTATGTTATACTATCATACTATGCCATGTTACAAATCATGCTATATTATGTTGAAAAATCATGATGTTGTTGGATCATGCTTAAAGTTATGTTTTTTTTTCTTTCTTAATTTAAATGGATCTTGTTTATGGGAATTTGCCTATTAGGTTAGGTGTACCCATAAACTTGAAACTATAATTAAATAAAACTTGATTATGGGAATTTGCCTATTGAGTTAGGTGTACCCATATAAAACCATGTTGTTAAAAAATTAGATGATGTTGATTCACACATGTTCATATGTAAGTTTATGAAAATTGATTGAGATCATATTAGGTGAATTTTGAACAAGTTGACACCTTTAGATCCATGACATGTATAATCTATGCAAGTTGGACATATGCAAGTTTCACCCCTTATTATGATTCATTTGGTCACATATACATGTTGTTATTATGATAATCTCTTTTATGCTATGAGTTAGGCTATTCGAGTCTAACATATATTTTGCGAATAAACGTTCAAACGTGGGGTAGAGGTAATATTAGGAATTAATAAATTGGGTGCAATTTTGTAAGATGTTGCATACCATGAATGAATGTCCATAATTGAGTCAATTATGGACATTGTTAAAAATTGGAAGTAATTAATAATTCAAGTAGGGAATTATTAAAATTGGGGGAAAGTGGATTATTATTAATAATCAATGCTTAGGACACGAGCTTTGACCCGTTTGTGATGTAAACCTGCCCGGACCCGCCCGGCAAATCCAGTAGTCACAAATGTCGGCCCAATGTGAGAGGTCCTAGGCCCAAACTAAAGCATAACAGTTGTAAAGACACGAGGTTAGACTCTTTTATGGTGTAAGACTGCCCGGACCCGCCCGGCAAATCCAGCTGCCATAAATGCCAGTCTAATGTGAGAGGTCTTTATGAGGTTATGGCCTTAATGAACTAAGAAATACTTAACCAGATAATCATGTAAGGTGGGACATGGGGGTTAAGTAGGTGCCTTGGGTGGCATGAGGAATCTGGTGGTTACCTTTAGAGGCATTTGAAATACGATTAGACTTAACCAAACACACATGTAAATGAACATGACTAAGTGGGTTAAGTGGGATGGACTAATGGGGACAAGCTTAGGTGGAATGCTTGTGGTAAATAGTGGGGGCCCATTTCAACCAGTATCCCAAAACGTATCTTTGTGGGCTCGACCCAAGTCGAGGACGGGACACGCATACTGGGTTTGACTATAAGAGGCCAAAACAGGGAGCGGTGGCAAGGCAAGTCCAACGGGTTTCATATGCGTGTGTGGACCCGGGCTGGTAGGTAAGACGTTGTTGCATCGTGTAGGTATAAGCCGTGCATGTCCGTTGTATCAGGTTGCCACTTTAGGGGAGTGATACACCCCACTGTGGGGCCAGCACGGGTATCTACGAGTTAGGGAGCCGATCGAATAATGGGAAGTAGGGTACACCTAGTGGAGATAGGGGCAGGCGGCACCTATGTAGTCAGCTAGGGGTACGTAAAGCCATTGGGAAAGTTTCTAAGTGAAGCTAAGTGGGATGAATCTTTAGGGTGACTGGTGTGGTGCAGTATAGTGTTTATCCTATGTCCTTAATCTGCTCTTCATAGACATTTTCTTGTTTTCCAGCTTATGTCTTAGTCCAGTTATTTTGGTAATAGTATTGTAGAATTATCATATTCACCAGACTTTATGTCTGACCCCCTCTTTTCCATCCTTTTTCTCCCTTCAGGTCCGCAGGTTGGGCCAAGTTCTAGCGGAGTCTAGTTGGATCGCTTATCTTCTGGAAAGCTTGGACTGCTGAAGTAAAGTCCAGCTTGTTATCTTTCTTTTTAATGGCTATTCATGTAATGGGATTATGTACTTGTTTTATCAAGATAGATATTGTACTTGACATTGAATATGGTGTTATGATGTAATCAAACATGTTTTGACTTCTGCTACAATGAAATAAAGTTTTTGAATTTCCAAGTACTATTTTATATCTGTCTTGTTGTAATTTTACTGTTCTATATTCACTTAAAACCTCCATGGAAGTTAATGCATTCCCTTTGTGAGTGACATTAATGGACGTGGGGTGTTACACGTGGTATCAGAGCATAAGGTTACCAGAACAGATAAAAAAATTTTTTTAGAAAAATATTTTTTTTTCTAAAGTATTTTTGGAAGAAGTGCTTTCAAAAAAAAAAAAAAAAAACATGTTATTTAAAGAGAGTTTTTATGAAAAACATAATCCCAAATAGCCATATCCTTATCTTTATCTTTCGAATTCTCCATTTTGAATCTTTCCTTTTTCGTTTCAGCATGGCTGAAGATCTTAATCTCCCAGAAGGTGTGACGATTCCAGGGTGGTTCAGGAGATACTTGGAGGCTAGGGCCACCACTGCAGGCCCAGCGGATACTCCTCCACCCCTAGTTGCACCCATTCCTCCTCCTCCTCGTGTTGACACTTTTGCAAAGACGTGCAAGGAATTCAAGGCTATGGGAGGAAAAACTTTTCAAGGGACTGAGACGTTTGTGGAGGCCAGAGATTGGCTTAAGTAGACTGAGGAATTGTTGGATATCTTTGAAGTGGAAGATGGGAGGAAAGTCCGTTTAGCTGCTTGGTTAATGAAGGGAGAGGCCTCGTTTTGGTGGGAGGTCACTAACGGGGAACGTCCAGTTGATTCATGGGCGGATTTCAGACGAAGGTTTGAGGCAAAGTTTCTTTCAAGGGCAGAGGAGAACTTAAATATGGAAAAATTCCTGGCACTAAAGCAAGGGAGCTCATCAGTAAAGGAATATGTCAATAAATTTAATCAGTTAGCAAGGTTTGGCTTGGAGTTGGTGAACACGCCAGAGAAGAAAGCTTTGAGGTTCGTTAGAGGCTTGAATGAACCGTTGCAAGGGTTGGCTATGACCCACATCCCTATGGGAGCCACCTTTGAAAAGCTAGTAGAAATGGCACTTATGCATGAGGATAAGGCAGTTGAAAAGAAAGGGGATCAGAAGAAACCCCAACAGCAAAATAAGAAGGGTGGTAAAAACAATAATGGCAAAGGGAAGAAGAAATGCTTCAATTGTGGGACGCCTGGCCATCTAAGCAAAGATTGTAGAAAGAAAAAGAAGACTGGTTGTTTTCATTGTGGAGATGCGGGACATTTAGTGAAGGACTGTCCAAAGAAGGGGCAGAGGGCAGGGTCTACCTCGGGAGGACAGGTGCAGGCTCTTATGGCACCAGGGCAGGCAAGGGGGCAAGTTCAGGCTATTGCGGCCCCACCGCTGCAAGAAAGAGGTAGAACAATTTCTGTTGAAAGCTTAGTTTTTCTGTTTGATCATCCTGTCCGTACCTTATTCGATTCTGGCGCATCTCATTCGTTTATCTCTGCATCATTAGTTGAATCACTGCACTTGAACACCAGTTTAGTAGAGGATCCCTTGGTCGTTTCAAATCCAATTGGGGGTTCGGCTCATTTGACCATGATATGTTTGGATTTGAAAATCTCTATACTTAGCGTTGAATTTAGATGTGATGCTTATGTATTGGGCTTCACGGGCTATGGGCTAATTTTAGGAATGGATTGGTTGTCTAGAAATAGGGCCATTCTTGATTGTGAAAGGAGAGTAGTTAGGCTTGTGACTCGCCTTGGTAATGCTCTCGACATCTTTTGTAATCCCATAAATTCCGTTATGCTAAGTTATCTTGAATCGCTTGACGCGTCTGTAGAGAACCTGCGATCGGTAGAAGTGGTCAGGGAATATCCGGATGTGTTTGAGGAGGTGAAGGGCTTACCTCCAAAGCGGGAGATAGACTTTCGAATTTATCTTGTGGATAATGCTAAACCCGTATCTTTGCCAGTGCGCCACATGGCTCCTCGTGAAAGGAGGGAACTCAATAAGCAAGTAAAGGAGTTGCTTGAGGAGGGGTTCATAAGACGTAGTATATCGGAGTGGGGTGCTAAAGTAGTTTTTGCCACAAAGGCGGATGGGTCTCTTAGACTTTGTATGGACTATAGAGAACTAAACAAGCTTACTAAAAAGAACCAACACCCACTGCCGAGGATTGATGATCTCTTTGATCAGTTAGTTGGCGCCTCAGTGTTTTCGCAGTTGGACTTAGCCACTGGCTTTCATCAACTGAGAGTGGCTGAGGATAGTATAGATAAGACTGCTTTTAGGACTCCTGACGGATTCTATGAATGGCTAGTGATGCCCTTTGGTTTGACAAACGCCCCTGCATATTTTGTTGATTTGATGAGTAGGGTGTTTAGGGAATACCTTAACAAATTCGTGGTAGTCTTTGTGGATGACATCTTAGTCTTTTCTAAGAATAAAGAAGAGCACTCCCTACATCTTAGGGAAGTGTTGGAAACCCTCCGAGCGCATAACCTTAAGGCAAAATTTTCTAAGTGTCACTTCTGGAGGAAGGAAGTACGGTTCTTAGGGCACGTGGTTTCCAAAGAAGGGATAGCAGTGGATCCCGCAAAGGTGGTGGCCATCCAAGATTGGAAGGTCCCTAAAAATGCAACCGAAGTAAGAAGTTTCTTGGGGTTGGCTGGCTATTATAGGAAGTTTATCAAAGACTTCGCAAAAATATCAGCTCCATTAACACGGTTAACGAAGAAGAACCTGGTTTTTACGTGGGACAAAGATTGCGATGATGCGTTCCAACGCTTAAAGAGAGCCTTAACTTCAGCCCCAGTCTTAGTGCTGCCAGACGGGAATAAACCGTTTACCATCTATACTGATGCTTGTGGGACGGGACTTGGCGCGGTCCTCATGCAAGAGGGAAGAGTAATAGCCTATGGTGGAAGGCAGTTGAGGGTTCATGAAAAGAATTACCCCACGCATGACTTAGAGCTAGCCGCAATTGTTTTCGCGCTTAAGTCTTGGCGTCACTATCTTCTTGGTGAGAAATTCGAACTGTTCACTGACCACAAATCATTAAAATACTTATTCTCTCAGAAGGATTTGAATTTAAGGCAGCAACGGTGGATGGAATTCTTAGCCTCCTACGATTTTGAAATAGCATATACCCCGGGCAAGGGTAACGTGGTGGCAGACGCCTTAAGTAGGAAAAGGTTGTCCTTGAGTCCGTTGTTTGTTGAACGACAAAGCTTAGAATTCATCTCTATGTTTGACTTTAGACCCTCCGTTGACTTAGTACCCGGTCTGTTAGCATCCTTGGAGGTTAGACCTACACTTCTAGGACGGGTTGGTGAGGCACAGCGAGACGACCCACAGTTGGTTGAGATAGTAGAAAAGCTCAAAGGGGGTGAGTCGTCAAGCCATCTTCGTAGGTATACCCTAGACGATAAGGGTTGGTTACGAAGGGATAATAGACTTTGTGTACCACAAGACGAAGACTTAAGGAAGGCCATTCTTGATGATGCTCATCGCTCAAAAATGACCATTCATCCCGGCGGGGATAAGATGTACAAAGATATGAAGCAGGTTTTCTTTTGGGCCGGTATGAAAAAGGATGTGGCCGAGTACGTCGCTAGATGCTTGGTGTGCCAACGAGTTAAAGCAGAACAAAAGAAACCCGGTGGGTTGCTTCACCCATTAGAAGTTCCACTATGGAAATGGGAAAGCATCTCAATGGATTTTGTGGATGGATTACCAAGATCAAGGAAGGGTAACACGGGGATTTGGGTTATAGTAGATAGACTTACTAAAAGCGCCCATTTTATTCCCGTGAAAAGTAAGAGGATTGCTCCGTGGTTGGCTTCTGTATACATTAAGGAGATAGTTCGTTTGCACGGTATTCCTTCTAGTATAGTAAGCGACCGTGACCCCATCTTTACTAGCGAATTTTGGAAGAGTTTACAAGAGGTGGTAGGGACTCAGCTATGTTTGAGCACCGCATATCATCCTCAAACAGACGGCCAGACCGAGAGGGTGAATCGCATTCTAGAGGATCTTTTAAGGCTTTGTATCCTAGACTTTGGGGGTACATGGGAAGAGCACCTTCCGTTAGTAGAATTCGCATATAATAATAGCTTTCAGTCTAGTATTGGCATGGCACCTTTCGAAGCTCTTTATGGAAGGCCTTGCCGTTCGCCTACATGTTGGTGGGAATCTACCGATAAAATCCTACTTGGGCCCGATATGGTTAGGGAAACCTCGGAGAAGATTGAGTTGATTCGAAGGAGGATGAAAGCAGCACATGATAGGCAAAAATCGTATGCTGATAAGAGGAGGACATATCTTGAGTTTGACATTGGGGACATGGTTTTTATCAAAGTATCTCCGTTACAGAATGTTGTTCGCTTTGGGTCCGTGGGGAAATTAGCACCAAGGTTTGTAGGGCCGTTTCCTATAAAAAAAACAGGATTGGGAAGATGGCATATAGGGTGGAGTTGCCTGAGAAACTTAGTGGAGTACACGACGTATTCCATGTATCACATTTGAGGAAGTGTTTGCACAAGACCGCGGAGGTGGTAGAGCCGAGCTTGCTTAAAGAGGTGGAAATAGAGCGTGATGCAACAATTAGACGAGCTCCTACATGCATTCTTGGGTCGGAGATCAAAAAGCTGAGGAATCGAGAGGTCAGACTGGTTAAAGTGCAATGGGGAGATGATGAGAGCAACGCAACTTGGGAGACAGAAGAGAAGATGCGTTCGTTGTACCCTTTTCTTTTTGAGGGTATGTCTTTTAATTTCTCCTTTATCGCTTAGCTTATCTTATCTTATCTTTAGTATGTCCTCTCATTAGTATCTTTGACCTTTAGTTAGGATAATCCTATGGTTGAAACATGTGTTTGAGACATGTTATGTATGATGGATGCAAAATGGATGCAAGTGTTTGCTAGTGGTTGCTCGTGGATGCATATATACACACACTTTAGGTACTAGATCGGCTCAGTCACTTCATATTGCATATTGCATATATATGGATGTATTTAGTATAATGGATGTATAATGGTTGTACCATCATATGGATGCTGCATTCGGTTGAATGGGTGTGCACGCATATAGAAGTAGTATGTAAGCAATTAGGATCTTTTGCATACATAATGGATTCATGACACTTACATAATTTGCATTAAGGAGGTCAACTGAATCAGTAGACCGCCTGATTTCGCATTAGGTAAGGACATGTACACACACTTTGCATATGATCATAAAGCATTAGAAGTCTTTTAAGGACAATGGATGCCTGTGTATGATGGATGAGTAGATGGACGTTTGGATGGTAGGATATACATTCTTCCAGACTTGAAGATTTCGGGGACGAAATCCTAAAAGGAGGGGAGAATGTAACACCCCGAATTTTCTATTAACACTAAAGTTGCTAAAATATTAATAAGTGTGTAAGAGAGGGGATGTATCTAATATGAATATAAAAATATTAATAAGTGTGTAAGAGAGGGGATGTATCTAATATGAATATAAAAATATTAATAAGTGTGTAAGAGAGGGGATGTATCTAATATGAATATAAAAATATTAATAAGTGTGTAAGAGAGGGGATGTATCTAATATGTATATAAAAACAATAATAAGTGTGTAAAAGGGGGGATGTATCTAATGTGTACATTGTAGAATATATATATATATATATATATATATATATATGGGCAGTTAATGCAAACATGAATAGAAGTTTATTAATTTGCTGAGTGTTTGCTGAGTCACTTCTGACTCATTGCTGAGTCAACAAGATAAACCCCATCTTGTCTGAATGGCTGCGGTTATTTCTAGGTTAAATCTAATGGCCTAAATGCATTCTAAAATCTATAAATAAGTGGGTAGACCCAAAACCTAAATCACTTGTAAAATTAGAGAAGCTACCGTCATGCTGCTTCCATGGAGTTCAGCGTAGCCGTCACAAACTAAGAAGAGGAAGCCTAATCTACTACAACTAAATTCTACTCAACAAAACAAATCAAACCAAAGAACTCTCTCTCTAATTCTCTTCTTTTGTTGGTGAGTATGATGACTCTCACAAGACTATTACAAACTAATTTGACTCAGTTATGAATGGATCACAAGAAAGTGATGTGATTTGTAATTGTAAATTCTATATATTGTGGATCTCTTATTATGTTATTATGTTGTCGTATGATGTAAATTATATATGCTATGTCATGCTATGTTGTAAATTCTCTTATGCTATGTCGTGCTATGTTGAGAATCATGTCAAGCTATGTTATACTATCATACTATGCCATGTTATAAATCATGCTATATTATGTTGAAAAATCATGATGTTGTTGGATCATGCTTAAAGTTATGTTTTTTTTTCTTTCTTAATTTAAATGGATCTTGTTTATGGGAATTTGCCTATTAGGTTAGGTGTACCCATAAACTTGAAACTATAATTAAATAAAACTTGATTATGGGAATTTGCCTATTGAGTTAGGTGTACCCATATAAAACCATGTTGTTAAAAAATTAGATGATGTTGATTCACACATGTTCATATGTAAGTTTATGAAAATTGATTGAGATCATATTAGGTGAATTTTGAACAAGTTGACACCTTTAGATCCATGACATGTATAATCTATGCAAGTTGGACATATGCAAGTTTCACCCCTTATTATGATTCATTTGGTCACATATACATGTTGTTATTATGATAATCTCTTTTATGCTATGAGTTAGGCTATTCGAGTCTAACATATATTTTGCGAATAAACGTTCAAACGTGGGGTAGGGGTAATATTAGGAATTAATAAATTGGGTGCAATTTTGTAAGATGTTGCATACCATGAATGAATGTCCATAACTGAGTCAATTATGGACATTGTTAAAAATTGGAAGTAATTAATAATTCAAGTAGGGAGTTATTAAAATTGGGGGAAAGTGGATTATTATTAATAATCAATGCTTAGGACACGAGGTTGGACCCGTTTGTGATGTAAACCTGCCCGGACCCGCCCGGCAAATCCAGTAGTCACAAATGTCGGCCCAATGTGAGAGGTCCTAGGCCCAAACTAAAGCATAACAGTTGTAAAGACACGAGGTTAGACTCTTTTATGGTGTAAGACTGCCCGGACCCGCCCGACAAATCCAGCTGCCATAAATGCCAGTCTAATGTGAGAGGTCTTTATGAGGTTATGGCCTTAATGAACTAAGAAATACTTAACCAGATAATCATGTAAGGTGGGACATGGGGGTTAAGTAGGTGCCTTGGGTGGCATGAGGAATCTGGTGGTTGCCTTTAGAGGCATTTGAAATACGATTAGACTTAACCAAACACACATGTAAATGAACATGACTAAGTGGGTTAAGTGGGATGGACTAATGGGGACAAGCTTAGGTGGAATGCTTGTGGTAAATAGTGGGGGCCCATTTCAACCAGTATCCCAAAACGTATCTTTGTGGGCTCGACCCAAGTCGAGGACGGGACACGCATACTGGGTTTGACTATAAGAGGCCAAAACAGGGAGCGGTGGCAACGCAAGTCCAACGGGTTTCATATGCGTGTGTGGACCCGGGCTGGTAGGTAAGACGTTGTTGCATCGTGTAGGTATAAGTCGTGCATGTCCGTTGTATCAGGTTGCCACTTTAGGGGAGTGATACACCCCACTGTGGGGCCAGCACGGGTATCTACGAGTTAGGGAGCCGATCGAATAATGGGAAGTAGGGTACACCTAGTGGAGATAGGGGCAGGCGGCACCTATGTAGTCAGCTAGGGGTACGTAAAGCCATTGGGAAAGTTTCTAAGTGAAGCTAAGTGGGATGAATCTTTAGGGTGACTGGTGTGGTGCAGTATAGTGTTTATCCTTTAGTATTTAGGAGCGCCTATAACGTTGCCTTTAGCGATTGTCTATGTCCTTAATCTGCTCTTCATAGACATTTTCTTGTTTTCCAGCTTATGTCTTAGTCCAGTTATTTTGGTAATAGTATTGTAGAATTATCATATTCACCAGACTTTATGTCTGACCCCCTCTTTTCCATCCTTTTTCTCCCTTCAGGTCCGCAGGTTGGGCCAAGTTCTAGTGGAGTCTAGTTGGATCGCTTATCTTCTGGAAAGCTTGGACTGCTGAAGTAAAGTCCAGCTTGTTATCTTTCTTTTTAATGGCTATTCATGTAATGGGATTATGTACTTGTTTTATCAAGATAGATATTGTACTTGACATTGAATATGGTGTTATGATGTAATCAAACATGTTTTGACTTCTGCTACAATGAAATAAAGTTTTTGAATTTCCAAGTACTATTTTATATCTGTCTTGTTGTAATTTTACTGTTCTATATTCACTTAAAACCTCCATGGAAGTTAATGCATTCCCTTTGTGAGTGACATTAATGGACGTGGGGTGTTACACTTTCTCTATTTCCCAAGTATAGTCCTATGGATTTCCGCTCCACTCGACTTTAACCAATTTAATTACTTTGTTCTGCAGCTTCCGCTCTTCTCGATCGATGATCTTAATCGGTACTCGCCTTACTGCCAAATTTGAAGTAATCTCGAAAACCCGTTGAGTTGCTTCCTCAATGACCTAGTCCGGATCGTGAATGTACTTTGTCAAGTGGGATACAAGAAAAAAATTGTGCACGCCGGACCACCATTCGGAAAGTTGAAGATAATAAGCTAATGGACCAACTCGCTCTAAGATAGAGAAAGGTCCAATAAATCGAGGTTCTAACATTCTTGTCTTCCAAAATATGATGACTCCCCGCATTGGAGATGTCTTTAAGAGTACAGAATCACCAACGACTAATTCCAAGGTTTGCCTTCTATTGTCGGCATAACTTTTCCATTGACTTTGCGTTTCTTTCATCCTCTTTCTAAGAAGATCAACCTTTTTTGAAGCTTCTATTATCATATCAGGGCCAAGAACTAACCGATCTTCTTTTTCTACCCAACGTGCTGGAGATTTGCATGGTTGACCATATAATGCTTCAAATGGAGCCATTCTAGTGCTAGCCTGATAATTGTTGTTGTAAGAAAATTCAACTAAGGACAAATGGTCTTCCCATGAACCACCAAAATCAATAATACAAGATCGGAATAAATCCTCCAAGATTGTATTTAATCTCTCAGTTTTCCCATCGGTCCGCGGATGGTATGCGGTGTTGAAATTGATCTTGGTTCCTGACGCTTTTTGAAAATCTTCTCAAAAATGACAATCGAAGATCGAATCTCAATCACTCACTATACTACTCGGTATACCGTGGAGTCAAATAATCTCTTTAATATATAGATCGCCAAACTTGCTGCAGATCGAGTTTGCTTGCTTGGAATAAAATGAGCTGTATTAGTAAGCTGGTCCACAATCACCTAAATTCCTTGATTTCTCTTTTTAGATCGTGGAAACCCATCGATAAAGCCATCAAAACTTGGTCCCACTTCCATTCTGGAACTTCTAGAGGATGAAGTAATCCTGCTACTTTCTTCTGATCACTCTTTATCTGTTGGAATGTAGCATATCTTCTAACATAAATAGAGATATCTCTCTTCATCATTCTCCACCAAAATGTATGCTTCAAGTCACGATACATTTTATTTACTCCACTGTAACAACCCAAATTCTGACAGACCGATTTTCTTCTTCAAAATTCTAATCAATCGAAACTCGTGTTGGTTTGCTCTGGTATATTGCAGAAAAGACAGGGACATAAAATATGTCAAAGCTCGGAAATTATCTCACAGCAGAATGGATAAAATATAATATAATCAAAGTATAGCCTTACCGTAGTAATAATATTGTCTAACCAGTATTCAAAGCTATCATGTCTCTGCCACAAATCTAACCTGCGAGTATGTTATGAGGAGGGGGTCAGAACACAAGTTCTGGTGACTGGATTTAAATTATACACTTTGGATAATCCTACATATACTATTCAATCACATTTTCTTATTTATTAGGCTACTTGGGTTAACAGCACTCAAGGCTTGCACACACATCGTACCCATTTACTTTCTAGTGGATTAACCTGATACAGTATATATAGCGCTACCCCTCAATATTGAGGTACACCCCATGGTACCATATTCACATGGTCTCCACCATAATGCCACAGAAATGAACGCAATCCCTCATCCTATGCCATAGTAACGTATGGATCTCTACATAACAATGTTACTTCCGTATATGTCTACCATTACTATGCTACATAAGTGTACGGACTGCCATCGTCAATCGAATCAGAATTCATACCGGAGTAATACACATAAGTCTACGGTACACCACCCAGAGCCGACAAGCATGTATCTAGACTGTCCCACATACGTATCGTCAAATGTAGCTCAATGCCTTAACTGCACATCCTCAAATGTGCACCGAGTTCCGTGGCAGGGCGAAACAAGAAACACGAAACTCGGTTGGGAGCTTTTCCATGTCTGTACAGGCCGTCTTAAAGGGCCTCTATATACAGATATTCCTAGGGTTTGTTTTTCATGATGGTTATGGCTCCACCTAGGCCCCTCCCTCAACTAGTAAATACTACAAGAGCTAAACGACTGGCCCCTAACAAACAATCTAAACATCCAGATGATGTCTTCCCTCAACCAACATACCTCGATAGTAAAAGGTAAATGGTCTATTGGTTTTAGCTCTAGTCTTTTCGCATCCCACTGGTTGCCGATAACGGGTGTCCAACGATCTACTATCCTTGCTGGTAGTGACCCTTCACCTCTCCATTGAGGCGACCGCCAAATCACCCTGGTGTCATCGCGTCACATCATTCTGACTGCAAAGCTACTCTTGCAGTCAAGGCCCACCCACCTGGTAGTTATGCGCAGACCCAACCTCTGCGAGCACAGCCTAAACATCTGCCACCGCACAGAGGACTACCAGGAGCACCTTACGTATCTCAGGAATCCGCGTGCTTCCCCGTCCAGTCCTTCGGAGCTGACAGAATAATCAGATGAACGTGCGCTCCCCTCGTGCCTTATAACACCACGATGATCTACCCCGTTGGGTTATTCACCCTCAAACGTGTGGACTGGTCCAAGCGCCTCACTTTAATATGTTGTTAGACCCTATGTCTAAAAATTCTTTTGCGCACTTACCTTACTTAATTAGGTTTCCATTTAACTTGGTTATTCCCATTCATACTGAATTCTTAGTCAAGTTACCAAGTTTCTCTTGCTCATTAATTTCGGTTATATAACTTAACCCATTTAAGTTTATTAATAAGCCCACAACATGTTATTCTCTAGATTTTGGCCCAAGGTCTATAATCCACAATCCCTTTATATTCTTGTTTGATTTTATGGTTACATTAACATGTTCTACTTAATATGCAATTAAGTATATCTCGGTTCACATGTTTTCTTGTTTAACATGTCAGTCATTATTTATGATTAAATATAACTTATTCCATAAGTTTTCCTCATTCTTTCTCATTTAATCATAATTCCATTTTACACCATTACTACAACTTATCGTTGTTTACTTATTAACTTAGTTCTCTTAACTAAGGCCCATTAATAAGTTTCTCTACCCATTTATTATAACTTATGTCATAATTTCCTCTTGTCCCTAGGACAAGTCTGAACATGTTATTCTTCTCAGCGGGTTTCAGACTTCCAAGTTTACAGATTACTTAATTTTTAATTAAGTACAACTTCTTGTATTTCACAAATTTTCCCCCTTTTCTCAACTTGTTTCAGGTTTTCCCCATTTACTGATTACTTAATTTATAATTAAGTGTCCCTTATCTCATTTCACCAGTTATCCCTTTTCCTTACTAGTTTATTATAACCTAAATTATAACATTCACTTGGCCCTAGGACAAGTCTACCTATTATACAACATTCTAATTAATGCAATGTATTTATAATAGGTGATTATCATTCCCTTTTTATTTCAAATCATTTACTGTTGTAACCCATTATTCTTCATTCACTGTAATATATGTTCCTTATTTTATTAAGTGAAACACTTCATACACCTTAGCAGTTTGATTTATAGAAGGAATCAGTGATTTATTTTCACAACATATTCCCATCCAAATCCGTGGTGGCAAGTAATTTCTTTCCTTTTTCTTACTTTATTCACTGTGGCTTACTTGCAACCACGTTCTCAGAAATAGGTCATTTAGGGAAATACATCACTTTTCCTTCACATTGCACTAACTCAGTCCATTACATCCCTTCCTTTCTTATTTTCTGAGTTAGACATTTAATTGCCATCATTTCCATATATTCATATCTTGTTATATACATATATTTATATATATGCACTAGACCTCTCACATTAAGCCTACACTTATGGACGCAGGATTTGCCGGGTGGGTCCGGGCAGACTTCTACCACAAGTTGACTTAACCTCGTGTCTTAGCACCATTACATGTTTTATTTATGCACTTAGACCCCTCACATTAGATTTACCACTTGTGAATGCTGGATATGTCGGGCGGTTCTGGGCAGACTTCTAACACAAGTGTAATCTAACCTCGTGTCTAAGCGCGTTACAGTTTCTTGTTTACTGTAAATTTTAGGCATGTTATCCTTTTTACTGTAATCTAATTTACATGTCATCAAATTATGCCTATATTTATGGCACATGTCCTTTTTAATAGATGTTTAATTCTATTTTGACATGTAAACATTTAATCGGGTAATTATTCAAATCTAATAGGTTAACATGTCATTTACTCAATAATATGTCACAAGTGAATCATATAATCATAACAACAATAGTCATTGCCCATATTCTAACAAGTTTGTTTTTCAACATGTAATCATTCCAATACTTTAACTGATTCAACATATGAATGATTCATATTAACATCTGAACTTGTTATAACAGTAATTTATAATTAATCTGGCAATTTCACAATTAATAAAAAGGGGGATGCTAAACGATAGCATAGTATTATCTAAAATGCTATAGCTTAAATCCACTCACCTCATATGCTTTCCCAATTCTGAATCTAGTCCATTTTTAGCATCCATGATTTTTCCCCTAATAGGATTCAAAACCTAATAACCATGGATTTATAATTTTTACTAAAAGAAAAAGGGAAGAAAGGAGAAGAGAATTGAAAAATAGACTAGATCTAGGAATTACCTCACTTCGATAAGAGATCTAAAATTAGCGTAGATTCGCTATGATTTGATCTAGAAAAATAGAAGAAGGCTTGCAGATCTCTAAACTTGAATAACTTGATTGTAGAAGAAGAAAAGACTTGATTTAATATGGGCAGAGGCAGCACCTAGTCCTCCATTATTTTTGGTGTGGAGAAACAAGTGAATGAGGCCATATATATAGCCAAAAACCCTAATCTGCCAAAATCTGCCGTAGGGAGTTCAACCCCTCCCTTAGGGGGTCGACCCATGGGCCGACACCCCCCTTAAGGGGTAGACACCCCTGAGCAGGAAATCTGCCGCCTCCCCGATTTTTGAATTTTTGAACCTATATATATATATTCATATTCTTCCTGCGCGTATACAAACTTCAAACCATAACAACTTCTTCATACGGTGTCCGATTTACGCAAACCAGGTGTCTATTTTGACCAGAATTCCGAGACGAACGCAATGGTGCAGTCCGTTCCACTTAATTCTGAATATTTAATTAAGTTATTCTTATTTTATTAGCTTAAGTTAAAAATGCGGGGTATTACATCCATGGTGGATGGCGAATTTTGGCTTATGGCATTCCTCCAGTATTCCTCTTTTGAGCTCCTTAATGTCCGAAATGCAAATTCTTCCTTATAACCTTAGAACCCCTTTATTATCGATCTCAAAACTTCATCTTTTATTTTGTTATATATTTCCAAAGATCTTCCAAAGAAAACCATATTCCTATTGCTAACTAGAAATATTTTCCATCAGAGTAGGAGTGACAATAAGATATCCTAGCAAGGTATGTTTTCGGCTTAAAACATTGGATTTTCCAGGCATATACTGAATATCTGGGACGTAAGACACCAGAAATTCGAACCACCTTTGCTTCCTTAGATTTAGATCTGTCTGGGTGTAGAAATATTTCAAAGATTTGTGGTCGGTGAATAATTCAAATTTCTCACCCAATAAATAATGCCTCCATATCTTTAAGGCGAATAATATTGCTATCAACTCTATATCATGGGTGGGGTAATTCTTCTCTTGTAGTCATAATTTTCTACTTGCGTAGGCAATCACTTTACCACTTTGCATCAGAACCGCACCAACACCATCGCCACTCGCATCTGTATATATGGTGGGTCCTTGATTTCCATCTATAATGTCTAACACTGGAGTATTGGTCAGCCTCTTCTTTAACTTTTGGAATTCTTCCTCGCGTTTAGGAGTCCAGTTAGTTTTGCATTCATTATAGCCAGCTTCGTTAGAGGATTAGCTAATTTAGAAAAATCTTGCACAAACTTGCGGTAATACCCAGCCAATCCTAGAAAATATCGAATCTCAGTTGGCGTTCGGAGTTATTTCCAATCTAAAATTGCAGAGATCTTACTTGGATCCATAGTAATTCCTTCTTTTGACACTACATGACCAAGGAATTTTACCTTCTCATCCCAAAAGTGGCACTTCAATAGTTTTGCAAATAGGATGTTCCGCCTTAATATTTCCAGTGTAGCTCAGAAATGTTGAGCAAGCTCTTCTTCTATCTTGAAGTATATTAGAATGTCATCAATAAACATTATTATAAACTTATTTAACACTTCTCAAACACCCTCGTCATTAGGTCTTTGAAGTATGCAGGGGTTTTGGTTAGTCCAAAAGGCGTAACTAACCATTCGTAGAAGATATCGAGCCCTCAGAAAGCTGCGAGATGAAAATAGTCCTTAGCGATCCTCAATTGATGATACCCTTGGGTTAAGTCCATCTTGGAAAAGTATTTGGAACCATATAGTTGATCTAATCGATCATAAATTCTGTGCAATGGAAATTTATTCTTGAAGGTCTGCCTATTTAGATCTCGGTAATCCATGAACAACCTTAGTGATCCATCTGACTTTGCGGTAAACACTACAGCTGCTTCCCAGTTTGAATGACTGGGTCGAATAAAACCTTTTCCCAAAAGCTCATGGGTTTGCTTAACTAGCTCTTACCTTTCCTTCGGGGACATACGCCGACTACCATGCACTATAGGCCTCTCATTCGGCATAAAATCATTTATGAACTAGATTGTGGAGGTAAAGATTTTACTTCTTCGAAAACATGGAAAAATTCTCTTACACCCAGAATGGTGTTCTGATCAGTGCTAAGGAATCCTAGGGTGTACATCAAACTATCCCTTTTCGGACTTGGATCGTTGTAAGGGATCTCAGTATAATATCCAACCTTTGTTTCTACTAATGCTATCCTTTTCGCACAACCAGGTCTAACATAATATTTATGCAACCAATCCATACCAAGCAAAACCTAAAATTCTTTAAGGACAAAAACATCGATGGGAAATTTGTGAGATGGATAAGAAATAGGAACTTGATTACAAACTAAACAAAGAGTCACGTGTCCTCCTACGGGATCATGACATAAATGGAATTTTCAATGAATATAAGGTCAAGTTTTAAATCACCTACTGTGCATTGAGGAATAAAACTGTGCGATGCTCCTATGTCAAATAAAACTCTAATTAGTCTATCATTTATGAAAATGCTTTCCATGACTTTCTTTCCTTTGTTTGGTTTAGAAGTGGAGGGTTCATCTTTCAAAGAATAAACTTTGGTGACTTTAGCTGGCTTGGTTATGGGCATTCCTTTGCGAAGTGTCCAGGCTTATGGCAGTTATAACATTCTGACTTTTTAGATTGGTCGGACTTTCCTTCTTTCTTCGTCTTCTTACATGTATTTGCATAGTGTCCCTTTTCATGGTAATTGTAGAAAGTGATGCCTTTCAGCTTGCCTTCTGAAACTTCCTTCTTGTTTTACTTGGGCCAGGGCTTCTTGCTAGCGAACTTCCTTTTCTTTCCATCCTGGTGGTTATTCTTCTCTTCATCAGACTCTTGTTGATCCAAGGTGTCATATCTATATCCCATATCAACCATGTCCACAAAGGATTTCTTCACGTATGCCATTATTTCTCTTCTACATTGTTTATTATGCCCCTTTATAAACTTCTCGTTCTTCTTGATAGATGTACTTACCAACTATGGGCCAAAACGAGAAAGTTCATTGAACTGGTTTAGATATTCTTCAAAGCTAATATATCCTTGTTTTAAATCGACAAACTTTTCATACATCCTGGAGATTCCTGCCGCTGGCATATATCGCTTTTCAAAGACCTCCTTGAATTTTTCCCATGTAAAGTCAACTTCTGGTTCCTCTTGTGTGATGGTTTCCCAACAAACTAAAGCTCCATCTTCAAGCTGCCATGAAGCTATAACCCTTTTCTGTTCATCATTTAGGTGTAAACCCCTAAAAATTCTTTCATATGATTTCATCCAAGCTTATGCTTCAATAACAGACTCATTTCCTCTGAATGCTTTGCCTCATAGTTCGGTGAAGTTCTTATAAATATCTAGCAATTCACTTTTAATTCGTACTTGCTTCTGATCCTCATTAACAATAGCTGGGCCACGCCCGTTAGTAGTGGTATTGCTTTGTATCCTACGTCGTCCTCCACAGTTGCTCATTTCATACAAATATGCTATTAGCAAGAAAGTTCAAATTAAGGCATATGGACGAGGTATCTTAAAGAAAAGCAATAAAGATAGATAGGAAATAAAGGTGTATGTATTTCTCTCTCTCATATCTGCACTCATTCTAGGGTATTACTAACCCTATCTCTAATGAGTTATCCAATGGTTATACCCTCAGAGCTAAGCTTCAGCTCTGATACCAAGCTGAGACGACCAAAAAATTCATAACATTCAAATCAAGTATAAACAACACAACTACTATCCAAATGGATAAGAACTCTCGACCGTCTACTAGCGACCCAAATTTTCGACCTTGGAAATTCGATAATTAATGTATCTGAAGATAATCACTGTCGTAAGTCCAACTGTTTGAATCCTAATCATTAGTTTTTTAGGTAATAACACATTAGAATATAGATAAAAACATAGCTGAAAGATAAAATTCTCATGATATTACAAAAAATTCAAAATACAACATAGTCATACGAGAGAAGTACATGAACTGATACATGAAAATATTACAATAACATATGCCCGACAAAATGATACATGGACTATATTTACAACATAAGCAACGGAAAAAAAGGGACTAAAGTCTTTTAAAATATAAGTCCAAAAGATTAGCAACTCCATTATAAGCATTTATCCATAATTCTAGCTTCATCAGTTAACTGAAAAACCCAAAACACTTGTCTACCCGTATGGAAAATATGGGCACCCGGAGTTTACGTGAGGGAAACAATAAACCCCCCAGATCAATCATGGGACTGGTGTAAGAGAGAAAAATAGTTACTTTCATTTTAAAGTAAGATAAATCATAGGACCACTCTGTATAACACGGAATAGGTTATCCCCATAATAATACCAGTGCACAAAAACTCGTAATGCTCTTTAGAAAATGAAGCTACCGTAAGATCGTGTGCCATACGCATAACACAAATGAACACTTGGGCGAAGTTTCTATTATGATAACCAAAATATGTTTGATACGCGAAAATCCTCTTATATTACTGTTAGTGATAGTGTGAAAGATCATTTTCGCAAATGAGCCAGCGTATATAGGTACCATAATATTATATTGACCTTCGATGCGTTTTACGCAGGATCTATAATTGAAAACTGTATGGGCACATAGCGGATGAATTTGGGTTTCCAATCAAATGACAAAGGCTAAGGAACTTCCTTATAGAATGGGTATGCCTCCAAAAATCGTCCAGAGAAGTAAACCCTTCTCTGCCAATACAAGGTCGTCAGTGCTATCCAAGCCTTGCCACATGAGTAAGCCATTTCCCGGTCGTTACCGACCTTTTCCACGGGATCCCAAATTTCCAACAAAACCACAATAGAAAAAAGCCAGGGATCTATACCATAGCACAACCTCATAAAAGCCACCAGCAAACACCTGGGCTCCATACCATAGTGTTGATTCAAAAAATTAGAAGGAAATGGTCATCCTTTAAGGGTCGCGAACCTCATAACCTTGTTGCATCTTTTCCTGTTTTCGGTCATTTTCGAGATTTGAGGTTGATGATGTCTCAATCCCACAAAGTCCTACTTTTTAACAAAATATTTTGGTCATTCTACCAACATCACTTCGCATGCCACATTGTCAATTCAAAACATAAAATCGGTGTCTATTAATATATAGCCTTCTAAGTACATACGTCTCAGAGGAAGGTGTTAAGCTAAGAGAATAAATTCTCCGCCACCAAACTGATATATCATCAATAGACATCAATTTATTATGTCGTGAAGTACAATGTCAGACATACATCCTTAAAAGTCCGTTCTGGGTTTGAATAAAACCGAAGGCACCTTATTCCACGTCCAATAAAGGAGAGAGGCCCTTGCAAGTCCAAAATTCCTTCAAATACGTCCAGACCACTGCCACTTAACTGATATAAAATCCATATTCAAATGAAAACTACCCATTTGAGTCATTCAGCAAGCAGACCTTTCGATGTGAAGGTTCCCAGTCTTCACCATTGTCTTTAATAGCATTTGATTTGCACCAAGATGTTGTTTTATTATTCGGAATGTTTTTACGGATGCAAATATCATTCCCAATCTTTCCGAATAATAAGCACAGGTTTACAAATTCTTAAATAAAGTTTCATCTTTCCAACTCAAATCAATTCCAAATGATTTATTATGATTTTACAATATTTTTTCCATATTTTTAAACAATTTTACCTAACCTTTTTCCAAAAAATCCAATTTCGGCCTGTAAACTGCAAATTCAAGATTTTTATTGGAAATTGATATTGACTTGTTTCAAAATCTAAGCGTTGGATCTTAAAGTTTTCTTTTGCATTTAAATTCTCTTTTTATTTTGATCCAAACGTTTTCATTTTCGAGAAAATCCAACGATCGGATCTCCTGGTACATCAATTTAAAGTTAACGGTCGAAATTCGTGAACAATGGCTACACAAATAGTCCTATCCTGACCGTTTTGAGACTCAGACTTAGGATTCGTCCGATTCACTTCCAGTTGGTCTATATTTGATTTAAATACATATAAGACCTTTGAAAAACTATAGTTTTCCAACATAAAATCCAGTATTCGCATTTATAAATATTATATTATTATTTTTTAAGAATCATCTTTTGGTTTTTAATCTTTCCAGAAAATCAAATTAAATATTTTACAAACCTAATAAAACATTTAAATTCAAATCATTTTTAAATTCAAATAAATTTCAAATTCAATTTTGAATTTACGATCCCGTCCGCCGGATCATTTAAGGATAGCCAGGGAGAGCATAAAACTATATTTTGTAGACCCAAGCCTATACACTATCCTCTTTGTCATTCTAGAACATTCTGGTATTTTTCGAAAGAGACATCATAAACATATATGTAACCATACATATGTGTCATTCACTTAAGTGATAATGAAAATTAACACTTATTTACCAAATGGGTATCATTTAACGTAAGTGTTAATACACTTAACACTTAAAAGTCCATAACCCAATAATATATCCAATAACCAAGTTACTATCCATCGTAGCATCCAATAATATCAAACAACATCCAATAACAACATAAGGAATCGTTTACACAAGGGTTTATGCCATTTACACATAAAGGTGACTTCTTTATCACTTAAAATTAGGTGTCCACATTTTTAACACATAAGTATTTACATTGTTAACACTTAGAGGCAACATTTCTAACACATTAAAGTAATTGTTCTTACTTTAAACCCACAAAGGTGATATCGTTAATTTTTTTCTTTAAGTGTTCAAGCTTTTCACACTTAGTTACAACCAAAACCAATTCAAATCAACACACTCGTTTTATAATTAAAATAAATTTATTCGTTCTAACTTCGATTAAAATAAAATTTTAGTCGTTATTATTTAAAAATAAAGCATTTTAAATATTCAAAATCCATTAAAATAGCTAAAATAAAAATTTTAAATTGGTTCTGAAAATCCGGGTTGTTAAAATCTCCCCCACTTAAAATTTTTTCGTTCTATAAAAGGAACGGAGCTGAAAGTTGTTTAACCAACCAACTCAACTTTCATTCTGGCTTTCATTCTTCAACTTTTTAGTTTCTAAGAATTTTCAAATTTCTCAAAATTTTGGCTAACACCCTAAATTTTTGAAAAATTTCGCCATAACCTCCTTTGTACGGGGAGACCTTTAAAACCGCAACTAGCCTCACCTGGCCCTCTTCAATCCAAAAGAAAAGGAAAAAGCCAAGCGGCTAGCCAATCGGCTTATAAAATCATCAAAACTCAAGAAAATAATAAATATGTACCTATTTGTCGGGCATACAATTTTGTTCCTCTTCTTAGCTTCCACGCTATGACCTGTTCATACATATATACGTACATGTATGCAATTTCAAACAATTTTCAATTCAGTTCAATATTTGATTCGATTTGACTAAATTCAGCTTTCATTGTCATATTGGTTCTATGAATAATCACACAACACAATCAGCAATTAGTAATCAATTTGTGAATTAAATTTCCAAAACATATAACTTTCGTATATATACTCAAAAATCACATTTTTAAGGCCAAATCACAACAATAACCCTATTTAGTTTTGTTTCTCACACCAGTCAATTGGAAATATATAGATATCCCGTTTTTGAAACTCGAATATAGAATCTGATGATGATATATCAATCATCAGAATCATCTCCGGGCGACAAGAGTGTGGTTCTATATCTACCTAGTATATTTAGGACTTCGTATACACATTAGCTATAAGTATATACAAAATATTCATATACTAGATTGTCCAAATCAATATAAAATAAATATTCAAATACGTATAATGAGGTTTAAATTTTCAAAACAAAATTTGTTTTTTTTTTAAATAGCACTCTTCCAACTCATTCAAGGATACTAGTGATCCTATCACTAACGAGTCATTCTTAGTGGATATTACTAATCCAATCTTTGATGAATTCTTTTGTCCGGTTCTAATGTGTCTTGTTCTCGAGCTTTGTAAACCAAAGCTCTGATACCAAACTATAACGACCCGAACTTCTTGGCCGACCTAAACCGAACAAGAAGGCGGACTGCTTTAAGAAAAAGATTAATCGGAACACAAAAAGAAGAACACTTCATTGCTGTTATAACAATTTACATCAGAGTACAAGAATTTGAAAAAGTATGAATAAATAATATACATCAGAAAAATATCATAGATTTAAATTACAAAGCAGCAGAAAAATAGTACATAACGCAACTGAAAGAAATACACGGATACAAAGCTTTTCGAATGTAGCTCCAGCTGTAAATCCAGGATCCTGGGAAAAGAAATAATCTACAAAACCAAAACTACTAACTGACCGTGTGGAAAATAGAGGCACCCAGAGTTTAGGTTAAAACAATAAACTCCAGGTCAGTCATGGGACTGGTGTGAGAACTAAAACAGTTATTTAAAACTTTACCTTAGAAATAAAGTAAATCAAAGGACCACGCCATATAATACGGAACGGGTTTTCTCCCAAGAATACCGGTGCATAAAACAAACAACGCAATGCTTTTTGGAAAAATGAAGCTATTATAAGACTCAGGCCCCATCACACAATGCAACGCAAGCCGGAGGATAGAGTTTTACCTTATAATAGCCAAACATGCTTGGTACGTTTAAAACAGATCGTTTTGATATTAGTATAAGTATATAGTGTCAAAATCACTTCAATTATAAATGTATCAATCATAGACGGCATGGGTACCATATATCATGTCGCCATACTAGTTCTACAATTAAAACCGCACGATGTCGTTTTGGAAGTTGGATTTCCATCATGAACCAAAGCAAGGGATCGTCCTTACGGAATTCGAGACAATCTAGCCCATGTCTCAGGACAAGTACTCAGTCAAGCCCTTGGATCTTCAGGGCCGGTCCACACTTACGTTAGTGGATTAGTTATTCCTGAACAATACGTTTCTCCGCCCTATGGGGCGTAAGACTGGTCAGTATGTTGACTATATCATCCATCTGCCCCATAGTGACTGATAAATATGAGGTAGTTAGCTTTCCATCATCCACATAAGTAAAAATGTCTGGGCTCCATACCATGACATCACTCCTAGCTAGAAAGAAACGCATGTTCTCCCTATAGCCCTCTCCCGTTTTTGGTTCATACCGGGGTGTGAGGCTCACGAGTTAACGCTACAAAAAGCTGTGCTATTTAAAGTCGTGATTTCATCATCAACCACAAGACTCTACTTTTCAACAAAAGCCTTGATCATTTGCATCTCAATATGCCACACTGACAATTCACGCCATGCGACTGATGTCTGTCGATATATAACCTCTAAGCTCGTACGTCTCAGAGAAGAGTGTTAAGCAAGAGAATAAATTCCCCGCTACCAAATAGATATATATTTAATAAAGATCAATCAATATAGAATAAAATCCAATGTCGGACACACATCCATTTACAAGTTCGTTGTGGGTCTGAACGAAACTGGAGGCATCTTATTCCTCATCCCATATGTTCAATATAGGAGAGAGGTCCTCCCATATCCGGTCGATCTCCAAGTACGTCTGGACGATCACCACAAATTACCTTGTCTTGGGTGTACAACCAAATCAAGACATCAGTAATCATCCAAATGATGTGAAGAACTCTGGTCTTCAACCACCGTCTTCATCGTCGACTTATCGTCGTATCAGTTATTCAGACTAGGTTAAACCCGGTCTTTCCGAATAACTCGCGATTCTTATAAACAAGTGCTATAAAAACACAACATACGCCTCATTCCAATCCAGAATATTCATTTATTCAAATATTCATATCTTTAGGGAAAGGTTCCCATTAATTTTATTAAAGATAAGTTCTTTTAAATTTATTCTTTAATCTTTCTTCGGATATCGTTTCAAAAACAAATTAAGGTTTATCAACTAGTCGGGATTATCGAGCCTTACCGACGTAATAATTTATTTATTAATCCCAATCCCAACCTATTCATCCCATGGAGCAAAACTGGTAATACTCCATATCTAACACCATGGTGTTATCGGTAAATTTAAT
Organism: Allium sativum; assembly: GCA_030737875.1. Classification (NCBI taxonomy): domain Eukaryota; kingdom Viridiplantae; phylum Streptophyta; class Magnoliopsida; order Asparagales; family Amaryllidaceae; genus Allium; species Allium sativum. The sequence continues at coordinate 1,048,462,891 of CM060922.1, forward strand.
TACCATTTCACGTTCAAATCTAATTAAAGATTTAACTATCGCTTGGAGCAAAACTGGTGGTACTCCATTCTCGATCATTTCCCGAATTTGATAATTTAAATTATCACACTCACATTTCAGTCTAATTAAAGATTCATTAAAACTACACTTAGTTTTAATCTTCCCAAAAATCAATATTAATGATTATTTAACTTTGGAAACACAAACATGCCACATCGACAATCTATACCGTACCAGACATCTAAGCTCGTATGTCTTAGAGAAGGGTGTTAAGCAATAGAATAAATTCTCCGCGACCAAACAAATATATATTTAACAGAGATCAACAATACAGTTCGAAATACAATGTTAGACATGCAATCCTGTCTCTAACTGGGTTAAAGAACCAGTGTCATTTAAAACACAGTTCACGATAAACCTAAAATCATATTCCATTAACTATGAAATCTTCACGGAAAACAGATTAATATATAATCAATATTAATTCCCATATCTGACTAATAATATAAATGGAATAACGACAAAGCCTTTTAAATTCCATATATATTAACAGTCTTCCTCCCCAGAAGCTCACTTCGATTATTACCAAATCGAATTCCATTCAATTCCAATTTAATATATTAAATTGGAAAACTTTACTTTGTAAAATTTCCATTGAATCTTATTTAAAAGATTTATAAATTCCAAATCATATCCTCACTATTAATTGGGTTAAAGAACTCGTGTTATTTAAAACACCGTTCATGATGAACCCAAAAATCCAATTCTTTTATTCAATTCCAATTAAATATTAATTAATTGGTAAACTTCACTAAATCTTAATTAAAAGATTTATTCTTTTCTCAACTGGGTTTAAGAAAAATGTTAATGAAGACACCATTCACGACAAACCCAAAATCCAATTTAATATTAAATACAACACTCTGAATAGAAATTATATCGGCTTAGATTCAACATCAAATTCTAAAACTAACGGTAATCGTATTGGGAATAATGATATCTGTATCTTCCAAATTCCCATAACAATATCCGTATAACCATGGAATCCAATATCAAAATATTTTGAATATTATTTCCATTCCAATTTATTCATTGGAAAATTCTGGTTATTTTAAAACCATTTCAAATCCAATTTATTTCTTTTAAAAATATTGGATTATTATACTAGTTAATAACTAGTTCATTTTGATAAAAATATATTTTTATCTTTACAAACGTGGAATTTTTCATCCAATTTCTTTCCAAATCATTTACTATGATTTTACACAAATTATTGATATTTTTAATAATTTCATCAAGGCCCGTACAATCGGTCTCCAATAACGGCCACCGAACTGCATCCATAGCGACCTTTTCCAAATTTGATTTGAATATAATTCCAAATCCAACCGTTAGATTTCAAATCTATTATATTCATTGGAAAGCTCTTTTCGATACGAACCCAACGGTTTCGGTTATAGGAGAATCGGACTGTTGGATCTTCTGTAATGTCAATTCGAAGTCAATGGTCGAAATTCGAGAACGGTCGCGGCGCGACGCGTTTTATTCAGGCCATTATATTATATATAATATATATGTCGCTCAAAAAGTATTTTATAAATTCGTTTTAAAAGCGATTCCCACTTTCCTTTCAATTTTAAATCAAAATTGAATACTCTTTATCATTGTAATATTTAAATGATAATATTTTCAAAATATCAGATTTTGAAATCATTTCCTTTTCGATATTCATTATAAAAATGAATAAGATCGATATAAATATCATTCGCATTAAAATGGCACAAATCTAATCAACACGACTTCACACATTTCATTATTTTCGTGTCCATCCAAAATCGGACACCAAAATCATATTTTGATCTATACTGAATATTATTTTAAAACTATACAGAATAATAATTTAAAAATTATACTATATATTACTTTAACACTATACAAAATATTAATTTAAAAACTATACTATATAATATTTGAAAACTATACCATATATTAATTTAAAACTATACTGAATAATATTTGAAAAATATACTATATATTAATTTAAAACTGTATTGAATAATATTTGAAAACTATACTATATAATATTTGAAAACTATACTATATATTAATTCAAAACTGTACTAAATAATATTTGAAAACTACACTATATATATTAATTTAAAACTATATTGAATAATATTTGAAAACTATACTATATTTTAATTTAAAACTATTTGTTATTTCTGAATTGGAATCAGACTCAATCAATTACCATACCAATATATTTATATGGATTTCCATACATCGCATGTATTCACAATAATGATAAATAATCATTAAACATCCACACATCATCCTGAGTGCATTCTACCACTGTATAAGCATTAAAATAAATAAATAACGCTTATACAGTCTGTCAACCCATCGATTGACATACAACCAAATACAGGAATTAGTGTATGTCAAATATCATCCCAATACCCGTGTTGGGTTTCAAACAACAAATACTGTTTATAATTTGTGCAGTTGGGCGATGTGTAAATATTATGGTCCCAACCAATATCAGTTAAATGGTTGTACATAAACAAACCGCCCGGTTTGTAAATGAATATTTATTTTCATTTCAGGAGAATTTTATACAGCGTATATAAATAATTTATATATCGCATATATAAATAATTTATACAACGCATATATATATATATATCTATATTTTTTATTTACTCCATTCTCTATATCACAATCACAATACAGTAAATTTTTCCCACAATACAATTCACAATCAATTTTACAACTACAATCCAAATTTTCATAATACAATCCAAACAAACAACTATGGTTTGTACAACAAACAGTGTCGAGGGCTACTAAGCCCCGTTTGCAACCTATTATATATTTAACTATAAAATAATTAGAGTGAGAAGGTGTTCTCACCATTGGGTTCCACTCCGTCATTCTTTATTTGATGATTTGATATCGTTTGGATTTCAATTCACCTTAAATTCTCATTTGCTCCTTTTCCGTTCTAGTCAGTTCCATGTTGTAGAGTTTTCTGATACGAATCCAATGCAACTAAGTTTACAATTTTCTGAGCTCGTATGAAAAAGATATGACCATTCACGTGTTAATTAAATTAATGAGATAATTAAATTAATAATTTCCTAATACCCTTTTCCTACCCCATTAATTCTCCTGGCAAATCAAGCAAAAACGAACCCGTCGTTCCTTAATTCATCCACCATCGCACGCCTCCTTACTCCACCAGACCCTGATCGACCTACACCATAGCAACACCCCCAGGCTCCTCCACCAACACCAGCGACGGCACACCAATTGAAGGCTCCTGGTGCTCGAAATCCATGCCCAAACCCACGGGCTTTGAAACCCAAATCCGAACACATACAGCCTGACACTCCATCATACCCACATCAGCTTGAAGCCCTAGAGATTCTCTATCATTTTCGCTTAGAAACCACAATCTAATTCGAAACTGGTTTGGAGATTTTAATCGATGAATTCGGGAGCTCGCTGGCCCTTCTTTTGGGTTGTGATGGCGCAGCTCTGATTATTAGGGTTAGGGAAAACATTCTAGGCCATTTATACCCCTTTAATTTATTATTAAATTCAATTACCACTTGTTTAATTTTCGAACTCCAAATCAAACCCAACGGCTGTGTTTTGACGATACAATCCAGACAAAACTAAATTCGTCAAACTTGGAGACCGTTTGAAAAATGGTCATTTTCCAGTCGATTAAATTCAAACTGAAATTATCAAACACGTTTAAATTCACCACGCTCACATATTAATTCCAAAAATTATGAAAATTGGAATATAACAATAATTTGACATTCCAGATCCAATAAAAGTGGTTTCATCGTAAACGAGGGTCGTTTGCAAAATGGCTATTTTTAAGGGCTATATATATATATATATATTAATATATATATATATATATATTCCATAACGACTATTTTAAATTTTAAACTGGACATAACTTATAATTTGTAAAGTGAAATCTCAATTTCTCACATTCGTTAGAAATATATAGTTAAACAGATTCAAATATTTCTTGTTTCGTCCAATTCTGATTTATTTTGAATTATGTATATTAAATTGAAATTAGAAATCGAATTTTCAAACTACCACGCCATTTCAGGCTCGTTTTATAATTAAAATAAATTTATTCGTTCTAACATAGATTAAAATAAATTTTTAGTCGTTATCATTTAAAATAAATCATTTTAAATATTCAAAATCCATTAAAATAGCTAAAATAAAATTTTTAAATTGGATCTGAAAATTCGGGTTGTTACATATATATTTATTGTATTATAACTTTACTTGTCCAAAAACTTACGTAAACAAAACTGTTAATAATATTATTAAGTTAGTATATATTGTATGTTCGAATTTAAATACTTTCCATTATGGTAAGTATATAGCAATATCTCCCATATTGAATGGAAATAAATATTTGAAACTATTATGTTTGTTAGCAGTAAACGTTGAGTTAATTGAAAAAATTAAAAAGGGTACAAATGAATTTGAAAGGGAAATGATATTGTAACTATGAATATTGTAGGAAAATGGGTAGATAAATGTCAAATGGTTACAATTCAAAATGAATAGGTATAAATGTTGTGACTCCAATTATAACGACCCGAACTTCCCCGTGAAGGAAAGCCCGGATTGCTTTGAGAACACGACAAATCAGAACACAAACAGAAGAATATTTCATTGCTTATTACAACAATTTACATTAGAGTACAAGAATATACAAAGTACGAACAAATAATATACAATTGATAAATATCAGAGATTACAATACATTACATGGCAGAGGAAAAATAATACAAACACAACTGAAAAAGATACATGGATGCAGGGCTTTCCGAATATCATTCCAGCTCTGAACCAGGATCTTGTGAATATGAATCTGCAAAACCAAAACTACTAGCTGCCCATGTGGAAAATAGGGGCACCCAAAGTTTAGGTTAAAACAATAAACTCCAAGTCAGTCATATGACTGGTGTGAGAACTAAAATAGTTATTAAAACTTTACTTTAAAAATAAAGTAAATCAAGGGACCATGCCATAAAGCACGGAACGGGTTTCCTCCCAAGAATATCAGTGCATACAACAAAACAGCGCAATGCTTTTTGAAAAAATGAAGCTATTATAAGACCCAGGTCCCATCACACAATGCAACGCAAGCCGGAGGATAGGGTTTTCCCTTATATTAGCCAAACATGCTTGGTATGTTTAAAACAAATCATTTGATACTATTATAAGTGCATAGTGTATAAAACAACTTCAAATATAAATGTATCAATCCTAGACGACATGGGTACCATATATCATGTCGCCAACACTAGGCTCTACAATCAAAACCGCAGATGTCACATATTGGAAGTTGGATTTCCATCTGTGAACCAAGGAAAGAGATCGTCCTAACCGCTTCTAGACAATTTAGCCCATGTCTCAGGATCAGAGCTCGAGTGACCCTTGGATCGTCAGGGCCGATCCACACGAAGTGGATTAAAATGCCTGAACACTGCGTTTCCCCGCCCTATGAGGCATAAAATTGGTATGTATAAAGACCATACCATCCATCGGCTCCGCAGAAACCGATATAACCGAGGCGCCTCACTATCCATCATCCACATAAGTAAAACGCCTGGGCGTGCAAAACCCGCACACCACTCCTAGCTAGAAGGAAACGCATGCCCTCCCTGATGTCATCTCCCGTTTCTGGTTCACAATGGGGTGTGAGGCTCGCGAATTAACGCCACACAAAGCTATGCTATATTAAAGCCATGCTTTGATCGTCAACCACAGAAAGCCTTGATCATTTGCATCTCAGCATGACACATAGGCAATTCACGCTATGCAACCGATGTCTATCAATCACACCGAATGAAATCCGATGTCAGACACACATCCATTTACAAGTTCGTTCTTTGTCTAAACGAAACCGGAGGCACCTTATTCCTCATCCCATATGTCCAATACAGGAGAGAGGCCTTCGCATATCCGGTCGATCTCCAAGTACGTCTGGAACGATCACCACTTATTACCTCGTCTTGGGTGTACAACCCAATCAAGACATCAGTAATCATCCAAACGATGTGAAGACCTCTGGTCTTCAACCACCGTCTTCATCGTCGACTCATCGCCGATTCAGTTATTTAGAATGGGATAAACCCGGTCATTCTGAATAACTCGCGTATATAATAAACAAGTGCTATAAAAACAGAACATATGCCTCATTCCAATTCAAAATCTTTTTTAATTCAAATATTCTTATACTTTGGGAAAGGTTCCCATTAATTTTATCAAAGATAAATTCTTTAAATTTATTTTTAATCTTCCTTTGGATATCAATTCAAACCAAATTATGGTTTATCCAAACTAGTCGGGATTAGCGAACCTTACCGAAGTAATCATTTGTTTAATTTCCCAATCCCAACCTATTCATCCCATGAAGCAAAACTGGCAATACTTCATATCTAACACCATGGTGTTATCGGTAAATTCTATTACCATTTCACGTTCAAATCTAATTAAAGATTTAACTATCGCCTGGAGCAAAACTTGTGATACTCCATTCTCGATCATTTCTTGGATTTGATAATTTTAGTTATCAAATTCACCTTTCAATCTACTTAAAGATTCATTAAAACTCTAATCCAGTTTTAATTTCCAAAAATCATTACGTAATGATTATTCAATGTTAAGAAATTAATCTTATCTTTAACTGGGTTAAAGAACTAATGTCATTTAAAACACAGCTCACGATAAACCCAACATCTCATTCCATTAACAATGGAATCTTCATGGAAAACAAATCGATATATATAATCAATATAAACTTCCATATCCAACCGATAATATAAATGGAATAACGGAAAAGCCTTTTAAATTCCATATATATTAAAGTCTTCCTCCGCAGAAATTCACTTCGATTATTATCAAATCGGATTTCATTCCATCCCAATATAATATGTTAAATTGGAAAACTTTACTTTGGAAAATCTCCTTTAAATCTTAACAAAAGATTTATAAATTCCAAATCACACTTCACTGTAAATCGGGTTAAAGAACGAATGTCTTTAAGAACACAGTTCACGATAAACCCAATTCACATTCCATTTTATTCCAATTATTAAATATAATTGGAAACTCTAACAATATTAATTAAAAGATTTATTCTCTTCACCTGGGGTTCAAGAACAGTGTTACTGAAGACACCATTCACGACAAACCCAAAATCCCATTTGATATTAAATATAAGACTCTGAACATAAAATATATCGGCTTATATTCAATATCAAATTCTACAACCAACAAATATCGTATTGGAAATAACGATATACATATATCTTTCAAATTTCCATAACAATATCTGTATAATCACGAAATCCAACATTGAAATATTCTGAATACAATTTCAATTCAAATCCATTCCAATTCATATATTGGAAATTCTGGTTATTTTTAAAACCATTCCATATCCAACTTATTTATTTAAAAATATTGGATTATAATTCTAGTTCATAACTAGTTCATTTCGATAAAAATATATTTTTTATCTTTTAAAATATGGAATTTTTCATCCCAATTCTTTCCAAATCATTTATTATGATTTTACACAGATTATTGATATTTTTAATAATTTTATCAAGGCCCGTACAGTCGATTTCCATAAACGGTCATCGAACTGCACTTACATCGACCTTTTCTAAATTTTATTTGGACATAATTCCAAATCCAACCGTTAGATTTCAAATCTCTCATATTTGTTAGAAAGCTCTTTTCGATACGAACTCAACGGTCCCGGTTTCAGGAGAATCCGATGGTCGGATCTCCCGTAACGTCAATTCGAAGTCAATGGTCGAAATTCACGAACTACAGCGGCGCGACGCGTTCTATTCAGGCCATTAAATATATATAATATATATATTATATATATTTCGTCGATTTTCTTTCAAAACGTTTTTTATAAATCGTTTTAAATTCGTTTTCAAAAAAAGTTCCAACTTCATATTCAATTTTAAATCAGAATTGAATATTCCATATCATTAACATATAAATGATAATATTTTCAAACATCAGATTTTGAAATCACTTCATTTTCAATATTCATTATAAAAATGACTAAAATCGATATAAATATCGTTCGCGTCAAAATGGCGTTAATCTAATCAACATGACTTTACATATTTAAATATATTCGTGTCCATCCCAAATCGGACATCAAAATCATATTTTGATCTTTTCTGAATAATATTTTAAAATATTCATTATTTTAAAATATTCCTTCTTTCTGAACTGGAATTAGACACAGTCAATTACCATATAATGTGATTTATATGGATTTCATAGACACATGTACACAACAATAATCAAACACAGTCAACCATCATCCAGAGTGCATTCTACACTGCATAAGCATTAAATATAAATATTAAACGCTTGCAACCGCCTGTCAACCAATCAATCGACATACCACTAAACAGTTGGGATTAGTGTACGTCAAATATCATCCCAACACCCGTTTGTGGTTTCAATCCATAAACACAGAATATTATTTGTGCAGTTGGGCGACGTGTAAAATTTATCGTCCCAATCTATATCAGTCAAATCAATGTTCATAAATAAATTGTTTGATTTGTAAATGAATATTTATTTTATTCATATACCGTTAAAAATTATATTTTTACCGATAAAATATTTTATTCAACATATGAATATTCTATTTAGTTCATTTACCTAATAAAAATGATATTTTTATTATTCTAATATATTTTGGAAAATTTTGACGGCATAACGACGCAATATTGAAATCGGGTAATCGCTAGCATTACCCCTCTCCTGATATTGGCTCGCGCCATACACACATAAAAATTCAATCAATTCAATTCAATTCTCATCCCAAAACAATTCAAACCAATAAATCAACCAAACCAAACGATCAAACAAGTCGTCCATGGTTTGTGGACGACGGGAAGCAATTCATATAAGCAGTTATAAAATAAATAACTGTACAAAGAAAATTATAGTGAAAAGTTCTCACCTTCGGGATCCACTCCTCCCTTCCTTATTTCTGAACGGTTCAGATTTATCCGAAATTCCAACTCTCTCTCCCCACGCTGTTCATAAGTAAAAATCACATTTTTATTCCAACGCTATATGGATAAAAATCACATTTTTGTCACTCCACTATATTTATAAAAATCAAATTTTTATAGCGCTAAAAATCGAATTTTTATGTAACTAAAATCAAATCTTTTCGTTACAACATATATATAAAAATAGCATTTTTTTCTTTCTAAAAAACGTATTTTCATACAAACAAAGATCATATCTTTTTATTTCCAGAAATTAACTCTTTTTATAGTTAAAAATCAAATCTTGCTGTATTTAAAAATCAAGTCTTTCTATATCTAAAAATCAAGTCTTTTCCATTTTAAAGTTCACAGCTTTTCCATTTTAAAGTTCGTAGCTTTACCATTTTAAATTTAGATAATAAAATTCGTATCTTTACTTCTCTAACTTTATAATAAAAATCATATTTTTATTTACTTTTCATACATATAAAAATCCTATTTTTACTTCGCTTTCTAGATAATAAAAATCGTATCTTTATTACTCTACATAAATAAAAATCATATTTTTTATTTCAAATAAAAATCTTATCTTTATTTCAAATAAAAATCTCGTTTTTAATTGAAGAGATTGCATATAAAATTTAATCTTTTTCATGTTAATGTATATATTTAAAAATATAATCTTTCTCTAATTATAAAGGCTAATATATATATAATTGATTTCTTTCATATATAAAACTGATTTTAATAATGCTATTACATGTAAAAAAATCAGATTTTTATTTAATGGAAAAATTAATTAAGCTATATAAAAACTCACCTTAGCGTTCGGAGGTGGCTCGCTGCGTTGAGGGGGTCGTGTGGGTGGCGGATGGTGGAGCCAGGTTGTAACAACCCGAATTTTGACAACGTGTTAAAACAATAAATCTAGGCAGAATTAATTTTTTAAATAAGAATCAAGGGAAACGGGTTACGCCATTGCATTCGTCTCGGAATTCTGCTTGAAATAGAGTTCGAGTTTGCGTAAAAAGGATGTCGTATGAAGAAGATATGGACGAACGAAGTTAGGCAGAAAAGCCAGAAACCGGCCAGAATGCACTGACGCAATTGGGAAGTGCGCCAGAACAAAATTGCACAGGCGCACTTGGGAAGTGCGCCCATGCAATTTTGCATTGGTGCACTTGGAAGGTGCGCCCAGGCCGAGCAACAGGCCTGCATAGCTTTCTGGTTTGACCCTGGCTGGCCTGGTCGGGTTCTGGTCGAATTTCTGAGCTATGCTGTGTCACTAGGGCTAACTTGTCACTTTCTATTTGGCTTCTCTTGAGATGGATGGCCTTGATTAACTCTAGCTTCACCGACGGCTATAATTAAATTGAAACTCTATATAAATAGCCTCCTAGCCTCAATCTCTTTACACCATTCTTCTCTAACCTTATGCTGCTCAAACTCTTGATGATCATGGCTTCTTCTTATTCCTCTAAATTAAATTAAATTAAATTTAAAATAAAACGCGAAGATTATTTCTTGAAGACTACGGCTAGGAATTGGGGATTTGCTTCTACAATCAAGATTCAACGATTCAGCAATTCAACGACAAACTTCTAGACTTGACTTTTACCTCTTTCTTAGACCATGATCTGTAAGTTCCACTTTCTTTTAGATAAAAACTATAAATCTAATATGTGCATGATATAATTTGGAAGTGATTTATGTATGATTCATATCTATTCTTGGTTTCTTCTTGGATCTTGACTATTGGGAATATTGCCTACGACGTTGAAACTATTGTTAATGACATAAGACTATGACTATGCCTATGACTGTGGACATAAGATTTTGCCTATGCCTATGACTATGACGGTGAACATAAGACTGCCTATGACTATGAACAATAAGACTATGCCTATGACTATGACGTTGAACATAAGACTGCCTATGACTATGAACAATAAGACTATTGCCTATGACTATGACAAGGACAATTGTGGTTAATCACCTATGATTCATTGCCTAGGATTATAACTATGAAATTGGATCTAAGCTTGACTTTCTAATCAGACCTATTTTCTTTATTTGTCCTTGGATCTTGATTTTGGGGATTTTTCTATTTAAGTTAGATCTATCCATGTTCTTGAATCTAGATTAGTTTTCAAACCTTTTTATGTTCGTAATGTTATCAGATTTATATGCCTGTGATGTTTTAATCAATTTATTCAGTTATGTCATACCTTGAAAATAGATTGATTATGTTATTGAATGATATTGATCTATGCTTGTGGTTTTATTTTATTATCATGTTGAATTGGGAATTAATGAATAAGTCTATTCATATGTATAGGAACTTGAAGTATAACCCGTTATGACAAGTTGTGTAGTTTATCATGTTATGCAAGTTTTAGGTTGTAAAATCATATCATATATGTGACCAAATGTTAGATCTACATGTTTATGTGTATATGTTAAACCTATGTCATATTTCAAGTTTACACTTATTCATATGCTCGTGACTGATTTGCAAGTTCACATATATGTAAATTGATTTAGTCTATGTTGCAAGTTCACATATATGTATGTTGATTTAGTCTACGTAGCAAGATTCACACCTATGATATTCATGTTGACTATTTTGCAAGTTCACACCTATGATGTTCATATTGACTATGCTGAAAATGCCAAGTTTACACCTATGTCATGTTTATGTTAATGAATTGCTTTATGCCAATTTTGCGTACGTTAAATTAGGCTAAGTTTTTAGCCTAATATTATATGTCAAAAATCATGCGGACGAGAAATTAGGCTAAGATTGTTAGCCTAATATTTAGACGGGGTAACGTTGGGAAAAATAGGTAATTATAAGAAACTTGGTATGAAATTTACCTTGAAAACCTGACACGAACTTGACATGAATCTTGAACATGGACATGACACTAGAATGAACTTGAAAATGGCCAACTCGAGGTTGGGTTGAGTTTGCAGTGTAATTCTGCCCGGAACCGCCCGGCAAATCCAGTTACTGCAAACAATAGGATCCAATATGGGTAGTTGGTCATATCGCACTTGAAAACCCGAGGTCAGACTGAGTTGAGGTGTAATTCTGTCCGGAACCGCCCAGCATATCCAGTGACCACAACAATAGGTCTGATGTGAGAGGTTGGGGTGCATTAATGAATTAATGCCACATGATAGGGTTAAGTCATGAACATGTAAGACAACACTTAACCAACTTGATACATGATTCGTAGGTGGGTTAAGTCACGAACTTGATTGACAACACTTAACCAACTTGACATGCTAGACTGATAGGGGTTAAGTCACGAATTTAAATGACAACACTTAACTTATTGGACGGAAACCCTAGTTACGCGGTCCATTTCAGCAGTAACCCATTAGATGTATCATGGTACCTTGGAACTAGGCAGGGTGGGGCAAGATTACTGGGCTGATTATAAGCGACCAGAACGACGGCTGTGTTGGTGCGCCAGTGTAGGTTCAGGCGGACTATGGTCGTGCACGTGGTCCGGAGTTGAAAAAGCAGGCATTGGGCATTAGTAGGTTTATCTATGCATGCTTCATTCGTGTCGGTGGTTGGCACCATAGGGCTTGATACACCCTATGGTGGACCTAGCACAGGTGACTACATTCGTGATAGGGCCGTATGACATAGACACATGACGAGCTAGAACTTGTAAGGAGCCGATCGACTAGTGGATCGTTTCGTTGGACCTAGAAATGGGTCATTTCATGATGTTGGGCCAAGGAATCATTTCATGACTAATATAAGACATGGGTTTGGGATTCTAGTACAGTTGATACGGCGAACCTTGAATACGTGATGCTATACTTGATTTATACTCGATATATCATGTTATCTTAGTCTATCTTGCCCATCTTGTCATCATCTGTATGTTTACTTTCAGTTTATACATGTCATGTTACCTTTATCTGTTTTTATCCTAAAGTCACTTGGACTTACCAGTCTTTATGACTGACCCATTTTCTTTCGCCTCTTATTCTTTCATTCCCCCCCCAAGGTTCTCAGGGAGGAAACTCTAGCACTTAGCTTGGATTTCGCTTGCATTCAGTTCAGCTCATGTACGGTTTGATCTTGAGCTATGCTATGTCTGCATTTTTGCTACCTTTGGGGAATTAAGCTACTTTGACGTTTTAAGTTTATGCTTCTTGTGACGGCCCGCCTCGCACCGGCCTGCATTTCCTTCAGAAGTGCGCTGTACACATGCCCGACTAGCACAAGACGGTCGTCATAAGAAAGAAAAGAAGGGAATGAACTAATCAAAGAACCTGTAGAATGCCTCACAGCGCATGAAATAAAATATAATAATAATGTACTTGACATAAAACAGGCGAGACAGTGTATAAGCTGATAACTAAAACCAACATCAACCTCAAAGCAGCGGAAATCCAAATACAGCTTATTACAATTTTCCAAATTTACTGTCTCTAAACAAAAGAAAGCTGAAATAGAAGATACACCAACAATGCCCAAGCAGTGACCTTCAACAACACAGGGAGAATACTAAATATATATATCACGTGGAAGCCTCCTGCTCGTCTCCGGATCATCTACCCGTGCATCACCAGCTAACCTGTCTCTAGTCTGCTCGTGTGAGCACCCAGAGTAATAAGAGGAGACATAAAACTCTGGGTCAGACATAAAGCCTGGTATGAGCGATAAGCATCTAAACAGAATAATAACAGGTATACTAAACCATACCTGAACCTGGACCTGGACCTGCAACCAAAGAGTTAGTACCACATACCGTACGATACTCCAAGGTGCCATAATAAATAGTGTAAGAATACGGGGGTGGGGTGTGCATGTCAAAATGATAGCAACAAATCATCCATAGCAACCATCCTCACATCTCTCACTCGGTGCGTAAAGCGTACGACATCTACCACTTTGGAACACTAGACAAACTGAGGCAACGACGAATCCCGACTTGTAGAAACCCTGCTGTGACCAAGCCAAACACTTGGAGTCATGACCAAACATTTCAATGACCCACTTCATTGGTCATAGCCCTTGGTTCTACCAATGCCATAATGGCCCTGAATCCGCCTTCGTACCTCCTACCATAGTGGTCCAAAGCTATAGGTGTCGATAACTCCTTAGCACGCGTCCCGCAGCAAAGCCCAATCATGAAGTGAACTCGTTGATTCCCATCTGAATCTTAAGCTCTAACTTCTCATTTGGACTTCCTTTGCATCTCGGGTTTGGTCGAATTGGAGTGGGTCTTCAGAAAAGTTGTCGTGCAGTAGCAGCTCTAGAATTCGGTTCGGTTCGGTCACCCATGCTCGGTTCGGTTCGGAGTGCCACCTTCCTCTGGGTTCGGGTCCTTCTCCTTGTCTTCTTTCATTCGATTCGGGTCGGGTACTTTGCTCCGGGTCGGGTCGGGGTCCTCCTCATCCAGGTCGGGTCGGGTGTCCTTCCTTCCAGCGCTCCGATCCGCCCCCTTATTTCTTCACGTATTCCGATCCGATCCCTCCTTGCCATATGATCCGCGTGGCTTTCCCTCTTGCTAGTTCTCCCGAGTGTTTGCTTCCGATCCGAGCCCTGCATCTCCAAGTCGATCCGATCTGGCCTCCAATCACTCTTCCGATCCGATCCGCTCCGCTTCCTAGCTTACTCCGATCCGATCCCCTTGTCCACCCCAACTCTAAGTAAACAGCCTTCCTTTTTGCCAAGCCTTCTCCAGCGACAAGTTCCAATCCAGTTCGAATCCCCTTGGTCAGTTCACAAATCCGATCCGACCCCCTTTCTCCGATCCGAACCGGTTCAGAACCTGCACACTTCTGCAATTTTCCAGCAAGCTTTCTACGCCATTCGACGACGTTTTCGAGCAATTTAACTATTCTAATCAATCATGAAACATACCACAGAGTCATAGCAACATGTAATAGCAACCACAAACAACAACCAACAATTCAAATGAATCAAAATGGATCAAAAGTAGCTAAAACTTCATATTTTCCCTTAAGCACTCTTAATCCTGTTTAGGCATACAATTAACAAAACACATCGAAATTATCTCAAATTTCTAACAGAGCCTTAAAACATTATTTTAGAATTTTAAGAATTTTTCCAGAATTTATTTACGTATAAATTCGCTAATCTTCACTAATTACCCTTAATTAACCGTAATTAGTGTCAAAATGATGCTATCACTCACCTTGGCCACAAATGAAATCCTCAGAACTGAAACTCCTCTGATTTGGGGCGAATACTGATGTCTAACAGCAGCTCTAACCTTGCTTTGGTGCCTTTTCTCCTTAATTTGGTGTTGCTAAGCCTAATCTTCAATTAGAGAGTGATTTGGGGTGTTTTAGATGTAGGAAGCCATTACTAAGGTCTCAAGGAGGTTTGTGGCGGCTCAAAACTGAAATGAAAGTGATAACCTAACCCTAATCAGTCCTCCTATACCTCTAAACCCGAAATTCCCCTTGGGCCTAACTGCTAATCACCCGGTTAAGCCCAATTAAGCTGTCTTTCACCATCTGAAACTTGTTTCAGCCATATCTCCCAAACGGTGAGTCCGTTTGGCTAATGTGACCACTCTACGGAAAGAGAAACTATCATTCAAAGCCAATGGAAGTGGTTTCAGGTCAAAATTCATTTCCAGTCAAAAGTTATGGCCAAAACAGTGCCAACTAGGGGTAAAATGGTCATTTAAAAAATCGGGAAAAATCATGAACATGGGAAATGACCCCAATAGTCGTCTCCCAAAGTTACATGACCATACGACTTCGTATGTGAAAGAAATAAATATTCTACGATCCTATGATGCGTAGAATGCGGGTCGTTACACTCTCCCCCCCTTAAGAAATTTCGTCCTCGAAATTCCTTAACCCCAAAACATACACAGGATCCCGCATGCCTAACACCCACATACAACAATCAAACATGCAAAGCAAGCAAACAAGTCTATCCTAGCATGCGGAAAACTAAATCGCTAATAAAATCTTACCAGACAAAGAGTTCTGGATACTTCTTCCTTATGTCCTCTTCTGTTTCCCAAGTACAATCATTCTCGTCTTCGCTCCACTGTACCTTGACTAGCTTCACCGACTTCCTTCGAAGTTGCTTCATGTCGTGTGTGACAATACGGGCCGGCTTGCGGTCCCCAACCGCCTCGGGTTCTACTTCGAAGTCCTCTAACTGATCAGGTGAGATTGTCATGTCTGAGTCGTGAACGAACTTCCTTAGTTGGGAAACATGAAATACGTTGTGAACTCCCGCCATCTTCTCCGGTAAGTCAATTCTATATGCCAAATTCCCGACTAGTTCAAGAACAGGGAATGGGCCAGCGAATCTTGGTGCTAATTTGCCTCTCCTGCCAAATCGTATTACGCTCTTCAACGGAGAAATCTTGACAAACACCAAGTCACCAACGGAGAATTTTAAGTCTCTTCTTCTCTTATCAGCATAACTCTTCTGCCTATCTTGGGCTGCCTTCATTCGTTGCTGAATGATCTTGATTTTATCTAAAGTTTCCCTCACCACATCTGGTCCAAGCATAAACTTCTCGCCAGTTTCTATCCAACATGATGGTGAGTTGCACGGTCTTCCATACAAAGCTTCAAATGGAGCCATACCGATACTGGATTGGTAGCTATTATTATATGCAAACTCTACTAGATGCAAATGGTCATCCCATGATCCACCAAAATCCAATATACAGGCTCTCAAGAGATCTTCCAAAATACGATTCACCCTTTCCGTCTGACCGTCGGTCTGAGGATGATATGCGGTACTGAGATGTAACTCTGACCCTAGCGCCTCTTGCAAGCTCCTCCAAAACCCACTAGTGAACAACGGGTCTCGGTCGCTCACAATGCTTTTAGGTACTCCATGAAATCTCACTACCCACTTCATATACAATTCTGCTAACTTAGCTGCCGTTCTAGTCGATTTGACTGGTATAAACCTTGCACTTTTAGTCAGTCGATCTACAATTACCCAAATGCTGTCATATCCCGATCTAGTCCTTGGTAACCCATCGATGAAATCCATCGAGACTTGCTCCCATTTCCATTCGGGAATTTCTAAGGGCTGTAACAACCCACTAGGCTTCTTTTGCTCGGCTTTAACTAGCTGGCAATTCATGCACTTGGATATAAACTTCCCAACATCTCTTTTCATCCCTTCCCAGTAGTAGGTCTGCTTCATATCTCGATACATCTTATTACCACCGGGGTGTATAGTTAGTTTTGAGTGATGACATTCTCTAAGCACTTCATCCCTCAATCCATTGACATTGGGTACAACAAGCTTTTCATTCTTTCTAAGCCATCTATCTCGATCAAGCCCATACTTGTTCATCTCCTCATCGATTCCCATCTCTAACTTGGAGATGATTTCCAATAGGTTAGGATCGTCCCTCTGACTAGAGCCGATCCGCTCAATCAAAGTGGGTCTGATCGTCAAACTTGCTAACATTTCTGGATCCAATTCGCACTTTGGTCTGAAATCAAACCCCGCGATAAACTCCAGTTGCTTCCATTCAAGGAACATAGCACCTAAGCTGGCATGTCTTCTACTCAATGCATCAGCCACCGCATTGCCCTTTCCCGGTGTATATGCGATGTCAAAATCATAGGAAGCTAAGAACTCTAACCATCTCTGCTGACGGAGATTTAAATCCTTCTGGGAGAACAGATACTTCAACGACTTATGATCTGTAAACAGCTCAAATCTTTCTCCCAAGAGATAGTGTCTCCACATCTTTAACGCGAACACGATCGCTGCCAATTCTAAATCATGGGTAGGGTATCTTCTCTCGTGCGGTTTCAATTGCCGACTTGCATAAGCTACAACCCTACCGCCTTGCATCAATACAGCACCCAGTCCGGTACTACAGGCATCCGTGTATACCGTCATCTCTCCATCCCCCTTAGGAATGACTAACACTGGTGCGCTTGTCAACTTGTCCTTTAGACTTTTAAATGCATTCTCGCACCTCTCATCCCAGACAAAAGCTTGATTCTTCTTGGTCAACTGGGTCAATGGTGCTGCTATTTTGGAGAAACCTTGGATAAACTTACGATAATATCCCGCTAATCCAAGAAACTTCTTACATCTGTTGCATTCTTGGGCGTAGGCCAATCTTGTACCGTAGCCACCTTTGCTGGGTCCACGGCAATACCACTCTCTTATACAACATGGCCCAAGAACCTCACTTCCCTCTTCCAGAAGTGACACTTAGAAAACTTTGCTTTCAATTGGTGTTTTCTCAACACCTCCATCGCTACCCTTAAATGTTCCTTGTGTTCCTCCTCTGTCCTCGAATAGACCAAAATATCATCAACGAACACAAGGACAGACTTATTCAGCTGATCTCTGAATACCCTATTCATAAGGTCCACAAAATATGCCGGGGCATTAGTCAGCCCAAATGGCATAACCAACCATTCATAAAACCCAGACGGCGTTCGAAATGCCGTTTTAGCTATACTCTCAGCTTCCACTCTAAGCTGATGAAAACCTGTCGCGAGATCCAACTGAGAAAATATTCTCGCGCCACTTAACTGATCGAACAAATCATCTATCCGCGGTAGAGGATACTTATTCTTCCTCGTCACTTTATTCAATTCGCGGTAGTCTACACACAAACGAAGGGAACCATCCGCCTTGGTAGCAAACACAACTGGTGCTCCCCATTCAGAAACACTCCTTCTGATAAATCCCTTCTTCAAAAGATCGCTGACTTGCACCTCGAGCTCTCGCTGCTCCCTTGGTGCCATACGACGAAGTGGCATCACTATAGGTCTGGCATCTTTTACCAAATCAATACGAAACTCAATCTCTCGGTGTGGTGGAAGTCCGGTCACTTCTTCGAAAACATCCGGATACTGGCCAACCACGGGCAAACCTGACAACTCACTATGCGGAATGTCGAGGGAGTTTAGAAAACTAGCCAATACCCCCTTACTGGGTAGACCACCAAACACTATCCTCCGTCCCTCATCCGCTCTAGCTGTCACCAAAAAGCCCTCACAGTCTACCACCACCCCGTATCTTTGGAGCCAATCTACTCCCAAAATAATGCCAAACCCAGTAAAGCCCAAAACAAAGCAATCACAAACAAACATGCATCCATGACTCGATAGAACCACATTACGACAAATCATGCTAAGGCTAGTTGAACCACCAATCGGGTTCGTCACTATTAAAGGTCTATCGACAATTTCGGACTCCAATCCCAACCTATCTACTAGGTCACTAGATATGAAAGAACTGGAAGCTCCGGTATCAAACAAAACTCTAACAGGAACATCATAAACAGAAAGCATACCTTGAATGACGACATTCTTTCCCTTCTCCGCCGCAGTTGGGGCATTCGACGAAGAAGGAATAGCATTAAGAGCATATGCTTTCACCATTTGCTTTTCCTTAGGGGCTGTGGACACTTGTCCTTGTGATGTCCCATTTGGCCACAGTTGAAGCACTTCCTATCCGCTGGCTTGGCCCGACAATTACTAGCATAATGGCCCTTCTTACCACAGCTGAAGCACTCCACATCTTGCTTATTCTTTTTCTTCTGGCCATCCTTAGCCTGATTCTGCTTTCTCTTATTCTGGGAACCACCTTTGCCTCCACCACTAGCTTGTGGCTTTGGCTCATCTGCGGATGCAACCTCAGTCTTTGGCTTAGGGTAGAGACTTTCTGACCTTAACGCTTTCCCCACAATTGATTCAAACGTCTCATCGATGTGGTTAATAAGTTTTTCCCCCAAGTACTGATCCAATCCAGTTATGAATTTCTCATTCTTTTTCTCGGCAGTATCTATAAGAGATAACCCATATTTTGACAAAGTGTCAAATTCAGCAATATACTCCGAGACAGCCCTGCCATTCTGCTTGAGCTCCAAGAATTTCTTAAACAACATTGACTTCTGAGCAGCTGGAATGAACTTCTCACTAAAGCGAGTCTTAAACTGCTCCCAAGTAATCTGATCTTCGGGAGTAGCTGCCTTTATAGCATTCCACCAATTCATTGCCCGCCCTTGCAGCTGACGGGACGCTAACTTTCTCTTCATCGCATCCTCGATACCCAAATCCTCGAAGATACGTTCGCAACTATCCACCCAATCCTGAACATCCGTAGCCGACTCCGTTCCGTGGAACGGCTTCCCACCAAGGCTAGTATAATCCTTATTCAGCTTGGCGAAGTCGACTCTTGGCGCCTGCACCATTGGACCACCACCATTTCCACCATTGGGAGCTGCCCTCTGAACATCTCTAAGCATCTCTCTCATGAGGTCAGTAAACATCGCCCTCATGTCAGTAGCATTCCCATTATTGGCCTCTCTACCGGTACCTCTAACATATCGGCTCATCGTCAATCTGAAAAAGGAAATGATTAACGACTCCATAGTGGTGCTAGTGCAGTACGACTTCATCCCTATACTACTAATAGTATATATATATAGCTTTTGAAAACCAAAATAATCACAAATACGCTCTCTCGTGTACGTATACTATCTCTCCCTGATAACTTCCCTAGGTTAACTACGCAACCTAGAGCTCTGATACCAAGTGTGACGGCCCGCCTCGCACCGGCCTGCATTTCCTTCAGAAGTGCGCTGTACACATGCCCGACTAGCACAAGACGGTCGTCATAAGAAAGAAAAGAAGGGAATGAACTAATCAAAGAACCTGTAGAATGCCTCACAGCGCATGGAATAAAATATAATAATAATGTACTTGACATAAAACAGGCGAGACAGTGTATAAGCTGATAACTAAAACCAACATCAACCTCAAAGCAGCGGAAATCCAAATACAGCTTATTACAATTTTCCAAATTTACTGTCTCTAAACAAAAGAAAGCTGAAATAGAAGATACACCAACAATGCCCAAGCAGTGACCTTCAACAACACAGGGAGAATACTAAATATATATATCACGTGGAAGCCTCCTGCTCGTCTCCGGATCATCTACCCGTGCATCACCAGCTAACCTGTCTCTAGTCTGCTCGTGTGAGCACCCAGAGTAATAAGAGGAGACATAAAACTCTGGGTCAGACATAAAGCCTGGTATGAGCGATAAGCATCTAAACAGAATAATAACAGGTATACTAAACCATACCTGAACCTGGACCTGCAACCAAAGAGTTAGTACCACATACCGTACGATACTCCAAGGTGCCATAATAAATAGTGTAAGAATACGGGGGTGGGGTGTGCATGTCAAAATGATAGCAACAAATCATCCATAGCAACCATCCTCACATCTCTCACTCGGTGCGTAAAGCGTACGACATCTACCACTTTGGAACACTAGACAAACTGAGGCAACGACGAATCCCGACTTGTAGAAACCCTGCTGTGACCAAGCCAAACACTTGGAGTCATGACCAAACATTTCAATGACCCACTTCATTGGTCATAGCCCTTGGTTCTACCAATGCCATAATGGCCCTGAATCCGCCTTCGTACCTCCTACCATAGTGGTCCAAAGCTATAGGTGTCGATAACTCCTTAGCACGCGTCCCGCAGCAAAGCCCAATCATGAAGTGAACTCGTTGATTCCCATCTGAATCTTAAGCTCTAACTTCTCATTTGGACTTCCTTTGCATCTCGGGTTTGGTCGAATTGGAGTGGGTCTTCAGAAAAGTTGTCGTGCAGTAGCAGCTCTAGAATTCGGTTCGGTTCGGTCACCCATGCTCGGTTCGGTTCGGAGTGCCACCTTCCTCTGGGTTCGGGTCCTTCTCCTTGTCTTCTTTCATTCGATTCGGGTCGGGTACTTCGCTCCGGGTCGGGTCGGGGTCCTCCTCATCCAGGTCGGGTCGGGTGTCCTTCCTTCCAGCGCTCCGATCCGCCCCCTTATTTCTTCACGTATTCCGATCCGATCCCTCCTTGCCATCTGATCCGCGTGGCTTTCCCTCTTGCTAGTTCTCCCGAGTGTTTGCTTCCGATCCGAGCCCTGCATCTCCAAGTCGATCCGATCTGGCCTCCAATCACTCTTCCGATCCGATCCGCTCCGCTTCCTAGCTTACTCCGATCCGATCCCCTTGTCCACCCCAACTCTAAGTAAACAGCCTTCCTTTTTGCCAAGCCTTCTCCAGCGACAAGTTCCAATCCAGTTCGAATCCCCTTGGTCAGTTCACAAATCCGATCCGACCCCCTTTCTCCGATCCGAACCGGTTCGGAACCTGCACACTTCTGCAATTTTCCAGCAAGCTTTCTACGCCATTCGACGACGTTTTCGAGCAATTTAACTATTCTAATCAATCATGAAACATACCACAGAGTCATAGCAACATGTAATAGCAACCACAAACAACAACCAACAATTCAAATGAATCAAAATGGATCAAAAGTAGCTAAAACTTCATATTTTCCCTTAAGCACTCTTAATCCTGTTTAGGCATACAATTAACAAAACACATCGAAATTATCTCAAATTTCTAACAGAGCCTTAAAACATTATTTTAGAATTTTAAGAATTTTTCCAGAATTTATTTACGTATAAATTCGCTAATCTTCACTAATTACCCTTAATTAACCGTAATTAGTGTCAAAATGATGCTATCACTCACCTTGGCCACAAATGAAATCCTCAGAACTGAAACTCCTCTGATTTGGGGCGAATACTGATGTCTAACAGCAGCTCTAACCTTGCTTTGGTGCCTTTTCTCCTTAATTTGGTGTTGCTAAGCCTAATCTTCAATTAGAGAGTGATTTGGGGTGTTTTAGATGTAGGAAGCCATTACTAAGGTCTCAAGGAGGTTTGTGGCGGCTCAAAACTGAAATGAAAGTGATAACCTAACCCTAATCAGTCCTCCTATACCTCTAAACCCGAAATTCCCCTTGGGCCTAACTGCTAATCACCCGGTTAAGCCCAATTAAGCTGTCTTTCACCATCTGAAACTTGTTTCAGCCATATCTCCCAAACGGTGAGTCCGTTTGGCTAATGTGACCACTCTACGGAAAGAGAAACTATCATTCAAAGCCAATGGAAGTGGTTTCAGGTCAAAATTCATTTCCAGTCAAAAGTTATGGCCAAAACAGTGCCAACTAGGGGTAAAATGGTCATTTAAAAAATCGGGAAAAATCATGAACATGGGAAATGACCCCAATAGTCGTCTCCCAAAGTTACATGACCATACGACTTCGTATGTGAAAGAAATAAATATTCTACGATCCTATGATGCGTAGAATGCGGGTCGTTACACTCTCCCCCCCTTAAGAAATTTCGTCCTCGAAATTCCTTAACCCCAAAACATACACAGGATCCCGCATGCCTAACACCCACATACAACAATCAAACATGCAAAGCAAGCAAACAAGTCTATCCTAGCATGCGGAAAACTAAATCGCTAATAAAATCTTACCAGACAAAGAGTTCTGGATACTTCTTCCTTATGTCCTCTTCTGTTTCCCAAGTACAATCATTCTCGTCTTCGCTCCACTGTACCTTGACTAGCTTCACCGACTTCCTTCGAAGTTGCTTCATGTCGTGTGTGACAATACGGGCCGGCTTGCGGTCCCCAACCGCCTCGGGTTCTACTTCGAAGTCCTCTAACTGATCAGGTGAGATTGTCATGTCTGAGTCGTGAACGAACTTCCTTAGTTGGGAAACATGAAATACGTTGTGAACTCCCGCCATCTTCTCCGGTAAGTCAATTCTATATGCCAAATTCCCGACTAGTTCAAGAACAGGGAATGGGCCAGCGAATCTTGGTGCTAATTTGCCTCTCCTGCCAAATCGTATTACGCTCTTCAACGGAGAAATCTTGACAAACACCAAGTCACCAACGGAGAATTTTAAGTCTCTTCTTCTCTTATCAGCATAACTCTTCTGCCTATCTTGGGCTGCCTTCATTCGTTGCTGAATGATCTTGATTTTATTTGAAGTTTCCCTCACCACATCTGGTCCAAGCATAAACTTCTCGCCAGTTTCTATCCAACATGATGGTGAGTTGCACGGTCTTCCATACAAAGCTTCAAATGGAGCCATACCGATACTGGATTGGTAGCTATTATTATATGCAAACTCTACTAGATGCAAATGGTCATCCCATGATCCACCAAAATCCAATATACAGGCTCTCAAGAGATCTTCCAAAATACGATTCACCCTTTCCGTCTGACCGTCGGTCTGAGGATGATATGCGGTACTGAGATGTAACTCTGACCCTAGCGCCTCTTGCAAGCTCCTCCAAAACCCACTAGTGAACAACGGGTCTCGGTCGCTCACAATGCTTTTAGGTACTCCATGAAATCTCACTACCCACTTCATATACAATTCTGCTAACTTAGCTGCCGTTCTAGTCGATTTGACTGGTATAAACCTTGCACTTTTAGTCAGTCGATCTACAATTACCCAAATGCTGTCATATCCCGATCTAGTCCTTGGTAACCCATCGATGAAATCCATCGAGACTTGCTCCCATTTCCATTCGGGAATTTCTAAGGGCTGTAACAACCCACTAGGCTTCTTTTGCTCGGCTTTAACTAGCTGGCAATTCATGCACTTGGATATAAACTTCCCAACATCTCTTTTCATCCCTTCCCAGTAGTAGGTCTGCTTCATATCTCGATACATCTTATTACCACCGGGGTGTATAGTTAGTTTTGAGTGATGACATTCTCTAAGCACTTCATCCCTCAATCCATTGACATTGGGTACAACAAGCTTTCCATTCTTTCTAAGCCATCTATCTCGATCAAGCCCATACTTGTTCATCTCCTCATCGATTCCCATCTCTAACTTGGAGATAATTTCCAATAGGTTAGGATCGTCCCTCTGACTAGAGCCGATCCGCTCAATCAAAGTGGGTCTGATCGTCAAACTTGCTAACATTTCTGGATCCAATTCGCACTTTGGTCTGAAATCAAACCCCGCGATAAACTCCAGTTGCTTCCATTCAAGGAACATAGCACCTAAGCTGGCATGTCTTCTACTCAATGCATCAGCCACCGCATTGCCCTTTCCCGGTGTATATGCGATGTCAAAATCATAGGAAGCTAAGAACTCTAACCATCTCTGCTGACGGAGATTTAAATCCTTCTGGGAGAACAGATACTTCAACGACTTATGATCTGTAAACAGCTCAAATCTTTCTCCCAAGAGATAGTGTCTCCACATCTTTAACGCGAACACGATCGCTGCCAATTCTAAATCATGGGTAGGGTATCTTCTCTCGTGCGGTTTCAATTGCCGACTTGCATAAGCTACAACCCTACCGCCTTGCATCAATACAGCACCCAGTCCGGTACCACAGGCATCCGTGTATACCGTCATCTCTCCATCCCCCTTAGGAATGACTAACACTGGTGCGCTTGTCAACTTGTCCTTTAGACTTTTAAATGCATTCTCGCACCTCTCATCCCAGACAAAAGCTTGATTCTTCTTGGTCAACTGGGTCAATGGTGCTGCTATTTTGGAGAAACCTTGGATAAACTTACGATAATATCCCGCTAATCCAAGAAACTTCTTACATCTGTTGCATTCTTGGGCGTAGGCCAATCTTGTACCGTAGCCACCTTTGCTGGGTCCACGGCAATACCACTCTCTGATACAACATGGCCCAAGAACCTCACTTCCCTCTTCCAGAAGTGACACTTAGAAAACTTTGCTTTCAATTGGTGTTTTCTCAACACCTCCATCGCTACCCTTAAATGTTCCTTGTGTTCCTCCTCTGTCCTCGAATAGACCAAAATATCATCAACGAACACAAGGACAGACTTATTCAGCTGATCTCTGAATACCCTATTCATAAGGTCCACAAAATATGCCGGGGCATTAGTCAGCCCAAATGGCATAACCAACCATTCATAAAACCCAAACGGCGTTCGAAATGCCGTTTTAGCTATACTCTCAGCTTCCACTCTAAGTTGATGAAAACCTGTCGCGAGATCCAACTGAGAAAATATTCTCGCGCCACTTAACTGATCGAACAAATCATCTATCCGCGGTAGAGGATACTTATTCTTCCTCGTCACTTTATTCAATTCGCGGTAGTCTACACACAAACGAAGGGAACCATCCGCCTTGGTAGCAAACACAACTGGTGCTCCCCATTCAGAAACACTCCTTCTGATAAATCCCTTCTTCAAAAGATCGTTGACTTGCACCTCGAGCTCTCGCTGCTCCCTTGGTGCCATACGACGAAGTGGCATCACTATAGGTCTGGCATCTTTTACCAAATCAATACGAAACTCAATCTCTCGGTGTGGTGGAAGTCCGGTCACTTCTTCGAAAACATCCGGATACTGGCCAACCACGGGCAAACCTGACAACTCACTATGCGGAATGTCGAGGGAGTTTAGAAAACTAGCCAATACCCCCTTACTGGGTAGACCACCAAACACTATCCTCCGTCCCTCATCCGCTCTAGCTGTCACCAAAAAGCCCTCACAGTCTACCACCACCCCGTATCTTTGGAGCCAATCTACTCCCAAAATAATGCCAAACCCAGTAAAGCCCAAAACAAAGCAATCACAAACAAACATGCATCCATGACTCGATAGAACCACATTACGACAAATCATGCTAAGGCTAGTTGAACCACCAATCGGGTTCGTCACTATTAAAGGTCTATCGACAATTTCGGACTCCAATCCCAACCTATCTACCAGGTCACTAGATATGAAAGAACTGGAAGCTCCGGTATCAAACAAAACTCTAACAGGAACATCATAAACAGAAAGCATACCTTGAATGACGACATTCTTTCCCTTCTCCGCCGCAGTTGGGGCATTCGACGAAGAAGGAATAGCATTAAGAGCATATGCTTTCACCATTTGCTTTTCCTTAGGGGCTGTGGACACTTGTCCTTGTGATGTCCCATTTGGCCACAGTTGAAGCACTTCCTATCCGCTGGCTTGGCCCGACAATTACTAGCATAATGGCCCTTCTTACCACAGCTGAAGCACTCCACATCTTGCTTATTCTTTTTCTTCTGGCCATCCTTAGCCTGATTCTGCTTTCTCTTATTCTGGGAACCACCTTTGCCTCCACCACTAGCTTGTGGCTTTGGCTCATCTGCGGATGCAACCTCAGTCTTTGGCTTAGGGTAGAGACTTTCTGACCTTAACGCTTTCCCCACAATTGATTCAAACGTCTCATCGATGTGGTTAATAAGTTTTTCCCCCAAGTACTGATCCAATCCAGTTATGAATTTCTCATTCTTTTTCTCGGCAGTATCTATAAGAGATAACCCATATTTTGACAAAGTGTCAAATTCAGCAATATACTCCGAGACAGCCCTGCCATTCTGCTTGAGCTCCAAGAATTTCTTAAACAACATTGACTTCTGAGCAGCTGGAATGAACTTCTCACTAAAGCGAGTCTTAAACTGCTCCCAAGTAATCTGATCTTCGGGAGTAGCTGCCTTTATAGCATTCCACCAATTCATTGCCCACCCTTGCAGCTGACGGGACGCTAACTTTCTCTTCATCGCATCCTCGATACCCAAATCCTCGAAGATACGTTCGCAACTATCCACCCAATCCTGAACATCCGTAGCCGACTCCGTTCCGTGGAACGGCTTCCCACCAAGGCTAGTATAATCCTTATTCAGCTTGGCGAAGTCGACTCTTGGCGCCTGCACCATTGGACCACCACCATTTCCACCATTGGGAGCTGCCCTCTGAACATCTCTAAGCATCTCTCTCATGAGGTCAGTAAACATCGCCCTCATGTCAGTAGCATTCCCATTATTGGCCTCTCTACCGGTACCTCTAACATATCGGCTCATCGTCAATCTGAAAAAGGAAATGATTAACGACTCCATAGTGGTGCTAGTGCAGTACGACTTCATCCCTATACTACTAATAGTATATATATAGCTTTTGAAAACCAAAATAATCACAAATACGCTCTCTCGTGTACGTATACTATCTCTCCCTGATAACTTCCCTAGGTTAACTACGCAACCTAGAGCTCTGATACCAAGTGTGACGGCCCGCCTCGCACCGGCCTGCATTTCCTTCAGAAGTGCGCTGTACACATGCCCGACTAGCACAAGACGGTCGTCATAAGAAAGAAAAGAAGGGAATGAACTAATCAAAGAACCTGTAGAATGCCTCACAGCGCATGGAATAAAATATAATAATAATGTACTTGACATAAAACAGGCGAGACAGTGTATAAGCTGATAACTAAAACCAACATCAACCTCAAAGCAGCGGAAATCCAAATACAGCTTATTACAATTTTCCAAATTTACTGTCTCTAAACAAAAGAAAGCTGAAATAGAAGATACACCAACAATGCCCAAGCAGTGACCTTCAACAACACAGGGAGAATACTAAATATATATATCACGTGGAAGCCTCCTGCTCGTCTCCGGATCATCTACCCGTGCATCACCAGCTAACCTGTCTCTAGTCTGCTCGTGTGAGCACCCAGAGTAATAAGAGGAGACATAAAACTCTGGGTCAGACATAAAGCCTGGTATGAGCGATAAGCATCTAAACAGAATAATAACAGGTATACTAAACCATACCTGAACCTGGACCTGCAACCAAAGAGTTAGTACCACATACCGTACGATACTCCAAGGTGCCATAATAAATAGTGTAAGAATACGGGGGTGGGGTGTGCATGTCAAAATGATAGCAACAAATCATCCATAGCAACCATCCTCACATCTCTCACTCGGTGCGTAAAGCGTACGACATCTACCACTTTGGAACACTAGACAAACTGAGGCAACGACGAATCCCGACTTGTAGAAACCCTGTTGTGACCAAGCCAAACACTTGGAGTCATGACCAAACATTTCAATGACCCACTTCATTGGTCATAGCCCTTGGTTCTACCAATGCCATAATGGCCCTGAATCCGCCTTCGTACCTCCTACCATAGTGGTCCAAAGCTATAGGTGTCGATATCTCCTTAGCACGCGTCCCGCAGCAAAGCCCAATCATGAAGTGAACTCGTTGATTCCCATCTGAATCTTAAGCTCTAACTTCTCATTTGGACTTCCTTTGCATCTCGGGTTTGGTCGAATTGGAGTGGGTCTTCAGAAAAGTTGTCGTGCAGTAGCAGCTCTAGAATTCGGTTCGGTTCGGTCATCCATGCTCGGTTCGGTTCGGAGTGCCACCTTCCTCTGGGTTCGGGTCCTTCTCCTTGTCTTCTTTCATTCGATTCGGGTCGGGTACTTCGCTCCGGGTCGGGTCGGGGTCCTCCTCATCCAGGTCGGGTCGGGTGTCCTTCCTTCCAGCGCTCCGATCCGCCCCCTTATTTCTTCACGTATTCCGATCCGATCCCTCCTTGCCATCTGATCCGCGTGGCTTTCCCTCTTGCTAGTTCTCCCGAGTGTTTGCTTCCGATCCGAGCCCTGCATCTCCAAGTCGATCCGATCTGGCCTCCAATCACTCTTCCGATCCGATCCGCTCCGCTTCCTAGCTTACTCTGATCCGATCCCCTTGTCCACCCCAACTCTAAGTAAACAGCCTTCCTTTTTGCCAAGCCTTCTCCAGCGACAAGTTCCAATCCAGTTCGAATCCCCTTGGTCAGTTCACAAATCCGATCCGACCCCCTTTCTCCGATCCGAACCGGTTCGGAACCTGCACACTTCTGCAATTTTCCAGCAAGCTTTCTACGCCATTCGACGACGTTTTCGAGCAATTTAACTATTCTAATCAATCATGAAACATACCACAGAGTCATAGCAACATGTAATAGCAACCACAAACAACAACCAACAATTCAAATGAATCAAAATGGATCAAAAGTAGCTAAAACTTCATATTTTCCCTTAAGCACTCTTAATCCTGTTTAGGCATACAATTAACAAAACACATCGAAATTATATCAAATTTCTAACAGAGCCTTAAAACATTATTTTAGAATTTTAAGAATTTTTCCAGAATTTATTTACGTATAAATTCGCTAATCTTCACTAATTACCCTTAATTAACCGTAATTAGTGTCAAAATGATGCTATCACTCACCTTGGCCACAAATAAAATCCTCAGAACTGAAACTCCTCTGATTTGGGGCGAATACTGATGTCTAACAGCAGCTCTAACCTTGCTTTGGTGCCTTTTCTCCTTAATTTGGTGTTGCTAAGCCTAATCTTCAATTAGAGAGTGATTTGGGGTGTTTTAGATGTAGGAAGCCATTACTAAGGTCTCAAGGAGGTTTGTGGCGGCCCAAAACTGAAATGAAAGTGATAACCTAACCCTAATCAGTCCTCCTATACCTCTAAACCCGAAATTCCCCTTGGGCCTAACTGCTAATCACCCGGTTAAGCCCAATTAAGCTGTCTTTCACCATCTGAAACTTGTTTCAGCCATATCTCCCAAACGGTGAGTCCGTTTGGCTAATGTGACCACTCTACGGAAAGAGAAACTATCATTCAAAGCCAATGGAAGTGGTTTCAGGTCAAAATTCATTTCCAGTCAAAAGTTATGGCCAAAACAGTGCCAACTAGGGGTAAAATGGTCATTTAAAAAATCGGGAAAAATCATGAACATGGGAAATGACCCCAATAGTCGTCTCCCAAAGTTACATGACCATACGACTTCGTATGTGAAAGAAATAAATATTCTACGATCCTATGATGCGCAGAATGCGGGTCGTTACACTTCTTTATTTATGCAAGACAGAATTTGTTGTGATGAAAAATAATGATCTTGGCTATTTGATGTAAAAAGGTTTTGACTCTTTTTGAAAGTAATTAAATTTAGCTCTTGAATCTTCCGCTGTTTTATTTATGTTATGTCTTATAATATCTCTGTATTTGTTTACCTCGATAACGCTCCTCCAAAATTAGTGCATTCCCTTTGTGAGTGACCCTAGTGGAGGTGGGGTGTTACATTTGGTATCAGAGCAGAAGGTTACCAGACTAGGCAAAAGTTTTTAAAACCTTCTAAAACTATTTTCAAAACCGTTTACAAAGAAGCATTTTTCAAGAAATGTCTTGTTTTATTTAAAGGCTATTCCCCAAAAGCCATTAGCACTATCCTTTGTTTCCTTGTTTGAATCTCTTTTCCTTTCTTTTCTCCATGTGTAGTCGCAGTAGTTTTTACCTGCGGCTAATCTTCTTTTTAGCTTCGTAGAGGGTTTTCAGTACGATGGAGATAGTTTCCGTGAGGCTTGTTAACATGTTACATAGGAAAGGTATGAGTGATAAGTTAAGGCGGATGAGTCTCAGAACGAGAAGGTTGACTCTGAGAAAGAAGGCAAGAACAACAACAACAACAAGAATGATAACAAGACACGCGAGAAAAGAAAATGCCACTTCTGTGGTATTGAGGGGCATATAGCCCAGGATTGTAGAAAGAAGAAGATGAAGATGGGAGCATGCTTCCAGTGTGGTGAAACTGGACGTATCAGTAAGAACTTCCCTAAGAAGCAAGGGCATGCCTCACAGGTAGGACCTTCTGGGGATACATTTTTAACTTCTTCTCCTAGATGCTTTGTTTATCATGCTTAGCTTCTCAATCTTATCTTGAGAACCTTAGGTAGAACCCTTTTGGATGTAAACATGGGATTGAAACATGTTATGGTGGTTGCATAACACACATTAAGCACTAAGATCGGCTCAGACACATTTTCATATTACATATGCATGAGTGTTTATACTTGTTTATGGATGAAACTGAATGTGTTATCATGTTAATGATGCATATGGATGGATGGTTGTGCACACATATAGTGTTTATATGACTAGGACTATTTGCATACATGTTGGATTCATGACACTAAACATATTTTGCATTAGGAAGATCAATCAGGCCTGATCATTTGCATTAGATAAGGAACCTATACACACACTTTCTGCATATGTTCATATAGCATTAGAAATCTTTTAAGGACAATGGTTGCTTGTGGATGATGATTGAGTAGATGGTTGATTGGATGATAGGATGCATTCTTCTTAACTTGAAGATTTCGGGGACGAAATCCTTTAAGGAGGGAAGAATGTAACAACGTGTTAAAACCATAAATCTAGGCAGAATTAATTTTTTAAATAAGAACCAAGGGAAACGGGTTACTCCATTGCATTCGTCTCGGAATTCTGCTTGAAATAGTGTCCGAGTTTGCGTAAAACGGATGTCGTATGAAGAATATATGGACGAACGAAGTTAGGCAAAAAAACCAGAAACCGGCCAGAATGCACTGGCGCACTTGGGAAGTGCGCCAGAACAAAATTGCACTGGCGCACTTGGGAAGTGCGCCCATGCAATTTTGCATTGGTGCACTTGGAAGGTGCACCCAGGCCGAGCAACGGGCCTGCATAGCTTTCGGGTTTGACCCTGGCTGGCCTGGTCGAGTTCTGGTCGAATTTCTGAGCTCTGCTGTGTCACTAGGGCTAACTTGTCACTTTCTAATTAGCTTCTCTTGAGATGAATGGCCTTGATTAACTCTAGCTTCACCGACGGCTATAATTAAATTGAAATTCTATATAAACAGCCTTCTAGCCTCATTCTCTTTACACTATTCTTCTCTAACCTTATGCTACTCAAACTCTTGATGATCATGGCTTCTTCTTCTTCCTCTAAATTAAATTAAATTAAATTAAAAATAAAACGCGAAGATTATTTATTGAAGACTACGGCTAGGAATTGGGGATTTGCTTCTACAATCAAGATTCAACTATTCAGTAATTCAATGACAAACTTCTAGACTTGACTTCTACATCTTTCTTAGACCACGATCTATAAGTTCCATTTACTTTTAGATAAAAACTATAAATCTAATATGTGCATGGTATAATTTGGAAGTGATTTATGTATGATTCATATCTATTCTTGGTTTCTTCTTGGATCTTGACTATTGGGAATATTGCCTACGACGTTGAAACTATTGTTAATGACATAAGACTATGACTATGCCTATGACTTTGGACATAAGATTTTGCCTATGCCTATTAATATGACGGTGAACATAAGACTGCCTATGACTATGAACAATAAGACTATGCCTATGACTATGGCGGTGAACATAAGACTTCCTATGACTATGAAAAATAAGACTATTGCCTATGACTATGACAAGGACAATTGTGGTTAATCACCTATGATTCATTGCCTAGGATTATAACTATGAAATTGGATCTAAGCTTGACTTTCTAATCAGACCTATTTTCTTTATTTGTCCTTGGATCTTGATTTTGGGGATTTTTCTATTTAAGTTAGATCTATCCATGTTCTTGAATCTAGATTAGTATTCAAACCTTTTTATGTTCGTAATGTTATCAGATTTATATGCCTGTGATGTTTTAATCAATTTATTCAGTTATATCATACCTTGAAAATAGATTGATTATGTTATTGAATGATATTGATCTATGCCTGTGGTTCTATTTTATTATCATGTTGAATTGGGAATCAATGAATAAGTCTATTCATATGAATAGGAACTTGAAGTATAACCCGTGATGACAAGTTGTGTAGTTTATCATGTTATGCAAGTTTTAGGTTGTAAAATCATATCACATATGTGACCAAATGTTAGATCTACATGTTTATGTGTATATGTTAAACCTATGTCATATTTCAAGTTCACACTTATTCATATGCTCGTGACTGATTTGCAAGTTCACATATATGTAAGTTGATTTAGTCTATGTTGCAAGTTCACATATATGTATGTTGATTTAGTCTACGTTGCAAGATTCACACCTATGATATTCATGTTGACTATTTTGCAAGTTCACACCTATGATGTTCATATTGACTATGCTGAAAATGCCAAGTTTATGTTAATGAATTGCTTTATGCCAATTTTGCGTACGTTAAATTAGGCTAAGTTTTTAGCCTAATATTATATGTCAAAAATCATGAGGATGAGAAATTAGGCTAAGATTGTTAGACTAATATTTAGACGGGGTAACGTTGGGAAAAATTGGTAATTATAGGAAACTTGGTATGAAACTTACCTTGAAAAACCTGACACGAACTTGACATGAATCTTGAACATGGACATAACACTAGAATGAACTTGAAAATGGCCAACTAGAGGTTGGGTTGAGTTTGCAGTGTAATTCTGCCCGGAACCGCCCGGCAAATCCAGTTACTGCAAACAATAGGATCCAATGTGGGTAGTTGGTCATATCGCACTTGAAAACCCGAGGTCAGACTGAGTTGTGGTGTAATTCTGCCCGGAACCGCCCGGCATATCCAGTGACCACAACAACAGGTCTGATGTGAGAGGTTGTGGTGCATTAATGAATTAATGCCACATGATAGGGTTAAGTCATGAACATGTAAGACAACACTTAACCAACTTGATACATGATTCGTAGGCGGGTTAAGTCACGAACTTGAATGACAACACTTAACCAACTTGACATGCTAGACTGATAGGGGTTAAGTCATGAATTTAAATGACAACACTTAACATATTGGATGGAAACCCTAGTTACGCGGTCCATTTCAGCAGTAACCCACTAGATGTATCATGGTACCCTGGAACTAGGCAGGGTGGGGCACGATTACTGGGTTGATTATAAGTGACCAGAACGACGGCTGTGTTTGTGCGCCAGTGTAGGTTCAGGCGGGCTATGGTCGTGCACTTGGTCCGGAGTTGAAAAAGCAGGCATTGGGCATCAGTAGGTTTATATGTGCATGCTTGATTCGTGTCGGTGGTTGGCACCATAGGGCTTGATACACCCTATGGTGGACCTAGCACAGGTGACTACATTCGTGATAGGGTCGTATGGCACAGTCACACGACGACCTAGAACTTGTAAGCAGCCGATCGACTAGTGGATCGTTTCATTGGACCTAGAAATGGGACATTTCATGATGTTGGGCCAAGGAATCATTTCATGATTAATATAGGACATGGGTTTGGGATTCTAGTACAGTTGATGCAGCGAACCTTGAATACGTGATGATATACTTGATTTATACTTGATATATCATGTTATCTTAGTCTATCTTGCCCATCTTGTCATCATCCGTATGTTTACTTTCAGTTTATACATGTCATGTTACCTTTATCTGTTTTTATGCCGAAAGTCACTTGGACTTACCAGTCTTTATGACTGACCCGTTTTCTTTCGCCTCTTTTTCTTTCGTTCCCCTCCCCCCAAGGTTCTCAGGGAGGAAACTCTAGCACTTAACTTGGATTTCGCTTGCATTCATTTCAGCTCATGTACAGTTTGATCTTGAGCTATGCTATGGCTGCATTTCTGCTACCTTTGGGGAATTAAGCTACTTTGACGTTTTAAGTTTATGCTTCTTTATTTATGCAAGACAGAATTTGTTGTGATGAAAAATAATGATCTTGGCTATTTGATGTAAAAAGGTTTTGACACTTTTTGAAGGTAATGAAATTTAGCTCTTGAATCTTCCGCTGTTTTATTTATGTTCTGTCTTGTAATATCTCTGTGTTAGTTTACCTCGATAACGCTCCTCCAAAACTAGTGCATTCCCTTTGTGAGTGACCCTAGCGGAGGTGGGGTGTTACACAGGGGGTGCTCCGACGGCTAAGGTTTGGCAGGGGGTACAGTTTTCTTCGATGGGGGGGGGGGGAAATGGGTGAACTGGAGCAAATGGGGAGGGAGGCGCTGGCAAAGGGAGGGGGCGCCAGAGGTGAACGACGCCACCGGAGGCGCGCAGCGGTGAGCAGAAGAGGGTGGTGACATGGGGAATCGATCGAGATTTGGGGTTTTTTTCTTTTTAAAATAAACGACGGAAGAGAGAGATAATGAAGGGGAGTTGACCAATGTATTTATATATAAACATATATTTAATATTATTTTATATTCAAAAAAGTATGTTTTTCAGTGGAACTCTGAATCGAACCCAACGACTATCGCCCCTAGCTAATTACCCTCATTTCGAACACCATGGGATATGTTTCGTAACCCAATTCAGTTGTTTCGATCAGTTTCCATTTAAATTAAAATATAAATCACTTTATACTGAATTTTAAACGTAAATTTCAATTTACCGGGGCCACATACTGACTCTAAAAATTCCAAAAAAATAAATCTGGATATGTTTTGACGATACGGCCCTAAAAAACTAATTTCGTCGAATTTGAAGACCATTTGAAAAATGGTCATTTTCTTGTCGATCCAAATTGACTAAAACTGACAAAACACGTTTCCTTTTGCCACGCTCATAGATTAATTCCAAAAATTATGGATTTTGGAATCTAGCAATAATTTGACATCCCGGATCCAACATAAATGGTTTTGTCAAAAACGGAGGTCGTTTGCAAAATTTTCATTTTTAAGGGCTATATTTCCATAGCGAATTTTCTGAATTTTCAACTGTGCATAACTTTTTATTCCCGCTATGAAATTTTGATTTTTCAGATTTGTTGGAAATATATTTTCAAACAGATTCAAATATTTTTGATTTTACTAAAATCTGGTTTATTTTGAATCCTGTACATTCATTTGAATTTTGAAATCGAATTTTCAAACTACCACGCCATTTCTAGTTCCTTTTATAATTAAAATAAATTTTTATATTCTATCTTCGATTCAAATAAATATATACATTCTAATTCTATTCAAAATAAATTTCTTGTCGTTATTATTTAAAATAAATCATTTTAAATATTGAAAATTCATTAAAACTGCCAAAATAAAAAAATTAAATTGGTTCTGATTTTCCGGGTTGTTGCACCAATTAGGGAAGTTAATATAATAAATAAATATGTATATATATGAATCAATAAAAGTAAATAACGATTGTAAAATTTTGGGAGTTACAACAAATAGAATTAATGGGACAGATATAAACGCTATTTAGTAGGTGGTCCATTGCTTTAGGAAATATGAACATTAAGGTCATTAAAGGCATGCGACAATTACAAGATTTAATTTAACTTTGTCTATTGCCTTAGGAAATATTACCATTAGGGTCACTAGTGACATGTGGCCGTTATAGTAATTAATTGAATAAAGAGTATTTAATGGGAAATTTGAGTATAAATTGTCATGGTTAATACAAAGGCCAATAAGTAGAAAAATAAATCAACAATCCTAGAGCTTGAGTCTAAGGAAAATGAGACGACCCCAAATCCCGTTCAGACGGAGACAAGGGTTATCTTTGGAATATAACACATAAACATATAATAGCAGAACAGAATTAAATAAATACACCAGATAATGAACAATAGAATATACTGGATAAAGTAATCATCAGAGTTACACAGTATACAGGATCTTACTTAGTACAAATACAGTTCAGCTATACATAAATGTCTACAGTGGAAAATAAACATAATATGTACAATAGGTGCTGAACAGCATAAAAAGAGATAAATAATAGAATCCATCTTCAGCTCCAGCTATCCAGAAAGAACCAGCTAAACCTGAACACAAGGCTGCCCGTGTAGAAAAAGGGGCACCCGAGTTTGAAAGTGAAACAAACTACGAGTCAGTCATGGGACTGGTATGAGAAATCTACTCAACACATATATAATATGGCTAATCACAGGACCACGCCACTTCCGTGGAACGGGTTTACTCCATTGGATTGCCAGTGCTTTAAAACAAAACTTTCTTTTAAACAACGCAATGTATTTTATAAAAATTAAGCCATTATAAGACTCAGTTCCCATCACACAATGCAACGTAAACCGGAGGATAGAGTTTTTACCTTATAACGGCCAAAATATGCTTGATACGAATAAAACAAAGGCATTTGATATTATTGCTAGTGTTTATATGTTTTGAAAACAATTTCAAATCATAACTATCAATCATAGACGGCATTAATGCCCCATCCCACTATGTCGCCATATATAGGTATACAATCAAAACCGCACGGTGTCGTATTTGGAAATTGGATTTCCATCATGAACCAAGGCAAAAGATAGTCCTTACCGAATTCGTGACTCTCTAGCCCGAGCCACAGGATCAGAACGCATCAACCCTTTAGATCGTCAGGGCCGGTCCACCGATGTGGATTATTATGCCTGAACACTACGTCTCCCCGCCCTTTGGGGCGTAAACAAGCCAACGAATGACTCCATCGGACCCGAATTGTCCGATCAAACCGAGGCGCCTCGCAACAGCAACAACCACACAGGTGAAAAGTATATAAATGTCAGGGCTGGTAGGTCACTGACACCACCCTAGCTAGAAAGAAACGCAGGCCCTCCCTGATGTCCTCTCCCGTTTCTGGTTCATACCGGGGTGTGAGGCTCGCGGATTCACGTTACACACAAAGCTACGCCACACAGGCGGTGCTTTGATCATCACCTCAAGACTTTGCTTTTCAACAGAAGCCCTGATCACTACATCTTAGCATGCCACACAGGCAATTCATGCCATGCGACTGATGTCCATCGATATACAACCTCTGAGCTCGTGCGTCTCAGAGAAGGGTGTTAAGCAAAAGAATAAATTCT
This sequence comes from Allium sativum, assembly GCA_030737875.1. Taxonomy (NCBI): domain Eukaryota; kingdom Viridiplantae; phylum Streptophyta; class Magnoliopsida; order Asparagales; family Amaryllidaceae; genus Allium; species Allium sativum. Next base: position 1,048,501,288 of record CM060922.1, read on the forward strand.
CCGCCGCCAAACCGATGTATATTTAATAGAGATCAATCAACACAGAACAAAATCTAATGTCAGACACACAGTCCATTTACAAGTCCGTTCTGGGTCTGAACGAAACCGGAGGCATTAAATAACTCGCAAACCCATCGATCACCACGTACGTCTGGACGATCACCACTCATTATCCATATTTCGGGATGCCTCCCAATCAGGACCTCGGTTACCATCCAGACGAGGTGAAGATCTCCGGTCTTCGACCATCGTCTTCATCTTCAACTTTCAATCGTCGGTCAATTATTTGAAATGAGGATTAACTCGGCCTTTTCAAATAATTCACGTATATTTAGAATTTCAAATCAATTTATTTCAATGGTTAAATTATTTGACAACACCAATTTTGTTCTTTAAGGTAATTTTCACACCAAACACATTCAACCATCAAACACCACATAAATCGATCAAATTCAGTTTATTTTCATTGCATATCGTTTATAATATTTTATAACAATTTATCGCTATTTTTATTTATTTTAAAATAGCCAATTTATTCAAAACGACGCTTCGGGCCATAACGCGGCCGTGGCGCTGTTTTTTTTCAGATTTGATTTACACATATATGAAAATCTAACCGTTGGATCTTCACAAAATTTACATCATTAGAAAGGTCTTTTCAAAACGAATCCAACGGTTCCAGTTTCAGGAAAATCCGACGGTCGGATCTCCCGGTACAATCGTTTGAATTTTCGATTTCAAAATACGAACTGCAGCGTCGTTATTCGATTAAATATATAATTATATTTAAATATATATAAATATAATCGCTTCTGGCGCTGTTTTTCTTTAGATTTGAATTAAACATTCCAGACAATCCAACCGTTGGATTTTTACAAGGTTGGTGCCGTTGGGAAGATATTTCCAAGGCGAACCCGACGGTTGCGGTTTCGGGAAAATCCGATGGTCGGATTCCTCATACTAATCGTTTCAAATTACGATTCCGAAATACGAACTGCACGGCTTCGATTCCTTTAAATTATATATATATATATATAAATATAGTTCATTCTATAATTTCAACTATAGTTCATTCTATATTTTCAACTTCGTTTTCACTTCAAATATTTCACTAACGCCTTAATATTTTGGAAAATTTCGCCATAACCTCCTTTGTACGGGGAGGGATTTGGAAATTTATTGGGCCGTGTTAGGTACCCAATAAATCCTAAAAAGCATTCACATATTTATAGTGATATATTCTGGTGTTTACGGGGGAGCATGTATAGATAATCACTCCAGAGAATAAATTCTCGTCACCCCGTTTCCGTGTGGAAATAAATAGTCCATGTGCCGTATCTAATAACTAGAGAGACGTGATTATTGTCAACTCCAGACCCGTGTCGGGTTTTTATTAATCTGGCAATTTATCGTTATATTTTATAGAGTCCATATCAGTCATCAGTTCGACCTGTAGTATATAATCATCGCCATACAAGCCTCTCGCTCGTATGGTAAATCTTCCACCTCGTCACACAAGCTCCAATTGCTTATGTGGAATATGATGAAGTATGCCTATCGTCAAGAAGTATGCCATGTAGCGTAGTTCAAATTTAATTGTTACTATCCTATGGCGATATTTATTATTTCACACAGAATAACAAGCACTCCGCATCCAATGGCATTCACAGGAGTTGATATAAAAATAAAATTGCGCAGCCAACTCATCAAGGCTTACCTATTTGTCGGGCACGCAAATAATTTCTTTACTCTACAGCTAATCCATTTTTCCTGTTCAACACATGTATATATATGCAGAACAAAGCCAATAATAATATTTCTAGCAAACTATTATTTATTTCAACACGTGTGTATTTTTATCAAAGCGTATACATGATAAAAGAAATATTTTTATCATCAAAAATATTTATTCAACACGTGAATGTTTTTAACACTTCATATTCACAATAAAAATGTAGTTTTTATTGTCTATTCATTTTATTTTAAAATACGATAACATTCAACACATGAATTTCAACTCGACGAACGAATTTCAATTCAACACATGAATATTCTCTATAGTTTGTATATATACAAAAATGTGATTTTATCGCTAAAACTATTTGTTTAAATTCAAATAATATTCAACACATGAATTTCAACTCAACAAATGAATTGCAACTCAACACATGAATATTCTCTCAACATATGTAATTTATTTCAACGAATGAAAATTATTCTAACACATGTATATTTCAGAAAATTTCGGCAGCATAACGGCAGGGTAGTTAAAACCGGGACCGTCCCTAGTACGACTCCTCGCTCTACCTTAAAACCTCGCGGTTTTTGACAATGGGGATCATGCATCTACTTCGCACGCAGGCGGCATGTATATATTTATTTCATTTCCACAAACTAATCCTATGTGGTTTCAACCAAATATTTCTCAACCACAAACGGGTATTTTTCAACCACAATCAATCAATATCAACCACAAACAATCCCAAACAACCATTCGCTATCAATCAATTTTCACACCAATCACAATCAATAAATATCGTCCATGGTTTGTGGACGAGGGGCGTATATATATATATATATATATATAGCAATTCACTTTTATTTCAACACATATATAATTTTTACAACGCATATATAACTTATACATCGAACATACAACTTATACAACGCTTATACATGAGGTGTACAACGCTTATATAACTCATACATCTACTATATAATTTATACATCGTCATTTTCCATATTGTTTTTAAATTAGAAATCTCACATTGGGTTCCACTCCACCAAAAATAGCAGAAGGCTCAGAAAAATACGCGGTCTCTTCTAAAATGTAGAAGGCGTCCACACGGTCACGATGTTTCCTGTTTCTTAGAATTTCGTTAACGAACGAAAAAGATATGATTTTTATTTGATAACATGAATTTACGACACTTAAAAGTGTTTAAATCAATTCAAAGAGAATGAAGGTCATACCTCCCTTTGCTGTTCGAACTAGGGTTCGATGATTTGGCGAAACCTGTGCACCGTGGTGAAGATCGGAGGGTGCGACACGAAAGAGGGGAGCTAGGCGCACGTCTCGATGGCGGTGCGGTCGGGTCTGGTGGCCTCTGGCGATCGTGGCAGCGGCGTGAAGTAGGAGACTTCCCAGGCGTCGTTCTCGAGGTGGAAGCGACGAGGGGGGTCAGGGGTTGTCTCGATTTAAAGAGGAGGGGAGGCGCTGTCGAGGTGTGGTGGTGGCGTTGGCTGACGTGGACGGAGGCGGCGGAAAAAGAGGAGAGAAGGAAAGAAGGGGGGCGCCGTTCGTATCGGGGAGAGAGAAACAATCGCGGGGGGGGGGGGGGGGGGGGGGGAGGGGGGGCTGACGTGGGCTAATGAATTTTTTTCTTTTTTTTTATAACTTTGAAAATTCCAAAAAAAAACCCTTTAACACGCAAACCCCAATCCAAACCCAACGACTGTCGTCCCTAGCGTTTTACCCCCATTCCGAACACAATGGGATATGTTTCGAAGGCCCATTTGAATGTTTCAGTCCGTTTTCCTTCAAATTAAAATATAAAGCATTCAATATTTGATTTGAACGTGCATTTCAATTTGCCAGGGCCACAAACTGATTCGAAAAATTCCATAAAAATAAATCTAGCTATGTTTTGATGATACAGTCCCAACAAAACTAGTTTCGTCGAATTCTGAGGCCGTTTGCAAAAAGGCCCATTTTTGGTCGATCCAATTTAACCGTAATTGACCAAAACACATTTTCCTTTGCCACGCTCACATACTAGCTTCAAAAATTATGAAATTTTAAACCTAGCAATAACTTCACATCCCGGATCCAACAAAAGTAGTTTCGTCGAATTCTGAGGTCGTATGCAAAATGGCCAATTTCACGGGCTATATAAATTCCATAGCGACCGTTCTGAAAATTCATTCGGCCATAACTTTTGCTTTCCGCTATGAAAATTCGATTTTTCAGATTCGTTAGAAAGGTATTCACTAACAGATTTAAATATTTTTGGTTTCACTAAAATCCGTTTTGTTTTGCACCCGGTACAGTCCGATAAAGTTTAAATTCAATTTTTGAAACTGCCGCGCCTTTTCAAGCCTTGTTTATAATTATAATTAATTATATTCGTTTTCAATTTTCGATTCAAACTCAGTTTTCATTGCCATTATTTAAAATATTTATTTTAAATATTTAAAATCCATTATTTGAGCCAATTTAAAAAATTTAAATTGGTTCAAATTTTCTGGGTCGTTACAGAAAATCATCCTTATATATTTCTTGTTTAATTGTAGAAAAAAAAAATTAGACAAAATAATTTTTAGACTTAGTAAGTTAATGATGCAAGGTCAGTTGTCTTATTCGATATAAGTCTGCATTTTCCAACAATTAAATATATGTACAACCGATGTAAGACATCACTGACCATAGGAACCCGTAATGATAATTAATTTCATAACATGAATTTATCTTAAACTATTTACTTTTAGTGTTGAGGTATTAAATGGTTGTAGGACCCGCCTCCCTTCTGAAAGAAGTAACCAAAAAGGGATAATTCTTAGTGTAGCCTACTCCGGTATTAGTGGTATTGAGTACTGGGATCAACCTAGTGGGTATTATTTAATTGGATTCACCCTTCCCCAATGGATAGAGTCGTAGGGTTCTCCTTTAACAAGTATTAAGTGATCGTATAGCTCATCTCGCCATAAATAAGAAGTATTAAATGGTTAATTGGGTAAGAGCAGTAATCTCCGTGAAAGTTTGCTTCCTCTAAGTAGTAAGTGACTAGTGTTAGAGGTTTCCTTAGAATAAGGTATTAACTAACAACCATGAAGGTACCATAGGTCTGCCCATCCTGCGGGAAGTATTAAGTGGCTTGGGGATTATCTAATAGGGTCAGCTAGATAGTAACATAGGGGTCCACCTTGGGAAGGACATAAATGACGGGTAGTCGTCTACCTTCCCTATAGATCAAAAGTGACTGCTTACTATCTCTCGCCTTATGCGGGGTTAGGATATGCATGCGTGACGGAAGCCTTGAATTAGAAGGACTTAATAGCTAGCGTCTTCTTGTGGTAAATCACATAGCAAGGTATTAAGTGATCAATAGATCCTCCTTGGCCTTAAGTGATCGTAGGGATATGCCAATATATGTTATGTTGCATGTGAGGCCATAAGTACTATATAGTATAACCTACCTCCTTTAATAATTGGAATGTCCGCCACTTAGTTTTGGTGTCGCCTTGTGTGGTAGTTTAAAGGCTTCATACTTATGCATCAAAGTTCTGTCTTAGTATATTACAATAATCTATCTTTGGGAATTACTACCGTGAGTACGGTAGTTAATCATCATGCGTAATATTTGCAAGACTATGTTAGAATTACTAGTCTTGTTGAACATATGATTTTGGTGTAAAAAAGGGAATACATTTGTGCATTGTAGATAGTGTTATACATCTTCTACTCACCAGAACTTGTTGTTCTGACCCCCTCCTCATGACAACTCTTAGGTTTATCTTGGGGAAGACAAGTCCATTCTGTTAGGAATGTGGATCACGGATCTTAAGGCTAGTTTAATACTAGAGGGGCGTGAATAGTGTTTAATGGAATTGATGAAATTTTTGAATATATCAGAATCAAATACAAATCACAAATGCGAAATAGTCACATAATTCAAACACAGATGCAAATAATAATTAAAAGCAGTTAAGAAAGGAGCGCACTAGGATTTTATACTAGTTTAAAGTAACCTTACATTCAGTCCAACACAACTCTCGGTTGTGCATGTTTCTTTTCAAATAAACATTGTTGACGCGCCAAAGAAGCCAAGCGTCAAGTTAATAGCTAACGAAGCGCTTTGAGAACATCGTTGGAAAACACAAAGCGATTTAGTCGAAGTCGCGACTTATTCAGAGAAGGTTGGAAATATCGTCGATTCCTAAAATTGTCATTATTGGATTGGAAAAATCATTAGTAATCTTGGAAAAACAACCATGGTAAAAATATGTGAACGACTCAGTCCGATCAGCCCCAAACTCTTGAGTGCTTCGGTCCGAGCACATGGCAAAACTACTATTCGACATGGCCAATCGCCAAAAAATGGCTACGCAACTCGGTTTGGTAAAATCTGACAAGTTGGCAAATTCATGGATTTAGCATGTTGAAATAACTTGATCAACATATGAAAATCACTTAAAACAGTTACATCTGCCAAGTACAAATCTAGGGCACCGGCTCCACACTTGATCAGTCAAGTATAAAATTCAGGCTTTGGCTCCACACTTGGTCTATCAAGTATAAAATTAGGGCCCCGACTCCACACTTGATTAATCAATTATGAAATTTGAGATATGGCTCGACACTTAGTTCGACAAGTATAAAATTAGGGCTTTGGCTCCACACTTGATCAGTTAAGTATAAAATTTGGCTTCGATTCCATGCTTGATCTGCCAAATGTAAAATTAGGGCCCCGCCTCCACACTTGATTAGTTAAGTATAAATTTTGGGCTTCAGCTCCGCACTTGGTCCACCAAGTATTAAATTAGGGCCCCGGCTCCATGTTGGAGAATGGAGTTTTGATGACAACAATCTTATTTCAATATCAACTGATTATAAAACATATACTAACACTTTTATCTAAAATATATATATATATATACACACACACACATGTAGAATTTATATACAAGAATTATATGCTGAAGACGGTACAGTTTAAAGATATTAGAGATTCAGAGTTCCAAGAGAAATTTCAACGCTCATGAGTATTCAAGATTTCGAGAGTCCAAAATTTCAAGAGTTCAAGACTAATCTATACTATATTATAATTATTGAGTATAGATTCAAGAGCTCAGAGGCCTCCTCACTAAATAAAACTCAACCGTCTTTGTAATAAATTGAATGCGAAAAAGCGTTTCTCCTCCAGTTGAATAATCGACATCTCTACCCTCATCCCAAATCATCATTCTTTTCCATTAGCTTTCTTTCCTTACTTTTTCCCATCTACTCCCCAACCAATGTCGACATTTAATGTTCCTTTTAGCGGTGACACCAAGATACTTCAAATCTGAACATCTGTCTTCATTCACCCCTAATTTTAGATGGCTCGATATTTATAGACTCACCGATGACTGATTTTTCAGAGATTTTAACAGTCTCCTTCAACTCTGCGGTGCACAAGACCATTATTGCATTACTGTCTTGAATCTTTCAGGGCGTTCAATTTCATTGATTATTGAGAAAGCCGCAGCCTAAGATTTCAGATCAGCAATTCGTCATCCTCAATAATGAATCGTTCCCATATGATTAGCCATCGAATTTGGTATGTATTCACTAGGTACCAAAGTTTGGTTTGTTATTATAGTCATGTAATTATTCTTAAGTTCATCGTAATCGGGCAATACCTGTATTGAATTAAAGTTACGCAGGTAATACTTGCCTGGAACACGATGTGTTGGCATGTACTACTAACCCAAGGGATACTATGATATTTTTTTCTTTTTTCATTAGGAAGAAAGGAATAAGAGAAGTACTCATTTCCAGAATTAAATTAATTAGTGGAACTTGAAAAATGATTACCAATAAGTACCGTTGGAATTGTTGTTTTCCATGCGGCTGTCAACCAAATTTAATGGTGAGTCCACTCTAACTAAATGCAATCTTCCTGACGATTGGTACAATCGACAACATTTCAAACCTGGCCATATCCCCATATCCATGACGGGTTACATAACGACTGATTTTGCAAGCATATCAATGCTCAGTAGTTCAAAATTCTTAGAATAAGAACTATTCTTTTGGGACTTTAACATACCACGAAAATTTAGTTGACGAAGGTCCAAGAATAGGTAAGAATAGCTAATCTCTCATCAACAATATCATTGGGCATTTGTCTTTAATACAAATTTGTGCTACCATTCAAACAATATTGATATTCATATTCATAAATAGTCCCTTTTGATTATGAACCAACAATTTCTACCTTATACCACATCATTGCCTTTATGCATGCTATGCATAAAATTTCAGTTCAATGGAATTTATTTTGTTTCACACTTTCACATTTTAGGTTTGAATTAAACGTTACTGGAATTTCAACTATTTTTAAAGTTGCTAACCTGCAATTTAATTATAGGAATATTTGGAAGGTGATGGATCCTGTTGCATATTACATCAGCAAATGCATTTGAAATTCGTAAAGTCGGGTGCGATGAATGATTACTATCTTATGTTTATTAACTCATTCAATTTTCTACAGAACACCGATTACAAACTGACCTTCACAGCCAATGTCATTAGTACCTATTGGAATTTATGCCTATTAAACAATAATTAATTTAATAATAACCATACTAAATAAATCATTGTAATATCCATACTTTAAGTAAAAAACAAATTGGTTAACCTCATCTAACATCGTCCACTTTATTTTCCTTGCAAAAGTTTGCTATTTTCTGGTTTTATATATACTCGGCTCACGTGAATGCACTTCATGTGCGCTAATCAACGTATTTATATTTATTACATTTAGCTTGAATTTATTTTTCATTCACCCATTACAACATTTCTACAGTGTTTTAAAATTTTGGAACTAAAAAACATTTTTGGAATATAAAAATTTCCATATACTGGTAACAAATAATTATCCTTTGTTTGGTTGAAATGATTATAGTGTACGTTATCTTAAAAATGAAAAGTTTGTTTATTTTTGTTTAAAATAGTACTTTGTTTACATTTGTTTTGAATATGCGCATTTCTGCATGATAGAGTGAAAAACCTTTACTATTATTCAAATTAATTTCAACATTAAACTGTGCTTATAAAACTAATTATTTAGGTAATTTTATTAGAATACTTATACTTCGTACAAAAATTACTCTACTTCTTAGGAAACTAGAATGTAGGTGTGGATTAGAGATCCAAAAGGTCAAGTTCAAGACTTTAGTTAACAAATTACAGTTAAAGTAATTATATGCCAACATATTCAAATGAGTTAGAAGTTTCTTCCATATATCTTTACAGTTTAGCTAATAGTATGACTAATATGTTTGGGTTTCATATTTCAGGTTTTCTTGTTGTATAGATTATGATTACAGGTTAAATTTGCATGATATATTAGCATTCATAGATACATATGGATATTTTAGGAATATTTTCTTGAGCTTAGTATTGTATGTCTTCTGTTTTAATGTTGCCAGGCTAGAGATGATTTTAATATACTATTAGGATGATACCAGACTACTGTGCTTAGCTTTAGCAGGATAAACATCCATCGGATCTTAAATTTTGTGCTTTGGATATAATGAAGGTATTTTCATGCATTTTACCGTATTTTTTTCTTTTTTCTTCCCGTATGAATGATATTTATATGTGCATCATTCCAATAGATGATGCGTATTGTTTGAAAACAGATCTATGTGAAATAATAGAAAGGTGGTACATAAAGTTCACAAATGTTCATTTGACTCTATAAAAGATATAATACACATATATAGTTCAATAATATATTATGTGAATTATAAGTTAATGCAGCATACAAACATAATAAAACATTCATCTGTTACCTTAAAAAATAGAATCCACAGAATTTACTAAAGGTATGCATGTCTAATTTTTCTCATGCACTATTTCACAGATTTCTACTAATACAGATGCTGGCTGTGGAGTGTTAAATTTTCATTCAGCTTGAAATGATTCCACTATTGATTCTTAAAATTGGTAGGACTATTTGCAATGAATTGGTCCACATCCTACATGTTTTTACCTAAATGCTGAACATAATGTCCTTCTACTGTGTAAGACTGACATGCATTATTGTAGAAATTAAACTGCATGCGAATTGTTTCCTACACGTGAATTGTTTTTGTTATGTGTATAGACACATAGAAGTATGAGAAGATAAATCACATATATTTAGGTGGTTTTGTGTAGACACATAGGAAACATGGATTCATCCCGTAATTTTAACAAATAAGAATTAGAAGATATGTAAATAAGTTTTAGGTTATATGTATGGAACTCACATTACGTAAGTGTTGAAACTGAGAACGTTTTCTTTTGTGATTAACTAAAATGTATATAACTAGGTCCGCCAGTTGATAATTATGTTGCATGGTGCTGCTTGAACTGTGTTTAGCTTCAGCAAACGATGCAGGTTGTAAATTGAAAATTGACATTGAACCATTTTTCGTACAATTGTTTGCCTGTCATACACAGCTTGGCATGGATATTAGTAACGTGTTTTATACAAGTATAGGCAATTCTCAATTTTGGTTCATGCAATACATAAGGACAAGTGAAATTTGCACATCATTTCTCAACCATGAAACATTAAATAAAATGTCAAACTTTACTTACGGGTTATTGATGTTTTTGTAGATCATTTATTCCTCCACATTTCCTCTATGCTTATGCTTCTATTTTATACATAGTATATGAAGAACGATGATGCACACTATGTTTCCATTGGATGTTGTAATGGTTATATGTTATAGTCGTCGCTATCTTAATTATATTTTAGTTCCTTTGTTGAACCAAACTACATTAAAAATGTTGTTTTGTTTTGGAGCTGAGTTGTGGTAGCTTGATATGGATCTAACCTTTGCTTGGATTTCAACAACAAATTACAGGTATGGAATGTTTTCATTCATATTACCCATATTCATGTCATAAATAGTATGAAAGTTATAATTATGTTTATATAAGAAATGACCGTCAGACGACTCATGACCCAAGGTAGTTATAAATTTGTCTAATAATTCACTTAAATGTGTTTTCCTTGCTCTATAATCTTATGCCATATGTATATCTCATCCAGTGTAAACAATAGAAATTAATGAATACATACGTGCAAAGTTGTTCAATCTTACTATGTTCGTTTAAAGTCCTAGGTAATTGTTCAATCTTTTTTCCAAAAAAAATCCATAAAATTCTATTTGCTCGCTATTGTATTTGGATAAGTTTTTTCTCTTTTGATGCAGTAACATGAACTTTTCACCACAATTTGTTTACATAATGCATTATCAATGGCTATGCATATGGCTTTAACTTAGCAATCGTATGTGTCAAATTCAAATATTTGTTGAAATGCTTCGATACATGTTTATATCGCATGCGCTTTTCTTAGGGTGAAGGCACATATGCGTCCGAATTTCATAATAATATCATGCATGTACAATTAAAGTCTTATGCTATAACATGTACAACATCCGTTGTTTTTGTTGCTTTTCTTCTTTCATTTGGTTATGATTACGCAGAGGTCCTTACCTACTTTCATATAAGATAATTAAAGAGTAAATAACTATATTAAATAATGCACATTCTGAACAAATATATCCGACAAAATCCTCATGTATTTACATAAATTCATCGGTTAATTATCCCCTCAAAAGATTTGGCTTTCATGGCATAATGTGCTTTTGTTTCAAATTTTAATTCACTTTGATAACAACTTTATTATCCTATTTTCGTTCCATTGTGTTCGTTTTATTATTAGAACTTCTTAATTTGTCTATATAATACATTGTTAATGGCAAGACATACGACTTGAACTTCGCTAACATAAACATCAAATTCAGATTTATGTTGGAGTGCTTGGAAAAATGTTTATATTGCATACATTTTTTTCCGATGGAAGAGCATATTTGTACGAATTGCACAACAATATCATGCATTTATAATTAAATCCTTATGCTATAACATCAACCGTTTTGTCGTTCTTTGTGAAGACCCGTAACTTCCCCGTAAAGGAAAGCGTCAGATAGTTCGAGAACAAACCACAACAGAACGCAAACAGAAGAACATTTCATTGTATATTACAACAATGCATCAGATTACAAGAATATACAGAGTATAAATGAATATTACACAGAAATATCAGAGATTTAAATTACATTTAAATACATAGCAGCGGAAAATAATACAATACACAACTAGAAGAGATATACGGATACAAAGCTTTCCGGATATCATTCCAGCTGTAACCAGGATCCTGTGAATATAAATCTGCAAAAACCGAAACTACTAGCTGCCCGTGTCAAAATAAGGGCACCCAGAGTTTAGGTTAAAACAATAAACTCCAGGTCAGTCATGTGACTGGTGTGAGAACTAAAACAGTTAATCTTTATTTTAAAACATTAGGTAAATCAAGGGACCACGCCGCTAACGCGGAACGGGTTTCCTCCCAAGAATACCAGTGCATAAAACAAACAGCGCAATGCTAAATAAGGAAAAATGAAGCTGTTATAAGACCCAGGTCCTATCACACAATGCAACGCAAGCCGGGGGATAGGGTTTTCCCTTATAACAGCCAAAGAATGCTTGATACGTTTAAAACAAATCATTTGATACTATTATAAGTGCATAGTGTATAAAACAACTTCAAATCATAAGTATCAATCATAGGCGACATGAGCGTCCCATGCCACTATGTCACCATATATAGGTTTACAAATAAAACCGCAAAGTCACGTATTTGGAAATTGGATTTCCGTCTATGAACCGAGGCTAGGGGCAAGATCCTCAACCGATTTGTGACTCTCTAGCCCGAGCCACAGGAACAGCCGCAACTGCCCCTTGGAGCGACAGGGCCGGTCCACACGGAGTGGATTATTATGCCTGAACAATACGTCTCCCCACCCTATGGGGTGTAAGTCTGGTCCGTCAGCCGACCAGAATGCATTCGGCCGAAACCGATATAACCGAGGCGCCTCGCAACAGCAACAACCACATAAGTCAAACTCGTCAGGGCGTGTAAAACCACTGACGCCACTTCTAGCTAGAAAGAAACGCAAGTCCTCCCTGAGGTCCGTCTCCCGTTTTTGGTTCATACCGGGTGTGAAACACGCGAGGTAAACGTTACACAAAGCTACGCCACAAAGGCCGTGCTTTGATCATCACCACAAGACTTTGCTTTTCAACAGAAGCCTTGATCATTTGCATCTTAGCATGCCACACAGGCAAACCATCCTATGCAACCGATATCAGTCACACAGAATGAAATCCGATGTCAGACACACAGTCCATTTACAAGTCCGTCCTGGGTCTGAACGAAACCGGAGGCACCTAGTACCCCGCATATCCTTCGATCTCCAAGTACGTCTGGACGATCACTAACTGTTTCCATCTTCTTGGGTGTACAGCCCAATCAAGATCATCAGTTAACACCCAAACGACGTGAAGACTTCCGGTCTTCGACCATCGTCTTCATCTTCGACTTATCGTCGTATCAGTTATTCAGAATGGGATAAACCCGGTCTTTCCGAATAACTCGCGTATATTTTAAATAAGTGTTACACAAACACAACATACGCCTCATTCCAATTCATTAGTCACTAACCGTAAATTAATCAAGAGAATAATTCCCCAAATATTAACCCCGAAGGCCGAAACCAACATCAGATCAATATCCAGAAAACCATTCTGCTTGGCTAACCGACAGTTAGTTTCTAAATTTCACGTTCAAATCTAATTTAAGATTTAACTATCGCCTGGAGCAAAACTGGTGATACTCCATTCTCGATCTGTTCAATCTAATTAAAGATTCATTAAAACTCCACTTAGTTTTAATCATTATCTGGGTTAAAGAATCAGTGTCATTTAAAACACTGTTCACGATAAACCCAAAAATCAATACTAATTCAATTCCAATTAAATATCATTTAATTGGTACACTTCATTAAATCTAAATAAAAAGATTTAATCTTTTCTCAACTGGGTTCAAGAACAGTGTTAGTGAAGACACCATTCACGACAAACCCAAATCACATTCATCAATTATCGGGTTAAAGAACAAGTGTTATTTAAAACACTGTTCACGATAAACCCAAAAATCAATATCAATTCTATTCCAATTAAATGTTATTTAATTGGTACACTTCATTAAATCTAAATAAAAAGATTTAATCTTTTCTCAACTGGGTTCAAGAACAGTGTTAGTGAAGACACCATTCACGACAAACCCAAATCACATTCGATATTAAACACAAGGCTCTGAATAGAAAATATATCGGCCTATATTCAATATCAAATTCTACGACTAACAAATGTCGTATTGGAAATAACGATATAAATATATATATCTTTCAAATTTCCGTAACAACATCTGTATAATCACAAATTCCAACATCGAAATATTCCGAAGACAATTTCGATTCAAATCCACTCCAATGCAATCATTGGAAATTTTGGTTATTTTCAAAACCCTTTTCAAATTCAATTTATTTATTTAAAAATAAATAGAATTATAATTCTAGTTCAAAACTAGTTCATTTTGATAAAAATCTATTTTTATCCTTTCAAATATGGAGTTTTTCATCCCAATTCTTTCTAAATCATTTCTTATGATTTTACACAAATTATTACTATTTTTAATAATTTTATCAAGGCCCGTACAGTCGATTTCCATCAATGGCCATCGAACTGCACTTACAGCGACCTTTTTCAAATTTGATTTGGACATAATTCCAAATCCAACCGTTAGATTTCAAATTTCTAATATTCGTTAGAAAGCTCTTTCCGATACGAACCCAACGGTTCCGGTTTCAGGAGAATCCAACGGTCGGATCTCCCGCAATGTCCGTTTGAAATAAATGGTCGAAATTCACGAACTGCCGCGGCGCGGCGCGTTCTATTCAGGCCATTATATTATATATATAATATATATAATATATACTTCGTCGATTTTTATTTAAAACGAATTATATAAATAGTTTTAAATTCGTTTCAAAAGCAATTTCAACTTCCTTTTCAATTCAAATCAAAATTGAATTCTTCTTTATAAATTCGTTTCAAAATTCATTTCTATTCAATTCAAATTTCAATTCAATTTGAATTCATTTCAATTCGTTTTCAATTCAATTCATTTCGAAATCGTTTTCAATTCAATTCATTTCGAAATCGTTTTCAATTCAATTCATTTCGAAATCGTTTTCAATTCAATTTGAATTCGTTTTCAATTCATTTCATTTCGAAATCGTTTTCAATTCAATTCGAAATCGTTTTCAATTCAATTCATTTCGAAATCGTTTTCAATTCAATTCATTTCGAAATCGTTTTCAATTCAATTCATTTCGAAATCGTTTTCAATTCAATTCATTTCGAAATCGTTTTCAATTCAATTTGAATTCGTTTTCAATTCATTTCATTTCGAAATCGTTTTCAATTCAATTCGAAATCGTTTTCAATTCAATTCATTTCGAAATCGTTTTCAATTCAATTCGAAATCGTTTTCAATTCGATTCATTTCGAAATCGTTTTTAAAATCGATATAAATATCGTTCACGTCAAAATGGCGTCAATCTAATCAACACGGCTTCATATATTCCTTTATTTTCAAATATTCTATTTCAAATATTTCTTTTTCAAATATTTCTTTTTCAAAACTGGAATGAGGCCCAATCAATTACCATATAAAATTAATTATATGGATTTTCATACAACACATGTATATAATAGCATTGAAAATAATCAACCATCAACCAAAGTGCACTACACTGTATAAGCATCAAATATAGATATCCAACGCTTAAAACAGCCTGTCAATCCACCGATCGACATATTCAATCAATCGGGATGAGTGAACTTCAAATTTCATCCCAACACCCGTGTGGGGTTTCAAACAATCAAACACATATTTTGTTTGTGCCGTTGGGCGATGTGTAAAATTTATCGACCCAATCAATGTCCTTCAAATAGGTGTACATAAACAAACCATCTGGTTTGTAAATGAATATTTTATTTTATTCACTTCACTATTTTCATATTCACGTTAAAAATTATATTTTTAACGATAAAACATTTTATTTCAACCTATGAATTTCTATTCAATTCATTTATTCAATAAAATGATATTTTTATTTTCTAACACATTTTAGAAAATTTCGGCGGCATAACGGCACGATACTAGAAACGGGACAAGGCCTAGCCTTATCCCCGGTCTAGTGAAGGCCCACGCCATTCACACATCAATCAAATTCACTTTCGTTATGCAAACCACAAAATTTGGAGTAAGGGTCTAACCTAGCCTTACTCCTTCGCCTTATAACGGCGCACGTCTAATCCTAACCAATTTATCGATTCGATTTTTCACACCACAAACCACATTCAAACCAATATCACAATCAATCACCAAACAGTCAAACAAACAAGTCCATGGTCTGTGGACGGGTGTCGGGTGCTACTAAGCACCGTCTGCATCCTAGTATATATATAACTAGAAAAATAAATTGAAAGGTGAGAAATTCTCACATATAGCTATCCTAGCTCCACGGCTCTTCTTTTGCAGAAGTCTTCGTCGTTTCGCCTTTTTGTCACCTTCGTTGCTGCTTTCACTACATACGTAAAAATCACATTTTTACTTCGCTATTCAATATATAAAAATCGAATTTTTACTTCGATGTTCAATATATAAAAATTGAATTTTTACTTCGATGTTCAATATATAAAAATTGAATTTTTATTTCAAAGTTCAATATATAAAAATCGAATTTTTAGTTCGCTATTCAATATATAAAAATCGAATTTTTATTTCAAAGTTCAATATATAAAAATCAAATTTTTAGTTCGCTATTCAATATATAAAAATCGAATTTTTATTTCAAAGTTCAATATATAAAAATCAAATTTTTATTTCGCTACTCATATCAAAATATCGTCTTTTCATATTTAAAAATATCGCCTTCTCATATTTAAAAATATGGTCTTCTCATATTTAAAAATATGATCTTTTCTATTCTAAAAATCTGATCTTTCTAACCCAGTTCAAATCTTTTCTTTTTAAAGTTTGAATCTTTTTAAAATTCAAATTTTTCTTTAAAGTTCAAATTAAAAATCAGTTTTTATACTTTAAACCTTTTCAGTTTTTAAGTTAATAAAAAAAAACAGTTTAAAGCTAATAATAAAAAAAACAGTTTAAAGCTTACAGGGGGGGCTCGTCGGTTCTGGGGGCTTCAACGAGGCGGAGGGGTCTTCAACGAGGCGGAGCGGTGGTGCTGTCTGGTGGCGTCGCGATGGGTTCGAGGCGGAGGCGGTAGGGTTCAGGGCTTCGGGGTCTTCGTCGGTCTCGAGGGGTCTGGGTCTTCGATTGAGGGAGGCGGTGGCTTTGGGGCGAGGCGGCGGCTTTGGGGCGAGGCGGCGGCGATGTCTGGGGGGGGCGGCGCCTTGATTCGATTCAGTTTTTTTTTTTTTTTTTTTTTCCTTTATTTCTGAAATTATAATGAACGGGGGGGGGGGGGGTTTATAAAGGAGAAAATATATATATTAATTTTATTTTATTTTTCTTTAATTTACCAAAAGGCTGACTTTTCAAACGAACCCCAATCTGAACTCAACGACTGTCGCCCATAGCTAAATACCCCCATTCTGAACGCAATGGGATATGTATCGTAAGCTGGTTTGATCGTTACAATCATTTTCCGTTAAATTTACATTTAAATCACTTTATTGAATTTTAAACGTACATTTCAAATTACCGGGGTCACATACTAACTAGAAAAATTCCCGAAAAATATTTTCTAGCTTCGTATGGACGATACGGTCCTAACAAAACTAGTTTCGACGAATTCTGAGACCGTTTGAAAAATGGCCGATTTCCAGT
The DNA here is from genome assembly GCA_030737875.1 of Allium sativum. Lineage (NCBI taxonomy): Eukaryota > Viridiplantae > Streptophyta > Magnoliopsida > Asparagales > Amaryllidaceae > Allium > Allium sativum. Next base: position 1,048,518,879 of record CM060922.1, read on the forward strand.
CGATTAAAATCAACTGAAACTGGTCAAACGCGTTTCCCTTTGCCACGCTCACATGTTGATTCGAGAAATTATGAAATTTGGAATCTAGCAATAACTTAACATCACGGACCCAACAAAACTGGTTTCGTCGAAATCCGAGGTCGTTTGCAAAATGTCCATTTTTAAGGGCCTGAATTCCATAGCGACTATTCAGAATTTTCAACTGTACATATCTTATCATTTCTAAAATGAAATCTCAGTTTGTTAACTTCGTTACAAAGATATAGTTATACAGATTCAAATATTTCTTGTTTCGTTCAATTCTGACTTATATTGAATTCTGTATATTCATTTGAAATTAGAAATCGAATTTTCGAACTACCGCGCCATTTTCAATTCCTTTTATAATTATATATAATTATTATATATTCTAACGACGACGTATATAATATATACGTTCGAATTATATTCAAAATAAATTTCACGTCGATATTATTTAAAATAATTCATTTTAAATAATCAAAATTCGCTAAAATTGCCAAAATAAAAATTTTAAACTGGCCCAGAATTTGCGGGTTGTTACAATCTCCCCCACTTAAAACTTTTCGTCCCCGAAAAGGAACAAAGTCGAAAGTGGTTTGATTATTCAGCTCTATGCTCGATCTGGCCTCCATTCTCTAACTTTTCAGTTTCTGAGAATTTTCTAAAATTTCAAAAATTTGGCTAACACCCTAAATTTTTGAAAAATTTCGCCATAACCTCCCCTGCACCGGGAGCATCGGGGAATTTCAAATAGCTTCCCCGGTCCTTCAGATCTCAAAAAGAAAAAGAAAAAGCCAAGCGGCTAGCCAATAGGCTCACAAAATCATCATCACCCAAACAAAACAGGAAATTATGTAGTAAACATGTACCTATTTGTCGGGCAAACAAATTTTATTCTCTGGCTCTAGCCTCCTTGCTATGACCTGTTCAATATAAGTACATATATGCAAGCAAATGCGACCAATTTTCAATACAGTTCAATATTTGATCAAATTAGGCTAAATGGTTCAAAATTAGCAAACAATTTAACAAACAACACAAACATCAATCAATTAGTGAATTAGAGTTTCAAATTCATAACTTTGATACATAGTCAAAAATCAGGTTTTTGATGCCAATTCACAACAATAAATCTACCTATATTAGTTTTGGTTCTCACACCAGTCTAATGGAAATATATAGAAAATCACACCTTCGAAACACGAACATAAGTTCGGATGATGATCGATCAATCATCAGAACCATCTCCGGGCGTCTAGAATGTGATTCTATATCAATCTAATATATTAAAACTTTGAATACACGCGGATCAGACGTATACGCAAAATCTACATATACTGGATTGTCCACATCAATGTAAATAAATAATCAACTACGAATAATTGATTTAAATTTTCAAAACAAATTTTGTTTTCATTTGAAAAATATACTCTTCACACTCGTTCTAGGATACTACTGATCCCATCTCTAACGAGTCATTCTAATTGGATATTACTAATCCAATATCTGATGAATTCTTTCGTATGATTCTAATGTGTCTTGTTCTCTAGCTTTGTAAACCAAAGCTCTGATACCAAATGTGAAGACCCGTAACTTCCCCGTAAAGGAAAGCGTCGGATAGTTCGAGAACAAACCACAACAGAACGCAAACAGAAGAACATTTCATTGTATATTACAACAATGCATCAGATTACAAGAATATACAGAGTATAAATGAATATTACACAGAAATATCAGAGATTTAAATTACATTTAAATACATAGCAGCGGAAAATAATACAATACACAACTAGAAGAGATATACGGATACAAAGCTTTCCGGATATCATTCCAGCTGTAACCAGGATCCTGTGAATATAAATCTGCAAAAACCGAAACTACTAGCTGCCCGTGTCAAAATAAGGGCACCCAGAGTTTAGGTTAAAACAATAAACTCCAGGTCAGTCATGTGACTGGTGTGAGAACTAAAACAGTTAATCTTTATTTTAAAACATTAGGTAAATCAAGGGACCACGCCGCTAACGCGGAACGGGTTTCCTCCCAAGAATACCAGTGCATAAAACAAACAGCGCAATGCTAAATAAGGAAAAATGAAGCTGTTATAAGACCCAGGTCCTATCACACAATGCAACGCAAGCCGGGGGATAGGGTTTTCCCTTATAACAGCCAAAGAATGCTTGATACGTTTAAAACAAATCATTTGATACTATTATAAGTGCATAGTGTATAAAACAACTTCAAATCATAAGTATCAATCATAGGCGACATGAGCGTCCCATGCCACTATGTCACCATATATAGGTTTACAAATAAAACCGCAAAGTCACGTATTTGGAAATTGGATTTCCGTCTATGAACCGAGGCTAGGGGCAAGATCCTCAACCGATTTGTGACTCTCTAGCCCGAGCCACAGGAACAGCCGCAACTGCCCCTTGGAGCGACAGGGCCGGTCCACACGGAGTGGATTATTATGCCTGAACAATACGTCTCCCCACCCTATGGGGTGTAAGTCTGGTCCGTCAGCCGACCAGAATGCATTCGGCCGAAACCGATATAACCGAGGCGCCTCGCAACAGCAACAACCACATAAGTCAAACTCGTCAGGGCGTGTAAAACCACTGACGCCACTTCTAGCTAGAAAGAAACGCAAGTCCTCCCTGAGGTCCGTCTCCCGTTTTTGGTTCATACCGGGTGTGAAACACGCGAGGTAAACGTTACACAAAGCTACGCCACAAAGGCCGTGCTTTGATCATCACCACAAGACTTTGCTTTTCAACAGAAGCCTTGATCATTTGCATCTTAGCATGCCACACAGGCAAACCATCCTATGCAACCGATATCAGTCACACAGAATGAAATCCGATGTCAGACACACAGTCCATTTACAAGTCCGTCCTGGGTCTGAACGAAACCGGAGGCACCTAGTACCCCGCATATCCTTCGATCTCCAAGTACGTCTGGACGATCACTAACTGTTTCCATCTTCTTGGGTGTACAGCCCAATCAAGATCATCAGTTAACACCCAAACGACGTGAAGACTTCCGGTCTTCGACCATCGTCTTCATCTTCGACTTATCGTCGTATCAGTTATTCAGAATGGGATAAACCCGGTCTTTCCGAATAACTCGCGTATATTTTAAATAAGTGTTACACAAACACAACATACGCCTCATTCCAATTCATTAGTCACTAACCGTAAATTAATCAAGAGAATAATTCCCCAAATATTAACCCCGAAGGCCGAAACCAACATCAGATCAATATCCAGAAAACCATTCTGCTTGGCTAACCGACAGTTAGTTTCTAAATTTCACGTTCAAATCTAATTTAAGATTTAACTATCGCCTGGAGCAAAACTGGTGATACTCCATTCTCGATCTGTTCAATCTAATTAAAGATTCATTAAAACTCCACTTAGTTTTAATCATTATCTGGGTTAAAGAATCAGTGTCATTTAAAACACTGTTCACGATAAACCCAAAAATCAATACTAATTCAATTCCAATTAAATATCATTTAATTGGTACACTTCATTAAATCTAAATAAAAAGATTTAATCTTTTCTCAACTGGGTTCAAGAACAGTGTTAGTGAAGACACCATTCACGACAAACCCAAATCACATTCATCAATTATCGGGTTAAAGAACAAGTGTTATTTAAAACACTGTTCACGATAAACCCAAAAATAAATATCAATTCTATTCCAATTAAATGTTATTTAATTGGTACACTTCATTAAATCTAAATAAAAAGATTTAATCTTTTCTCAACTGGGTTCAAGAACAGTGTTAGTGAAGACACCATTCACGACAAACCCAAATCACATTCGATATTAAACACAAGGCTCTGAATAGAAAATATATCGGCCTATATTCAATATCAAATTCTACGACTAACAAATGTCGTATTGGAAATAACGATATAAATATATATATCTTTCAAATTTCCGTAACAACATCTGTATAATCACAAATTCCAACATCGAAATATTCCGAAGACAATTTCGATTCAAATCCACTCCAATGCAATCATTGGAAATTTTGGTTATTTTCAAAACCCTTTTCAAATTCAATTTATTTATTTAAAAATAAATAGAATTATAATTCTAGTTCAAAACTAGTTCATTTTGATAAAAATCTATTTTTATCCTTTCAAATATGGAGTTTTTCATCCCAATTCTTTCTAAATCATTTCTTATGATTTTACACAAATTATTACTATTTTTAATAATTTTATCAAGGCCCGTACAGTCGATTTCCATCAATGGCCATCGAACTGCACTTACAGCGACCTTTTTCAAATTTGATTTGGACATAATTCCAAATCCAACCGTTAGATTTCAAATTTCTAATATTCGTTAGAAAGCTCTTTCCGATACGAACCCAACGGTTCCGGTTTCAGGAGAATCCAACGGTCGGATCTCCCGCAATGTCCGTTTGAAATAAATGGTCGAAATTCACGAACTGCCGCGGCGCGGCGCGTTCTATTCAGGCCATTATATTATATATATAATATATATAATATATACTTCGTCGATTTTTATTTAAAACGAATTATATAAATAGTTTTAAATTCGTTTCAAAAGCAATTTCAACTTCCTTTTCAATTCAAATCAAAATTGAATTCTTCTTTATAAATTCGTTTCAAAATTCATTTCTATTCAATTCAAATTTCAATTCAATTTGAATTCATTTCAATTCGTTTTCAATTCAATTCATTTCGAAATCGTTTTCAATTCAATTCATTTCGAAATCGTTTTCAATTCAATTTGAATTCGTTTTCAATTCATTTCATTTCGAAATCGTTTTCAATTCAATTCGAAATCGTTTTCAATTCAATTCATTTCGAAATCGTTTTCAATTCAATTCATTTCGAAATCGTTTTCAATTCAATTCATTTCGAAATCGTTTTCAATTCAATTTGAATTCGTTTTCAATTCATTTCATTTCGAAATCGTTTTCAATTCAATTCGAAATCGTTTTCAATTCAATTCATTTCGAAATCGTTTTCAATTCAATTCGAAATCGTTTTCAATTCGATTCATTTCGAAATCGTTTTTAAAATCGATATAAATATCGTTCACGTCAAAATGGCGTCAATCTAATCAACACGGCTTCATATATTCCTTTATTTTCAAATATTCTATTTCAAATATTTCTTTTTCAAATATTTCTTTTTCAAAACTGGAATGAGGCCCAATCAATTACCATATAAAATTAATTATATGGATTTTCATACAACACATGTATATAATAGCATTGAAAATAATCAACCATCAACCAAAGTGCACTACACTGTATAAGCATCAAATATAGATATCCAACGCTTAAAACAGCCTGTCAATCCACCGATCGACATATTCAATCAATCGGGATGAGTGAACTTCAAATTTCATCCCAACACCCGTGTGGGGTTTCAAACAATCAAACACATATTTTGTTTGTGCCGTTGGGCGATGTGTAAAATTTATCGACCCAATCAATGTCCTTCAAATAGGTGTACATAAACAAACCATCTGGTTTGTAAATGAATATTTTATTTTATTCACTTCACTATTTTCATATTCACGTTAAAAATTATATTTTTAACGATAAAACATTTTATTTCAACCTATGAATTTCTATTCAATTCATTTATTCAATAAAATGATATTTTTATTTTCTAACACATTTTAGAAAATTTCGGCGGCATAACGGCACGATACTAGAAACGGGACAAGGCCTAGCCTTATCCCCGGTCTAGTGAAGGCCCACGCCATTCACACATCAATCAAATTCACTTTCGTTATGCAAACCACAAAATTTGGAGTAAGGGTCTAACCTAGCCTTACTCCTTCGCCTTATAACGGCGCACGTCTAATCCTAACCAATTTATCGATTCGATTTTTCACACCACAAACCACATTCAAACCAATATCACAATCAATCACCAAACAGTCAAACAAACAAGTCCATGGTCTGTGGACGGGTGTCGGGTGCTACTAAGCACCGTCTGCATCCTAGTATATATATAACTAGAAAAATAAATTGAAAGGTGAGAAATTCTCACATATAGCTATCCTAGCTCCACGGCTCTTCTTTTGCAGAAGTCTTCGTCGTTTCGCCTTTTTGTCACCTTCGTTGCTGCTTTCACTACATACGTAAAAATCACATTTTTACTTCGCTATTCAATATATAAAAATCGAATTTTTACTTCGATGTTCAATATATAAAAATTGAATTTTTACTTCGATGTTCAATATATAAAAATTGAATTTTTATTTCAAAGTTCAATATATAAAAATCGAATTTTTAGTTCGCTATTCAATATATAAAAATCGAATTTTTATTTCAAAGTTCAATATATAAAAATCAAATTTTTAGTTCTCTATTCAATATATAAAAATCGAATTTTTATTTCAAAGTTCAATATATAAAAATCAAATTTTTATTTCGCTACTCATATCAAAATATCGTCTTTTCATATTTAAAAATATCGCCTTCTCATATTTAAAAATATGGTCTTCTCATATTTAAAAATATGATCTTTTCTATTCTAAAAATCTGATCTTTCTAACCCAGTTCAAATCTTTTCTTTTTAAAGTTTGAATCTTTTTAAAATTCAAATTTTTCTTTAAAGTTCAAATTAAAAATCAGTTTTTATACTTTAAACCTTTTCAGTTTTTAAGTTAATAAAAAAAAACAGTTTAAAGCTAATAATAAAAAAACAGTTTAAAGCTTACAGGGGGGGCTCGTCGGTTCTGGGGGCTTCAACGAGGCGGAGGGGTCTTCAACGAGGCGGAGCGGTGGTGCTGTCTGGTGGCGTCGCGATGGGTTCGAGGCGGAGGCGGTAGGGTTCAGGGCTTCGGGGTCTTCGTCGGTCTCGAGGGGTCTGGGTCTTCGATTGAGGGAGGCGGTGGCTTTGGGGCGAGGCGGCGGCTTTGGGGCGAGGCGGCGGCGATGTCTGGGGGGGGGGGCGGCGCCTTGATTCGATTCAGTTTTTTTTCTTTTTTTTTTTTTTCCTTTATTTCTGAAATTATAATGAACGGGGGGGGGGGGGGGGGTTTATAAAGGAGAAAATATATATATTAATTTTATTTTATTTTTCTTTAATTTACCAAAAGGCTGACTTTTCAAACGAACCCCAATCTGAACTCAACGACTGTCGCCCATAGCTAAATACCCCCATTCTGAACGCAATGGGATATGTATCGTAAGCTGGTTTGATCGTTACAATCATTTTCCGTTAAATTTACATTTAAATCACTTTATTGAATTTTAAACGTACATTTCAAATTACCGGGGTCACATACTAACTAGAAAAATTCCCGAAAAATATTTTCTAGCTTCGTATGGACGATACGGTCCTAACAAAACTAGTTTCGACGAATTCTGAGACCGTTTGAAAAATGGCCGATTTCCAGTCGATTAAAATCAACTGAAACTGGTCAAACGCGTTTCCCTTTGCCACGCTCACATGTTGATTCGAAAAATTATGAAATTTGGAATCTAGCAATAACTTAACATCACGGACCCAACAAAACTGGTTTCGTCGAAATCCGAGGTCGTTTGCAAAATGTCCATTTTTAAGGGCCTGAATTCCATAGCGACTATTCAGAATTTTCAACTGTACATATCTTATCATTTCTAAAATGAAATCTCAGTTTGTTAACTTCGTTACAAAGATATAGTTATACAGATTCAAATATTTCTTGTTTCGTTCAATTCTGACTTATATTGAATTCTGTATATTCATTTGAAATTAGAAATCGAATTTTCGAACTACCGCGCCATTTTCAATTCCTTTTATAATTATATATAATTATTATATATTCTAACGACGACGTATATAATATATACGTTCGAATTATATTCAAAATAAATTTCACGTCGATATTATTTAAAATAATTCATTTTAAATAATCAAAATTCGCTAAAATTGCCAAAATAAAAATTTTAAACTGGCCCAGAATTTGCGGGTTGTTACATTCTTCGCAGATAGTATTGACAGTATTACGTGTAGTACATCAAATAATGCAGGTTTTTTACAAATATAACAGGCAAAATCACCAAGATTTGCAAAAATTCATTAATGGGGGATAATTCTTCAACTTTCCATGTTTTATATATTATGATTTACCTACGAAACACTTATTTCATTAAGAAATGCACTTTTGAACTTTGACTGCACCAGTTTTCAGGCTTTTTCCCTTTCTTTAAACAAATTTATGTTAATTTAACCTTTTCAGACACAAGTATGTATAAAAATCTTTCACTTTGTTTAAGCTACATACTATTTTATGGAAATAATAAGAATATTAAGGTTTTACATTTTACTTGGCCCTAGGTTTTATTAAATGCCATACTTCCTTTGTTATCGATTTCATTAATTTATGCAAGCCTTCATTGTGATACATTTATAGCCTTCCTATCAAAGCAATTCTACAAATGATTCAACTATAATTTGCACCGACTACATATATGTCAAGATTGGCTATACTTTTCGAGGTTATTGACTGAACATTCAATGTGCTGTATGATGTATAAGGTTGGCTACTCATTGGTAAATTGTTTTTTCTCCCAATACAAAAGGCCTTATTTTAAATTTCTTATGGTCGGTTCCATTGTTAAATGTAATAACCCGGAAATCCGAGCCAATTTAAAAATTTTATTTTGGAAATTTTAATGAATTTTGATTATTTAAAATGAATTATTTTAAATAATATCAAAGAAAAATTTATTTCGAATAGAATTCGAACGTATATAATTATATAGCTCGACGTTGGAATATAAATATTTATTTTAAATTATAAAAGGAATGGAAAATGGCGTGGTAGTTCGATAATTCGATTTCAAACTTCAAATGAATGTACCGGGTGCAATATAAACCGGAGTTTAGCGAAACCAAAAATATTTGAATTTATTTGTGAATATCTTTCCAACGAATCCGAAAGATTGGAATTTCATAGCGGGAATCAAAAGATATGTCCAGTTGAAAATTCAGAATAGTCGCTATGGAATTCTAGCCCTTAAAAATGGAAATTTTGCAAACGACCTCGGATTTCGACGAAACCACTTTTGTTTGATCCGTGATGTCAAATTATTGCTAGGTTTCAAATTTCATAATTTTTCGAATCAATATGTGAGCGTGGCGAAGGAAAACGCATTTGACCAGTTTCAGTTGATTTTAATCGAATGGAAAATGGCCATTTTTCAAACGGTCTCGGAATTTGACGAAACTAGATTTGTTAGGATCGTATCGTTAATACGAAGCTAGAAAATATTTTTCGGGAATTTTTCGAGTTAGTATGTGGGCCCGGTAAATTGAAATGCGCGTTCAAATTCAATATATAGAGTTATATGTTGATTTTGACGAAAACTGATCGAAACGATCGAATCAGCTTATGATACATATCCCATTGTGTTCGGAATGGGGGTAATTAGCTATGGACGACAGGCAGTGGGCCTCGTTTCAAGGTCGAAATAAAAAGTCAACATAAATTGGAAATAAAATAATATAAAAAAATTAAAACTTCCTCTCTCTTCCTATTATCACTCAGCCCCCGCCCCTTTTTTTTCGAAATCATTTCAACAGAAAAAAAAAACCGTCGACATCGCAGCCCCCCCCCCCCCCCCCGACGCCACCGCCGCCGCATCGCAGGCGAAGCCCTCCTCCCCGTCGCTGACCCCCCTTCCCATCCAGCTCGAAACTCCCCACACGAACACCCCCAAATCGAGCCCGACCGAAACCCTAGCACCCCTTGGCGCCACCTCCGACAGATCCCCCCCTTCCACCGCCAGTGCCGCGCCCTCCTCCTCAACTCCAGCCTCCGACGTGCCATTCCCCTCTCCCCTGCAATAGAAACCGAAATTGGTGAGTCCTCTTTTCATTTACGTTTATTTTAATTTCCTTTTTGGTTTTTTAATATAAATTTTAATTAGAGAAAAACTGATTTCTTTTAATAATAAAAACTGATTTTTTGATTAGAAAAAATTAGATTTTTAAAATAGAAAAGATTAGATTTTTTAAAATAGAAAAGATACGATTTTTAGCGGTGTAAAAATAGAATTTTTATCTATATAGTAGTAGTATAAAAATGTGATTTTTATACACACGATAGCATAGTAAAAATTCGATTTTTATATATTGAGTAGCGAAGTAAAAATTCGATTTTTATATATTGAATAGCGAAGTAAAAATTCGATTTTTATATATTGAATAGCAAAGTAAAAAATTTGATTTTTATATATAGAATAGCAAAGTAAAAATTCGATTTTTATATATTGAATAGCAAAGTAAAAATTCGATTTTTATATATTGAATAGCAAAGTAAAAAATTCGATTTTTATATATTGAATAGCAAAGTAAAAATTCGATTTTTATATATTGAATAGCAAAGTAAAAATTCAATATATGTATATATATATAATAGCAAAGTAAAAATTCGATTTTTATATATTGAATAGCAAAGTAAAAATTCAATTTTTATATATTGAATAGCAAAGTAAAAATTCGATTTTTATATATTGAATAGCAAAGTAAAAATTCGATTTTTATATATTGAATAGCAAGGTAAAAATTTGATTTTTATATATCGAATAGCGAAGTAAAAATGTGATTTTTACATATGTAGAGAATACGGGAAAAGAAAGTGACAAAAGGCGAGAACGACGAAGATTTCTACCTAAGAAGAGTCGTGGCGTTGGATTAGCTATTCTGTGAGAACTTCTCACCTTTAATTTCATTTTTCTAGTTATAAATATATACTAGGATGCAGACGGTGTTTAGTAGCACCCGACACCCGTCGTCCACAGACCATGGACGGCTTGTATGCTTGGTTGTTTAATTTTGATGTGTAGTTGATTGTGTGATGTGAAATGAAATAAAATATTTATGTAGTTAAAAATATTTTATAGTTGAAAATATAATTTTTGACGTGTATATGAAATGAAATAAAAATAAACAAATCGGATGATTTGTTTGTATACACACATCTGACTGATATTGATTGGGATGATAAATTTTACACATCGCCCAACTGCATAAATAAAATCTGTGTTTGATTGTTTGAAACCCCACACAGGTATTGGGATGATATTTGACGTGCACTAATCCCAATAATTAGTTGTATGTCGATCGATTGATTGACAGACTGTTATAAGCGTTAAATACTTATATTTGATGCTTATACAGTGTAGAACGCACTTTGGATGATGGTTGATGATTTATCGTTGTTGTTAGATACGTGTGGTAGAAAATCCATATAATTAACCTTATATGGTAATTGATTGGGCCTCATTCCATATTTGAAAAAGAATATTTGAAAATAGAAATATTTGAAAAGGAAACATTTGAAATAGAAATATTTGAAAAGGAAACATTTGAAATAGAAATGTTTGAAAAAGAAACATTTGAAATAGCAATATTTGAAATAGAATATTTTAAAATAGGAATATATGAAGCCGTGTTGATTAGATTGACGCCATTTTGACGTGAACGATATTTATATCGATTTTATTCATTTTTCAATGAATATTGAAATAGATTTGAAATTCGAATTAAATTGAATAGATTTGAAATTCGAATTAAACTGAATAGATTTGAAATTCGAATTAAATTGAATAGATTTGAAATTCGAATTAAACTGAATAGATTTGAAATTCGAATTAAATTGAATAGATTTGAAATCGAATAGATTTGAAATTTGAATTATATTGAAATGAATTGAAATTCGAATTATATTTAAAGTGAATTGAAATTCGAATTAAAATGAATTGATTTGAAATTCGAAATACACTGAAATGATTTGAAATTCGAATAGAATTGAAATCCGAATTAAATTGAATAGAATTGAATCCGAATTGAAATCAAAACGAATTGAATTCAAATTGAAATTGAAATTGAAAAGAAATTCGAATTAAATTGAAATTGAATTGAAATCAATTTGAAATGAATTTAAAACGAATTTATATTGGAATATTCAATTTTGATTAGAAATTGAATATGAAGTTGAAACCGTTTTGAAAATGAATTTAAAACGATTTATAAAGCACGTTTTGAATTGAAATCGACGAAATATATATTATATATATAATATAATGGCCTGAATAGAACGCGCCGCGGTAGTTCGCGAATTTCGACCATTGACTTCGAACGGATATTACGGGAGATCCGACCGTCGGATTCTCCTAAAACCGGAACCGTTGGGTTCGTATCGAAAAGAGCTTTCTAACGAATATTAGAAATTATAAATCTAACGGTTGTATTTGGAATTATGTCCAAATCAAATTTGGAAAAGGTCGCTGTAAGTGCAGTTCGATAGCCGTTGATGGAAATCGACTGTACGGGCCTTGATAAAATTATTAAAAATAGTAATAATTTGTGTAGGATCATAAGAAATGATTTGGGAAAAATTGGGATGAAAAAACTCCATATTTGAAAAGATAAAAATAGATTTTTATCGAAATGAACTAGTTTTGAACTAGAATTAAAATTCTATTTATTTTTAAATAAACAAATTGGATTTGAAATGGGTTTGAAAATAACAGGAATTTCCAAAAATTGCATTGGAATGGATTTGAATCGGAATTGTCTTCAGAATATTTCGATGTTGGATTTCGTGATTATACAGATGTTGTTATGGAAATTTGAAAGATATTTATATATCGTTATTTCCAATACGATATTTGTTGGTCGTAGAATTTGATATTGAATATAAGCCGATATATTTTCTATTCAGAGCCTTGTATTTAATATCAAATGTGATTTGGGGTTGTCGTGAATGGTGTCTTTATTAACACTGTTCTTGAACCCAGTTGAGAAAAAGATGAAATCTTTTTTATTTAGATTTAATGAAGTGTACCAATTAAATAATATTTAATGGGAATTGAATTGGTATTGATTTTTGGGTTTATCGTGAACAGTGTTTTAAATAACACTTGTTCTTTAACCCGATAATTAATGGAATGTGATTTTGGGTTTATCGTGAACCGTGTTTTAAATGACACTGATTCTTTAACCCAGTTAAAGATTAAAACTAAGTGGAGTTTTAATGAATCTTTAATTAGATTGAAACGATCGAGAATGGAGTATCACCAGTTTTGCTCCAGGCGATAGTTAAATCTTTAATTTGATTTGAACGTGAAATGGTAATTGAATTTACCGATAACACCGTGGTGTTAGATATGAAGTATGACCAGTTTTACTTCATGGGATGAATAGGTTGGGATTGGGAAATAAAATAAATGATTACTTCGGTGTGGTTCGCTAATCTCGACTAGTTTGAATTGATATTCAAAGAAGATTAAAGAATAAATTTAAAGAATTTATCTTTGATAAAATTAATGGGAACCTTTCCCAAAGTGTAAGAATATTTGAATAAAAGAATATTCTGAATTGGAATGAGGTGTATGTTGTGTTTGTGTAACACTTGTTTAAAATATACGCGAGTTATTCGGAAAGACCGGGTTTATCCCATTCTGAATAACTGATACGACGATAAGTCGAAGATGAAGACGGTGGTCGAAGACCGGAGGTCTTCACGTCGTTTGGGTGATTACTGATAATCTTGATTGGGTCGTACACCCAAGAGTAGGGAATTAGTTAGTGATCGTCCAGACGTACTTGGACATCGATGGATATGCGGGGTACTAGGTGCCTCCGGTTTCGTTCAGACCCAGAACGAACTTGTAAATGGACCGTGTGTCTGACATTGGATTTTAGTCTATGTGATTGATTTCTATTAAATATATATTTGTTTGGCAGCGGAGAATTTATTCTCTTGCTTGACGCCCTTCTCTGAGACGTACGAGCTCAGGGGTTATATACTGATGGATATCAAACGCATAGAGTGAATTGCCTGTGTGGCATGCCTAAGTGACAAATGATCAAGGCTTCTGTTGAAAAGCAGAGTCTTGTGGTTGATGATCGAAGCACGGCCTTTGTGGCGTAGCTTTGTGTAACGTTTACTTCGCGAGTTTCACACCCGGTATGAACCAAAAACGGGAGAGGACCTCAGGGAGGGCATGCGTTTCTTTCTAGCTAGAAGTGGCGTTAGTGGTTTTACACGCCCTGACGAGTTTGACTTATGTGGTTGTTGGTGTTACGAGGCGCCTCAGTTTGATCGGACGATCCGGGTCCGATGGAGCCATTCGTTGGCTCATTTACGCCCCATAGGGCGGGGAAACGCAGTGTTCAGGAATTTTAATCCACATCGGTGGACCGGCCCTGTCGCTCCAAGGGGCAGTTGCGGCTGTTCCTGAGGCTCGGGCTAGACAGTCTCGAATCGGTAGAGGACTATCTTTTGCCTCGGTTCATAGATGGAAATCCAACTTCCAAATACGTGATTTTGCGATTTTAATTGTAGAACTAGTATGGCGACATGATATATGGTACCCATGCCGTCTATGATTGATACTTATGATTTGAAGTTGTTTTATACACTATGAACTTATTATAGTATCCAATGATTTGTTTTAAACGTACTAAGCATGTTTGGCTATTATAAGGGAAAACCCTATCCCCCGGCTTGCATTGCATTGTGTGATAGGACCTGGGTCTTATAATACCTTCATTTTTCTTTATTTAGCATTGCGTTGTTTGTTTTATGCACTGGTATTCTTGGGAGGAAACCCGTTCCGCGTTAGCGGCGTGGTCCCTTGATTTACCTAACTTTCAAAATAAAGATTAATAACTGTTTTAGTTCTCACACCAGTCCCATGACTGACCTGGAGTTTATTGTTTTAACCTAAACTCTGGGTGCCCTTATTTTGACACGGGCAGCTAGTAGTTTTGGTTTTGCAGATTTATATTCACAGGATCCTGGTTTACAGCTGGAATGATATCCAGAAAGCTTTGTATCCGTATATCTTCTTCAGTTGTGTATTGTATTATTTTTCCGCTGCTATGTGATGTATTGTAATCTCTGATATTTCTCAAATGTATTTTATTCATTTATACTCTGTATATTCTTGTATTCTGATGGAATTGTTGTAATACAATGAAATGTTCTCCCGTCTGCGTGCTATTTTGTCGTGTTCTCAAAACAATTCGTTCTTTCTCTTCTCTTCGGAGACCGGGGAAGTTCGGGTCGTTTCATCGTGGTATCAGAGCTTTGGTTTACAAAGCTCAGAGAACAAGGCACATTAGTACCATACGAAAGAATTCATCAGATATTGGATTAGTAATATCCAAAATGACTCGTTAGAGATGGGATTAGTAGTATCCTAGAACGTGTGTGAAGAGTATATTTTTAAAATGAAAACAATTTTTGTTTTAAAATTTAAATTGAATTATTCGTATTTGAATGTTTATTTATATTGATTTGGACAATCCAATATATATAGATGTTTGCATATGCGTCTTGCAAACGTGTATTCGAAGTTTTAATGTATTGGGTAGATATAAAATCCCTCTAGTGCCCGGGGATAATTCTGGTGGCGGGGCACCACCGCCAGTATTTATTTTCGAGTTTCGAAAGTGAGATTTCTATATATTTCCATTGGACTAGTGTGAGACCCAAAGCTATATAGGATTTATTGTTGTGATTTGGCATCAAAAATATGATTTTTGACTATATATCAAAGTTATGAATTTGAAATGATAATCAACTAATTGATTGATGGTTGTGTTGTTGATTATTGGTTGATTAATTAAAATTTGTTCCATATAGCCAAATTGAATCAAATAGTGAACTGTATTTAAAATTGCTTGAAATTTGCATGCATATACATGTAGTTACATTGAACAGGTCATTGCAAGAAGGCTAGAGCAGAGAATAAAATTTGTTTGCCCGACAAATAGGTACATGTTTATCATAATTTACTGTTTTGTTTGGGTGATGATGATTTTATGAGCCGATTGGCTAGCCGCTTGGCTTTTTCTTTTTCTTTTTGAGATCAGAAGGCCTGTATGGCAATTTCGGGATTTTCCCGTGCTCCCGGTGCAGGGGAGGTTATGGCGAAATTTTTCGAAAATTTAGGGTGTTAGCCAAATTTTTGAAAAATTTGAAAAGTTCTTAGAAACTGAAAAGTTGAAGAACTTAGGTCGTAGTCAAAATAATGAAAGTAGAGTTGGTTAATCAAACAACTTTCGGCTTCGTTCCTTTTCGGGGACGAAAAGTTTTAAGTGGGGGAGATTGTAATAACCTGGAAATCCGAGCCAATTTAAAAATTTTATTTTGGAAATTTTGATGTATTTTGATTATTTAAAACGAATTATTTTAAATAATATCGAAGAAAAATTTATTTCGAATAGAATTCGAACGTATATATTTATATAGCTCGACGTTGGAATATAAATATTTATTTTAAATTATAAAAGGAATGGAAAATGGCGTGGTAGTTCGATAATTCGATTTCAAACTTCAAATGAATGTACCGGGTGCAATATAAACCGGAGTTTAGCGAAACCAAAAATATTAGAATCTATTTGTGAATATCTTTCCAACGAATCCGAAAGATTGGAATTTCATAGCGGGATTCAAAAGATATGTCCAGTTGAAAATTCAGAATAGTCGCTATGGAATTCTGGCCCTTAAAAATGGAAATTTTGCAAACGACCTCGGATTTCGACGAAACCACTTTTGTTGGATACGTGATGTCAAATTATTGCTAGGTTTCAAATTTCATAATTTTTCGAATCAATATGTGAGCGTGGCGAAGGAAAACGCGTTTGACCAGTTTTAGTTGATTTTAATCGACTGGAAAATGGCCATTTTTCAAACGGTCTCGGAATTTGACGAAACTAGTTTTGTTAGGTTCGTATCGTCAATACGAAGCTAGAAAATATTTTTTGGGAATTTTTCGAGTTAGTATGTGGGCCCGGTAAATTGAAATACGCGTTCAAATTCAATATATAGAGTTATATGTTGATTTTGACGAAAACTGATCGAATTAGCTTACGATACATATCCCATTGTGTTCGGAATGGGGGTAATTAGCTAGGGACGACAGGCAGTGGGCCTAGTTTCGAGGTCGAAATAAAAAGTCAACATAAATTGGAAATAAAATAATATAAAAAAATCAAAACTTCCTCTCTCTTCCTAATATCACTCAGCCCCCCTTTTTTTCGAAATCATTTCAACAGAAAAAAAAACAAAAAAAAAACCCGTCGATATCGCAGCCCCCCCCCCCCCCCCGACGCCACCGCCGCCGCATCGCAGGCGAAGCCCTCCTCCCCGTCGCTGACCCCCCTTCCCTTCCAGCTCGAAACTCCCCACACGAACACCCCCAAATCGAGCCCGACCGAAACCCTAGCACCCCCTGGCGCCACCTCCGACAGATCTCCCCCTTCCACCGCCAATGCCGCGACCTCCTCCTCAACTCCAGCCTCCGACGCACCATTCCCCCCTCCCCTGCAATAGAAACCGAAATTTGTGAGTCCTCTTTTCATTTACGTTTATTTTAATTTCCTTTTTGGTTTTGAATATAAATTTTAATTAGAGAAAAACTGATTTCTGTTAATAATAAAAACTGATTTTTTGATTAGAAAAGATTAGATTTTTAAAATAGAAAAGATTAGATTTTTTAAAATAGAAAAGATACGATTTTTAGCGGCGTAAAAATAGAATTTTTATCTATATAGTAGTAGTATAAAAATGTGATTTTTATACACATGATAGCGTAGTAAAAATTCGATTTTTATATATTGAATAGCGAAGTAAAAATTCGATTTTTATATATTGAATAGCGAAGTAAAAATTCGATTTTTATATATTGAATAGCAAAGTAAAAAATTCGATTTTTATATATAGAATAGCAAAGTAAAAATTCGATTTTTATATATTGAATAGCAAAGTAAAAATTCGATTTTTATATATTGAATAGCAAAGTAAAAATTCGATTTTTATATATTGAATAGCAAAGTAAAAATTCGATTTTTATATATTGAATAGCAAAGTAAAAATTCGATTTTTATATATACAATAGCAAAGTAAAAATTCGATTTTTATATATTGAATAGCAAAGTAAAAATTCGATTTTTATATATTGAATAGCAAAGTAAAAATTCGATTTTTATATATTGAATAGCAAAGTAAAAATTCAATTTTTATATATTGAATAGCAAAGTAAAAATTCGATTTTTATATATTGAATAGCAAAGTAAAAATTCGATTTTTATATATCGAATAGCGAAGTAAAAATGTGATTTTTACATATGTAGAGAATACGGGCAAAGAAAGTGACAAAAGGCGAGAACGACGAAGATTTCTACCTAAGAAGAGTCGTGGCGTTGGATTAGCTATTCTATGAGAACTTCTCACCTTTAATTTTATTTTTCTAGTTATAAATATATACTAGGATGCAGACGGTGTTTAGTAGCACCCGACACCCGTCGTCCACAGACCATGGACGGCTTGTATGCTTGGTTGTTTAATTTTGATGTGTAGTTGATTGTGTGATGTGAAATGAAATAAAATATTTATGTAGTTAAAAATTTTTATAGTTGAAAATATAATTTTTGACGTGTATATGAAATGAAATAAAAATAAACAAATCGGATGATTTGTTTGTATACACACATTTGACTGATATTGATTGGGACGATAAATTTTACACATCGCCCAACTGCACAAATAAAATCTGTGTTTGATTGTTTGAAACCCCACACGGGTATTGGGATGATATTTGACGTACACTAATCCCAATAATTAGTTGTATGTCGATCGATTGATTGACAGACTGTTATAAGCGTTAAATATTTATATTTGATGCTTATACAGTGTGGAACGCACTTTGGATGATGATTGATGATTTATCGTTGTTGTTAGATACGTGTGGTAGAAAATCCATATAATTAACATTATATGGTAATTGATTGGGCCTCATTCCATATTTGAAAAAGAATATTTGAAAATAGAAATATTTGAAAAGGAAACATTTGAAATAGAAATATTTGAAAAGGAAACATTTGAAATAGAAATGTTTGAAAAAGAAACATTTGAAATAGCAATATTTGAAATAGAATATTTGAAAATAGGAATATATGAAGCCGTGTTGATTAGATTGACGTCATTTTGACGTGAACGATATTTATATCGATTTTATTCATTTTTCAATGAATATTGAAATAGATTTGAAATTCGAATTAAATTGAATAGATTTGAAATTCGAATTAAACTGAATAGATTTGAAATTCGAATTAAATTGAATAGATTTGAAATCGAATAGATTTGAAATTCGAATTATATTGAAATGAATTGAAATTCGAATTATATTTAAAGGGAATTGAAATTCGAATTAAACTGAATTGATTTGAAATTCGAAATACACTGAAATGATTTGAAATTCGAATAGAATTGAAATCCGAAGTAAATTGATCCGAATTGAAATCAAAACGAATTGAATTCAAATTGAAATTGAAAAGAAATTTGAATTAAATTGAAATTGAATTGAAATCAATTTGAAATGAATTTAAAACGAATTTATATTGGAATATTCAATTTTGATTAGAAATTGAATATGAAGTTGAAACCGTTTTGAAAATGAATTTAAAACGATTTATAAAGCACGTTTTGAATTGAAATCGACGAAATATATATTATATATATAATATAATGGCCTAAATAGAACGCGCCGCGCCGTGGCAGTTCGCGAATTTCGACCATTGACTTCGAACGGATATTACGGGAGATCCGACCGTCGGATTCTCCTAAAATCGGAACCGTTGGGTTCGTATCGAAAAGAGCTTTCTAACGAATATTAGAAATTAGAAGTCTAACGGTTGGATTTGGAATTATGTCCAAATCAAATTTGGAAAAGGTCGCTGTAAGTGCAGTTCGATAGCCGTTGATGGAAATCGACTGTACGGGCCTTGATAAAATTATTAAAAATAGTAATAATTTGTATAAAATCATAAGAAATGATTTGGGAAAAATTGGGATGAAAAAACTCCATATTTGAAAAGATAAAAATAGATTTTTATCGAAATGAACTTGTTTTGAACTAGAATTAAAATTCTATTTATTTTTAAATAAATAAATTGGATTTGAAATGGGTTTGAAAATAACCGGAATTTCCAAAAATTGCATTGGAATGGATTTGAATCGGAATTGTCTTCGAAATATTTCGATGTTGGATTTCGTGATTTTACAGATGTTGTTATGGAAATTTGAAAGATATTTATATATCGTTATTTCCAATACGATATTTTTTGGTCGTAGAATTTGATATTGAATATAAGCCGATATATTTTCTATTCAGAGCCTTGTATTTAATATCAAATGTGATTCGGGGTTGTCGTGAATGGTGTCTTTATTAACACTGTTCTTGAACCCAGTTGAGAAAAAGATTAAATCTTTTTTTATTTAGATTTAATGAAGTGTACCAATTAAATAATATTTAATGGGAATTGAATTGGTATTGATTTTTGGGTTTATCTTGAACAGTGTTTTAAATAACACTTGTTCTTTAACCCGATAATTAATGGAATGTGATTTTGGGTTTATCGTGAACCGTGTTTTAAATGACACTGATTCTTTAACCCCAGTTAAAGATTAAAACTAAGTGGAGTTTTAATGAATCTTTAATTAGATTGAAACGATCGAGAATGGAGTATCACCAGTTTTGCTCCAAGCGATAGTTAAATCTTTAATTAGATTTGAACGTGAAATGGTAATTGAATTTACCGATAACACCGTGGTGTTAGATATGAAGTATGACCAGTTTTACTTCATGGGATGAATAGGTTGGGATTGGAAAATAAAATAAATGATTACTTCGGTGTGGTTCGCTAATCCGGACTAGTTTGAATTGATATTCAAAGAAGATTAAAGAATAAATTTAAAGAATTTATCTTTGATAAAATTAATGGGAACCTTTCCCAAAGTGTAAGAATATTTGAATAAAAGAATATTCTGAATTGGAATGAGGCGTATGTTGTGTTTGTGTAACACTTGTTTATAATATACGCGAGTTATCCGGAAAGACCGGGTTTATCCCATTCTGAATAACTGATACGACGATAAGTCGAAGATGAAGACGATGGTCGAAGACCGGAGGTCTTCACGTCGTTTGGGTGATTACTGATGATCATGATTGGGCCGTACACCCAAGAGGAGAGAATCATTTAGTGATTGTCCAGACGTACTTGGAGATCGATGGATATGCGGGGTACTAGGTGCCTCCGGTTTCGTTCAGACCCAGAACGAACTTGTAAATGGACCGCGTGTCTGACATTGGATTTTAGTCTGTGTGATTGATTTCTATTAAATATATCTCTGTTTGGCGGCGGAAAATTTATTCTCTTGCTTAACGCCCTTCTCTGAGACGTACGAGCTCAGGGGTTATATACTGATGGATATCAAACACATAGAGTGAATTGCCTGTGTGGCATGCCTAAGTGGCAAATGATCAAGGCTTCTGTTGAAATGCAGAGTCTTGTGGTTGATGATCGAAGCACGGCCTTTGTGGCGTAGCTTTGTGTAACGTTTACTTCGCGAGTTTCACACCCGGTATGAACCAAAAACGGGAGAGGACCTCAGGGAGGGCATGCGTTTCTTTCTAGCTACAAGTGGCGTCAGTGGTTTTACACGCCCTGACGAGTTTGACTTATGTGGTTGTTGGTGTTACGAGGCGCCTCAGTTTGATCGGATGATCCGGGTCCGATGGAGCCATTCGTTGGCTCATTTACGCCCCATAGGGCAGGGAAACGCAGTGTTCAGGAATTTTAATCCACATCGGTGGACCGACCCTGTCGCTCCAAGGGGCAATTGCGGTTGTTCCTGAGGCTCGGGCTAGACAGTCTCGAATCGGTAGAGGACTATCTTTTGCCTCGGTTCATTGATGGAAATCCAACTTCCAAATACGTGATTTTGCGATTTTAATTGTAGAACTAGTATGGCGACATGATATATGGTACCCATGCCGTCTATGATTGATACTTATGATTTGAAGTTGTTTTATACACTATGCACTTATTATAGTATCCAATGATTTGTTTCAAACGTACTAAGCATGTTTGGCTATTATAAGGGATAACCCTATCCCCCGGCTTGCGTTGCATTGTGTGATAGGACCTGGGTCTTATAATAGCTTCATTTTTCTTTATTTAGCATTGCGCTGTTTGTTTTATGCACTGGTATTCTTGGGAGGAAACCCGTTCCGCGTTAGCGGCGTGGTCCCTTGATTTACCTAACTTTCAAAATAAAGATTAATAATTGTTTTAGTTCTCACACCAGTCCCATGACTGACCTGGAGTTTATTGTTTTAACTTAAACTCTGGGTGCCCTTATTTTGACACGGGCAGCTAGTAGTTTTGGTTTTGCAGATTTATATTCATAGGATCCTGGTTTACAGCTGGAATGATATCCGGAAAGCTTTGTATCCATATATCTCCTTCAGTTGTGTATTTTATTATTTTTCCGCTGTTATGTGATGTATTGTAATCTCTGATATTTCTCAAATGTATTTTATTCATTTATACTCTGTATATTCTTGTATTCTGATGGAATTGTTGTAATACAATGAAATGTTCTCCCGTTTGTGTGCTATTTTGTCGTGTTCTCAAAACAATTCATTCTTTCTCTTCTCTTCGGAGACCGGGGAAGTTCGGGTCGTTTCATTAAATTGCTTGGATCCTAAAAAAATTAGGTTCATTTATCACATATAGTCTCTATTTTGCCTCTTGAAATAGGTGCACAATGCAAACTCATATCTCACATATCTTTTTGTGTTTATTCTAGATTTGAATGTCGTTTACGCGGTTTATTTGATGTCAAACGGAAACTTCTAGGTAAAGCAAATAGAGGATTTAGGTGTAATAGGTTTCAGGTTATTAACATGTTGCGCATTGTTTATTGTTCAAAATTAATTTATGAATTGTGACAACTGTCATTGTACTCAACGGTTGATGTACTACATGCAATTTACTCATATTCAATATGTCTGTTTCTTGCATAACAGCGCATCTATAAAAACCAGTGTTATGTTTTATTTCTATTACCCTTTAGTTTTTTCCCTTTAGTTACAATCTTACTTAGCACTTGGATGTTCATCACACTACACCAAAGAAAATGCATCCTGATCAATTTTCAAGATATCAAGTTACTGAAATAAAAATTCATCCTTATTAGTTTCAATATATCTTGAAATTCTTGATGCTTAATTACTGCTACAATAAATTCTGATCATTTTTGTACATTTTATACTTGGTCTGTCTGACTTTTGTGCAGGCTTCCAAAGTTTACCTCCTTTCCAATCCAACATGAAGCTGCAGAAATGCACCTTAAATTATAAACAATAAACAATAAACACACCTTCATTTTGGGGTTAGTGAAGTGCTATAATTCTATTGAGATAGCGCCACTCCCATTACAATTCTTTATTGTAATCTACATGTCCATTTTGTTATAAAATTTTAAATTGTTTATTTTCTCATTTAAACTTAGCTACTGAAAGTACATTGCACTTTTCTTATTTCTTTATTTGTTTTGTATGAAATAGTAAATCTATTAGCTAAAAATATAACATTTGTCATGTTCATTCCGCAGAACCAAAATAATGTTTTGTTTCTTCATTATTTTTTAATTGGCATCATGTGGTAACAATGAATACTTGCGTTTATTGTCCTGTAGATTTTTAGATATTTGCCGACTACAATACCCTTACAACAAAGAAAATCTAATGTTGTTTTTCACTTGCAGTCCAAATAAGCCAACTACTACAAACTCGGTAACATTTCCCACTCCAATAGCCTGTGTCATTCCAAGGCAAACAATTTTTTCAGTCCACTATCAAATAGCAGCCATCAATCTTTTTTACTCACCATTCACATTTTGATATCAGCCTGTGATCCCTTACTTTTTACCAAGATATTTACCATTTAGATTTGCATTTGACAAAAGAATCATTTCACTATTTTTTGCAATTGATTATATATCTTATTGATAGTTGATCTCTGCCAGAGAAATTTTGTAACTTTTGGAACAGAATAATTTTCTCTTCGATGATAAGGAAATATGTAGGTAAGCCAAATGAATTAGAACATATATGCAAAGGTTCTTTTGTTTTATCTTGCATCCAATTTCCAAGGAAATAAAATTGGAATGTTATGCATATTACCGATGTTTAAAAAAAATGCTTCCATATTTAGTTTGCATGTTTTGTCCAAATATAATAATAATGTCTCTTATTGTTTTAGTTTTATGTTCCTTCTGATATTTACCCTAGATTCATGTTGTATCCCACGTTTTAAATTTAAACTGGATGTTTTAATGAGTTTGACCCGTCATTCATGTAGAATTAGAAGAAGAAAAAAGATAAACGAAGGGATATTACAAGTGAGCTGAAAAAATTCGAATCGATTATATTTTCTATTATTTTGAGAAATTAACAGGAGTTTTATCTTTAAATTATATTGAAATGGTTTGACATAAGAGGAGTAATTGGCTTGTGTATCATTTATTACCATAAGATGAATATCCTAATTGATCACATTTGAACTCTTTCATCCATGTATTGTTTACTAAGTAACGTAAATAAAAATTTGATTTTGTGGGCTGGTCTCATACCCAAATCATAATATAATTTTTTAACCATCCATGTATATGCTTGCTTTCCATCAAATTTCTTGCCTATTTTCCATGCTGCTTACTTACCGACCTGTTATTTCCATGTATTCCTTATTTTTCTTTATCATCAATTTTATGTACTATTTTAAATATGAAACCCTTCATTTTCCTATAGTAGAAATTTCCTCAGTATCTGTCGTGACCATCAACAAGTTTATTCCTTATGTTTGTTTGCAAATCGATAACTCTTGCATTTTCAGATAAACCATGTCAGTAATTTCATATTTAAAAAAAACTATCGAAATTGAGCTTTAGTTCAAATTCTCAATAGTAGCAGCTATATAAACACCAGGTGCGTAACTTTTAAATTGCAGCAATTTTCATAGTCCATGCTTCATTATTAGGTTTTTCATTATGTTTGTAAGTTTCATACTAATCTGTTTAATCCTACAAGTCTTCATCATGATCTATTGATTTTAACCTATCTAGCCTGAACTTAGTAGTAAGAAGAACCGTTGTGATGAAGAACTCATTTTGTTTGTTTACTGTTTCATTATTGTTTTATATGTAAGTCTGGATGATGCTCAACAACAAATAAATCTGATTTGGGAAATAAAAGCCACAACCAAATTTTTTTTTATAATGTTTTTCTTCTTGGTATAAATTTATGTATATGTTTAAATTTAAAGACCTCTACTATTTCTTTTGGTTTAAGGTTCTTTTTTTTTCTTCATATTTTTTGGAACTCTTCCAAGTAATTAAATTGGATCTTGAGGGAACTTAATTACCTAAAATAGAAGAAAATCTTCTTTTTAAATATACAAAAATTTGTCAACTAAGTTCAAATCTATATCTGTTATTTTCTTTGATTTTATGTGCAATGACCCACATTTTTAGCTATCGAATAATTAATTAATTTAATTATTTAATATCGAGTTGGTGATATCGATAACCAGAATTAAATAATATTTATATTTAATTAATATAAATAATAAAATAATATATTATCGGAATAATCGGAAATAACAGAATCCATGATATGGTGTGAATGGGACGATATAAAATATATAATTCAGTTTATATTGAATTAAATTGACGAATATATTATTTAAACGAAGTATGAACGTATAATATATATTATAATTAAAATCGAGCTCGAAATGGCGTAGCAGTTCGCGATTTGGACATTTGAACTTCAACTGGAAATACAGAAGCCGTTTTAAGTCGGATTTCTGTGAAATAAGAAACGTTAGGAGCTGGTGAACGATATTTTTCTAGTGGAAGAGAATAAACGGGATTTCATCGTGTAGATTTTGATTTATGTCCAAATTAAATTTTAGAAAAGTCGCTGTGGAATTCCTTTATAATTTATAATGATTTATTTATATTTAAAAGGGATTTTTAATATAAATCGAATATCGATATAACTGGGAATTTTGAAATATCGAGTTGTAAATCCAATAGGAGCTGTATGGTATTCCACTGTGAATATATATGATAATATTTATTTTTAAATATTAAATTTAATTGTTTTTAAATATATTTATATATTTAAAAGGGTTATTTGGAGCTTTAAAAATAGCCAATTTTTCAAACAACCTCAGAATTCGACGAAACTAATTTTGTTGGATCCGCAGTGTTAAATTATTGCTAGCGTTTAGTTTTCGTGATTTTTGAAGTCAGTATGTGGCCATAGGAGATTTTAATGTGAGAAACAGTCAGTATTTCGACGGTTAAAAATACGCTGTGTGAGCAAACGGAGTCTGAATTCGACGAAACCAGTTTCGTTGGGACCGTAAAGTCGAACTGAAGGTGCATGTCAATTTTCATGATTTTTGGGTATCGTATGTGATCACAGGTATTTTAGGGGACGTATACAATCAGCGTTTGCTTAAAAATAAATATAATAATCGAATATAAAAATATAAAAATTTATCCTATATATACCCCTTTAAAATTTCTGAACCCTAAGGTCATTTTTCACATTCAACAGAATGTAGCCGCCACCTTTTTTCTTGAGGAAAACCAAATTGGTGACCCTCTAAAATCCTTTAAAAATCAATGAGAAAGCAATAAAATCAAAGACTTGTATACTCAAGATCCTCATTACTTGTATAAAATCAAAACACGACTATTTTATATAGTTCATATAGATGATAAAAATATGATTTTTATTATAAAACAATTTCTTTCAAAATATTAATACCATTCAACACATGAATTTCAATTCAACGAATGAATTTCGATTCAACACATGAAGGTTTTCTATAGTTTGTATATATAGATAAAAAGGTGATTTTTATATTTAAAACACGAATACCATTCAACACATGAATTTCAATTCAACGAATGAATTTCGATTCAACACATGAAGGTTTTCTATAGTTTGTATATATAGATACAAAGGTGATTTTTATATTTAAAACACGAATACCATTCAACACATGAATTTCAATTCAATGAATGAATTTCGATTCAACACATGAAGGTTTTCTATAGTTTGTATATATAAATAAAAAGGTGATTTTTATATTTAAAACACGAATACCATTCAACACATGAATTTCAATTCAACGAATGAATTTCGATTCAACACATGAAGGTTTTCTATAGTTTGTATATATAGATAAAAAGGTGATTTTTATATTTAAAACACGAATACCATTCAACACATGAATTTTAATTCAACCAATGAATTTCGATTCAACACATGAAGGTTTTCTATAGTTTGTATATATAGATAAAAGGGTGATTTTTATATTTAAAACACGAATACCATTCAACACATGAATTTCAATTCAACGAATGAATTTCGATTCAACACATGAAGGTTTTCTATAGTTTGTATATATAGATAAAAAGGTGATTTTTATATTTAAAACACGAATACCATTCAACACATGAATTTCAATTCAACGAATGAATTTCTATTCAACACATGAAGGTTTTCTATTCAACAGACGAATATAATTCCAACACAGGAAAATAATTCTAACACATGAATACTATTCAAAATTTCGGCAGCATAACAGCAGGGTAGTTAAAACCGGGACCGTCCCTAGTACGGCTCCTCGCTCTACCTTAAAGCCTCGCAGCTTTTGACAATGGGGAATCATGCATCTAGTTCGCACGCAGGCGGCATGTATATTTTTTTTCATTTCCACAAACTAATCCTATGTGGTTTCAACCAAATATTTCTCAACCACAAACGGGTATTTTTCAACCACAATCAATCAATTTCAACCACAAACATTTTCAATCAACCATTCGCTATCAATCACTTTTCAAACCAATCACAACCAATAAATATCATCCATGGTTTGTGGACGAGGGGCGTATATATATATATATATATATATATATAGCATTTCACTTCTATTTCAACACATATATAATTTTTACAACGCATATACAACTTATACATCGAACGTACAACTTATACAACGCTTATACAAGAGGTGTACAACGCTTATATAACTCATACATTGACTATATAGTTTATACATCGTCGTTTTCCATATCGTTTATAATTTAGAAATCTCACATTGGGTTCCACTCCACCAAATATAGCAGAAGGCTCAGAAAAATATGCGGTCTCTTCTAGAAGGTAGAAGACGTCCACACGAGTCCACTGTCTCTTGTTTCACTGAATTTCGTCAACACATGAAAAAGATATGATTTTTCAAAGTTTGCAACGGTTTAAAGGTGTTAAAACAGTTGAAAATAAACAAAGCCGTATACCTCAGCTCGATCTTCAAAACTAGGTCTTCACTTTTCGATCCAATGGTGCAGCGGATCGACGATTTGGTTTGACCACGGCCTAGAGCCTGGAAAGGCACACCTGTCGATGGTAAGGGGGCCCCACTCGACGGCTCCTCCTGCTCACGGCGGCGCGATGAAGGTCGATACTTCGAGGACTTCATTCTCGAAGCTGGGGCGACGATAGGTGATGCGGTTTGTTTTGATTTGAAGAGGGAGAGGAGATCTTCAAAAACCCCAACTAGAGCCTGGCCTGAAGATGAACGTGGAGGCGGCAAAAAGCCCGGGAAGTTTCGAGCTACTTCCGTCGTCGATCGCGAGGCCTTGGGGGGGGGGGCGGGTTCCGTGTTTTTTTTTATGAATATAAAATTCTGATTGGTCGGGAGGTTTTAAAAAGGGGTTTTCTAACACGACCTCCAATCCAAACCCAACGACTGTCGTCCCTAGCGTTTTACCCCCATTCCGAACACAATGGGATATGTTTTGTAGGCCCATTCGACTGTTTCAGTCAGTTTTCATTCAATTTAAAATATATAACATTCAATATTCGATTTGAACGTACATTTCAATTTTCCAGGGCCACAAACTGACTCGAAAAATTCCAGAAAAATAAATCTAGCTATGTTTTGACGATACGGTCGCAACAAAAATAGTTTCGTCGAATTCTGAGACCGTTTGTAAAATGGCCCCTTTTTGGTCGATCCAATTTAACTATAATTGACGAAAACACGTTTTCCTTTGCCACGCTCACATACTAGCTTCAAAAATTATGAAATTTGAAACCTAGCAATAACTTCACATCCCGGATCCAACAAAAGTGGTTTCGTTGAATTCCGAGGTCGTTTGCAAAATGGCCAATTTCACGGGCTATATAAATTCCATAGCAACCTTTCTGAAAATTCATTTGGCCATAACTTTTGCTTTCCGCTATGAAACTTCGATTTTTCAGATTCGTTAGAAAGGTATTCACTAACAGATTTAAATATTTTTGGTTTCACTCAAATCCGTTTTGTTTTGCACCCGGTACAGTCAGTCAAAGTTTGAATTCAAATTTTGAAACTACCGCGCAATTTTAGGCCTTTTTTATAATTAGAATGAATTATATTCCTTTTCAGTTGTTGATTCAAACTCAGTTTTCATCGTTATTATTTAAAATATTTATTTTAAATATTTAAAACCCACTATTTTTAGCCAATTTAAAAAAAAAAATTAAATTGGTTCAGATTTTCCGGGTCGTTACAGTTGCTGATCCCAACCGTTGGTGATATACATTCGATACACTCAAGCGAAATGAGTGGTCGGTCATGTTGGCCGGGTTGCAAGATATTCTTGTTGAACCCAGTGTATTCCTCTCTAGAGGTACACTAGCGAAAGGTGGTTCCATACCTTGTCATAGTTGGAAATCCATTATCCAATACGTGCTTGCGGTTTTGATTGTATACTGTACATGTAGAACGTGAGATGAAAGCGTTTGTGCTAGATGATTATTATATTATGGTTGATAGATATTATTATAATATCAAAAGGTTTTTGATATCCGTTCCGTTATACGACATGGTCTTATGAGATATCGTTTACTTGTTCAAACTGTTTTACTCACACCAGTTCTATGACTGACCCGGAGTTTATTTTGTTTCGTTTTCCCTAAACTCTTGGGTGCCCAATTTTGTACGGGCAGTCAAGTAGTCGGGATTTACTGATACTTGGAGAGCTGGAACAGGAGGCTTTAGGATTTTATATAGCTATTGTTATTCCGCTGTGTTGTAAGTGTTGTACTTGATAATGATATGTATATTCAGGTAAAATCTTTTATTTCAAAGATATGTATCTACTATATGTTGTTCGTTCCACTGTGAGATTCGTGTTTACTCTGATGTTGTAGGTTCTTCTTCTTCTTATATTCTAAGTTTCTATCTTATATATTCTCACCCTCTAATTTCTTTCATTAACTACAGGTATTTTTCGATGTTTGGTTAGTCGTCATTGAGATTATGTCGATTACCAAAGTCGCTAAAAACCGGGTCGTTACACTATGATAATGAATTTGTACTCTCATTTTGTTATTGCATGAAACATTATATTTTGAACTTTATATTATTCAACTGTTAATTATTTTGATGGCTTGATTTTGGGCATGTTGAATGGCTAATAATTGACTTACATTCAGCAAAAATAGGTACATTCAATACATAATTGTAAACTCATAAAATTTTGAACTTAAAACGAATATCATGTGTTCCATGTGAACATGGAGATTTTGTAGATTGAAGCTTATATAGTTCTCCTAACAAATGAAACCACCGTGAGGTAGATAAGTACTAATTTCTTAGTTTTACCTACTGCTATTTAAGATTACTTTATTGTTAACTTTTCATATTAGGAGAATTTCTCATCATATTTGACACTGCTTTATTTGTGACTTTATTTATTCGGGTCTATATATATATATATATATAGCTTCATTTACCAGTGAGGTTTGAAATTGTTCAGAAGAAAAGACATCCTCATCTTTATTGCTTGGTTCTACTTTCCTTCTTCGAAGTTCTCAAGTGTGGTCTGTGTGGTTATGTATTTTATTTTATTTTTTGAATTTTAACTTTCACTGCTATATTGGAAGACTGCTTGGGTAACTAAATCCTACACAATGTCACTGAAATGGTTCTAATTCAAGTAGAGCTTTATAAACAAGCACTGAAAATTATTTGCTCTGTTTTATCTTTAAATTTTTTCATAAGTTTATTAGGTTTATCGACTGAAATGTCAAATATCATTATAACATTAAGAAGAATTCACTAAGGTGATAACATCAAAAAAATATCAATAATAATAATAATACATGAAAATTTGGCAACAATCCACAATTTATGTCAATAATTAGGTGATTGGGAAAATTTTGGCTCCTTTGTATTCATAAGTAATACTGCGACTCAAATGTAATGTATTGTTGTCACTAGCTATTTCATACAGCATATAGTTTTCTTATTATAAATATTTGGTATGAACATGTCTATTTAAACATTGATTTTTGCGTAAGTTGGGTAAAGATTATCGTGAATTAACTATCATGTTTGAACAAGTATTCACAACAACAAATTTTTCCTTTCCTGCCTTCTCACTCTCACTTTTCCAATGGCCATATAGATTTCCCATTTTTTACTCCAGGTTATTGCATTTTTGTTTACGAACGAAGATTTGTTTATGCACAATTGGTGACACTATGAATACTGCATTGGAAATTTACTTTCTATTTTTACAGTTTGTTCCTCTCATATCCTTTTCCTATTTATTTATCTCATAAACATAATTATTCTCACTTTTCATAAACCAATTCATTGCTTTATTCAATTTTCCAATAGGGGATAGTGTTCAACCAGTCGTTGGGTGTCTTTAAGTCTTCAATGTTGGCAATGTTATTCCTTTCCTACGATGTAATAATTCATCATTTAGTTTAATTACATCATTATTCATGTCATTTTTTTACATATACATACATACATACATATATATTTGTGTGTGTATGTGTATATACACACACACACAAATTAGCATAAAAGCGTATTCTAGGTTCGATTTTGAAATGATATAGCTATATTTGTAATTTCTTAAATAGAAAGAACAAGTTATCGGTCACCATTACAAATATGATAATCAACCAAAAAAAAGAAATAAATAGTAAAATAATTGGCTATTAAATTAGGGATGTCGAGAGCATGTTTTGTGGATACTACAAAATATTGCAAACTTGCATGTTTTGTGCATGTAGTGCAAAACTGAAATTTTAAGGTTGTCTAAATAATTTGCAAGAGATATTTGTTTAACATGAGATATTTGATGTTATAGTTGTTTTCCTTTTAAAAGATGCGCTTGTTTTCCTTTTATAATTTGCATATTCTTAACCACTGTTCATTATATTTTATGTTTCTTTCCATCACATTCCGTGGATTAAGCTAATCATTTTCTAGCTGCTTGCTTTTTAACTTTCTTCTCTTTTTAGCAATGCACATTTTTTTCAATAGGACCACTTAAGTATTAAGTGCTAAAATTGAAGAGCTATGTCACTACATTTGATTTCTACTTAGTTTTTATAAATGAACGATGGCATGATATATAAATTCATTATTTTTCTTGCCATTGATTTTTTTGAAACAGTTATATATGTTGCTTTTGTTTTTAGTGATTCTTTAATTTATGTGACAAAGTTATTTAAGTTCCAGTATAGTATGTTCTAATGGTTTACCTTGCTAAAAATGAACTTTAGCTTATTCCATATAAACAGCTAATTTTATGAATAATTGCCATAGTTTTCATATTTTTAGATTGTTAGAAACATATGCTATTATTCCTAGGTATATTGCAACTGAATTAAAGTGAACATGTCATTACATGATTGCTTCTGAAATACAATGTTTTTTTAAACTTATGGACGAAAGTAAATTTGGTCTCATTATTATCTTCTTGTGTGCAGTGGCAATACATATATCATTTGTTTCCTTAACAATTACTAATTAAGTTCAGAATAATCTAAAACACAGTAATGCTAGGAGGCGCTGGAGCAACACACATTATTGATTAACGGCGGAGAGGTGATGTCATTAGCA
This sequence comes from Allium sativum, assembly GCA_030737875.1. Lineage (NCBI taxonomy): Eukaryota > Viridiplantae > Streptophyta > Magnoliopsida > Asparagales > Amaryllidaceae > Allium > Allium sativum. Next base: position 1,048,551,746 of record CM060922.1, read on the forward strand.
TCTTATACCTTTTGTCAATAACTATCTATTACGTGTTTGAAAAAATAGCATATCATTTGTGAACATGTTTAATATTATTTTCCGATTTTTACATATTTACTACTACCAAATTGGCTGACGCTCTTATTTTCTGTAATATGGATAACTTGAAAGGGAAGTTTGCCAAATTAAAAAAATGAACATTTTATTTGCTCTCGTAAGATTATGGCCCAAAATAGGGAAGTTTTAGGAAAATGAATAGATTCAACTATCACATTCTACTGATTTTGGAAGATGTCATTATATGATTGCTTCTGAAATACAATGTTTTTTTAACTTAGAGATGGAGGTAAGTTTGATCTCGTTGATATCTTCTTGTGTGCAGTGGCATTACATGTATCATTCGTTTCCTTGGCAATTATTAGTTCAATTCAGAATAGTCTGAAACACGCTAATGCTAGGAGGTACTGTAGCAGCACACGTGTTTGGGGAAGAAGCTAAGGTAGTCTCATACCAATCTGAAGATAAAGATTTCTTTAGTTTTTGGGAACATTCATTAGCACAAAACCTTATCGGTTATCTTCCCATATAGCTTATTAATTTTTTTCCCCTTGTTCATTTTGCTAATGTGTATGAAACTTTTGACCTGGTATGATTATTTGATGATGTTAAAATATGCATGTATTTGTTTAATGGCTAGTTTTTTTAATGCTGTTTCATGTATTATACATATCTGCTGTTGTTTTATTTGAAATTTTGACATTCTTAATTATATATTTGAGTGTATGAAGAGAGAAAAACTGCCATAATTCCTTAAAACATAGAGTTTTTGAATCTTTGAGTATTGTCAGAACTGTTGTAAGAATACCAACTCAGCAAGCATTTACATGGCTATCATTGGATTTGACATGAGTTAGTTTACAATGAAGACAAGAAAGCATGATACTGCAAAGTGCAACAAACATATCTTAGTACTAAGGGTCTCTTTCTTAGTTAATCACCGGTCAGACAATGTGTATTAACTATTAAGCATGAATATTTGAGGCAACCTCCAGGTGCATGTGCATTAAGCATGAATATTTGAGGCAACCTCTGTCTGCACATTGTTTATCATCAGACCACGTATATGACAGAGGTATATACTGTTTATCAACTGATATTGGATTGAACCCCTTTGGTGTCAACGAACATTAAATAATAGTAATATTTACTTATAAATGATTTATGATTAGCATTATGTTTGCTAATGTTATAATCATCATATTAACATGATTATTTATTTAAATAATGTGGTAACTAAACTTTCACTAGACCCAACGACGAAGTGCCATAGGCATTTTGATTGGGTTTATTTCAAAGTATAATAAAATATATTGCTGTTGACCGTGTGCGTAGCACGGGTTCGCACTTTTATAGTTATAAAGTCTAGATTATGTAAGACTCTAAATAGCACTCCAAGTTCATTTCAAATTCTTTCTTCAATCCTCTCTATTTTATTCTCTATCTATTTTATTTTCTATCCTTTCTATTCTCATTTCTTATTTTAATTTTTTTTTCAATCTCAAAGTTTTATAAATTTCATATATTTATATTTTCACATTTTATATTTATATAGTTTTAAATTTTATAATTTTATAAATATGTTTATATAATTTATATTTGTGTTTTCATATGATTTCCTACTTTATAATATTAGTTTATAACACTATATTTTTTTTGAAGTAAATTATAACACTATATTTTAAATCAAGAATTTCCAGTATTATATTTATATCAAAAAACTTGAAACGTATTCAAAAATCAAATTTCTGTTATGGATATGTCGACATAAATAAAACTATATGTTGACATATAACTGTCAGAATTTTAAATTTGAAAGGAAGTGTCTTTTCACTAATTGTGACGGTTCTAAAGCATTGCAACCTTTCACACACTATAAAAAGGCTTGAATTCGAATTTTTATTCATCTCTTCTTCTCCACTATCACTCTCTTTCATTACACCATTTTTCTTTATCATTTTTATTATTTCTACACCTATACTCTACCGAATTCAAATCTGTTTCACCAATCTTCTTCTCTCTACACTCTCTGAATCAAGTGCTATTGAAGAGTTATAAGGCTATTTGTAATTGTTTGGGTTGAGTAAAGTAATCGGTGGTATCCCTTGTAGCCGTGAAATCAAGGACGGGTAATCGGTGGTATCCCTTGTAGACGTGAAATCAAGGACATGTAATTGGTGGTATCCCTTGTAGCCATGAAATCAAGGACAGGTAATCGGTGGTATCCCTTGTAGCAATGAAATCAAGGAGGTTGTAATTGACTATTGATATAGTAATAAAACTCTGCGCAATCCAGCGTTGCGTGGGACTGGACGTAGGAGCAAGCCGAACCAGTATAAAATCCAGTGTGTTCTTTCCTTTTCTGCGTTTTTATTTCTATTTATTTTGCACTTGTGTTTGATTTTGTGTCTTTGATTGTGTATATGGTGTTTTATTCATATAGTTTATCACATAAGTTTTAGATTTAGTTTAAATTATCAAAAACACTGTTCACCCCCCCTCTAGTGTTTGTTTTGCCTTAACGATCCTTTCTGCAATCCCTAATAACTGGTATCAGAGCAAGGTCTTTCAAAAAGTTCATAATCTGCTTTTTGAAACTTTATTTTAAATGAAATTTTTGAGATGATTTATAACACTAGTTTAAATCTATGTATTGCATCAGTATTAGATAAGTATGCATTCAATGTTATTGAAAAAAAATCAAATTACTATTTGATTTTTGAATTTTGAAATTTTGAAATCCGAAATGTTTTAAATTTTGAAATCTTGGATATGTTACAAAACTATCATGATAGAATTGTAGTTAGTTATTTTGGAAATTCCTTTGATTATTTGAAAAGTCGTTTGAATATTTGAAAAGATGTCTGAATTATTTGAGAAGTTATTTGATTATTTGAAATGTTGTGTCATTTTATAGGAAAAGATGTGTTATATAGCTGTTAGAAAATCAAACTCTGAAAAGATGGTTGACTTGGCAGTTGAAAATTCAAATTCTGAAATAGTGGCTATTGAAAATTCAAATTCTAAAAAGAAATTAAAAAAGGAGAAGAGTAACAACAGTTGGTGAAGAGACATCAAGAAGAAATGGATATATATATATATATAATATAAATCAACAAAGAAATGGGTGCCAGATCACTTTATAACTTTGGATTTTTATCTACAACTTATCTTCATACTGTAGTTCTCTTCATTTTCTTCACAATGCCTCTGGTTTCATGTAAATCCATCAAGAATTGATCAAGTAATGATCAAATGAAGTTTTGGTGAATGAAGAGAGAAGGAAACCAAAACTGTCAACGGTTATCTTCAAATTGCATCCACAGGTTAGACTATTTTGTCTCAAATTCTTTTCCATATTGTAGTTCTCGTTCTCGTGGTTGATTTGATGGGTAGATCGTCAAATTCCGATCAAAATTGAGTGAGATATGATTATTTCAAGTTGGCTGTGCAAAACTGAAAAACTGTTACGGGATTTCATACATATCTCTTACTGTTTCAACTTGTTGCACCCCAGTACCATTCAAATTCATCCCCAAACTGTCACTAGATCGTAGGCCTTGAATTCCTCTTCGATTTGTCGCTGATTTCGTCCAATTTCGTAAAGAAACGAAGAAGTTATGCCTCCTGAAAGTTTGATTGAAAATGAAAAACGAGAAGAAGAAGAGAAGTGGTTATGAAAAGACATGACTTTTGGGCCTTTATATGATGATATAAGTGTCCATTAATTCAAAATTCAAATTCAAATATTGGCGCCAAGTTGGTTGAACTACTAAATCTTCAATACCTTTCTCATACGGTGTTCAAATTCAGGAAATGAATATACTGTCCCGATCAGAAAAACGAGCCCGTTGCAATAGAACAGATCTCATCATCAAATTCCGGAAGATCAATTCTGAATTCAGTGAATGTCGAAGAAATGGATCTAAAAACTGGGTACGCCTTAATTAATTTTTAAATTTTGTGGTTGAATGGATATTTTGTTTGCTTTGCTTTGATTTTGAAATTTAAAACTTTAAAATTCAATTTTGTAATCTTAAAAAATATATTTTAAACATAAGAAATTATAGCTTTATATAATACTTCCTATTATCATTTTTCATTAAAGTGATTTTGTTATAACTATAGAATTCTTTTAAAGTTTTAACATATAAAATGTTCCTTAGCAAATAAATAGGATAGGATTTCTAAAAGTTTGAATTTAAAATTAATTTGTATCAAGAAGATTATTGTATATCTCATAATAAATTTTAAGTTCTTTTCAAAATTAGTTTTTATATATTATTGTGAATTTACGTTTATAGTCTACTTTATATAATTTTATATTCTCTTTAAAAAGATTTTCAATCCTTACTATATTTACCTTACTAATATTATTTAACTCCATAATTGTTTTAAATACTTTTCTACCTATCATGAATTAATTAAACTCTTAATTTCTTTCATTAGCATCATTAATTTAAGTCTAGAAATTAATATTACCATTTTTTGATTGAAATAATTTATAATATATGTAGAATTTTGAATATCTTTTACCAAAATAGATATAGTCACCTAATCATTCTGCATATTATCATTACCCATCTTATTTCATATCATACATCATTAAAGTGCATCTCAAATTAGAATCATTTACATCATGAATTGCATTTCATTCAATATACCACTTCATATAGTTTTGCATATGTCATACTGCATTATAACCAACACACTGCATTACATATTAACCTTTAACTCCACATATAACAAGTATACTATATGGGGAATTATTGTCTTAGAAATTCATAGGATTATTAAACATATAACATATTTACTTTGTCTTGATTGACTTGGTTGAATTGATTGAATTTATTGGATTGATTGACTTGATTAGTTTATTTGATTTCTTTGACTTGAATAACTTGATTGACTTACTTGACATGGTTAAATTTCATTAGTAATTGATAAGTTTGTTAGAAAAATACTTATTTTAAGGATATCTTAGTTAACTCTTAGTCTAGATTTCTTATTATACTTTTAAGGGAATTAGAGTTTAGGATAGGTTTAGTCTGTTATTAAGGGTATAAGATTAAGGAGGAGTTTTATAGTCTCTAGGATAGTTGGAAGTTCAAGAAGTGTTTATTAACATATATTATTTAAGTTGGTTGATTGCTTGAATTGCTTGTTTAAATTGCTTGCTTGAATTGCTTGTTTGAATTGCTTGCTTGAATTTCTTGTTTGGATTGAATGTTTGAATTGATTGTAAAATTTGTGAGATGACCCAAACTTCCCCTTACGAGAAAGCCCGGATTGAATTGAGAACAAGACTCATCGGAACACAAACAACAGAACATTTCATTGCTATTACAACAATTTACATCAGAGTACAAGATATCAGAGTATGAATAATTATACAACAAAAAAAATATCAGAGATTTAAAATACAAAGCAGCGGAAATTTAAATGTATAAATACAATGTATAACGGAAAATACATCGACAACACAACTAAAGGGAATACACGGATACAAAGCTTTCCGAATATAGCTCCAGCTGTAATCCAGGATCCTGGGAAAAGAAGTACCTGTGAAAACCAAAACTACTGGCTGCCCGTGTGGAAAATATGGGCACCCAGAGTTTAGGTTAAAACAATAAACTCCGCATCAGTCATGGGACTGGTATGAGAACTAAAACAGTTACTAAAACTTTACTTTGAAATAAGGTAAATCAAGGGACCACGCTGTATAACACGGAATGGGTTTACCCCCAAGAATACCAGTGCATAAAACAAACAGCACAATGCTAAGTAAAGAATAATGAAGCTATTATAAGACTCAGGTCCCATCACACAACGCAAGCCGGAGGACAGAGTTTTACCTTATAATAGCCAAATATGCTTGGTACGCGAAATTTATCTTTTATTATTACTATAAGTGAAGAAATAAACTTCAAATATAAATGTATCAATCATAGACAACATGAATGTCCCATACCACTATGCTGCCAATAATATATAACTAAAACCGTAAAATGTCGTATTGGAAGTTGGATTTCCATCATGATGGCTACTGATCTGAAAGGTCGATAACGTAGTGTAATACTCAAAGGCTTACATCTTGTGCATGAGAAAACTCCGTAATACACATCCGCGCTATATCCAGTATATCAAGTATCTCACCGGCTTACGTCCCGTGCATGAGAAAACGCTGTATACTCTATCCTTCTAGGAATCGGGGGGTGTGCCCTATCCCTACCAGGTGTGTAGCGACCACACCCCGTGTAACAACCCATATTTTTGGAAGTAAAATATTTTATTTTATTTATTATTTTAAAATATTTTACTTGGAAAATTAATGGATTGTAATATTTAATTCGTTATTTAAAACGAAGTTTGAACGATATATATTTATATAAATATAAATCGAGCCCAAAATGGCACTGTAGTTCGTAATATGGAGTTTTGAACTTCAGTTGAATATACAGGATTCGATATAAGTTGGATTTCTGTGAAACAAGAAACATTTGAACTGTATTGATGATAATTTTCATATGGAAGAGAAAAATCCAGATTTCGTGTTATACTTTGTTAGTTATGGTCAAATCAAATTTGGAAATAGTCGCTATGGAAATCGTTATTTAAATATAGGCCTTTAAAATAGCGATTTTGCAAACGGACATCGTTTTCGATGAAACCAGTTTCATTGGAATCGTAACGTTAAATTATTGCACGGTATTAAATTGCATGGAAAACCGATGTCGTATGTGACCACGGTAACCGTAAACATCCATTCAATTTCTATAGCGCGTAATTAAATTAATTTAATTCAATAGAGAGATATTTGAGTGTATCTTGAGAAAATGATCGAATTTAGCCACGAAATAAATTCCGTTGAGTTCGTAGCATCGATTATAGTCAGGATAGGTATATAGTTTGTTATTTTTGAAGACCGGGTAATTTGGTGTTCAAAATGGCATTGTGGTGCGTATAAAAATAGCGTACCGGGAAACGGTCTCAGAATGCGACGAAACTAGTGTCGTTGGGTTCGTATTAATTAATTATTGTAGGATTTCAATTTTCGCATCAATTGGACTTACCGTTTGATCATGGCAACAATAAACGTCCAAATCAATTACATAATTTTGGTCAATTCAGACAGTGGTAACTTTAAACGAATAAACGACTGGCCAAATGAACTCTGATTTGGGCGAAACAAGTTTCATTGAATCCGTTAGGAAGAGGTCTAGTAAAATGTTAAGGCCTCAAATTTATTTGATTTTTCTGTAATTTTAGGGATTTAAAATGCTTAATTTTTCATCGATAATTTTAAAGGACTTTTCACAAACGATGTCGGAATTCGACGGAACCTGTTCCATCGGGTTTGAAATATATTTTTATGCTAAGATTACATTATTTTGTCAAAAACAAAGGTCGTACGGACTCGTTTTAACATGAAACTTCATGGCTAAGTTTTGTTTATTAATATTTTAATAATTGTTCCCACTATATAAATATAAGCACCCCAAACCCTTGTCTCTTATCAAACTGATGCATGAGTGGTCAAAGGCTTTACCTGCCGCCACCATTTAAAATCAATGGCCTAAATGCACTTTTGATTTCCCCATTTTTCTGCTAAACCCGTTCATTTATACCCAAACTTCCCAACAACAAAAATGTTTGTCTTGGTGAGGTCTGTACTCTGATCGGTGATGATCACGTGATATTCCTTCTGGTGATCGAAATTGTTGTTCGAAGCTGTGGGTTTTGTGAGCGATTTGCCAACGATTAGGACAGCCGAAGTAGAGAAGATTCATGGCGGAGATGGGGGATGCTGGCCTAAGTGCGGTGGCAAACTCAGATCAAGCTCCGATGGACGATGTTGGCCGCGACGGTGATGAAGTGGAGGGTTGTTCTTGGTTCCGGAAAATTCATTGAAACATCGTATACACAAAGAGAACCAGATGATATCGGCTGTTCCTTTTTGTTACAACATAATTAGTTAAAGACTAATTAAGTAATTAGTTTATTTCGACATGGTTTAAAGAAGAAATATTAGAACATTGATACTCTTTAATTTAGTTGTTAAAAATATTTAATCGTGGTTTGATTCAATGCAGAATGGAAACCTGGAGTAATTGAATGAGATGAAGCATCAGCTGACCGTTTGTTTTGATAACATAACTAATACATAATTATATAAAGTATTAGACACTAATTAGTAGTATCTGTTAATTATCCTACTTGTTGTTTCAGATCAGAGACAAATAGGTACGCCGGTTTCTAATGTACTGAAGCAAGGATGTGAGGAACGACAACAGAAGGGTTCGACCATTTGAAGTTAATCAGTAACTACCTTAAATAAATTGTTAATTAAGAATTTAATGATTTTTGTTTAAATTGTATTATAATAATAAACCGAAATTGTGCAGGTATTTACCGGTGTATGAACAGTAAGGGACGAAGCCATGGAAAAGAAATAGATCTGGCCCTATAAATTTAAAAAAGTAATTAGTTTAAACTAAGGTCTAATTTAAAAATTAATTAATTAAATGAAAATGGTATTTACTAAATCATTGGTAACTTTTAAATTGTTAACAGAATCGAACCAAACAGCTTGCAACGGAATAGCGGTAACGAACACTACATTGTGGTGCTGGATTGGACAAAAATGGAGACAACAGGGTTAACGGTTAAATTAAACAACTATTTAATTTAACTATAACCATACCAATTCAACGATAAATCAAAGCAAGGTGAGTTAAACTCACTCAGTTCTTCCCATTTATATTTTATATAAATTGGGTTTTTATTTTGTGTGCTCTGATTGCTAATGGTTGATCGTTTGCTAGTTATATATCTATTTGTTGATTTAAATGATGAAATTAAACCGTTGTTTAATTTCAATGAAATACCAAATCGTTATTTTAACGATTGGACCCAATGAAGGTAACTTACCTTATTGGCCACGTTTATTTATAAACGTGTTTAATTGTTTGAATTGTTTTGTTAATTGGTTGGTATTAAGTAGTTGTTACTTGCTGTTATAGAAAATATCAGTTAATGGAATTGATTGACCTGGTTTGAGATAACCATTTGAATACAGGGAAGAACAGGTTGGAGGGATGCAACGGGATTCCTCAAATATATTATTTATTTTCATATTATCATATATGAACTGGCATGATTGAGTGATTGATTTGATTAGTGATCATTGACTGAAAATTCAACCTATGTTTTGTTTAAACCAATGGGCAGTATTGGTTGAGTACTGGGCAACATATGGCCGATAGAATAAATTGTTTTGTTTTATATTGATTTACCGTCACGTGGATTGATAGAACTGAAGTTATAAAATTTATTTTATAATTGGAGATAGATTTTGAAATATATTTTATTTTGAATAAAAATTTGTTAAAAGGAAATAAATATTCATAATTTATTATCTAAATTTATAATTAATTATTAATTGATTTTATAAAGTAAATTCTGATGTCAATCAGATTTATAAACAAGTGAAGAGGGATTAACCTAACAGTTAAATTTGGATATTATTTTATTAAGAAATAACTAAAGGAAATTATTTAAATTAATTATATTATTAATTAATTTAAAGGGAGAACGAATTGGAATCGATTCATGGGATAACCGTGTTTTGAGTTGACAATATCGATCGTTTTTAATTAGGGATTAAATTAGTGCATTTTGAATAGAATGGTTAAATGAATATTGTTTAAATTTTAATAAGATATTTAAAAGGGAATTTATTATTTATTTTTGTAAATAAAGAAATTTACTACTAAAGTAGTTAATAATCGAAGTGAATTATTATACTAATTAATAATAATTTAGAGAATTACTTTATAATTGAAATTCATTTAAAAAGGGTATCATAATTAGAATGAAATCTAGTTGAATGGCGAAAGGAGTTTATGTACGGGTTTTATATTTAAAACCCAAATTTTTATAACGAAGTTATAAAAGGAATTTCCGAATACAATAGCTTGAAATAAATGTTACTTAATTATAAGAATTAAGTCAAAGGGGATTGGGATAAAATGGTTTATATTAAACCAGAGTTAGATAAATGAAGTTTAAAGTGTTAAAGCATTAATTTTACATTAACGTTACTTAATAATGGGATTAAGTAAAAGTGGGAAGTTGAAAGGTGAATTTCAAGCGGGAAATGGTCGAAAGGATTTGAAAAATAGTTGGAAAAAATGAATTTGATAAAAGAAGTGGGTCATAGGATTTTGTAAATAAATCCGAATTATAAAATGAATTTGTTTAAAGAGGTCGAGGTTAAAATGTGGTATTATTTAATTATTGAATTAAGGAATAATAAGGAAGAGATATTCAAAAGGTATGAAGGTTATATGAAACCGTATTTTGATTAAAAGTGTAAAATGGAATTTGTATTTATATTAGAATGAAATGTGGGTTTGGATTACAACTCGTATTTATCTTAGGATATGAACGTTGTTGATCTAGGTCTGAGAGGTAATTAAAATACCCCAACTTGAACGACATCAGGATTATCTAAGGATGATATTAGTTGTAATGGTAAAACGGATTAGTGATAATTGATTATTTCCATTAAGGGAATAATAATGCAATGTGTGGTTGAAAATTGGAGTATATATTTTTAGATTTCCAAATTAACGCAAATAAAAAGGATTTGAGTATATATATAGTGAAATCCCCAGAGTAACGGAAATAAGAAATTTAGAGAATATATACATATACATATATTTACATATATAACGATATTCCAAAAGTAAAAGGAAATAAAAACGGTAAGTTTTTGGAATGAGTTTATTCCAAGAATAGAAATTGGATACTGTTTTCAAATAACAATAGTTTACGTGAAATTTGTTAAAAACAAGGTTGGGAGTATATATATATATATATATATATATATATAGAATGAATTCTAATGTTTTTGAAATAGTTTGAAAAATAAAATCTTATGTTAAATAAGAAGCGAAGAGCTATATTCGTAATACCAAAATATTTAAGAGTTTTAAATGTACATTTGATTAATTTAAAAGGCCGATTTGATGCTGAATACTGAACCAGTGAACTCATTGGATGTTCATGATTGAATCACTGTTTATTTTGATAGTTAAGTCACCGACTATCAAATCTGTCCAATACGATTGTTGGTGCAGAAAAACCGGGATCAAATTTATATTCAAAAACCATTCCGACCAACAAATACGTGAAGATATCAGAAGATGATCGAGATGGAGCACTGAAGACCGTGGATTTTCATAAACGGAAGAACCACTAATATTCTCTGCCTGGAAAGTAGAGATAAGCTGTGATTCTGTCGTGGTTGGGATCTACGGGTTGCAAGGACTTCTCGCTACTGATCCATGGGGTGATTCCTTTATTGGATGCAGTAGGAGAGTGCCTTCGGTTCATCCTGTTCCTGGATGACTTGTATGGACGGATGTCTGACAGAGTATTTCCAAAGGGATCACGTACGTTGATTACTTCAAACGTGCTATAGTTGTTGGCGGAGAATTGTCATTCTCTTAGCCTCCAATTAGAGTATTTTTATAGACGTCAATTAGTGATATCTGACGGATCTGACGATGTGGCATTCAAAGTGAATGATGACCCGTTGTTCAAAAGTTAATCTAAACCTCAAGCCTCATCAGTCGGGAAATGACAAAAATAGGGCAGGCAGCACGGCTATGTGGGTCGCTCCCATTAGAGTGTATAATCACCTATCTAGAGAAATTCCTTTTGCTTCTTTAATCTATTTCGATGTTGTCCCTTTCGGGAAACGGTGGTTTGAGCCCAACCGTTGGTGATATACATTCGATAGACTCAAGCGAAATGAGTGGTCGGTCATGTGTGGGCCGGGTTGCAAGACGTTCTTGTTAAACCCAGTGTATTCGCCTCTAGAGATACAATATCGCAGGTGGCCCCATACCTTGTCATAGTTCGAATCCAATCTCCAATAAGCGCCCGCGGTTTTGATTGTATACTGTATATGTGGAGCGTGAGATGCAAGCGTTCCGCTAGATTAATATTTATTTGTATTTAGACACTATTATAATATCAGAAAAGATATCGATTTCAAATGTGTTTTCGGTTATCGTACGGTAAAAACCGTCCGTACTTATGTGTGGATTTGGTCTTACGATTATCCTTTTCTTTCGAAAGATTTCTGAACTTTAAAATCAAGTTGGATGATTCCCCTTAATACTATGCGAGTTTTTATCACTCTGGTTCACCAGACTGATCCGGTGTTTTGTAAATGCTTGGGTTAGACCGAGGTGTACAGGTCCAGGTTATCGGATGTTGCGAAGTCCAAAGACGAGCTGGAGGTGTTTAGACGTATGATATTGTACAGTATTTATTCTGCTGTGTGATGGTACATGAGGACAAGTTATGATCACTGTCTAGATGTGTGACGTACTCTGATATTGTAAGTATCTTTAAAAGCTCTCAGTAAATATTTATCTCTGTATTATATTTTGTTCCGCTGCGATGTGAGACTCTGAGTATTTTGTGTTGGTTCTTCTTCTTCTATTCTAAATTTTTTTTCTTTCTTATCTCACCCTCTAATTTCTTTCTAATAACATTCCAGTGTATTTGGTGTTGGAAGGTTGGCATGAGTTACGGTAAATGTAATTATGTCGATTTTCGGGGGGGGGGGGCGAAAATCCCTGGGTCGTTACACCCAGCCTATCTCGGTCGACCGAATCCATCCTCCTCTCGAAATTACACTGATCCAACAATCAGTTCACCATCATACCGATGTGTGAGGCTCGCGAATTAACGCTACACAAAGCCATGCTAATTATAACTATACTTTGATCATCATCCACCAAGCTCTGCTTTTCAACAAAATTTTGGATCACTGCAACCCAGCATGTCACACTATGAATCCATGTCATACCATTGATTTCTACCAATATATAACCTCTAAGCTCGTACGTCTCAGAGAAGGGTGTTAAGCAAGAGAATAAAATACCTACCACCAAACAAATATATATTTAACAGAGATCAACGAATATAGCATAAAGTATGACAATGTCAGACATACCATCCATTTGCAAGTCCGATCTGGGTCTAAACGAAACCGGAGGCACCTTATTCCTCCTCCCGTATGTCCAATACAGGAGAGAGGCCCTCGCATATCCAAACAATCAACAAATACGTCCGGACGGCTACCATTGTAGCCCCTTCAAGGTAGCTACTCCAATCATGGGCATCAGTAGCAACCCATCCATTCGATGTGATGATCGCCGGTCTTGCACCGTCTTCAATGTCTTTGACTGTTAGTCGTCGTATCAATTATTCAGAATTGGTTAAACCCGGTCTTTTCGAATAACTCGCGTATCTTATAATCAAGTGCTATAACAACACATCGTACGCCTCATTCCAATCCAGAATATTCTTTTATTCATATTTCTTTATTCTGGAAAGGTTCTCATTAATCTTATCAAAGATTATCCCTTTTAAACACACTGTTCAATTCATTTCTTTGGAAATCATTTCAAAAGATTTTATAGTATCTTTTCATAGTTTTAAACCAAATTAAGGTTTATCAAACTAGTCGGGATTAACGCGTTACCGAAGTAATCATTCATTTTACTATCCCATCGCAACCTATTCATCCCTCGAATCAAAACTGGAAGCACTCCATATCTAACACCACTGTGTTATCGGTAAATTCAATTACCATTTCACGTTCAAATCTAATTAAAGATTTAACTATCGCATGAAGTAAAACTGGTGATACTCCATTTTCGAACACTTCTCAAATTGGGTAAATTTAATTACCACATTAACATTTCAATCAAATTAAAGATTAATTAAAACTCCACTTAGCTTTAATCCCCAAAAATCATTATTTGATGATTATTCAAATTTAGGGAATAAATTTTGTCTTTACTGGGTTAAAGAACCATTGTCATTTATAACATCATTCACGACAAACCCAAAATCATCTTCCATCAAAATGGAATCTTCACAGAAATCATAACAGTATATAGTCGATATAAATATCCGTATCGAATCAATACAATAAATGGAATAACGTCAAAACCTTTTAAATTTCGTATATAGTAACGGTCTTCCTTTACATAAGCTCATCTCGATTATTACCAAATCGAATTCCATTCAATTCCAATTTAATATATTAAATTGGAAATCTTCACTTTGAAAATTTTCCATTTAATCTTAATAAAAAGATTTATAAATTCCAAATCATAACTTTCACTGTTAATTGGGTTAAAGAACAAATGTTATTTAAAGCACCGTTCATGATAAACCCAAAAACCCAATCTTAATTCAATTCCAATTAAATATTAATTAATTGTAAAGCTTCACTAAATCTTAATTTAAAGATTTATTCTTTTCTCAACTTGGTTTAAGAACAGTGTTATTTAAGACACCGTTCACGACAAACCCAAAATCTATTTTTTAATTAAATTCCAATTAAATATTATTTAATTGAAAAACTTCACTAAACCTTAATTAAAAAGATTTATTCTTTTCTCAGTGGGGTTTAAGAACAATGTTATTTAAGACATCGTTCATGACAAACCCAAATTAATTTGATACTAATATGAGGATCCGAATAGAAATTATATCGGCTTATATTTAATATCAAATTTTGATACTAACAGATATCGTATAGGGAACAACGATATCTGTATCTTCCAAATTCCCACAACAATATCTGTATAATCACGAAATCTAATATCGAAATATTCTGAAGATTACTTCCATTCCAAATCCATTCCAATTTATTCGTTGGAAAATTCTGGTTAATTTAAAACCATTTTCAAATTCAATTTATTTATTTCTAAAAATAATTGGATTATTATTCTAGTTATTAACTAGTTCATTTCGATAAAAATAAATTCTTATCTTTTCAAATATGGAATTTTTCATCCAAAATCTTTCCAAAACCCTTATTATGAATTTACATAATTTTTCCATATTTTTAATAATTTTAATATCGCCCGTACAGTCGGTTTCCAATGACGCCCACCGAACTGCATGCATAGTGACCTTTTTCAAAACTGATTAGGACATAATTTGAAATCCAACAATTATATTTCAAATCTCTTATACTCATTGGAAATCTCTTTTCGATGCGAACCCAACGGTTCCGGTTTTAGGAGAATCCGATGGTTGGATCTCCCGTTACGTCCATTTGAAGTCAATGGTCAAAATTCGCGAACGGTCGTTGCGCGTTCTATTCTGGCCATTATATATATATATAATATGTAACAACCTAGAATTTCTGAACCAATTTAATTTTTTTATTTTAGCTATTTTAATGGATTTTAAAGATTTAAAATGATTTATTTTAAATAATAACGATTTAAAATTTATTTAAATCAAAGTTAGAATGAATAAATTTATTTTAATTATAAAACAAACTCGAAATGGTGCGGTAGTTTGAAAATTCAATTTTAAATTTCAATTGAATGTACAAAGTTCAAAATAAATCAGATTTCAGTAAAACCATAAATATTTGAATCTGTTGAGCTATGTCTTTTTAACGGAGGTGAAAAATATAGATTTCATAATATAAATTGAAAGTTATGTTTAGTTTAAAATTTGAAATCGTCGCTATGGAATTTATATATATTTTAATGTAATATATAGCCTTTAAAAATAGCCATTTTACAAACGACCTCCGAATTCATCGAAACCAGATTTTTTGAGTCCCTAATATTGTAATATAGCAGAGTTTCCAGTTTCATCGCGATTGGAGCTTTCATGTGGTCGTATGAGCTTATAACGCTCGATTGGAATATAATTGAGAGTAAAAATAAAATATCTGGATATTTCTCTTCATTATAAATAACCCCCTTCAACATTAAGACCTAAAACTCATCTTCATCTTCTGTGAAAAAAATGAGGACGCCATTTTCTAATTCTTCAAACAATTGTTTTGAACAATATACTCGGCAAAATCAAACGAAATAAAATCCATTGAACTTGGTTAGGGGAGAGCATCAACTGGACATGCACAGATTTGGGTGTGAAGTCAATACCTGGAGCTCAAAATATTGCAGATGAGCTAGGGCGTGATTTCATGGGAGCTATGGTGGTTGGTTGATGATGAGGAGGTGGCGGTGAGGTTCAGCGTTGCGAGACGAGCAAGGAGGGGGAGTTCGATGGCATTCCGACACCAAAAGTGTCGATGCCTGTAGCATGGGGGCTGAAGGTCGGAATTCGCCAGGCAACGCTAGAGGAGGTGAGAAGGTGACGATAGGTGAGGATTCAGGTGGCGAGTGGTCGGGTGGCATCGGCGGAGGCCTTCAGTGATCGCGGTGATGGATTGAGGTGGCCAAAGTGTCGGTCAATGGGTTTTACTGTGTGGAGGAGGCATGTTGGAAACTGCCTGGGTAGGCCGGAAGTTAGGCAGTGGTGTGCAGAAGGTGGAGAATTAGACGGTGAGTTGTTCAGTGGTCTCGAGGACGTCGATGGAGGTCGGAGAGATGGTGATGGGCACGGTCAAGGCAACGTTATGTTATAGGGAATGAAGTAGCTGGTTTCACTGTTTTGAATTGAGGAAGAAGGGGGGATGGGGCACAACACGTGAGTTAGGAGTGAGGAAGTTATTTAAATTAATTAATTAAGTTAATTTAGTTTTAAATTTGATTTAACTTATAAATGTTGTATCTTTTTCATACGTCATCAGAAAATTTCAAACTTAGGTCCGTTGCGATCGTAGAGTCAAGAGCTTCACAGCAAAACTGACTGAGTCCAATGTGGAGCTTGTTTAAATTTGGGGAAAATAAAATCCAAATGGTGCCAAAACCGTCAATTAAAGAATAACGGAGTACAAATCGAAGGTGAGAACTCTCTCTCTCTCTCTTTTAATTTATTTTACAGTTATTATATAATAGGTTGCAAACGGAGCTTAGTAGCTCCCGACACTATTTTTTTGTACAAACCAGTTAATGGTTTGTTTGGATTGTTATTGCTTGATATTGTTATACATGAAAATCAATTATATAAACTGTATATAAAATTATCATGAAAGTAAAATAAAATAAATATTCATTTACAAATCGGACGGTTTGTTTATGCACATATATTTTACATATATTGATTGGGACGATAATTTTTACACATCACCCAACTAAACAAATAATAAACAGTATTTGTTGTTTGAAAACCCACACGGGTATTGGGATGATATTTGACATATACAAATCCCGATAATTAGTGGTATGTCCATCGATGGGTTGGCAGACTGTATAAGCGTTATTTATTTATTTTAATGCTTATACAGTTGTATAATGCACTCTGGATGTTGTATAAATTTTTAATGATTGTCGTATATATGCGACGTATGAAATCCATATAACTGAAATTATATGGTAATTGATTGAGTCTGATTCCAGTTTAGAATTAACGAATATTTTAAAATAATATTTAGTAAATATTGAAATGTGAAGCTGTGTTAAGTAGTTAAACGCCATTTTAACACGAACGAGATTTTCTGTCGATTTTATTCATTTTAAATGAATATCGAAAAGTGATTTCAAAATCTAATATGTTGAAAATATTATCATTTTAATATTATAATGATAAAGAATATTCAATTTTGATTTAAAAATTGAAATAAAACTGAAATCTTTTTAAAATGAATTTAAAACGAATATATTAAGGAATATTCAATTTTGATATGAAAATTGAAATGAAACTGAAATTGTTTTAAAACGAATTTAAAACGAATATATTAAGGAATATTCAATTTTGATTTGAAAACTGAAATCAAATCTAAATCATTTTAAAATGAATTTATAATGGAATATTCAGTTTTGATTTGAAATTGAAATGAAATTGAAATCGTTTTAAAATGAATTTAAAATGAATTTATAAAGGAATATCCAATTTTGATTTAAAATTGAAATGAAAGTTGGAATCGTTTTTAAAACGAATTTAAAACAATTTATAAAATACAATTTAAATGGAAATTGACGAAATATATATAATATATATTATATATATAATGGGCTGAATAGAACGCGTCGCGCAACGACCATTCGCGAATTTCGACCATTAACTTCAAATGGACGTTACGGGAGATCCGACCGTCGGATTCTCCTAAAACCGGAACCGTTGGGTTCATATCGAAAAGGGATTTCCAGTGAATATAGGAGATATGAAATCTAATGGTAAGATTTTAAAATATGTCCAAATCAATTTTGGAAAAGGTCGTTGTAATTGCAGTTTGGTGGCCGTTATTGGAAACCGACTGTAAGGGCCTTAATAAAATTATTAAAAATGTGAAAAAATTTATGTAAAATCATAATAAATGATTTGGAAAGATTTTGGATGAAAAATTCCAGTTTTGAAAAGATAAAATATATTTTGATCGAAATGAAATAGTTATTAACTAGAATAATAATTCAATTATTTTTAGAAATAAACTGGATTTGTAAATGGGTTTTACAATAACCAGAATTTTCCAATACATAAATTGGAATGGATTTGAATAGAAATAATCTTCGGAATATTTCAATATTAGATTCTGTGATTATATGGATATCGTTGAGGAATTTGGAAGATATATATATATCGTTATTCCCAATACGATATTTGTTGGTTTCAGAATTTGATATTGAATATAAACCGATATAATTTCTATTCAAAACCTTTTATTTAATGTCAAATTGGATTTTGTATTTTTCGTGGACGGTGTCTTCATTAACATTGTTTTTAAACACATTTGAGAAAAAAAAATTAAATTAAGATTTAATGAAGTTTTCCAATTAATTAATATTTAATTGGAATTGAGTAAAAGAAATGGATTTTTGGGTTTATCGTGAACGGTGTTTTAAATAACACTTGTTCTTTAACCCAATTAACAGTGAAGAATATGATTTGGAATTTATAATCTTTTTATTAAGATTTAATGGTAATTTTCCAAAGTAAAGTTTTCCAATTTAATATACCAAATTGGAATCGAGTGGAATTCGATTTGGTAATAATCAAGATGAGCTTCTATGGTTGAAAACTGCTACTATATATGGAATTTAATTGGCCTTGCCGCTATTCCATTTATATTATTAGTCCGATACGAGAATTCATATTGATTATATACTATTATGATTTCCATGTAGATTCCATTTTAATGGAAGATGATTTTGGGTTTATCGTGAACTGTGTTTTAAATGACACTCGTTCTTTAAACTAGTAAGGTCAGGATTTATTTCCTAAATTTGAATAATTATTAAATAATGATTTTTGGGGATTAAAACTAGGTGGAGTTTTAATGAATCTTTAATTAGATTGGAAAGTTAATGTGGTAGTTAAATTTTCCAAATTTGAGAAATGTTCGAAAATGGAGTATCACCAGTTTTACTTCAAGCGATAGTTAAATCTTTAATTTGGTTTGAGCGTGAAATGGTAATTAAATTTACCGATAACACCGTGGGTGTTAGATATGGAGTACTACCAGGTTTTCTCCATGGGATGAATAGATTGGGATTGGAATTAATAAAATAAACGATTACTTCGGTAAGGCTCATTAATCCCGACTAGTTGATAAACCTTAATTTGGTTTAGAATTGTGAAAAGATAAAATAAAATCTTTTGAAATGAGATCAAAAGGAAGATTAAAAAAAAATTAAAAGAATTTATCTTTGATAAAATTAATGGGAACCTTTCCCTAAAAATGTGAATATTTGAACAAAAGAATATTCTGGATTGGAATGAGGCATATGATGTGTTGTTATAGCAATTGATTATATGATACTCGAGTTATTCGGAAAGACCGGGTTTAACCCATTCTGAATAATGAATACGACGACTAACAGTCGAAGAGATTGAAGACGGTGCAAGACCGACGATCTTCACATCGAATGGATGGGTTGCTACTGATGCCCATGATTGGAGTAGCTACCTTGAAGGGGCTACAGCGGTAGCCATCCGGACGTATTTGTTGATTGTTCGGATATATGAGGGCCTCTCTCCTGTATTGGACATACGGGACAAGGAATAAGGTGCCTCTAGTTTCTTCTAGACCCAGAACGGACTTGTAAATTGATGGTATGTCTGACGTTATATTCCTTTATGCTATATTTGTTGATCTCTGCTAAATATATATATATATATCTGTTTGGTAGAAGAGAATTTATTCTGTTGCTTAACACCCTTCTCTGAGAAGTACGATCTTAGAGGTTATATATTGGCAGAAATTAATGGTATGGTATGGATTGACAATGTGACATGCTGAGATGCATGGATCAAGGCTTTTGTTGAAAAGCAGAGCCTTGTAGATGATGATCAAAGCATAGCTTCAATTAGCGTAACTTTGTGTAGCGTTACTTCGCAAGCCTCACACACCTGTATGATGGTGAACTGATGGTCAGGTCAGTATGCTTTCGATATGAGGATGGATTCGGTCGACCGAGATAAGCTGAGTGTGGTCGCTCCACGCTCAGAGGGATCGGGCACACCCCTGGATTCCCAGATGGATAGAGTAAGCAGCGTTTTCTCATGCATCGGACGTAAGTCGTGGAGATACTCGATATCCTGGATATAGTGTGGATGTGCATTACGGCTTTTTCTTATGCTTGGGACGTAAGCCGTGGGGAATTGCACTACGCGATAGATCTTTCAAATCAGGAGCCATCGTGATAGAAATCCAACTTTCCAATACGAGCTTTGCGGTTTTATTATAAACCTGTACTGGCGACATGATATATGGTACCCATGCCGTCTATGATTGATACATTTACTTTCGAAATTGATTTCTACACTATACACTTATAGTAAAAAAAAAGATATTCGCGTACCAAGCATATTTGGCTATTATAAGATAAAACACTATCCTCCTACTTGCGTTGCATTGTGTGATGGGACCTGAGTCTTATAATAGCTTCATTTTTCTTTAATTAGCATTGCGCTGTTTGTTTTTTCACTGGTATTCTTGGGGGTAAACCCGTTCCGGGTTATACGATGTGGTCCCTTGATTTACCTAACTTTAAAATCAAATTAATAACTGTTTTAGTTCCCACACCAGTCCCATGTCTGACTCAGAGTTTATTGTTTCTACCTAAACTTTGGGTGCCCATATTTTCCACACGGGCAGCTAGTAGTTTTTGTTTTCGCAAATATTTCTTTTCACTGGATGTTGTATTACAGCTGGAGCTATATTCGAAAAGCTTTATATCCATATATCTCTTTCAGTTGTGTCAGTTGTTATTTTCCACTGCTATGTAATTTTTAAATCTCTGATACTGTATTTCCAATGTGTAATAGTTATTCATACTCTGGAATATTCTTGTACTCTAATGTAATTGTTGTAATAGCAATGAAATGTTCTATTTTTTGTGTTCTCAGCTCAATCTGAGCATTCCCGAAAGGGGAAGTTTGGGTCGTTTCAACATGGTATCAGAGCTTTGGTTTACAGAGCTCGAGAATAAGACACATTAGAACCAAATAAAAGAATTCATCAGAGGTAGGATTAGCAACATCCTATAAGAATAACTCATTAGAGATAGGATCAGTAGCATCCTAGAATGAGTTTGAAGAGCATTATTTATTTTAATAAAAAAAATGAATTTAATTTTGAAAATTACATCTTATTATACGTATTTGAGTATTTTATTTTATATTGAATTTGGGCAATTGAATATATGAAGATTTTGCATATACGCCTAGCTAGCATGTATACGAAGTCTCAAATATACTGGACAAATATAGAATCACAAATATAGAATCATCATCAGTGTTTATGTTCGAGTCTCGAAAGCGGGATATCTATATATTTTCAATCGACTGGTGTGAGAACCAAAACTTAGTTAGAATTTATTGTTTGTGATTTGCCATTAAAATATGATTTTGAATATATATATATATATATATATATATATATACACACACACACAAAAGATATATGTTTGAAAATTTAATCAACTAATTGATTGCTGGCTGTGATGTTTGATTATTGATTCAACTAATTAAAATATTGGAATAAATAAACCAATATGAAAATGAAAGGTAAATGTAGCCAAATCGAATCAAATTTTAAACTGAATTGAAAATTGATTGAAACTGCATACATACACATGTATATATAATGAACAGGTCATAGTATGGAAGCTAAGAAGAGGAATAAAATTGTATGCCCGACAAATAGGTACATGTTTACTGTATTTCTTGGGTTTTGATGATTTTATGAGCCGCTTGGCTATTTCTTTTTCTTTTGGATTAGTGAGGGCACTGTGAGGCAAGTTGCGGTCTAAAATATCAACCAGTACAAAGGAGGTATGGCGAAATTTTTCGAAAATTTAGGGTGTTAGACAAATTTTTGGAGAATTTGAAAATTCTTAGAAAATGAAGAGTTAAATAATGAATGTCAGAATGAAAGTTGAGTTGGATGGTTAAACCACTTTCAGCTCTGTTTCTTTTCGAGGTTGAAAAGATTTTAAGTGGGGGAGATTGTAACAACCCGGAATTTGTGAACTAATTTAAATTTTTTATTTTACTTATTTTAATGGATTTTGAAGAATTAAAATGATTTATTTTAAATAATAATGATTTAAAATTTATTTAAATCAAAGTTAGAACAAATAAATTTATTTTAATTATAAAAGAGCTCGAAATGACGCAGTAGTTTGAAAATTTGATTTTAAATTCCAATCGAATGTATATAATTCAAAATAAATCGGATTTTAGTAAAACCAGAAATATTTGAATCTGTTTAGCTATATCTTTTTAATGGAGGTGAAAAATGTAGATTTCATAATATAAATTGAAAGTTATGTTCAGTTTAAAATTTGAAATATTCGCTATGGAATTTATATATATTTTAATGTAATATATAGCCTTTAAAAATAGCCATTTTACAAACGACCTCTGAATTCGTCGAAACTAGATTTTTTGAGTCCGGAATATTGTAATAAAGCAGAGTTTCCAGTTTCATCGTGATTGGAGCTTCCTTGTGGTCATGAGAGCTTATAACGCTCAATCGGAATATAATTGAGAGTAAAAATAAAATATCTAGATATTTCTATTCATTATAAATAACCCCCTTCAACCTTAAGACCTAAAACTCAACTTCATCTTCTGTGGAAAAAATGAGGCCGCCATTTTCTAATTCTTCAAACAATTGTTTTGAACAATATACTCGGCAAAATCAAACGAAATAAAATCCATTGAACTTGGTTAAGGGAGAGCATCAACTCGACATGCACAGATTTGGGTGCGACGTCAATACCTGGAGCTCGAAATATTGCAGATGAGCTAGGGCGTGGTTTTATGGGAGCTACGGTGGTTGATTGATGATGAGGAGGTGGCGGTGAGGTTCAGGGTTGCGAGACGAGCAAGGAGGGGGAGTTCGACGTCATTCCAACACCAAAAGCGTCGATGCCTATAGCATGGGGGTTGAATGTCGGAATTCGTCGGACAACGCTAGAGGAGGTGAGAAGGTGACGGGTAGGTGCAGATTCAGGTGTGAGTGGACTGGTGGCATTGGAGGAGGCCTTCGGTGATCGTGGTGATGGATTGAGGTGGTCAATGGGTTTTGCTGTGTGGAGGAGGCATGTCGAAAACCGCCTAAGTAGGTCGGAAGTAAGGCGGTGGTGTGCAGAAGGTGGATAATTGGACGGTGAGTAGTTCGGTGGTCTCAGGGACGTCGATGGAGGTCGGAGAGATGGTGACGGGCATGGTCAAGGCAGCGTTATGTCACAGGGAATGGAGTAGCTGGTTTCGCTGTTTTGAATTAGGGAAGAAGGGGGGATGGGGCACAACACGTGAGTTAAGGGTGAGGAAGTTATTTAAATTAAATAATTAAGTTAATTTAGTTTTAAATTTGATTTAACTTATAAATGTTGTATCTTTTTCATAGTCATCAGAAAATTTCAAACTTAGATCTGTTGCGATCGTGGAGTTGAGAGCTTCACAACAAAACTGACTGGGTCCAATGTGGAGCTTGTTTGAATTTGGGGAAAATAAAATCCAAACAGTGCCAAAACCGTCAATTAAAGAATGACGGAGTGGAAAACGAAGGTGAGAACTCTCTCTCACTCAATTTATTTTACAGTTATTATATAATAGGTTGCAAACAGAGCTTAGTAGCTCCCGACACTATTTTTTTTGTACAAACTAGTTGATGGTTTGTTTGGATTGTTATCGCTTGATACTGTTGTACATGAAAATTAATTATATAAACTGTATATAAAATTATCATGAAATGAAAATAAAATAAATATTCATTTACAAATCGGACTGTTTGTTTATGTATATCCATTTTACTGATATTGATCAGGACGATAATTTTTACACATCGCCCAACTAAACAAATAATAAACAATATTTGTTGTTTGAAAACCACATACGGGTATTGGGATGATATTTGACATACACTAATCCCAATAATTAGTGGTATGTCAGTCGATGGGTTGTGAGACGACCCAAACTTCCCCGGTCTCCGAAGAGAAGAGAAAGAACGGATTGTCTGAGAACACGATAAATCAAAACACGAACAGAAGAACATTTCATTGCTTATTACAACAATTTACATCAAGTACAAGAATATACAAAGTATGAACAAATAATCTACATTTGATAAATATTAGAGATTTACAAATTACAATGCAGCGGAAAATAATACAAAACACAACTGAAAGAAATACACGGATATAGAGCATTCCCAATATAGCTCCAGCTGTTAACCAGGATCCTGTGAATATAATATCTGCAAAACCAAAACTACTAGTTGCCCTTATGGAAAATAGAAGGCACCTAGATTTTAGGTTAAAACAATAAACTCCAGGTCAGTCATGTGACTAGTGTGAGAACTAAAACAGTTATTTAAAACTTTACTTTATAAATAAAGTAAATCAAGGGACCACGCCGTATAAAACGGGATGGGTTTCCTCCGAAGAATACCAATGCACATAACAAAACATCGAAATGCTTTTTGAAAAAATGAAGCTATTATAAGACTCAGGTCCCATCACATAATGTAACGCAAGCCAGAGGATAGAGTTTTACCTTATAATAGCCAAACATGCTTGGTACGTTTAAAACAAATCATTTTGATACTATTATAGTGTAAAGTGTATGAAAACAACTTTAGATATAAATGTATCAATCATAGATAGCATAGTGCCTCATCCCACTATGTCGCCATACTAGGCTCTACAATCAAAACTGAAATGTCACGTATTGGAAGTTGGATTTTTGTCTATGAACCAAGGAAAGGGATCGTCCTTACCGCTTCGAGACTCTCTAGCCCAAGCCTCAGGATCAGAGCTCGAGTGACCCTTGGATCGTCGGGGCCGGTCCACACGAAGTGGATTAAAATGCCTGAACAATATGTTTTCCCACCCTATGGGGCGTAAACTGGTCATATATCGACCAAACCATCCATCGGCACCGCAGTGACCGATATAACCGAGGCGCCTCGCTATCCATCATCCACATAAGTAAAACATCAGGGCTTGCAAAACCCTAACACCACTCCTAGCTAGAAAGAAATGCATGTCCTCCCTAAGGTCCTCTCCCGTTTCTGGTTCACACCGGGGTGCGAGGCTCGCGAATTAACGCTATACACAAAGCTATGCTATATTAAAGCTGTGATTTGATCATCAACCACAAGACTCTGCTTTTCAACAGAATCCTTGATCATTTGCATCTCAGCATGCCACACAGGCAATTCACGCCATGCAACTGATGTATATCAATCACACAGATTGAAATCCAATGTCAGACACACATCCATTTACAAGTTCGTTCTGGGTCTGAACGAAACCGGAGGCACCTTATTCCTCGTCCCATATGTCCAATACAGGAGGGAGGCCCTCGCATATCCGGTCGATCTCCAAGTACGTCTAGACGATCACCACTTATTACCTCGTCTTGGGTGTACAGCCCAATCAAGACATCAGTAATCATCCAAATGATGTGAAGACCTCCGGTCTTCAACCACCATCATTATCCTCGACATATCGTCGATCCAGTTATTCAGAATGGGATAAACCTGGTCTTTCTGAATAACTCGTGTATATAACAAACAAGTGCTATAAACACACAACACATGCCTCATTCCAATTCTGAATATATGAATATTCCTTTATTCATATCCTTTGGCAAAGGTTCCCATTAATTTTATCAAAGATAATTTTTTTAAATTTATTCTTTAATCTTCCTTTGGATGTCAATTCAAACCAAATTATGATTTATCCAAACTAGTCAGGATTAACGCACCTTACCGAAATAATCATTTGTTATATTTCTCAATCCCAACCTATTCATCCCATGAAGCAAAACTGGTAATACTTCATATCTAACACCAAGGTGTTATCGGTAAAGTTAATTACCATTTAACGTTCAAATCTAATTAAAGATTTAACTATCGCTTGGAAAAAACTGGTGATACTCCATTCTCGATCATTTCATGAATTCGATAAATTTAATTATCTCATTCACATTCCAATCTAATTAAAGATTCATTAAAACTCTAATTCAGTTTTGATTCCAAAAATCATTACTTAATGATTATTCAAAGTTAAGAAATTAATCTCATCTTTAACTGGGTTAAAGAACTAATGTCATTTAAAACACAGTTCACGATAAACCCAAAATCACATTCCATTAAAAATGGAATCTTCACGGAAAACAGCTCAATATATATAATCAATATAAACTTCCATATCCGACCGATAATATAAATGGAATAACGGCTAAGCCTTTTAAATTCCATGTATACTTCAGTCTTCCTCCACAGAAGCTCGCCTCGATTATTATCAAATCGAATTCCATTCCATTCTAATTTATTATATTAAATTGGAAATCTTTACCTTGCAAATTTCCTTTAATTCTTAATAAAAAGATTTATAAGTTCCAAATCACATTTCACTGCAAATCAGGTTAAAGAACGAATGCCGTTAATAACACAGTTCACAATAAACCCAATTCACATTCCATTTTCAATTCCAATTAAATGTTAATTAATTGGCAGTTCTACTTTAAATCTTAATTAAAAGATTTGTTCTTTTCACACGGGGTTTAAGAACAGTGTTACTAAAGACACCATTCACGACAACCCAAAATCCACTACTTTATTCAGTTCCAATTAAATATTAATTAATCGGAAAATTTCATTAAATCTTAATAAAAAGATTTATTCTTTCCTCAACTGGGTTTAAGAACAGTGTTATTTAAGACACCGTTAACGACAACCCAAAATCCCATTTGATATTAAATACAAGGCTCTGAATAGAAAATATATCGACTTATATTCAAAATCAAATTCTGAAATCAATACATATCATACTGGGAATAATGATATATATATCTTCCAAATTCCTCCATAATATCCGTATAATCACGGAATCCAATATCGAAATATTCCGATGATAATTTCGATTCTAATCCATTCCAATTCATATATTGGAAGCTCTAGTTTTTTTTAAAACATTTCAAATCCAATTTATTTATTTAAAAATATTGGATTTATAATTCTAGTTCATAACTAGTTCATTTCGATAAAAATATATTTTTATCTTTTCAAATATGGAATTTTTCATCCCAACTCTTTCCAAATCATTTATTATGATTTTAAATAAATTATCAATATTTTTAATTATTTTATCAAGGCTCGTACAGTCGATTTCCATAAACGGTCATCAAACTGCACTTATAGCGACCTTTTCTAAATTTGATTTGGACATAATTCCAAATCCAACTGTTAGGTTTCAAATTTCTTATATCCATTGGAAAGCTCTTTTAGATTCAAACCCAACGATTTCGGTTTTAGGAGAATCCGATGATCGGATCTCCCGTAATGTCCATTCGAAGTCAATGGTCGAAATTTGCGAACTGCCGCGGCGCGGCGCATTCTATTCAGGCCATTATATTATATATATAATATATATTTCGTCGATTTCCATTTAAAACGTATTTTATAAATCCGTTTTAAAATGATTCTAACTTCATTTCAAATTTCAAATCAAATTTGAATATTCCTTAATAAATTCATTTTAAAACGATTTCAATTTCATTTCAAATTTCAAATCAAATTTGAATATTCCTTAATAAATTCGTTTTAAATTCATTTTAAAAATATTTCAATTTCATTTCAAATTTCAAATCAAATTTGAATATTCCTTATCATTATATTATTTAAATGATAATATTTTCAAAATATTAATTTTGAAATCACTTTTCGATATTCAT
Organism: Allium sativum; assembly: GCA_030737875.1. NCBI lineage: Eukaryota > Viridiplantae > Streptophyta > Magnoliopsida > Asparagales > Amaryllidaceae > Allium > Allium sativum. Next base: position 1,048,579,943 of record CM060922.1, read on the forward strand.
TATAAAATGAATAAAATCGACAAAATTCCCATTAGTGTTAAAATGGTGGTTAACTACTTAACACGGCTTCAGATTTCAATATTCACTGAATATTATTCTAAAATATTCGTTAATTCTGAACTGGAATCAGACACAATCAATTACCATATAACTTTATTTATATGGATTTCATACACACATGTACACAACAATAATCAAACACAGTCAACCATCATCCAGAGTGAATTACACAACTGTATAAGCGTTAAATGTAAATAATTAACGCTTACAACAGTCTGTCAACCCATCGATTGACATACAACTAAATGATTGGGATTAGTGTATATCAAATATCATTCCATTACCCGTGTGGAGTTTCAATCAAGTTGGACGATGTGTAAAATATTATTGTCCCAATCAATGTCCGATTAATGGGTGTACATAAACAAATCGTCTGATTTGTAAATGAATATTTATTTCAACTCATGAATATTTTATTCAGCTCATATATACAATAAAAATGATATTTTTATTATTCAAATATTTTATTCCATACAAGAATATTTTATTCAGTTCATTTCACATCACAATCACAATCAATTTCCACAACGTGATACAATCAAACAAGTCGTTCATGGTCTGTGGACGACGGGGAGCAGTTCATATATGCAGTTATAAAATAAATAATTAAACAAGAAATTATAGTGAGAAGTTCTCACCTTTGGGATCCACTCCTCCATTTCATTTCTGAATTTCAGATTTGCCCGAATTTCCAATGCAATCTTTTTCACGCTGTTCACAGTAAAAATCACATTTTTAATATGATGTTTATATATTTCTAAAAATCTCGTCTTTATATTTTTAAAAATCTTGTCTTTTTTATTTTTAAAAATCTCGTAAAAATCAAGCTTTTCACTTATAAAAATCAAATCTTTTTACTTTTAAAAATATAATCTTTCTACCGTTAAAATTATAATCTTTTTACCTTTAAAAATACAATCTTTTTACTTTTAAAAATCTTATATTTTCTTAACTAAAAATCAAATCTTTATATAATTTAAAATCCCATCTTTATATGTTAATCATATAAATAAAAATCATTTCTTTTATATGCTAATCATATAAATAAAAAACACTTTTTTTATATGCTAATCATATAAATAAAAATCACAATTTTATAAATTAGTTTTCGACATAAAAATCATTTTTTTATTATAAAAATCATAGCTTATACGATAAAAATCCTATTGTTCTCCAACTAAAAATAATTTCATTTCTAAGAAATCAAAGAAAAAACTTACATATTTTCGATCGCTGGAGAAATCTTAATAATTTCCAATTGTCGTCGCCATTCCAAATCAAAGAGGAAGTGATTGGATGGCTTGACAAATACTGGGCGGTGTTTGGCTTCGCGAAGAGGTGGAGAGCTGACAGAGGAAGGGGGTTTTGTTAGTGCAATAGTTCGATCGGGGGGGCTGCTCGAGGTAGCGCAAGGGTGCAGGAGGGTGGCAGTCTAGAACTCCCGGGGTAGGGTTTCCGGTTGTGGTGGAGTTGGAGATTGATTCGAGGAGAGGGGTAATGGGTGGACGTGCGAGCTTCGAGTGAAAAAGAAGCAGCGGCGGTGGCTCCAGTGAGGAGGAAGAGGACCGCGGTGGAGGTGGAGTTGGGGTCACGGTGGTCGTCGATGGAGAAAGGGGTGCTGACGGTTTTAAGTTTTTTTTCCATACCTAATTCGATTTCAACGAGAAAGAGAAGGGGGGCGTTATAACGGGTTGAACACAAAGGGAGGGAGAATAGGGTTTGACTGTGATGTGGGGTATTTATATTAGTTATATATTATTATTTTATTCCATTATTTATTCCATTATGAAAATTTGTATTCGAACTCCAAATCGAACCCAGCGACTGTCGCCCCTAGCTAATTACCTCCATTCTGAACACAATGGGATATGCCCCGTAAGCCAATTCGACTGTTATGATCAGTTTTCATTTAAATTAAAATATAAATCAATATATACTCAATTTGAATGTACATTTTAATTTACCGGGGCCACATACGGGCTCCCAAAATTCCAGAAAAAAATCTAACTATGTTTTGACGATACGATCCTAACAAAACTAATTTAGTCGAATTTGGAGACCATTTGAAAAATGGTCATTTTCTGGTCGATCCAAATTGATTGAAACTGTCAAAACACGTTTAACTTCGCCACACTCACATATTGATTCCAAAAATTATGAAAATTGGAATCCAGCAATAACTTGACATTCAGGATCCAACAAAAGTGATTTCGTCGTAAATGGAGGTCATTTGCAAAATCCCTATTTTTAAAGGTTATATTTCCATAGCGACTATTCTGAATTTTCAATTGGTCATAACTTTTTATTCCCGCTATGAAATTTCAATTTTTCAGATTAATTGGAAAGATATTTTCAAACAGATACAAATATTTCTGGTTTCACTAAAATCTGGTTTATTTTGAATCCTGTACATTCATTTGAAATTTGAAATCGAATTTTCAAAGTACCGCTCCATTTTCAATTCCTTTTATAATTAAAATAAATATTTATATTCTAGCTTCAATTTTAAATAAATTTTACGATCTAATTCTATTCAAAATAATTTTCTATCATTATTATTTAAAATAAATCAATTTAAATATTCATAATTCATTAAAATTGCCAAAATAAAAATTTTAAATTGGTTCTGATTTTCCAGGTTGTTACAATCTCCCCCACTTAAAATATTTTCTTCCTCAAAAAGGAACGGAGCTGAACGTTGTTTAACTAATCAACTCAACTTTCAGTTCTGGCTTTCATTCTTCAACTTTTCAGTTTCTAAGAATTTTCCTATTCTTCAAAAATTTGGCTAACACCCTAAATTTTTGAAAAATTTCGCCATAACCTCCTTTGTACGGTGAGACATTTAAAACCGCAACTCGCCTCGCAGGCCCCTCATCAATCTAAAAGAAAAGGAGAATGCCAAGCGGCCAGCGTTAGGCTCACAAACTCTTTAAAAGAAAAAGAAAATTGCCAAGCGGCCAGCCTTAGGCTCATAAACTCTTTAAAAGAAAAAGAAAATTGCCAAGCGGCCAACCTTAGGCTCATAAACCTTTTAAAAGAAAAAAAAACTAGTAAACACGTACCTATTTGTCAGGCATAAAATTTTATTTCTCTTCTTAGCAATTTATCCATAACCTGTTCAACATATATATATGTACATGCATGCATTTCCAAACAATTTTGAACTCAATTCAATGTTCGATACAATTTGGCTAAATGGTTCAAATTTTAATTAATCAACCAATAATCAAACAACATAACCAGCAATCAATTAGTTTATTATCATTTCAAAATCATAATTTTTTATATATATAAATCCATTTTTGATGCCAAGTCACAACTATAGACCCTACCTAGTTTTGGTTCTCACACCAATCAATTGGAAATATATAGGTATCCTACTTTCGAAACTCGAACATAAATTCTGGTGATGCAGCTGCTATCATCAGAATCATCTCCGGGCGACTAGAGTGTGATTCTGTATCTATCCAGTATAATTGAGGTTTTGAACACACTTTAATTACGCGTATATTCAAAATCTCCATATACTCGATTGTCCAAATCAATCTAAAATAAATATTCAAATACGAATAATATGGCTTAAAACTAAATTTGATTTTTGAAAACAACATCTGCACACCCGTTCTAGGATACTACTGATGTTATCTCTAACGAGTCATTTTTATTGGATAATACTAATCCAATCTCTAATGAATTATTTCGTTCGATTCTAATGTGTCTTGTTCTCGAGCTCTGTAAACCAAAGCTCTAATACCAAATGAGACGACTCGAACTTCCTCGGTCTCCGAAGAGAAGAGAAAGAATGGATTGTCTGATAACACGACAAATCAGAACACAAATAGAAGAACATTTCATTGCATATTACAACAATTTACATCAGAGTACAAGAATATACAGAGTATGAACAAATAATCTACATTTGATAAATATCATAGATTTACAAATTACAATGTAGCGGAAAATAATATAAAACACAACTGAAAGAAATACACGGATACAGAGCGTTCTGAATACAGCTCTAGCTGTTAACTAGGATCCTGTGAATATAATATCTGCAAAACCAAAACTACTAGATGCCCGTGTGGAAAATAGGGGGCACCCAGAGTTTAGGTTAAAACAATAAACTCCAGGTCAGTCATGTGACTGGTGTGAGAACTAAAATAGTTATTTAAAACTTTACTTTATAAATAAGGTAAATCAAGGGACCACGCCGTATAACACGGAACGGGTTTCCTCCCAAGAATACCAGTGCATATAATAAAACATCGCAATGTTTTTTGGAAAAATGAAGCTATTATAAGACTCAGGTCCCATCACACACAATGCAACGCAAGCCGGAGGATAGAGTTTTACCTTATAATAGCCAAACATGTTTGGTACGTTTAAAACAAATCATTTTGATAGTATTAGAGTGTAAAGTGTATGAAAACAACTTCAGATATAAATGTATCAATCATAGATGGCATAGTGCCCCATCGCACTATGTCGCCATACTAGGCTCTACAGTCAAAACTGAAATGTCACGTATTGGAAGTTGGATTTTCATCTATGAAACAAGGCAAGGGATCGTCCTTACCACTTCGAGACTCACTAGCCCGAGCCTCAGGATCAGAGCTCGAGTGACCCTTGGATCGTCAGGGCCGGTCCACACGAAGTGGATTAAAATGCCTAAACAATACGTTTCCCCACCCTATGGGGTGTAAACTGGTCATATATCGACCAAACCATCCATCGGGACTGCAGTGACCGATATAACCGAGGCGCCTCTCTATCCATCATCCACATAAGTAAAACGTCAGGGCTTGCAAAACCCTGACACCACTCCTAGATAGAAAAAAACGCATGTCCTCCCTAAGGTCCTCTCCCGTTTCTGGTTCACACCGGGGTGCGAGGCTCACGAATTAACGCTATACACAAAGCTATGCTATATAAAAGTCGTGCTTTGATCATCAACCACAAGACTCTGCTTTTCAACAGAAGCCTTGATCATTTGCATCTCAGCATGCCACACAGGCAATTTACGCCATGCAACTGATGTCTATCAATCACACAGAATGAAATCCAATGTCAGACACACATCCATTTACAAGTTCATTCTGGGTCTAAACGAAACCAGAGGCACCTTATTCCTCGTCCCATATGTCCAATACAGGAGAGAGGCCCTCGCATATCCAGTCGATCTCCAAGTACGTTTGGACGATCACCACTTATTACCTCATCTTGGGTGTATAGCCCAATCAAGACATCAGTAATCATCCAAACGATGTGAAGACCTCCGGTCTTCAACCACCGTCTTCATCCTCGACATATCGTCAATCCAGTTATTCACAATAGGATAAACCCTGTCTTTCTGAATAACTCGCGTATATAATAAACAAGTGCTATAAAAACACAACATACGCCTCATTCCAGTTCTAAATATTCCTTTATCTAAATATTCATATCCTTTGGGAAAGGTTCCCATTAATTTTATCAAATATAAATTCTTTAAATTTATTCTTTAATCTTCCTTCGTATATCAATTCAAACCAAATTATGGTTTATCCAAACTAGTCGGGATTAACGCACCTTACCGAAATAATCAGTTGTTATATTTCTCAATCCCAACCTATTCATCCCATGAAGCAAAACTTGTAATACATCATATCTAACACCACGGTGTTATCTGTAAAGTTAATTAGCATTTCACGTTCAAATCTAATTAAAGATTTAACTATCGCTTGGAGCAAAACTGGTGATACTCCATTCTCGATCATTCCATGAATTCGATAAATTTAATTATCTCATTCACATTCCAATCTAATTAAAGATTCATTAAAACTCTAATTCAGTTTTAATTCCAAAAATCATTACTTAATGATTATTCAAAGTTAAGAAACTAATCTCATCTTTAACTGGGTTAAAGAACTAATGTCATTTAAAATACAGTTCACGATAAACCCAAAATCACATTCCATTAAAAACGGAATCTTCACGGAAAACAGATCAATATATATATAATCGATATAAACTTCCGTATCCGACCGATAATATAAATGGAATAACGACTAAGTCTTTTAAATTCCATGTATAGTAACAATCTTCCTCCACAGAAGCTCACCTCGATTATTATCAAATCGAATTCCATTCCACTCCAATTTATTATATTAAATTGGAAAACTTTACCTTGGAAATTTCCCTTAAATCTTAATAAAAAGATTTATAAATTCCAAATCACATTTCACTGCAAATTGGGTTAAAGAATGAATGCTGTAAAAAACACAGTTCACAATAAACCCAATTCACATTCCATTTTCAATTCCTATTAAATGTTATCTAATTGGCAATTCTTCTTTAAATCTTAATTAAAAGATTTGTTCTTTTCACACGGGGTTTAAGAACAGTGTTACTGAAGACACCGTTCACGACAACCCAAAATCCACTTCCTTTATTCAATTCCAATTAAATATTAATTAATTGGAAAATTTCACTAAATCTTAATAAAAAGATTTATTCTTTCCGCAACTAGGTTTAAGAATAGTATTATTTAAGACACCGTTCACGACAACCCAAAAATCCCATTTGATATTAAATGCAAGGCTCTGAATAGAAAATATATCGGCTTATATTCAATATCAAATTCTGAAATCAACACATATCGTATTGGGAATAACGATATATATATATATATCTTCCAAATTCCTCCACAAAATCTGTATAATCACAGAATCCAATATCAAAATATTTCAATGATAGTTTCGATTATAATCCATTCCAATTCATATATTGGAAACTCTGGTTATTTCTAAAACCATTTCAAATCCAATTTATTTATTTAAAAATATTAGATTTATAATTCTAGTTCATAACTAGTTCATTTCGATAAAAATATATTTTTATCTTTTCAAATATGGAATTTTTCATCCCAACTCTTTCCAAATCATTTATTATGATCACTACACCAAATCAGTGATTTTACAACATTAAATTTTTTCAGTTGCTAACACTTATAAATGTTATAAGGTACCAACAGTTAAAAATGTTAGCATATCCAAAAGTATGTTGGTAAAAATAAATATTTCACTCAATGATCTTTTTAACTCAGTAGTTGTGGGTCATAACACATATAAGTGTTACAAGAGTGGGTAAGTTGTGAGTAATTGTTTAATTGCAGGACTATTTTGTATATTTTTTTATAAATTTCCATTGTGACGCTTATCTACTCCGAAAAAACAAATACAGCCGCACGAATTCACAATTATCTAGGGTTTTCTGAGGCGTTTCTCACATAGCGCTTCGGTGGCGATTATTCGATTTTGATCAACTAGTTTCTCCTCCGCCAACGATGTGGTGTTTCACCGTTCACCTATGCCAGCGATTTCGATTTCGTTTTCGATTTGACTCGGGCTCGTGGCAACAACATCTCCGTCGATGATTCATACCATCAACTAAGGCGGAGATGAAATTTATGGCATCAGTTAGGTGAGTTATATTTTTATACAACCGTACACTGTTAGTTTTGGGGAACATGAGTTTTCATCATTATTTTTGATTGTATTGGGTTGTTAAATTTGTAATAATACCTAACAAAGTTTAGATACAGTAAAAACTGGTCAAATTATTATGTAATTATGTGCTGTGGTATTTCCATGGTGAGGCTATAGAGATTTTTAATCCATAAGATTGAATAGAAACAGTGTGTGATAAGCAAGACTATATTTTGGTGGTCTGGTGTAATTAATTAGAGCTTTTGAGTATCAAACTATCAGTAATTTTAGATTTTGAATGTAATTAATTGTTTATTATTTTTACCTTAATTTTTTCTGAAGGAGTGTAACAAAATTCATGTATTTTTTTAGCAAAAAGAGATTCAGAACAACAGTAGATACAATTGCAGAGAAACAAAAAAAATCACTGCCTCTGTCCCTAAGAAGGATGGAAAGAAGTCCAAAAAGACACCCATTTCAGAGAAGAAAATTCCTGAACCTACTAGCTCGGAAGAAAAATCTACTTAGGAGGAGGTAATAATCTTCCATTAGTTTGCAATTTTAGTTGTATGTTTTTATATAGAACCATGTCATACTTTTGAAGCGAAAATATTAGAATTTACAAAGCATGGTGTGTAATGGAAATCACATTTGTTATCCGAATATAAGTAAAAGTGTAAAATGATTAAATGTATCTTAAAATAAATATTCTCGTTGCTTGTTTAGGACCATGCATATTGAAATACATTTGTTTAATTACCAAACTCTTCATAATTATTCACAATCCACATTGCAAAACTGAGCACTTGCATGCTCTGTTTGGTAGAACTGAGCTTGCATGCTCAGTTTGTCAAAACTGAGCATGCATGACTTAGCTTTGCAAAACTAAGCGCTTGCATGCTCCGTTTGGCAGAACTGAGCTTGCATGCTCGGTTTGGTTTTCATGCTCAGTTTGGCAAAACTGAAAATGTATGCTCAAACTGAGAATGCATGACTTAGCTTAAATCCTGGAACCTGGCTTTTGCTCAAAGCGGTGTAAGAGAATCATAACAAATAACTTTTGTTCACTAGTACATGGTATAAACTTCTGTTTATTGCTGCATTATATCTTGGAACCTGGCTTCGCTATGCATTTCTTTTCTGCAATGTTTTTACTTGTATCAAATGCTCTTGCAATCCGATGTGTAACTAGCCTAAAAATTATGTTGAAGACAACTTATAAGATAAGCTATTGAGAAAATAATATAATGTTTTTGCTGAATCAACACTTGTGTTTCCTATTAATAATAAATCTTAAACAATTAGAGACATGAGACATGACTATGTTTGCATAGTAAACGATATATTTTTTATATATTTCCATTATATAATATGTAATATTTATTGAATTCTTTCTGTTAGCCCGTTTTGTTACCTCAATGTCTTAGAAGCATAAATCTTGAATTAGTTTATCAATGATTCTATTTTTGAAAAATATTAGCTAGTGTCAATTGGAATTGTAACACCAAGTGTTTCTTTGTGAATTACTCAAAATGTTTATCGATGAATCTGGGTATTTCTTTGTCTATTCTTGACAAGTCTGTGATTACCAATTTTAAAGGCTATATTTACTATTCATTTTTTTCACATTCCAGTAATACTCAGAGTTGTAATGTCTACTTATTTTAGTAAGAAATACATAAAAATTCTTGTTATCTATTTTTTACCGAATCTCTAACTTTAATGTTAGCCGATGTCTTCAAATTGTATTTTTGCAGAATATTAATTTACTCACTTTTACATGCATATACAAATACTTTAGTTCTCTACACCAAATGTCTTATTTGGAAAATGTCAGGATGTTTGAAAATATAAGCATTATCCAGATTGTTGCTTAGGAATTTATTGGTTATGAATTAAATAGTTGGATTTTTCTTTTTTTCCTTCGCTTTTTGTTTTTTATTTAGTTGATCTAGGAAAAGGCCAAAAGCGAAATCAAAGAGCCATATTTAATTATCCTTCCTACCTTGATATATTCATGCATAAATCAGTCATTCGTAAGTACGTTATCTCTGGCAAGTGAAAATAATAACATTTTGCAAATAAACAACCCATGAGATTTGACTGTATCCTTGTTTCTTCTATGCTAGAACCAAGAAAGCGTTGGACATTTCAAGTATGATTCTTGTTCCTACCACTTTCATTTGTACTAGAAATTTTCCCAGGCCTTTCATTGTTGTGCGCGGTATGAAACTTTCAAAACAAATTTTGTATGTTTTCGGGTATTTTGTAGCTACTGTTGCATTGTATTGGATTTTTTTTCTTGCATTGGAAGATTCCATGATATTTGCTCATCAAGTCTGATTTTAGTATTATTAGGATGAATGTCAAAATGAGCGACTGTTAAAGTTTAATCAATGTCTGGTTGTTGTTTAACTTTAAAATTTTGATTTAAACTGGGATGATTTCGAGTTGCGTTTTTCTAGTTGCTGTTAAAGTTATTCAAAGCTAGCTTGTGTGAACTACATGGGAAAATCGTAATATCTTCTTTTAATTTAAGGCAACAATTAGCAGCAGGGTTTTTAGGTAGGTTGTATTAACGGCAGCAAGTGAGAAATGCATGCTAGTATTAACTGTAGTAGGTGAGAAATAAATAAAAATTACAACAAATTAAATTATATTTCTTATGTTATTCTTCAATTACCTTATTTATTCTATTCAACACATTTTAATTGATATTTTGCAGCTTCAATGAAGAATGGAAATAGCAGAATTGAAGCAAATATCATCAAGACGTGATGTGGTGGAGGTATGATTCACAATTTAGTTGGTTCAACATTTAATAGTATTTGAACATTTGGTATTTCAGTTTTTTAACATTTAATTGTGCTTTAGATGTAGTATAAGTAATCATTAATCATATATTATTGATCATTACCCATTCTGTATTTAAGCATTTAATTGTATTTCAGCAATTTAGTTGGTTATGCCTCCTTTACTAGATTTGAACGCAAGCATCAAACTAAGAAAAGAAGTTCGAAACTTTTGATTCCCTCAACCCCTCCTCCCTCATCCTTTCTACTTCCTGCTCTTCCTACTTTTCATCTTCCCAATTTTAAAACCTTTGTACAAGAAAAAGGACAGAAACCATATATCATCTGCTAGCTCTCTCGTCATTTCTACTCTTCAGATCCAAAGCTTCTTATTACATTAGAAAAACAATTCAAAACAATGAAACCTGGCCTCTGCATTTCCGCAACCTCACTCTGCCTCGATCCACCTTCCCTCCTCCGCGTCGCTGTCAAACGCCTGCAGCCATTGCCTTAACCCTGGAGCAGCTCCGCCGTAAATTGAAGCTCAATTGAGCATAGCCCTCGCCGCCAGCCTACAAACTGTATGGGCATATTCACAACGTTGACAAAGTTATTATGTTTTTCTTAATGTATCCATTTACTTGTGCTTATGTTCATCCTTTTTTTTCCTATTAATAGTGTATTACCATTTCTTTTTGCACAAGTAACGTTGCGCGCTTTAACTTCTATTTCAGCCAGGTAATGTGCTGTCTTGAACATGACTTCATCTATTTTTCACTGTTAGTTACTAGGACCAAAGCTATGCCTCATGTTCGTTTATGCTGGGTCAACATTTGATTTATTCGGCAACTCGGTGCTTGAAGAGTTTGAATGACAACAAGGGATTACTGATATTCACGATCGATGTTTGTTATTTGGTAATACGAACTCAACTTTTTAACCAACTATTTTCCATTGCATCTTTTTTTTTGTTCATGTTTTTGTAGAACAAAATTTTGTTTAACATTCCAATTAACTTTTATTAAAGCAATTTCAAATCCTTTTTTTTTTTTTGGCATAACATTTTTTTTGGTGGCCAGTTCAGTTTTTACCATCATCTTTCTCTACCTCTTTGTACAATGCTTGTATCTGCCTCATCGAAGAGCTTCATTCCTCTTCTTTAATAATTCTATGCATTAAACGAAGAACCAATTACCGTATTATTAAAAAAATCATACCGTTGTCTATTTGCAGTTATGCCACCTATACTTTTCAAAATTACATAGGTATTAGGGGCGAATATGTAGAAACATCATTCCAAATGTACGAGGAATTATTGCAGCAGAAAATCGACAAGTAGGGATTGCAACTGAGTTATCAAAACTGAGTTTGCAACTCAGTTTCAAAAACTGAGTTGCAACCTCAGTTTGGAGTTGCAAACTCAGTTATCAAAACTGAGATGCCAACTCTGTTTTCCAAACTGAGTTTGCAACTCAGTTCCGTCCGCTTGTCAAGGGAAGAAGTGGATGTTCCATTGGACTAAACTACCTATGGTGACTTAGACATAATGAGCTGACATGTTATTTTGGTTCTTTGTCAGAATAATGTTGAAACACTCATGCTTCAATGCACCAAACTATATCAGCATCAAACTAACTGATTTTTTTTCCTTTTTTCCCTTGTTTTGTTTATTTACTAACTTCTGCATCTTAGGGAATAACGATATTAGCAAACATGAAATAAAGTATGCAGAAAATGATATGCTGTGTCAGTGTATTCATGTACGGAAAACGAGGGGAAAAAAAATAGGTACATGTTGTTTACTTTTTATCATACAGATTGAACATTGTTAGTAAAAATATGTAAAAACACTAGTTCTGTTTTGAAATATATGACCAACATATAGATTGATGGCGACTTATAAACTAATTTTAGAGCATGAAAATTATTTATAATTATAATTTATAAACTATAGTAAAATATATTTCATATAGATGAAAAGGGTAGATATAATTGAATTTACATAGTATATTAATCTTGATCCTCGCACAGAATTCAGAATATTCATTTAACAATTGAATGATTAAATACTGTTTAATTACACATACCACCACCAACGCATCAAAGCTAGCATTTCGTAGCAGTGAACTAAGATTATATGTGCTAAACATGATGCTAAAGAGAACAACCAATTAAATCAATTGTTAACATAAGCATAAAATAAAAATAAAACAGTCCAAACTGCAGACATCAATTTTAGATATTTCTATCAAAAAGGTACTTGACTTCAAATGTTCTCCGGTAAAAGACAGTCTGATGTACTCAATTCTGCATCTAAGCTAACTGGAAATGCTAAGATGTTTTAAAACCGAGTTGCTTGCTACTCAGTTTTAAAACTGAGTTGCAACTTAGTTTAGAATTTGCAAGCAATTCGGTTTTGAACTATTGTGTTGCAACTCAGTCCATTATTTTTTAGCTGTTTATTTTCTGTCAGTCTTAATGAAGATGAATGAAGATTAGAGCTATCGTTCTATTTTGGCGATCAATTGAAACGTAATTTTTGATTTCAAATTAGGTAGTTACCTCAAGTTTAGCTTTAACTTACTTTAGTTTGTGTCGTTTTTTACTTTCCCAGGTTCTTAGCATGCAACTGCATGATGATTTAATGGTGATGCTTACAGCTGGTCATTATTTGAATTTTTTTGAAAGAGACGCTGCTTCCGAAGTCTTCGTAATGTAATATTGGTTGATGGTTCTTTAGCTTGATCATGAGGCTTGATATGCATGGTTCCAACTTGCATCACAATTCAGATTAGGTATTTGTCAGCTTTTGCAATGCACTTATCATATGTACACTTGTTATTTATCAGTTTTTGCAATGCACTTGTTATAAATACACTCAATTTTGTTGTTTATAAATACATTTGTTATTTATCGGTTTTGCAATTTGTTATTTCTGTAAAAATGAGTGCATTTATATTTTGTAGGCACTTGCGGAGGTGGAAAAAAAAGAATTTGGAATGTAATGGCAATGAGAAAGAAAATATGTGTGATCTTGACAATGATCATATCTCCAAAGTTTTTGGTTCTGATAAAAAGAAAAATTATTGTCTTGCAATTATCTCCACTTCTTCCATAAAGCAAATAATGATGATACAAGCTTCAAAAGCAATTGCCGACAAGAATAAAAAGGATGATTTTCGTCAGTGGTTTATGGAATTACATAATCAAGCTGCAAGTCAAGTGGCGAATCCAGTGTCAATCCAAATCAACGATGCTTTTAAATCATTTGCTTCATCCTTTCTTACAATGGCATTGGGATTGCAACATCTAAAATTCTATGTATCTTTAGTAAAATTTTGTATTACTTTTTATAATTTGAACATGATATTATGGTATTTTGAAAAGCATGTAACAAATATTTGAGCATTATGCGAATGTGACATTGTTGAATTTGAAGTATGGAAGTGTACTAAATCTTATATTGAATTGATATATTGAATTATATATGTGATTGGAAATCATAAAGACACGTTATACTCATTTATAAGTGTTAGGAATTTATGTATGCCAACATTTATAAGTGTTAGTAGGATTATGATACCAACATTTATAAGTGTTACTATATCTAATGGTTTCAACATTTATAAATGTTAGCAATGAATATGTTTGTAACACTTATAAATGTTACCATATCTTATGGTCCCAACATTTATAAGTGTTAGCAATGAATATGTTTGTAACACTTATAAGTGTTACAATACCTTATGGTTCCAACATTTATAAGTGTTAGCAATGAATATGTTTGTAACACTTATAAGTGTTACAAATTTGGCCGGTCAATTCCTCACACGCCATTAGTAACACTTAAAAGTGTTACAGAAATTATTTGTAACACTTATACTTGTTGGCAATCCCATGTTTTGGTGTAGTGGATTTTACATAAATTATTAATATTTTTAATAATTTTATCAAGGCCGTACAGTCAATTTCCATAAACAGTCATCAAACTGCAATTACAGCGACCTTTTCCAAATTTTATTGGACATAATTCCAAATCCAACAGTTAGATTTTAAATTTCTTTTATACTTTGGAAAGCTCTTTTTGATACGAACCTAATGGTTCTGGTTTTAGGAGAATCCGACGGTCGGATCTCCTGTAATGTCCATTCGAAGTCAATGGTCGAAATTTGCGAACTGCCGCGGCGCGGCGCGTTCTATTCAGGCCATTATATTATATATTTTTCGTCGATTTCCATTTAAAATGTATTTTATAAATTCATTTTAAAACGATTCTAACTTCATTTCAAATTTCAAATCAAATTTGAATATTCCTTAATAAATTCGTTTTAAAACGATTTCAATTTCATTTCAAATTTCAAATCAAATTTGAATATTCCTTAATGAATTCGTTTTAAATTCATTTTAAAACGATTTCAACTTCATTTCAAATTTCAAATCAATTTTGAATATTCCTTATCATTATATTATTTAAATGATAATATTTTCAAAATATTTAATTTTGAAATCACATTTCGATATTCATTATAAAATGAATAAAATCAACAAAATTCTCGTTCGTGTTAAAATGGCGGTTAACTACTTAACACGGCTTCATATTTCAATATTCACTGAATATTATTCTAAAATATTCGTTAATTCTGAGCTGGAATAAGACACAGTCAATTACCATATAATTTTATTTATATGGATTTCATACACACATGTACACAACAATAATCAAACACAGTCAACCATCATCCAGAGTGCATTACACAAATGTATAAGCGTTAAATATAAATAATTAACGATTAACGCTTACAACAATCTGTCAACCTATCGTTCGACATACAACTAAACAATTGGGATTAGTGTGCATCAAATATCATCCCAATACCCGTGTGGGGTTTCAATCAACAACATAAATTTTATTTGTGCAGTTGGACGATGTGTAAAATATTATCGTCCCAATCAATGTCAGTTTAATGGGTGTACATAAACAAATCATCTGATTTGTAAATGAATATTTATTTCAACCCATGAATATTTTATTCAGCTCATACATACAATAAACATGATATTTTTATTATTTAAATACTTTATTCCATACATGAATATTTTATTCAGTTCATTTCACATCACAATCACAATCAATTTCAACAACATGATACAATCAAACAAGTCGTCCATGGTCTATGGACGACGGGGAGCAGTTCATATATGCAGTTATAAAATAAATAATTGAACAAGAAATTATAGTAAGAAGTTCTCACCTTTAGGATCAACTCCTCCATTTCATTTCTGAATTTCAGATTTTCCCGAATTTCCAACGCTATCTTTTTCACGTTGTTCATAGTAAAAATCACATTTTTAATATGATGTTTATATATTTCTAAAAATCTTGTCTTTATATTTTTAAAAATCTCGTCTTTTTATTTTTTAAAATCTCGCCTTTCTATTTTTAAAAATCAAGCTTTTCACTTGTAAAAATCAAATTTTTTACTTTTAAAAATATAATCTTTTTACCTTTAAAAATATAATCTTTTTACCTTTAAAAATATAATCTTTTTACCTTTAAAAATATAATGATTTTACTTTTAAAAATCTTATCCTTTCTTAACTAAAAATCAAATCTTTATTTAATTAAAAATCGCATCTTTATATGCTAATCATATAAATTAAAATCATTTCTTTTATATGCTAATCATATAAATAAAAATCACTTCTTTTATATGCTAATCATATAAATAAAAATCACAATTTTATAAATTAGTTTTCGACATAAAAATCATTTTTTTATCTATAAAAATAATAGCTTATACGATAAAAATCCTATTCTTCTCCAACCAAAAATAATTTCGTTCCTAAGAAATCAAAGAAAAAAACTTACATATTTTCGATTGCTGGAGAAATCCTAATAATTTCCAAACGTCGTCGCCATTCCAAAGCAAAGAGGAAGTGATCGGATGGCTCGACGAATACTGGGCGGTATTTGTCTTCGCGAGGAGGTGGAGAGCTGATGGATGGAGGGGGATTTGTTGGCGTAACAGTTTAACCGGGGGAGGGGGGCTGCTCGCGGTGGTGCAAGGGTGCAGGAGGGTGGCGGTCTCGAATGCACGGGGAGGGTTTCAGGTTGCGGTGGAGTTGGAGATTGATTCGAGGAGCGGGGTGATGGGCGGACACGCGAGCTTCGAGTGGAACAGAAGCGGTGGCGGCAGCTCCAGTGAGGAGGAAGGGGACCGCGGTGGAGTTGGAGTTGGGGTCACGGTGGTCGTCGATGGAGAAAGGGGCGTTGGCGGTTTTAAGTTTTTTTTCCTGACCTAAATCGATTTCAATGGGAAAGAGAAGGGGGCGTTTAATGGGTTGACCACGAAGGGAGGGAGACTAGGGTTTGACCGTGATGTGGGGTATTTATATTAGTTAATTATAATTATTTTATTCCATTATTTATTTCATTATGAAAATTTGTATTCAAACTCCAAATCAAACCCAATGACTGTCACACCTAGCCAATTACCCCCATTCTGAACACAATGGGATATGTCCTGTAAGCCAATCCGACTGTTACGATCGGTTTTCATTTCAATTAAAATATAAATCAATATATATTCAATTTGAATGTACATTTTAATTTACCGGGGCCGCATACGAGCTCCGAAAATTCCAGAAAAATAAATCTAACTATGTTTTAACGATACGGTCCTAACAAAACTAATTTCAACAAATTTGGAGACCATTTGAAAAATGGTCATTTTCTGGTCGATCCAAATTGACTGAAACTGTCAAAACACATTTATCTTCGCCACACTCACATATTGATTCAAAAAATTATGAAAATTGGAATCTAGCAATAACTTGACATTCCGGATCCAACAAAAGTGATTTTGTCGAAAACAGAGATCATTTGCAAAATCGCTATTTTTAAGGGCTATATTTCCATAACGACTGTTCTGAATTTTCAATTGGGCATAACTTTTTATTCCCGCTATGAAATTTCAATTTTTCAGATTTTTTGGAAAGATATTTTTAATAGATTCAAATATTTCTGGTTTCACTAAAATTCGGTTTATTTTGAATCCTGTACATTCATTTGAAATTTGAAATGGAATTTTCAAACTACCGCGCCATTTTCAATTCCTTTTATAATTAAAATAAATATTTATATTCTAACTTCGATTTAAATAAATTATACGTTCTAATTTTATTCAAAATAAATTTCTAGTCATTATTATTTAAAATAAATCATTTTAAATATTCAAAATTCATTAAAATTGCCAAAATAAAAATTTTAAATTGGTTCTGATTTTCTGGGTTGTTACAGGTTGACAGACTATATAAGCGTTATTTACTTATTTTAATGCTTATACAGTTGTAGAATGCACTCTGGATGTTGTATGAATTTTTAATGATTGTTTATCATGATTGTCGTATATACGTGATGTACGAAATTCATATAACTGAAATTATATGGTAATTGATTGAGTCTGATTCCAGTTCAGAATTAACGAATATTTTAAAATAATATTCAATAAATATTGAAATGTGAAACTGTGTTAAGTAGTTAAACGCCATTTTAATACGAACGGGATTTTCTGTCGATTTTATTCATTTTACAATGAATATCGAAAAGTGATTTCAAAATCTGATATTTTGTAAATATTATCATTTTAATATTATAATGATAAAGGATATTCAATTTTGATTTAAAAATTTAAATGAAACTGAAATCATTTTAAAACGAATTTAAAACGAATGTATTAAGGAATATTTTATTTTGATATGAAAATTGAAATGAAACTAAAATCGTTTTAAAACGAATTCAAAACAAACATATTAAAGAATATTCAATTTTGATTTGAAAACTGAAATGAAATCAAAATCATTTTAAAATGAATTTAAAACGAATTTGTAATGGAATATTCGGTTTTTATTTGAAATTGAAATGAAATTGAATTCGTTTTAAAATGAATTTAAAATGAATTTATAAAGGAATATTCAATTTTGATTTAAAATTGATATGAAAGTTGGAATCGTTTTTAAAACGGATTTAAAACGATTTATAAAATACAATTTAAATAAAAATCGACGAAATATATATAATATTATATATATACATGTATAATGGCCTGAATAGAATACGCCGCGCAACGACCGTTCACGAATTTCGACCATTAACTTCAAATGGAAATTACAGCAGATCCGACCGTCGGATTCTCCTAAAACCGGAATCGTTGGGTTCATATCGAAAAGAGCTTTCCAGTGAATATAAGAGATTTGAAATCTAACGGTTAGATTTCAAAATATGTCTAAATCAATTTTGGAAAAGGTCGCTGTAAATGCAGTTCGGTGGCCGTTATTGGAAACCGACTGTAAGGGCCTTAATAAAATTATTAAAAATATGGAAAAATTATGTAAAATCATAATAAATGATTTGGAAAGATTTTGGATGAAAAATTACAGTTTTGAAAAAATAAAAATATATATTGATCGAAATGAACTAGTTATTAACTAGAATAATAATTCAATTGTTTTTAGAAATAAATTGGATTTGTAAATGGGTTTTAAAATAACCAGAATTTTCCAATATATAAATTGGAATGGATTTGAATAGAAATAATCTTCGGAATATTTCGATATTGGATTCTATTATTATACGGATATCGTTGAGGAAATTGGAAGATACATATATATATCGTTATTCCCAATACGATTTTTGTTGATTTCAGAATTCGATATTGAATATAAGCCGATATAATTTCTATTCAAAACCTTTTATTTAATGTCAAATTGGATTTTGGGTTTGTGTGGATGGTGTCTTCATTAACACTGTTCTTAAACCCAGTTGAGAAAAGAATAAATCTTTAAATTAAGATTTAGTGAAGTTTTCAAATTAATTAATATTTAATTGGAATTGAATAAAAGAATTGGAATTAAATAAAAAAATTGGATTTTTGGGTTTATCGTGAACAGTGTTTTAAATAAAACTTGTTCTTTAACCCAATTAACAGTGAAGAATATGATTTGGAATTTATAATTTTTTTATTAAGATTTAATGGAAATTTTCCAAAGTAAAGTTTTCCAATTTAATATACCAAATTGGAATTGAATGGAATTCGATTTGGTAATAATCGAGATAAGCTTCTGTGGATAAAGACTACCACTATATATGTAATTTAAAAGGCCTTGCTGCTATTCCATTTATATTATTATTCTGATATGGGAATTTATATCGATTATATACTGTTATGATTTCCGTGTAGATTCCATTTTAATGGAAGATGATTTTGGGTTTATCGTGAACTGTGTATTAAATGACACTCATTCTTTAACCTAGTAAGGTCAGGATTTATTTCCTAAATTTGAATAATCATTAAATAAGGATTTTTGGGGATTAAAACTAAGTGGAGTTTTAATGTAACGACCCGGATTTTTGGTCGATTTATTTTAAATATTTAGTATGATTTTAAATATTGAATTTATAGTATAAATGGTATTTTATATTGGATTTATCGATTTAATAATTGAAATATGATTTATTTTGATTTTATATATAATTATCGAAATACGAGAACTGGAATAATTCAATTCGAAGATAAAACTGAATCGGAACGGTTCAGATGATCAATATATATACTATTTAAATATAAACGACGATAATAGAAAATTATTGTTGAAGAATTCATTTGTTTTTGAATTTAAATTATATTGATTTAATATGGTTATTTTAAATATACGTTCAAAATAAATTTCAGAAAAATATCCTGTTGAGTTCAGTATAACGCTATAACATTGGAACGACGGTCGATACGCTAAAATAGCGGTTCACGATTTTTAACTGTGAACCCCGAAATATTTATAATGGATAAGATCGAAATCGAATCGAAAATCAAATCGATATCTTTTTAAAAAGAATGAACGATCTCTTTGTATCGAATCAAATCAAATCAAATTAATTAGAAAATCTTTTTAAAATAAATTGAAGATTTGGTGGTACGTTCTGTTTCCATTCTCAGCTATATTAACACCCGCAACCCCCTTACCTCTTTTATTTTCTCTCGTTTTCTTTCTTCTGTTCGGAATCAAATCAAAACCGAAATCATTCCACTGAGTTATAAAAAAATTATAGATTGGGAGAAGCCGTGATTCGAGGGAGAAGTAGTCATGGTCTCGGCGATCATCAGTGGCAAGGAGAGGGTGCGCGTTTACTTCAATGGGATGGAGTGCGATTCAAAATGGAAGGCTCGAGTTCAGAATCGCGGAGCTAGGATTACCGCGTTCAAGGTTGGGGATTTGGCGTCGACTAGGGCTCAACTGTGGCGTGAGGCTCGAGACGCGCGTGTTGTTGGAGTTGAAGCAGTCGACAGGGGGGTTTAGGAGATGCAGTATTTGAGAATGGTGATTCAATATTGGAAGTTATGGTGATGGATGGGGTTGAATTGGGGAATGCGACTGTGAGAAGAAAGGGGAGTCTGGAGTTCGAGAAGGCACAGTCAAAAGGGGGAAAGCGGCTACATGAAATTCCATTTCAAACTAGGACCAATGGAAACTGTTAGGTAAATTAAACTAATTGAATTTAGTTAAATTAAATATTAATTACTTTAATTAATCTGAAAACTTATCAAAGTTATAACGTGTTCATATTAGATTCAAGAAATAGGGACTGCATATTTCAGGAGCAAATCGAATTGAACTTTGTAGTGATATTGTTTGACGTTGAGAGGAAGTTTAGTGAAAGGAATAGGTAATTTTAATTAATTACTTAACCATTAATTTACTTAATTAATAACATTTGATTTATTTCAAATTTGTAATACTTGTGTAGAATTTGTGCGATAACAGTTTTGATGAAATCGAAGTGCTCGGAATCATGTCAACAAAACACTACGTTTCAGAGTTTATTGGAGTTGGTTAAGGCCATTGGAATTTCTGGTTAAATTAAACATTTGTTTAATTTAATCAGAAACAAATCACTATTCGACAATTAAAATCCTGGTGAGTAAATCTCACTCACCTTTTATTTAGAATTATTTTTATTCGTTAAAAATAATTGTTCAATGCTTGTTTGAAATGCTTTCTGGTTGATTTAAAAATATTAGTTATATAGGCTTGCTATTATATATATATTGGTTTGGTGATTGGTTGGATTCCCGCAGTACCATTAGCGGATGACCCTACGCCCACGTATATAAATGGATCCCCTTCTATACCGCGATATCCTGCCTCGAAGCAGGATGGGTATTATTTATGTTGACTAAGGTCTGTGAATGCAGGAAAAACAGGTTGGAGGAATCCAACTGGATTCCTCAAAAATATATTATCTATTTGTTTGTTTGCTTGGTTTCATATATACTCATATATGACGTGTTAAAAATCAAATGATTGAAAATTGGGTGATCTGATTGTTTTAAATACCACTGGGCTAAGTGTTAATTTATTTAAAACATCATGGAAAGGATATTTGAGATTAAAAGGGAAAATTCTATTTTTAATTAGAAATTGAAATTTGAATGGAATAAAAATATAAACTTGTTTTGAAAAATAAAACAAGTAGTTCCTTTATAAATGAAGTTTATAAATAGTTATTTTATAACGAAGTTATAAATGAAGTGAAAAGAATTATCATTTGATAATTCAGAAATAAAAATACAAGTGTGAGATTGAAAAGGGAAATCTATTTTCAAAAAAATAGAAATATCGATTTCAAAAGGAATTGAAATCGAGACTTGTTTAAAGAAAGAAAATTTAAATAGAAATTGAGTATAAGAATTCAAAGGGAAATTGAATATAGAAAATATAAAGGAATTCAAATATAGAATTCAAACAGATTGAAACGAGAATTTGAATATAGAATTCAAATAGAAACAGACTTTGAGTATGGAATTTAATAGAGTTAAAATGGAATTTGAAAATAAAATTCAAATAGAATTTGTATATAGAAAATTTAAATAGAATTTGTATATAGAAAATTTAAATAGAATTTGTATATAGAGTTTGAATAGAATTTGAATATATTGGATTTGAATAGAATTTGAATATACAGAAATTTGAATTCAAAAGAATTCAAATAGAATTTGAATTCAAAGGAATTCAAATGTAAAGAGAATTCAAATGGAGTTAACTATAGAGATTTGAAAATAGAATTCAAATGGAGTTAACTATAGAGATTTGAAAATAGAATTCAAATGGAGTTAACTATAGAGATTTGAAATAAAATTCAAATGGGGTTTAACTATAGAATTTGAAATTAGAAGTGAAATGGAATTTAAACTATGAAATTTGAATATAGGATTCAAATAGAAAATTTAAAGGAAATTCGAATATAGAAATTCAAATAGAATTTGAAAAATAGAAGTGAATTGAAATTTGAATATAGAATTTCAAATAGATCGGAAATATTATGTGGAATTGGAAAATGGATTTGATATATAGTAAAATATATCAGAATAGAGTTGAATTTATATAAACGAAGTTTTAAAACGTTTATATATATATATATATATATATAATTAAAACGAACTCGCCGCAGCGCTGCAGTTCGTAAATTGTCATTTCGAACTTCAATTGAGTATACAGAACACAATTGAAGTCGGAATTCTTTGAAACAAGAAACGTCAGGACCGATTTGATAATAGTTTTCTAATAGAGGAGAAAAATCTGGATTTTGTCGAACAGATTTTGAGTTATATCAAAATCAAATTTTCAGAAAAACAGCGCCATAACCATTTAAAAACCATAACGTTTTATTTAATTTTATAAAAGGATTTTAAGCGAATAAAATCCGAATTTCTATTTAGAAAATTTCAAATTCTGAGTGTGAATTATATGTGAACTTAAGTGGAGTAATGAATTGATTTTTGAAAAAAAAATCAGATTTTTTTGGTTATTGAATAGAACTAACTAATTTGAATAATAATTAGTTAATGAGATTTTGAATTGATATTGGACTTTGAATAAGTGAATTCGATTTGAAAATTTATATTCAAAATCGAAAAGGAAACTAGAATTGAAATTGAAAATTCAATTTGGTTATGAGCAAGTTAAATATTTTGTTTGAACATGTTATGTTCAAACAAAGAAGTGAAATAGGCGAAATAGCTAATTAAAGAATAAATGAGCGAAAACTGAAGAAAAACGAATGGATTGTGTTGAATTGAATTGAAACAGGTGAGCATGTGTTAGACAGGTATGGGATGAAGTATATGAAGATTTTAATTTATGTGCCCGACAAAAAGGTACATGTTTAAATTCATATATGAGATTTTAGGCGCCGTATCGGCAAGCCGCTTGGCTTTTTCTTTTTCTTTTGGATTGGTGAGGGCCATGGGAGGCTATTTGAAATATCCTGATGCTCCCGGTACAGGGGAGGTTATGGCGAAATTTTCCGGGAATTTAAGGAGTTAGAATATTTTTAAGATAATTTGATAGTTAGAAATCAATGTATCGATATATATAGAATTCGATAAAGAAATGAAATTAGAAATAGAATATTGTAAACAAAAATGGAAATCTATAAATTAGAAATAGAAAGCGAACCACATACATGTTTTTAAAAATGAATAATTGGGTTTGATAGTGTGTTTATTCGAGATTAGTGATTTTGCCGTTTTGAAGTTAAGGTTGTTTTCAGTCAAGGTCTGAGAGGTAATTTTACCCCAACTTGATTGATTTCATTTTTAATTGATAAATAGCAGGATCCAACCTCAAAGAGAAGTATTTGAAAAGAGTTAGTTGAATAAAATATTTGGGTTGTAACGATGTTTTATACAACATTCGTTTTAACCCAAGTGATGAAATTTTGGGAATACAAAAGTAAATATTTCCTGAGTATAATTAAAGTAGTCGGGATAGAGATAAGTGATTGAAATTGTTTTCAATTGCAAATAGAGATATTTTCTAATATATAGAAAATAAAAGAAGTTGATATTTGGAAACGTTTTCCAAATGGCGTAAGAGGCCAAGATGATTATTGAAAATATTAGTTAGCGAATATTGATAGGGAAATGGAGAAGAGATTTAATTAATGAAATATTAATTAAAGAGCCCAGTGATTTGTTTGATATGTTGAATGAACACTTGTCTTTCTTCAATAGTTAAATCATCGACCATCGAAACACTTTTTTTTATTCGATAGTTAAATCACAGACTATCGAAGTTTTTTACCATCGTTGTCAATATGGAGAGACCGGTTGAATTATTATCCGTGAACCACTCTGTATTGGCAGTAGCGTTGCGAATCAGATTATATGAAAATAACTGAAGACGGAGTGAATTGCAAGGGCTTTTTCTATAGATAGAAATTGTGCCTTCGGTTTCGTTCAATCCCAGAACGAACGTAAATGGACGAATGTCTGACAAAGTATTTCCAATGATCAAATGGGTTGGTCTGTATGAATATAAATGGTTGCAACGGATTTATTCCCTTAGCATAATATCCAGAATATTTGTGCAAATCAATTAGTGATTAACGGATCTGACAATGTGGCATTCAAAGTGATTGTGCTATCAATGAATGCTAAGAAATCGTAGCCTCAGGCCTCAACAACTGGGAAATGACAAAAATCGGGCAGGCAGCATGGCTATGTGGGTCGCTCCCATTAGGATGTATAATCACCTATCTAGAGATTCATTTAATTCCTTAATCTGTTCAATGCTGTCCCATTCGGGAAACGGTTGCTGATCCCAACCGTTGGTGATATACATTCGATACACTGAAGCGAAATGAGTGGTCGGTCATGTGTGGGCCGGGTTACAAGATGTTCTTGTTGAACCCAGTGTATCGACTCTAGAGTACACTAATCGGAAGGTGGTTCCATACCTTGTCATGTTGGAAATCCAATCTCCAATAAGCGCCACGCGGTTTTTGATTTTATATTATATATGGAGCGTGAGATGCAAGCGTTCCGCTAGATTCTATTTATTTGATTTAGACATTATTATAATATCACTGGATTTGATATCAAAGTGTTTTGGGTTATAGTAAGCTAAAAACCGTCCATGTTTATGGTGGGTTGGTCTTACTATTATCTTTTCCTTCGAAAGGATTTTGAAAGTTAAACAAATGGTTGGAGTTTACTCACACCAGTTCCATGACTGACCCAGAGTTTATTTTGTTTTGTTTTCCCTAAACTCTTGGGTGCCCAAATTTGTATGGGCAGTCAAGTAGTCGGGATTTTTCAGATTCACTTGGAGGAGCTGGAAGCAGGAGGCTTCACCAGTTAACTATAGACTATCATATATTCCGCTGTGAACCATGCTTGTATCTGGAAATAGGTGTTTATAACTGTTCCAGGAATAACTGTTGTGCTTTGATGATGGTATGTATATAAAGTTACTGATTTGTATTTCAAAAGTTATTTTATATAATATATTTTATTCGTTCCGCTGTGAGTTTTTGATCTTCGTTTTCTTCTATTCTAATATTTCTTTCTTTCTATTTCTCATCCTCTAACTTCTTTCTAATAATGATTCGTATTTCTGTGCAATTTGGGTTGGACATGTGGTGTTATTCGTCAACTCAGATGGTACAGATTTGCGGGTCATTACATTTAATGAATCTTTAATTAGATTGGAATGTTAATGTGGTAATTAAATTTGCCAAATTTGAGAAATGTTCGAAAATGGAGTATCACCAGTTTTACTTCAAGCGATAGTTAAATCTTTAATTAGGTTAAAACGTGAAATGGTAATTAAATTTACTGATAACACGGTGGGTGTTGATATGGAGTACTACCAGTTTTGGTCTATAGGATGTGTAGGTTGGGATTGGGATTAATAAAATAAATGATTACTTCGGTAAGGCTCGTTAATCCCGACTAGTTGATAAACCTTAATTTGGTTTAGAATTGTGAAAAGATAAAATAAAATCTTTTGAAATGAGATCAAAAGGAAAATTTAAAAGAAAATTTAAAAAAAATTATCTTTGATAAATTTAATGGGAACCTTTCCCTAAAAATGTGAATATTTGAACAAAAGAACATTCTGGATTGGAATGAGGCATATGATGTGTTGTTATTGCACTTGATTATAAGATACGCAAGTTATTCGGAAAGACCGGGTTTAACCCATTCTGAATAATGAATACGACGACTAATAGTTGAAGAGATTGAAGATGGTGCAAGACCGACGATCTTCACATTGAATGGATGGGTTGCTACTGATGCCCATGATTGGAGTACCTACCTTGAAGGGGCTACAGTGGTAGCCATCCGGACATATTTGTTGATTGTCCGATTATATGAGGGCCTCTCTCGTGTATTGGACATACAGGACGAGGAATAAGGTGCCTCCGGTTTAGTTCAGACCCAGAACGGACTTGTAAATGGATGGTATGTCTGACGTTGTATTCCTTTAAGCTGTATTCGTTGATCTCTGCTATATATATATATATGTTGGGTGGTGGAGAATTTTTTTCTCTTGCTTAACACCCTTCTCTGAGGCGTACGAGCTTATATATTGGCAGAAATCAATGGTATGGTATGGATTGACAATGTGACATGCTGAGATGCATGGATCAAAGCTTTTGTTGAAAAGTAGAGCCTTGTAGATGATGATCAAAGCATAGCTTTAATTAATATAGCTTTGTGTAGCGTTACTTTGCGAGCCTCACACACCGGTATGATGGTGAACTGATGGTCCTATCAATATGCTTTCGATATGAGGATGGATTCGGTCGACCGAGATGAGCTGAGTGTGGTCGCTCCATGCTTAGAGGGATCGGGCACACCCCCCGATTCCCAGATGGATAGAGTAAGCAGCGTTTTCTCATGCACGGGACGTAAGTCGTGGAGATACTCGGTATCCTGGATATAGTAGGGGTGTGCATTACGGCGTTTTCTCATGCCTGGGACGTAAGCCGTTGGGAATTGCACTACGCGATAGATCTTTCGAATCAGGAGCCATCATGATGGAAATCCAACTTTCCAATACGAGCTTTGCGGTTTTAATTATAAACCTGTACTAGCGACATGATATATGGTACCCATGCCGTCTATGATTGATACATTTACTTTCGAAATTGATTTCTACACTATACACTTATAATAATAAAAAAAGATATTCGTGTACCAAGCATATTTGGCTATTATAAGGTAAAACTCTATCCACCGGCTTGCGTTGCATTGTGTGATGGGACCTGAGTCTTATAATAGCTTTATTTTTCTTGGTGGTAAAACCGTTCCATGTTATACGACGTGGTCCCTTGATTTACCTAACATTAAAATCAAATTAATAACTGTTTTAGTTCTCACACTAGTCCCATGACTGACTCGGAGTTTATTGTTTCTACCTAAACTCTGGGTCCCCATATTTGCCACACGGGCAGCTAGTAGTTTTGGTTTACGCAAATATTTCTTTTCACAGGATCCTGGATTACAGCTGGAGCTATATTCAAAAAGCTTTGTATCCGTATATCTCTTTCTGTTGTTTCAGTTGTTATTTTCCGCTACGCATTATACTTATGCATTATTTTCCGCTGCTATGTAATTTTTAAATCTTTGATACTGTATTTCGAATGTGTAATAGTTATTCATACTCAGGAATATTCTTGTACTCTGATGTAATTGTTGTAATAGCAATGAAATGTTCTATTGTTTGTGTTCTGATGCGTCGTGTTCTCAACTCAATCCGGGCTTTCCCGAAAGGGGAAGTTTGGGTCGTTTCTATATATTTCGTCGATTTCCATTCAAAATGTATTTATAAAATATTTATAAATTCATTTTAGAATGATTCGCAATTCTATTTCACTTTTAAATCAAAGTTGAATATTCTATATCATTATAATATTAAAATGACAATATTTTCAAAATATCAAGTTTTGAAATCACTTTTCGATATTCATAATAAAATGAATAAAATCGACAGAAAATTTCGTTTGTGTTAAAATGGCGTTTAACTACTTAACACGACTTCACATTTCAATATTTTCGTGTCCATCCAAAATCGAACATCAAAATCACATTTTGATTATTCACTGAATATTATTTTAAAATATTCATTAATTCTGAACTGGAATCAGACTCAATTAATTACCATATAATTTCAGTTATATGGATTTCATACATCGCATGTATACAACAATAATGATAAACAATCATTAAAAATTCATACAACATCCAGAGTGCATTTTACAACTGTATAAGCATTAAAATAAATAAATAACGCTCATCACAGACTATCAACCCATCGACTGACATACAACTAAATATTGGGACTAGTGTATGTCAAATATCATCTCAATACCCATGTGGGGTGTAACGACCTACCTTTTTGACCGTTCCAAGTCGTTATTTAAACTAACTCAGAACGCTCAAAACGACGGATAGTTATTAGCTTACTAGGTTTAAACAGAATTAAACACAGAATTACAGTACAATAATACTTGCAACAGAATAATATTTTATATATATATATATACACATATCAGAGATTATACAAAATATACGGTACAGCAGAAAAATGTATAATGTTTACATAATTTTTTAAAGAATAAAAACTTTACGGTTTTGTCGAGCGCGCGGGTATGCGTCTTACGTCTTCACGTTCCTCTCCAAGCGTCGATAGCTGAACTTAAGATCTGCAACACTCGTATCTGACCCGAGTGTTCCATGCAAAACATAAAACATTCGAGTCTGGATTAATCATAGTTCAAGTAAATTAACTTCAATAAAACTAAATATAACAGTTAAGTCAACATCAAATATATCGTACATAAAATAAACAATTGTATAGTATCTGGTTCTTATCAATGAGTAGTGTCTGTTTAAATCAATTTAACTAGGTCCATATCTAGTGTAGTATCGGTTCAAGTACACAACTCACACATGCACGCACCATAAGCACTGCACAAACACTTACACACGCATGCATACAAACATGTATACTCACGCACACACAGACATGCTCGCACTAATAACGAAACACGCACATATCTACAAAATGCATACCTATATACAACATATGTAGAACACCCATGGGCTGTTTGGTTAATTTTTAAAAAAATTCTTTTTCATGCATCAAACTATAATCAGTGTGGAAGACTAAACTCCTCTCTCCTTTCTTTTATGCATGCACTGTACTTGGACAACACACACAAACACAAGTGCAGCAAAATCAAGTATTAACACAAACATATTTACATATAATTTAGGATAGATCTAAAGAGCAAGGTGATATGATGCATGCAGCAAGTAACCCAACTTGATCAAGTAAATACCAGGTGTAGTGATGAAAAACAAGCTCTTCTTCTCTTTTTCTTTTTAAACAGGTAGACATGGTTATCAAAATGCATGTATATATAAATGGTTGTAAGTGTACATATGCAGGATTCATATGCAGTGAGACAGCGAATCCAATTTAGACAATGACTGCATATACCGGTGCCAACTACTCCTATATCAACTTTTTAGACTTTCAATTCAACATTCATCCTATCTATGCAGGTAAGAAGAACCTCATAATTTACTTCATTTTTAATCAATACCCATGTTCATCACATACAAAGGAAGAAACAAAAACTGAAACTAATGCAATAGCGGTCCAACTCAGATTTTCAGTAGCGTGCTCATGGCAAAACAATTCACAAAGCAAGTTTTAAACAACTAGAATCATGAAGTGGTTCACATGCAGACTATAACAAAGCATATGCTACTAAATTAACTTGAAATTGACATACTTGAACAAGAAAATCGTGAGAAAAAACTCTCCATAAACCGAAGAAATAAGGCGCAGCATCGATGGCAATTCGTTGGTCTGGCTTCGCTTCATGGTGGCACTGGCCGAACGGTGATGACACGCTAAACGATGGGAAGGCGGAATCTGCTGCACTTCCTCGAGGTTCAAGCAGTCATGAGGGGAAGCATCGGAGGGAGGCAAGGCGGCGCAAACGTCAGGTGATGGTTGCGAGCGCCAGATGACAGTGAAGGCGAGGTTCGATAGGGCTTGCGGTGGCTCCGAAGACCCAGTGGAGACATGAATTTTCGATTTGGCGAAGGAAGCAAATTAGGGAAAAACAAATTTGGATTTGGGATTTTATCCTTTCGGTTGAAATAAATAAAAGAAAGGAGGAATAAAATAGAATAAAGGAGAGGAGGGGGTTAAGAAAGAGGACACGATACGTTAAGAAAGAGGACACGATACAGTATACGGGGAAGGACGCGTAGTGTAATTACGGAAAAAAGAAAACACACGAAAAAATCATGGTAATCAAGGAAAGTGCCAAAATGCTTTAAATAAATATATTTTCAAAGTATGAAAACTATAAGCCATACTATGTATATATCATATTAGTGTATATATTTCAAATACATGACTAAGATTTTTTTTTAATTCAGAACCAAATATGATTACACAAGATTATGTAAATATAATTCTAAAAAAAAATGAAAATCAAATTTATAAATTGTCAAACAATATATTTCTAATGTTTAAAATATTACCAATGTTTGATTCAAACATAAAAATTTAAATTTACTCTTACCCAATCGATTCAAAACCAAAATTAAAAATAAACTAGATTAGATTGAATTCATATTTTCAACGTCAAAACCATACATCGATTATCGTTATAGTCAATTGATCGCGTAGACTGAAGGAATGACTTAGATGTTTCTCGTTCTCCAATTAATTAGACGTATTCATATTTTCCCAAGACTTAATTGTTCTATACTTTGCGTTTATTCTAACGAACAAATACTAACTGTAATTTATCGTTTTACGCTATATATTTCAAACAACATTCAAGCTCAATTATTCAATAGAAATTTTTGTACACGCTTACAACATAAATTAATATTTCATGTTTCAACTTTGAGTTAAGATTACAAATATTCAGTTAAACGTTAAATCTAAAATCAACTTCTTATTCTAAAACGCTGGAATTACCAGTTCGTTACATTCTCCCCCACTCAGCGCTTTTCGTCCTCGAAAAGGAAACATCGTAAAAAAAATTAAGTCTACATACATAATTTTATGAAAACCTTTACTTAGTTTGAACTTGACAAAAAGAAAATTAAGTTATAGAAATTTAGAACTCAAAATTTTTCTAACATCCGGCTTTTACGGAAAATTTCGGTAGCACCTCCCCTACACAGTTTGATCGGGAAAATTTTCCCGTACGCAAAGCAACAAAAACACGAGATATACATCTCATCTATACGATGAGGCATCCCTGAACCAGGGGAAACATAAAAACAAAAACCAAATATAGTATTAAAACGATATGCGTACCTTTTATTAGCGTTTTATAAGCATGTTTGCTTGATGTTTACATTTTTAGCGCAAAAGCGAGCTCTCATGCAAAGCGCATGCCATGGCTTCCTACTAAAACACTCAACAAAAGATGAGATTCATGGTTACAGAGCAAACTCAATATAGAAAGCAAAAGCAAGTATGGTATGTAAATTTTGATGTACATGCAACAAAATTTTATTTACAACGCTAATGTCAACATTTTACATATAAACTCTTTCCATCTTTATAAACATTCACATTAACATTATTCATTCCAACTACACACACTTTACTATTGTCTAACATTATTATTCCATGTGCTTTTCATTCATAAATTTCTCTTATATCAATAGATGGTCATATAAATTATTTACTTCTCGATTCATTAAATTCACTTACCAAGTTATCATTCTTCACTTTCTTATTCGTTTAAAGGATTCACATTCATCGAATACAATTTTTTTCAATGAATTATTAACATTCATTTACAACTTAGATTCAATTTATATTCTTTCGGATTGATCTCAATAAATCCATTTAGATTGGTTTCACTCTATATTTCATAATTTTCATTCAATGTTGTATTTATTAGTGAATCGCCTCATTTCACGTTCTTGCGATTATATAAAGTTTACGCTACTCATTTACTATCAAATTTATTTATTAAACCTTCTAGAATTTTATTTCAAAATCAAAATTCCTATTTATTATTAAAACTTCAATTTATTTATAACAAAACTTAAATTTAAACTTGCAATTCTTGTTTAGGAAAAAATTTTATTTGAAAGAACGAAGTAACGAAAAGAGTATTTTATTATATTTCAAAACCGTGAACTTGCAAAAGATTTAAAAATTCTCTTTCTTAGTTTATTTGTTTAATTTTTATAAGTTTTAATTTTAGAATATTGATTTATTATTTAAATTTAGAAAATACTTGATAACTCCAAGTCTAACAAGTCTACCTCTTTTCTTAAAGAAATTTAGCCATATATTGTACCGACGCATGTCTAAAAATCCCCAAGTACTAAATATATACTTGTTTCAACTCCCAGTGAAAATACTTAAAATCTTAAAAAAAAATCCTCGAGAAGTTTTCCCCATGACAAGGCATAGGGACTGCCTATCGTATGCGATAATATCGATAAATAAGACTGCTCCGGACACCTAAAGCAGACCATCGTCAAGGGTTCTCAAGCGAATGTTACATCACGGTTTTCGTCCGGACACGGACCCCCAAGTACAAAATCGTGAAGCACATATATCTCACGGTTTTCATCTAGACAAGGACACCGTATATGCCTAGGTTGCTCATCCATAAATATCATCACCGTAGGATCTCAAGCGAAGCGTACATCACGACTTTCATCCAGACACGGACCTCCAAGTACAAAATCGCAGAGCACATATATCTCACGGTTTCCATCCAGACGCGGACACCATATATGCCTAGGTTACTTACCCTAAATCATACACCCTTCTTTAGTCACGGGTTACTCGAATCCATGAAAATATCAAATCATTTCATATCCCGAAGTCATAAATCATTTCGTAACAATAATTCGCAAATATTTTCAATCATAGTATTGGTGTCTTTCAAATACTTCAAATATCAGGATTCAAGTCATCGAAATTTCTTAGTTCATAAGTCAATTTATAAACTATTCATCATATCCAAAATAGTTGGAAACCATTTCGTTCGAATAAAATTTTCAACTTCCAAACGTACAATTTATGTTTTCCATCTCTTCGAAATCAATGATCTTATTCAAAAGCTTCAAGCCTTTTAAATTCTCTAAATCCAGGACTTTAAGATTCATTATATAAGATTTCCAGTTCCACATCATTATATTTCAAATCAATGATTTCGAATCTCATACTTATATAATTTATATATACAAATTTCAAATACTAAAATATTCATATATCGACAGTCTTCAAAATTCTCCTTTCAAGACCAAATTTAATTAATTTCGGAACGATTCGAGTATTCAATATCATTTCGAAATTTAAGTTCACATTCACAAATTGATTCATTATCAACATTCATATTCAATTTGGATTTCACATTACAACTATCGATATTCAATTGAGTCTTTACTTTCAATCATTTTGGATCTTAATTTGTTCGAATTGGATATATACTTTATCAAAATAACTAGGTTACATAAAAGTAATTTTAGAAAAATAGTAGATTAATATAAAATTAGGTTGAATAAATAGATAGATGTTTAAAATGGGTTTAAAATAAATAGATATGTTTTGTAAAATAACTAGTTTGATATACAATAGATTTAATTAAATAGATAGCTTTGGAAAATAAATTAAATGATTATGTAAGTTTGCAAATGGTTTTGAAATAAATAGATAGGTTTATGAAAAGTAAGTTTGAAAATTTTGTTTGAAAACAAAGATAAGCAGGCTTGTAATGAAATAACATAAATAAGTCTAATACCATAATTTCAAATAAAATAGTTTATAATGAATACTACCTTAAAAAAGAATCCAACCTGAATCAATTATCCAAAATTCAAATTCTTAACTATTTTCAGTTTCCAAATTCCGAGATTAACTCACTTTAACCTCAAACCTCAAATTTCATTCATTTACAATTTAGTCGGACCCAAGGTTCAAATTAGCTCGATACTTGAGTTTCCTTTTTCTTCTTTAATTTCAATCAGGTTCAAAACTCAAATATCAATTTAAATTATACTCCAAATTGAATTATTCAAATTTTCATTCAAGTTCCTTTGAGCTTATAAAATATAACTCAAAATTCAAATCTCGCTTTTAAAATATTCAAATTTATTCAATAAACCGAAA
The DNA here is from genome assembly GCA_030737875.1 of Allium sativum. Taxonomy (NCBI): domain Eukaryota; kingdom Viridiplantae; phylum Streptophyta; class Magnoliopsida; order Asparagales; family Amaryllidaceae; genus Allium; species Allium sativum. Next base: position 1,048,614,288 of record CM060922.1, read on the forward strand.
AATCAAACTTCTACTCAGTTCAATTGAGATTTAGATTCGATAGTTTTCTTCGAGATATCCATTCGAGGTATACATATTATATTATTCTAATACAATAGGATGTACATCATTCAACTCATACTCAAGATTCAATTCCGGGTTTTTCTATTGATTATTCAAAATATACATATTTACATATCACATCACGTTTCAAAAATCAAACTTCGTTTGAACAAAGCTACCAAAGCGGTCTCCCCCACTTTGAGACTCGAAAATAAATTCCAATGACGAAAAATTATCATTGAAATTATTTCCTAGCAATAAAATGGGTTCTCCATTCGTATTTTCCTTTTGAAAATATTTCAGAAAGTTCCTTTAAACATTTTGAAAATACTAGTATATACCACTAGTTTTTTTTCAAAACCTTAGAAATCAATATCAAAAATTTCCGGAATTAAATTCTCAAGTTTAGTCATATGATCTTCTTTGTTATGACTTCCTTCATCTTATTCCACAATTTATCTTAATTTGGAATTCACTTCTTATTTTTATTTTAATGGTTTGACATTCTTCCATTCATTTCAACTAAATTTCAACAGCCATTTATTCTTACAACAAGCATTTTCAAAACACTCGATTCAAATTCCATTAGTAAATAATTAATTTATTCTCTTAGCTTATATTCATATTTTTGACAACCACGGTAACTCGACAATGGATTTCGACAAAGGATTCAAAGATAAGAATTTTGACAGTTTCAAAATTTCAAGCATGTGAAAACCCGTAACTTCCCCGTAAAGGAAAGTGTCGGATAGTTCGAGAACAAACCACAACAGAACACATATCAAAGAACATTTCATTGTATATTACAACAATGCATCAGATTACAAGAATATACAGAGTATGAATAAATATTACACAGAAATATCAGAGATTTAAATTACATTTAAATACATCGCAGCGGAAAATAATACAATACACAACTAGAATGAGATATACGGATACAAAGCTTTCCGGATATCGTTCCAGCTGTAAACCAGGATCCTGTGAATATAAATCTGCAAAACTAAAACTACTAGCTGCCCGTGTCAAAATAAGGGCACCCCGAGTTTAGGTTAAAACAATAAACTCCAGGTCAGTCATGTGACTGGTGTGAGAACTAAAACAGTTATTAATCTTTATTTTAAATCATTAGGTAAATCAAGGGACCACGCCGTATAACACGGAACGGGTTTCCTCCCAAGAATACCAGTGCATAAACAAACAGCGCAATGCTAAATAGAGAAAAATGAAGCTGTTATAAGACCCAGGTCCTATCACACAATGCAACGCAAGCCGGGGGATAGGGTTTTCCCTTATAACAGCCAAAGAATGCTTGATACGTTTTAAAACAAATCATTTGATACTATAATAAGTGTATAGTGTATAAAACAACTTCAAATCATAAGTATCAATCATAGGCGGCATGGGTACCATATATCATGTCGCCATATATAGGTCTACAATTAAAACCGCAATTGTCACGTATTTGGAAATTGGATTTCCGTCTATGAACCGAGGCAAAAGATAGTCCTCAACCGATTCGAGACAATCTAGCCCATGTCTCAGGATCAGAGCTCGAGTGACCCTTGGAGCGACAGGGCCGGTCCACCGATGTGGATTAAAATGCCTGAACACTACGTTTCCCCACCCTTTAGGGCGTAAATGAGCCAACTAAATGACTCCATCGGTTCGAGAACGACCGATCAATCCGAGGCGCCTCGCAACAGCAACAACCACATAAGTCAAACTCGTCAGGGCGTGTAAAACCACTGACGCCACTTTTTATCTAGAAGGAAACGCATGCCCTCCCTGAGGTCCGTCTCCCGTTTTTGGTTCATACCGGGTGTGAAACACGCGAGGTAAACGTTACACAAAGCTATGCCACAAAGGCCATGCTTTGATCATCACCACAAGACTTTGCTTTTCAACAGAAGTCTCGATCAATTGCCACTTAGGCATGCCACACAGGCAATTCACTCCATGCGTTTGATATCCATCAATATATAACCCCTGAGCTCGTACGTCTCAGAGAAGGGCGTTAAGCAAGAGAATAAATTCTCCGCCGCCAAACAGATATATATTTAATAGGGATCAATCACACGGACTAAAATCCAATGTCAGACACACAGTCCATTTACAAGTCCGTTCTGGGTCTGAACGAAACCGGAGGCACCTAGTACCCCGCATATCCATCGATCTCCAAGTACGTCTGGACGATCACTAACTGTTTCCATCTTCTTGGGTGTACAGCCCAATCAAGATCATCAGTAATTACCCAAACGACGTGAAGACCTCCGGTCTTCGACCATCGTCTTCATCTTCGACTTATCGTCGTATCAGTTATTCAGAATGGGATAAACCCGGTCTTTCCGAATAACTCGCGTATATTTTGAATAAGTGTTACACAAACACAACATACGCCTCATTCCAATTCATTAGTCACTAACCGTAAATTAATCAAGAGAATAATTCCCCAAATATTAACCCCGAAGGCCGAAACCAACATCAGATCAATATCCAGAAAACCATTCTGCTTGGCTAACCAACAGTTAGTTTCTAAATTTCACATTCATAGGGAAAGGTTCAAATTAATTTTATCCAAGATAAATTCCTTGAATTTATTCTTTATTCTATTTTTGAATCTCAATTCAAACTAGTCGGGATTAGCGAACCTTACCGAAGTAATCATTTGTTTTAATTTCCCAATCCCAACCTATTTATCCCATGAAGTAAAACTGGTAATACTTCATATCTAACACCACAGTGTTATCGGTAAATTCAATTACCATTTCACGTTCAAATCTAATTAAAGATTTAACTATCGCCTGGAGCAAAACTGGTGATGCTCCATTTTCGATCTTTTCAATCTAATTAAAGATTCATTAAAACCCCACTTAGTTTTAATCTTTGACTGGGTTAAAGAATCAGTGTCATTTAAAAACACGGTTCACGATAAACCCAAAATCACATTCATTAATCATCGGGTTAAAGAACGAGTGTTATTTAAAACACTGTTCACGATAAACCCAAAAATCATTCCATTAATTATCGGGTTAAAGAACAAGTGTTATTTAAAACACTGTTCACGATAAACCCAAAAATCATTCCATTAATTATCGAGTTAAAGAACAAGTGTTATTTAAAACACTGTTCACGATAAACCCAAAAATCATTCCATTAATTATCGGGTTAAAGAACAAGTGTTATTTAAAACACCGTTCACGATAAACCCAAAAATCAATACCAATTCAATTCCAATTAAATATCATTTAATTGGTACACTTCATTAAATCTAAATAAAAAGATTTAATCTTTTCTCAACTGGGTTCAAGAACAGTGTTAGTGAAGACACCATTCACGACAAACCCAAATCACATTTGATATTAAATACAAGACTCTGAATAGAAAATATCCCGGCTTATATTCAATATCAAATTCTACGATTAACAAATGTCGTATTGGAAATAACGATATAAATATATATATCTTTCAAATTTCCATAACAACATCTGCATAATCCCGAATTCCAACATCGAAATATTCCGAAGACAATTTCGATTCAAATCCACTCCAATGCAATCATTGGAAATTCTGGTTATTTTTAAAACCCTTTTCATATTCAATTTATTTATTTAAAAATAAATAGAATTATATTTCTAGTTCAAAACTAGTTCATTTCGATAAAAATCTATTTTTATCTTTTCAAATATGGAGTTTTTCATCCCAAATCTTCACAAATCATTTCTTATGATTTTACACAAATTATTACTATTTTTAATAATTTTATCAAGGCCCGTACAGTCGATTTCCATCAACGGCCATCGAACTGCACTTACAGCGACCTTTTTCAAATTTGATTTGGACATAATTCCAAATCCAACCGTTAGATTTCTAATTTCTAATATTCGTTAGAAAGCTCTTTTCGATACGAACCCAACGGTTCCGGTTTTAGGAGAATCCGACGGTCGGATCTCCCGCAATGTCCGTTTGAAATAAATGGTCGAAATTCACGAACAGCCGCGGCGCGGCGCGTTCTATACAGGCCATTATATTATATATATAATATATATAATATATATTTCGTCGTTTTCTATTTAAAACGAATTATATAAATAGTTTTAAAATTCGTTTCAAAAGCAATTTCAACTTCCTTTTTCAATTCAAATCAAAATTGAATTCCTCTTTATAAATTCGTTTTAGAATTCATTTCTATTCAATTCAAATTTCAATTCAATTTGAATTCATTTCAATTTGCTTTCAATTCAATTTGAATTCGTTTTCAATTCATTTCGAAATCGTTTTCAATTCATTTCATTTCGAAATCGTTTTCAATTCATTTCATTTCGAAATCGTTTTCAATTCATTTCATTTCGAAATCGTTTTCAATTCATTTCATTTCGAAATCGTTTTCATATAATTATAAATATTCTAACGACGACGCATATAATATATACGCTCGAATTATATTCAAAATAAATTTTCTCGTCGATATTATTTAAAATAATCTATTTTAAATATTCAAAATTCACTAAAATGGCCAAAATAAAAATTTCAAACTGGCTCGCATTTTACGGGTTGTTACAAAGCACGAATGGTTCGAATTCGATAAGCGAAAGATGATGTCAGATCGAGGGAAAACAAACACAACAAGCAAAGCGACAAAATTTATATTTCCAGACACTCAATCAAGTTCAATTTTATTCCAAATTAATTTCAATTTTTATCCCAATTGTGACGGCAAGGAATTTCGCCCGGTCCGAACCAGTCGCTAAACCGACCCAGACCGTTCGAAATGCCCTATCGTTTGAGAACAGGACAAATCAGAACGCATACAGAAGAACATTTCACTGTATATTACAACAATGCATCAGATTACAAGAATATACAGAGTATAAATGAATAAATATTACACAGAAATATCAGAGATTTAAATTACATTTAAATACATCGCAGCGGAAAATAATACAATACACAACTAGAAGTAGATATACGGATACAAAGCTTTCCGGATATCGTTCCAGCTGTGAACCAGGATCCTGTAAATATAAATCTGCAAAACCGAAACTACTAGCTGTCCGTGTCAAAATAGGGGCACCCAGAGTTTAGGTTAAAACAATAAACTCCAGGTCAGTCATGTGACTGGTGTGAGAACTAAAACAGTTATTAATCTTTATTTTAAATCATTAGGTAAATCAAGGGACCACGCCGTATAACACGGAACGGGTTTCCTCCCAAGAATACCAGTGCATAAAACAAACAGCGCAATGCTAAATAAAGAAAAAATGAAGCTGTTATAAGACCCAGGTCCCATCACACAATGCAACGCAGTCGAGGATAGGGTTTTCCCTTATAACAGCCAAAGAATGCTTGATACGTTTAAAACAAATCATTTGATACTATTATAAGTGCATAGTGTATAAAACAACTTCAAATCATAAGTATCAATCATAGGCGGCATAAGCGCCCCATCCCACTATGTCGCCATATATAGGATATACAATCAAAACCGCAAAGTCTCGTATTTGGAAATTGGATTTCCATCTATGAACCGAGGCAAAAGATAGTCCTCAACCGATTCGAGACTGTCTAGCCCGAGCCTCAGGAACAGCCGCAACTGCCCCTTGGAGCGACAGGGCCGGTCCACACGGAGTGGATTATTATGCCTGAACAATACGTCTCCCCACCCTATGGGGTGTAAGTCTGGTCCGTCAGCCGACCAGAATGCATTCGGCCGAAACCGATATAACCGAGGCGCCTCGCAACCGCAACAACCACATAAGTCAAACTCGTCAGGGCGTGTAAAACCACTGACGCCACTTCTAGCTAGAAAGAAACGCATGTCCTCCCTGAGGTCCGTCTCCCGTTTTTGGTTCATACCGGGTGTGAAACACGCGAGGTAAACGTTACACAAAGCTACGCCACAAAGGCCGTGCTTTGATCATCACCACAAGACTTTGCTTTTCAACAGAAGCCTTGATCATTTGCATCTTAGCATGCCACACAGGCAAACCATCCTATGCAACCGATATCAGTCACACAGAATGAAATCCGATGTCAGACACACAGTCCATTTACAAGTCCGTTCTGGGTCTGAACGAAACCGGAGGCACCTAGTACCCCGCATATCCATCGATCTCCAAGTACGTCTGGACGATCACTAACTGTTTCCATCTTCTTGGGTGTACAGCCCAATCAAGATCATCAGTTATCACCCAAACGACGTGAAGACTTCCGGTCTTCGACCATCGTCTTCATCTTCGACTTATCGTCGTATCAGTTATTCAGAATGGGATAAACCCGGTCTTCCCGAATAACTCGCGTATATTTTATAAAAGTGTTACACAAACACAACATACGCCTCATTCCAATTCATTAGTCACTAACCGTAAATTAATCAAGAGAATAATTCCCCAAATATTAACCCCGAAGGCCGAAACCAACATCAGATCAATATCCAGAAAACCATTCTGCTTGGCTAACCGACAGTTAGTTTCTAAATTTCACATTCATAGGGAAAGGTTCCCATTAATTTTATCAGAGATAAATTCTTGAATTTATTCTTTAATCTATTTTTGAATATCAATTCAAACTAGTCGGGATTAGCGAACCTTACCGAAGTAATCATTTGTTTTAATTTCCCAATCCCAACCTATTCATCTCATGAAGTAAAACTGGTAATACTTCATATCTAACACCACAGTGTTATCGGTAAATTCAATTACCATTTCACGTTCAAATCTAATTAAAGATTTAACTATCGCCTGGAGCAAAACTGGTGATACTCCATTTTCGATCATTTCAATCTAATTAAAGATTCATTAAAACTCCACTTAGTTTTAATCGTTAACTGGGTTAAAGAATCCGTGTCATTTAAAAACACGGTTCACGATAAACCCAAAGTCACATTCATTAATTATCGGGTTAAAGAATAAGTGTTATTTAAAACACTGTTCACGATAAACCCAAAAATCAATATCAATTCAATTCCAATTAAATATTATTTAATTGGCACACTTCATTAAATCTAAATAAAAAGATTTAATCTTTTCTCGACTGGGTTCAAGAACAGTGTTAGTGAAGACACCATTCACGACAAACCCAAATCACATTTGATATTCAATACAAGGCTCTGAATAGAAAATATCCCGGCTTATATTCAATATCAAATTCTACGATTAACAAATGTCGTATTGGAAATAACGATATAAATATATATCTTTCAAATTTCCATAACAACACCTGTATAATCACGAATTCCAACATCGAAATATTCCGAAGACAATTTCGATTCAAATCCACTCCAATGCAATCATTGGAAATTTTGGTTATTTTTAAAACCCTTTTCAAATTCAATTTATTTATTTAAAAATAAATAGAATTATAATTCTAGTTCAAAACTAGTTCATTTCGATAAAAATCTATTTTTATCTTTTCAAATATGGAGTTTTTCATCCCAATTCTTTCTAAATCATTTCTTATGATTTTACATAAATTATTACTATTTTTAATAATTTTATCAAGGCCCGTACAGTCGATTTCCATCAATGGCCATCGAACTGCACTTACAGCGACCTTTTTCGAATTTGATTTGGACATAATTCCAAATCCAACCGTTAGATTTCAAATTTCTAATATTAGTTAGAAAGCTCTTTTCGATACGAACCCAACGGTTCCGGTTTTAGGAGAATCCGACGGTCGGATCTCCCGTAATGTCCGTTTGAAATAAATGGTCGAAATTCGCGAACTGCCGCGGCGCGGCGCGTTCTATTCAGGCCATTATATTATATATATAATATATATTTCGTCGATTTCTATTTAAAACGAATTATATAAATAGTTTTGAATTCGTTTCAAAAACATTTTCAACTTCCTTTTCAATTCAAATCAAAATTGAATTCTTCTTTATAAATTCGTTTTAAAATTCATTTCAATTCAATTCAAATTTCAATTCAATTTGAATTCAATTCATTTCGAAATCGTTTTCAATTCAATTCATTTCGAAATCGATAAAATCGATATAAATATCGTTCACGTCAAAATGGCGTCAATCTAATCAACACGGCTTCATAAATTTCTATTTTCAAATATTCTATTTCAAATATTTCTTTTTTTTTCAAAATAGTTGTTATTATCAAAATATTTCGTTCAACACATGACCAATCTCAATGAATGAGTACTGTCAACACATGAACTTTTATTTTATAATATTCTTTATTTTTCAAATTGGAATGAGGCCCAATCAATTACCATATAAAGTTAATTATATGGATTTTCATACAACACATGTATATAATGACATTGAAAATAATCAACCATCAACCAAAGTGCACTACACTGTATAAGCATCAAATATAGATATTCAACGCTTATAACAGCCTGTCAATCAATCGATCGACATATTTAATCAATCAGGATGAGTGAACTTCAAATTTCATCCTAACACCCGTGTGGGGTTTCAAACAATCAAACACAGATTTTTATTCGTGCAGTTGGGCGATGTGTAAAATTTATCGTCCCAATCAATGTCATTCAAATAGGTGTACATAAACAAACCGTCCGGTTTATAAATGAATATTTTATTTTATTCACTTCACGTTAAAAATTATATTTTTAACGCTAAAACATTTTATTCCAACCTATGAATTTCTATTCAATTCATTTACACAATAAAATGATATTTTTATTTTTCTAACATATTTTAGAAAATTTCGGCGGCATAACGGCACGATACTAGAAACGGGACAAGGCCTAGCCTTATCCCCGGTCTAGTGAAGGCCCACGCCATTCACACATCAATCATATCAATTTTATTATGCAAACCACAAAATTTGGAGTAAGTGTCTAACCTAGCCTTACTCCTTCGCCTTATAACGGCGCACGTCTAATCCTAACCAATTTATCGATTCGATTTTTCACACCACAAACCACATTCAAACCAATATCACAATCAATAACCAAACAGCCAAACAAACAAGTCCATGGTCTGTGGACGATTGTGTCGGGTGCTACTAAACACCGTCTGCATCCTAGTATATATATATATAACTAGAAAAATAAATTGAAAGGTGAGAAATTCTCACTTATAGCTATCCTAGCTCCACGGCACTTCATTGATAGAAATCTTCATCGCTATCGCATCTTCGTCGTCTTCGTTGCCCATAGCCACTACATATGTAAAAATCGAATTTTTACTTCGTTATTCAATTTATAAAAATCGAATTTTTAGTTAGCTATTCAATATATAAAAATCGAATTTTTATTTCAAAGTTCAATATACAAAAATCGAATTTTTAGTTAGCTATTCAATATATAAAAATCGAATTTTTATTTCAAAGTTCAATATATAAAAATCGAATTTTTACTTCGCTATTCAATATATAAAAATCGAATTTTTAGTTCGCTATTCAATATATAAAAATCGAATTTTTAGTTCGCTATTCAATATATAAAAATCGAATTTTTAGTTCGCTATTCAATATATAAAATTCGAATTTTTAGTTCGCTATTCAATATATAAAAATCGAATTTTTAGTTCGCTACGCCATATATAAAAATCCTATTTTTCATAACTTTACAACATAATTAAAAATTCAGTTTTTAACTCTTTTTAAAAATTCAGTTTTAAAATCTTTGAAAAAAAACAGTTTTTCTCTTTTTAAAAATTTCAGTTTTAAAATCTTTAAAATTTTCAGTTTTACATTCCTAATTAAAAACACAGTTTTAATCTTTATAAACAAATCAGTTTTCACCTCATAAAAAATCAGTTTTAATCCACATAAAAAAAAACAGTTTAATCTTTTTATAAAAACAGTTTCAATCTTTAAACAAAATCAGTTTCCTTTTCGAAATAAAATCAGTTTTTAAATTATGTTAAAATCAGTTTTTTAAAGACATAAAAATCAGTTTTTTTTCCTATCATTTAAAAATCGGTTTTCTTTTTAAATAAAAATAAAAATAAAGTAAATAAATTAAAAACTTACAGCATTTTGAAGAAAAGGGGGGGTTCGGCGGCTTCAGCATTGCGTGCGAGGGGGCTTCGGTGGGCTCGTCGAGGGAGGGGGGGCTTCGGTGGGTTCGTCGAGGGAGGGGGGAGGTTCGGCGATGGGCGGCGGCGCTTCAGGGGGGGGCGGCTGTCGATATCTAGGGTTTTTTTTTTTTTTTTGATTTCATCTGTTCGAATGAAACAACGGGGGGGGGCCAGAGGGAATATAGGAGAGAGATTTTTTTTTTTTATTAATTTATTTATTTTATCCTAAAGAGTTGACTTTCAATTACGACCTCGAAACGAGGCCCACCGCCTGTCGTCCATAGCGTTTTACCCTCATTCCGAACACAATGGGATATGTATCGCAAGCTGATTCGATTGTTACAATCAGTTTCCGTTAAATTTACATTTAAATCACTATATTGAATTTTAAACGTACATTTCAAATTACCGGGGTCACATACTAACTAGAAAAATTCTAGAAAAATATTTTCTAGCTTCGTATTGACGATACGGTCCTAACAAAACTAGTTTCGTTGAATTCTGAGACCGTTGGAAAAATGGCCAATTTCCAGTCGATTAAAATCAACTGAAACTGGTCAAACGCGTTTTCCTTTGCCACGCTCACATATCGATTCGAAAAATTATGAAATTTGGAATCTAGCAATAACTTAACACTGCGGATCCAACAAAAGTGGTTTCGTTGAAATCCGAGGTCGTTTGCAAAATTGCTATTTTTAAGGGCCTTATATATATAAAAATATATATAAATTCCACAGCGACTATTTCTAATTTTAAACTGGACATATCTTATCATTTCTACAATGAAATCTCAGTTTGTTAACTTCGTTACAAAGATATAGTTATACAGATTCAAATATTTCTTGTTTCGTTCAATTCTGACTTATATTGAATTCTGTATATCCATTTGAAATTAGAAATCGAATTTTCGAACTACCGCGCCATTTTCAATTCCTTTTATAATTATATATAATTATTATATATTCTAACGACGACGTATATAATATATACGTTCAAATTATATTCAAATTAAATTTCTCGTCGATATTATTTAAAATAATCTATTTTAAATATTCAAAATTCGCTAAAATCGCCAAAATAAAAATTTCAAACTGGCTCGCATTTTACGGGTTGTTACAATCTCCCCCACTTAAAACTTTTCGTCCCCGAAAAGGAACAAAGTCGAAAGTGGTTTGATAATTCAACTTTACGCTCGGTCTGGCTTTCGTTCTCCAACTTTTCAGTTTCTGAGAATTTTCAAAATTTCAAAAATTTGGCTAACACCCTAAATTTTCGAAAAATTTCGCCATAACCTCCCCTGCACCGGGAGCATCGGGGAATTTCAAATAGCTTCCCCAGTCCTTCAGATCTCAAAAAGAAAAAGAAAAAGCCAAGCGGCTAGCCAATAGGCTCACAAAATCATCATCACCCAAACAAAACAGGAAATTATGTAGTAAACATGTACCTATTTGTCGGGCAAACAAATTTTATTCTCTGCTCTAGCCTCCTTGCTATGACCTGTTCAATGTAAGTACAAGTATATGCAAGCAAATGCGACCAAATTTCAATACAATTCAATATTTGGTTCGATTAGGCATAATAGTTCAAAATTAGCAAACAAATAAACAATCAACACAAACATCAATCAATTAGTGAATTTAACGTTTCAAATTCATAATTTTGATACATATACAAAAAATCATGTTTTGGTGCCAAATCACAACAATGTATTCTAGCTATATTAGTTTTGGTTCTCACACCAGTCTAATGGAAATATATAGAAAATCACACCTTCGAAACTCGAATACCAATTCTGATGATGTCTAGACTATCATCAGAATCGTCTCCGGGCGACTAGAGTGTGACTCTATATCTATCCAATATATTAAAACTTCAAATACACGTGGATCAGACGTATACGCAAAGTCTATATATACTGGACTGTCCAAATTCAAACATAATAACTAATCATATACGAATAGTTGATTTAAATTTTCAAAACAAAATTTGTTTTCATTTTTATTTTTCAAAATTTACTCTTCACACTCGTTCTAGGATACTACTGATCCCATCTCTAACGAGTCACTCTCATTGGATATTGCTAATCCAATATCTGATGAATTCTTTCGTACGGTTCTAATGTGCCTTGTTCTCTGCTTTGTAAACCAAAGCTCTGATACCAACTGTGACGGCAAGGAATTTCGCCCGGTCCGAACCAGTCGCTAAACCGACCCAGACCGTTCGAAATGCCCTATCGTTTGAGAACAGGACAAATCAGAACGCATACAGAAGAACATTTCACTGTATATTACAACAATGCATCAGATTACAAGAATATACAGAGTATAAATGAATAAATATTACACAGAAATATCAGAGATTTAAATTACATTTAAATACATCGCAGCGGAAAATAATACAATACACAACTAGAAGTAGATATACGGATACAAAGCTTTCCGGATATCGTTCCAGCTGTGAACCAGGATCCTGTGAATATAAATCTGCAAAACCGAAACTACTATCTGCCCGTGTCAAAATAGGGGCACCCAGAGTTTAGGTTAAAACAATAAACTCCAGGTCAGTCATGTGACTGGTGTGAGAACTAAAACAGTTATTAATCTTTATTTTAAATCATTAGGTAAATCAAGGGACCACGCCGTATAACACGGAACGGGTTTCCTCCCAAGAATACCAGTGCATAAAACAAACAGCGCAATGCTAAATAAAGAAAAAATGAAGCTGTTATAAGACCCAGGTCCCATCACACAATGCAACGCAGTCGAGGATAGGGTTTTCCCTTATAACAGCCAAAGAATGCTTGATACGTTTAAAACAAATCATTTGATACTATTATAAGTGCATAGTGTATAAAACAACTTCAAATCATAAGTATCAATCATAGGCGGCATAAGCGCCCCATCCCACTATGTCGCCATATATAGGATATACAATCAAAACCGCAAAGTCTCGTATTTGGAAATTGGATTTCCATCTATGAACCGAGGCAAAAGATAGTCCTCAACCGATTCGAGACTGTCTAGCCCGAGCCTCAGGAACAGCCGCAACTGCCCCTTGGAGCGACAGGGCCGGTCCACACGGAGTGGATTATTATGCCTGAACAATACGTCTCCCCACCCTATGGGGTGTAAGTCTGGTCCGTCAGCCGACCAGAATGCATTCGGCCGAAACCGATATAACCGAGGCGCCTCGCAACCGCAACAACCACATAAGTCAAACTCGTCAGGGCGTGTAAAACCACTGACGCCACTTCTAGCTAGAAAGAAACGCATGTCCTCCCTGAGGTCCGTCTCCCGTTTTTGGTTCATACCGGGTGTGAAACACGCGAGGTAAACGTTACACAAAGCTACGCCACAAAGGCCGTGCTTTGATCATCACCACAAGACTTTGCTTTTCAACAGAAGCCTTGATCATTTGCATCTTAGCATGCCACACAGGCAAACCATCCTATGCAACCGATATCAGTCACACAGAATGAAATCCGATGTCAGACACACAGTCCATTTACAAGTCCGTTCTGGGTCTGAACGAAACCGGAGGCACCTAGTACCCCGCATATCCATCGATCTCCAAGTACGTCTGGACGATCACTAACTGTTTCCATCTTCTTGGGTGTACAGCCCAATCAAGATCATCAGTTATCACCCAAACGACGTGAAGACTTCCGGTCTTCGACCATCGTCTTCATCTTCGACTTATCGTCGTATCAGTTATTCAGAATGGGATAAACCCGGTCTTCCCGAATAACTCGCGTATATTTTATAAAAGTGTTACACAAACACAACATACGCCTCATTCCAATTCATTAGTCACTAACCGTAAATTAATCAAGAGAATAATTCCCCAAATATTAACCCCGAAGGCCGAAACCAACATCAGATCAATATCCAGAAAACCATTCTGCTTGGCTAACCGACAGTTAATTTCTAAATTTCACATTCATAGGGAAAGGTTCCCATTAATTTTATCAGAGATAAATTCTTGAATTTATTCTTTAATCTATTTTTGAATATCAATTCAAACTAGTCGGGATTAGCGAACCTTACCGAAGTAATCATTTGTTTTAATTTCCCAATCCCAACCTATTCATCTCATGAAGTAAAACTGGTAATACTTCATATCTAACACCACAGTGTTATCGGTAAATTCAATTACCATTTCACGTTCAAATCTAATTAAAGATTTAACTATCGCCTGGAGCAAAACTGGTGATACTCCATTTTCGATCATTTCAATCTAATTAAAGATTCATTAAAACTCCACTTAGTTTTAATCGTTAACTGGGTTAAAGAATCCGTGTCATTTAAAAACACGGTTCACGATAAACCCAAAGTCACATTCATTAATTATCGGGTTAAAGAATAAGTGTTATTTAAAACACTGTTCACGATAAACCCAAAAATCAATATCAATTCAATTCCAATTAAATATTATTTAATTGGCACAATTCATTAAATCTAAATAAAAAGATTTAATCTTTTCTCGACTGGGTTCAAAAACAGTGTTAGTGAAGACACCATTCACGACAAACCCAAATCACATTTGATATTCAATACAAGGCTCTGAATAGAAAATATCCCGGCTTATATTCAATATCAAATTCTACAATTAACAAATGTCGTATTGGAAATAACGATATAAATATATATCTTTCAAATTTCCATAACAACACCTGTATAATCACGAATTCCAACATCGAAATATTCCGAAGACAATTTCGATTCAAATCCACTCCAATGCAATCATTGGAAATTTTGGTTATTTTTAAAACCCTTTTCAAATTCAATTTATTTATTTAAAAATAAATAGAATTATAATTCTAGTTCAAAACTAGTTCATTTCGATAAAAATCTATTTTTATCTTTTCAAATATGGAGTTTTTCATCCCAATTCTTTCTAAATCATTTCTTATGATTTTACATAAATTATTACTATTTTTAATAATTTTATCAAGGCCCGTACAGTCGATTTCCATCAATGGCCATCGAACTGCACTTACAGCGACCTTTTTCGAATTTGATTTGGACATAATTCCAAATCCAACCGTTAGATTTCAAATTTCTAATATTAGTTAGAAAGCTCTTTTCGATACGAACCCAACGGTTCCGGTTTTAGGAGAATCCGACGGTCGGATCTCCCGTAATGTCCGTTTGAAATAAATGGTCGAAATTCGCGAACTGCCGCGGCGCGGCGCGTTCTATTCAGGCCATTATATTATATATATAATATATATAATATATATTTCGTCGATTTCTATTTAAAACGAATTATATAAATAGTTTTGAATTCGTTTCAAAAACATTTTCAACTTCCTTTTCAATTCAAATCAAAATTGAATTCTTCTTTATAAATTCGTTTTAAAATTCATTTCAATTCAATTCAAATTTCAATTCAATTTGAATTCAATTCATTTCGAAATCGTTTTCAATTCAATTCATTTCGAAATCGATAAAATCGATATAAATATCGTTCACGTCAAAATGGCGTCAATCTAATCAACACGGCTTCATAAATTTCTATTTTCAAATATTCTATTTCAAATATTTCTTTTTTTTTTCAAAATAGTTGTTATTATCAAAATATTTCGTTCAACACATGACCAATCTCAATGAATGAGTACTGTCAACACATGAACTTTTATTTTATAATATTCTTTATTTTTCAAATTGGAATGAGGCCCAATCAATTACCATATAAAGTTAATTATATGGATTTTCATACAACACATGTATATAATGACATTGAAAATAATCAACCATCAACCAAAGTGCACTACACTGTATAAGCATCAAATATAGATATTCAACGCTTATAACAGCCTGTCAATCAATCGATCGACATATTTAATCAATCAGGATGAGTGAACTTCAAATTTCATCCTAACACCCGTGTGGGGTTTCAAACAATCAAACACAGATTTTTATTCGTGCAGTTGGGCGATGTGTAAAATTTATCGTCCCAATCAATGTCATTCAAATAGGTGTACATAAACAAACCGTCCGGTTTATAAATGAATATTTTATTTTATTCACTTCACGTTAAAAATTATATTTTTAACGCTAAAACATTTTATTCCAACCTATGAATTTCTATTCAATTCATTTACACAATAAAATGATATTTTTATTTTTCTAACATATTTTAGAAAATTTCGGCGGCATAACGGCACGATACTAGAAACGGGACAAGGCCTAGCCTTATCCCCGGTCTAGTGAAGGCCCACGCCATTCACACATCAATCATATCAATTTTATTATGCAAACCACAAAATTTGGAGTAAGTGTCTAACCTAGCCTTACTCCTTCGCCTTATAACGGCGCACGTCTAATCCTAACCAATTTATCGATTCGATTTTTCACACCACAAACCACATTCAAACCAATATCACAATCAATAACCAAACAGCCAAACAAACAAGTCCATGGTCTGTGGACGATTGTGTCGGGTGCTACTAAACACCGTCTGCATCCTAGTATATATATATATAACTAGAAAAATAAATTGAAAGGTGAGAAATTCTCACTTATAGCTATCCTAGCTCCACGGCACTTCATTGATAGAAATCTTCATCGCTATCGCATCTTCGTCGTCTTCGTTGCCCATAGCCACTACATATGTAAAAATCGAATTTTTACTTCGTTATTCAATTTATAAAAATCGAATTTTTAGTTAGCTATTCAATATATAAAAATCAAATTTTTATTTCAAAGTGCAATATATAAAAATCGAATTTTTAGTTAGCTATTCAATATATAAAAATCGAATTTTTATTTCAAAGTTCAATATATAAAAATCGAATTTTTACTTCGCTATTCAATATATAAAAATCGAATTTTTAGTTCGCTATTCAATATATAAAAATCGAATTTTTAGTTCGCTATTCAATATATAAAAATCGAATTTTTAGTTCGCTATTCAATATATAAAAATCGAATTTTTAGTTCGCTATTCAATATATAAAAATCGAATTTTTAGTTCGCTATGCCATATATAAAAATCCTATTTTTCATAACTTTACAACATAATTAAAAATTCAGTTTTTAACTCTTTTTAAAAATTCAGTTTTAAAATCTTTGAAAAAAAAAACAGTTTTTCTCTTTTTAAAAATTTCAGTTTTAAAATCTTTAAAATTTTCAGTTTTACATTCCTAATTAAAAACACAGTTTTAATCTTTATAAACAAATCAGTTTTCACCTCATAAAAAATCAGTTTTAATCCACATAAAAAAAACAGTTTAATCTTTTTATAAAAACAGTTTCAATCTTTAAACAAAATCAGTTTCCTTTTCGAAATAAAATCAGTTTTTAAATTATGTTAAAATCAGTTTTTTAAAGACATAAAAATCAGTTTTTTTTCCTATCATTTAAAAATCGGTTTTCTTTTTAAATAAAAATAAAAATAAAGTAAATAAATTAAAAACTTACAGCATTTTGAAGAAAAGGGGGGGGGGTTCGGCGGCTTCAGCATTGCGTGCGAGGGGGCTTCGGTGGGCTCGTTGAGGGAGGGGGGGGCTTCGGTGGGTTCGCCGAGGGAGGGGGGAGGTTCGGCGATGGGCGGCGGCGCTTCAGGGGGGGGGGCGGCTGTCGATATCTAGGGTTTTTTTTTTTTTTTTGATTTCATCTGTTCGAATGAAACAACGGGGGGGGCCAGAGGGAATATAGGAGAGAGATTTTTTTTTTTTATTAATTTATTTATTTTATCCTAAAGAGTTGACTTTCAATTACGACCTCGAAACGAGGCCCACCGCCTGTCGTCCATAGCGTTTTACCCTCATTCCGAACACAATGGGATATGTATCACAAGCTGATTCGATTGTTACAATCAGTTTCCGTTAAATTTACATTTAAATCACTATATTGAATTTTAAACGTACATTTCAAATTACCGGGGTCACATACTAACTAGAAAAATTCCAGAAAAATATTTTCTAGCTTCGTATTGACGATACGGTCCTAACAAAACTAGTTTCGTTGAATTCTGAGACCGTTGGAAAAATGGCCAATTTCCAGTCGATTAAAATCAACTGAAACTGGTCAAACGCGTTTTCCTTTGCCACGCTCACATATCGATTCGAAAAATTATGAAATTTGGAATCTAGCAATAACTTAACACTGCGGATCCAACAAAAGTGGTTTCGTCGAAATCCGAGGTCGTTTGCAAAATTGCTATTTTTAAGGGCCTTATATATATAAAAATATATATAAATTCCACAGCGACTATTTCTAATTTTAAACTGGACATATCTTATCATTTCTACAATGAAATCTCAGTTTGTTAACTTCGTTACAAAGATATAGTTATACAGATTCAAATATTTCTTGTTTCGTTCAATTCTGACTTATATTGAATTCTGTATATCCATTTGAAATTAGAAATCGAATTTTCGAACTACCGCGCCATTTTCAATTCCTTTTATAATTATATATAATTATTATATATTCTAACGACGACGTATATTATATATACGTTCAAATTATATTCAAATTAAATTTCTCGTCGATATTATTTAAAATAATCTATTTTAAATATTCAAAATTCGCTAAAATCGCCAAAATAAAAATTTCAAACTGGCTCGCATTTTACGGGTTGTTACACCAATTCATTTGAAATTTCCGTCTACAACAATGAATACATCTCTTTATTTAGATCCCACTTATTTACTTAAGTTCGCATTACCTTATCAAAACATTTTATTGGAATTATTCAATCTTATCTCAATGATCTCCAATTTTATCTTAATTCAATCTCAAGTTCAATTCATATTCTACTTATTTATTTCGCTTTTCCATTCTAGTTCGTAATAATCTATCAAACATTTCTATTAATGTTTATCCAAACAATTCCAATTACCTATCTAAACGGTTTCAAGTATTTCTCGATGTTTAAATCGGAACCATGCAGTCATCCCATTTTCGAAACTTGAAAATAAATTTCTTATGATGTTGCAATCATCATTAGAATTATCCTCAAGCGACTAGAATGTGATTCCATATCTATCTAGTATGCATAAGACTTTGTACATACGCTGGCCAAGCGTATATTCAAAATCCGTACATACTTAACAGTCCAACTTCTACAATGATAAATATTCGAAAACTCTTATTATACGGTATATTTCGAATAATTACTCTTTCCAAAATGGTTCGTTAAATTTCAAATAATTTATATTTTCAAACTATGCTCTCTCAACAGTAATTCTTGTGTCAATTCCACTCATTATAGAGTATTGCTACTCTATCTATAATGAGCTTTTAAACCCAATAAGCTAAGCTTTGTCAAATCAAAGCTCTGATACCAACTATAATGACCTGCCTTTTTGACCATTCCAAGTCGGTATTTAAACTAACTCAGAACGCTCAAAACGACAAATAGTTATTAGCTTACTAGGTTTAAACAGAATTAAACAAAGAATCACAGTGCAATAATACTTGCAGCGGAATTTTTTTTTTTATATATACATATCAGAGATTATACAAAATATTCGGTACAGCGGAAAAATTATAATGTTTACATAAATTTTTAAAGAATATAAACTTTATGGTTTTATCGAGCACGTGGGTATGCATCTTACGTCTTCACGTTCCTCTCCAAGTGTCGGTAGCTGAACTTAAGATCTACAACACTTGTATCTGACCCGAGTGTTCCATGCAAAACACAAAACACTCGAGTAATGATTAATCATAGTTCAAGTAAATCTACTTCAATAAAAATAAATATAACAGTTAATTCAACATCAAATATGTTGTACGTAAAATAAACAATTGTATAGTATCTGGTTCTTATCAATGTGCAGTGTCTGTTCAAATCAATTTAACTAGGTGCAGATCTAGTGTAGTATCGGTTCAAGTACACAACTCACACATGCACGCACCATACGCACTGCACAAACACTTATACACGCATGCATACAAACATGTATACTCATGCACACACAGACATGCTCACACTAATAACGAAACACGCACATATCTACAAAATGCATACCTATATACAACATACATAGAACATCCATGGGCTGTTTGGTTAATTTTTTTTTAAAAAAAAATCTTTTTCATGCATCAAACTACAATTAGTGTGGAAGACTAAACTCCTCTCTCCTTTCTTTTATGCATGCACTGTACTTGGACCACACACACAAACATAAGTGCACCTAGAATATTTTTTAGACAACATGTAAATATGAATAATGCAGAACTAAAACATTGACCGGAGTAGACAAAGTCTTCTAAACAAAAGAACAAACATATGTACATGAATCAACTATTATGTTGTGCATTCAAAGGACAAAGGTCAATCTAAAATAAGCAACAGGAAAGGCCAGGTTAAACATATATATAGGATCAAATCCCAAGCTTTAGGCAACATGCAGGAGGGAAAGGACTTTCGTTGTTTTCAAAGCTATAGGATTTCATATGTTTGGAATAACAAGTGCATGGTTTAAAGCAATAGGTATGGAAAATGAGATGTCCTAGTAAGTTAAACGAGTTACACCAGGAATAGGTACAACAAGTGCGGCAAATCAAGTATTTACACAAACATATTTACATATAATTTAGGATAGATCTAAAAAGCAAGGTGATATGATGCATGCAGCAAGTAACCCAACTTGATCAAGTAAATACTAGGTGTAGTGATGAAAAACAAGCTCTTCTTCTCTTTTTCTTTTTAAACATGTAGACATGGTTATCAAAATGCATGTATATATAAATGGTTGTAAGTGTACATATGCAGGATTCATATGCAGTGAGACAACGAATCCAATTTAGACAATGACTGCATATACCGGTGCCAACTACTCCTATATCAACTTTTTAGACTTTCAATTCAACATTCATCCTATCTATGCAGGTAAGAAGAACCTCATAATTTACTTCATTTTTAATCAATACCCATGTTCATCACATACAAAGGAAGAAAGAAAAACTGAAACTAATGCAATAGCGGTCCGACTCGGATTTTCAGTAGCGTTCTCATGGCAAAACAATTCACAAATCAAGTTTTAAACAACTAGAATCATGAAGTGGTTCACATGCAGACTATAACAAAGCACATGCTACTAAATTAACTTGAAATTAGCATACTTAAACAAGAAAATCGTGAGAAAAAAACTCACCATAAACCGAAGAAATAAGGCGCAACATCGATGGCAATTCGTTGGTCTGGCTTCGCTTCACGGTGGCGCTGGCCGAACAGTGATGACAAGCTAAACGATGGGAAGGCGGAATCTGCTGCACTGCCTCGAGGTTCAAGCAGTCATGAGGGGAAGCATCGGAGGGAGGCAAGGCAGCGCAAACTTCAGGTGATGGTTGGGAGCACCAGACGATAGTGAAGACGAGGTTCGATAGGGCTTGCAGTGGCTCCAAAGACCTAGTGGAGACATGAATTTTCGATTTGGCGAACGAAGCAAATTAGGGAAAAACAAATTTGGATTTGGGATTTTATCCTTTCGGTTGGAATAAATAAAAGAAAGGAGGAATAAAATAGAATAAAGGAGAGGACGGGTTAAGAAAGAGGACACGATACGTTAAGAAAGAGGACACGATACAATATACGGGGAAGGACGCGTGGTGTAATTACAGAATAAAGCAAACACACGTAAAAATTATGGTAATCAAGGACTAGTGGAAAAATGCTTTAAACAAATATATTTTCAAAGTATGAATACCATAAGCCATACTATGTATGTACCATACTAGTGTATATATTTCAAATACATGACTAAGACTTTTTTTTAATTTTGAACCAAATATGATTACACAAGATTATGTAAATATAATTCTAAAAAAAAAAATGAAAATCAAATTTATAAATTGTCAAACAATATATTTGTACTGTTTAAAATATTACCAATGTTTGATTCAAACATAAAAATTTAAATTTACTCTTACCCAATCGATTCAAAACCAAAATTAAAAATAAACTAGATTTAGATTGAATTCATATTTTCAACGTCAAAACCATACAACGGTTATCGTTATAGTCAATTGATCGCGTAGACTGAAGGAATGACTTAGACGTTTCTCGTTATCCAATTAATTAGATGTATTCATATTTTCCCAAGACTTAATTGTTCTATATTTTGCGTTTATTCTAACTAAAAAATACTAACTGCAATTTATCGTTTTACGCTATATATTTCAAACAACATTCAAGCTCAATTATTCAATAGAAATTTTTATGCATGCTTAAAACGTAAATTAATATTTCATGTTTCAACTTCGAGTTAAGATTATAAATATTCATTTAAACGTTAAATCTGAAATCAACTTCTTATTCTAAAACGTTGGAATTACCGGTTCGTTTCAGGGGGTTTCAATCAACAAATACTGATTATTATTTGTGCACTTGGGCAATGTGTAAAAATTATCATCCCAATCGATATCACTTAAATGGGTGTACGTAAACAAACCATCCGATTTGTAAATGGATATTTAATCCAATTTTACTATTTTAAATTATAAATGGATATTTATAATTTTAATTTCCACAATAATATTAATATTATTTTTTAATATGTTAAGCATTCCAACATCACAAACAAAATACAGTACTATCAATTAAATCGTGCATGGTATGTGGACAAGGGAGGTGAGCTAACAGGCACCGTACAACATTTGTGATAATTTAAAACTAATAAAAATCAATACTGGCAGTTTATATAAAATAAATAATTGTACAAAGATTTTATTGAGAAGTTCTCACATTGATTGGTTCGAAATCGTTTTAATAATGAATGTTTTTAATAAAATTAAACAGATGTTTAATTTTATCAAAAATCCAAATGGCCTTTGTTTTAGTTCTGGTCTGCTCCATTGTGTAATTCGCTTCACCACGATTCCAACGCATCCTAATTCGTTCGATTCTGATAAGAACTGAATAAGTTATCATCATTTTAAGTTATATAATTTTAAATAATCACTTAATTAAATAATTTAATTACATCTTTTTAATCCCTCCTTCTCGTATAACCTTCCAGGTGCAAAACCGCACCATTAACCCATCGTCGCCCTCAAACACACGCCGCCACACCACCCAGCAGACATCCAGGCTCCGATTATCGACCACCTTTCGATAGCCCCGTCCGCCGCCTTTTACCTTCCCCCCATGGCGCCGAGTTCAAACCCAATTCCAGCGCCAGAAACCCACTTGAACGCAATGTCTTTAGGGCAGAAATTTGAGCAATCCACTTAATTAATTTCGATCTCGATCGTCCAATCTAAAGATCATGTTGAGCTTTTTAATTTTACTTTTAGAAATTTTGAAAATCACTGATTCGATTAGAAGAAAATTTGGGGAAACAAATTGAAAAAATCGGCCCTTGAACACAAAACAGCGGCGGCGGAATTTTCTGAAAGAGGGTTAGGGTTTTTTTACTAGTAAAATTTATATATATATAGCCCCTTTTTTATTATTTAATTCTATTTATCACTACGAACTGAAAACAAAACCCAACAACGGTCGCCCTTAGCTAAATACCCCCGTTCCAGACACAATGGAATATGTTCATAAGCCAATTCGATCGTTTCGAAGAGTTTTTATCAAAATTAAAATATAAATCAATATATATTGAATTTAAACGTACATTTTAATTTATCGGGGCGACATACTGACTCCAAATATTACAGAAAAATAAATCTTGCTATGTTTTGATGATACGGTCCTAAAAAAACTTATTTTGTCGAATTTGGAGACCGTTTGAAAAAAGGCCATTTTCTAGTCGATCCGATTCAAACTAAAACTGTTAAAACACATTTAAATTTACCACTCTCACATATTAAATCCAAAAATCATGAAATTTGAATCCTAACGATAATTTGAAATTCCAGATCCAACAAAATTGGTTTCGTCAAAAACGGAGGTTGTTTGCAAAATGGCTATTTTTAAGGGTTATATATTATATAAAAAAAAATTCCATAGCGACTATTTCAAATTTTAAATTGGACATAACTTTCAATTTACATTATGAAATCTCAGTTTCTTAACTTTGTTAGAAAGATATTATTATACAGATTCAAATATTTCTGGTTTTACTGAAATCCAATTTATTTTGAATTCTATACATTTTTAAAATTTAAAATCGATTTTTCAAACTACTGCGCCATTTCGAGTTCGTTTTATAATTAAAATAAATTAATACATTCTAACTTTGATTTAAATAAATTTTAGTCGTTAATATTTAAAATAAATCATTTTAAATATTCAAAATCCATTAAAATAAAAAAATTAAATTGGTTCTGAAATTCCGGGTTGTTACAATCTCCCCCACTTAAAATCTTTTCGTCCTCGAAAAGGAACGGAGCTGAAAGTTGTTTAACTAACCAACTCAATTTTCATTTTGGCTTTCGTTCTTCAACTTTTCAGTTTCTAAGAATTTTCTAATTTTTCAAAAATTTGGCTAGCACCTTAAATTTTTGAAAATTTCGCCATAACCTCCTTTGTACGGGCTGATCGGTAAAACTGCAACTTGCCTCATAGGGCTCTCATCAATCAAAAAGAAAAAGAAAAGCCAAGCGGCTTGCCAATTAGCTCATAAAATCATCAAAACCCAATAAATACAGTACACATGTACCTATTTGTCGGGCATACAATTTTATTCCTCTTCTTAGCGTCCATGTTATGACCTGTTCATTATATATACTTGTATATGTATGCTATTCCAATCAAATTTCAATTCAGTTCAATATTTTGACTCAATTTGGCTAAATTAACTTTAATTCACATATTGGTTTTAATAATTTAATTAGTTAACTAATAACACATGACAACCAGCTATCAATTAGTTGATTAGCTTTTCAAACATATATTTTCTATATATACTCAAAATCATATTTTTAGTGTCAAATCACAGACAGTAATCCTATCTATGTTTTTGTTCTCACACCAGTTAATTGGAAATTAATTGAAATTCACTTTCGAAACTTGAACATGAATACTGATGATGGTATACTGATCATCAGAATTATCCCCGGGTGACTAGAGTGTGATTCTATATCTACCCAGTATATTTGAGACCTCAAATACACGTTTTAAGACGTATATTCAAACTCTACTTATACTCGATAGTCCAAAATCAATTTAAAATAAAATACTCAAATACGTATGTTAAGATATAATTTTCAAAATTAAATTTGTATTTTATAAATAACACTCTTCCAACTCATTCTAGGATACTACTAATCCTATCTCTAACGAGTCATTCCCATAGGATGTTAATAATCCTATCTTCGAAGAATTCTTTCGTTCAGTTCTAATGTGTCTTGTTCTCGAGCTTTGTAAACCAAAGCTCTGACACCAAACTGGGACGACCCAAACCCTCACTTACGGGAAAGCTTAGATTGAATTGAGAACAAGACTCATTGGAATACAACAATTTACATCAGAGTACAAGATATCAGAGTATGAATAATTATACAACAAACAAATATCGGAGATTTAAAATACAAAGCAGCGGAAATTTAAATGTATAAATATATTGTATAGCGGAAAATACGTCTACAACACAACTGAAGGGAATACACGGATGCAAAGCTTTCTAAATATAGCTCCAGCTGTAATCCAGGATCCTGGGAAAAGAAGTATCTGCGAAAACCAAAACTACTAGCTGCCTGTGTGGAAAATATGGGCACCCAGAGTTTAGGTTAAAACAATAAACTCTAAGTCAGTCATGGAACTGGTGTGAGAACTAAAAAAGTTATTAAAACTTTACTTTAAAACAAGGTAAATCAAGGGACCACGCAGTATAACACGAAACAGGTTTACCCTCAAGAATACCAGTGCATAAA
Organism: Allium sativum; assembly: GCA_030737875.1. Taxonomy (NCBI): domain Eukaryota; kingdom Viridiplantae; phylum Streptophyta; class Magnoliopsida; order Asparagales; family Amaryllidaceae; genus Allium; species Allium sativum. The sequence continues at coordinate 1,048,640,118 of CM060922.1, forward strand.
ACAAACAGCGCAATGCTAAATAAAGAACAATAAAGCTATTATAAGACTCAGGTCCCATCACACAATGCAACGCAAGCCGGAGGATAGAATTTTATCTTATAATAGCCAAATATGCTTGGTATGCGAAATTTATCTTTCATTATTACTATAAGTGAAGAAATCAACTTCAAATATAAATGTATCAATCATAAATGACATGAATGTCCCATACCACTATGCCGCCAATAGTATACAACTAAAACCGTAAAATGTCGTATTGGAAGTTGTATTTCCATCATGATGGCTACTGATCCAAAAGATCGATCACGTAGTGTAATACTCAACGGGTTACGTCCCGTGCATGAGAAAACGTCGTAATACACATCCGCACTATATCCAGGATATCAAGTATCTCAACGGCTTACATCCCGTGCATGAGAAAACGCCGTATACTCTATCCTTCGGGGAATCGGGGGTGTGCCATATCCCTACCAGGTGTATAGAGACCACACCCAGTCTATCTCGGTCGACCGAATCCATCCTCCTCTCGAAAGTATACTGATCTAACCATCAGTTCACCATCATACCGATGTGTGAGGCTCGCGAATTAACGCTACACAAAGCTATGCTAATTAAAGATATGCTTTGATCATCATCCACCAAGCTCTGCTTTTCAACAAAAGCTTGGATCACTGCAACTCAGCATGTCACACTGTCAATCCATGTCATACCATTTATTTCTACCAATTTATAACCTCTAAGCTCGTACGTTTCAGAGAAGGGTGTTAAGCAAGAGTATAAATTCTCCGCAACTAAACAGATATATATATATATAGCAGAGATCAACGAATACAGCGTAAAGGAATACAACATCAGACATACCATCCATTTGCAAGTCCGTTCTGGGTCTGAACAAAACCGAAGGCACCTTATTCCTCGTCCCGTATGTCCAATACAGGAGAGAGGCCCTCGCATATCCGAACGATCAACAAATACGTCCGGAAGGCTACCACTATAGCCCTTTCAAGCTAGCTACTCCAATCATGGGCATCAGTAGCAACCGATCCAATCGATGTGAAGATCGTTGGTCTTGCCCCATCTTCAATCTCTTCGACTGTTAGTCGTTGTATTAATTATTCAGAATGGGTTAAACCCAGTCTTTCGGAATAACTCGCGTATCTTATAATCAAGTGCTATAACAACACATCATACACCTTATTCCAATCCAAAATATTCTTTTATTCTTATTTCTCTATTCTGGAAAGGTTCTCATTAATCTTATCAAAGATTATCCCTTTTAAATACATTTTTTAATCCATTTCTTTGGAAATCATTTCAAAAGATTTTATAGTATCTTTTCATAGTTTTAAACCAAATTAAGGTTTATCAAACTAGTCGGGATTAACGCCTTATTGAAGTAATCATTCATTTTATTATCCCATCCCATCCTATTCATCCCATGGAGCAAAACTGGTAGTACTCCATATCTAACACCACTGTGTTATCGGTAAATTCAATTACCATTTCACGTTCAAATCTAATTAAAGATTTAACTATTGCATAAAGTAAAACTGGTGATACTCCATTTTCGAACACTTCGCAAATTTAGAAAATTTAATTACCACATTAGCATTTCAATCTAATTAAAGATTCATTAAAACTCCACTTAGTTTTAATCCACATAAATCATTATTTAGTGATTATTCAAACTTAGGAAACAAATCATGTCTTTACTGGGTTAAAGAACCACCTACACAGTCTTCCGTTCTTGGCGCGGAAGCAATTTGCTTAGCTTTACATCCGTCCCAAGGTATCATTTCCAATACATCTGCGGGGCAAGCTCGTACACATTGAGTGCACCCTATACATGTATCATAAATTTTTACTGAATGTGGCATTGGGTCTATAAATTCCAGTTTTGAACATAAAAAAAATTTCGATATGGTAAAGTAAAAAAATAAAAAATTTATAATTATATAATTTATTATATATTTCTATTTTCTTTATATATAGAAACCAGATGAATCAATGATTTATCAAAAAAATCTTAAGAATCAAAATTTTTATAAATCTGTTCACCAGAAGGGACCAAGAAACTTTGATTTACCTTTCAACAACCATGGTCATATAAGTCGCATGAATCATACGTGAAAATTCGCATTGACTAATATCTAGTCACTCTCATCTTAGCTTGCTTCGCACTCTTCTCTTTCTTATGTAAATGAAATGCACGACCATCAATGGCAAAGATCTGGTAGTCTCTAAACGATTATTAAAGGCACGAATTTGACATGAAATGAAATAGACAATATAAAGGGTGTCAGTAGGAGGAGCCCCCCTTGGCTTGATCTACGGCCCGAAACTGCGGGAGAAAAAACGATCTACACCAACCTCAAGGTCCATAATTAAGGATCCAACAATAAAGTAAAGAACTCTTGCATTTTTTATTCTTCAATTTCATAGTTAATCTGGTAACTAAAAAAATTAAGTGGACCTGACCCATTAAATCATGACTATATTGGCTATTCTGATATTTAAATTCGATATATATCAAATTGCAGAAAGCGGGTTTTTTATTTCCTTTTTTAGTTTCTTAGATCACAAAAGACAAGAATTTATCGATATTCATGATTTGATTTTCTTGTTAATAGACGCTCTATAGGAATAAATCGCTATTCTTTTCCGATACATATAATATATATATATATTGAAAATTGGATTTTCAATATCTGTCCTTGATTTCAAAATCTGGTAAGACAGGTGCGTTAGCGAACAACAAACCTCCACCTTAATTAATATATGGGGATAAACTATGGACAGATTGTTTTTCTAATGTTTAGGAATTAATAATCTATTTCTATAGCAACAAGAAGCCCTTAGTCTATTATCTTACTCGTCAAGTCGTGAGAGTTCGACGTACGATACGCCGTACATATCTGAATTGCTACGCACCTTGTTGGCGTTTACACTGGTCTAACAAAGCTAGCTTCGCAACCCTATGTTCGAAAGCAACGACCTGGTGTCTATCCGGATGGAGATCGAATGTGACTCAATGAGGATGATTGGAATTACCCCCAACTCCCGTTTAGTCAAAGCAAAGAATCAACATCTCTCCGGGGCTAAGCTCTCTATAGTTTCTCTATGGAGGGGAACGGTCCAACAAACCTGGAGTCTTCACCTAGGACAACTGCTACGCACCTTCGGTCTGTAGACCAAAGTAGGCAAGCATCTTAGGTCTTACGACCAGTTCACAGAGGCTTTCTCACTGGTTATTACACTTTGACCAATAGGATACGTCTACCGGGACGAACTATAATCATTCCCACGATAAACCCAAAATCATATTCCATCAAAATGGAATCTTCACGAAAATCATAACAGTATATAGTCGATATAAATTTTCGTATAAAATCAATATTATAAATTGAACAACGGAAAAACCTTTTAAATTCCATATATAGTAACGGTCTTCCTTTACATAAGCCCATCTCGATTATTACCATATCTAATTCCATTCAATTCCAATTTAATATATTAAATTAAAAATCTTTACTTTGCAAAATTTCCGTTAAATCTTAATAAAAAGATTTATAAATTCCAGATCATAACCTTCACTGTTAATTGCGTTAAAAAACAAATGTTATTTGAAGCACCATTCACGATAAACCCAAAAATCCAGTCTTAATTCAATTCCAGTTAAATATTAATTAATTGGAAAACTTCACTAAATATTAATTTGAAGATTTATTCTTTTCTTAACTGGGTTTAAGAACAGTGTTATTTAAGACACCGTTCACGACAAACCTAAAGTCTAATTTTTAATTCAATTCCAATTAAATATTAATTAATTAGAAAACTTCACTAAACCTTAATTTAAAAGATTTATTCTTTTCTCAATAGGGTTTAAGAACAGTGTTATTTAAGACACCGTTCACGACAAACCCAAAATCCAATTTGATATTAATATAAGGTTCTGAAGAGAAATTATATCGGCTTATATTCAATATCAAATTCTGAGACTAACGGATATCGTATTGGGAATAATGATATCTATATCTTCCAAATTCCCACAACAATATCTGTATAATCACAAAATCTAATATCAAAATATTCCAAAGATTATTTCCATTCCAAATCCATTCCAATTTATTCGTTGGAAAATTCTGGTTAATTTAAAACCATTTTCAAATCCAATTTATTTATTTCTAAAAATAATTGGATTATTATTCTAGTTATTAACTAGTTCATTTCGATAAAAATATTTTTTTATCTTTTCAAATATGGAATTTTTCATCCAAAATCTTTCCAAAACAGTTATTATGAATTTACATAATTTTTTCATATATTTAATAATTTTAATATCGCCCGTACAGTCGGTTTTCAATGACGGCCAACGAACTGCATCCATAGCGACCTTTTTCAAAACTAATTTAGACATAATTTGAAATCCAGCTGTTAGATTTCAAATCTCTTGTACTCATTGGAAATCTCTTTTTGATACGGACCCAATGTTTTCGGTTTTAGGAGAATCCGACGGTCGGATCTCCCGTTACATCCATTTGAAGTTAATGGTCGAAATTTGCGAACGGTCGTTGCACAGCGCGTTCTATTCAGGCCATTATATACAATATATATTTTGTCAATTTCCCTTCAAAACGTGTTTATAAAATATTTATAAATTCATTTTAAAATGATTCCCACTTCTATGTTAATTTTAAATAAAAGTTGAATATTCTATATCATTATAATATTAAAATGATAATATTTTCAAAATTTCAGGTTTTGAAATCACTTTTCGATATTCATTATAAAATGAATAAAATCGACAGAAAATTCTATTCATGTTAAAATGGCGTTTAACTACTTAACACGGCTTCACATTTAAAAAAAAAATCGTATCCATCCAAAATCGGACATCAAAATCACATTTTGAATATTCACTGAATATTATTTTTAAATATTCCTTAATTCTGAACTGGAATCAGACTCAATCAATTACCATATAATTTCAGTTATATGGATTTCATACATCGCATGTATACAACAATCATTAAAAATTCATACAACATCCAGAGTGCATTTTACAACTGTATAAGCATTAAAATAAATAAATAACGCTCATCACAGCCTATCAACCCATCGATTGACATACAACTAAATATTGGGATTAGTGTGTGTCAAATATCATCCCAATACCCGTGTGGGGTTTCAATCAACAAATACTGATTATTATTTGAGCACTTGGGCGATGTGTAAAAATTATTGTTCCAATCAATATCACTAAAATGGGTGTACATAAAAAAACCGTCCGATTTGTAAATGGATATTTAATCCAATTTTACTATTTTAAATTATAAATGGACATTTATAATTTTAACTTCAATTTCCATAATAATATTAATATTATTTTTTAATATGTTAAACATTCCAACATCACAAACAAAACACAATACAATCAATTAAATCGTCCATGGTCTGTGGATGAGGGAGGTGAGCTAACAGGCACCATACAACATTTGTGATAATTCAAAACTAATAAAAATCAATACTGGCAGTTTATATAAAATAAATAACTATGCAAAGATTTTAGTGAGAATTTCTCACATTGATTGGTTCGAAATAGTTTAAATAACGATTGTTTTTAATAAAATTAAACATATGTTTAATTTTATCAAAAATCCAAATGGCCTCTGTTTCAGTTCTGGTCCACTCCATTGTGTAGTTTGCTTCACCACGATTCCAACACATCCTAATTCATTCGATTCTGATAAGAAGTGAATAAGTTATTGTCATTTTAAGTTATATAATTTTAAATAATCACTCAATTAAATAAGTTAGTTACATCTTTTTAATCCCAACTTCCTGTATAACCTTCCAGGTGCAAAACCGCACCGTTAACCCATCGTTGCCCTCAAACACACGCTGTCGCACCACCCACCGGACCTCCAGGCTCCGGTCACTGACCACCATTCGATAGCCCCTTCCGCCGCCTTCCACCTCCCCCCCCCCATGGCGCCGAGTTCAAACCCAATTCCAGCGCCAGAAACCCATTTGAACGCAATGTCTTTAAGACAGAAATTCGAGCAATCCACCTAATTAATTTCGATCTCGACTGTCCAATCTAATGATCGTGTTGAGCTCTTTAATTTTCCTTTTAGAAATTTTGAAAATCACTGAATCGATTAGAAGAAAATTTGGGGAAGTAGATTGAAAAAATCGGCCCTTGAACACAAAACGGCGGTGGCGGAATTTTCTGAAAGAGAGTTAGGGTTTTTTTGACCAGTCAAATTTATATATATAACCCTTTTTTATTTAATTCTATTTAATTCTATTTATCGCTACGAACTCTGAACAAAACCCAACGACTGTCGCCCCCAGCTAAATAACCCTATTCCGGGCGCAATGGAATATGTTTCGTAAGCCAATTCGATCGTTTCGAGCAATTTTTATCAAAATTAAAATATAAGTCAATATATATTTAATTTAAACGTACATTTTAATTTACCGGGGCCACATACTGACTCTAAAAATTACAGAAAAATAAATCTAGCTATGTTCTGATGATAAGGTCCTAACAAAACTAATTTTGTCAAATTTGGAGACCGTTTGAAAAATGGCCATTTTCTGGTCGATCCAATTCAAACTGAAACTGTTAAAACACATTTAAATTTACCACGCTCACATATTAAATCCAAAAATCATGAAATTTGAAACCAAACAATAATTTGACATTTCGGATCCAACAAAAGTGGTTTCGTCGAAAATGGAGGTAATTTGCAAAATGTCTATTTTTAAGGGCTATATATTATATTAAAATATACAGCGACTATTTCAAATTTTAAATTGGACATAACTTTCAATTTACATTATGAAATCTCAGTTTCTTAATTTATTAGAAATATATTATTAAACAGATTCAAATATTTCTGGTTTTACTGAAATCCGATTTATTTTGAATTCTATACATTCATTTGAAATTTAAAATCGAAATTTCAAACTACCGCGCGATTTTGAGTTTGTTTTATAATTAAAATAAATTTATACGTTCTAACTTCGATTTAAATAAATTTTTAGTTGTTATTATTTAAAATAAATCATTTTAAATATTCAAAATCCATTAAAATAGCTAAAAGAAAATTTCTTAATTGGTTCTGAAATTCTGGGTTGTTACAATTTGGTTGGTTTTACTTAGTTTATTATCCTTTATTTAGTTTATTAGACTAGTATAGTCAAAATTTTAGGGGAAGTTATAATATTTTAGGTTTAGAATCATAGATTTAGAAGGAAATATACGAATATAAGGATATTATAGATTTTGGGATAGTTATATTAGAAACATTCACAGCATAAATTTAGGGGGAGTTATTTATACTAGTTCTTTAGAATATAATCAAATATTATAGGATAATTATAGATAGATTTAGGACATAGGGAGAGTATTTTACTTTGATTTAGGAATTATATAGATAGTTATACAAAGTAGGGGGAGTAGTTTTAGAATTTCTTTTTGATAATGCCAAAGGGGGAGAAATTATAAAATATAGACATAGTTTATAGGATTCATATAGACAAGGGAAGTATTTGAAGGATCATCATCAACAGGAATATACAGGTATGATATTTTATAAACTAAGGTTGTCATCATCAAAAAGGGGGAGATTGTTGGAGAATTGAATTTTGATGACAACAACCTTATTTCAATATTAATTGATTATAAAATATATACTAACACTTTTTTCTATATACATATGTAGGATTTATATACAGTAATTATATACTGGAGACTGCACAGTTTAAAATATTAGAGATTCAGAGTTCAGAGAAATTTCAAGATTCCGAGAGTCCAAGAGTTTAAGACTAATATAGTTATAGAGTCTAGATTATGTAAGACTCTAAATAGCACTCCAAGTTCATTTCAAATTATGTTTTCAAATTCTATCTTCAATCCTCTCTATTTATTTTCTCTCTATTTTATTTTCTATCCTTTCTATTTTCCTTTCTTATTTTAATTTTTGTTTTCAATCTCCAAGTTTTATAAATTTCATATATTTATATTTTTACATTTTATATTTATACAGTTTTAAACTCTATAATTTTATAAATATGTTTATATAATTCATATTTTTGTTTTCAAATGATTTCCTACTTTATAATATAGTTTATAATTGATTCAGGAATTTACAGAATTATATTTATATCAAAACACTTTAAAAATATTCAAAAATCAAATTTCTACTATGGATATGTCGACATAAATAAAGTTATATGTCGACATATAACTGTCAGAAATTTAAATTTGAAAGGAAGTGTGTTTTCACTAATTGTGACGGCTCCGAAGCATTGCAACCTTTCACACACTATAAAAAGGCTTGAATTCGGATTTTTAATCATCTCTTCTTCTCCACTACCATTCTCTTTCATTACACCATTTTTCTTTATTATTTTTATGATTTCTACACCTATACTCTGCCGAATTCAAATCTGTTTTCACCAATCTTCTTCTCCCTGCACTCTCTAATCATTACTCTCTGAATCAAGTGTTATTGAAGAGTTATAGGGCTGTTTGTAATTGTTTGGGTTGAGTAAAGTAATCGGTGGTATCCCTTATAGCCGTGAAATCAAGGACAAGTAATCGGTGGTATCCCTTGTAGCCGTGAAATCAAGGACGGGTAGTCGGTGGAATCCCTTGTAGCTGTGAAATCAAGGAGGTTGTAATTGACTGTTCACATAGTAATAATACTCTACGCAGTCCAGCGTTGCGTGGGACTGGACGTAGGAGTAATCCGAACCAGTATAAAATAAGGTGTTTTCTTTCCTTTTCTGCCTTTTTATTTCTATTTATTTTGCATCTGTGCTTGATTCTTTGTCTGTGATTGTGTCTGTGGTGTTTGATTCATATAGCTTATCACATAAGTTTTAGATTTAGTTTTAATTCTCAAAGACACTATTCAACCCCCCCCCCCCTCTAGTGTTTGTTTTGCCTTAATGATTTTTCCGCAATCTCTAAAACTCCACACTTGATCAATCAAGTATATAATTCGGGCTACGGCTTCACACATGGTCCGCCAAGTATAAAATTAAGACTCTGGTCCCAACTTGATCAGTCATGATGAACTTCGATTCTCTGGTTCAGAACTTTGGACTCCTGTCCATAATTTTCTAGAACTTGAACCATCTAGTGTTAAGATTCTCCGATCGTGTTCACCAAGCATAAGAACTTCACGACTTGGTTCGCAAAGTACAGAGGTTCCTTATCTTAACCCACTTAGCACGGGAGTCTTAACAACCCAATACCCGTCATGTACACATGTTACACAACTTTGTCTACCAAGTATAAAAACCCTTTTACAAGTACATACTTGCTCTGGAAGGACCCACACAAACCCATGGCTTCTGATCATATGTATCCCGGACTCAATGATCCATCATAATACTTTTTCAGCAATCGTAGGATTTATAATCTACTATGATCTCAGTAATCGTTCGTTTTTATATTCAATTACGATCTCAGTGGTCGTCGGACTTCTATTCTATTATGATCTCAGTGGTCATCATCTTTCCATTCTATTAAGATCCCAGTGATCGTTGGACTTCTCTCAAATCTCAACTCACATATTTACAGAATTCCAGGCTGCTCGCAAAACACATCTTCCTCCAATCAAGAAAGATATGTTTTGGGCGATAAAGTGTTGAAGTGCTTTTTGGTCAAAGCAGTCACACGTCAGGTTTATGGCTAACGATGTGCTCAAATCTCGAGAACGTCATTGGAAAACACAAAGCAATTTGGATTCCTAAAATCATCGTTATCGAATTGGAAAATTTGTTAGTAATCTTAGAAAAGCTAACGTGGTATGTAATTTTAAACCTAAAATATAAGACTAAAAATATAAATATAAGGGAATAAGAATATGAAAACTCAAGTAAATGTTAAACATATACATATTTATTTAAAGTAAAATCTAAATTAGAAAATCTAAAATATTTAAATTAGAATTTAGATTAAAACAAGAAATGCATAAGACAAGACATATTTTCTAAATAGGAAACAATTTTCAAATAATTTAAAAAGCTTAGAAGATGTAACAATCAATTTGGAATGGACCTAAATTCCGACCTAGAAAAGACCGATCAGAACTTAGATCATTTTAAATGGATCTTTGGTTCCTATAAGGAATTACTTAAAATGGAAAGAACAGAGCAAACTAAACGAAACTGAAATCTCACACAACGGAAGGGATAAAATATAATATCAAAAATAGAAGTACCATTAAAAGAAAGCACTGTAACGTAGCTTACATAAATATCTGAATAGTCGTAAATGGATGCATCACAAAAATATTGATAACTATCCCATAAATACAAAAGTACTGCTAACATAAAACAATCATAATTGTGGATCCTCCATCGTCGGGCTCCATAACTCCATCGATCAATCAAGCAACCGCACCTACTGTCATGTAATCATGCCAAGAGAAAGGAGGCCATAACGTGAAGTTCTGGTAAATGAAAGTCACATATGTTTAAGAAAAAACTATCTCCTATATTTGGCAGTGTAAATTCTTTACATTATGTCTATGCAATTCAACACATAATCAATAACCTAAATTTATGAAGAAAGATACCCTAAAGTCACTTAAGGCCTACACTGCTTATTTATTTAGGGCGAATTCTCTATCATCACTTGATGCACTAAGAGGCGGACTACCCTACTCATACGCTATAATTTGATAGGGTAATTTAATAACATATAAGAGAAAGGCAAACCCAGTAACCATTTAAGACCTAATAAGGATGGGTCCCATGACTCTAGTCTAAAACCGAGGAGTTAACCTTTGGGGTGGACCTAGTCCTTACCACTTAATACCCAATAAGGTAGGTCAGTCACTTAATACCTTCTCAAGGTAGGCCTACTTCACACACAAATGCATACATGCATACATGCATACATACATACATACATACACACACACACACATATATATATATGTATATATGTATATGTATACACTAGATATCTCACATTAAGCCGACCACGTGTAGATGTTCGATTTGTCAGGAAATTATGGGTAGGCTTGCAACGACCCGAAAATTTGTGATCTTGGTTATCCGATATACAACACATATCGAACACCAAGAGTCGAAAATACTGGATGGTTAATGAAAGAAATTAGAGGGTGAGGAAAGATAAGATAGAAACTTAGAATAGAAGAAGAAGAAGAACACAACATCAAAGTAACACAAACCTCACAACGGAACGAATAACATATAATATATATATATATATAACATAACTTTTAATTATAAATCTGTACTTGAATATACATCATTATCAAAGTACAGCACTTACAACACAGCGGAATAACAATAGCTATATATAATCCTGAAGCCTACTGCTCCAGTTCTTCAAGTATCTGTAAATCCAGACTACTTGACTGCCCGTACAAAATTGGGCACCCAAGAGTTTAGGGAAAACAAAACAAAATAAACTCTGGGTCAGTCATGGGACAAGTATGAGTAAAACAGTTTAAAACAGTTTGAACAAGTAAACGATATCTCATAAGAACACACCCAATAACGGAACGGGTTTTTCCCCTATGAGAATCCAAAATATCTTTATATCAAAAAAACTTTTGATATTATAATAATGTCTATCAACCACAATATAATAATCATCTAGCAGAAACGCTTTCATCTCACGTTCTACATATATAGTATACAATCAAAACCGCAAGCACATATTGGGTAATGGATTTCCAACTATGACAAGGTATGGAACCACCTTACGCTAGTGTACCTCTAGAGAGAAATACACTGGGTTCAACAAGAACATCTTGCAACCCGGCCACACATGACCGACCACTCATTTTGCTTGAGTGTATCGAATGTATATCACCAACGGTTGGGATCAGCAACCGTTTCCCGAATGGGACAGCATCGACAATAGATTTTTAGAAATAAATGAAACTCTAGATTAGGTGATTATACACCCTAATAGGTGCGACCTACATAGCCATGTTGCCTACCTGATTTTTGTCATTTCCGGATGTGAGGCTAGAGGCCACGCTTATCTCTGACAGATCACACGTTCATTCACTATTAATGTCACATCGTCATACCCGCCAAATCACAAATTGATTTCCCCCAAAATACCACGGGTATACAGCTAAGAGAAACGAATTCCTCCGCCACCAAACGTAAATACGTTTGAAGAGATCAACTTACGCAATCTTTTAAATATACTCTGTTAGACATTCTTCCATACAGGTCGCCCTGGGACTGGACAAACCGAAGGCACTATTCAGTACAACCATCTTAGGCAATCTTTACCTAAGATTTATACAACAGCCCTTGCACTTTACTCCGTCTTCAATCATCTTTGGCATATATGATTCGCAACGCTTATTGTAACACCCCACGTCCATTAATGTCACTCACAAAGGGAATGCATTAACTTCCATGGAACATTTTAAGTAAGTATAGAACAGAAAATCACAACAAGACAGATATAAAGCAGTACTTGAAAATTAAAACTTTATTTCATTGCAGCGGATAAACCCATATGTTTGATTACATCATCAAAACCATAAACCAAAGTCAAGTACATCATATCCATCTTGATAAAACAAAGTACATAAACTGAAAGACATAATCCCCAACATTAAAATAGCCATAAATAAAGAGAAGCTGAACTTTACTTCAGCGGTCCAAGAAATCTTCTAAAGCGGTCCAAGATCAAGCTCCACTGGTGCTAGTTCCAACCTGAGCACCTGGAGGGGGGGGGGAGGAAAGAGATGGAAAAGGGGGGGTCAGATATAAAGTCTGGCAAGTGCGATAATTCTAACAATATAATTAACAAAGTAACTAGGCTAAGGCATAAGTTGGAAAAATAGGGAAATGACCATGAACCATTGAGTATAACAGAGTAAACGAAGAAACAAGATGTATTACGATATCGTTAAAGCGCACCTAAACTACTATAGGATAATTACTGAACTACACCAACACTATGGGATAATTCCTAAACTGCACCGCCACTAGTATACTGCACCACTACTAGTCACCCTAAGGTTGATCCCGCCTACAGGCTTAATAATGATATTGGTAGTTTCGTGCACCCCTAGCTGCCTTCATAGGTGTCGTCTGCCCCTCTCTCCACTAGGTGTACCCACTACCCCTAAGCGATCGGCTCCGTAACTCGTAGATACCCGTGCTGGCCCCACAGTGGGGTGTATCACTCCCCAAAGTGGCAACCCGATACAACAAAGAATGCACGGCTTATACCTACATGATGCAACAACGTCTTACCTACCAGCCCGGGTCCACACACGCATATGAACCCGTTGGACTTGCGTTTCCACCGCTAACCCGGTTTGGCCTCTTACAGTCAAGCCCAGTATGCGTGTCCCGTCCTCGACTTGGGTCGAGCCCACAAAGATACGTATGGGTTACTGGTTGAAACGGGCCCCCATTACCTTACACAAGCTATCCACCTAAGCTTGGTCCCCTCTAGTACATCCCACTTAACCCACTTCTTGTTCATGTTTCAATTACATGTTCCATATTTTGGTTAAGTGTTTCTAATCGTATTTCCAAATGCCACCCAAGGCACCCACTAGATTCCACATGCCACCCAAGGCACCCACTTAACCCCCTCATGTCCTACTACATGCTTATCTGGTTAAGTGTTTCTTAATTTATTAAGACCGTAACCTCATAAAGACCTCTCATATTAGACTGGCATTTGTGGCAGCTGGATTTGCCGGGCGGGTCCGGGCAGTCTTACACCACAAAAGAGCCTAACCTCGTGTCTTTACAATTGTTACGTATTTAGTTTGAGCCTAAGACCTCTCACATTAGACTGGCATTTGTGGCAGCTGGATTTGCCGGGCGGGTCCGGGCAGTCTTACACCACAAAAGAGTCTAACCTCGTGTCTTAGACGATTAATTACTCCTAATTAATCAACCCCAATTTGAATTACTTTCCCTATTCAAATTATCAATCAATTCCAAATTTAGCGATGTCCATAATTGACTCAATTATGTCCATCCATTTATGGTATGTAAAATCATACCAATTTCACCACAATTTTATTTTATGCCTTTTAAGGCATTTATGCCAATTAAATATTAATATTATCCCCTTTTTCCCCCACGTAGTATGTTTGTTCGTTTAACGTAAAGATATACGTTAGACTCGAATAGTCTAACTCATGAAATAAAAGAAAACATCACATACATAATTAAAACATGGATCTAACATAGGGGTGAACTTGCATATGTGATTGATGTTCTACATCTAAAACTTGCATAGGCCAAGATTACAACTTGCATAACAACATATGTCATGGTTCCAAATTTAAAGGTGTGAACTTGATGAAATAATGGCCACAAACTTGCATAAACATCATGTATAACATAGACCCAAATCTAAAGGTGTGAACTTGATGAAATAATGGCCACAAATTTGCATAGACATCATATGTCATGAACCTATATCTAAAGGGATTAAACTTGCATAGGTAATAACATAACATGATTCATGTCCAACTCATAAATTCACGTATGTGATTTATACATCACAATAATGGTGTAAACTAATATCTAACATGTAAAGTATCATGTCATAGCCTAGCTTTCAATTAAATTCTCACATAAACTAGGTGCCATAATCATGTAAGGTCACATGTAATTCTTCCCAAACTTGTATATGGTTCATGTTTGAATCAACATCTAAACTTCCCTACATATGGATTATCATATGAATCAATACTACAAACTAGCATAAGAAACATGACGATTTGAATATATATATATATAATTACAACATGGATGATAGCAACATAACTTTGCATCACAACATAACATCATAGATATTTCAATCATAATCCTACAACATCATTACAACATACAATCAATACTTCATATCACATCCATACAAATCCGTGTTATAACTTAATCTAATTAAATTACTAATTATTTTGCTAAGATTATCGAACTCACAACTCAAAAGCAGTCTTGAGTTCTGAATTCTGATTTCTGGAGTTGAATTAGCACTCCTTTGATGAAGAATCGCTGTTAGGGTTGAGTGGTTCTGATTTGGTTGTTGTTCTTTCTCTTTGATTTGGTGGCGGCTGCTCTAGGGCTCAAGACAACAGCATGACGGCCATAGTCTTTGTTTTAATTCTGATTTAGGGTTTGTGTCTATGGGTCTTTTTATAGAGTTATGAATTAATTTAAGCCGTCGGATGTTCTTAGGGTTAATCAAAACCATTCAATTATGATAGGGTGATGAGTCAGCCCTAATGACTCAGCAAGGAGTCAGAATGGACTCAACAACACGGGTCAGCCTGAACCAGAAAGTTGTGCAGGCTCCAGCCTCGGCCTGGGCGCACTTGGCAGGTGCGCCAGTGTTAATATGTACTGGCGCACTTCCCAAGTGCGCCAGTGCATTTATATTTTTTTATTTTTTATTTTTTTTTCTCTTTACTTTGCCACCAAACTTCGTTCGTCCATAACTCTTTCATCCGGTACTCGTTTCCCGCAAACTCGGACTCTATCTTCACTAGAATTCCGAGACGAACACAATGGCGCAACCCAATCTCCACAATTCTCACGTCTGAGATTTATTATTCTTTAATTTAGTTAATTCGATTATTTAAAAATCCGCCTTTGTTTTAGGTAACGATCGTGCCTTTGTTTGATCCGCCAGTCTAAATAAAGATCGTGCCTTTGTTTTAGGTAACGAAGTTCCGCCTTGCAGCCGTTAGCGTCTTCCTGCTCATAACGTGTCTTCTCGCTTTTGCCACGGAAGGTGAGTTTTCTCACGCACAACTAATTTATTATTAAGTGAATTAGAATCTTGAGATGTTGATTGAAATGTTTGGGTGCTCTAGATTTGGTTGTTTATGGTTGTGCACATGTTACACGCGCACCGTTTCTACATGACACTATGAATGTTTGTATGAGATGCCATGTGATTTTTCTCACCATGCAAGTCCCTAGATTAGAAAAAAAACATCACGGGTTGAAATGATAAATACCCGAACCCCTGTATATTCGAATCAACTTGGGATACGGGTTGAAATGATACATACCCGGTATTCGAATATTTTAAGAGCGGATTGAAATGATAAAATATCCGTACCACTTGACCGTCGGTTAGAAAATAATATACGGGCACCGTGGTCAGTAAAGTTATTTTTGGATATTATGGCGATTTTGGTGAACGGATTTTTATGAAATTTCCAATACAAGGATTTGCCGAAAATTATTGAATGTTTCAAACTTATTCTTTTTGATAGATGGTTTGCCAAATGATGTTCGCCAATTTATCGTAAGAAGGACTTTTGTCAAGAAAAAAAAGAGAAAAAAAAAGGAAAAAAAAATGAAGTTTGTAAATTTTCAAGGAGAGAAAAGCATGCTTACTTAAGCCATGATGAAAACGAGTTTTACTAACAAATTGGGATTTACAGGTCATCATTTTATTAACAACTAACGATGAAGTTGTTGGAAACTTTCATGTAGAAGGAGATGTTAAATGCAAGTTAAATGGTTTTGAGGAAATCGTTTTGTCAATGATAATATTGAATTGAATCAAATGAAAGAAATTTGGTTTAAATATGGGAAGAGTGATGGGACATGGATTGATATTGGAAGTGGACTAATATTATTGAATAAAACTTGAATTTCATAAAAACTATTTTTTTCCGCCTTACTTGATTTTTGTAAATCTTTTCTTATAAATAATTTGATTTCTTTAACTATATGGATTTATAATAGTTTTCGTTTATATCTATATATATACATTGTTTTCCACTTAATACATCTATACACAAATTTTCAAACTTAAATATTTAAACATATATTTATGATTTTAAACAAAAGTTTTGTACAATCCAATCTTGTGAAATTTGAAGGTTCAAATGTAGGATTTCAAGTATAATGACATTCTTTAGAAGAGAGAACTCCGAACCTAAATGATTGACAAATTTGTGAATATGGATTTTTGAAATCTTAATTGAACAAATGGGAATTGATTTGAGTAAACGGGTTTTGGAGATACTTGAATAACGTGTTTGGCGATACTTGAATATGATTTTAGACCGATGGTCACGGTGTGAAAAATGTAAGCGTTGGTTGTTAAAGAGACCGGAGTCGGTAAGTGGCATACTCTCTGTCGGTGCCGATACCACTTTAACAACTGTATACGTGGTGACATATCCAGAACGAAGCATGATGACTTGGGGCGATTTCTGGATCGGAGATGGTGAACGATAACGATATGGCCTTGACCTTCGGGTCATAAATTAAATGACTAAAACAGGAGCTATACCGTGACTAATTGAGGTAGCACCTTTGATCGGACATGTTTCTTCGATACCATTTCTATGACTATGTTATGATTTGGGGTACCCCTTTGATTTGGGAATGTGTTCCGAGGTGGGCGGTAGTGGCTGCTATGCGTTACCACCGGTCCGGGAGTGCAATTGGTAGAATCCTACCCTGGTATTGCCTCGAGTGCCATGTCATTTACCCTAGCGAGCCCCATACGATTTTGATTTGTATCATACCTATGGAGTGCCCTCTGATGCCATCCGTGTTAGGTTGGGTTTACGGTATTGTATAGAATACGATACTATAAACGGTGTAAGGGTAAAAATGTAATCCCGCTTACGCTATTTTCATTATTTATACTTTACTGAATAGACATTATCATAATAGCGTACTATTATATGTATTAGTTTCACGGATCCTTAGAGGATGGAGATCCCAACATCCTTTAAGTTACTGTACATTTTTATGAACATGTCACTTGTGCTGATTCACTTATATAAGACTATTAGTCCTGACTCGAGTGTATTGTTTCTTTGACTTTATGCTTGGGTCAGCTTGAGCACCTCAGTTGTTCGTGACGCATTTGGGAGATTTGCATCTTTTGGATCATCTGCAGTTATCAGCTTCTAGTTTCTAAGTTATCCAGGTTACTACTAGTTATCTATATGTACTCTATTTTGTATGAGCTTATGACTCATTATGTACTTATATGTATCATGTATCGCGTATGAATCTATGTACTACTTTGTTCCGCTGCAAGTTACTCTGCTTCTATATCTGTGGTTCTGTGTTCTGATTTGCATTTACCTCAATAGTTAAATTAACAGTTCACGGTTTTGAGCGATTCAGATCTGACATTAGTGGTTTATTGTCGATTTGAATGGTTTGAAATTGTGAGGCGTTACAGTTGGTATCAGAGCTGAGGTTTAACCTTAGCTGTTGAGGTAAATAACTCATTAGAGATAGGGTGGAAACACCCTAGAATGAGTAAGATCAGTATCAGGATCCAATCTTTGTGAGAGAGCGTATTTTAAAAGTACAAGTATTTCAAGAAAAAAAAATTCAAAGTATTTTAATTATAAAACTTTGACTTGAGACAAATTCTTAGCCTCGTTCTTGATGATCCAGATGGCTACCAGACGTAATACTGTTAGAGGCCGAGGTAGGGGTCGTGGAGGCCACCAAGGAGGCCACCCTGTCGAGCCTGAGCCACCAGTCAGGCCAGCCCAACCCGCTCAACCTATTAGGTTTACCAAGCATTGTAAGGAGTATACACATTTGGGAGGTGTTAAGTTTTCTGGAGCTGAATCGATTGTTAAAGCCCAGAAATGGTTGGATGAATTGGAAAGGATATTTCCCGGCTTAGAGGTTTCCGATGCACAGAAACTTCAGGTGGCCGCTTGGCAGCTTGAGGATACCGCAAGGAATTGGTGGGAATCTTTCACTACTCATTCTACTGAGACCAACATTACATGGCAGCATTTTAGGGATGCTTTTATAACCAAATGGATGCCTGAGTCCGGAAAATCCAAACTGTATCGAGAATTTATGGATCTTAAGCAAGGCAACATGACTTTTGCCGAATATGAAAGGAAATTTGATGAGCTTTCCAAGTTTGGTGCAAACTTGATTGGAACACCATTTTAGAGGAATGAGAAGTTTATACTTGGTGCACGTCCGGAATTCTACGAACATTTGATGAATTATCTTAACCAACCTTTTTCAGAGCTCATGAACTATGCCACTAGACTTGAAAACTCTCCGAACCTTAAAGGGAAACAAGTTGCTCAGGTGCCACCAACTCAGGGATCATCAAGCAATTCAAAGAAGAGGAAGGCAAGGTATTGGGCACAGAAGAAGCAGCAAAATGTGCAAGGAGTAGGATATCATGCTCAGAGACCTCCCCCTGATCTCTCAAATGTCCGTTGTTACAACTGCCAGCAAATGGGTCGCTACTCCAACAACTATCCTAACCCTCCTAAAGCCCGTGCCCCGCCAACTCATGCACCTCGCAATGATCTTTGCCATTCTTGTCTTCAGCCTGGACATATTAGCAGAGACTGTCCCACTCAGAACAAAGGAACCACATCCGGAGTTTTCGCTATGACATCTCCCACTCCTCCCACCGGTGATGACACTAAAGGTACGCTTTTAAGTGCATTCACTTTATTTTCTCATCCAGTTCGTGTGTTATTCGACACTGGAGCATCACATAGTTTTATCTCTATGGACCTTTGTAATGAATTTGAAAAAGCTTTAGAACCCACATTAGCATTTGAATCGTTGTGTGTATCCAATCCAATTGGAGGCCCAGCCTATCTCAGTAGGATTTGTAAAGGGGTTAAACTTCTTTTTGACCTTCATCGTTTCACTGGCGACTTCTATGTTCTTGGTTTTGACGCTTTTGATATTCTTCTTGGCGACGATTGGTTAAAGAAATATAGAGCAGAAATCTCATACAGATCTCGAACTGTTTCTTTAATAGATGATCAAGGAAAAAAACTGACGATCAGGTGTCGTATGCCTATAAAGTACGCCGGAAGTTTTGTCTTCTCGCTTGATTCTATCCTCGGCGATCTTAGTTCTACTCCAGTCGTTCAACATTATCCCGACGTGTTTGGTGAAGTAATGGGCCTTCCGCCAAAACGAGAAATTGAATTCCGTATAGACCTTGTCCCTGGAGCACGTCCTGTAGTCCTTCCTCCACGAAGAATGGCGCCAAAGGAAAAAACTGAATTAAGGGCGCAAGTTGAGGATTTACTTTCGAAAGGACTCATTCGACCAAGTTTTTCCGAATGGGGAGCCGCTGTGGTGTTTGTAACCAAATCAAATGGATCGCTAAGAATGTGTGTCGATTATCGAGAACTAAACAAACTTACCTTAAAGAATAGATACCCGATGCCTCGAATTAACGATATGTTCGACCAGCTCTATGGAGCTAAAGTTTTCTCTCAACTCGATCTTGCCTCTGGTTTCCATCAGCTTAGAGTAACCGAGGAGAGCATTCCTAAGACAGCCTTCCGTACGGAGAATGGTTTCTACGAGTGGTTGGTTATGCCATTCGGTTTAACTAACGCTCCAGCTTATTTTGTTGACCTTATGAATCGAGTTTTCCGCGAAGTTCTTAACAGATTTTTCCTCGTTTTCATTGATGACATTTTAGTCTTTTCGAAGTCCCAAAAGGAACATATGGCTCACTTGGAGTATGTACTTGGAACCTTAAGGGAACACCAATTGAAAGCCAAATTTACGAAATGCCATTTCTGGAAAAATAAAGTTCGCTATCTTGGCCATATAGTTTCTGAAAATGGAATTTCTGTTGATCCAGCCAAGGTTGCTGCGATCAATGATTGGAAAGAACCCAAGAATCCAACCGAAGTTTGTAGTTTCTTAGGACTCGCTGGATACTATCGAAGATTCATAGAGAATTTCGCTCGTATTGTCGCGCCGTTGACCGCTTTGACAAGGAAGAATGTTAAGTTTGTTTGGAGTGACAAGTGTAGAGCTGCATTTGTACAGTTGAAGGAAAAACTTACTTCTGCACCTGTTCTTACCGTCCCTAATGGAAATGAAGGATTTGCAGTCTATATCGATGCTAGTAAAGAAGGTTTGGGGACCGTTCTAATGCAGAATGGAAGGGTGATCGCATATGCTAGTCGACAACTTAAGAATCATGAAGTCAATTATGTGACACACGATCGGGAGTTGCTTGCGGTAATGTTTGCTTTGAAGTTATGGAGACATCATCTTTTAGGAACCAAGTTTGAAGTATTTACCGATCATCAATCTCTTAAGTATATATTCTCCCAAAAAGACCTAAATCAAAGACAAGTTAGATGGCTTGAGTTTCTCGCTTCCTATGATGTTGACATTAAATACACTCCGGGAAAGGCAAATGTAGTAGCTGATGCACTGAGTCGGAAGAAGGCTATGTTATGTCAAATTTCAGTGTCACTACCCCTTATGGATCGCATTGCAGCCAAGCAGGATGAAGATCGGATAATTAGACTCATCAAGGAGAAAGTTCGAAAAAGAGAAGTGGGTGATCATAGCAAGATGGATGCTCAGATTGATAAGAAAGGAGTCATACGAATTAGAAACCGAATATGCGTTCCAAATGTTGATGGTCTAAGGCAAGAAGTATTAAGGGAATGTCATCAGTCTAAACTCTCTATCCATCCAGGTATAAATAAGATGTTCCAAAATATGAAGAAATTATTTTGGTGGAGAGGTATGAAGCGAGATGTTTGTCGTCACGTTAATAGATGCATGACCTTCCAGCAGATAAAAGCAGATCATCAAAAGGTCGCTGGATTATTACAACCTCTTGAAATTCCTAGTTGGAAATGGGATCAAATTTCCATGGATTTTATCGACGGTCCCCCTAAGACGAAAAAAGGGAATGAGGGCATTTGGGTAATTGTGGACAGATTGACCAAGTCATCCCATTTCCTTCCCGTTAAAGCTAGCCGTACCGCATCGAGCCTAGCGGAATTATACATGAAAGAAATCGTTAGATTGCACGGCGTTCCCTCTAGCATCGTCTGTGACCGAGACCCGATCTTCACGAGTAGATTTTGGAAAGCATTTCAGGAAGCCTTGGGTACTAGATTAAATCTTAGTACAGCCTATCATCCACAGACAGACGGTCAAACGGAAAGATTAAACCAAGTATTGGAAGATCTCCTTCGCGCCTGTATCCTTGACTATGGAGGATCTTGGGAAGATCACCTTCATCTCGTTGAATTCACATACAATAATAGCTACCAGGCCAGCATTGAAAGTTCTCCTTTTGAGGCCTTATATGGGAAACCGTGTAGATCGCCTGCTAGTTGGATTGAACAAGGAGATCGTTTGCTTCTTGGGCCGGATATGATCATGGAAGCAACACAAAAAGTCGCTGATATCAGGAATAAGATGAGAATTGCTCAAGACCGTCAAAAGAAATACGCAGATAGAAGAAGGAAGAATTTAGAATTCGAGGTTGGAGATCAAGTCTTTTTGAAGATCTCACCATTTAAAAATGTCATTCGTTTTGGACGGAAAGGAAAACTAGCTCCCAGATTCATTGGTCCGTTCCGTATTTTAGAGAAGATTGGTCCTTTGGCTTATCGCATTGAGTTACCTGAGAAACTTTCAGGAGTACATAATGTGTTTCATATATCCCATCTTCGGAAATGTCTGCATGATCCTTCCTCTTATGTTCAGCTAACAGCACTTGACAATCTGGATATCGAACCTAACTTGACCATTGAGAAGAGACCTCTTCGTATAGTCGATAGAGGCACGAAGCAGCTTAGAAACAAATCGGTGAAATTAGTTAAAGTACAGTGGAGTGACGATGATCGGGACTGTACTTGGGAGACGGAGGAGAGCGTGCGTTCTTCAAATCCGGAATTATTTATTCCAGGTATTATTCATTGAATCCATCTATCTTCTCTATATCTGTCGTTGCTATTCATGATTCACCTAGTTCTTTTCGAGGACGAAAAGCTTTTAAGTGGGGGAGGATGTAAAGATCTTGAAATTTAAAGAATTAAAAATGAATTTATGAAAAAAAAATCTAAAAAAAAAATATTTTTATTTAATTTCAAATTTTCAGCGTTCGAGTATTCAGTGTTGCTTATTGGTAGCGCGCAAAGCTGAAAACGCGCGTTAAACAGATATTGTCATTAGCGCGTCCGTTGCACAAACCGACGTTACCTTAGATTTCCATATATATATATATGAACGTAAATCCATATGCAAAAAAAATGATGAAATAATAATTTAACAAAAATTTAACGTCCGAGCATTCAGCATTGTCTAACCGTAGCGCGCACAGCTGAAAACGCGCGTTAAACAAATATAGTCAGTTGTATGTAGTTGCGCTAACCGTTCATGTTTTGGTAAATGAGTAAAAAAAAAATTAATAAAAATAAAAAAATAAAATAAAAGTTTGTAAACGCATGGAAGGAGTAACGCTGTGCTACTCACGGTTGGAACCGCCATGCACCCAGGTTCAAATGTGAAAGGGTTAAAACAATTCTCTTCTAAACAAATTTTAGTGGACACCTGTAGCAAAGTTTTGCCTAAGGTTTACACGTGCCCATTTGTTCCTGCAAACACTCCACGTTGCCTCCTTCTCTTTTATATACTCTCATTCCGTCCCGTCTTCTCCACATTTTGCTCCTCCCTTCTTTGCTTCAGCAAGAATTTCGACAGAAAAAAAAGAGAATCCGCACATCATTTTTTCCAGCAAAAGTCACCGAGTTCCGCACCTCACCTCCATCCAACATTAGCTCCGCCTTGTCGCCATCTTGTCCGAGCTCAAACACTGTCCGTAAACAAACCACTCAACTGTCGTGAGTTCTCTTCCCTCATTTTTGCATGCATGAACATCTAAGCCAACATATATAAGTTGCATTAAAAAGTGTGTAAGTGCCTTGCGTGTGTCATATATATATGTGTTAGCGTTCATGGGTGTGTGTGTATTATGTGTTTGCATGGAGTTTGCATAGTGCATGCGCATGTTACATTAAAGAGGAAAAAAAACATGGGGATGGTTTGCAAATACATGCTGTAGGCTTGGGCTCCTTTGTTTTAATAATGGGAATACATATAACGTTGGTTGCCTGAAGGATGAGAGGAAATGGTAGGGACAGCATAGGATAGGCTTAGAAACATAAGCTTGTGGGAGTGAGAATAAATGAGTCTGCATGCATGCGGTTGCATGCAAATAGATTTGCTTAGTTGAGTTTTTGGCCTCCTTGCCTGTAGAAGGCTAACGCAAGTTCTCTAAAAAAAAAAAAAAAAAAAAAAAAAAAGAAGAAGAAGGGAAAATGCGTTGGTTTCATGCATGCTACAGGCAGCATGCATTTTGGGTACAAAAGGGTACCCTTGTACATGCGTTACCTTGTTTGCATGTTTACATGCATTACTTTGTACAAACAAAAAAAAAATTGTTTTCTACTAAAAAAAAAAAAATTTTAAAAAAAAAGAAAAAGAAAAAAAATGAAATTTAGCGCATGTAAACTAAAGCGGTATAACCGAAATCTTTTGCATAAGCGTCGCATGAAAATTGATCCGCCGGTCTAAATAAAGATCGTGCCTTTGTTTTAGGTAACGAAGTTCCGCCTTGCAGCCGTTAGCGTCTTCCTGCTCATAACGTGTCTTCTCGCTTTCGCCACGTAAGGTGAGTTTTCTCACGCACGACTAATTTATTATTAAGTGAATTAGAATCTTGAGATGTTGATTGAAATGTTTGGGTGCTCTAGATTTGGTTGTTTATGGTTGTGCACATGTTACACGCGCACCGTTTCTACATGACACTATGAATGTTTGTATGAGATGCCATGTGATTTTTCTCACCATGCAAGTCCCTAGATTAGAAAAAAAAACATCACGG
Source organism: Allium sativum (assembly GCA_030737875.1). Lineage (NCBI taxonomy): Eukaryota > Viridiplantae > Streptophyta > Magnoliopsida > Asparagales > Amaryllidaceae > Allium > Allium sativum. Next base: position 1,048,664,818 of record CM060922.1, read on the forward strand.
GTTGAAATGATAAATACCCGAACCCCTGTATATTCGAATCAACTTGGGATACGGGTTGAAATGATACATACCCGGTATTCGAATATTTTAAGAGCGGATTGAAATGATAAAATATCCGTACCACTTGACCGTCGGTTAGAAAATAATATACGGGCACCGTGGTCAGTAAAGTTATTTTTGGATATTATGGCGATTTTGGTGAATGGATTTTTATGAAATTTCCAATACAAGGATTTGCCGAAAATTATTGAATGTTTCAAACTTATTCTTTTTGATAGATGGTTTGCCAAATGATGTTCGCCAATTTATCGTAAGAAGGACTTTTGTCAAGAAAAAAAAAGAGAAAAAAAAAAGAAAGAAAAAAAAATGAAGTTTGTAAATTTTCAAGGAGAGAAAAGCATGCTTACTTAAGCCATGATGAAAACGAGTTTTACTAACAAATTGGGATTTACAGGTCATCATTTTATTAACAACTAACGATGAAGTTGTTGGAAACTTTCATGTAGAAGGAGATGTTAAATGCAAGTTAAATGGTTTTGAGGAAATCGTTTTGTCAATGATAATATTGAATTGAATCAAATGAAAGAAATTTGGTTTAAATATGGGAAGAGTGATGGGACATGGATTGATATTGGAAGTGGACTAATATTATTGAATAAAACTTGAATTTCATAAAAACTATTTTTTTTCCGCCTTACTTGATTTTTGTAAATCTTTTCTTATAAATAATTTGATTTCTTTAACTATATGGATTTATAATAGTTTTCGTTTATATTATATATACATTGTTTTCCACTTAATACATCTATACACAAATTTTCAAACTTAATTATTTAAACATATATTTATGATTTTAAACAAAAGTTTTGTACAATCCAATCTCGTGAAATTTGAAGGTTCAAATGTAGGATTTCAAGTATAATGACATTCTTTGGAAGAGAGAACTCTGAACCTAAATGATTGACAAATTTGTGAATATGGATTTTTGAAATCTTAATTGAACAAATGGGAATTGATTTGAGTAAACGGGTTTTGGAGATACTTGAATAACGTGTTTGGCGATACTTGAATATGATTTTAGACCGATGGCCACGGTGTGAAAAATGTAAGCGTTGGTTGTTAAAGAGACCGGAGTCGGTAAGTGGCATACTCTCTGTCGGTGCCGATACCACTTTAACAACTGTATACGTGGTGACGTATCCAGAACGAAGCATGATGACTTGGGGCGATTCTGGATCGGAGATGGTGAACGATAACGATATGGCCTTGACCTTCGGGTCATAAATTAAATGACTAAAACAGGAGCTATACCGTGACTAATTGAGGTAGCACCTTTGATCGGACATGTTTCTTCGATACCATTTCTATGACTATGTTATGATTTGGGGTACCCCTTTGATTTGGGAATGTGTTCCGAGGTGGGCGGTAGTGGCTGCTATGCGTTACCACCGGTCCGGGAGTGCAATTGGTAGAATCCTACCCTGGTATTGCCTCGAGTGCCATGTCATTTACCCTAGCGAGCCCCATACGATTTTGATTTGTATCGTACCTATGGAGTGCCCTCTGATGCCATCCGTGCTAGGTTGGGTTTACGGTACTGTATAGAATACGATACTATAAACGGTGTAAGGGTAAAAATGTAATACCGCTTACGCTATTTTCATTATTTATACTTTACTGAATAGACATTATCATAATAGCGTACTATTATATGTATTAGTTTCACGGATCCTTAGAGGATGGAGATCCCAACATCCTTTAAGTTACTGTACATTTTTATGAACATGACACTTGTGCTGATTCACTTATATAAGACTATTAGTCCTGACTCGAGTGTATTGTTTCTTTGACTTTATGCTTGGGTCAGCTTGAGCACCTCAGTTGTTCGTGACGCATTTGGGAGATTTGCATCTTTTGGATCATCTGCAGTTATCAGCTTCTAGTTTCTAAGTTATCCAGGTTACTACTAGTTATCTATATGTACTCTATTTTGTATGAGCTTATGACTCGTTATGTACTTATATGTATCATGTATCGCGTATGAATCTATGTACTACTTTGTTCCGCTGCAAGTTACTCTGCTTCTATATCTGTGGTTCTGTGTTCTGATTTGCATTTACCTCAATAGTTAAATTAACAATTCACGGTTTTGAGCGATTCAGATCTGACATGAGTGGTTTATTGTCGATTTGAATGGTTTGAAATTGTGGGGCATTACATTAACAATGGAAAACATTTCCATTTCTTGTTTTCTATATTAGAAAACATTTCTGATTCTTATTTGAAAAACATTTCCAAAGCTCCTTCATTGGATTTAAACATATGTTTAAAATAAACATCGCTATGCCAACTCAAACCATTTACTAAATTCACTTAACCATCATTCACTATCAAACCTTACCATTCCTTAGTTAAGAAGGAAGTCAATCAAGTTGGGGTATAATTACCTCTCAGACCTTAACTGAACAACGTTTTAACTTCGAAATAGTCAAAGTTTCTCTTTTAAACTTTTAACAATCTTCCTTACATAACTCTCTTTCGAATAATCTCTATTCAATAACTCCTCCCTTCGAATAACTAGATTCGAAAACCTTTCTTCAAATAAACTATATTCGATTAACTCTATTCAATTAACTCTTATCAATTAACTCTATTGGATAAACTCTATTTGATTTAACCCTAATCGATTAACTCTATTGGATTTAACTCTAATCGATTAACTCTATTCACTTAACTCCTTTTTGATTTAACTCTAATCAATTAACTCTATTCACTTAACTCCTTTCGAATAAACTATATTCGATAACTCCTTTAATTCTATTCGAATAAACTATATTCGATTAACTCCTTTAATTCTATTCGAATAAACTATATTCGATTAACTCCTTTAATTCTATTCGAATAAACTATATTCGATTAACTCCTTTAATTCTATTTGAATAAACTAATTCGATTAACTCCTTTAATTATATTTGAATAAACTATATTCGATTACTCCTTTAATTCTATTCGAATAAACTATATTCGATTAACTCCTTTAATTCTATTTGAATAAACTATATTCGATTACTCCTCCGTTCGAATAACTAGATTCGAAACTCCTTTCGAATAACCAATATTCGATTAACTCACTACGAATAATTAGATTTGATAGCTCCTTTCGAATAACCAATATTCGATTAACTCACTTTGAATAACTAGATTCGATAACTCCTACTCGATTTACTCCATTTGGATAACTCTAACTGGTTAACTCTAACTCTAACTGGTTAACTCTAACTCTAACTGGTTAACTCTAACTGATTAATTCTAACTGATTTATTCTAACTGGGTAACTAATATTCGATTAGCTCCTTTAATTTATTCCTTTTAATTATTTCTTTGAATTATCTCCTTTGAATTATTCCTTTTCTATTTGTTTACTTAACAAATAACTATTCCCTTTTCAATTTTATTTATTTAACAAATAAATATTTCTTTTATCTTATCTATTAATTTAACAAATAAATATTTCATTTATCTTTCCTATTTATTTAAAAAATAAATATTTCCTTTATCTTTCCTATTTATTTAACAAATAAATATTTTCCTTTCTATTTGTTTCACAAATATTTTCCTTTATAACTCCTATTTATTTCCCAAATAAATAATCCCTTTATACTTCTATTTATTATCCCAATAAATATTTCTCTTTATAAAATCGTTTGATTTTATAAATAATTCCCTTTTCATCTTTATCATATTTATTTTCAATAAATATTTCTTTTTCAAAACTCTTTCGATTTTATGAATGCTTTCTTTTATAAAATCCCTTTTCCTTTTCTATATAAAATCCATTGATTTTATATAACAAATTTATTTTCAAAATATACTTTGAAAATCCCCTTTCTACATGTCAGTATTTCTTACGGTATTTGAAATACCAAATCACAATGATCGATATCATTTAAACACACATCATCATCAACAGATTTTATATCACATCATATATTACAATATATGAAAAACAGTAAAATAAATGTTGAGGAATCCAGTTGGATTCCTCCAACCTGTTTCTCTGCATCACAGATGTTAAACAACATAATTAACATTGATTTAATTTCAATATGAAATATTCTGATAAACAAAATCAATATTTGATCAACGATTTATATATATATATATTGTTATCTATAAATTCAATCAATACATAAGCAATTGAACCAAACAGTTAACACACATCAATCAACATATACTTATCAGTTCTAAGAATACGTTATAAAAATATAACTATTCAGAGTTGGTGAGTTTTACTCACATTGGACTGTTATCGTTAAAAACGATTAACTGTCTTTGATTCAGACGAACAATTTATTTTGCCATAAATTGTAACGAGGTCGAATTCTCTCCCAGTCAGTCCCATTAGGTAGCTCTCGTCCGTACGATCCCATCGGATCTTGTTTCGTCCAATTCTGATACCGTATGACCAAGTTATACAATTACGAAGTTAATACACTGATTTGAATTTAATTAAACATGATTATTAAATTTCGGGCCTTACTTTACTAAACCGGCCCACTATCGACCCATGCCCGATCCTACTGCCTTCTCCCCCAACGTATCACGATGTAACTTCCTCCTACCTGTTTCAACTGCGAGCTCCAACATAATACACCTGCTTCTCAAATGCCATTTTCTCTAAATTCCCTTTCACGTTAAAACTTCCCTTAATCCTCCCTGTTTGATGTTGTTACACACTTCAACACCTTTCTGCCTGACCTCTACACGCCTGCACTGAACGTTGTCATCTTCTACCCAGCGTACCCTCCTTCTTCCAATACAAAACATGCACTCCTTCCTCACTTCATAATTTCCGCGAAATACCCAGCTCCCACTTCATATATATAAATCCACCATCCCCTTCACTTCTACTACCTTCTTAAATCTACACGCTGAAGCCTTTTGCACCCTCCCATTCACGTTGTTCACCGGTTCCCCTTCTACTTTCCAGTTCGCATGCTTCCTCATTTAATACAATACTGCCCACTGACTTTACCACCATATGTCAGCTCGTTTTCTTTGTGTACGGTTGTTTCCTTCTCCTCATCACTACTTTGTACAACTCAGTGTACTCCTCTAAATACCCTTCTCTTTTCTTTAAATCCGCAACAGCTCCTTTCCTTCATCAGAAAAACGCGAGCTCTAGAGTATGAGGCAAACCCAAATTCCTTGTTAATAATACATGCGGACGTTTTAAAAAGGAGGTGGAAACAAAGGCTTAATGCATGATTTGTTTCGAATGACAACTAGAATGGTTTTAAATGTTTAGCAGAACAGAATGTTGCCTTCGGTGGAAAAATGAGCAACGAAACACCGTGCCTTGTATTATATTGAGGAGGAAATCCTTAGTTGCTAAGGAAACATAAAAAAATAAACAAGTCGTTAATTTAGTGCTTACGTTTGTAAAAGAAGGGGGCGTACGTGGCTTCATAATCGTGTAGCGACCCGAACTTCCCCATCTCCGAAGAGAAGAGAAAGGTCGAATTACCGTGAGTACAAGACGAATTAGAACACAAACAGAAGAACATTTCATTGTTTATTACAACAATTCCATCAGAATACAAAAATATACAGAGTAAGAATAAATATACATTCGACAAATATCAGAGATTACAATAAATTACATAGCAGCGGAAAAACAATACAAAACACAACTGAAAGTAATACACGGATACAGAGCTTACCGAGCATCGTTCCAGCTGTAAATCAGGATCCTGTGAATATAAATCTGCAAAACCAAAACTACTAGCTGCCCGTGTGGAAAATAGGGGCACCCAGAGTTTAGGTTAAAACAATAAACTCCAGGTCAGTCATGTGACTGTTGTGAGAACTAAAATAGTTATTTAAAACTTTACTTTAAAGTTAGGTAAATCAAGGGACCACGCCGTATAACACGGAACGGGTTTCCTCCCAAGAATACCAGTGCTTAAAACAAACAGCGCAATGCTAAATAAAGAAAAATGAAGCTATTACAAGACCCAGGTCCCATCACACAATGCAACGCAAGCCGGAGGATAGGGTTTTTACCTTATAATAGCCAAAGCATGCTTGATACGTTTAAAACACATTATTTTGATATTACTATAAGTGTATAGTGTCAAAACAATTTCAATCATAGGCGGCATGAATGACCCATACCACTATGTCGCCATACTAGGTTCTACAAATAAAACCGCAATATCACGTATTGGAAATTGGATTTCCGTCATGAGCCGAGGCAAGGGGCAAGCTCCTCTCCGTTCGAGACACTCTAGCAAATGTCCCAGAACCGCACACAGCAATCTTTGGATCTTCAGGGCCGGTCCTCTCTTACTTTTGAGGATTGGCAATTCCTGAGCACACGTTTCCCGGTCCTAACAGAACTATATCTGAGGCGCCTCGTATCCAACAACCACACAGGTGAAAAGTATATAAATGTCAGCCAGTTTAAGCACTAACACCACCCATAGCTAGAAAGAAACGCCGTGCTCTCCCTACAGTCACTATCCCATTTTTGACTCATACCGAGGTGTGAGTCTCGCGAATTCACGCTATACACAAAGCTGCGCCCCACAGGCCGTGCTTTGATCATCAACCACAAGACTTTGCTTTTCAACATAAGACTTGATCAATTGCCACTTACGCGTGCCACACTGGAAATTCACTCCATGCGACTGATGTCCATCGATATACAACCTCTGAGCTCATACGTCTCAGAGAAGGGCGTTAAGCAAGAGAATAAATTCCCCGCCGCCAAACAGATGTATATTTAATAGAGATCAATCAACACAGAATAAAGTCCAATGTCAGACACACAGTCCATTTACAAGTTCGTTCTGGGTCTGAACGAAACCGGAGGCACTTTCCTCGCATATCCATCCATCTCCAAGTACGTCTGGACGATCACCAACTGATTCTCTCATCTTGGGTGTATAGCCCAATCAAGATCATCAGTAACCACCCAAACGATGTGAAGACTTCCGGTCTTCAACCACCGTCTTCATCTTCGACTTATCGCCGAATCGGTTATTCAGAATGGGTATAAACCCGGCCTTTCTGAATAACCCACGTATATAATAAACAAATGTTACACAAACACAACATACGCCTCATTCCAATTCAGAATATTCTTTTATTCACAAAATCACATTCTTAGGGAAAGGTTCCCATTAATTTTATCAAAGATAAATTCTTCTAAATTTATTCTTTAATCTTCCTTTGGATATCATTTCAAACTAGTCGGGATTAGCGAACCACACCGAAGAAATTATTTATTTTATTTCCCAATCCCAACCTATTTATCCCATGGAGCAAAACTGGTAAGACTCCATATCTAACACCACGGTGTTATCGGTAAAGTTAATTACCATTTCACGTTCAAATCTAATTAAAGATTTAACTATCGCTTTGGAGCAAAAATGGTGGTACTCTATTCTCGATCACCTTTCAGATTTGATAATTTAAATTATCAATTCACATTTCAATCTAATTAAAGATTCATTAAAACTCCACTTAGTTTTAATCTTTTCAAAAATCAATATCATGTCTTTAACTGGGTTAAAGAACCAATGTCATTTAAAACACGATTCACGATAAACCCAAAATCACTTTAACTGGGCTTAAGAACGGTGTTAATGAAGACACCATTCACGACAAACCCAAATCACATTTGATATTAAATACAAGGCTCTGAATAGAAAATATATCGGCTTATATTCAATATCAAATTCTGAAACCAACAAATATCGTATTGGAAATAACGATATGAATATATCTTTCAAATTTCCACAACCATATCTGTATAATCACAAAATCCAACATCGAAATATTCCGAAGATAATTTCGATTCACTCCATCCCAACTCACGTATTGGGAATTTTGATTATTTTTAAAACCACTTTCAAATTCAATTTATTTATTTCAAAAATAAATTGATTTTAATTCTAGTTCAAAACTAGTTCATTTTGATAAAAATCTATTTTTATCTTTTCAAATATGGACTTTTTCAGCCTAATTCTTCCAAAACCATTTCTTACGATTTTACACAAATTATAGATATTTTTAATAATTTTATCAAGGCCCGTGCAGTCGATTTCCATCAACGGCCATCGAACTGCACTTACAGCGACCTTTTCCAAATTTGATTTGGACATAATTCCAGATCCAACTGTTAGATTTCAAATTTCACATATTCATTGAAAAGCTATTTTCGATATGAACCCAACGGTTCTAGTTTCAGGAGAATCCGACGGCCAGATCTCTCGTAATGTTAATTCGAAGTCAATGGTCGAAATTCACGAACTGCCGCGGCGCGGCCCGTTCTATTCAGGCCATTACATATAATATATATATATATTATATATTTCGTCGATTTCCTTTTAAAACGTATTTTATAAATCGTTTTAAATTCGTTTTCGAAACGATTTCAACTTCATATTCAATTTCAAATCAAAATTGAATATTCCACATCATCGATATACAAATGATAATATTTTCAAAACGTTATAATTTGAAATCACTTCTTATTCTATATTCATTTTAAAAACGAATATATTAGATATAAATATCGCTCACGTCAAAATGGCGCAACTCTAATCAACACGGCTTTATATATTTCAATAAATTCGTTATCCCATTCAACAAATGAATATTTATTCTATTCAAAACATGAATAAATATTTCTTTCAATACATGAATATTCTCAACACATGAGCACTGTCAACACATGACTATTTATATTATTTAATATATTTTATCCAGTTATGGTATCTATCGTTTGATTTTTAAATCAGACTCTAACTGTAATGTAGTAAGAGAATGATTCCCTAGGTATTAACGTCGAAGGCCGGAACCAATATCAAATCAATACCCTGGAAACCACTCATCTTATCTATTTTCTAGTTAGTTTCTAACTTTAAATATGATAAAGATGTAAATTTTATTGTTAAAATATTTCTTTCAACACATGATAATTTTCAGCACATGATTATTTATTCTATTCAACAGATGAATATATATTTCATTCTATTCTTTATTTTCCCAATTGGAATGAGGCCCAATCGATTACCATATAATCTTAATTATATGGATTCCATACAACACATATATATAACAGCACTGACAAATAATCAACCATCATCCAGAGTGCACTACACTGTATAAGCATCAAATATAGATATCTAACGCTTATAACAGCCTGTCAATCAATCGATTGACATACAACTAATTATTGGGATTAGTGTATGTCGTATTTTATCCCAATACCCGTGTGGGGTTTCAAATCAACTAACACATATTTTTATTCACACACACACGTTAAAAATAATATTTTTAACGATAAAATATTTTTAACTATATAAATATTTTATTTCACGTCACACAATCAATTTTCATCACAACAAACAATCAAACATACAAGCCATCCATGGTCTGTGGATGATGGGTGTCGGGTGCTGCTAAGCACCGTCTGCATCCTAGTATATATTTTTAACTAGAAAAACAAGATTTAAAGTGAGAATTTCTCACTAAAGCTATCCAATACCACGACTCTTCAGATGTAGAAGTCATTGCTGTTCTCGCCTTTTGTCACTTTCGTTGCCCGCTTTCACTACATATATAAAAATCGAATTTTTATCGTTACTTCATATTTGTAAAAATCGAATTTTTATCGTGTTAACTTCTATATAAAAATTGAATTTTTATCGTTACTTCATATTTGTAAAAATCGAATTTTTATCGTGTTAACTTCTATATAAAATTGAATTTTTCCCTTGTTAACTTCTATATAAAAACCGAATTTTTACCTTGTTAACTTCTATATAAAAATCGAATTTTTACCTTGTCAACTTCTATATAAAAATTGAATTTTTACCTTGTTAACTTCTATATAAAAATTGTATTTTTACCTTGTTAACTTCTATATAAAAAATGAATTTTTACCTTGTTAACTTCTATATAAAAATTGAATTTTTATACAACGCTACTTCATGATGAAAATCAAACCTTTATCGCTATGAAAACATTATAAAAATCGAATTTTTATAACTCATTATCCTATATAAAAACCGTATTTTTATAAATAAAAATTATAGCTTTTAAATAAATAAAAATTAAAGCTTTACTGTGCTTAACATAAAAACTGAAAGGAAATTGAATCATAAAATAAATAAAAAGACTCACATCGCAATAGGGAGAAAGGGGGTTCTACTGTTGCCGGCGTCCACTGTAGGGAGGCGCAGCAGTTGCCGGAGGTTGGGGGGATCCGCGTCTAGCGCGAGGTCAAAGGGGGGAGAGGGAATCGAGCGGGAGGCGAGAGGCGCGAGGGGGAGGGGCTTGATCGGAGGGGCCCGCCTGAAGGCCGACAGCGGCGGCGATGGGGTAATCGATCCCCTGGATCGAGCGGTCTTCGGTGTTTTTCTTTCTTCTTTTTTTTTCTTTTTTTTCTTTTTCGATTTCTGTTTTGAAATGATACGGGGGGGGCCTGAGAGGAGATAAGGGGAGAGAGGGAAGAGAGTTTTATTTTTAATTTATTTAATTATTTAATTTCAAAAGGTTGACATTTTCATTTGACCTCTAAACGAGGCCCACCGCCTGTCGTCCATAGCTAATTACCCCCATTCCGAACACAATGGGATATGTATCGTAGGCTGATTCGATCGTTACAATCAGTTTTCGTCAAATTTACATTTAAATCACTATATTGAATTTTAAACGTACATTTCATATTACCGGGGTCACACACTAACTCGAAAAATTCCAAAAAAATATTTTCTAGCTTCGTATTGACGATACGGTTCTAACAAAACTAGTTTTGTCGAATTCTGAGACCGTTGGAAAAATGGCCATTTTCCAGTCAATTAAAATCAACTAAAACTGGTCGAACGCGTTTTCCTTTGCCACGCTCACATATTGAATCGAAAAATTATGAAATTTGAAACTTAGCAATAACTTGACATCGCGGATCCAACAAAAGTGGTTTCGTCGAAATCCGAGGTCGTTTGCAAAATTTCCATTTTTAAAGGCCGAAATTCCATAGCGACTATTCTGAAATTTCAACTGGACATATCTTTTGATTCCCGCTATGAAATTTCGATTTTTCGGATTCGTTGGAAAGATATTCTCAATTAGATTCTAATATTTTTGGTTTCACTAAAATCCGGTTTATTTTGCACCCGGTACATTCAATTGAAGTTTGAAATCGAATTATCGAACTACCGTGCCATTTTCAATTCCTTTTATAATTATATATAATTATTTATATTCTAACGACGATCTATATAACTATATACGTTCTATTCTCATTCAAAATAAATTTCTCGTCGTTATTATTTCAAATAATCTATTTTAAATATTCAAAATTCGTTAAAATTTCCAAAATAAAAATTTTAAATTGGCTCGGATTTTCGGGTTATTACAATCTCCCCCACTTAAAACTTTTCGTCCCCGAAAAGGAATGAAGCCGAAAGTTGTTTTTCAAACCAACTCAACTTTCATTATTTTCTTTATGGCTTAAGTTCTTCAACTTTTCAGTTTCTAAGAACTTTTCAAATTTTTCAAAAATTTGGCTAACACCCTAAATTCTCGAAAAAATTCGCCATAACCTCCCCTGCAACGGGGACTTCGGGATATTTCATATAGCCTCCCATGGCCTTCTTCAATCCAAAAGAAAAAGAAAAAGCCAAGCGGCTAGCCAATCGGCTCATAAAATCATCATCACCCAAACAAAACAGTAAATTATGGTAAACATGTACCTATTTGTCGGGCAAACAATTTTATTCTTCTGCTCTAGCCTCCTTGCTATGACCTGTTCAATGTAAGCACATGTATATGCATGCATTTTCAAACAATTTTCAATACAATTCAATATTCGATTCAATTAGGCTAAATGGTTCAAAATTTCAAACAAATAGACAAACAATACAACCAGCAATCAATTAGTGGATTATCGTTTCAAATTCATAATTTGATATATATACAGAAAATCATGTTTTTGATGCCAAATCACCACAATAAACCTATCTAGTTTTGGTTCTCACACCAGTCTAATGGAAATATATAGATATCGCACCTTCGAAACTCGAACACCAAGACTGATGATGTCGCGACATCACCAGAATTGTCCCCGGGCGACTAGAGTGTGATTCTATATCTATCCAGTATATTAAAACTATGAATATACATTCATGACGCGTATATGCAAAATATTTATATATTGGATTGTCCAAATTCAATACAAGTAAAATATTCAAATACGTATAAAATGATTTAAATTTTCAAAACAAAATTGTTTTCATTTGAAAAATACACTCTTCACACTCGTTCTAGGATACTACTGATCCTATCTCTAACGAGTCATTCTAATTGGATATTGCTAATCCAATATCAGATGAATTCTTTCGTTTGGTTCTAATGTGTCTTGTTCGCGAGCTCTGTAAACCAAAGCTCTGATACCAGCTGTAGCGACCCGAACTTCCCCATCTCCGAAGAGAAGAGAAAGGTCGAATTACCGTGAGTACAAGACGAATTAGAACACAAACAGAAGAAAATTTCACTGTTTATTACAACAATTCCATCAGAATACAAGAATATACAGAGTAAGAATAAATATACATTCGACAAATATCAGAGATTACAATAAAATACATAGCAGCGGAAAAACAATACAAAACACAACTGAAAGTAATACACGGATACAAAGCTTTCTGAGCATCGTTCCAACTGTAAATCAGGATCCTGTGAATATAAATCTGCAAAACCAAAACAACTAGCTGCCCGTGTGGAAAATAGGGGCACCCAGAGTTTAGGTTAAAACCATAAACTCCAGGTCAGTCATGTGACTGGTGTGAGAACTAAAATAATTATTTAAACTTTACTTTAAAGTTAGGTAAATCAAGGGACCACGCCGTATAACACGGAACAGGTTTCCTCCCAAGAATACCAGTGCTTAAAACAAACAGCGCAATGCTAAATAAAGAAAAATGAAGATATTATAAGACCCAGGTCCCATCACACAATGCAACGCAAGCCGGAGGATAGGGTTTTTACCTTATAATAGCCAAAGCATGCTTGATACATTTAAAACACATTATTTTGATATTACTATAAGTGCATAGTGTCAAAACAATTTCAATCATAAATATCAATCATAGGCGGCATGAATGACCCATACCACTATGTCGCCATACTAGGTTCTACAAATAAAACTGCAATATCACGTATTGGAAATTGGATTTCCGTCATGAGCCGAGGCAAGGGGCAAGCTCCTCTCCGTTCGAGACACTCTAGCAAATGTCCCAGGACCGCACACAGCAATCCTTGGATCTTCAGGGCCGGTCCTCTCTTACTTTTGAGGATTGGCAATTCTTGAGCACACGTTTCCCGGTCCTAACAGACCTATATCCGAGGCGCCTCGTATCCAACAACCACACAGGTGAAAAGTATATAAATGTCAGCCAGTTTAAGCACTGACACCACCCATAGCTAGAAAGAAACGCCGTGCTCTCCCTACAGTCACTATCCCATTTTTGACTCATACCGAGGTGTGAGGCTCGCGAATTCACGCTATACACAAAGCTGTGCCACACAGGCCGTGCTTTGATCATCAACCACAAGACTTTGCTTTTCAACATAAGACTTGATCAATTGCCACTTACGCGTGCCACACTGGAAATTCACTCCATGCGACTGATGTCCATCGATATACAACCTATGAGCTCGTACGTCTCAGAGAAGGGCGTTAAGCAAGAGAATAAATTCTCCGCCGCCAAACAGATGTATATTTAATAGAGATCAATCAACACAGAATAAAGTCCAATGTCAGACACACAGTCCATTTACAAGTTCGTTCTGGGTCTGAACGAAACCGGAGGCACTTTCCTCGCATATCCATCCATCTCCAAGTACGTCTGGACGATCACCAACTGATTCTCTCATCTTGGGTGTACAGCCCAATCAAGATCATCAGTAATCACCCAAACGATGTGAAGACTTCCGGTCTTCAACCACTGTCTTCATCTTCGACTTATCGCCGAATCGGTTATTCAGAATGGGTATAAACCCGGCCTTTCTGAATAACCCACGTATATAATAAACAAATGTTACACAAACACAACATACGCCTCATTCCAATTCAGAATATTCTTTTATTCACAAAATCACATTCTTAGGGAAAGGTTCCCATTAATTTTATCAAAGATAAATTCTTCTAAATTTATTCTTTAATCTTCCTTTGGATATCATTTCAAACTAGTCGGGATTGGCGAACCACACCGAAGTAATTATTTATTTTATTTCCCAATCCCAACCTATTTATCCCATGGAGCAAAACTGGTAAGACTCCATATCTAACACCACGGTGTTATCGGTAAAGTTAATTACCATTTCACGTTCAAATCTAATTAAAGATTTAACTATCGCTTTGGAGCAAAACTGGTGGTACTCCATTCTCGATCACCTTTCAGATTTGATAATTTAAATTATCAATTCACATTTCAATCTAATTAAAGATTCATTAAAACTCCACTTAGTTTTAATCTTTTCAAAAATCAATATCCTGTCTTTAACTGGGTTAAAGAACTAATGTCATTTAAAACACGATTCACGATAAACCCAAAATCACTTTAACTGGGCTTAAGAACGGTGTTAATGAAGACACCATTCATGACAAACCCAAATCACATTTGATATTAAATACAAGGCTCTGAATAGAAAATATATCGGCTTATATTCAATATCAAATTCTGAAACCAACAAATATCATATTGGAAATAACGATATGAATATATCTTTCAAATTTACACAACCATATTTGTATAATCACAAAATCCAACATCGAAATATTCCGAAGATAATTTCGATTCAACTCCATCCCAACTCACGTATTGGGAATTTTGATTATTTTTAAAACCACTTTCAAATTCACTTTATTTATTTCAAAAATAAATTGATTTTAATTCTAGTTCAAAACTAGTTCATTTTGATAAAAATCTATTTTTATCTTTTCAAATATGGACTTTTTCAGCCCAATTCTTCCCAAACCATTTCTTACGATTTTACACAAATTATAGATTTTTTTAATAATTTTATCAAGGCTCGTACAGTCGATCTCCATCAACGGCCATCGAACTGCACTTACAGCGACCTTTTCCAAATTTGATTTGGACATAATTCCAGATCCAACCGTTAGATTTCAAATTTCACATATTCATTGAAAATCTATTTTCGATACGAACCCAACGGTTCTGGTTTCAGGAGAATCCGACGGTCGGATCTCCCGTAATGTCAATTCGAAGTCAATGGTCGAAATTCACGAACTGCCGCGGCGCGGCCCGTTCTATTCAGGCCATTACATATATAATATATATATATTATATATATTTCGTCGATTTCCTTTTAAAACGTATTTTATAAATCGTTTTAAATTCGTTTTCGAAACGATTTCAACTTCATATTCAATTTCAAATCAAAATTGAATATTCCACATCATCGATATACAAATGATAATATTTTCAAAACGTTATAATTTGAAATCACTTCTTTTTCTATATTCATTTTAAAAATGAATATAATCGATATAAATATCGCTCACGTCAAAATGGCGCAACTCTAATCAACACGGCTTTATATATTTCAATAAATTCGTTATCCCATTCAACAAATGAATATTTATTCTATTCAACACATGAATATATATTTCTTTCAATACATGAATATTCTCAACAACTGAGCACTGTCAACACATGACTATTTATATTATTTAATATATTTTATCAAATTATGGTATCTATCGTTTGATTTTTAAATCAGACTCCAACTGTAAAGTAGTAAGAGAATGATTCCCTAGGTATTAACGCCGAAGGCCGGAATCAATATCAGATCAATACCCTGGAAACCACTCATCTTATCTATTTTCCAGTTAGTTTCTAACTTTAAATATGATAAAGATGTAAATTTTATTGTTAAAATATTTCTTTCAACACATGATAATTTTAAGCACATGATTATTTATTCTATTCAACACATGAATATATATTTCATTCTATTCTTTATTTTCCCAATTGGAATGAGGTCCAATCGATTACCATATAATGTTAATTATATGGATTCCATACAACGCATATATATAACAGCACTGACAAATAATCAACTATCATCCAGAGTGCACTATACTGTATAAGCATCAAATATAGATATCTAACGCTTATAACAGTCTGTCAATCAATCGATTGACATACAACTAATTATTGGGATTAGTGTATGCCGTATTTTATCCCAATACCCGTGTGGGGTTTCAAATCAACTAACACGTATTTTTATTCACACACACACGTTAAAAATAATATTTTTAACAATAAAATATTTTTAACTATATAAATATTTTATTTCACGTCACACAATCAATTTTCATCACAACAAACAATCAAACATACAAGCCATCCATGGTCTGTGGATGACGGGTGCCGGGTGCTGCTAAGCACCGTCTACATCCTAGTATATATTTTTAACTAGAAAAACAAGATTTAAAGTGAGAAGTTCTCACCAAAGCTATCCAATACCACGACTCTTCTAATGTAGAAGTCAATGATGTTCTCGCCTTTTGTCACTTTCGTTGCCCGCTTTCACTACATATATAAAAATTGAATTTTTATCATTACTTCATATTTGTAAAAATCGAATTTTTATCGTGTTAACTTCTATATAAAAATTGAATTTTTATCGTTATTTCATATATGTAAAAATCGAATTTTTATCGTGTTAACTTCTATATAAAATTGAAATTTTCCCTTGTTAACTTCTATATAAAAATTGAATTTTTACCTTGTTAACTTCTATATAAAAATTGAATTTTTACCTTGGCAACTTCTATATAAAAATTGAATTTTTACCTTGTTAACTTCTATATAAAAATTGAATTTTTACCTTGTTAACTTCTATATAAAAATTGAATTTTTATACAACGCTACTTCATGATGAAAATCAAACCTTTATCGCTATGAAAACATTATAAAAATTGAATTTTTATAACTCATTATCCTGTATAAAAACCGTATTTTTATAAATAAAAATTATAGCTTTTAAATAAATAAAATTTAAAGCTTTACTGTGTTTAATATAAAAACTGAAAGGAAATTGAATCATAAAATAAATAAAAAGACTCACATCGCAATAGGGAGAAAGGGGATTCTACTGTCGCTGGCGTCCACTGTAGGGAGGCGCAGCAGTTGCCGGAGGTTGGTGGGGATCCGCGTCTAGCGCGAGGTGAAAGGGGGGAGAGGGAATCGAGCGGGAGGCGAGAGCCGCGAGGGGGAGGGGCTTGATCGGAGGGGCCCGCCTGAAGGCCGACAGCGGCGGCGATGGGGTAATCGATCCCCTGGATCGAGGGTCTTTGATGTTTTTCTTTCTTCTTCTTATTTTCTTTTTCGATTTCTGTTTTGAAATGATACGGGGGGGGCCTGAGAGGAGATAAGGGGAGAGAGGGAAGAGAGTTTTATTTTTAATTTATTTAATTATTTAATTTCAAAAAGTTGACTTTTCATTTGACCTCTAAACGAGGCCCACCGCCTGTCGTCCATAGCTAATTACCCCCATTCCGAACACAATGGGATATGTATCGTAGGCTGATTCGATCGTTACAATCAGTTTTCGTCAAATTTACATTTAAATCACTATATTGAATTTTAAACGTACATTTCATATTACCGGGGTCACATACTAACTCGAAAAATTCCAGAAAAATATTTTCTAGCTTCGTATTGACGATACAGTCCTAACAAAACTAGTTTCGTCGAATTCTGAGACCGTTGGAAAAATGGCCATTTTCCAGTCGATTAAAATCAACTAAAACTGGTCGAATGCGTTTTCCTTTGCCACGCTCACATATTGAATCGAAAAATTACGAAATTTGAAACTTAGCAATAACTTGACATCGCGGATCCAACAAAAGTGGTTTCGTCGAAATCCGAGGTCGTTTGCAAAATTTCCATTTTTAAAGGCCGAAATTCCATAGCGACTATTCCGAAATTTCAACTGGACATATCTTTTGATTCCCGCTATGAAATTTCGATTTTTCGGATTCGTTGGAAAGATATTCTCAATTAGATTCTAATATTTTTGGTTTCACTAAAATCCGGTTTATTTTGCACCCGGTACATTCAATTGAAGTTTGAAATCGAATTATCGAACTACCGCACCATTTTCATTTCCTTTTATAATTATATATAATTATTTATATTCTAATGACGATCTATATAACTATATACGTTCTATTTCCATTCAAAATAAATTTATCGTCGTTATTATTTAAAATAATTTATTTTAAATATTCAAAATTTGTTAAAATTGCCAAAATAAAATTTTTAAATTGGCTCGGATTTTCGGGTTATTACAAATCGCGTGTAAGAGGTAGTACAAGGTAGGTAGGAAAACTGTACGTGTATACGAAGGAGACCAAAATATATATAAACATATATATTCTCTCTTTTTATTTGCTAAGTTTACTTCACTGTAAGGTATACGTGGATACTTCATCTCTAAGGAAACTACCCTGCTTGGATGTATGTGTCCACGTTACTTCATAGCTAATAGCTAAGGTAAGTGCATTTTTATATTTTTATTCATACACTTATGTACCTATAAATTTAACATTTTAAATTGTACCGGTTACAGTGAACTTCATGTATTTATCGATCGTTATAGACAAAAATAAAAATATAATCGTGACCAGCAATGTGCAACGATCCCAAAAATTTAATAATATAGGTCCGTTAACTTATTCTGTGAAACCCCGAAATGTTGATTACAGGGTGCAAAATACTCCAAATAAAAAGTTGCTTATTTAATTTATTAAAAATTACAATAAAATTCTAAAAATTAAATTATCACTACATCTCAAAAGAATCTTGTCTAAATTCGAAACCAGTATCTAGCTATATCGAATAAACCATTACAATCGATAAACGCTTCTATAACGACTATTTTAAAATTTGATTTGGACACAACTCAAAATCTACACGACGAAATCCTGATTTTTCTCTTCCACTAGAAAAATATACTTCACCTGCTCCTAACATTTCTTGTTTCACAGAAATCCGAGTTAAAACGGCTTCTGTATATTTGTTTAAAGTTCAAATCGTCAAATTACGAACTGCCGCGCCATTTCGAGCTCGATTATAATTATATTATAATTCTACGTTCAAACTTCGTCTAAATAATATATTCGTTATTCAAATTCAATTCTAAACTGAATTATATATTTTAAATTGTCCAGTTCACATTATATTGCAAATTCACTATTTCTGTCTATTTCAGAAATTAAATATATTATTCTATTATTTAATTTAATTAAATATTCAATATTATTTAATTAAACAACCTTTAAATTACTAAACCATTATTTTAAATAATTAAATTAATTATTTATTCGACCATAAAATACGGGTCGTTACAAGGCTTCTACTACAAGTTGGGCTTAACCTCGCGTCTTAGCTTACTAGTTATAGTGAGCCATGACACCTAAACCTCTCATATTAACAGTCATACTTGTAGATGTTGGATATGCTGGTCAATTTTGGGAAGGTTTCTACTACAAGTAATGGTTAACCTCGTGTCTGTGTGTCATTGATTATAATTAAATCCATTAAATCATATACATAAAAATTCCTATGGGGGTGTTTAAATTTCTACTACCTAATTTAAACGTATTTAGTACGCATCTAATAAGCTTTAATATTACATTTAATTATGTTATAAATATATACTAATTAATTGGCGTAAATCACATGTACTTAAAGAAATGTCCTAAGTCGTTTGGAATGTCAATCCTAACATATAATAAAGGTATAAACATTTATTCCCCTGATTTCACCATCATAAGCATGTACCGCGCAGAGGACAACCACCGGTACCCTACCATGCCCCGTAGAAGCCATGTGCTTCCCTCCAGTCTTGCAAAATAATAAGTTGGACGTGCTCCTCTCGTGTCTTTGAGCACAACGATGATCTACCCCCATTGGGTTCTTCACCTTCATTCTTGCAGACTGGCCCAAGCGCATCAACTAATGTGTTATTAGATCTTTCATCTAATCTTTATATCATGCACTTGCTTTATCTCATAAGGCTGAAAATTGACTTGATTATCCATAAAATCACTTTTTTACTAGGTTCATTAGCTCACAATTGGTTGCTTACTTTCTTTATTTAGCCTTATGCTGCCGAAGAGGACCTCCACTTATTATTCATTACAATTATTAGACTTAAAACTTTAAATTATAAGCCAACCAATAATAAGCCCACTTTATTCTTTCTTATTTAATCATAATTTCGTCTTATACTGTTATCACAACTTATTGTTGTTGTTTACTTATTAACTTAGTTCTCTTAACTAAGGTTTATAAATAAGTTCTCTTTTTCTGAATTATATCCTATGTTATAATTTCTCTTCTCCCTAAGATATGCGTACATATTATATTTTGTTATCATTCATATAATTAATTATGATAGGTTATATTCACTATTCACCACAATTCTTCTTAGGTTCTTTAATATGAACTAACTTTTATTGTTGTAATCTTTCTTTAATTACCGTTATGTACAATTTTATTAGTTTAGGAAAATATTTCACAAACCTCTTTAGATTGGTTAGCAGAAAGATGTAATGATCCGTTTCCATATGCACATCGGTTAAGATCCGTATTTGCAAGCTATTTCTTTTATTTTCAATGTGGACACACATACATATTTGATTTGATTAGTGTGCAATACAGTAAAAGAATCCCTATTTCACAATAATCCCCTTTTTCCTTTCTTTTCTTACAATAATATTCTCAGTAATTTTGTCATTATGGAAATGTATCTATCTTTTCCAAATCAAACTAACAGAGTCCACTACAAATTTTCCCCCTTTTTATTCTCTAAGTTAGATGTTGAATTCCTATTTCCATATACCATTTACAATTACTATAAATTTTTCCATACAAGATTAGGTATACTAGTTCTTTTTCCATTATTCCTAATTTTTCTGTAATTCTGTTTACAGCATATCCAATTTTCCATTGAGTAACAATCATAAGAACATATTCTTGTTTATTTTAAATTCCACAATTCCAGTATTACAAAAATTCTTAATCCAAACAAAAGGTTAATGGAATATATTTGTTCAAAAGTGACATTCTTAATGTATTTTAAATAGATTATAATGCAATTACCACAAATTCCAATTATTAGTCAGGTTAAGAATTAGGGGCATGTAAACGAAAAATATACCATTACCTAAAGTTATAATATTAAATTCACTCACCTGACTTCTTTCCAATCCTTAAATCTGATTCAGATATGCTATTCCATGGTCTTTCTAACTGAATCTAGTATTAAGATAACCACGGATTTACAAATCTGATGCTAAAAGAAGAAGGAAAGAAAGAAACATAAATGATTCAGATTCATAGGATTTACCTCATATTGATAAGAAATATGAACACCTATATTGTAGATTATTTTTTTCAAATGTTAAATCAGAATTTCTAAAACCTAATATTCTAATTTTTGAAAGATTTGGAGAAGAAAGAAAATGGCAGAGCCTTGGCATCATTTCATAAAATATGAGTTGGAGGCCAGGCACTGCTAGCCTATTTATAGGTGTATAAGAAATTATGGTATGTTGAATTTAATAATATTAAAATTGAACTGTACAAGCCAAGAAATACACGTTAGAAAATCCATATATGGCCACCCGTGGGTCGACTCGTGTGTTGACCTACCTTCATGGTGTGTCAACCCCATGGTCGATCCACGACCTAGGTCTTTAACTTTGATTCCGCTAATTTTAATTCTTTCTTAACGTTACTATTAACGTTCATTTTATTTCTAAATATCCCTTATGTGAGTTATTATCTTTCTCTTATAACATATATCTATTTTCAAATTTCATAATTATGCATATATATATATATATATGCATACAACCTTTTAAATCTTTATTCGTTAATAACTGTCCTATACGGAGTCCGTTTGGGGAAAGTCATATATGAAAATGAATTAGGAAATTTCCACGAACACAATGATATATGTTTCGGGGGTAAATTATGAAATCATAAATTGTCGATATTTTCTGTTTAATATTTATATGAAATACGGGGTGTTACAGTTACATTATTCCCTCCTTAAAAGAAATATCATCTCTAAATTTTACCAATGACTAAGGTATGGCGCTGGTGCCTAGTTATCCTAGATTACACAACCGATTAGCATACATCAAATTTTACAACTAATTAGCGCATGTTCACATAATGAATTGCAACCACAAAATATGCATGCATAATAATTCTAAATCAGATCCTCTTATATATATGCACTTCATTCTGAAAACACTTTTGAAAACATGATCCAAACATCTTAAAATACACTAACGGTTCTACATGAATGCAAGCTTTTGAAAACATTGTTTATCCATAACCCTCAAATGACTACGAATACACATGTGAAGCAACCAATTTTGCATCCAAACCCTACCATCAAACATGTTAACACATCTAAAATGTCTGTAATGACTCAAATTTTTGGTCGATAAATTTTGAACATTTAATATTGTTTTAAATGTTCAGTTGATAATATAAATGATATTTTATCCTAATAATCAATTAAATGAACGAGATACGAGTAAAATTTGAATATATCGAATAATCATATACGAAAACGACAATAATTGAATTCGAAGTTAAAACTGAATCGATACGATTCAAATGATTAATATAAATTCTGGTTGAATTAAAATGAAGTTAGTTAAGTTTTTAAAACAGAAATTTAAATGATTTCATTTATTATTGAAATCATCGATTTAATCGATGAGTTATAATAGTCAATTTTCAAACGACATCGGAATTCAACGAAACTAATTTTATAAAATTCATAATAGTTAATTATGCCTAGATTTCAAGTTTCGTGTTAATCGGAGTTTACATGTGATCGTGCACAATTTAAAGGTGTATCGATTCACGTTCGAAATTAAAAGGAAATTTTACAAATGATCTCGAAATTCGACGAAACCAGTTCCATTGTGTCTGAAATATTAAGTTATTTAAAGATTACAATTTTGATTGCGAACGAAGCTCATCTATGGTAGTTTTAGCATGAAACTTCCTATGTAAGTTTTGTAAATTAATAAAATAATAAATCATTCTCTTCTTGAACACACCAACTTCTGGTATAAATAAAACAACCAATACCCCCTCTCCCTTTTTTTTTTTTTTCTATCCCTTTCATTCATTTTTCACCCAGGAAAATGAGATAAAATCAAAGCCGATTGCCTTTAAAATTCTTTAAAAATTCTGCAAAATCAAATCCAAACCTTCCCTTAAATTCGCAAATACCTTCCCCATCTCTTTTATTTTGTTCATTTCATTCTAAATGAATGGGGGAAATTAAAAAACTGTTCTTTCTCCTTCCTTAAAATCTTCAGAAATCAATATAAAATAGAATCCTCATTGAATACAATGATTTTGGAATCGTTGTGATTATAAGAATGGGGACTTTTCTCGACAACGATGCCTAGAGTTGGAAACTCGTATTGATTTAGAAGGAATTAGCTATATTGGTTTGTTGATTTGAAATCGATCGGGTTTCTGATCGAGTTAAGAGTAGAAATTGGAGGCAAGTGATTGCGAAGCTGCAGGTTTTGATCAAATATTTTGCTTGGGTTTACTGTCGAAGGACTTCGGGTTGTTATTGGTTTGGGATGGTTAGAAAAGTTAAAGGAGAAATTTGCCGACGATGCCAAACTAGGTGGTTGCTTATGAAGGAAAATTGTTCAGTGATGTGAAGGGGATACATATTATGGCCTGAGGCTGTGCGAGTTGATAAGAAGGGAGGGGAGCAGGATTTCTAATCGAACAGGGAAGAAAGAGAGTTAGTGGCCTAAATCAAGGATTGAAGTAACTAATTATATTTTAAAATTTAGTTACTAAACATAAGTTTTAATAAAAAAGTAACGCCTGTATAAAATTCTTATGATATCAAACTTAGACGAAACCAATCGCTTTGAATTCATAGGGTAGTAGGCTATGCTATGGAATCAATTTGGAGTAATTTGGAGCGAGGATTTTCGGTTAAATTAAACGTATGTTTAATTTAATCTAAATAAATTTCTATTTCAACGATTATAAATCAAGGTGAGTAAATCTCACTTAGATTTTATATTAAAATTATTTTTATCGTTAAAAATAATTGTTGCTTGTTTGGATGCATTGGTGAATTGTTGATAAATTGTGCCTATATATATATATATATATGTTATACTTAGACTTGGTAGTTGAATTTTCCCGCAATATCATTAGTGGATGACCTTATGCGCCCCATGATATATAGAGTGGATGACCTTCTATATCGCGATATCCTGCCTTAAAGCAGGATTGGTATTATTTATGTTGTCTAACATCTGTGGATGCAGGGAAAACAGGTTGGAGGGATCCAACTAGATTCCTCAAAATTTATTATTGTTTGTTTTCATATATATTATAATATGTGATGCATTAGAAAATTGGTGATTGATAATTGTGTAATTTGGATGTTGAATGTCATTGGTCCTAAACATTGATATCTAGAAATATCATGAAGAAGAATTTTTGAGATTTTGAAAGAAAAATATATTTTTCCAAAAATAGAATTGAATTTTTGAATAAGATAGAAAATATAAACTTGTTTAATAATAAAAACAAGGAGTTAATTTATAAATGGTGTTTATAGATGAAGTGAAATAATTTATCAATGGATAATTTAGGAAATGTGAATTCAAGTATGAATTTAAAAAGGGAAATTGAGAATCGTTTCAAAAAGGAACGATGAAATTTATTCCGATATTCAGAACGAAAATTGAATTGAAATAAAACCATATGGATTTATTATTAGAATTTGACTATGTCGAATAATAAAATATTTCAAAACGATATTGGAATTTTATTAAATAGAAACTTAAATTTAAAATAAAATATGAAAATAGTTTCTGTGATATATATATAAGTTATAATAATAAATACTCTAAATGGGAATCAAGTTTCAGATGGAAGTTTGTTTTAATATGTAAAATAAAGAAACTAATCTATAAACAATGTTTACAAATGTGATGAAATAATTTTCATCACATAATTTGGAAATAGATTTCCAAATGTAAGAAAAGAGATGGAAGATGAGATTTTTAATCGACTTTTTGTATTACAAACTTTTATCTATCTGAAGATAAGAAAGTTGTTGATCAAGGTTTGAGAGGTAATTAAAATACCCCAACTCGAACGACTTCACTATTGTCAATAGATGGTATTAGTTTGTAATGGTAAAAGATGTTGAATTAATTTATAATTGGAATTCAATTATATCAAATCTATAAAATAATTTATGTCTAGGGAAATTGGAATTTAATATAGACGATTGAGTTGTAAATAAATTTATAACTGAGTAATGAACTTGGAATGAAATAATTGACAGTTTTGCATAATTGGAATTTAAAGTTATATTGCAATCCCAAGCTTAAATAATATTAAAATATGGAAGAATGGAGTTGAAATTTATATAATAAACGAAGTTTAAATGTTTATATTTAAATTTAATTGAAAATGAGCTCGTCGAAGCACAGTAGTTCAAATTTTGACGTTTCGAACTTCAATTGAGTATATAGAACTCAATATAAGTCAGAATTCTATGGAAAAAGAATCGTCCAAACCTATTGAGTAATAGTTTTCTAATGGAAAAGAAAATTCTAGATTTCGTCTTATAGATTCTAAGTTATGTCAAATCAAATTTCTAGAAAAAACAGCATAATCGTTTATAAACCATAACGGTTTATTAAATTAAATAAAAGGATTTTGAATTAATAAATTTCAGATTTCCATAAGAAAAATCCAGTCTTGAGTTATAAAATAATTATGATCTCAAGTGGAGTAAATGAATTGAATTTTGAGACAAAAAATAAAAATTTTAAGTTAACTAATTATTCATTAATCAGTTAATTACATTTTTGGATCAAACTTAACTTGGGTTAAATAAATGGGATTTGTAAATTAAAAATCGAAATCGAGTATGAAAGTCGAGCTAGAAATAGAATTCAACTTGTTTATAAGCGAACTAAAATATATTCAAACATGATATTTTCAAACTAAAGAGAAGTAGGCAAAAGAACTAACTAGATAGTGAATTGGAAAATTGAGTTAAAACGATTGGATTGGTTTGAAATAAATGGAAATTGGATTAATAGATGTTTAGATAGGTATGGAATGAAGTAATTCATTGAAGATAAATCGAGTGCTCGACAAAAAGGTAACATATTTAAATTGAATATGAGGTTTTATGAGCCTATTAGGCAAGCCACTTGGATTTTTGATTTTCTTCTTGAATGGAAATGGCCTAGAGAGCCAATTTGTAGTTGTACCGATTGAGCTGTACAAAGGAGATGCTGGAAAAAAATTCTTGAAATTTAAGGAGATAGAAATTTTATAAGAAAATTTGATGACTAGAAATTAATTTACCAATTATATAGGAAATTTGATAAGAGAATAACATATAATGAAATTTTATATAAGTAAAAAGGAAGTGATTACGATTGAATACGAGATTTTAAATATAGTTAGTTAATGGTAGTATTTTGGGTTATTGTAATGGTGTTTTACGCAACATCCGTTTCAACCCAAGAAAGTGTGATTTTGGAAATATAATATAAAATATTTCCTAAGTATAAAAATAAATGGTATCATGGAAGGGAGAAGTAAATGAGAAATATTTTCTAATTAAATTGAAGATATTTTCTAAGTATAAAAAAAACGAACATAGAATATGGAAATATTTCCAATTATCGTAAGAGGCCAAAACAATTTGAAAATATATCTTGGTAAAGATATTTGAGTTGTATATTATGAAATGAAATATTAATTTAAAAAGGGCTCAATGATTTTTTGTTACTAATCAATAATATTTCCCTTTTTGAAAATAAGGTGTTGGATGAATGTTTTGTCTATTCGATAGTTAAAAAACCGACTATCGAGGTATTGGCCAATTTAATACCATAGTTGTTAATAGGGAGAGTGTTCGACGACCAATATTCTATCGAATTAGAAATCTGTCGCGTAGTGTAATAAACTGCAAGCGCACGACGTACACTTGTAGTACGTTAGCGAGTACAAGTCAATCCACGAGGAAAGAAGTAATTCTAATTTTATTCAATCAAATTAAAACAAAGTCCAGTGGAGATTTAACTAACTAACTATAACTACAGTAAATTAACAAACTAAGCTAAATAAGGATATGAGAGTTAAATAACAACTTTGGAACAAATCCACTCACTAGATCAAACTAATCAATATAAAATGAAACTATGATCTCTTATTTTGGTCATTGGTGAATTTAGTTGATATGATTGTTATAAGTATAACTTATTCATTCTATTAATTAGCACAACATAAACTATCAAACTATAACATACCCACTAAATCACCTTACTTCTTTTAATGAAAAATGAACAAGTTGAAACTGAAATATACTTTAAGCATAGCCTATGAACTATTAATTAGAACTATAGACCATCAAATTTTTATTTCAACCTCCACTTAATCACCATCATCATACGTAGATGAAGAGGTAATTAGTGAACATATGACTAAGCATAGCCTATTTGGTGTCAACAATATAGGCTATCAAATTCAATAATAAACATGAAACCAATAACATCAACATGACATGAAGTACAAAAAGAGAACATGAATAAACAAATTATGGTGCATCAACATAATCAAGAGAGCTTCATTACCTCTAAGTTGAAAGAGATTAGCCTCTAATATATGTAATCATGACACTTAAAGTAAATTGCATAAAATAAACCTAGGCTACTTGCATAAAAAAAAAGAACATGTAATGTAACAACCCGGAAAATCCGAACCAATTTAAAAATTTTATTTTGGCAATTTTAAATGAATTTTGAATATTTAAAATGATTATTTAAAATAATAACGACGAGAAATTTATTTTGAATAAAATTAGAACATATATATTTATTTGAATCGTCGTTAGAATATAAATATTTATTTTTAATTATAAAATGAATTAGAAATGGTGCGGTAGTTTGAAAATTCGATTTCAAATTTCAAATGAATGTACATGATTCAAAATAAATCGGATTTCAGCGAAACAAGAAATATTCAAATCTGTTTAACTATATCTTTCTAACGGGTGTAAGAAACTGAGATTTCATTTTAAAAGTGGAGGGTTATGTCCAGTTTAAAATTCAGAAAAGTCGCTGTAGAATTTATATATATTTTAATATATAAATAGCCCTTAAAAATAGCCATTTTGCAAATGACCTCCATTTTCGACGAAACCACTTTTGTTGGATCCGGGATGTCAAATTATTGCTAGATTCCAATTTTCATAATTTTTGAAATCAATATGTGAGCGTGGCGAAGGAAAACGTGTTTTGACAGTTTCAGTCAATGTGGATCGACCAGAAAATGGCCATTTTTCAAACGGTCTTCTAATCTGACGAAATTAGTTTTGTTAGGACCGTATCGTCAATATGAAGCTAGAAATAATTTTTCGGGAATTTTTAGAGTCCGTATGTGGCCCCGATAAATTTAAAATGTGCATTTGAATTTAAATATAATGATTTATATTTTAAATTTAGCGGTAAGTGATCGTAACAGCCGAATTGGGTTACGAAACATATCCCATTGTGTTCGAAATGGGGATAATTAGCTAAGGGCGACAGTTGTTGGGTTTGAGTTGGAGTTCGGAATGTTAAACTTTGAGATTTTGAAATAAATGAATAAAATAATAATGTTATTTTTACTATAAATAGCCCTAAATTACCAAACCCTAGTTATCCACTCAGAACAGGCCGCCGCTACCCTACACCGAACGACTGAGATCCTCGAAACAAAATCCATCAACTGAGCTTGATTTCTTCAATGAAATTTGAAATCCATGAAACAAAAACGAAAGAGAATTCTTTGCTCTTCAAATTGGTATGGACATGATCGATTTTAGTCAAGTGTATTGCGAGAACTCTCTACACAAAGTGGTTGCGCTTGTGCCCATTTTCCGAGGGGCCAAGGCCACCGAACTGGCGGCGCTTCCAGGCATGTGCGGCGGTGGCGAAGCTATGCTGTGGCACCCCTTGATTGGTCCCCAACTTCTCCAATTGGCATGTGATTCAAACCCTAATGGGTTGCGAAGCAACGAGTAAAAGACCTGGAGCGTGGCCAGAAAGAAGAAGGCGGGTTTTTCCCCTGAGAGTGATTAGCAAATGATTAATGTAATTAATTCTAATTCAATACCTCCCTAATGACGCGTTTAAATTGTTCAAACTTTATATGTTGATATCTTTGTCATACCAACACAGAATTCAGTGAAATCGGAAGCATTGGTGTGACGACCCCAATCCTCATTCCACGGCGGCAAGGGTAATCTTTGGAATATAACACATAAACATATTACAACAGAATAGAAATAAATAAATACACCAGATAATGTACAATAGAATATACTGGAAATAATAATCATCATAGTTACAAAGTATACATGATCAAACTTAGTACAAAATACAGTTCAGCTTTACATAAAATGTCTACAATGGAAAACAAAATATAATATGTACAACAGGAGCTGAACAGCATAAAAAGAGAAATGATAGAATCCATCTTCAGCTCCAGCTATCCAGAAAGAGCCTGCTAAAACCTGAAAAGGCTGCCCGTGTAGAAAAAGGGCACCCGAGTTTGCAAGTGAAACAAACTACGAGTCAGTCATGGGACTGGTATGAGAAATCTACTCTACTTACTTTATAATATGGCCAATCACAGGACCACGCCGCTAGCGCGGAACGGGTTTACTCCATTGGATTGCCAGTGTTTTAAAACAAGTAAATCTTTTAAACATCACAATTCTTTTCATAAAAATGAAGCCATTATAAGACTCAGTTCGCATCACACAATGCAACACAAACCGGAGGATAGAGTTTTACCTTATAATGGCCAAAATATGCTTGATACGAATAAAACAAAAGCATTTGATATTATTACTAGTGTTTATAAGTTCCAAAAACAATTTCAATCATAAGTATCAGTCATAGACGGCATTAATGCCCCATACCACTATGTCGCCATATATAGGCATACAATCAAAACTACACGATGTCGTATTTGGAAATTGGATTTCCGTCATGAACCAAGGCGAGGGATCGTCCTTACCGCTTCGAGACAATCTAGCCTACCATGTCTCAGGACCCAAACTCAGATGGGCCCTTGGAACGTCAGGGCCGGTCCACTCGATGTGGATTAAAATGCCTGAACACTGTGTTTCCCCACCCTATGGGGCGTAAATTGGTCGTATACCGACCAAACCATCGACTCCGAAGAGACCGAACTAACCGAGGTGCCTCGCTATCCATCATCCACATAAGTAAAATGTTCGGGCGTGTCAAACCCAAAACACCACTCCTAGCTAGAAAGAAATGCAGGTCCTCCCTGATGTCCTCTCCCGTTTCTGGCTCATACCGGGGTGTGAGGCTCGCGAAACAACGTTAAACACAAATCTAGCAATTCAAAGTCGTGCTTTGACCATCAACCACAAAGCTCTGCTTTTCAACAAAAGCCTTGATCATCTGCCACTTAGGCATGCCACATAGGCAATTCACTCCATGCGACTGATTTCTATCGATATATAACCTCTGAGCTCGTGCATCTCAGAGAAGGGAGTTAAGCAAGAGAATAAATTCTTCGCCGCCAAACAGATATATATTTAATAGAGATCAATCAGCACAGAACAAAATCCAATTTCAGACACACAGTCCATTTACAAGTTCGTTCTGGGCCAGAATGAAACCGGAGGCACCTTATTCCTCGCATATCCGTACAATCAACAAGTACGTCCGGACGGTTACCACTTCAGCCCCTTCAAGGTAGCTACTCCCATCATGAGCATCAGTAGCACCCCTCCATTCGACGTGAAGATCATCGGTCTTGCACCGTCTTAATATCTTCGACTTTTAATCGCCGATCAATTATTTGAAATGAGAATTAACTCGGCCTTTTCAAATAATTCACGTATATTTAGAATTTCAAATCAATTCATTTCAATGGTTAAATTATTCGACATCAATAATTCAATTTATTAATGTAATTTTCACGTTAAACACATTCAACCATCAAATATCAAATAAACCAAGCAAATTCAATTTATTTCCATTCCATATCGTTTATAATATTTTATCACGATATATTGCTATTTTTATTTATTTAAAAATAGCCAATTCATTCAAATGACGCTTCAGGCCATAATGCGGTCGTGGCGCTGTTTTTCTTCAGATTTGATTTACACATATCTGAAAATCCAACCGTTGTATCTTTACAAATTTTATATCATTAGAAAGATCTTTTCAAAATGAATCCAAGGTTCTAGTTTTGGGAAAATCCGACGGTCGGATCTCCCGGTACAATCGTTTGAAGTTACGATTTCAAAATACGAACTGCAGCATCGTTATTTGATTTAATTTAATTATATATGTATATATATATATAATCGGTTCTAGCGTTGTTTTCATTCAGGTTTGAATTAAACATTCCAGACAATCCAACCGTTGAATCTTTACAAAGTTGGTGTCGTTGGAAAGATATTTCCAAAGCGAACCCAACGGTTTCGGTTTCGGGAAAATCCGATGGTCGGATCTCCCGCAATAATCGTTTGAAATCACGGTTTTAAAATACGAACTGCAGCTTCGTTATTCAATTTATTTTAATTATATATATATAATCCATTCTTCGATTTCAAAACCATATTCACTTCATTATTTGATAAAAATGATATTTTTATCCAACAGATATTTATTTCAACACATCACTATTTTTAACAATTCATATATATAATAAAAATGTGATTTTTATTGTAAAACAATTTATTTCTAAACATGATTATTTTATATAGTTCATACATAAGGTAAAAATGTTATTTTTATCTATCAAAGAATTTATTCAACACATGAATTTCTATTCAACACATGAATTTCTATTCAACACAAGAATATGGTTTCAACACATGAATGTTTTCTATAGTTTATATATATAATAAAAATGTGATTTTTATTGCTAAAACAATTTATTTAAAACACGAATAATTTAAATAGTCTATATATGTGATAAAATGTTATTTCTATTTTCAAAGAATTTATTCAACACATGAATTTCTATTCAACACATGAATTTCTATTCAACACATTAATTTGGTTTCAACACATGAATGTTTTCTATAGTTTATATATATATAATAAAAATGTGACTTTTATTGCTAAAACAATTTATTTAAAACACGAATAATTTATATAGTCTATATATGTGATAAAATGTTATTTTTATCTTTCAAAGAATTTATTCAACACATGAATTTCTATTCAACACATGAATATGGTTTCAACACATGAAAATAATTCTAATACGTGAATATTATTGAAAATTTCGGTAGCATAATGGCAGGGTAGTTAAAGCCGGCACCGTCCCGAGTACGACTCCTCGCTCTACCTTAAAACCTCGCAGCTTTTGACAATGGGGATTTCAATATCTAGTTCGTACGCAGATGAATTTTCATATATACTAATCCTATTGGGATTTCAACCACAATCAATCATTTCCAATCAACCATTCATGACATTCACCAAATTTCACATCAACCAATAATCCAAACAATATCACAACTAATATATATCGTCCATGGTCTGTGGACGAGGGGAGTATATATATAGATATTCGTATATAAATATATTTCGATTTCATTTCAATATCATTTCAATGTATATATAATTTTTGCAACGCATATATAACTTATACATCGAACATACAACTTATACAACGCGTATACATGAAGTGTACAACGCTTATATCACTCATACAGTGACTATATAATTTATACATTGTCTTTTCCATATCGTTTATAGTTCAGAAATCTCACATTGGGTTCCACTCCTCCAAAAATTGTAGAAGGCTCAGAAAAATATCTGGTCTCTTCTAGAATGTAGAAGACGTCCGCACGAGTCCAATGTCTCTTGTTTCATCGAATTTCGTCAACACAACAAAAAGATACGATTTTTATTTGAAAATCAAGATTTGTAGCACTTAGAAGCGTTATAAACTGTTTATTTTATCATTGTCGTTACCTTCTGAAATAGCTCGAAACTAGGTTTCCACTTTCCGAGCAACACAGCTATCGAGACGCTGATCGAAGGGTTTCCACGCTCGGCCTTGGAATCAGCTTTCCGGCGATAGTGATCTCCCTCAGTTCGACAGCGAGACCAAGTGGCGGCAGCGGCTCAAACTGCGGAGCTTTGAAGCGATGGATCTCGATGTAGGAGCGATGAAACGGGGTGTAGTCGGGGTTGATTTGAAGAGGGAGAGAGGAGCTTCAAAAAGTTGAACTGGAGTGGGGGTCAACGATGAACGAGGCGGTCGGAAAATGGGCGGGAAGCGGTGAAGTGGGTTTCGCCGTCGATCGTGTTTAACGGGGGAGGGGGGTTCTGATTTTTTTATATTTTTAATTTATGAAAGAAAATATATGATTGGCCGATATATATATTATTCAGAAAATTAGGGTTTTCATAAACGGACACCAATTCAAACCCAACGACTGTCGCCTCTAGCTAAATACCCCCATTCCGAACACAATGGGATATGTTTCGTAGGCCCATTCGACTGTTCCAGTCAGTTTTTCTTCACATTGAAATATAAAACATTCAATATTTAATTTGAACGTACATTTCAATTTGTCGGGGCCACATACTGATCCCAAAAATTCCAGAAAAATAAATCTAGCTATGTTTTGACGATACTAGTTTCGTTGAATTCTGAGACCTTTGAAAAATGGCCATTTCTGGTCGATCCAATTTAACTGAAATCGACCAAACACATTTTCCTTTGCCACGCTCACTTATTAACTTCAAAAATTATGGAATTTGAAACCTAACCATAATTTGACATCCCAGATCCAACAAAAGTGGTTTCGTTGAAAACAGAGGTCATTTGCAAAATGTCTATTTTCAAGGGCTATATATTCTCTATAGCGACCTTTCTGAAAATTCATTTGGCTATAACTTTTGATTCCCGCTATGAAATTTTGATTTTTCATATTCGTTAGAAAGATATTCATAAACAGATTTAAATATTTTTGGTTCCACTAAAATCCGTTTTATTTTGCACCCGATACAATCAGTCAAAGTTCGAATTCAAATTTTGAAACTGCCGCGCCATTTCAGGACTTGTTTATAATTAAAAATAATTATATTTATTTTCAAACATCGATTCAAACATACTTTTCATTGTTATTATTTAAAATTATTTATTTTAAATATTTAAAATCCACTAAAATAGCCAAATTAAAAATTTTAAATTGGCTCAGATTTTCCGGGTTGTTACAATCTCCCCCACTTAAAACTTCTGGTCCCCGAAAAGGAATGAAGTCGAAAGTTGTTTAATTAACCAACTCAACTTTCATTCTGGCTTCCATTCTTCAACTTTTCAATTTCTAAGAATTTTCAAATTCTTCAAAAATTTGGCTAACACCCTAAATTTTCGAAAAATTTCGCCATAACCTCCTTTATACGGGGAGGGGTTTGGAAATTTATTGGGCCGTATTAGGTACCCAATAAATCCAAATAAGCATACACATATTTATAGTGATATATTCTAATGTCCACGGGGGAGTGTGTATAGATAATAACTCCAAAGAATAAATTTTCGTCACCCCATAAATAGTTTTTGTGCCTTAAAGACTAGAGAGACGTGTTTATTATCATCTCCAGACCCGTGTGGGGTTTTTATTAATCTGGCAATTTATCATTACATTTTGTATGGTCCATATCAGTCATCAGTTCAACCTGTAATATATAGTCCATATCCATCATCAGTCCAACTTGTAATATATAGTCATCGCCATACAAGCCTCTTGCTCGTATGGTAAATCTTCCACCTCGTCACACAAGCTCCAAATTCTTATGTGGTATATGATGAAGTATGCCCTCTTCAAGAAGTATGCCATGCAGTGTAGTTCAAAATTTATTGTTATTATCATATGGCGACGTTTATTATTACACACAGAACAACCAGCACTCCACATCCAATGGCATTTACAAGAGTTGATATAATAATAAAATTGCGCATCCAACTCATTAAGGTTTACCTATTTGTCGGGCACGCAAATAAATTCTTTACTCAACAGCTAATCCATTTACCTGTTCAAACATACATAATGTACATATATATATCTCCATCTATTTTTAAATCAGTTCAATACATGATTTAATCGAATAAATTTACCATTCGTTCTCATATTGATTAGATAAACTATCAATCCAATAATTTGGTTAATTAAGTTCTTGACCACACAACACAAACAACAATCAATTTATTTTTAACTTTCAAAAATATACTAATTAATTCATATACTCTTTTAAAATCATTCAGACTATATGATTAAAAAGTTTACATCCATGAAAAGAAGACAACAACCAAGTAGGGAACATAATGGAAATTGCAAAATATGGTAAATGTACCTTGCACCAGAGTCAACCAATGATATCCACCCTGCACTTAGGATAGGCTTTCTTAATGCTTTCCTCTGTTTCCCAAGTACAATCTCGCGGATCTCCACTCCATAATACTTTGACTAAGTGAACCTTCTTGTTCCTCAGCTCTTTGGTTTCTTTGCCAATAATCTTGATCGGCTCTCTTCTTACAGCCAATTCTGGAGTAATTTCTATATCCCATTGCGCTGCTTCTTCCACGATCAAGTCTGGATCATGAACATGCTTTCGAAGTTGAGATATGTGAAATACCTCATGTACTCCAGGCAACCAATCTGGTAATTGAACCCTATAACCGAGAGTTCCAATCCGTTCCAGAATAGGAAACGGACAAATAAATTTAGGCGCCAATTTCCCTATTTTACCGAACCGGATTACTCCTCTCATCGAAGACACCTTCAAATACACGTGGTCACCAACAACGAATGGTAAATCTCTTCTTCTCTTATCTGCATAGCTCTTCTGTCGGCTTTGAGCGACGAGTAATCGTTTCTTAACGAAATCGACTTTATCCGCAGCATCGCGAATCATATCTGGCCCCAATACAAGTCTATTGTAGGTTCCACCCAACAAGCAGGGGATCGGCACGGTCTACCATACAATACTTCGAATGGAGACATTTTCAGGCTCGTCTAGTAGCTGTTGTTATATGAGAATTCGGCCAAATGCAAATGGTCTTCCCATGATCCGCCAAAATCAATAACACACGCCCGCAATAAATCTTCAAGAATACGGTTCACCCTCTCAGTTTGGTCATCTGTTTGAGGATGATAAGCGGTGCTCAAGTTCAGTTTCATTCCCAATTCTGCTTGGAATGCTTCCCAGAATTTACTAGCAAAAACCGGGTCACGATCACTAACGATACTCATGGGAGCTCCATGAAGTTTAACAATTTCTCTGAAATAAATCTACGCCAGACTCTGAGCAGTTCTATTCGATCTGACAGGTATGAAATGGGCGGTCTTCGTGAAACGATCTACGATCACCCAAATACTGTCATCTCCTTTCCTAGTTCTGGGAAAACCATCTATGAAATCCATAGAAATATGTTCCCACTTTCCACTTGGAATTTCCAAAGGTTGCAACAATCCAGCGAGTTTCTACTAATCGCTTTTGACTTGCTAATAGGTGGAACACTGGCTAACATATATAGAGATGTCCCTTTTCATCGCCTTCCACCAGAAAGTTCGCTTGAGGTCGTTATACATTTTACTAACCCCTGGGTGGATACACAGCTTGGACTTGTGACACTCGTCCAATACTTCTCTTTTGAGCTCAAGGTTGTCGGGAACACAAATCGTTCCTTTCAATCTCAGAACTCCTGCGCTATCCACTTGGAAACTGGAGACTCCGCCCCTTTGAATTCTTTTGATCATCTCTTTAACAAAACTATCGTCTTTCTGAAGAATAGATATTTTATCAATCAACGATGGTGTAATGATAATACTTGCGATGATCACGTTCTTCCTGCTGAGCGCATCAGCTACAACATTTTCTTTCCCCGGAGTATATAAAATATCAAGATCATATGCCGCGAGAAATTCTAACCAACGCTACTGCCTCATATTCAGATCCTTCTAGGTGAATAAATATTTCAATGATTGATGATCAGTATATAATTTGAACTTCTCACCCAACAGATAATGCCTCCAAATTTTCGTAGCAAATACGATGGCGAACAACTCAAGATCGCGAGTCGCATAATTCTTTTCATGTGGCTTCAATTGACGGCTAGCATAAGCGACTACCTGGCCTCTTTGCATTAACACTGCACCGAGGCCTTCTTTAGAAGCATCAGTCCAGATTTTCAAGTCCTGGTTGCCATCAATAATTGTTAACACTGTAGCAGTTGTTAATTTTAACTTCAGCTCTTGGAAAGCTGCCTCACATTCGGGAGTCCAATTGAACCTTTGAACCTCGAATGTTTCTTAGTAAGCTTCGTTAAGGAACTAAATGTCTTCGAAAATACTTAATGAATTTCCGATAATAACTGGCCAATACGAGAAACTTCGGACTTCCGTGGGGGTACGAAGCTGTTTCCAATTATGAATAGCAGTGATTTTACTGGGATCCACTGAAATTCCTTGCTTTGACACGACGTGGCCGAGAAATTTGACTTCTTCTTACCAGAAAATACATTTGGAAAATTTTTCTTTTAAAACATTCTTTCTGAGAATTTCTAACACATGTTCCAAATGTTTTACATGCTCGCTTTCTGACTTAGAGAGGATCAATATATCATCAATGAAAACCAGAACAAATTTATTCAATACTTCTCTGAATACCCGTTCATTAGATCGACAAAATAAGCTGGAGCGTTACATAAGCCAAATGGCATTACTAACCACTCGTAGAATAAGTCTAGACCTTTGAATGTTGTCAAAGGAACACACTCCTCGGCAATACGAAGTTGATGAAACCTGTAGCTACGTCCATTCGGGAAAATACTTGTGCGCCATTCAATCGATCCAACAAATCATCAATCCACGGCAATGGATATTTATTGCTTATTCAAGTCACGATAATCCACACATAGTCTGAGAGTATCGTCTGACTTCGGGACAAATACCACTGCGGCGCCCCAATCAGAGAAACTAGGTCTGATCAGACCTTTCCATACAAGATGTCGAGTTTGATTATCCAACTCTTCCTTCTCCTTCAAGGTCATTCTTCGAATAGCGTGAACTACTGGCCTTGCATTCGGAACTAAAGAGATTTTGAAACTAGTTTCTCTATGCGGAGGTAAGCTAACAACTTCTTCTAACACATCCGCATAGTTCTTCACGACAGGAATATTTTCAATGTCGACCAGAATATTCTCCAGAACGACAGGAACAGGTTCTAATTGAGCAGGAGAAACATCTAAAGCTGCCCAGAATTCTTTTCTATCAAAATTCGGTCCTTCGCATGGAATGGTTATATAATTGCGTAATTTAATCTTCGCCCTTACGACTCTGTCGGCGCATTTAACCTCAGCTTCATATTTGGTTAACCAATCCATCCCCAGAATAAGATCAAATTCTGTAAAATTCACGACGATCGCGATAGTGGGGAATCGATAACAGGAAAAAGAAACGGGAACCCCACAAACCCAACTAAGATCGAGGGAACCCCCAACCGGATTATGAACAGTCATTGGTGCTTTGAGCTTTTTCAAATTCAAATCCAGTTTCTTAACCGCATTCCTTGCAATAAAGCTTCACGACGCGCCTGTATCAAACAGTACTTTAACTGGAATGTTCTTGACAGTAAGCGTGCCCTCCAAAACATCTGGCCTTCCCTAGCTAGCTGAGGGTTCAGAAGTTTCTGCTACTTCATTTACTTGCACTACTTCAGATTTCCTTGATAGTCGGCAATTTTTCGAAATGTGACCAGCTTGGTGGCACTTATGGCATCCTCGGCCCTCTCGAGCCTTCTTACCGGACTTAGACCCCTCATTCATTTTTCTGCCCGAAGATTCACAATTCCTCATCGAATGCCCTTGCTGATTACACTTTAAACATACGACTGCTTTAACCCTTTTCTGACTGGCCCTTGGCCTCTTATTGCCTTCAGACTTTGTACTTACCTCAGGCTGCATACTAGCCTCTGGCTGTGTACTTGTCTCGGGGCTATCAGTTTCGAATTTCCTTTTGTTGCTAGAACTGACTTCCTCTTCGTCGACATAAAGGCCTCGCTTATCTAGATATTCATACTGATAAGCCATGTATATCATTTCAGAAAAAGGAAGCTTCACATGCCCCATTACACTACTCTGGTATTTTCTTTGGAGCCCGTTAATAAACCTCAGATTCTTCCTCTTCGGATTTTGGATTAGATGAGGGGCAAAATGAGAAAGTTCATTGAATCTCTTATGATATTCTGGAATATTCATATCTCCTTGTATCAGATAGTAGAATTCATCACATAACCGCTCAGTTGCTTCTGGAGGAGTAAATCTTTCTATGAAATCTCTTTAAATCTATCCCAGGTAATATTACCTTCTGGATTATCCTTAATAACCGTTTCCCACCAGATTAAAGCTTCATCTTTGAGTGCCCAAGATGCCACTAATCTTTTCTGATCGTCTCTCTGCTGGAAACGTTCAAAAATTCTTTCAGCAGAACTCATCCAAGCTTGAGTTTGAATAATGGATTCATTGCCCGAGAATTGTACTCCACCCAGATTTCGATATCTCTTTAATAGAGCTTCTATATCTGATCCTGGTTGTGGGAGCACGATTAGCTCATTAGATTGTTGAACCATAGAATTTCTTCCTCTGTTTCTGCCATTCATTTTTCTATGTCTGCAAATGGCAGACAAAGTGTCAAGTCAACAGAAAAGATAGTATAAAACATAGAGACATATACTTGAATATAAATGTGTCTATTAGAGTGCATTTCATTCTGCTGTACTCATACTAGGATATTACTGATCCTATCTGTAATGAGTTATTCGTCCTAGAACTCTACTGGTTCTGTTTCTGACGAGTTCGTTAATATGTTATATTCCTGAGCTAAGATTAACCAAAGCTCTGATACCACGTTGTGATGACCCCAAACCCCATTCCACGGCGGCAAGGGTAATCTTTGGAATATAACACATAAACAGATAACAGCAGAACAAAAATAAATAAATACACCAGATAATGTACAACAGAATATACTTGAAATAATAATCATCAGAGTTATACAGTATACAGGATCATACTTAGTACAAAATACAGTTCAGCTTTACATAAAATGTCTACAGTGGAAAACAAAACATAATATGTACAGCAGGAGCTAAACAGCTTAAAAAGAGATAAATGATAGAATCCATCTTCAGCTCCAGCTATCCAGAAAGAGCCTACTAAAACCTGAATACAAGGCTGCTCGTGTAGAAAAAGGGCACCCGAGTTTGCAAGTGAAACAAACTACGAGTCAGTCATGGGACTGGTATGAGAAATCTACTCTACTTACTTTATAATATGGCCAATCACAGGACCATGCCGCTAGCGCGGAATGGGTTTACTCCATTGGATTGCAAGTGCTTTAAAACAAGTAAATCTTTTAAATATCGCAGTGCTTTTCATAAAAATGAAGCCATTATAAGACTCAGTTCCCATCACACAATGCAACACAAACCGGAGGATAGAGTTTTACCTTATAATGGCCAAAATATGCTTGATACGAATAAAACAAAAGCATTTGATATTATTACTAGTGTTTATATGTTTCAAAAACAATTTCAATCATAAGTATTAATCATAGACGGCATTAATGCCCCATACCGCTATGTCGCCATATATAGGTATACAATCAAAACCGCACGATGTCGTATTTAGAAATTGGATTTCCGTCATGAACCAAGGTGAGGGATCGTCCTTACCGCTTCGAGACAATCTAGCCTACCATGTCTCAGGACCCAGACTCAGGTGGGCCCTTGGATCGTCAGGGCC
Organism: Allium sativum; assembly: GCA_030737875.1. NCBI lineage: Eukaryota > Viridiplantae > Streptophyta > Magnoliopsida > Asparagales > Amaryllidaceae > Allium > Allium sativum. The sequence goes on from CM060922.1 coordinate 1,048,705,836, forward strand.
GGTCCACTCGACGTGGATTAAAATGCCTGAACACTGCGTTTCCCCACCCTATGGGGCATAAACTGGTCATATACCGACCAAACCGTTGGCTCCGAAGAGACCGAACTAACCGAGGCGCCTCGCTATCCATCATCCACATAAGTAAAATGCCCGGGCATGTCAAACCCAAAACACCACTCCTAGCTAGAAAGAAACGCAGGTCCTCCTTGATGTCCTCTCCCGTTTCTGGCTCATATCGGGGTGTGAGGCTTGCGAGACAACGCTAAACACAAAGCTAGCTATTCAAAGCCTTGCTTTGATCATCAACCACAAAGCTCTGCTTTTCAACAAAATCCTTGATCATCTGCCACTTAGGCATGCCACACAGGCAATTCACTCCGTGCGACTGATTTCTATCGATATATAACCTCTGAGCTCGTACGTCTCAAAGAAGGGCATTAAGCAAGAGAATAAATTCTCTACCGCCAAACGGATATATATCTAATAGAGATCAATCAGCATAGAACAAAATCCAATATCAGACGCACAGTCCATTTACAAGTTCGTTCTGGGTCTGAACGAAACCGGAGGCACCTTATTCCTCGCATATCCGTACAATCAACAAGTACGTCCGGACGGTTACCACTTTAGCCCCTTCAAGGTAGCTACTCCCATCATGAGCATCAGTAGCACCCCTCCATTCGACGTGAAGATCATCGGTCTTGCACCGTCTTCATATCTTCGACTTTTAATCGCCAATCAATTATTTGAAATGAGAATTAACTCGGCCTTTTCAAATAATTCATGTATATTTAGAATTTCAAATCAATTCATTTCAATGGTTAAATTATTCGACATCACTAATTCAATTTATTAATTTAATTTTCATGTCAAACACATTCAACCATCAAATATCATATAAACCGAGCAAAATCAGTTTATTTCCATTCCATATCATTTATAATATTTTATCACGATTTATCGCTATTTTTATTTATTTAAAAATAGCCAATTCATTCAAACGACGCTTCAGGCCATAACGCGGCCGTGGCGCTGTTTTTCTTCAGATTTGATTTGCACATATCTGAAAATCCAACCATTGGATCTTTACAAATTTTATATCATTAGAAAGATCTTTTCAAAACGAATACAACGGTTCCAGTTTTGGGAAAAATCCGAAGGTCGGATCTCCCGGTACAATCGTTTGAAGTTACGATTTCAAAATACGAACTGCAGCATCGTTATTCGATTTAATTTAATTATATTTATATATATATATATAATCGATTCTGGCGCTGTTTTCGTTCAGATTTGAATTAAACATTCCAGACAATCCAACTGTTGGATCTTTACAAAGTTGGTGTCGTTGGAAAGATATTTCCAAAGCAAACACAACGATTTCGGTTTCGGGAAAATCCGGTGGTCGGATCTCCCACAATAATCGTTTGAAATCACGGTTTCAAAATACGACTACAGCTTCGTTATTCAATTTATTTTAATTATATTTATATATATATATAAAAATATAATCCATTCTTCGATTTCAAAACCATATTCACTTCATATGTTTGATAAAAATGGTATTTTTATCCAACAGATATTTATTTTAACACAACACTAATGTGATTTTTATTATAAAACAATTTATTTCAAAACACGATTATTTTATGTAGTTCATATATAAGGTAAAAATGTTATTTTTATCTTTCAAAGAATTTATTCAACACATGAATTTCTATTCAACACATGAATATGGTTTCAACACATGAATGTTTTCTATAGTTTATGTATATAATAAAAATGTGATTTTTATTGCTAAAACAATTTATTTAAAACACGAAAAAATTATATAGTCTATATATGTAATAAAATGTTATTTTTATCTTTCAAAGAATTTATTTAACACATGAATTTCTATTCAACACATGAATATGGTTTCAACACATGAATGTTTTCTATAGTTTATATATATATAATAAAAATGTGATTTTTATTGCTAAAACAATTTATTTAAAACATGAATAATTTATATAGTCTATATATGTGATAAAATGTTATTTTTATCTTTCACAGAATTTATTCAACACATGAATTTCTATTCAACACATGAATATGGTTTCAACACATGAAAATAATTCTAATACGTGAATATTATTGAAAATTTCGGCAGCATAACGGCAGGGTAGTTAAAACCGGCACCGTCCCGAGTACGGCTCCTCGCTCTACCTTAAAGCCTCGCAGCTTTTGACAATGGGGTTTTCAATATCTAGTTCGTACGCAGACGAATTTTACCATATACTAATCCTATTGGGATTTCAACCACAATCAATCATTTCCAATCAACCATTCATGACATTCACCAAATTTCACAGCAACCAATAATCCAAACAATATCACAACCAATATATATCGTCCATGGTTTGTGGACGAGGGGAGTGTATATATATATATATATATATATATATATTTGTATATAAATATATTTCGATTTCATTTCAATTCATTTCAATGCATATATAACTTATACATCGAACATACAACTTATACAACGCTTGTACATGAAGTGTACAACGCTTATATAACTCCTACATCGACTATATAATTTATACATCGTCTTTTCCATATCGTTTATAGTTTAGAAATCTCACATTGGGTTCCATTCCTCCAAAAATTGTAGAAGGCTCAGAAAAATATCCGGTCTCTTCTAGAATGTAGAAGACGTCTGCACGAGTCCAATGTCTCCTGTTTCATCGAATTTCGTCAACACAACAAAAAGATATGATTTTTATTTGAAAATCAAGATTTGTAGCACTTAGAAGCGTTATAAACTGTTTATTTTATCACTGTCGTTACCTTCTGGAATAGCTCGAAACTGGGTTTCCACTTTCCGAGCAACACAGCTATCGAGATGCTGATCAGAGGGTTTCACACGCTCGGCCTTGGAATCAGCTTTCCGGCGATGGTGATCTCCCTCAATTCGACGACGAAACCAAGTGGCGGCGGCGGCTCAAACTGCGGAGCTTTGGAGCGACGGATCTCAATGTAGGAGCGATGAGACGGGGTGTAGTCGGGGTTGATTTGAAGAGGGAGAGAGGAGCTTCAAAAAGTTGAACTGGAGTGGGGGTCAACGATGAACGAGGCGGTCGGAAAATGGGCAGGAAGCGGTGAAGTGGGTTTTGCCGTCGATCGTGTTTAACGGGGGGGTTCTGATTTTTTTATATTTTTAATTTAAGAAAGAAAATATATGATTGGCCGATATATATATTATTCGGAAAATTAGGGTTTTCATAAACGAACACCAAATCAAACCCAACGACTGTCGCCCCCAGCTAAATACCCCCATTCCGAACACAATGGGATATGTTTCATAGGCCCATTCGACTGTTTCAGTCAGTTTTTCTTCAAATTGAAATATAAAACATTCAATATTTGATTTGAACGTACATTTCAATTTGTCGGGGCCACATATTGATCCCGAAAATTCTAGAAAAATAAATCTAACTATGTTTTGACAATACAGTCCCAACAAAACTAGTTTCATCGAATTCTGAGACCGCTTGAAAAATGGCCATTTTCTGGTCGATCCAATTTAACTGAAATCGACCAAACACATTTTCCTTCGCCACGCTCACTTATTAACTTCAAAAATTATGGAATTTGAAACCTAGCCATAATTTGACATCCCGGATCTAACAAAAGTGGTTTCGTCGAAAACAGAGGTCGTTTGCAAAATTTCTATTTTCAAGGGCTATATATTCTTTATAGCGACCTTTCTGAAAATTCATTTGGCCATAACTTTTGATTCCCGCTATGAAATTTCGATTTTTCAGATTCGTTAGAAATATATTCATAAACACATTTAAATATTTTTGGTTTTACTAAAATCCGTTTTATTTTGCACCCGATACAATCCGTCAAAGTTCGAATTCAAATTTTGAAACTACCGCGCCATTTCAAGCCTTGTTTATAATTAAAAATAATTATATTTATTTTCAAACATCGATTCAAACATACTTTTTGTCGTTATTATTTAAAATTATTTATTTTAAACATTTAAAATCCACTAAAATAGCCAAATTAAAATTTTTAAATTGGCTCAGATTTTCCGGGTTGTTACAATTGGAACCGTCTTGGGCTGATCTACGCAATGAAATAGATCGGAACAAATTTAGAAGCAGTCAGGAATTTTGATTGAATTAAACGCGTAGTTTAATTCAGTTAAAAGCAATCGTTATATAAACGATTTCAAAACCGATCAAAGTGAGAACTTCTCTCACTAAAATAATTTCTTGTACAATTATTTATTTTATAACTGCACATATGAACTGTTCCGTGTCGTCCACAGACCATGGACAACTTGTTTGATTGTATTGTGTTGTGATTGTGATGTGAAATGTTGTATAATAAAGAAATATATATACGATGTGAATGAAATATATATACGAAGTGAAATGGAATATGTATATATACGATGGGAAATGGAAAATATATATCCGAAGTGAAATGGAATATATATATATATACGATGTGAAAAATATGTATATATGGAATATGAATAATATATATTTGAAATGAAAGTTATACATATATGTAATGGGAATAATATATATTTGCAATGGAAATTATAAATATATGGAATGTGAAAAGTATGTATATATGGAATGTGAATAATATATATTTGAAATGAAAGTAAAATATATATGAAATGGAAATAATATATATTTAAAATGAAAATTATAAATATATGGAATGTGAAAAATATGTATATATGGAATGCGAATAATATATATTTGAAATGAATATATATATATATGAATGGAAAATATATATGTGATGAGAAATGAATATATATATATATATATACGAATGGAAAATATATAGGTGATGTGGAATGAAAATATATATATACGAATGGAATATATACGTGATGTGAAATGGAAAATATAATAATATATTTATGCGATGTGAAATAATATATATGATGTGAAATAATATATATATATACGATGTGAAATAATATATATATATATATATACACACGATGTGAAATAAAATGTATATACGATGTGAAATTATATATATATATATACGATGTGAAATATATATGTGAAAATATATATATATATAGGAAAGGTGAAAAATATATATATGAAGCGTGTAAAATATATATGTGAAAAAAAATACATATATAGGAAATGTGAAAAATATATATATGAAGTATGAATAAAGTATATACATGAAATGAAAATGATATATATATATATATGAAGGGTGAAATATATATATATATGAAGTGTGAATGAAATAAATACTGGTTTGTTAAAAATATTATTTTTAACATATATATGAGATGTATAAAATTTTCATGTAATGGAATATTCGATTTTGATTAAAAATTGAAATGAAAGTTGAAATCGTTTTTAAAACGAAGTTAAAACGATTTATAAAATTCGTTTTGAATGGAAATCGACGAAATATATATTATATATATTATAATGGCCTGAATAGAACGCGCCGCGCACCGGCGGTTCGCGAATTTCGACCATTAACTTCAAACTAATGTTACGGGAGATTCGACCGTCAGATTCTCCTAAAACCAGAACCATTGGGTTTATATCGAATAGAGCTTTCCAATGAATACAAGAGATTTGAAATCTAATGGTTGGATTTGGAGATATGTCCAAATCAATTTCAGAAAAGGTCGCTATGGATGCAGTTCGGTGGCCGTTATTGGAAACCGACTGTATGGACGATAATAAAATTATTAAAAATAAGGAAAAATTATTTAAAATCATAATAAATAATTTGGAAAGATTTTGGATGAAAAATTCCATATTTGAAAAGATAAAAATAGATTTTTATCTAAATGAACTAGTTATTAACTAGAAATAAAAATCTAATATTTTTAAATAAATAAATTGGATTGAGAATGGGTTTTAAAAAAATAACCAGAATTCCCAATATATGAATTGCAATGGATTTGAATCGAAATTATCTTCGGAATATTTCGATATTGGGTTCCGTGATTATACGGACATTGTGGAGGAATTTGGAAGATATATGTATTGTTATTCCAACACGATATTTGTTGATTTCAGAATTTGATATTGAATATAAGCCGATATAATTTCTACTCAGAGCCTTGTATTTAATATTGAATTGGATTTTGGGTTTGCAGCGAACTGTGTTTAAATGACATTGGTTCTTTAACCCAGTTAAAAGCAGGATTAATCTTCCTGAAAGTTGAACAATCAACAAGAAATGATTTTTGGGATTAAAACCAATTGGAATTTGAGTAAATCTTTAATTATATTGTGAATGAATAAATGGTAGTTGAATTTACCAAAACAAGTGATGTGATTAAATCAAATTTACTTGGTTGTTGATATTGTTTGATTGTTTGGATTGTGCTCGACCAGTTTATGAGCAAGATATTCTTTTACATTTAGTATTGGGTTGGGTAGAAATATTTGTATGCTAACATCTTGTGAAACACTTCATGATTTGACTATGAGATGTGTAGCGATGTTGTTGTGTTCATTTCAAATTTAATGAATGATTTTGAAATGATATTTTTCTTAAGTGAAGAAATGTATTCCTGATTTTGGATAGGGAATGTTTTATAAAAATGTTTTATAAAACAGAAAGGATTTCGAGGCCTAAACCCAATATTATCGAAAAGATTTCGAAATGTATTATGTGCTACATTGTGGCTCATCGCGTATTGATTAGTTGCTATTGATAACATATCTGTTTGGTGGCGGAGAATTTATTCTCTTGCTTAACACCCTTTTTTGAGACGTATGAGCTCAAAGGTTATGTGATTAATACTAACTGATCATATATGTGAATTGCTGATGTGAAGTACTATATTTTGAAAGTACTTGTGATTATTATGTCGTGAAATGATTTTCCCCACTTCGGGATATAAAAATGATTTAGTGTGTGGCTAAAGATTCTGATAACCCGGATGACTAAAAGTATGGGTGAGATGGGCGGTGTATGGTTCCATGCGTGGGAGGTGCATCGTCTGTGTAGCCTGTTCCATAGTGGGAGGTGCACATATATACATACATATATATATATATATATATATATATATATATATATATCGAGTTGCTTAGGTGCGTGCCCTTTGCCTTGTCTAGGGGGAGCCCGATATTTGGTTGCATACTTGTTTGTAAGCATTGTTATGATTTGGAATTCATATTTCCAAATGATTTGATTAGAGATCCCGAAGTGAAATCTACTTTGATATAAACGTTGGATATGTATTTCAAATGATTTGAAATGGAAATCAGGAAATAAAGTCCAAAGGAATAATTTCTGTAAATTGAATTGGATTTGGAAAATCTAATTGTGGTGATTAATCTAAATGGGTGGATTGGGATATTGCTTGTTGATTAATGCATAGTAGATCCATATATCTATATTGATTGTTGTTTATACACTGGCAATCATGGGGGTAAACCCGTTCTGCGTTAGCGGCGTGGTCCCGTGATTTGCCTTATCATTTTATATAAATTAATAACTGTTTAGAGTTTCTCACACCAGTCCCATGACTGACCTGTAGTTTGCTTTTCCCTTGCAAACTCGGGTGCCCTTATTTTCCACACGGGCAATCAAGTAGCTTATTTTGTAGATGTATACTGAGCAGGATTCTGGATTGAAGCTTAAAGCTGTGTCCAGTCATTGATAGAATTCCGTTGTGTTATTTATTTATTTCCGCTGCATTGTATTACATTTATTGTAAATAAATCTTCCGCTGTATTATATTTCGATATACTCTATACTCTAATGTAACATCATTATGATGTTTATAAAAGTCTTATGTTATTTGTTTTGACGTGTTGTATGCCCGGAGTTAGCATATACGGGATTCGAACGGTCTTGGTCGGTTTAGCGATCGATTAGGTCCGAGCGAAATCCGTATCGTTACATGTAAATAAAAGACAACAAATTGAAATTGCATTAAAAATAGAGGTTACATAAAAGAAAATGGCTAAGTAGCCATAAAAATAAAAAAAGAGCTTTGCTCCTCCCACAAAACTAAAGAAGGGGATAAAAGAGAAGAGGATTTACATCAACATAAAAGGGGTATTTATACATGTTCTAAACCCTAAAACCCTAATCACTTTTGTTGGGGACTACCAAAAATACCCCTTCATGAAGCATCTAATCTTGTTTTAGCCACTAATAAGTCATGTAGAATGTATGAAGCCTTATGTCTCATCCAATTAGTCTCTAATTGTGCCATTAAGGAAGGAGAGATAATGGGTTGGTGGAGTCCTCCACTAAGTAATGAATTAATTCCATTTCCAATTCTTTGTATCCACTTTGTGCATGTATATCTCCATGTAAACTACATGTGTAAACTTCATTTTTGCTCCTAAATTCCTACATGACATATGAAAATAAACAAGTAAATTTTATCATAAAATAATACATGCACAAATGATCGTTTTTCCCCAAATATGAAGATGAATGCATGGTAATTTGAGAATTTTGGGTTTTTTGTTAAAATGTGTAAAAATAGCCCACTTATGTTATTTATTTAATTAAAACAAGAATAAATGTGTGAATATAAATGTGTGTATTTGTGTGCACATCAAATACCCCCACACTTATCCTTTTATTCGTCCTCGAAAAAACTAAAAAACTAAGATAATTCCGTTTTCGTAGGGAGCACGATTTCATTGAGCGTATGTAACAAACCGTTAAACCTCTGGGTGGCCCCAATAGGACGAGTGTTGTCTAGTGAGGGTTTTTAGTGGAAACTACCCACAAAATCCAAATATTAAAAGCAAAAAGCATTTACAAAATGCAAGATTTGAATATATTTACAAGATGAATGCAACTTTTCAAAAGAATATTTACAAAAGGGTAATTTACTTTTAAATTTGACATGAATGAGTTAATACAAGTTTGGATCGTCACTATGAAATTTAAGTCCGTTACAAATCAAAACTTTAAACAAAAGTCAGGTTATAGTTACAAACTCCTCTAGCTTGACCAAATGTTTTGGTAGAAACATAGTGCAAATATGAAATGAATTCTTTAATCGATATCAACAATCGTAAAATGGAATCTCAATTTCCTTTTGGTTAACAAGTTAGGTCAAATAAGCGAAGAAAGTGCTTGGATTTCAATTGCTTACTCTCTCTTTATTATAAAATATTTACATTAGTATTGTTTATAAACACCTCGGTATACCACCCCTACTGTAACGTCCCGTATTTTTACGGTATAATAATTAATTAATTTAATTATTGAAATAGTGATTTAGAGATTTAATGGTTGTTTAATTAAATAATATTGAACATTTAATTAATATAAACAATAGAATAATATATTTATTTCTGAAATAGTCGGAAATAATGGAATTCAAAATATTGTGTGAATTGGATTACTTATAAGATTTAATTCAGTTTAGAACTGAATCATAATAACAAATTTATTATTTAAACGAAGTTTGAACATATAATTGTAATCGAGCTCAAAATGGCGTGGTTGTTTGTAATTTGGCGGTTCAAACTTTAAACGAATATACAAAATCCGTTTTAAGATGGATTTCTGTGAAACAAGAAACGTGCGGAGCTGGTGAAGTATATTTTTCTAATGGAAGAGAAAAATTGAGATTTCGTCATGTAGATTGTGAGTTGTGTCCAAATCAAATTTTCAAAAAGTCGCTATGGAATTCCTTTATAATTTACAATGATTTATTTATATTATACATGGATTTTTGATATAAAGTGAATACGGATTTAATCTGAATTTGAAATGTCGAGTAATAAATTGAGACAGGAATATTTTAGAGCTGTATTATATTCTATGTGAAAATATACGATACTGTTTATTTATTTATATTAAATTCAATTATTTTTAAATATATTAATATTTATTTGGTTTATTTAGAGCTTTGAAATAGCCAGTTTTGTAAACAACCTCCGTTTTCGACAAAACTAATTTTCTTGGATGCGGAATATTAAATTTTTGCTAGATTTCAATTCTTCTGATTTTTGGAGTCAGTATGTGGCCATACGGGATTTTTATGTGAAAAACAGTCAATAATTTGACTTTAAAAATAAGCTGTGTGAGCTAACGGATTCGGAATTCGACGAAACAAGTTTCGTTGGGTCCGTAATGTCGAACTGTAGTTATATGTCCATTTTTGTCGAATTTGGATATTATATGTTATCATAGGAATTTTTAAAGTGGTAAATTTAGTTAATTATCGAATATAAAACAATATAAAAATGAATGAAGCTTCTAATACAAGCTAATATATATCCTATAAATACCCTTAATCTCCGAACCCTAAATCATTTTCTTCTGTAGTCAATTTTTCACAAGCCGCCACCAGTTTTGTTTCCAACGTGAAGAAGACCCACTTTAAAAAAATCAAAAGAAACTCAAATCGAAGTTCACAAATTCCAAGATATATACATATGAATTTCTGGAAAGGTTCTCTTCAATCTGGTATAAACAATTTTTGTTTCGACGTCAGTTTTGGTAGCTGCAAAAATACTGTGTGGTCTTTGGCGAACTAGGGTTCGAAGAAAATGGAATTCAGGGGGGAGTTGATCGATTTCATGATCGTATTCGGCTGGAGTTTAAGGAATAGCACTTGTTAGCGAGATTTGGTGAAATTCTGGAACAAGAAGTGCACTTGCTTTCCTGATGCAGCGTGAAAACCCAATTCGACACGAATCAAATTTGTTGTCACTGAGTTCTCAATGGTATGGCTAGATAAAGAAATGGAGGAGATGAATCATGGTATAATTTGTTTGGAGTATTATGAAGTAAGGGGCGGTTTGTGTTGTGACGAGGTTCGGAAATGGCTGAAGTATACGCGAGCTGGAACGTTGTGTTCAGGAAGGAAGTGATGAGCAGTATGATTAAAAGGTTTAAATGTGATTAAAGTTTAATTTAATATTAATTTAATTAGTTAATGACCTCTATGTACATTATAACTTATAAAATATGTAACTTTTACGTACATGATCAGAATTCAACGAAACAAGATCCATTGGGATCGTATGGACGACGGCTACGCAATGGAACTGATTGGAGTGAATTGGAGCACATTACAATTTATAGCGAAATAAATTGCCTGATCTGAATTAACGACGGTTATCGTTATTTAACGATAAACCACCAATGTAAGTAAAACTCACTAACTCTACCAGTTTATATTTTTATAACGTATTTTTAGAATTGATAAATGATGGTTGACTGTTGTGTGTTGATTGTTTGGACGAACTGTTAATTAATTGGTTAAGAATATATATATATATATATCATTAATCAAATTTTGATTCTATTTATCAGAATATTTCATATTGAAATGAAATTGATGTTATTTATATTGTTTAACATTTGTGTTGCAGGGAAATAGGTTGGAGGGATCCAACTGAATTCCTCAATATGTATAATATTGCTTTTCATATATTGTGATATATAATCTGTTACTGATTATGTGTGTTTGGATGATGGTTGATTCTTTTTGTTTGGTTTTTTTAAATACCATAAGTGATATCGGAATATATAAAAGGAAATTTTAAAGTGGATATTGAATTTAAATATTTTATAAAATCAATAGATTTTATAAAAAAGAAATATTTGAAAAATAAATAGAATTATAAAAAGGAAATGGCAAGAAACAAAAGAATTATGGGATGTGGATTTAAAGTAGATTTTAAATAGAATCTATTTTAATAGATAATTCAAGAAGGTAAATTTATAAATAATGTTTTATAAATTAAGTAAAGTATTTATCATTTAGTAAATGGAATTTTATAGAGAAGTAAAATCGGTTTCAACACCGATATTTGAAATAGAATGTGAAGGTAGCAGTTATAAAGGAAAATTTGAAGGAGATTTTAAATGTTGAAAATAAATAGGATTTTGTACGAATAATTCTATAAATAAAAGTATAAATAGAATTAGGATTGAGATGTTGTATTTAAATTGCGAAATTAAACTGTTTTGATTTGATAAAAGAAATATTATTCACATTTGATGTGAATAAAGGATTTAAGCAAATATTTTGCGAAACGAAAATATTTTAAAGGAAATTGGGTTTTGAAATAGAAAATAGAAATGGAATTTCGAATGGTAAAAATAAATAACTTGTTTAATAATAAAAAAAGTAATGTGATTTATAAACAATGTTTATAAATGAAATAAAAATAATTATCAGTGGATAATTTGGATTGTAAATTCAGCAGCGAATATAAAATGGAAATTGGGAGTTGTTTTTAAAATGGAAAGGACAAAATTTATTTGGATGTTTGAAATATGAATAGAATTGAAATAAAATCCATAAGGATTTGTAATTAGAATTCAACTAGACCAGATGTTATAAAATAATTTATTTAAAGAAATTAAATATTGAATAAATCGGGATTTGACGAGATAATAAAATATTCGGCTTGAAACCGATATTTTATAATCGAATATAAAGGCGATAGAGAATTATAGACTTAATAAATAAAATCAACTATGAAGTTGACATATAAAGGAGATTTGATAAATAAATTGGAATGTGAATACGAAGTTATAAAATGACTCGAACCAGTGTTAATATATAAATTTTGAAATCAAGTTTTGATTTGATAGAACTTGTCCAGTTTTCTATAAAGGAATAATATTCACATTTTAAAGTGAACAACGATTTAAAATCAAACATTTTGCAGAATCAAAATAGTTATAAAAGGGAATTGGTATGTAACGACCCGCATTTTTCAGCGATATAATTAATTTATTTAATAATTTAAATAGTGATTTAGGGAATTAAATGGTCATTGAATTAAATTATAGTGAATATTTAATTAAAATAAGTAATATAATAATATATTAAATTTCTGAAATAGTCAGAAATAGTGGAATTCACAAAATAGTGTGAATTGGATCATCTATGATATTTAATTCAGTTTAGAATTGAATTAGAATAACGAATATATCATTTGAACAGCAATTTGAACGTATAATTATAATATAATTAAAATCGAGCTCGAAATGGCGCGGCAGTTCGCTATTTGGCGATTTGAACTTCAACTGAATGTACAGGATTCGTTTTAAATTGGATTTCTGTGAAACAAGAAACGTTGGGGGCTGGTGAAGTATATCTTTCTAGTGGAAGAGAAAAATCGAGATTTCGTCGTGTAGATTTTGATATATGTCCAAATCAAATTTTCAAATAGTCGTTATGAAATCATATATCGACCGTAACGGTTTATTTAAAATAACTAGATATAGGTTTCGAATTTAGACAAGATTCTTTTGGGACGTAGTGATAATTTAATTTTTAGAATTTTACTGTAATTTTTAATTAATTAAATAAGCAACTTTTTATTTGGAGTATTTTGCACCTTATATCGATATTTTGGGGTTTCACAGAATAAGTTGACAGACCTATATTATTATATTTTTGGAATCGTGACACATCGCTTGAGACGATAATATTTTTATTTCTGTCCACAGCGGTTCGTATTAAACGTAATGCTTACCGATATTTTTCCAATTCATACACATACCATGTTGACATAACAGAAATTGTTTTCAACAATTTATATTTTCCTCTCTGTGAATAGTCATTAATCCGGCCCATACCCTGCCACTTCAAGGTCCCTGTCAAAATTTAATGGAATTCTCTACGATATGCAAACAAATTTTTTAAGAACGTGGTACTTTAAACAAATAAAATAGACACATATGATACCCACCGCCATTATCTATCATGCTACAGCCTCCCTCTAAACATCATGGAGACCTGCATTTTAAATTCCTTCACGCCAAGCTGAACAAAACCGTGGAGACCAAGGAATTCATGCTGCAAACCTACCCTTCCCTACTTTACCCTTATCACATGCGATAGCATGAATCGTCATGGTGCTGTCACAGCTATATTTCGAAAATATAAACTATCTATGCTACATGCACATGACTTGATCTAAACATACTTCTTGCTTACATTGAACAATCAATGTTAAGATTGCTTCAGTGTTCTTACAGTTATCACTTATCACTATCAACTCTGCTGGAGTTTGCCTAATCTATTTCCTTCATAGCTGAGCTAAGTGTTGATTGGAACATAGAGTGTAATCACCGCAAGTTACACAGTTCAGTAAAGGAAATGCCAACTACATGCTACTATTACCAAACACCTCCACACATATTAACCTATCCTATATCTGTAGCCTACGTATAAAACTATTATATATAGTTTACTTTGCTTTCAAGTGAAGCATGGAGCCTATATATTTAGAGCATCCTTGTCATTCACATGTCCACATGCCTAACAGTCTGAAGTGTGTAGCACTGTACATTTCCGTACCCTATTTTCTGAAGCGTCCATCGTTCTCAGCTATGAAATTTTTATAGGCGAACAGATTTCCATGTGAATTTACTGTGCTTCTTTCCTTGGCCTTGAAGTTTCAAAGTTATTATAAGTAGGTCGTGCCTCACTTTCTTTTCGCTTGAAGATTAGGGATGAAAAAGATAACCCAAACTCTAAAGCAAAACAATTCATATAAATTCAGGTCATATATATATATGCTTTCTTCAACTAAAATATCTCTAAATAAATATATCCGAAGTGCTGATGAGATTCTCATTTCTTTTTGGTTTCTTATGCTCTTATTGAGCTCGAACAAGATTGGGTTCACTGGAGTAAACAGCGTCGAGATCAGGTAGGCCGTCAGTAAGAGGAGTTCTGAAGTGCGAGTTGAAGGGAGCGGATGGCATATACAGGAGTTGACGTGAAAGGATGGAGGGAATAAATGGCGTCACTATGATAACTGAAGTGAGTTCAACTTGAGGCGTATAAAGTGGATGAAGGACCGCATGAAGCAATTTTCATGTTTGGAAAGGAAACAAAGAGCAGGTACGGGTTTTCTTTAAAACGAGAATCAAAGGAAGGGAAGGTTTTGACGTTCTGTAGTGGGAAGAGGCAACGCAGATCTGGGTTTCCACATGTAAATGGGCCAACGTCATTTGGAAAAAAAAAAAGGGACGTGATAGTAGGAGAGAGCAGCATCGTTGTGTACAAAGGAGGACGGAGGAGCAATATTTGTATGGGTCGGTGAAGTTATGATTTGGGCGAACTAGAAAAGGTGAGGACCGATACGATTTTAAATAAATATATATAATGTGTATTAACGTATAATTATCGTAACTTGCTCGTACTTTACCGAAATTCAGTGAAATAAGATCCGATGGGATCGTGGTGACGAGAGCTTCACTGTGGAACGGTTTTCGCTGAGAACAAAGCAACTAATATTTCATGATAAAATCGAATACCTGTTTGATTTTAAACGAAACAAAAGCAGAATAATCGACTGCGGACCAAGATGAGTAAATCTCACTAACTCTGATCAATTTATATTTTTATAACGTATTTTTAGAATTGATAAATAATGGTTGTTTGCTGTGTGTTGGCTGTTTGGTTGAACTGCTAGTCAATTGTTTGAAAATATCGATAACGATATATATAAATAGTTAATCGAATACTGATTCTGTTTATCAGAATATTTTACAGTCTTGTTATTTATGTTGACTGACATCTGTGGATGCAGGGAAATAGGTCGGAGGGACCCAACTGGGTTCCTTAACATTTATGTTATTGTTTCTCAAATATTGTGATATATGATGTGATTATAATATGTGTTGATTTTGTGTGATGATCTTGGTTAATTGGTACATTTAAATACCCAAGGAAATATTGGAATATGAAAAGAGAAATTTTAAACTATAATTTGAAATAAAACATTTACATATATAAAATAAAAGGATTTTATATAAAAGGAAATTTGAAGTGTATATTGAAATAAGACTTTTGATCAAATCGAAAATGGATTTTATAAAAGGAGAACTGTAGGAAATAAATGGGATACCTTGGAAAAAGGAAAGTAAAACAAAAAAGGATTTAAAGAGGAAATGTTTGTGAAATATTCACGAATCGATTAAATAGAAGTATTTATTTAGAAAATAAATAAAGTCATAAAAGGAGATATTTATTTGGAAAATAAATAAAAGAAAATATTTATAGACAAATAGAAAAGAAAATATTTGTAATCGAATAGAGTAATCAAATATAATTTATTCAAATAAGACTAATCGAGTTGATTTAATTGAATATTTGTTATTTAATTAGAGTTAATCGAATATTAGCTATTCGAATAAAGAGTTAACCAGATAGAATGAATTGAACATAGTTAATCGAATTAGGATTTAATTGAATATTTGTTAATCAATTAGAGTTGATCGAATATAGTTATTTGGGATAGGGTTAGTCAAACATAGTTATTCAAGATGGATTGTCATTTCATACGACTGCTAGCGTAATTCGCAGGGCTGCAGATAGCCTACGGTGGTCGGATGTTTCCTGAGGGACTCAGGCGTAACCATTGTGATCGTTGCGGTCTAGAGTCAAGCGAATGGTGTTAAATCAAATAACAGTTAATCGATAGAAGTAAATTAAGTCGAGTTAGTCAAATTGAGTTAAATAAGTCGAGTTAGTCAAATTAAGTTAATTAAGTCGAGTTAGTCAAATTGAGTTAAATAAGTCGTGTTAGTCGAGTTAGAGTTAATCGATTAGAGTTAATCAATTAGAGTTAACCAGTTATGGTTAATCAATTAGAGTAAATCAATTGGAGTTAAATCGAATTAGAGTTATTCAAATGGAACTAATCAAGTTCGAGATAGTCGAGTCTTAGTAGATTGAAAAGAGTTAGTAAAAAGGGATTAATCAAATATCGCTTATTCGAAGAAGAGTAATCGAATATAGTTATTTGAGAAGAGTAATCGAATATAAGTTATTCGAAGTGAGTTAAATCAAATATATAGAAATAGGGAATTGAGTAAATGTATGATAAATTAAACCAAAGGAGATAAGTGTTGAATGATGATTGATCGATAGAATTTCCATCTGGAAATAATATCGTTGTTTGCACACCTGTTTTTCTTTGATAGTTAAATCACCGACTATCGAAGTTTTTGACCATTTTATCATTGTTAATATAGAGAGACTGGGATCAGATATATTATCTGAAAACCACTCTATATGGACGTTAGCGTGGCGATCAAATATTGAAGACGGAGTTATGCAAGGGCTATCCTGTTTACAGAATAGTGCCTTCGTGTTGTCCAGTCCCAGGACAAACGTGAAGGGACGAATGTCCGACAGAGTATATCTAACGGATCGCGTAAGTTGATCTCTTCAAACGTACTTACGTTTGGTGGCAGAGGAATTCGTTTCTCTTAGCTTTATACCCGTGGTATTTTTGAGGAAATCAATTTGTGATTTGACAGGTATGACGATGTGGCATTTAAAGTGAATGGTGGTCAGGTGTTGCAAAAGATACGTTATGACCTCAAGCCTCATCAACCGAGAAATGACAGAAATCGGGCAGGCAGCATGGCTAAGTGGGTCGCACCCATTAGGGTGTATATCACCTATCTAGAGAAAATCCATTTCATTCTTTTATCTATTATCGATGTTGTCCCTTTTCGGGAAGACGGTGGGTAGCTCCCAACCGTTGGTGATATACATTCGATACACTCAAGCGAAATGAGTGGTCGGTCATGTGTGGGCCGAGTTGCAAGTTGTTCTTGTTGAACCCAGTGTATTTGCCTCTAGAGATACACTATCGGCAGGTGGTCCCATACCTTGTCATAGTCGGAATGCGATCTCCAATAAGCGCCCGCGGTTTTGTTTGTATACTATATATGTGGAACGTGAGATGCGAGCGTTCTGCTAGATTGTTAATTACTTATGATTAGACATTATTATAATATCAGACAAGTATTGGTCTTCCAAAACTGTTTGGGTTATCGTAAGGTAAAAACCATCCGTGTTTATGTGTGGATCGGTCTTACGGTTATCTTTTCTTTTGAAAGGGATTTCGAAAAGTTAAGCCAAATGATTGAGTTTACTCACACCAGTCCCATGACTGACCCAGAGTTTATTTTGTTTTGTCTTCCCTAAACTCTTGGGTGCTCAAATTTGTACGACCAGTCAAGTAGTTCGGGTCTTTACAGATATGCTTGGAGGAGCTTGAAGCAGGAGGCTTTAGGATTATATGGCTATTTTTATTTCCGCTGTGTGTAAGTGTTGTACTCTGATAATGTTATTGTATATATATACTGTTTTATTTCAAAGTTATGTTATAATATATTTTATTCGTTCCGCTGTGAGATTCGTGTTTACTCTGATTGTGTTCTTCTTCTTCTTCTATTTTAATTTTCTATCTTATCTATTCTCACCCTCTAACTTCTTTCTATTAATGATCTGGAATGCTCGATACCTGAATAATTAACTTGGTTTTTGTGTTGATTTTCTGGGTCGAAAATACCAGTTCGTTACATGGTAACTGTCGGAAAGTACTAAATTCAAAAATGAATTTAGAAATTGAGTTGACCAGAAATGGTAAAATATTCTGGAGTTCGTAACGTTTATCGAATATAAGTTATTCGAAGGGAGTTAATCGAATATGAGTTATTTGAAGAGAGTTAATCGAATATAAGTTATTCGAAGAGATTTAATCGAATATAAGTTATTCGAAGATAGTTAATCGAATATAAGTTATTTGAAGAGAGTTAATCGAATACAAGTTATTTGAAGAGAGTTAATCGAATATAAGTTAGTCGAAGAGAGTTAATCGAATATAGGTTATTCGAAAGGGATTTATCCAATATAGTTTATTCGAAAAAGAGTTATCGAATAGAGATTATTCGAGAGAGAGTTATACATTGGGATTCGACTACATCGAATTTAGGAAACTATTATTTACTTTCTGATTTTTAAATCAAGATTTGTTTATTTAATAAATTAATAAAATATTATTTATTCAAATTAATGAATAAAAGTTATATTTTGAAGTTATATATTTCGAAAGTAGGAATTTTAACGTTATCGCTATAACCAATGTTTTTCATAGAAGAGTTGGATACGTAAACCGAATCTGAGAGTTGCGTACGAAAAGATTTGATAAGGAGATAAGAAACGGAGTTAAGGAAATTATAAACTGACTGGAGATTACTTAAGTTGAATGGTTCTATGAGTGTCGATCTGTTGTTGGTTTCGGCCTTCGGGTTGATATTCAGGGAATTGTTCTCTTACTGGTTTACAGTTCGAGACAGATAGATGTGGAAGGATAGTGATGCGTGAATAAGAAATGGAAATGTTTTCCAGTGTTAATAACGTATATTTTCTAAATTTAGAAAATACGAATTTATGAATATATAGAATGGGAAACGAGGAAATGAATAAATTAATGATAAATTAATTTAAAGTGTAAAATGTTGATTGATGATTGATTGATAAAATTTCCATCTGGAAATAAGATCGTTGTGTGTATGGATGTTTCTCTTTGATAGTTAAATAACCGACTATCAAAGTTTCGACCATTTTTCTGTCGTCAAAACGGAGAGACCGGGATCAGATTTATTATCTGAAAACCACTCTGCAAGGGCATTAGAATTGCAAATCAAATATTATGAAGATAATTGAAGATGGGGTTTATGCAAGGGCTGTTCTGGCAAATCCTAGGTAGAAATTGCCTAAGATGGGTTTACAGAATAGTGCCTTTAATTTCTCTCCCAGGACAACCGGTATGGAAGAATGTCTGACAAAGTATATTTAATAGATCGCGTAAGTTGATCTCTTTAAACATATTTACGTTTGGTGGCGGAGGAATTCGTTTCTCTTAGCTATATACCCGTGGTATTTTTGGGGAAATCAATTTGTGATTTGGTGGGTATGAAGATGTGACATTCAAAGTAAATAAAGGTGTGATATGTACGTTATGACCTCAAGCATCGCAACCAGGAAATGGTATAAAATCGGGTAGGTCGCATGGCTTAGTGGTTAGCTGCAAATTAGGGTGTTATCACCTGATCTAGAGAAAATCCATTTGCTTCTTTAAACTATTTTGATGTTGTCCCTTTCGGGAAACGGTTGTTGATCCTAACAGTTGGTGATAATGCATTCGGTTCACTCAAGCGAAATGAGTGACCGGTCATGTTTAGCCTGGATTACAAGATGTTCTTGTTGAACCCGGTGTATTCCTCTCTAGAGATACACTATCGGAAGGTGGTCCCATACCTTGCTAGTTGGAATCCATTATCCAATAAGCGCCAGCGGATTTTAATTATATATTATATATATGGAACGTGAGATGAAAGCGTTCCACTAGATTGCTATTTATTTGATTTAGACATTATTATAATATCAGAAGAGTATGGATTTTAAAAGAATGTTTTGGGTTATCGTAAGGTAAAAACCATCTGTGTTTATGTGTGGATCGTTTTTACGATTATTCTTTCTTTTAAAAGGAATTTAAAAGTTAAAAAAATGATTGGAGTTTACTCACACCAGTCATATGACTGACCCAGAGTTTATTTTGTCTTGTTTTCCCTAAACTCTTAGGTGCCCAATTTTGTATGGGCAGTCAAGTAGTCGGGATTTTACAGATATACTTGGAGAGCTAGAGCAGGAGGCTTCAGGATTATATAGCTATTGTTATTTCCTCTGTGTTGTAAGTGTTGTACTCTGATAATAGTATTGTATACAGATACTGGTTTAATTCAAAAGTTATGTTATATAATATATTTTATTCGTCCCATTGTGAGATTCGTATTTAGTCTATTTTTTTGTTATGTTCTTCTTCTTTTATTCTAATTTTCTATCTTATCTATTCTAACCCTCTAATTTCTTTCTATTAATGATCTGGAATGTTTGATGCCTGAAAATTCGACATGGGTTTTATGTTGATTTTCTGGGTTGAAAATCCCAGTTCACTATAGTGGTATCAGAGCTGAAGGTTAAGTGATTACCTTGGCTTTGCGGCGTAACTCAGTAGAGATGGGGTTAGCAATACCCTAGATTTATTTTGAGTGTAAATATACGAGAGAACGTATTTGTAGATTTTATAAAAATTGTTTTATGTTGTGGAGATTTATTGGTTGAGTTGTTTATGAGTTCTGGTCGGTCAGTTTGATCCACTGTATCGGTAGGGGTTTCTAAACACTCGAGTACGATAAACCAACATCGTATGTTTTGAAAGAGGGTAAATGAAATAATTTTAGCAAAATTATATTCGATATAAAAGAATGATTAATATTGGAATTATTATAGTATATTGGGTGTGATAGTTGTTATTATAATCGGGTAAGATTATAATTGAGATGGTTATATATATAACCAAATAAAATTCGTATAAGTGTTACGAAATGAATTAAATCTGAATTTAAATCAGTATTGAAATTACAACTCTGGAAAGTTGGAGAAGTGTTTGTAAATGGATTTGGATCAAATGTTTGAGAATTTTAGATCTTGGGAGATTTAAAATGTTTTACAATCCTTGTGAAGGGTATTTTGAATTGATTTCAAAATAAAGGCGGTTAAGAAATGAGTTTTGAAAATGTTATAGTATTGAACTCACTTCAGCCGCTGGGAAATAACTCTGATGATGCTGGCTACATCATTAGTGTTCATTTTTGAGTTTTAAGTGACGGATTACAACCAAAGATTTTGGTTTTGAATTGTTTTGATAAAAATAAGTTGTTTGATTCTGAAAAAGCAATATTTGATTTTTGGAAAATTAAGTTGTTAAAACTCCCAAAACAGATTGTTTGGATTAAAAATAAATTAAACAGGAATGTGTGAAAGCAAATAGGAATTGAATTGAAGACTAGTTAGATGAAGATTGAATTGAAATAGAAAGATATCAAGAAAAATTTGACTTTGTAATATGATTGGACTCAAATGAGTAAATGGTTTGATTCTGGAAATAAAAACTAGATTAGAGTTCTGAGATAATGATAATTAATTAGTTAATGAAATATGGGGATGGAACTTAACGAGGTTAAGTAAGTTGGGTTGGTGAGTTAAGAATTTTGAACCGAAAATGAAACTTGAGTTTGAAATGGATCTGGTTTGGGTATAAGCAGATGATTTGGTTTTGAGGACAAACTGATTGCAGTTTGATTGGGATAACATTGGTATATGTTGACTTGGTAGCAGATAAAAGGGATATAATGATATTCTCGACAAAAAGGTACAAGTTTATTTTTATATGAGCTTGGGGATTTTATAAGCCGATTGGCTGTTTGATTTTCTTTTGGATTGAAGAAGGCCTAGAGAGGTGAATTGTAGTTGTACCGATTGAGCCGTACAAAGGAGACGCTGGCGAAATTTTTCGAAAATTTCGGGTGTTAGAAAATTTTCAGAATTTTTGAAAGTTTTTGTTAATAAAAATGAACTAATATTTCAATTGGAACAAACAAGTTCAGTTGAAACTGAAGTTAAGAAGTAAACAAATAATTTTTAACCTAGTTAATAGGGTTTGTTTTCTACCTTAGCAATTTCGAGGACGAAATTATTTTAAGGGGGGAAGAGTGTAATGTCCCGTATTTTTACGGTACAATAATTAATTAATTTAATTATTGATATAGTGATTTAAAGATTTAAATGGTTGTTTAATTTAAATAATATTGAATATTTAATTAATATAAATAATAGAATAATATATTTATTTCCGAAATAGTCAGAAATAATGGAGTTCACAATATTGTGTGAATTGGATTATTTATAAGATTTAATTCAGTTTAGAATTGAATCATAATAACGAATTTATTATTTAAACGAAGTTTGAACATATAATCATAATATAATTATAACCGAGCTCGAAATGGCGCGGTAGTTCGTAATTTGGCGGTTCAAACTTTAAACGAATATGCAGAATCTTTTTTAAGCCGGATTTCTGTGAAACAAGAAACGTTCGGAGCTGGTGAAGTATATTTTTCTAATGGAAGAGAAAATTTAAGATCTCGTTGGGTAGATTGTGAGTTGTGTCCAAATCAAATTTTCAAAAAGTCGCTATGGAATTCCTTTATAATTTATAAAGATTTATTTATATTATACATGGATTTTTAATATAAATTGAATACTGATTTGATCTGGATTTGAAATGTCGAGATAAAAATTCAAATAGAAATATTTTGGAGCTATATTATATTCTATGTGAATATATACGATAATATTTATTTATATTAAATTTAATTATTTTTAAATATATTAATATTTATTTAGTTTATTTAGAGCTTTAAAAATATCCAGTTTTGTAAATGACCTTAGTTTTCGACGAAACTAATTTTGTTGGATCCAAAATATTAAATTATTGTTAGATTTCAATTCTCGTGATTTTTGGAGTCAGTATATGGCCGTACGGGATTTTTATTTGAAAAACAGTCAATAATTTGACTTTAAAAATACGCTGTGTGAGCTAACGGATTAGGAATTCGACGAAACAAGTTTTGTTGGGTCCGTAATGTCGTATTGTAGCTGTATGTCCATTTTCGTCGAATTTGGAAATTGTATGTGATCATAGGAATTTTTAAAGTGATAAATTGAGTAAATTATCGAATATAAAATAATATAAAAATGAATGAATCTTCTAATACAAGCTAATATATACCCTATAAATACCCTTACTCTCCTAACCCTAAATCATTTTCGTCTGTAGTCAATTCTTCACAAGTCGCCACTAGTTTTGTTTAGAACGTGAAGAAGACCCACTTTAAAAAATTAAAAGAAATTCAAATCGAAGTTTATAAATTCCAAGATTTATACATATGAATTTCTGGAAAGATTCTCTTCAATCTGTTATAAACAATTTTTGTTTTGACGTTAGTTTTGGTAGCTGCGAAAATACTATGTGGTCTTTGGCGAACTAGGGTTCGAAGAAAATGGAATTTTGGGGAGAGTTGATTGATTTCATGATCGTATTCGGCTTGAGTATAAGGAATAGCACTTGTTAGCGAGATTTGTTGAAATTCTGGAACAAGAAGTGTCGTTGCTTTCCTGATGCAGCATGAAAACTCAGTTTGACGCAAACCAAATTTGTTATCACCGAGTTCTACCATATTGGCATGGCTAGATTGAGAAATGAAGGAGATGAATCATGGTATAATTTGTTTGGAGTATTATGAAGTAAGGGGGCGGTTTGTGTTGTGAAGAGGTTCAACAATGGCTGAAGTATATGCGAGTTGGACCGCTGTGTTCAGGAAGAAAGTGATGAGCGGTATGATTAAAGGGTTTAAATGTGATTAAAGTTTAATTTAATATTAATTTAATTAGTTAATGACCGCTATGTACATTATAATTTGTAAAATATGTAACTTTTACATGCATGATCAGAATTCAATGAAACAAGATCCGTTGGGATCGTATGGACGATGGCTACGCAATGGAACTAATTGGGAGTGAATTGGTGCTCGTTACAATTTATAGTGAAATAAATTGCCTGATCTGAATCAACGAAGGTTATCGTTGTTTAACGATAAACCACCAATGTGAGTAAAACTCACTAGCTCTGCTAGTTTATATTTTTATAACGTATTTTTAGAATTGATAAATGATGGTTGATTGATGTGTGTTGATTGTTTGGATGAACTGTTAATTAATTGGTAGAGAATATATATATATATATATCATTAATCAAATTTTGATTCTGTTAATCAGAATATTTCATATTGAAATGAAATTGATGTTATTTATATTGTTTAACATATCTGATGCAGGGATAAAGGTTGCAAGGATCCAACTGGATTCCTCAATATGTATAATATTGCTTTTCGTATATTGTGATATATGATGTGATACATAATATGTTATGGATTATGTGTGTTTGGACGATGGTTGATTCTTTTTGTTTGGTATTTTTAAATACCATAAGTGATATCATAATATATAACAGGAAATTTTAAAGTGGATATTGAATTTAAATATTTTATAAAATCAATAGATTTTATAAAAAGGAAATATTTGAAAAATAAATAGAATTATAAAAAGGAAATGGCAAGAAATAAAAGAATTATGAGATGTGGATTTAAAGTAGATTTTAAATAGAATCTGTTTTAACAGATAATTTGAGAAGATAAATTTTGTGAATAATGTTTTATAAATTAAGTAAATTATTTATCATTTAGTAAATGGAATATATAAATCAGAATTTATATATAGAAGTAAAATCAGTTTCAACACCGATATTTGAAATAGAATGTGAAGGTAGCAGTTATAAAGGAAATTTTCAAGAAGATTTTAAATGTTGAAAATAAATAGGATTTTGTACAAATAATTCTATAAATAAAAGTATAAATAGAATTAGGATTGAGATGTTTTTAAATTGCGAAATCAAACAGTTTTTATTTGATAAAAGAAATATTATTCACATTTGATGTTAATAAAGGATTTAAGCAAATACTTTATGAAATGAAAATATTTTAAAGGAAATTGGGTTTTGAAATAGAAAATGGAAATGGAATTTCGAATGGCTAGAAATAAATAACTTGTTTAATGATAAAAACAAGTAATGTGATTTATAAACAATGTTTATAAATGAAATAAAAATAATTATATGTGGATAATTTGGATTGTAAATTCAGTAGTGAATATAAAACAGGAAATTGGGAGTTGTT
The DNA here is from genome assembly GCA_030737875.1 of Allium sativum. NCBI lineage: Eukaryota > Viridiplantae > Streptophyta > Magnoliopsida > Asparagales > Amaryllidaceae > Allium > Allium sativum. The sequence continues at coordinate 1,048,731,297 of CM060922.1, forward strand.
TTTAAAAAGGAAAGGGTGGAATTTATTTCGATATTCGAAATATGAATAGAATTGAAATAAAATCCATAAAGATTTGTAATTAGAATTTGACTAGACCAGATGTTATAAAATAATTTATTTAAAGAAATTAAATATTGAATAAATCAAGATTTGACAAGATAATAAAATATTCAGCTTGAACCTGATATTTTATAATCGAATACGAAGGCAATAGAGAATTATAGACTTATTAAATAAAGTCAACTATGAAGTTGACATGTAAAGGAGATTTGATAAATAAAGTGGAATGTGAATACGAAGTTATAAAATGACTCGATAATTGGAGTTTAAACATGTGTTAGTATATAAATTATGAAATCAAGTTTTGATTTGATAGAACGAGTCCAGATTTCTGTAAAGGAATAATATTCACGTTTTAAAGTGAATAACGATTTAAAAACAAATGTTTTGCAGAATAAAAATAGTTATAAAAGGAAATTGGTAGTTGTCGTACTAAATTCAAAAATGAATTTAGAAATTGAGTTGACCTGAAATGGTAAAATATTCTGGAGTTCGTAACGTTTATCGAATATAAGTTATTCGAAGAGATTCAATCGAATATAAGTTATTCAAAGAGAGTTAATCGAATATAAGTTACTTGAAGAGAGTTAATCGAATATAAGTTATTCAAAGAGAGTTAATCGAATATAAGTTATTCAAAGAGAATTAATCGAATATAAGTTATTCGAGGAGAGTTAATCGAATATAGGTTATTCGAAAGGGAGTTATCCAATATAGTTTATTCGAAAGAGAGTTATCGAATAGAGATTACTCGAGAGAGAATTATACATTGGGATTTGACTACGTCGAATGTAGGAAAGTACTATTAACTTTCCATTTTTTTAAATCAAGATTTATTTATTTAATAAATTAATGAATAAAAGTTATATTTTGAAGTTATACATTTCGAAAGTAGGGATTTTAACGTTATCGTTATAACAAATGTTTTTCATAGAAGAATTGGATTCGTAAACTGAATCCGAGAGTTGTGTAAGAAATGATTTTATAAGGAGATAAGAAACGGAGTTAAGGAAATTAGAAACTGGCTGGAGATTAGTTAAGTTGTATGGTTCTCTGAGTGCCGATCTGATGTTGGTTTCGGCCTTCAGGGTTTATATTCAAGGAATTGTTCTCTTACTGGTTTACAGTTAGAGACTGAAAGATGTGGAAGGATAGTGATGCGTGAATAAGAAATGGAAATTTTTTCCAGTGTTAATAACATATATTTTCTAAATTTAGAAAATACGAACTTATGAATATATGGAACGTAAAATGGGGAAATGAATAAATTAATGATAAATTAATTTAAAGTGTAAAATGTTGATTGATGATTGATCGATAAAATTTCCATATGGAAATAAGATTGTTGTGTGTATGGATGTTTTCCTTTGATAGTTAAATAACCGACAATCAAAGTTTTGACCATTTTTCTATCGTCGATACGGAGAGACCAGGATCAAATTTATTATCTGAAAACCACTCCGTATGGGCATGTGACGACTGCCCACAGCCTTAGCACTATACAAGAGGAATAATGCGCTGAAAGGTGTGTCAGGCAGCTATGGATGATCATTAAGGCATGGTAGATAAACGAAACCTGTCGTAAACTCACAGCGTACAGATAAAATATAATGGAACATATATAACAGGTATTGATAGTGAAGCAGAAAAACACTAAACTTTCATGACAACTAGAAAGTATTCCCATACACATGGATAGCAACAATAGTGTTTGTACAATTTGCCTCACTATAGCACTCAGAGAAATAGCAAACAGCGGAAACAAATACTAGATAGTAGTAAAGATAGTACGCCAGCCTCCTGCTCACCATCGATCAGCATCCCGGTTCCCACTAAGGCACCACCTGTCACCTGCTACTTAGTTTACCCATCCAACAATCGGATGAACAACCCAAGGTAATAAGAGGGAAACATAAAATCTTGAGTCAGACAACAGTCTTAGTGAGCGATAAAACAACTAACAAACTTCATCAATAAAGTATATGAGAATGGGGAAATAATCAACTAATCTACCCAGCTCTCGAGAAGAACTCTCAATTTCCTTCCCCATTACATGACAGTGACAGCCTTTACAATCCATAAACCCAAAGGAATAACAATTCAGTCAGGACAATTAAAGCATCCATTCATATATAGCAAAGCAACTCAATCATGATCACAACATGCATTCAAACGTCCACGGCTGACTCTGGCTATCACAGCCAACCTTGCTTTGGAAACCTCGTTATCGTATGACTGGCTAACAATTTGCCGTCAATTGTCAAGGACCACACACGACGCCCCGGTTCTAGCAAAACTCCACACGCTATACTCAACACGTGTTACACGCTATACTCAACATGTGTCTAGGCCATACACGACGCCCAAGGCACTCAACCTACAATTGGTTTTCAATTGTATCCCTGCTTTGAGTCCGATAAAACCTACGACAACGATAATTCCTCGGCCTCCTTCTCTTTAGTCGTTATCAATTACGATAATTAATTAGCTCAGAACACCTTAGAGCTGACACTTCACATGAACTCAATACATCCTTTAGTTGTCTCCCCATTTGTTGCATACAACGAACAACAAACACTTTTCAACACTTCCAAACTTCCCAATTGAATTCGCTTTGAAGTCACATCATCACCGGAAATGTTCAACCAGAAATAGCTGCCCAGAAATGGCAGAAATGGCTGACCAGAATAGGCAGACCAACTTTGGTCTGACCCAACTTATGTCTGACCCAACTTTGGTCCGACCCAATTTTCGTCTGACCCAACTTTGGTCCGACCCAACTTCTCCTGACTAGGATGACCCATCTTTGAATGACTAGGCCAAACCACCTCTGAATGACTAGGCTGACCCACTTTTTCTGACTAAACTAACCCAACTTATGGCCGATCCAACCTATGGCCGATCCAACTTATGGCCGATCCAAAACCTGCATATTGCAATTCAACTCCGATTTCGACCAAAACTTCGCCAAACGATAAATCCAACGAAACTAAGTCATCCAACTAATCAAAAAGGATTACAAGCATGTTATGAAATCAACAATATCATCAATATGACAATTCTATAAAGGATAATGTCAAATTCACCAAAATTACCACAAATATGCATATAAACAAAAACCATGGATCTAACTTGCACATTCGTATGAAATATAATAGAAATTACCTATTTAAATTTGCTAAATCAGATCCTAGGGTGATCTATATGAAAATGAACTTACCAATACATAGATCTAAGGAAAAACACTTGAATTTGATGAAAAACATGATCTACTACTCATACACTTTATTGAATCCATGTAAGAGATGTAATCCACTCACCGATTCTACAATACAAGCTAAAATGGTAGAATTATGAATTCGGACAGCGAGCACGAATGGCATAGATCTATGATTTCCCTCCTTAGATTTGGATTTTTAATGGTGGAAAGGTGTTAGAGGAAGAAGGAGATCAATGCCTCCAAATGAGAGAATGGGAAAGTAAACTTTTTCCCTCCACTCTCCCCCCTATTTATAGGATTCCACCAGCCCACTAATGGGCCTTCCCAAATCAACCCATTAAGCTCCCAAAACCTGAATGACCAACCGAAAAACCTTAAAGCAGCGATTCCTCCCAAACCGCTGTGCCAAATATTTAATCTAACTACTCTACGAAAAGGCAATCATCAATTCCTTTCCAATGGCACATGTCTCACCCTTTGATTCGACCTGAGTCAAAAGTTATGCCCTATACAAGACAGAAAGGGGAAAATGGTCACAAACAAAATCGGTAAAAATTATGGACATGTCTCACATCGCCATAAGCAACATATTAAAAGATGAGAATGATCCAACCCTCAGGGAATAAAATAAAAATATTTTACGATCTTCCGATACGTAAAATGTGGGCTGTAACATTCCCCCCCTAAGAATTTCGCTCCTGAAATTCCAAACAAACACAACAATTCCGCATGCCTACCATCCATAAGAAGCCAATTCTATCATCCAGACTAGCAACCATCAAGCCATGCATCCATAACCTTATCCTAGCACGCGGAATTCTATCAAACAACAATAAGATACAACGATATAACGATGATACGATATCAAAGGGTCCTACCGACAAAGAATTCTGGATGAGTCGCCTTCATGCTCTCTTCCGTCTCCCATGTACAATCGTCACCATCTTTGCTCCATTGTATCTTGACTAGCTTAACCGTCTTCCTCTTAAGTTATTTCGTGTCATTCCCTACAACACGAAGTGGCTTATGAGGTTTCGCAATTGCGATTTCTACTTCTAGGTCTTCATACTGCTCTAGAGATACCACCACATTCGAATCATGCACGAACTTCCACGGAAATGACACATGGAACACATTATGCATGCTCGACATCTTCTCGGGTAACTCCAATCTATATGCGAGCTTTCCAATTCGCTCGACTATCAGAAATGGTCCAACAAACCATAGCACTTAAGCCACCCACCACAGTGTTTAGAAGCGCTGCTGAAAGCTCCTCCAACTTGACTGATCGGCCAGAATACCCAACCGACCGACCCACTTGGACTCGATCGACCAGTGCCTTCCAACCCGGTTGACTCGACCATCTGTGTCCAACCCCAGATCCTCCCGACCTGGTTATGTCCGACCCAACCTGATGCCTTCACATAGTCCCATCCCAACCGACCCAAAAGACGACTGACCTGATCAGAATGGACCGACCCGACCCACTTGCTTCCTCAACAAAACATGAACTTCAACCTGACCGACCCGGTCACAACCAATCGACCTGATCGGACCGACCAGGTATGGACCGACGGGACCCAAAAGTTTGACCGACCCATTTCCTAGCTTGGTCAACCCACTCGGTTTTTTATGTTCAGCTTTCACCAACTGACAATTCATGCACTTGGAATTGAACTTTCCAATATCTCGCTTCATCCCCTCCCAGTAGTAAATTCTCTTCATGTCCGGATACATCTTATTACCACCTGGATGGATCGTCAACCTCGAGTGATGACATTCTCTCAGAACTTCATCTCTTAATCCATCCATATCAGGAACAACTAATCACCCTTGCTTTCGAAGCCAACCTTCTCAATCGACTTTTAACTCTTTATCTTTTGGTTCTAGTCGCTGGATAAACTTGACAAGCTTTGCATCTCGCTTTTAGCTCTTGCCAATCCTTTCGATGAGAGTAGGTCTTATCGATAAGTTTTCCAACATTTCAGGTTCCAACTCACACCTTGGCCTGAAATCAAACCTTGCCAAATACTCAAGGCTCTTCCATTCTGAAAACATCACTCTTAAACTTGGGTGTCTTTGACTTAATGCATCTGCAACTGCGTTGCCCTTGCCCGAGGTATAGGCTATACCAAAATCATACAATGCCAGAAACTCTAACCATCGTTGCTGTCGAAGATTCAAATCCTTTCGGGAGAAAAGATACTTTAAAGACTTGTGGTCTGTAAACAACTTGAATCAAACTCCCAACATGTAATGTCTCCACATTTTCAGAACAAACACAATCGCAACCAACTCTAAATCATATGTTGGGTAATTTATCTCATGCGTCTTCAGCTGTCGACTCACGTAGGCCACAACCTTATCCTTTTGCATTAGTACTGCTCCCAGTCCAGTACCACATGCATCGTTGTATACCACCATCTCTTCATTCCCTCTCGGAATGGTCAACACAGGTGCACTCGTCAATCTCTCCTTCAGGATTTTGAACACTTGTTCACACTTCACATTCCATGTGAACACTTGGTTCTTCTTCGTTAATCCTATCAACGGTGCAGCTATCTTGGAGAAATCCTTGATAAACCGTCGATAATATCCTGCCAACCCAAGGAAACTACGAACATTTGTCGCATTCTTAGGTCGATCGCAGTCCTGGATTGCTGCCACTTTAGCAACCGCTATTCCTTTTCCAAAAACTACATGGCCTAAGAATCTCACTTCATCCTTCCAGAAGTGACACTTCGAGAACTTAGCTTTCAACTGATGCTTTCACAAGATCTCTAACACAACTCTCAAGTGCATCTTGTGTTCTTCCTCATTCCTAGAGTAAACCAGAATATCATCTACGAACACGAGTACGAACTTGTTCAACTGATCTCTGAGCACTCTACTCATAAGATCCACAAAGTACGCTGGCGCGTTAGTCAACCAGAATGACATCATCAACCACTTTAAGAATCCGAATGGTGTCCTAAAAGCAGTCTTTGGCACACTATCCTTAGCCACCCTCAACTGGTGAAATACCGTTGCTAAATCCGTCTGAGAAGACACTTTAGCTTCGTGAAGTTGATCGAACAAGTCATCAATCCTTGGCAATGGATACTTGTTCTTCTTAGTCACCTTGTTCAGCTCACGATAGTCTACATACAACCTTAACGAGCCATCTACCTTGTTTGCAAACATGGACGGTGCACCCCATTCGGAAACACTTCTCTGAATGAATCCCTTCCTAAGAAGGTCTCGAACTTGCACCTCCAATTCTCGTTGTTCCTTAGGCGCCATCCGCCTAAGAGGCATAATGATTAGTCTAACACCCTCGACCAAATCGATCCTAAACACGATCTCTCGACGCGGCGGAATCCCTTTGACCTCGTCAAAGATATCCTCATACTCATTAGCGATCAGCACAGATGACAAGTCTTCTTGTGGAATCACAAGCGAATAGAGATCGCTAATAAAGACACCCTCTTCACGCTTACACTTTACCAACACCTTTCACCCTTCCACATCCTCGACTCTCACCTCTAGCTTCTCGCAATTCACCCTTGCCGCATACCTCTTGGGCCAATACATGCCCAAGATGATCCCAAACCCAGCAAAGTTACAACTAAGCACCCACTCATAAATGAGCATCCTTGATCAAACGATACTAGATCCACAAAGTATGCAAAGAGAAGATGAACCCATACAAGATTGGTTACAACTAAAGGTCTATTACAACTTCAAGTTCCAAATCCATTCAACATACAATCTTTTTATAGGTAAAAGAAAACGATTCTCTAGTACTAAATAGAACTCAAACAACTTCACTGGTTGGAAGCATCCGGACAACTTCTCCTAGTTCTCATCAGGAATACAATAGGAAATTGGAATAGCTTCCACAACACATGGTTCCTCCAGTTGCTTATTCTTTGGAAGGTCCGGACAGTCCTTCTTCTTATGTCCAGGCTTGCCGCATTCAAAGAACTTCCTTTCGGTTTTCAGCTTCTTACAATCCTTAGAATAATGACCCTCTAATTGACAATTAAAGCAAGTGACATTCTTCTTAAATTTCTTCTTCTTTCTTTTCTTCTCATTAAAATTGGGGCCAATAAAGGTTTCTTCATCTATAGGTGAATATTCCCTTTGTCGCTTAGTAGAATCCCTTCTGGGTACTTGCGCAGGAACACCACACTTTACTAACGCTTCTGGAACGGGCATCCTTAACATGGCTACTGCCATCATGGCTGCCCCAAACATAACTAGATATTCGGGTGCAACAGCTAAAGCTTCCAATTGGCTTCTTCCATCTCCTACTCTTCCAATCTCGAGCTCACTCGTAGAGGTTTGACGACTCATTCTAAATCTAAAATAGAATGATTAGTCCACTTACAAGATAAACTGCTAAAGGAAAACAACCGCTACTACTATATATGCTAATATATATAGTAAACATCCAACTGAAATCTACAAGTACGTCTCTCATACGTAATTACATCTTCGAACATTGGCCACAATCGTTAATCAGAGCTCTAATACCAAATGTGACGACCGCCCACAGCCCCAGCACTATACAAGAGGAATAATGTGCTAAAAGGTATGTTAGGCAGCTATGGAAGATCATGAAGGTATGGTAGATAAACGAAACCTGTCGTAAACTCACAGCGCAAGGATAAAATATAATGGAACATATATAATAGGCAGTGATAGTGAAGCAGAAAAACACTAAACTTTCATGACAACTAGAAAATATTTCCCATACACATGGATGACAACAATAGTGTTTGTACAATTTGTCTCACTATAGCACTCAGAGAAATAGCAAACAGCGGAAACAAATACTAGATAGTAGTAAAGATAGTACGCCAGCCTCTTGCTCGCCATCGATCAGCATCCTCGTTCCCACTAAGGCATCACCTCTCACCTGCTACTTAGTCTGGCCATCCAACAATCGGATGAATAGCCCAAGGTAATAAGAGGGAAACATAAAAACTTGAGTCAGACAACAGTCTTAGTGAGCGATAAAACAACTAACAAACTTCATCAATAAAGTATATGAGAATGGGTAAATAATCAACTAATCTACCCAGCTCCAGAGAAGAACTTTCAATTTCCTTCACCATTACATGACAGTGATAGCCTTTACAATCTATAAACCCAAAGGAATAACAATTTAGTCATGGCAATTAAAGCATCCATTCAATATGGCAAAGCAACTCAATCATGATCACAACATGCATTCAAACGTCCATGACTGACTCTGGCTATCACCGCCTACCTTGCTTTGGAACCCTCATTATCGTATGACTGGCTTACAATTTGCTGTTACTTGTCAAGGACCGCACATGACGCCTCGGTTCTACCAAAACTCCACACGCTATACTCAACACGTGCTACACGCTATACTCAACACGTGTCTAGTCCATACACAACGCCTAAGGCACTCGACCTACAATTGATCTTCAATTGTACCTCTGCTTTGAGTCCGCTAGAACCTACGACAACGACTATTAATTAGCTCAGAACACCTTAAAGCTGACACTTCAAATGAACTCAATACATCCTTGAGTTGTCTCCCTATTTGTTGCATACAGTGAACAACAAACACTTTTCAACACTTCCAAACTTCCCAATTGAATTCACTTTAAAGTCACATCATCACCGGAAATGTCCGACCAGAAATGTCTGACCGGAATAGGCCGACCCACTTTGGTCTGACCTAACTTATGTCCGACCCAACTTTGGTCCGACCCAACTTTAGTCCGAACAAAGTTTGGTCCGACCCAACTTTGGTTCGACCCAACTTTAGTCCGACCCAACTTCGGTCCGACCCAACTTTGGTTCGACCCAACTTCTCCTGACTAGTCCGACCTGCCTTTGGATGACTAGGCCGACCCACCTCTAAATGACTAGGCTGACCCACTTTTTCTGACTAGGTCGACCCAACTTATGGCCGATCCAACCTATGGCCGATCCAACTTATGACCGATCCAAAACCTGTATATTACAATTTAACTCCGATTTCGACCAAAACTTCGCTAAATGATAAATCAGACGAAACTAACTCATCCAATTCATCAAAAATGATTACAAGCATGTTTTGAAATCAACAATATCATCAATATAACAATTCTATCAAGAATAATGTCAAATTCACCAAAATCACCATAAATATGCATATGAACAAAAACTATGGATCTAACTTGCACATTCGTATGAAATATAATAGAAATTACCTATCTAAACTTGCTAAATCAGATCCTAGAGTGATCTATATGAAAATGAACTTACCAATGCATAGATCTAAGGAAAAACACTTGAATTTGATGAAAAACATGATCTACTACTCATACACTTTATTGAATCCACGTGAGAGATGTAATCCAGTCACTGATTCTCCAATACAAGCTAAAATGATAGAATTATGAATCCGGACAGCGAGCAATTCGAACCAAACTCCTCGATCTGATGAATTCACCTTTGAAATGATGTAGATCTAGCCTCAAATGGTGTAGATCTATGATTTCCCTCCTTAGATTTGGATTTTTAATGGTGGAAAGGTGTTAGAGGAAGAAGGAGATCAATGCCTCCAAATGAGAGAATGACAAAGTAAACTTTTTTCCCTCCACTCTCACCCCCTATTTATAGGATTCCACCAGTCCACTAATGGGCCCTCCCAAATCAACCCATCAAGCTCTCAAAACCTGAACGGCCTACTAAAAAAGGCTTAAAACATTGATTCCTCCCAAATCGCTGAGCCAAATCTTTAATGTAACCACTCTACAGAAAGGCAATCATCAATTCCTTTCCAATGGCATAGGTCTCACCCTCTGATTCGACCTGAGTCAAAAGGTATGTCTTGTACGAGACTGAAAGGGCAAAATGGTCATAAACAAAATTGGTAAAAATTATGGATATGTCTCCCTATATGCAACATATTAAAAGATGAGAATGATCCAACCCTCAGGGAGTAAAATAAAAATATTTTACGATCTTCCAATACGTAAAATGTGGGCTGTTACAGGGCATTAGCGCTGCGAATCAAATATGATGAAGATGGATTTTATGCAAGGGCTGTTCTAGTAAATCCTAGGTAGAAATTGCCTAAGATGGGTTTACATAATAGTGTCTTCGGTTTGTCCAGTCGTAGGACAACCTGTATGGAAGAATGTTTGACAAAGTATATTTAATAGATCGCGTAAGTTGATCTCTCCAAACGTATTTACGTTTGGTAGCGGAGGAATTCGTTTCTCTTAGTTGTATACCCATGGTATTTTTGGGGAAATCAATTTGTGATTTGGAGGGTATGACGATGTGACATTCAAAGTAAATAAAGGTGTGATTTGTACGTTATGACCTCAAGCCTCAAAACCAGGAAATGATATAAAATCGGGTAGGTCGCATGGCTAAGTGGTTAGCTGCCAATTAGGGTGTATTGTCACCTGATCTAGAGAAAACCCATTTGCTTTTTAAAACTATTTCGATGTTTGTCCCTTTCGGGAAACGTTTGCTGATCCCAACGTTGGTGATAATACATTCGGTTCACTCAAGCGAAATGAGTGACCAGTCATGTTTTGCCAGGGTTACAAGATGTTCATGTTGAACCCGGTGTATTCCTCTTTAGAGATACACTATCGGAAGGTGGTCCCATACCTTGCCAGTTGGAATCCATTACCCAATAAGCGCTGGCGGATTTTAATTATATATTATATATATGGAACGTGAGATGAAAGTGTTCCACTAGATTGCTATTTATTTGATTTAGACATTATTACAATATCAGAAGAGTATGGATTTTAAAAAAATGTTTTGGGTTATCGTAAGGTAAAAACCATTCGTGTTTATGTGTGGATCGGTCTTACGATTATTCTTTCTTTTAAAAGGAATTTAAAAGTTAAACAAATGGTTGGAGTTTACTCACACCAGTCACATGACTGACCCAGAGTTTATTTTGTCTTGTTTTCCATAAACTCATGGGTGCCCAATTTTGTACGGGCAATCAAGTAGTCGGGATTTAACAGATATACTTGGAGAGCTGGAGCAAGAGGCTTCAGGATTATATAGCTATTGTTATTTCTGCTGTGTTGTAAGTGTTGTACTATGATAATAGTATTGTATACAAATACTGGTTTTATTCAAAAGTTAAGTTATATAATATATTTTATTCGTCCCGCTGTGAGATTCGTATTTAGTCTGTTATGTTCTTCTTGTTCTTTTATTCTAATTTTCTTTCTTATCTATTCTCACCCTCTAATTTCTTTCTATTAATGATCTGGAATGTTCGATGCCTGAATATTTGACATGGGTTTTATGTTGATTTTCTGGGTCGAAAATCCCAGTTCGTTACACCTACACTGCATTACGACTTACGTGAGGGTCGGTAATCCTTAGGTGTTTAACTCATGAAATGAGACCAAGATATAACCAATGCACTACATTACGACTTACGTGGGAGTTGGGACAGAGCTTGACGAGTTTGCACACTAATGCTTGATGTACTAGAAATGTTGGATACCCTTGGAACATTATTATATATATATTCTTTTTTTTTCTTCTTCTTCTTTTCTTTTTTTTAACATCAGAGAGAGAGTTAAGCGAGAATAACTTAGCACAACTTCACGTAAAAGATCTAAAATATTACCTCTAGTAGTCTAAATCAACCATTCAATTAATTGAATTACAATTTAGAAAACATTTCATACCCATCACGTACAAATCTCCCTATATACAAGTTATACCAAATTTTCTCACAATTCAAACTTTTCTTCTGTTATCCATTAAGAGAAGTAAGTTTCCAAACATTTTAATCATACGACCAAAATTGTATATTTACTTCACCGTGCCTATTTAAAAGTAAATTAAAATGCTTTTTTTTGTTTTTTGAATTTTTTTTTTTGGGATGAAAAAATAAAATAAAAGATAAATGTATGAATAATCAAAATAAATATTGTAATAACCCGGAAATCCGAGCCAATTTAAAAAATTTATTTTAGCGAATTTTGAATTTTAAAATGATTATTTTAAATAATATCGATGAGAAATTTATTTTGAATAGAATTAGAACGTATATATTTATATACGTCGTCGTTAGAATATAAATATTTATTTTAAATTATAAAAGGAATTGAAAATGGCGCAGTAGTTCGATAATTCGATTTCAAAATTCAAATGAATGTACAGGATTCAAAATAAACCGGATTTTAGTGAAACCAAAAATATTAGAATCTATTTAAGAATATCTTTCCAACGAATCCGAAAAATCAAAATTTCATAGCGGGAATCAAAAGATATACCCAGTTGAAAATTCAGAATAGTCGCTATGGAATTTCGGCCCTTAAAAATGGGAATTTTGCAAACGACATCGGTTTTCGACGAAACCACTTTTGTTGGATCCGCGATGTCAAATTATTGCTAGGTTTCAAATTTCATAATTTTTCGAATCAATATGTGAGCGTGGCAAAGGAAAACGCGTTTGACCAGTTGATTTTAATCGACTGGAAAATGGCCATTTTTCAAACGGTCTCAGAATTCGACGAAATTAGTTTTGTTAGGACCGTATCGTCAATACGAAGCTAGAAAATATTTTTCTGAAATTTTTCGAGTTAATATGTGACCCCAGTAAATTGAAATGCGCGTTCAAATTTAATATATAGAGTTATATGTTGATTTTGACGAAAACTGATCGAAACGATCGAATCAGCTTACGATACATATCCCATTGTGTTCAGAATGGGGGTAATTAGCTATGGACGACAGTCGGTGGGTTCGATTTTGAGTTCGAAATAAAAAGGTACTTTAAGGAAATTAATTAAATAAATATATATTTATTCATAAGGACCCCATTCCCTTTCCCCCTTCATTACCCACCCGGTCAACCCTCTCTCTCTCAAGTGGATCGTTCAAACCCGATTACATCAGAAGAAGAAAAAAGGAGATTGACGGAAACCCGTCGATCCCTGCTCCAGCGCGCCACCGGGCTGCTGGCCGCGCCGCGCCACCGTCCAGGCGAGGGCCTCGCCTCCCCATCGCCTCTCTCCTCCTCCTTCTCGGCGTGAAAAGCTCCCTCTTCCAGCAATGACCCCGACACCCTAAATCAGCCACCCCCAGTTGAAGAACGCCGCCGCAGGCTACCAACCGCCACCCATACCCTCCGTGCTCCTCCACCTCGCATCTCTCTCCCTCTTCTTGCCACCCGTGAGTTTTTCTAATTTTATTTTCTTTTTAGGCAGTTAATTTAGTTAATTAGGTGATTAAGGATTGTTTTAAAAATCTGATTTTTTTTATATATGTTAGATAAATAAAGGTAGGACCTTTATGAACATAAAGATGAGTTTTTCTTTGTATATAAGATTATGTTTTTGTTTATTTATAAAGTAGCAAGTATAAAAATATAATTTTTATTATATAGAAAGGTTAAAAATATAATTTTTATTATATAGAAAGGTTAAAAATATAATTTTTATAATATAGAAAGGTTAAAAATATAATTTTTATCTATATAATAGTGATGTAAAAATATAATTTTTATCTATATAATAGTGATGTAAAAATATAATTTTTATCTATATAGTAGCGGTGTAAAAATGTGATTTTTATATATGTAGTGGCTACGGGCAACGAAAGTGACAAAAGGCGAGAACGATGAAGATTTCCTACATAAGAAGAGTCGTGGTGTATTGGTTTAGCTAGTAGGTGAGAAATCCTCACTTTTAATTTAAATTTCTAGTTAAAAATATATACTAGGATGCAGACGGTGTTTAGTAGCACCCGACACCCGTCGTCCACAGACCATGGACGGCTTCTATGCTTGTTTGTTTGATTTTGATGTGTAGTTGATTGTGTGATGTGATGTGAAATGAAATAAAATATTTATATAATTAAAAATATTATGTAGTTAAAAATAGAATTTTTAACGTGTATTTAAAATGAAATATAAACAAATCGGACGATTTGTTCATATACACACATTTGACTGATATTGATTGGGACGATAATTTTTACACATCGCCTAACTGCACAAATAAAATTTGTGTTTGATTGTTTGAAACCCCACACGGGTATTGGGATGATATATGACATACACTAATCCCAATAATTAGTTGTATGTCGATCGATTGATTGACAGACTATTGTAAGCGTTGAATATTTATATTTGATGCTTATACAGTGTAGAATGCACTTTGGATGATGGTTGATTATTTGTCATGGTTGATATATACATGTGTTGTAGAAAATCCGTATAATTAACATTATATGGTAATTGATTGGGTCTTATTCCAGTTTTGAAATAGAATATTTGAATAGAAATTTTTGAAATAGAAATATTTGAAAAAGAAATATTTGAATAGAATATTTGAAAATAGAAATATATGAAGCCGTGTTGATTAGATTTACGCCATTTTGACGTGAACGATATTTATATCGATTTTATTCATTTTATAATGAACATCGAAAGTGATTTCAAAATCTGATATTTTGAAAAGAATTGAAATTCGAATTAAATTGAAAAGAATTGAAATTCGAATTAAACTGAATTGAATTGAAATTCGAATCAAACTGAATTGAATTGAAATTCGAATTAAATTGAAAAGAATTGAAATTCGAATTAGATTGAAATAGAATTGAAATCGTTTTGAATTGAATTAAAAACATATTGAAATTGAACTGAAAATCGATTTGAATTGAAATGAATTTAAAACGAATTTATAAGGAAAAATTCAATTTTGATTTGAATTTGAAATGAAGTGGAAATCGTTTCGAAAACGAATTTAAAACGATTTATAAAATACGTTTTAAAAGGAAATCGACGAAGTATATATTATATATATTATATATATAATATAATGGCCTGAATAGAACGCGCCGCGCCGCGGCAGTTCGCGAATTTCGACCGTTGACTTCGAATGGACATTAAGGGTTCTCCGACCGTCGGATTCTCCTGAAACCGGAACCGTTGGGTTCGTATCGAAAAGAGCTTTCTAATAAATATTAGAAATTAGAAATCTAACGGTTGGATTTGGAATTATGTCCAAATCAAATTTGGAAAAGGTCGTTGTAAGTGCAGTTCGATGGCCGTTGATGGAAATCGACTGTATGGGCCTTAATAAAATTATTAAAAATATGAATAATTTGTGTAAAATCATAAGAAATGATTTGTGAAGAATTGGGATGAAAAACTCCATATTTGAAAAGATAAAAGTAGATTTTTATCGAAATGAACTAGTTTTGAACTAGAGTAATAATTTATTTATTTTTTAAAATAAATAAATTGGATTTGAAATGGTTTTGAAAATAACCAGAACTTCCAATAATTAAAGTGGAATGGATTTGAATCGAAATTGTCTTCGGAATATTTCGATGTTGGATTTCATGATGATACAGATGTTGTTATGAAAATTTGAAAGACATATATATATATATCGTTATTTCCAATACGATATTTGTTGGTCGTAGAATTTGATATTGAATATAAGCCGATATATTTTCTATTCAGAGCCTTGTATTTAATATCAAATGTGATTTGGGTTTGTCGTGAATGGTGTCTTCATTAACACTGTTCTTAAGCCCAGTTGAGAAAAAGATTAAATCTTTTTATTTAGATTTAATGAAGTGTACCAATTAAATAATATTTAATTGGAATAGAATTGGTATTGATTTTTGGGTTTATCGTGAACAGTGATTTAAATAACACTTGTTCTTTAACCCGATAAATAATGGAATGTGATTTTGGGTTTATCGTGAACCGTGTTTTAAATGACACTGATTCTTTAACCCAGTTAAGGATTAAAACTAAGTGGAGTTTTAATGAATCTTTAATTAGATTGAAAAGATCGAGAATGGAGTATCACCAGTTTTGCTCCAGGCGATAGTTAAATCTTTAATTAGATTTGAACGTGAAATGGTAATTGAATTTACCGATAACACCATGGTGTTAGATATGAAGTATGACCAGTTTTACTTCATGGGATGAATAGGTTGGGATTGGGAAATAAAATAAATGATTACTTCGGTGTGGTTCGCTACTCCCGACTAGTTTGAATTGTTATTCAAGGAAGATTAAAGAATAAATTTAAAGGATTTATCTTTGACAAAATTAATGGTAACCTTTCCCTAAGAATGTGAAATTTAGAAACTAACTGTCGGTTAGCTAAGCAGAATGGTTTTCTGGGTATTGATCTGATGTTGGTTTCGGCCTTCGGGGTTAATATTTGGGGAATTATTCTCTTGTTAATTTACGGTTAGTGACTGATGAATTGGAATGAGGCGTATGTTGTGTTTGTGTAACACTTGTTTATTATATACGCGAGTCATTCGGAAAGACCGGGGTTATCCCATTCTGAATAACTGATACGACGATAAGTCGAAGATGAAGACGGTGGTCGAAGACCGGAGGTCTTCACGTCGTTTGGGTGGTTACTGATGATCTTAATTGGGTCGTACACCCAAGAGGAGAGAATCAGTTAGTGGTCATCCAGACGTACTTGGAGATCGATGGATATGCGGGGTACTAGGTGCCTCCGGTTTCTTTCAGACCCAGAACGAACTTGTAAATGGACTGTGTGTCTGACATTGGATTTTATTCTGTGTGATTGATTTCTATTAAATATATATATGTTTGGCGGCGGAGAATTTATTCTCTTGCTTAACGCCCTTCTCTGAGACGTACGAGCTCAGGGGTTATATACTGATGGATATCAAACGTATAGAGTGAATTGCCTGTGTGGCATGCCTAAGTGGCAAATGATCAAGGCTTCTGTTGAAAAGCAAAGTCTTGTGGTTGATGATCAAAGCACGGACTTTGTGGCATAGCTTTGTGTAGCGTTGATTCGCGAGCCTCACACCCCGATTGTGAACCAAAAATGGGAGAGGACCTCAGGGAGGGCATGCGTTTCCTCTAGTTAGAAGTGATGTCAGTGGTTTTACACTCCCTGACGAGTTTGACTTATGTGGTTGTTGCTGTTGCGAGGCGCCTCGGATATATCGGTGACTATGTGAAGCCGATGGATTCATTCGTTGGCTCATTTACTCCCCAAAGGGCGGGAAAACGCAGTGTTCAGACATTTAAATCCACATCGGTGGACCGGCCCTGACGATCCAAGGGTCGATGCGCTCTGACCCTGAGACATGGGCTAGATTGTCTCGAAGTCGGTGAGGACTATCTTTTGCCTCGGCTCACAGATGGAAATCCAATTTCCAAATACGACATTTTGCGGTTTTGATTGTATAACCTATATTTGGCGACATAGTGGCATGGGACGCTCATGTCGTCTATGATTGAAATTGTTTTGACACTATACACTTATAGTAATAATAAAACATGAAATTTCACGTACCAAGCATTCTTGGCTATTATAAGGTAAAAACCCTATCCTCTGGCTTGCGTTGCATTGTGTGATAGGACCTGGGTCTTATAATAGCTTCATTTTTTCCTTATTTAGCATTGCGTTGTTTGTTTTATGCACTGGTATTCTTGGGAGGAAACTCGTTCTGTGTTATACGGCGTGGTCCCTTAATTTACCTAACTTTAAAATAAAGATTAATAACTGTTTTAGTTCTCACACCAGTCACATGACTGACCTGGAGTTTATTGTTTTAACCTAAACTATGGGTGCCCCTATTTTCCGCACGGGCAGCTAGTAGTTTCGGTTTTGCAGATTTATATTCACAGGAACCTGGTTTACAGCTGGAACGATATCCGGAAAGCTTTGTATCCGTGTTTCTTCTTCAGTTGCATTTTGTATTATTTTCCGCTGCGATATATTTTAAATGTAATTTAAATCTCTGATATTTTCTATGTAATATTTATTCATGCTCTGTATATTCTTGTATTCTGATGGAATTGTTGTAATATACAATGAAATGTTCTTCTGTCTGCATTCTGATTTGTCGTGTTCTCCAAAACAATCAGGCGTTTCATACGGTCTTGGTCGGTTTAGCGACTGATTCGGATCGAGCGAAATTCCTTTTCGTTACAGATATGAAACTCCCCCACACTTGATTTTGACTATGTCCCCACAGGCAACCCAAGTGGAAGGAAAAAAGGAAAAGATTTTTTTTGAAAATATGCCCTATATTTACCAAAAAATATATTTATAGTGTATCAGAAAATATATTAACAAGAAGTAAATGAACCGATCTTCCAAAGACCGATTTATTTGTCTCTTCAAATATGAGAGACACAGTTTAAGCTCGAAAAAACCAAATCGTAAAAACTTTCGAAGTTAGACGTAGATTTGTAAAACAAATGTCGTTTTATTAAAAAGCGAACAAGTTGGTTTATTTTCGATGATTCTTGGAGTAGATTGAATAATTGATTGAAATTCATGTTTAAATTCACCAATTTGAATTATCATTGAAAATTTGTTCAAAAATATTGATTTCGAAATCTAAATGGTGATTCAAATCTACACTTTCACAATTCTACTCATCTTCGAAAAAAACCAAAAAATTGTGTTCGTCAAATTCATCTTCCTTTGAATTATCCACAACTTCATTACATATATCATTTTAAAAATCCAAAGTTGTTATTTTTAATTTTACAAAAAAAGGAAGATCGAATTCTAAATTTTGTTCCACCCTCTCAAAAGAATTGAAATCCAATTCAATTACCGTATTATTAACAACTTCATTAAGATCGTCATTTTCAATTTCAAAAGTTGTTATTTCAAAATCATCGATTGTGGTAAAAGGTGGATTAATGTTCGAATCGTCACATGTTTGGATTTGATTATATTTCTCACGAAACTTCAAGTAGTTTTCATACAACAAATCCATGCAATTATCGTCAGTTTCGTTCGTTTGCTCAACAAAATTAAATTTATGATTATTTATTTAAGAATTCCCAATATGAAATTGTTGAGAATACATATTTTCAGTTTCACGACAATTGAAATTATTCTCATTGCCAAAATCATTTGAAAAGTTATTCACAATTCCATTTTGAATTTGAAATTCATTTTCGGGTTCGAAATTTAATTAGCAAGGGTCATAATCAAAATCATTTGAATTTGGAATTGAATTTGAAAGTTGATTATCTTGAAAACTTTGACTTGAATTGTTGCACATGTATGAATTAAAGGTTTCATTATTTCTTTCAATTTGTTCAAGTAAAGATTCAATACTTGTTTTCAAAGTTGAGAGTTGATCGTTGTTTTAAAAATTTTATGGGGCAAAATCAGGATTATTTTGAAGTACCCCCACACTTATCTTTTGACTATCTTGAAAACTTTTACTAGAAATGTTGCACAATAATGAATTAAAGGTTTCATTTAATCTTTGACTTGATTCAAGTAAAGATTGAATACTTATTTCAAGACTTGAGGGTTGATTATCATTTTGAAAATGTTGAAAAGTTGGTGGTATAAAATCCAAATTGTTTGTACAATAGTTGTTATTAAAATATCCATATGAATTTGGTGTAAAATTAAATGGATTATATTGATTTTCACAACTATCTAAAATCCGTAGGAATAAGAAAACTGGGACATTTTCAAGAAAGATTTTTTTTTTGAATTTTCTTTTCAAAGAGAAAAGGAAATATTAATTAAATATATTTTTTAGATTTTGGATTTTTTTTATATGCATGAACCAAATGCAACTATATGAATGCAAATTACTTATTTACAAAATTTTTAAAATTATATAATGATGGTTAGATTAATTTCAACAAAAAATTTCTCAACTAATTAATGGACAGGAGTTATCAGTGCACCAGGAATCACCCTAGCAATGCAGCCAAAGGTTTAAGTACCTTCAGAGGAATAACCGATATAATATTTACCTGTAATATTTATAAACGGTTATTACTCTGTCATAGTCTAGACACCGAGAAAATAATTTTTTGAAAATAAACCAATGTTCCAAAATATAACAATGTCCTTAGAAAAATTAAAAAAACAAAAATAAGATGAATGCAAAACAGAAACTAAACGTGAATTACAATGCAATTAAGAATGAATTTTTATTTTGTTTTTGCATTTTTGGATTTTTTTTAAAATGAAAATGCAAGCAAACAACAATGCAAGGAAACAAAAACAAAGTCAGAATACGATACCTGAGCGTGTAAAAATTTATTTGTAATTTTATTTAAGAGCAATTTTTTTTAGCAAGCAATTAGCGTGATTTTTAGCAAAGCTGAGCAATGCAATTCTCCTCCTATTTTTTGCGACTGAAATGAGAATTTTGTACAAGGCAAGATAGAATTTGAAAATGATTTTTTTTTTAAAAAGAAAAGTCTAAACCAAGAAAACTCAAACTTAAGTTAAACTCCCAAATTACCCAAATTAACACACTTTCAAGTAAACAAAGAGATCACTGGAAAATTAAATAAATCAAAAATAAAATATAGAAGGTCCAAACTCAAACAAAACTAAACCCAAAACCAAAAATAATCCCAAACTTGCTTTAAACGTAACCCAGGTCTTCACTTAGCCTGGTCTTTACACTTCAGGAATCTAGAATTCGTTAGTACTCACTCACACCGCTAACCTAATCCTTTGAATAAATTATAATCAAAATTAGAATTTCTATTTCCTTTCCCAAAATTGGAAGCACCGGTCTCGAAATCAACTCAAAACAAATTGGAAGGGGGCTGTGATTTGGATGTGGACGGTTGGTTTAGTGCGGTTTTGGGGATTTTCTGGTTGCCGCGATTTGTTGATGAGGTGATAACAGAGGTGAGATCACAGTCGCCCTCGGTTGTGGTTCACTGGTGATTTGGTGGTTTGGGGGTTTGATCGGCTGAGTAGGGTAATTTGGTTGCGTGAGTAAGAATTGCAATGGGAACTTTGATGATAATGAATGAGTTTGGGGTTGGGAGTTGCGTATTCTTGGTTGATGGTTCGGGCTTGCGGCAGTTGCAGAATTGGGGGAAGTTAAGAGGTCGGTAGGTTTTTGTACTTGTGTGAACCTTGGGTGCTTGCATTCTGGGGTAGTGGGTGGATGATTGGGTAAGGTTTGAAGTTGTTTGGTTTAAGTAGGAAGTAGTGTTTAGCTTGAGTTGAAGGAGGTGGCAGCTCGAAATGCTCGGCAGTAGTGTGATGATGGGGTTGGCAAGATGGTTGTATGGTTGTTTGGGGAGTGGCAAATGCTGAGTTTGTGGTGAACTTGTGATGTGGTGATTGAAGTTTGGGGATGGTTGTTGATAGGAGTATGACAGTGAAGGTTTGACATGTAGGAAAGGAAGTTGGTTGTGAGTGGTTGTTGTATAGTTTGTTGAATTGATGGGGCAGTGCTTGTGTTTTTGCAGTAGGGTTGAGGTGGTTCAGAGCAGCAGATGGTTTCGGCAATGGAGTACAATGCAGAAGTATTGTATGGTTGTGGAGGAGTGACAGTAGGGGTTAAGATGAGTAGCAATGGTGGTGGTTCTATGGTTTGATAGTATGAATGCAACTGTTTTGTGACAGTAGGGGTTAAGCGAGTTTTGTATATGGGGAAAGAGGGGTGGACAAGGGATAGTTTGACAATGTAAACAAGTGAAAATAGAAATGCCCAGCAGCCACACCAGAGTCTGACAAAGTGAGAAGCATGCACAACAAGCTGATACACAGGAGTATGCAAAAAAAATGCTAATTTTTTTTAAACTATGCAAGAAATGAGGCAGTTGCCACTGTAAACTCAATGGATATAATGCAATGAAAATAGATACTTGATGAACTATTCAAATTCTGCTGTCTGGTACTGTATTTTTTTTAAGAAAAGAATTGCTAGTGGAAAGATGAAAAAAAATATAGAAGTGAAAACAAAAACAGAAACAGCTACGTGATGAAAACTAAAAAACATTTTTTTTAAGAAATGGAAACTAAGACAAAATAAAACACATTAACTAAAATGTACAAACATTCTAACAAAACAAAATGATGAAAACACACACTATCTAAACTGAAAATGCACAAGCACAGTAACTAAATGTAACAATTCAACCAAAACAAACAAATGATGTTGGTTTTTTTTAAGACAAACTACAAAACAAATACTAAAAAGACATTCAACGCAAAATCAAAACAAGACACAAAAACAAAAGTGAACAAACAAATGCAAGAACACACATAAAAAAAAGGAACATAAGAACTTATGAACTTTTTTTTTAAAGAATGGCAACAAGAAAACTAATCCGAATAATAAAATCAAAACCAAATAAATTCTCCGGCAACGGCACTAAAAACTTGTTCGATGACGAATATTCTATCGAATTAGAAATCCTTCGCGGAGTGTAATAAACCGTAAGCGCACGACATACACTTGTAGTAAGTTAGCGAGTATGAGTCGATCCATGGGGAAAGAAGTAATTCTAATTCTATTTAATCAAATTAAAACAAAGTTGAGTGGAGATTTAACTAACTAACTACAACTACACTAAACTAACAAACTAAGCTAAACAAGAATATGAGAGTCAAATAACAACTTAGGAACAAATCCACTCTTTAGATCACATGAATCAACATAAAATGAAATTATGATCTCTCTTTTTTTGGTCATTTGTGAATTTAGTTGATATAATTATTATAAGTATAGCTTATTCATGCTATTAATTAGCACAACATAAACTACCAAACTATAACATACCCACTAAATCACCTTACTAGTTTTAATGAAAAATGAACAAGTTCAAATTGAAATATACTTTAAGCATGGTTTATGAACTATTAACTAGAACTATAGACCATCAATTTTTTATTTCAACCTCCACTTAATCACCATCATCATATGTAGATGAAGTGGTAATTAGTGAACATATGACTAAGCATAGCCTATTTGGTGTCAACAATATAGGCTATCAAATTCAATAATAAATACAAAACCAATAACATAAACATGACATGAAGCACAAATAGAGAGCATGAATAAACAAATTATGTTGCATCTACATAATCAAGAGAGCTTCATTACCCCTCAGATGAAAGGGATTAGCCTCTAATATATGTAATCATGACAACAATGGTAGATTGCATAAAATAAACTTAGGCTACTTGTATAAAAGAAAAGAACATGTATATAAAAGACAACAAATTGAAATTGCATTAAAAAGAGAAATTACATAAAAGAAAATGGCTAAGTAGCCATGAAAATAAAAAGAGAGCTTTGATCCTCTCACTAAACTAAAGAAGGGGATAAAAGAGAAGAGGATTTACATCAACATAATGGGGGTATTTATACATGTTCTAAACCCTAAAACCCTAATCACTTTTGTTGGGGACTACCAAAAATACCCTTTCATGAAGCTTCTAATTTTTTTTAGCCACTAATAAGTCATGCAGAATGCATGAAGCCTTATGTCTCATCCAATTAGTCTCTAATTGTACCATTAACGAAGGAGAGATAATGGGTAGGTGGGGTCCTCTACTAAGTAGTGAATGAATTAATTCCATCTCCAATTCTTTATATCCACTTTGTGCATGTATATCTCCATGTAAACTTCATGTGAAAACTTCATTTTTGCTCCTAAATTCCTACTTGACATATGAAAATAAACAAGTAAATTTTATCATAAAATAATACATATACAAATGATCGTTTTCCCCCAAATATGAAGATGAATGCATGATAATTTGAGAATTTCGGGTTTTTGGTTAAAACATGTAAAAATAGCCCACTTATGTTATTTATCTAATTAAAACAAGAATAAATGTGGGAATATAAATGTGCATATTTTCATGCACATCAGAGAGACCAGTTGGATTTATTATCCGAAAAACCACTCTGTATTGGCGTAAGCATTACGAATTGAATTATGCTGAAGATAATTGAAGGTGGAGTAAAATGCAAGGGTTGTTATGTTAATCCTAGGTAGAAATTGCCTAAGATGGATTGATGAGATGGTGCCTTCGGTTTTTCCAAACTTAGGACAACTTGTATGGACGAATATCTGACAGGGTATTTCTAGATGACCACGTACATTTATTTCTTCAAACGTACCAAGATTGGTGGTGGAGAAGGAAACTTCTCTTAGCTTAACACCCAACGTATTTTTGAGAACATCAATTAGTAATTTTGATGGATCTGGCGTTGTAGCATTCAAAGTAAATGGTGGAAAGATGTTCAAAAAAGTAATCGTAGCTTCAAGCCTCATCAACTGGGAAATGACAAAAATCGGTCAGACAACATGGCTAAGTGGGTCATACCCAATTAGGATGTATTATCACCTGATCTAGAGAAAATTCTATTGCTTCTTATTCTATTCGCTGCTGTATTCTTTCGGTAACGGTTGTTGATCATAACCGTTGGTGATATACATTCAGTACACTCAAGTTAAATGAGTGGTTGGTCATATGTGGCCGGGTTACAAGATATTCTTGTTGAACCTAGTGTATTCCTCTCTAGAGATACACCGAAAGGTGGTCCCATACCTTTTCATAGTTGGAAATCCATTCTCCAATAAATTTCTTGCGGTTTTTGATTGTATACTATATATGTGAAGCGTAGATGCAAGCGTTCCGTTATATTGCTATTTATTTGATTTAGACACTATTATAATATCCCCGGATTTTGATATCAAAATATTTTGGGTTATTGCAAGGTAAAAACCATTCGTGTTTATGTGAGGATCGGTCTTACGATTAACTTTTCTTTTGAAAGGATTTTTGTAAGTTAAATCAAATGGTTGGAGTTTATTCACACCAGTCCCATAATTGTCCCAGAGTTTATTTTGTTTTGTTTCACCCTAGACTCTTGGGTTCCCAAATTTGTACGGGCAATATAGTAGTTCAGGTATTTACAGATACCCTTGGAGGAGCTTGGAGCAGGAGGCTTCATCGTTAGTTATTAGAGTAACTTCTGTTGTGTTTGATTTATGTGATGTACTCTGATGATGTATGTAAGTACAAATACAGTTTTGTATTCCAATAATTATTATATATATTATTTTATTTTATTCTATTGCGATGTGAGATTCTGTGTTGTTATTTCTATTATTCTTCTATCTTTTTCTTCTTTACCCATAATGATTCGTATTCCTATGCAATTTGGGTTGGACGTGTGGTGTATTTAGTCAACTCAAATAGCATGGAAATTCGGGCCATTACATTTGGTATTTGAGCTTAGGTTAAACGAACGCCTAGGCTTTGATGAGGTTTACTCATTAGAGATAGGGTCAGTAGTACCCTAGAATGAGTTGAGTGTATATATACGAGAGCACGTATTTGTTAGTTGATATAAAAATTGTTTTATATTGTGTTGGCTTATTTATTGAGTGCTTTATGAATTTTGGCCGAATCGTGGGACGCTACGACGTCGATAGGAGTTTCTAAATACTTGAACAGAGAAATTCGACATAATATCGTTTTAAAGCGGGCAAATGAAATAATTTTACTCACAGTTCTATTTTGATATAAAAGGAATAATTTTTTGAACTTATTATAGTATATGGATGCATTGGTTGCTATATATTATAACCAAATAAGATTATAAAATTGAATGGTTATTAATAACCAAAGATAACTTGTATATGAATCATCTATACAAATGAGATGAGATGAAGTTAGATTCAAACTAGAATTTGGAAACTAATGCCCGGGAGGTTGGAAAAAATATATTTTCTAAAGTATATTAGAATAATATAGCTTGTTTTTGAAGGATTTTTGAATAAAATCATTTTTAATGGATTTTGAAACTGTTAAAGCACTGAACTCACTTTGGTCGCTGGAAAATAATTCAGATGATGATGGCCACATCAATTGTATTTATTTTCGAGTTTCTAAGTGATAGACTACTACCATAATAAAATATCTAATGGAAATTTATTTCAGAAGACCAGTTGTTTTGAAAAAAAATCAAATGATTTGAATTTGAGATGATTATAAATATATATATATATATATATGAATATATTTATGTGATTTTTAAGGGACTTGAAATCAAAAACCTAGGAATTTGAATTCTGGAATTTAAATTTAACTTAAGCAAGTTAAATGGATTGAAATGGATAAATTGATTTAGAATCAATTTAAAATTAACCAGAGATATAAGTGGTTATTTTATTAACTGAATAACACCAAATGATATGCATAAATAAATTTTCATTTGTCATAAACGAAGTGAATAAATTGATTAGAATAAATTTTGAATTAATTTGAATGCATGAACGGAATATGAGTTGAATGTAAACATATTGGTTATAAATCATTTGAATTGAATAAATATAAGTATATATGATATGTAATCTAAATGGAATGAGGTGTAAACTAAATATTGGAACTTGTATTAGCGTGTACATGTTAATATATGCATGTTATGATATGTTTTTGTTGAATCCGTATGTTTAATTATTTAGAATGAATGAAATTTATTGAAAATTCATGTTTTTGAGACTTTTTGGTTTAAATTGAGTAAGTATAGGTACATGGAGCTGACTGACTTAGTTTTGGGTGTGTGTATTGCATAAATGTTAATTGAATGCGCTTAAATAACTCTTATATAAGGTACGCCTCCGCAAAAATATCAAATTAGGATATATGAATTGTTTTCCGACCATGTGGGTCGATGTATATTTTTTATCTCTTTTGGTATGTTGCAAAAGCTTCACCATACAGGGGAAACTCTGCCAAAATTTTCCAATATTTAGGGAGTTAGAAAAAATTTCAAAAATTTCGAAAGCTAAAAGAGAAAATTTTCAAATTGAGTTCAATTTGAAGGATTTTGAATTGAAAACTGAAAAATCATTATTGGCATGAAAAGTAAAAGTTCTAAATGGAATTAAAATGTAAAAATATGAAACGTCGAGTTATAGTTAAGTGACTTTTTGAAAAGTTACTGGGTTGAAGCATTTTTCCTACCTTAATAATTTCGGGGATGAAATTCTTTTAAGAGGGGAAGAATGTAACGACTAGAATTTTTGGTCGATAAATTTTGAACAATTAATATTGTTTTAAATGTTGAGTTGATAATATAAATGGATTTGTATCATAATTATCGATTAAATAAATGAGATACGATTTAATTTCGAAAAATAATCGTATACAAAAACGACAATAATTGAATTGAAATGGTTCAGATGATTAATATGAATTCTGGTTGTATTAGAATGAAGTTAGTTAAGTTTTGAAAATGGAAATTTAAATGATTTCATTTATAATTGAAATCGTCGATTTAATCGATGAGTTAGAATAGTCAATTTTCAAACGACATCAGAATTCAACGAAATTATTTTTATGAAATTCGTTATAGTTAACTATGCCTAG
Source organism: Allium sativum (assembly GCA_030737875.1). Lineage (NCBI taxonomy): Eukaryota > Viridiplantae > Streptophyta > Magnoliopsida > Asparagales > Amaryllidaceae > Allium > Allium sativum. Next base: position 1,048,758,729 of record CM060922.1, read on the forward strand.
ATTTCAAGTTTCATGTTAATTGGAGTTTACATGTGATCGTGTGCAATTTAAACGCATATCAATTCACGTTGGAAATTAAAAGAAAATTTTACAAACGATCTCAGAATTCGACGAAACCAGTTCCATCGTGTCTGAAATATTAAGTTATTATAAGATTACAAATTTGATTGTGAGTCGAGCTCATCTGTGGTAGTTTTAGCGTGAAACTTCCTATGTAAGTTTCATAAAGTAATAAAATAATAAATCTTTAGCTTCTTGAACGACCAACTTCTATTATAAATAAAACAGCTGATACCCCCTCTCCCTTTCTATTTTTTTTTCTATCCCTTTCGTTCATTTTTCACTCAGGCAAAAAAGATAAAATCAAAGCTGATTGCCTTGAAATTTCTTCAACAAATTCTCCAAAATCAAATCCAAACCTTCCCTCAAATTCACGAATACCTTCCCCATCTTTTTTTTCATTTCATTTTGAACGAACTGGAGAAATCAAAAACCTTTCTTTCCCCATCCATAAAATCTTCAGAAATCAATATAAAATCGAATCCTCATTTAAAATGAACGATTTTGGAATTGTTGTGATTGTTAGAACAAGGGCTTCAACCCCATATAATTTCTCTGAGCTCGATCAGATTTGGTTACGGTCCTTTTCTCAATAGCGATGCCTAGAGTTGGAAACTCATTTCGATTTAGGAGAAATTAGCTAGATTGGTTTGTGGATTTGATATTGATTGGGTTTCATATCGAGTTGAGGGTTGCAATTGGAGGCAAGGGGTTGCAAAGCTGCATGTTTCAACTTAATATTTTTCTTGGATTTACTGTCAATGGACTTCGGGTTGTTATCGGTTTGGGATGGATAAGATATTTTGCTTGGGTTTACTGTCGAAGAACCTTGTTGGCTTGAACAAGGACGAAGCTATTGGGGGGGCTAGTAGGGGCGGTGGCCCCCCTTGATTTTTTTTTGTATTAGTTTAAACCCATTAGGATAAAAGTTACTTTTACGGCACTTTTCTTAATATTTATGCAGTAATTTTGTCTAAATCTTGATAATATGAGACATTATAGGTTGAAATTAAGACAAATTCTGGATAAATCGGTATAAAAAAAATTTTGCCCCCCCTTCGAATCGGCTCCCCCTTGAATAGAATGCTGGCTCCGTCCCTGGGCTTGAAGAGGCAATGAGACTCAATAGTTGGGAGAGATCATGAATTTGTTTACTAATCCATCAAGATTATAAACTCGACTATACATTTAGAGAGATCGTAGATTTTCCCATTGAACTTAAACGATAATGGATATGGCTATTAACCTGGAAAGTTCAAACTATCGTTGGTAATCCAAAGAGATCACACTTTAAATAGGAACATTTATGTTTGGCAAAAATGGGATGTTTTACGATAAACAAATCAAATATTGGCTTGGAAATTTGCTTATGAATGGGTATGAAATTGGTCCTTATACAAAGCACGTCTTCTATTTGCAACGTGTGCTATAGAGTCAAGTGTTACCCATATTTTCGCAAGGCCATAACACAACATATTCGGTTGATCAAAATTTAAAGTTGATGAGGCAGGAAGCTTGAAGGGATGACTACTTGGCTTGAAAACCATGTATGGACAAATTTGTGAGGAAACAGTCAAGCAGACTCAAGCAAAGGGAATATAAAACTGGCTGAGTACGGAATAACACTTCTCGTAGGTAGGGAATTGGTACGGAACACTATAATTCTAGACAACTTAAATTTACAGTTTAACTCATCAAAAAACCATCAATATCTACAACAAACGCCTAAGAAACTTCACAGAACAACTCAGAAAACTCAACACTAACATTGAGGAGGACCATCACGAGAAATCATATGAACTTTAGGAGTAGTCCTTGGGTTTAGTACTAGTCCCCTTATGGATATTAGCACCATTCCAATGGATCACTCCTACATGATCAGTTTTTTCTGGTGTATGGGTCTTGTTCTCGAGTTCCTGTTGGTGGATTTTCAACTGGGTATTTGTGTATCTTCTCCTATAAATACAGGATAGATGACTCATTATAAGGGTTATTTTTTCCTTTCTTTCCAGTAGTCGATTGTTTTTATTATTTCATATATTCAGCACATTATAATTATAATCTATAGTATAAATAAAATAAAATCTTTTATAACAGACATAGCCCAGAGCATATCGAACTGTTATAAAATTCTATATGTTCATTTCTATAAGTCTTGAATATGCATTCTTCAGTTTTATTTCTTTACTCTTCGCTTTTTTGGATTTGTATCGTTTGTTGGTGCCAATAAATACCAATTCCTGTTATCTTTCTTAATGAATCTAAATTGGCATTTACTTAAAAGCATAATGATGATACATTATTTACGAGAATTACCACGTATGCTTCGCGCATGAATTTTATTTTTATAAATTATTCATGTAGCATAAATGTTACGACATGCGTTTCGCATGTGATGGGAGCACACACTTCATGTGTAATTTTTTTAAGTTATATGTGTTTTACATAGTCAAAAGAAATGATTTTTACAAATATTTTGCTATGCTTTTTATTGGAATCATGTGTAGTTAGTTTGAATTTTGATTTCGAAGTTGCAGCATTCAGTTTTTCTTAATAGTGTTAATTTTTATTTATTTTTATCAAATGTACATGAAGTTTATTTGGAAGATTCTATTTTTAAGTGTTACTAAGTTTGATATTATATATGAAAAAACATTTTGAATTTATAGAAAATACAATATTTATTAGATCTTAATTGTAAACAATGTTAATATTTTAAAAAATTAATGCTATTTTATTTAGATGTTAATTTTTAGAATAACAACTATTTAAAAATACTATATGTAAGGGGTAATTTGGGAAATTCACGATTGAACCCAAAGTTCGCAATTACAAGATAACTATTGATAATACTGTGTGCAATCTGGCCCAAGCTAAGAATGAATAACGCTAACCGTCCCCAAACTGATGACCATATGGAGGTTTTTAATCGATGTACTTCAAAAATGTGACACCCCACGTCCGTTAATGTCACTCACAAAGGGAATGCATTAAGTTTCATGAAGCGTTATAAGTAAACAGAACAGAAATATTACAAGACAGACATAAAAGCAATAACGGAATTTAATTTTTTTATTTCAAACATGAATCATAGCATCGTGGTCCAAAATACCATAAGTCTGAAAACTACATAAAACCCATTACAATAATATAACTTCTATCTTGTACCATCAAAGTACATAAATACTTAAAAGAAAACAGAATTCCCCAAAAGAGATAAAGCCATAGTAGAGATAAGAACTTGAGCCATACTTCGGAAAGCAGCTCCTAGAAAGATGATAACAGAGTCCTGACAAAGCCTAAGTGGTCCCACCCTGAGAACCTTGGGAGGGGAGAACGAAAGAAAGAAGAGGAAACAAAAAGGGTCAGACATAAAGTCTGGCGAGTCTAGTTACTTTTAGAAAGTAAATAAATAAAAGTAGCACAATAGGCATATAAAGTGGATAAGAGAGATTACTACATAAAAGATAGGTGTGACAAGATAGACAGGATAAAATGTATATGCTTCCCTAATGATTACTCTGCACTATTACTAGTATAACCAGAATGAGATGATCCCTTCCACTATAAGGTGGTAGACCTAGGCATACGTCCAAATGTATCCTAACTACTACCCTAATCGATCGGCTCCCTAATCCACGTAGATACTCTACGCCGGCCCCACCGTAGGATGTATCATGTCCTAAAGTGGCAACCCCTCGTGATATGCATAGCCCCATATCTACAGGTGTCACGGTCGTCTTATCCCCCTCTGCCCGGCTCATGCACGCACATGGCCCGGTCGGTTTGCGCCTCCCACACCGTCCTCCACGTTTGGATCTCTTACAATCAGTCCAGTAAGCGTGCCCCTTCTCTGACCTAGTTCGGAGTACATGATTAATACCTACTCCGGGTTACTGGATGAAACGGGTCCCACACAATATGATACAAGATCTCCCCTTTGCTTGTATCCCCCACTAGGTTTTCCATTTGATTATGTATACCACTAGGTGTCTTTAATTACATATCTTTATTATTTCCGTCGGTTATGTATACCACTAGGTATCTTTAATTACATAAACCCCAATTGGTTAAGTTTCATGGGCCTATATTTAAATATTACCCACCCATCTCAGATATACTTAACTTTACCCTCCAAGTTTACTTAACCCCTTATTCATGTTCATGTTCACACAATCCCTATGGATTCCACTAGGTTAAGTATTTCAATTATTACCATATTTTCATTTATGGTTATAATGGGTTTGACCTCCCGCATTAGGCCTACAGCTTGTGGATGTTGGATATGTCGGTCGGGTCCGGGCAGACTTCTTCCACAAGTTGGGCCTAACCTCGTGTCTTAGCCCGATACGTATTTGTGCACTTAGACCTCTCACATTAGGTTCAACATTAGCGGTTGCTGGATATGCCGATCGGGTTCGGGCAGACTTCCACCACTAATGCAACCTAACCTCGTGTCATAAAAGCGATTACAATTTCTAATTGTAATCCTAGGCATTCATTATTAATCAATTAATTAAACCTATGCATTTATAGGTGTTAATTCCCATTTACCCAATAATATTCACAATGGATTATATGCCCAAACCCATATTCAAGTTATTCAAGTTATGTCAATTCTAATGTTTTCCCCTGTTCCCTCACTAACGCATTCGTATATATTTGGCGGCATATAGGCTAGAAAGTAGCCTAGCCATAAACAATAAAAGGGGAAGGTGATGGGAAAAATGATAATTGTGATCATTCTAACAAAAGTGACATAAACATATATACTGGCATAGACATGTAATTGGCATAATAATAAGGTGGACATAAAAACAGATCTAGTGAATGGTTAATGATAAAACTAGATCTAACATAATATAGATGAACAAATCCAAATAAGAATTCATATGTCCAATAATGACAGATCTCAATTGATCACAACATGATGATCTAGATCTAAACAAAGGTTTAACTGTCTAGATAACGATAATTCCAAATTAACCACAAACTTAGAAAATGGGTAAGTTCCATATATGTGACATGATGAATTAACCACAAAGAATTAGATCTATAAAATAGATCTAACATGATAAGGTCTTGGATCCAAGAATATTATAAATTCACAAATTATGATAGATCCAATATGATTCAGTCACAGGCGTGTATATATCCAAATCATAGTCATGTCACAAATTACTTTTAATCATTTAAATCTAAAAGTAACTAACTCACAATGTTTGGATTAAAAGAAAAGGTAGAAAATAGCAGAGGTCGAATTTACACTTGAATCTCTAAGTTTGATTTGCAAAGTTGATTGTTGTTGAAGAAAAGGGTTCTGTTCAGGCACCAGCAGCATTTTCCCTCCATTGATCTCCAATGAAGAAAACAAGAGAAATGACCATGTATTTATAGCTGACAGCCCCAGAAACCGACTTAGCCACGTCAGCCCTAGGGGTGCCAACACCCCTGTAGGGGGGTCGATCCTGGTGTCGACATCCTCCTAGGGGTGTTGACCCCCTAGAGTGGGAAATTTACCGTCTTACGAAATTTTGATTTTTGAAACCCTTTCTGGATAAATTCTGACTCATATCTGACTCATATGTATATATATAATTCTTCTACGCGAATACAAACTTAAAATCCTCATAACTTCTTCATATGGTGTCCATTTTACGCAAACTAAATGTCTGTCTTGACCAGAATTTCGAGACGGATGCAATGGCATAGTTAGTTTCCCTTAATTCCGAATATTAAATTAATTATTATTTAATTTATCCTCTTTTAATGTTGTTAAAAATATGGGGTGTTACATTCTCCCTTACTCAAAGGATTTCATCCCGAAATCTCTAAGTTGAGAAAAATGCATATCCTACCATCCATCGTCCATCTACTCATCCATCAATCACTAGCATCCATAGTCCTTAACGACTTCTAATTCTTATATAAACATATACAAAGGTGTGTGTATATGTCCTAATGCTAATGCGAAGATCAGGCGGTCTACTGATCCAGTTGACCTCCTTAATGCAATGTATGTTAGTGCCATGTATCCAATATGTATGCAAATAATCCTATTATAACATGTGAGTTCTATATGTGGGCACACTCATTCGTCCAAATGCAACATCCTTATGATGATACATCCAATTTCATCCATTAAAAGAAAGAAAAATGCACACCTATCCATATGCAGTATGAGAGTGATTGAGCAGACCTAGTGCCTAATGTGTGTGTATATGCATCCATAGGTAGCCACTAGCAAACATTTGCATCCACTTGCATCCATCAAACATAACATGTCTCAAACACATGTTTACATGCATAGGATTCCTATCTAAAGGTTGAAAATACTACGGGTAGGATATATTCAAATGATAGAAACAAATATAGATAAAACTTAGGAAAATGGGTTATGAACATACCCTCGAAAAGGAAAGAGTACGAAGCACGAATCTTGTCTTCGGTCTCCCATGTCGCATTCTCTGGGTTATCACCCCATTGAACCTTTATCAGCTTGATCTCTTTATTGCGTAGCTTCTTAACTTCTGATCCAAGGATACGGGTAGGAGCTCGTCTAACTGTTTGCCTCCTGTTCCACTTCTACTTCCTCTAATATACTTGGCTCAACAACTTCCGCAGTGTCATGCAAGCACTTCCGCAGATGAGAAACGTGGAAAACATTATGAATGTTGGATAGATTTTTTGGGAGCTCTACTCTATAGGCTATCTGGCCAATCCTCTCGATTATGGGAAATGGTCCCACAAATCTGGGTGCCAACTTTCCTATAGATCCGAAGCGAACCACATTCCTCAGAGGTGATACTTTAATAAAAACTAAATCTCCCACTTCATATTCGACGTCAGTCCTTCTCTTGTCTGCATAAGATTTCTGCCTATCTTGGGATGCCTTCATCCGCCGTCGAATAAGATCAATCTTCTCGGACATTTATCTAACCATATCAGGTCCAAGGAATAATCTTTCTGTAGTTTCCCACCAACAAGTTGGTGATCTACAGGGTCGTCCGTACAATGCTTCGAAGGGTGCCATGCCGATGCTAACTTGATATATTGGCAAATTCTACTAAAGGAAGATGTTCTTCCCAAGTCCCTCCGAAGTCTAGGATACGCAGCCTTAAAAGATCTTCAAGAACTCTGTTTACCCACTCCGTCTGCCCATCGGTCTGAGGATGATAAGCGGTGCTCAAACACAACTGTGTACCTAATGCTTCTTGCAAGCTCCTCTAAAATTCACTGGTGAAGATGGGGTTACGATCGCTCACGATGCTGGAAGGTACTCCATGAAGACGAACTATCTCTCGGACATAGATTCCTGCCAACCATGATGTCGTCCTCTTACTCTTAATTGGAATAAAGTGAGCGCTCTTAGTGAGTCTATCCACCACAGCCCAGATACTGGTGTTTCCTTTCTTCGATCTAGGCAAACCATCTATGAAATCCATAGAGACACTCTCCCATTTCCACTGAGGAACCTCCAAAAGATGAAGTAAACCACCGGGCTTCTTTTGCTCAGCTTTAACTTGCTGGCAAACTAAACATTGAGAAACAAACTCTGTCACATCTTTCTTCATCCCAACCCAAAAGAAAACCATTTTCATGTCTCTGCACATCTTATCACCGCCTGGATGAATGGTCATCTTAAAATGGAGGGCTTCTTCTAGGACTGCCTTTATCAAACTTCCAGTTTGAGGAACACAAAGTCTTCCATCAAGTCGCAACCACCCCTTTTCATCTATGGAATATCTAATGAGGTGACTAGAAGTCTCCCCTTTTCTGAGCCTATCCATGATGTCTAAAATCTATGGGTCACCTGCGAAGCTCCAATCTGATACATTAGAGTTGGTCGTTTCTCAAACAAATCAGGCAAAATCTCGATGGGGGTATAAAATTAAAAGTTGAGATGAACTCCAAGCTCTTCCTCTTCACAAACATAGGGCTTAAGGCCATCCTTTGCCTACTTAGTGCATCTGCCACCGCATTACCCTTGCCAGGGGTATAAGCAATCTCAAAATCATAAAAGCTAGGAACTCCATCAACCGTTGTTGCCTTAAATTTAGATCCTTCTGCGAGAACAAGTGCTTGAGAGATTTATGATCGGTGTATAACTCGAACTTCTCTCCAAGTAAATAATGACGCCATGTATTAAGCGCGAATACTATGGTAGCTAGCTCTAGATCATAGGTGGGTTAGTTCTTCTCATGAACTCTCAACTGTCTACCCCAACAACACACTACTTTCCCTTCTTGCATCAGAACCGCACCAAGCCTTGTACCACATGCATCAGTGTAAACGGTAAACACTTTACTTCCATTAGGAAAGGTCAAGAGTGGGGCTATTGTCAGAACCCTCTTAAGTCGTTGGAAAGCAACATCACAATCTATATCTCATGAAAACGCCAAATTCTTCTTTGTCAGCCTGGTGAGTGGGGCTGATATCTTAGCGAAGTCCTTAATGAACTTCCTATAATAACCTGCCAACCCAAGAAATCTTCTCACCTCTGTTGCATTTTTAGGAATCTGCCAATCTTGCACTACAACCACCTTTGCAGGATCTATAGTTATCCCTTCTTTGAGACCACATGCCCTAATAATCTCACATCTTTTCTCCAAAAATGACATTTGGATAACTTCGCCTTAAGCTGATGTGCACAGAGAGTTTTCAAAACTTCTCTTAAATGTTGGGCATGCTCTTCTTCGCTTTTGGAGAAGATCAAGATATCATCAACAAAGACCACAACAAATTTATTTAGAAACTCCCGAAACACCCTACTCATCAAATCAACAAAATAGGTGAGTGCATTCGTCAATCCAAAAGGCATAACTAGCCATTCAAAGAAACCATCCACAGTTCTAAAATCGATCTTTTCTATGTTGTCCTCAGCCACCCTCAACCAATGAAACCCCATGGCCAAGTCTAACTGAGAAAATACCGAGGCACCAACAAGTTGATCAAACAAATCATCAATCCTCGAGAGTGGGTGCATATTCTTCTTAGTGAGTTTATTCAACTCTCTATAGTCGACACACAAATGAAGCGAACCATCTGCCTTAGTTGCGAATACAACTGGAGCACCCCATTCAGATATGCTTCGTCTGATAAATCCTTTCTCAAGTAGCTCCCCTACTTGCTTACTCAGCTCCCTCCTTTCCCTTGGAGCCATATGGCGGACTGGTAATGCAACTGGTTTTGCATTATCCACCAGATATATAGAAAAATCGATCTCGCGCCTCGGAGGTAAGCCATGTACCTTATCAAAAACATCAGAATAATCTCGGACTACCGGAACAAATTGCAAATCATCTATGGATGCATCAAGAGACTCTAGGAAGCTAAGCATAATAGACCCTTGGGGGTTGCAAGAAATCTCAAGGGTCCTCCCATGGCAAGTCAGAAGTCTACGATCCTCCTTTCACAATCTAGAATGGCACCTTACGTGATCAGCCAATCCATCACTAGAATCAACCCATAGCCCATGAACCCAAGCACATACGCGTCACATTCAAATTCGACGCCTATCACAGATATTCTCAAACCCCGACAAATCATAGATAAATGAGCTGAACCACCAAAGGGGTTTGAGACAACTACAGGGTCCACTACCATATTAGTAATTAAGTGCAGAGATTCAACCACAGAACTAGATATAAATGAATGTGAAGCACCAGAATCAAAAAGTGTTTAATAGGATGATTAGAAAGAGAAATTAAACCTTCCACAGAAATTTTCTACCTCTATCAGGAGCACTGATCGCGAGAGTATGCACCTGCCCTCTAGAAGTTCCTGTACTTTCCCTGTCCCTGTGATTCCTGTTTGTTCGGGCATTCCCTAACAAAGTGTCCGAACTCTCCACAATTGAAGCATGTGTTCTTTCTTCTTTTACAGTCTTTGACCAAGTGACCCTCTTTCCCACAACTATGACATTTCCTCTTATCCTTAGCCTTGTCCTTCTTTCCACTTTTCTTCTACAGTTGTTGTTGCCGCTGTTGCCCCTTCTCGAGGCACACCTTATTTTGCGTTGTTTCCTCAGTCTTTACTTCCTTCTTTTCTCCCTTGTCTTCTTCATGCATTAGGGCCATATCAACAAGTTTTTCAAAAGTGGCTCCCATTAGAATATGGGACATGGCTAACCCATGAAGGGGTTCATTTAGCCCTTTAGCAAACCACAAAGCCTTCTTATGCGGAGTATCCACCAGTTCTAACCCGAACCTTGCTAGCTGGTTGAATTTGTTCACATATTCTTTAACAGCCATATTCCCTTGTTTGAGTGCCAAGAACCTCTCCATCTGCATACTTCTCTCGACTTGGGAAAGAAATTTCATTTCAAATCTTTGTCTAAAGTCTTCCCATGTTTCCACCGGACGTCCAGCTTGGGTGACTTCCCACCAGAATGAGGCTTCATCTTTCAGTAGCCAAGCAGCTAACTGAATCTTCCTTCTATCCTCTACTTCAAAGATTATGAACAAGTCCTCGAGTCTCCTTGAGCCAATTCCGCGCTTCTATGAATGTCTCGCTCCTATGGAATGGCTTCCCTCCCATAGCACAGAAGTCTTTGCAGATCTTAGAGAAATTATTTGCTCGTGGAGAAGGAGGAATGACTGGTGCAGTTGGGGGAGGAACGTCATTTTGACCACCAGCAAGCGCCATGGCCTCTAGATACCTACGGAACCATCCGGGTATCGTAACGCCCTCTGGAATGTTTGGTTCCCCAGACATGCTGAAAAGAAAAAGGAAGAGATTCAGACAAAGAATGGATCTAAAGATATTACATATGGCTTTTTGGGGAATCTTTTCCAAACAGACTTTTCTTTTTGAAAATGCTTTCTTTTAAAACCCATTTTTGAAAATAATTTCAAATACTTTTACCTAATCTAGTAACCTTCAGCTCTGATACCAAGTGAGACACCCCACGTCCGTTAATGTCACTCACAAAGGGAATGCATTAAGTTTCATGAAGTGTTATAAGTGAACAAAACAGAAATATTACAAGACAGATATAAAAGCAACTACAGAATATAAATTTTTATTTCAAACATAAATCATAACATCGTGGTCCAAAATACCATAAGCTTGAAAACTACATAAAACCCATTACAATAATATAACTTCTGCCTTGTACCATCATAGTTCATAAATACTTAAACGAAAACATAATTCCTCAAAAAAGACAAAGCCATAGTAGAGAAAAGAACTTGAGCCATACTTCTGAAGCAGCTCCTAACAAGATGGTAATTGAGTCCTGACTAAGCCTGAGTGTTCCCGCCCTGAGAATATTGGAGGGGGGGGGGAACGAAAGAAAGAAGAGGAAACAAAAAGGTTTAGACATAAAGTTTGGCAAGTCTAGTTACTTTTAGCAAGTAAATAAATAAAAGTAGCATGACAGGCATATAAAGTGGATAAGAGAGATTACTACATAAAAGGCAGGTGTGACAAGGTAGACAGGATAAAAGTGTATACGCTTCCCTAATGATTACTCTGCACTATTACTAGTACAACCAGAATGAGATGATCCCTCCCACTATAAGGTGGTAGACCTAGGCATACATCCAAATGTATCCTAACTACTACCTTAATCGATCGGCTCCTTGATCCACATCGATACTTTGCGCTGGCCTCACCGTAGGATGTATCACGTTCTAAAGTAACAACCCCTCGCTGATATGCACAGCCCTATATCTATAGGTGTCACGGTTGTCTTATCCCCCTCTGCCCGGCTCATGCATGCACATGGCCTGGTCGGTTTGCGCCGCCCACACCGTCCTCCACAATTAGATCTCTTACAATAAGTCCAGTAAGTGTGCCCCTTCTCTGACCTAGTTCGGAGTACATGATTGATACCTACTCCGGGTTACTGGATGAAACGGGTCCCACACAATATGATACAAGCTCTCCCCTTTGTCTTGTATCCCCCACTAGGTTTTCCATTTGATTATGTATACCAATAGGTGTCTTTAACTACATATCTTTATTATTTCCAACGGTTATGTATACCACTAGGTATTTTTAATTACATAACCCCCAACTGGTTAAGTTTTATGGGCCTATATTTAGATATTACCCACCCATCTCAGATATACTTAACTTAACCCTCCAAGTTTACTTAACACTTATTCATGTTCATGTTCACACAATCCCTATGGATTCCACTAGGTTAAGTATTTCAATTATTAACATATTTTCATATATGGTTATAATGGGTTAGACCTCCCACATTAGGCCTACAGCTTGTAGATGCTGGATATGCCGGTCGGGTCCAGGCAGACTTCTTCCACAAGTTGGGCCTAACCTCGTGTCTTAGCCCGATTCGTATTTGTGCACTTAGACCTCTCATATTAGGTTTAACATTAGCGGTTGTTGGATATGCCGGTCAGGTCCGGGTAGATTTCCACCACTAATGCAACCTAACCTCATGTCATAAGTGCGATTACAATTTCTAATTGTAATCCTAGGCATTCATTATTAATCAATTAATTAAACCTATGCCTTTATAGGTGTTAATGCTCATTTACCCAATAATATTCACAATGGATTATATGCCCAAGTCCATATTCAAGTTATCCAAGTTATTCCAATTCTAATGTTTTCCCCCGTTCCCTCATTAACGCATTCATATATATTTGGTGGCATTTAGGCTAGAAAGTAGCCTAGCCATAAAAAATAAAAGGGGAAGGTGATGGGAAAAATGACAATTGTTACCATTTTAACAAAAGTGACATAAACATATAAACTGACATAGACATGTAATTGGCATAATAATAAGGTGAACATACTAACAGATCTAGTGAATGGTTAATGATAAAACTAGATTTAACATAATGAAATTGAACAGATCCAAATAAGAATTCATATGTCCAATAATGACAGATCTCAATTAATCACAACATGATGATCTAGATCTAAACAAAGGCTTAACTGTCCAGATAATGATAATTCCAAATTAACCACAAACTTAGAAAAAGGGGTAAGATCCACATATGTGACATGATGAATTAACCACAAAGAATTAGATCTATAAAATAGACCTAACATGATAAGGTCTAGGATCCAAGAATATTATAAATTCACAAATTATGATAGATACAATATGATTCAGTCACAGGCATGTATATATCCAAATCACAGTCATGTCCCAAATTACTTTTAATCATTTAAATCTAAAAGTAACTAACTCGTAGTGTTTGGATTAAAAGAAAAGGTAGAAAACAACAGACGTTGGATTTACACTTGAATCTCTAAGTTTGATTTGCAAAGTTGATTGTTGTTGAAGAAAAGGGTTCTGTTCAGTTTAGGCACCAGCAGCATTTGGCCTACATTGATCTCCAATGAAGAAAACAAGAGAAATGACCATGTATTTATAGTTGTCAGCCCCAGAAACCGACTTAGCCACATCAGCCCTAGGGGTGTCGACAGCCCTGTAGGGGGTCGCCCCTAGTGTCGACGACCCCCTAGAGCGGGAAATTTGCTGCCTTACGAAATTTTGATTTTTGAACCCTTTTCTAGATAAGTTTTGACTCATATGTATATATATAATTCTTCTGTGTGTATACAAATTTAAAATCCTCATAACTTCTTCATACGGTGTCCGTTTTACGCAAACCAAATGTCTATCTTAACCAGAATTTCGAGACGGACGCAATGGCACTGTCTGTTTCCCTTAATTCTGAATATTGAATTAAATATTATTTAAGTTATCCTCTTTTAATGTTGTTAAAAATACGGGGTGTTACAAAAAAAGTATCTTCAAGTAGTTATATGGCATTTACCAAAGAAATGGACATCCTACTTGTTGTGGGCTGAATTATGGTATAATATAGTCAAATATTCATCCATCAAGATATCACCATTTCAAGCGGTTTACGGCCATGTACCTCTTATCATATTGAACTACATACTTAGCTTCACCAAACTTCATGACGCCGAGGAATGTGCGACTACAAGCGATCAAATTTTGTAAAACCCAAAGGACAATCTTGAACGTGCATAGGCCCGCATAAAACAGCAAGCTGATAAGCATCAACTAGATATAGGGTTGTAATTTTCTATACAACCCAAAACCCGCACGAAAATTAGCAGGTAAACCCGACCCATTTAGTTAGCGGGTCATTTTCGAGTCAATCCGAATTTGACCTGATTATAAAGAGGTGGGTTTAGGGTTGACTCGCTAACCCGATTTTGACCCGCCAAACCCGATTATATATTGTATCTCTTCCAAACTGTTAGTCTTTTATGTATGCTGCTAGTGTTAGTCTTATATTTATCCAGTAATCAGTATGCACATGTATTTTTGTGTAAGTTGTTATATTTTACTAATTTATTCTTGTATGTTATTCGTTATATTTCACTTATAACAACTGTATCTCTTTCGTACTATTAGTCTTTTATGTATGCAATATGCTCATATGTTCTTAAGTATAGAGAATGATTTTTGGATGTGGTGATTTCATGCTTTATATATGTGTTGCATGTTGGTGATTATCTAATAGTGCTGCCTATTGGTGATTTGGTTCTTTTGATGTTTATACTAATGGGCAATATTTTCCAATGGGTCAAACGGGTAAACCCGACACGACCGGTTTAGTTAAATGGGTTACATGGATCGGGTTATGCCAACCTGTTTATAAACTGGTTGGGTTAGAGTTAGGAAAAAAATGACCCATTTAATAAATGGGTTGACTCGACCTATTTATAATTAAACCCGAACCCGACTTGACCCAACCCGACACGACCCATTGACAACCCTAAAGTCTAGATAAATTGTTTGATGTATGCATTTGGGTATTCGTGATGCTCCAGCCATGTCGCCAAAAATCATTTTGATAACCACAAAATAAGCTTTCAAAAAAAACATTTCGGACATTTTCAAATCACAGAACGCATTGCCCCCCTAGCATATCATCTGCAACTACCACCTGAAGCCCCCATTCACCACATTTTTCACATTTCATTGCTCAAACATTGCATAAAGCCACAAAATATTGTGCATGCTCCTTTACTTATAGAAATAGCAAGAGCTATCAAACTTGAGGACAAGGTTCATGCACAAAAGAGGGATAATAATAGAAATGCAACTGTGCTTAGGAGACTCATGTGTGATATTGTGCTACCCGTTAGGTTCAGAAAGTGAGCACAAATAGAGTTTTAACCTGGAAAATAATTAGAAGCATGTAAAAGAAATAAGCCGCTGCTTTTGTATCTTTTATTTTTTTATGAATTTTGCTTGTTTTCCAAAAGTAGTTATACTTTTTAACTACACCACAGTAGTAATACCACTTGGCAGTGTATAGACCATGCAATTATGAACGTTTTTCTATATAAAGAGACAACTATAGAAATGAAAAGCAAGCAATTAATATCAAATAATTATGCATCCTTCTTTCTCTTCTAAAAAACCACCTCCTTTTTTTTATTTCATTGCTTTGATTCTCTAAAATTTCTTTTCCCTCATTTGCATTCTAGCATCAAGGAGTTAGTTGTTTTCACTAACTAATTCAAAATTGGAATTTGCAACATATATTTGAGAAATTGACATGAAAACAAGCAACCTGGGGGGAAGGGGGATTTTCCCTCCGAAATAGGGACTTGGTCGCTTCCACTAACCTATTCAAAATAGAGAGCATGCTTCAGGCAGCAACACTCATGATTGATTCCTAGTGGAAGATGTATTAACATGCAAGCCATATTTATTTAAATTAATTATTGGCAACCATTCCATATTTGTTAAAATTCTATCAAACTTTACACACATATTATATATGTTAAAGGTTCAATTACAACATTACTTCACTAAGCTAGAAAATATTTATATGTGGTTAAATTAAAGTATTTCAAAACAAATTAAATTGGAAGTAAATATAGGTTTTTTTTACATTTGGACACTAAGTGTAATGACCCGCATTTATCAGAGGTATTATAATTAATTTATTTAATTATATAAATAGTGATTTAGGGAATTAAATCGTCGTTAATTAAATTATAGTGAATATTTAATTAAATTAAATAATATATTTAATTTAGAAATAATAAAAAATATTGGAAATCACAATATTCTGTGAACATGGTCGTCCCTTAGATTTAATTCAGCTTAGAGTTGAATTATATTGGCGAATATATTCGATCGACGACAGTTTGAACGTATAATTATATTATAATTAAAATCAAGCTTGAAATGGCGTTGCAGTTCGTAAATTGGCGATTCGAACTTCAACTGAATGTACAGGATTCGTTTTAAGCCAGATTTCTGTGAAACAAGAAACGTCTGGAGCTGGTGGAGTATATCTTTCTAGTGGAAGAGAAAAATCGGGAATTCGTCGTGTAGATTATAAGTTATGTCCAAATCAAATTTCAGAAAAGTCGCTGTGGAATTTCCTTTATAATTCGCAACGCTTTATTTACGTTATAAATGGATTTTCAGTATAAACTGAATATCGAGATAATCTGGAATCTGAAAATATCAAGCTGTAAATTCTGATATGATATTCTGGAGTTGTACGATATCATATGTGAAGATATACGATAATATAAATTTATTTATATTTAATTTAATAATATTTAAATATATTTATATATTAAAAAGGGTCATCCAGAGCTTTTAAAATAGCCGGTTTTGCAAACGAAGTCGGAATTCGATGAAACTAGTTTTGTTGGATCCGCAATATCAAATAGTTGTTAGATTTCCAGTTTCGTGATTTTTAGAGTCACCGTGTGGCCGTACGGATTTTTAGAGTGTAAAACAGTCAGTATTTTGACAGTTAAAAATACACTGTGTGAGCATACTGAGTTGGAATTCGATGAAACCAGTTTCGTTGGGACCGTAATGTCGAACTCTAGCTACATGTCCAGTTTCGTGATTTTTGGGTATTGTACGTGACCGTAGGAATTTTTAAAAGTCGGAAAAATGAGAGTTTGACTAAAAAGAAAATATCTAAAATATCTCCTCAAAAATATCTAGATATTATTTCTCCTTATAAATAGATCACCCTTAATCTCTAACCCTAAAACTTCCTCTGTCCAACACATTTCTAGCCGCCACAAATTTACACAGCAAAAACCAAAACCTCATCTTCAAAAATTCACAACAAACCAAATAAATTCCCATAAATCAAAGCATATATGTATTTGTGATCCTTATAAGAAGAGATTTCAACCTATACTAGTTAAACTAGGTGCGATGTACGTCTGGTACACCCAACCGTGAGTAGCGCAAGCTTCAGAAATTGCTAGGGTTCGAGGAATTTGGGGTAATGGATCATTGTTGATCATCGTGGATATGAGTTCGGAACTCCTGGTGTATTTCCGTACCTGCTTGTCAATTTTTGGAGCATTCGAAGATAAATTTCGTCGATGTCTGATGTAGGGCAGCAAGGTCATAGCCGACGTCGGATCCCCCTGGGTTGGAGCGAGCTGGTAGTAGGGCGGGTGGTTGGATAGGGCTCGCGAAGAGGAAGGTTTCGGTGGTGGTTAATTGGAACTCGGTGGAGTTGGAAGTTGAAATGGAGTTTGAGTTTTCTGGAGTTCGGTTGGATACTGGAGGTCGAGATTTCAGTTTGGGGGAGAAGGATCAAGCGTTCGGGTTTATAAATGTTGTTGGGCCTGGGCCTTGTAGAAGGGAGGATGGGCCGATGGTGTTAATAGGGGGTGAGGCCCAATTAAAAATTCATTAGTTTATTTTAATTTAAAATGTGTAGTAACTTTATTTTATCATATCTCATCCGTACGAGATCAGAATCGAGAACCGTAAGTTGCGTTAGGATCGTATGGACGATGGCTACGTCATGGAACTGACTGGAAGTCCAACGGAGCTCGTTACAATTTATGGAGAAATAAATTGTCCATCTAAATCAAAGACAGTTAATCGTTTTTAACGATAACAGTCCAATGTGAGTAAAACTCACCAACTCTGAACAGTTATATTTTTATAATGTATTCTTAGAACTGTTAATCATCTGTTGATTGTTGTGTGTTGGTTGATTGAACTGCTAGTCAGTTAGTGGAAATTATATATATATATATAAATATATATATAAATCTTTAAATATTTATATATTGATGCTGTTATCAGAATAATCAGTACTGAACTGAAAGTGATGTTGATTTTACTGTGTAACATCTGTGGATGCAGGGAAACAGGTTGGAGGGACCCAACTGGGTTCCTCAATATTTATAATACTGTTTTGATTCATATATTGTGATATAGAATCCGTGGTCGATTATATGTGCTTGGACGATATTGAACATCGTGATTTGATCTGATTGAATACCATAACATACGGGATGTTGATAAGGGGATTTTCAAAGTGATATTGAAAACAGAATATTTATAAACTGGAATATTTATAAATAAGAGATATTTATAAATTCGAATATTTATAAATAAGAAATATTTATAAATTGGAATATTTATAAATAGGAGATACATAGAAAAAGAAAATAATTTCAAAACATTTTCTTTTGAGTGGAAAGGCCTGTGTGGCGGGTTTGGGGATTTTCCCGATGCTCCCGATACAAAGGAGGTTATGGCGAATTTTCCCAGAAATTTAAGGAGTTAGAATATGTATAAGGAATATTTGTGAAAAACCAAATATAAGGGAAATATTTGTGGAAACCAAATATAAAGGAAATACTTGTGAAAATAAATAAAGAGTTAAAAGGAAATATTTATGTAGGAAATAAATAAAGTTATAAAGGAAATATTTATATGAAATAAATATAGGCAAATTGAAAAGGAAAAATCATTTTTTAAGTGAAGAACCGTTACCAAAAGTAAATCTTTAAAAATGAATAAAAGTTGTTAAAAGGAACGTAATGAATAACCAGTTAGAGTTAACTAGTCCAGTAGAGTTAACCAGTCCAGTAGAGTTAACCAGTTCAGTAGAGTTAACCAGTTCAGTAGAGTTAAACAGTTCAGTAGAGTTAACCAGTTGGGTTAAGTAAGTCGAGTTAACCAGTTGGGTTAAGTCGGTCAAGTTAATTAGTAAGAGTTAACCAGTTAGGGTTAACCAGTTAGAGTTAATCAGTTAGAGTTAATCAGGTAGGTAAATCAGTTAGATTAAATCGATTAGAGTTAAAACGAACTAGAGTTAATCAAATATAGTTATTTGAGACAGAGTTAGTCAAACATAGTATTCAGGGTAAGTTGTCATCTCGTACGACTGCTAGCGAAATTCGCAGGGCTACAGATAGCCTAAGGCGGTCGGATGTTTCCTGAGGGAATCAGGTGTAACCATTTGTGATCGCTGCGATCTAGAGTCAAACGAATGGAGTTAAATCGAATATTAGTTATTCGATAGGAGTTAATCAAGTTGAGTTAAATAAAACCAAGTTAGTCGAGCCTAGGTTAATCGAATCGAATTGGTCGAACCAAGTAAGTCGAGTTAGTCGAGTCAAGTTAAGTTAGTCGAGTTAGTCGAGTTAAGTTCGTCGAGTTAAATTAATCGATGTTAGTTTCATCGAAAGGAGTTATCGATGTTGGTTTCATCGAAAGGAGTTATCGATGTTAGTTTCATCGAAAGGAGTTATCGATTATAGTTTGATCGAAGTGAGATTTATCGAATAAGAGTCATTCGAAAAGAGATTATCGAATATAGTTTATTCGAAAGTGAGATTTTCAAATATGAGATATTTGAAAAGAAAGAGTTATCGAATATTAGTTATTCGAAGAGAGATTATCGAATATCGTTTATTCGAGAAGGAGTAATCAAATATAGTATATTCGAAAGGAAGGAGTTAATCGAATATAGGTTATTCGAAGAAGAGTTAATCAAATAGAGATTTCTCGAAGAGAGCTAATCGGCGAATTCGATTATATCGAATTCGGGAAAGTACTTATACTTTCCAGTGTTTAAATAGAGATTTATTTATTTATAAATAAATAAGGGTTAGGTTAATTATTCACTAATAAGAATAGAAGTTATAATTTAAGTTAGATAATTCGAAAGTAGGGATTATAACGTTATCGTTATAACCAATGTTTTAAATATAGAAGTGGATTAGTAAAATTGAATCCGAGAAAGGCGTAATGAACTTGTTAAAGATTAAAAGATAAACTTTGACCATTTCGAAGTTATAACGTTGTTCAGTTAAGGTCTGAGAGGTAATCATACCCCAACTTGAGTGACTTCCTTCTTGACTAAGAAATGGTAAGGTTTGATCGTAAAGGAGTTTTGGAAATGTTTTCCAAACGAGAATCAGAAATGTTTTCTGATAAAAGAAAATAAGAATTTAGAATATAGGGAAACAGGAGATAAGTAAATAAATGAACTAAAGAGATTAATGTTAAATGATGTTTGTTCGATATAATTTCCATCTGGAAATAATATCGTTGTTTGCACACTTATTTTTCTTTGATAGTTAACTCACAGACTATCGAAGTTTTGACCATTTTTAACGTTGTTAATATGGAGAGACCGGTTGGATTATTATCCAAAGAACCACTCTGTATTGGCACAAGCGTTGTGAATCATTTATGCCAAAGATGATTGAAGACGGAGTAAAGTGCAAGGGCTGTTGTATAAGTCTTAGTTAACAGTGACTAAGATGGATATACTGAATAGTGCCTTCGGTTTGTCCAGTCCCAGGACAACTTGTATGGATGAAGGTCTGACAGAGTGTATCCAATGGATCGCGTAAGTTGATCCCTTCAAACGTATATACGTTGGTGGCGGAGGAATTCGTTTCTCTTAGCTGTATACCCGTTGTATCTTTGAGGAAATCAATTTGTGATTTTGCGGGTATGACGATGTGACATTTCTAAGTGAATGAAGATGGATGTCTGACAGAGTATTTCCAGACGATCACGTACATTGATTTCTCCAACCGTACCAAGAGTGAAGCGGAGAAGGAAACTTCTTTTAGCTAACACATAATGTATTGTTGAGGACGTCAATCGGTGATTGGATGGATTTGATGATGTGGCATTTAAAGTGAATCTGATGTGAAGATAAGCGTAGCTTCTAGCCTCACATCCGGTAAATGACAGAAATCGGGCAGGTAGCATGGCTATGTAGGTCGCACCTATTAGGGTGTATAATCACCTGATCTAGAGTTTCATTTATTT
Source organism: Allium sativum (assembly GCA_030737875.1). NCBI lineage: Eukaryota > Viridiplantae > Streptophyta > Magnoliopsida > Asparagales > Amaryllidaceae > Allium > Allium sativum. Next base: position 1,048,779,841 of record CM060922.1, read on the forward strand.
CTAAAAATCTATTATTGATGCTGTCCCATTCGGGAAACGGTTGCTGATCCCAACCATTGGTGATATACATTCGATACACTCAAGCGAAATGAGTGGTCGGTCATGTGTGGCCGGGTTACAAGATGTTCTTGTTGAACCCAGTGTATTCCTCTCTAGAGGTACACTAGCAGAAGGTGGTTCCATACCTTGTCATAGTTGGAAATCCATTATCCAATACGTGCTTGCGATTTTAATTGTATACTATATATGTAGAACGTGAGATGAAAGCGTTTCTGCTAGATTGATATCTATTTGTACTTAGACATTATTATAATATCAGAATGATATTGCTTGTCAAAGATGTTGGATTCTCATAAGGGAATAACTCGTTCCGTATTCACGGCGTGGTCTTATGAGATATCATATATATGTTAAACTGTGTTAAACTGTTTTACTCACACCAGTCCCATGACTGACCCGGAGTTTACTTTGTTGTTTTCCCTAAACTCTTGGGTGCCCAATTTTGTACGGGCAGTCAAGTAGTCAGGAATTTACAGATATACTTGGAGAGCTTGGAGCAGGAGGCTTCAAGATCGTATAGCTATAGTTATTTCCGCTGTGTTGTAAGTGTTGTACTCTGATAAGTGCTATTGTATACATAACTGTTATATTTCAAAGTTATGTTATCTATTATATGTTATTCGTTCCGCTGTGAGGTTCGTGTTACTCTGATGTTGTGTTCTTCTTCTTCTCCTATTCTAAGTTTCTATCTTATCTATTCTCACCCTCTAATTTCTTTCAATAATTACCAGGATTTTTCGATGTTTTGGTTATCGACATCGAGCTTATGTCGATAACCAAAGTCGCTCAAAATCCGGGTCGTTACACTAAGAGCATCTACAACAGTTCAGGGTGCCAATTTTCTATTTTCCGCACATTGAATTGTTGGAACCGAAGATTTTCTAACAGTTTTATGAACAGATGTTTGTTGAACAAACGTCTGGACATCAGACGTTTGTTGAACAAACGTCTGCACTTTTTAAAGTTCGGGCTTTTGTTAAACAAACGCCCACATTTTTAAAAGTGGGGACGTTTGTTCAACAAATACCTGATGTCCAGGCGTTTGTTGAACAAACGCCTGGACTTTACATCTATATCAGGCGCTTTCGGCTGATATTTTCATTTTAAACGTTTGAAATATTTCATTTTAATTTTTTATAAACTAATACGTTGATATGCGGTCGCTACATCCGGTGAAAACTGGTGGATGCATCATTCGATATTCGATAGATGTCAATATCAGATCAGCTCATGTTTAGCCTGATGCTACTATTATTGTAGAAAGCCTTCGGATCTTGCACGACTTTCCCGCGACTATTTCACACCGAGTTACTGTGGCTATTGCTACACCTCAGGTATACGTTTTACTAATTATTACATAGATCAACAACCGCTTTATTATACATGAATGTTAATTGTTAGTTTATGTTTACATCAAATAATCATATGTTTAGGTTCGACACATTGACATGCGAGGTAGTTGGTTACGATGTATGACATACTATTATGATCATTTACCATAGCTGACTTTGGGTAGGCTTCGTGCATCACCATTCCATGACTTCTTATATTTACCTAGATTTGCCCACGAAAACCGCTACCTTATAAAGGCTCTCAGTGAGCGATGGTGGCCTACTACACACACTTTCCATTTTCCTGATTTCGAGTTAGGGATGACTCCTTTATATTTTTACATGCTTACTTGGATAGAGGTAGGTCATCATGATCATCTCCATGTTCCCTTTGATGCTGCATACGAGGAGATTGAGACTTAATCCAATCACTTACCGGATTTAGCCCAGTATTTGGCTAGAGGAGGGTATTCCGATCACTTAATAGGGTTTAGCCCAGGATTTGGTTAGAGGTGGTGTTGTTACCCTCACCACTTTGCAGTAGCATATAGTAGATCATAAGGCCACTGAGAAGATTCTTACTTCGGTGAAGAGGGCCTTTGTTATACCATTTCGAATCCACATTTTTTAGCAAAAATAAGGGGACTGGTAGTCCTTTTTTTTTTGCTGTCCTAGAAGATGTTGATCATTTGCATATATATGATTATGGTACTGCTATTCTGGGTTATTTGTACGTAGCATTGGATATGTACAAGGTATAGCGCTCCAGAAATTTTTATGGTTTCTCATTCTTCTATTTTGGTATTATGAGTACAACCGCTAATATACACCCTAGACTTGTCGCTGAGGCGATCTGTACACCATATATTTAGTTACCTAGACTGCGTCATTGGGGTACAGCTATGAACGTTCCTCGTGTTGCACAAGGAGTGCATAACGAGCTTATGGAGGCACACCAATAGTTGGATCTGAGGCAACGGGGTAGCATTATTGTACATCCATTGGAGCAGTGCATAGGATTTATAGGGCCTGGTCCTGACCATCCCATCACCTTTCAATATAGTATTCCGAGACGCAGGATTTGCTTCAGGTGCCTGCTTGCCCATTCATATGGTACTTAGGGGAGCGTTGTTGGTTACAGTTATATTATATAGTTTGCATTTTTTTTATCTGCTCCTATGGGACAATATGTCAGGCGATATACGGGTAGGACCAACATATATTCTGGGTATAAGGGGCTGCATGATTGGTAGATGGTGAGTCATTTACAGCTGCTGGACTTTGATGCATATTGGGTTCGAGTTGTCCTACGAGCTTATGCTTTACTAGATTATATTCAGGATTTGAACTCCGACCATATTGGCCCATCTACAGTTTCTAGGAGAGCTCCGGTGTCGCCTGCCATATCTGAACTTATATGATCTTAGTACACGCGGTTTAGTGAGTTAGAACCCCTCCCCTCCCCCCGCCTCATGCTTTTAGGGCGTATGATGTACAGGGTCAGATAGTAGAGTATCCATCAATTGACCCTCTCGGTGTACCATCAGCCGAATTGTATCATCCACATCAGGTATGTAAGCTTTTTAAAATTTGTTTATGTTACTTGTTCCTCTATTATCTACCTACGTATGATTCTTGTTGTTAAAATATCAGTATTTGTTGTATATGGACCATGATAGACGGCTGCTTGCTTCATTTGAGTGTATGACGCTTGAGTACACGCAGCTAATTTACCAGAGTTGCCACACAGCTTTGCTGGAGCAATAGGCTCATTACGAGGCGCATATACCTGAGTTACATGCCCATATCGAGGAGCTCCAGAATAACCCTCCTCATGGTCCTAATTCACCCGTGCTTGCTGATTTTGATAACGTCAATGATGACAGTGACGCTGCGACTAATAGCGGATTTGATCACATTGACTGATATACTGTAGATGGTATATATGGTTATTAGGCATCGTTTATGTATTTGTCTTTCTGTATATGCTATGTCATGTTGTGTATATTATGGTTATGTTTGACAATCTGTATATTGTATATTATGGTACGTGTAGTGATATTAGTAGTGTTCCTGTGTTGTGTTATATATCATTATTGTTCATGTCATGTGATTTCTGTGTTAATGTAATTTTTCTTCGTATGATGTACCCTTTTTCATTATTGATCATGTTATATCATTTTAATGTGGATGTAATGCTATGTCACTTCGAATTACATTTCGTTACTATTCTTGGTCATGTTTGTCTTCGAACTAAACTTATCAAGTCGATAGTTCATCACGTTGAATTACATTTCGTTGAGGCATAAATAGGAAATAAATACTAAAATTTAGGATGCAATGGATGTTTAACTAGAAAAATACTTAAGCAAGCAAACTACATGTTGCGTTCAAACTGAAGGGATTGTAAAGCAGTTCTAAGACACCGTATCTCTTGTTTTAACTCGATGGCGTAAGAAATACCCCTTGGACATAAACACCCATCAATCCATTCACAATAATTGCAACCGTTCGGCCATTATTAGCATAACCGAACCCTACGATCAATATTTTCTCCATTCGCCCTTACCGCTACCTCCACCGCATACCCACAGTGGGATATGAGTCAACCTCTTGATCGTATGGAGGTTGAAAAACTGAAGCAGATCGTACCTCTTGTTCATATAGAGGTTGAACATTTGATAATTGTTATGTCACTTCTTCAGTTGGAGGTTGAGCAGCTAAAACCTGATGACCATCCTATTCGAAAGGAGTTTTAATAGGTTCCTGAAGTCTAAGTTGGCTCAGATCTGGGTACTCAAGATGCACATTCTTGTAGTGTTTCTCTTGGTATTCGAAAAGCCAATCTACATCGGTTCCTGGACTATCTGAAGGATCGTGAGCTGGACACTAGTCATAACCAATAGATGAGGCTATGAAGGCATAACTTTGGGTATGCTAAGTCGTAGGGAACAAAGAGCTTTTTTGAGTGAAGAATTATGAGCAAACCACAAATTACAGTTCATATATATAGCCATATTGTATCGAGTGAAGAAAAAAATATCATGTTAACAACATCCTTAGATATTTACACTACAGCCACGTTGCTCTGATATAGATGTGATCGATCACCGTTCCCACTTTCTTTGAAGATCGTGGCTACATCCATTGTCATGACATTGGATATGACTTTATATTGTAGCCACTTTGATTTACGTATTGTGGCTACACTAGTACACCTAACATTAAATGCGACTGGATAATGCTATCAGCATGTCTCACAGTTAATACTATTTAAGCTTACGGTTTCCAAAGCTTATGAATGTTTAATTATACAGAGGACGACCCGAATCGTTTAACTCCATATATACCTTTTCAGCATAGGACGACCTGATTGTTTAACTCCTTAATTTACGTTATTTGGTTTGGTTTATTTATTACGAAAATTAGTGTATCCCGAATGTTTAACTAAACAGAGGATGAACCGAATCGTTTAACTCCATTTAACTCAACAGTTTAATTTACTAATTTGGTATGGCTAGTGAACCAACTAGCCGCGATTTTTTTTAAACTTAATTTAAAATAACTCAAACTCTACTGGACCAAATTAAGTACTGCAAAAATTCATTTGAAAGCTAACTTCGAATAAGTCCCATAGAGTTTTATTTGTACGGATTCTAGCTTATTTTATATTTTATATGATTATTTGAAATTCATTTCGTAAATTATAAAACTACCATTACATGACGACCTCGATTTAATTATAAAGCTACCACTATGTGATAGTGTTTTTAGTTGTCACAATTAGTCAAGACCGATGTGGTGTAACTATACCTGTACTCATGTGGTTGAGGATAACCTGCAGTGCCATCTCAATAAAGTAATTTCAACTAGTATAAATTGGACAAAACAGAACCTACTTTAATCATTGACAGTCTGCCACCTACTTTAATCATATAAAGGAGACAACACAACCTATTTTAATCATTTAAAGGATACAACAATGCATACAAACAAGACCCGATACAATAGAACTACTAATACATCAAAACATACACTCAATTGCATGGTAAACGATAACACCCAGTAAGCATTTCATTGTTGATTGAAACATTCATTCTGTTCAAGCGGCTTACATCAGCTTCCATCTCAAGTGCACATTGGAATCTCCTTTCTATCAGTGGAGGATTGATACAATAATTTTTTTACATCTTTACCGTCCTAGGCGTGTTTGTGCATCGATATATGCTTTACAACCGTAAAAGCGATGTCTTGCATTCGTTTGACTTTTAGAAACAATAACGTTACATTTGACGCTGCAGTAGCAATGGATAACACGACCCATCATACTAGAGCTTGAGATATCGGGTTTTTGACGTGCAATTACTCCCATCAGCCTGGATGGAGTGACTACGGGATTGGTTGGGGATTCCCGACTCCTACATTCAGTTGCGTAGCACTAACTAGTTCAACCTCCACTTCTTTGTCTACCACTTGAAATTGGATATGCGGAACAATTTCCACTTCCACGTTGCGTTCGTATTAAACATACATGTTAACCCTTGTTTCGTCATCGATCTCCCAATCACTCATTTTGACCTAGATACAAAATTGGATTAATTATGAAAAATGAAGAAAATTGAATAAACGAGTAGTATAAAATTGTAAATGGAAGCATATTTAATATATAGATATGAGTGTGATATCCAAGAAAGGCAAGCAACGAGGCTATAGTGTGTTTGATTGCGACATTACACCGCAGTCGCATGGTCTTTTTTGTATGCATATGGACGTGGTATCCAAGAAAGACGAGCAACGTTGCTATAGTGGATTTGATTATGACATTACACCGTAGCCACATGGTCTTACATTACACCGTAGCCACATGGTCTTCTTTGTACGCATACCGAAGTGGTAATTCAAAAAAGACAAGCAACGTGGCTACAGTGGGGTTGATCAACGTGGCTATAGTGGTTTGATTGTGACATTAAACCACAACAACATGGTCTTCTTTGTACTTTAATGATATAAAAGGAGACAATCTTTACTCAATTACAGCTTTCCCGCATATTCTGTTCAATTGTTGCCACAAAAACTTTATATAATAGTGAGAAGGCTTACAACTTTTATTATTCAAACGTATTCCATTATATTCGATATCTTATTTATTCCAAAACTTCAAAATTTTAAAATGTTCATTGAAGATTATGTGTACTTCGATGACATTGACGAAGAATTTGATGATATGATAGAGGGTTATTCTCGTAGAGAGAAGGAGCTAATAGCAGCAATACATGTTAATGGAGAATCTAACAGGCAACATGGTGGTTCTGTTGATGGCCATCGATATAATAACTGACGCCATTCGTGGCAGAACGAAAGACTAATGGAAGAATATTTTGTTTCAAATCCTACGCACATAAATGAAAATTTTAGGAGGAGATTCTGCATGAGGCGGCCTTTGTTTCTTCGAATCCTACAGTGTATCCAATAGTATGACTTATACCTTATTTACAAACGCAATGCATCTCATACAATGAGCCTGACTGAAATCTATATTATCTATGCTATACTATTAAAGCCGCCTGACTGAAATCTATATTATCTATGCTATACTATTAAAGCCGACCAGAGAATGCTGAACTCTCAAGCCTTCTCCGATTTTTTACCAATAACATTATGCCAGCTGTATTCCAAACAACCAAAGGTCACGATTATTTTTGCAGATTTGCTACAGAGCCCAAAGTGCGGGAAGCATCTGATATGCACAATTCGCTTTCCTCCCTGAATTACGTGCGTATGATAGTTACTTCGCATGCCACCGCACCCTGATTTTCGGGCTCCATAGCAAGACCCTTATTTTTGCCCTCTCACGTATTCTAGTTTTATTTTCTTCAGCTCAAACGACGCTTTCGTGAACGATTCAAAGAACGATTTACTCACTCCCTTCGCCGCTTCTTTACCTACGGAACCCTAATCTAACGCCTTTTCTCTTGATTTGTTCTTTCCAACGAATTGGCTTCTCCGCCTTCCGGTTTCTAGCAGTTTCTTCATCTTATTTCGACGCGCAAATCGTCTCATTTGCTTATGCAGTTCCTCTCAGTAACCTCAGTTGCCTACTCCTTTGATGTGTGCCTTCGGGGATTGCTAAGAACCGTCCAGGCCCACGTTTTGGTAATTTCCTCTCCTGTTTATGCATCTCCATCATTTAGTTTCATTTCTTTTTAAAGATTTTGGTTGGAGGCAACTATGAATTTTTTTTGAGCATATGGGATATTCACGGTAGTAAATATTTATCGATATTCAGTCTGTGAATATCGATATTTACTAATATCCAAAGAATGGGACCCAAATACTTATGTTCTACTTAAGATGAACAACACACATGTTTTGGTATGCATAATTGATTTATGGAATAGATGAACGTAGCTATCACCGTTAAATAAGTCTATTAATATTAATCCCTCTCTCCGTTCCCCATCGAACATTAGTCATATAACTCAAATTATTGTGCACTTTATCTTTAATATTTACTGATCATGCTATGTTAAATTATCACTATGTTCATAAAAGCAGCGATACATAGATGCTCATGTCGGAGATGACACACGGTATAACAGTAAGGGTCCTGCTAAGTTCTAATATCATTTTCAAGTTGTCCAGCAATAAAGTTAGCAGTGATACATTGATCGTTTTGATAGAGTAATCATCTTAGTATGTTTTTTGAACTGTTGGAGGAGCAATAATTAGGTCTTCAAAAATTCTAATGGTTAGTGGTATATACGCTTAGTGCTAACGTTGTTTTGTTTCGGTGGATAACCGGGAACTAGGATTCCCTTTCCATTAACCTACATTTTTTGTTGATTCAATAACTTTGTCGTCAAATTGACAAGATATACAACTTATTCTCCTAAGAAATGGTTTGGTTTAGGGTTGAAAGTAGAAACATTATTAGAATTTTGAGAGATTGTGTTAACTTTGTTTAGCATCATCTTGTGCGAACGTTGATTTGCTTGACTAAAGTTTTCATCCAATCCTTTTGCTTTACAACTAGATGAAAATGGTGGAAAATTAGTTTATTGAAAATTTTATTTAATGCATTATGAACTTACTAATGATTAAAGGCACAAATAACCAATCCTTTTGAATCAAACATATGTGTCTATAAAAAAGATTGCTTTCTTGCGTAATGATCCTATGTGTATACACGTACATAAGTCGATGTAGGTTGGACATATCCGTTGACTAAGATTATTGTCAGACTGTCATTTTTAAACAAAATTGTTTTCTCAAGTATTATAGTGGGCATTTAATATGGAGATTCATAATATCTGAATAATAGGTTGACCTCTTAGTGTGTTTATTTTTCCTTTTTGAACTGATGGCACTGTTTCAAGTGCTTGAAAAAGCTACAAATGTTGATGTCATAGCGAATGAGAAACATGTACAACTAAGGTGTTGTATATATATCCTAATGTATAACTTTTGCTTTGAAAATTCTAATTTTTTGTTTTTGTAAAACAGAGACCATCAATGTGAATCTTCAATCCTAACAGTGGGAGCTTACCATGTTAACTAATTTTTCTCTGTTCATTCTTTGTTGTTGCAGTTTGGAGTTTGAAAAAAGGAATTTTCGCTCTATTTGAAAAGAAATGTCTCCATGATAGGAATTGATCGTAGATTAAAGCTCCAAATCTTATGGACAATCAAGCGATGATGAGAAACTGACACGTTGAGTTCGTATGTATGTTCCGACTCTGCCCTTTCTTTCCATTTTTTGCGTACTAATAGTGCTTTTACTAATATATTTGATTAAAATTTGTTTTGTTTTTTTGTTTTTGTTTTTTGTTTTTAACTAAAAGGCATGTCATTAAAACGACATTGGTCAATAGCAGAATTATGTATCTTCACCTTAAGATGTTCAAATTCAATATAATTTAGGCTATGATCAAAGATCGGAGGAAATCAATGTCAAAGAATTACTGATGATGATTTCTGCGTGAAACTGTTTCTTCTTCTTTTCTTTTTTTCCATATTATATTCCATTATATAATCATTTTTTAAATTGCAGCTGTACGACACTTCTTAATCCGATGTAAAATTAAACCTTATGTTTATGTACTTTTTCCCTATATTTGTCCGAAATGTAAATGTATGTTTCAGTGGCTGAAAAATAACCATGAACCTATGCATTTAGGAACAAGTTATTATATAACTATTTAAATTGAATTTTAACATTGGATATTTAAGTAAACCCAGGTGCATAGTGTCATTTGTTATATATTCAGGAAACCATCTACTAAATGGTACTTCACAGCTAATATAGATTTAACTCATCATGTCCACTATGCAGTGCACTATAACACATAATAAGGTTTGAATATCTTCCAGAATTTTGAAGCCCGTTGGATCTGATACTATGAATTTGTTACTGAAGTTGTTAATATATCAACATCAAGAAATGTTCCAGCTGGTATAGACTAAGAATCATCATTTGAAATAAATCCAGCCGTTCTTGAATTTTAGTCGTTGATCATGTATAAAGTATATAATAGTGTAATAAAGTAGTAAAATATAATTAAATTACGCCTATTCTCTAAATTGTTAACCCTCACTGAATTGACTAATAATTAAAACAAGCGTGCTGCTAATACAGCTACTAATATAGGTATAACTGAAACTAACAATATACACATTTCTGTTCATGATTGATGTTCCAATGCTGCTGCTTTTTCTATGATTCTACAGCTACTAATATAGGTATAACTGAAACTAACATTATACACATTTCTGTTCATGATTGATGTTCCAATGATGCTGCTTTTTCTATGATTCTCCATATACATATCCTTGATTTTATTGGTGTCAATCAACTCTTATCCTTTTAATACCACTAAGATTAATTTTTGCACACCTTCAATTCAGTTATTGATAACTGTTTACATTTATCACTTTGAAAAGTACACCAGGTTCAAATAATTGTTCTATCTATATAAATTCAGTTTTCAGTATCTTTGTGTAGATGACTAAGTATTGCGTAGGTTACATCGATCCAAAATCAAGACTCTGTGTGTGTGTGTGTGAGAGAGAGAGAGTTTTTTTTAAGGATTTCTATATTTTGAGGATGTGAGTAGTGTATTTTGTTGAAAGACAAATTAAATTGAGACTGATAATCAATGGCCACTTTGTCGCTCCAATTGGTGCATGATGATATTCTGACATTATTGTATTGTGTGAATGCATTCATTTGAATTACATTAAGAAATAGTAATTCCCAACTTAATATATTACAGTTCTTATCAAACTTAATATATTACAGGATTTCTAAGAAACCATGCCTTTTCCAATCCTGACATTAAGTTCTTATCAAACACCAGGCATTTGGATTTAACAGTTTTTATTTTCTTCCCATATTTTATTGCACTTACCTATTATTTTTCAATATGAAAAATTAGTTCAATTTTGTCTGATCTTTTATTTTATCATTTTTCTTAATTCGATAAAGCCTATTTACCCATAAATAATATCTATACTATGAAAGCTGAGTTTGGTTTCCATAGCTCAAAAGCTCTATGAAAAAAAAATCAAACTCAACTGTCACATCTTTAATTCCTCTTCTCAAATGTTCCTCTTCTCAAATGTTCCTTTCTCAATCGATGTTTTTTTTCCTCTTCTTCATTGCTATCTATTTCTTCTGCAGATCGATGAAACCCTCAACCTCCATTTATACATCTGTCGCAGTCCTTTTCTGGATAAATAGCATACAGATTCTCTACATTGCAAAAAAATGGACCGATTTTCCTCCCACCATCGGGTTTATCAATATAATAACGATGATATCGATGATCAATTGTGACCGACCTGCTTCTTGATTTTTTGGTGTTTTCTAACTCATTGCTCTTTCTGTGAATTGTTAAAAATATACGTGTTTTGAAGTATTTGATTGCCTAATTGCTTAAAATAAAATAATAATTGGCATGGCGGCTCCCAGGTCTTGCAGTAATTCTGCTTCTGAATAGCAACACATGCCAGAAGGAAAAAAATTACTTGTAAAATGAAAGATATTCTGTAATAGAGTAAAAGAAGAAGAAAAAAGAAAGCAGAGGGGATAAATGCAAGTTTTTCTACAACTCTCTTTCTCTGGTAATTGTTAAAATGAACCACATAACTGATTACGGTGAAATTCATTTTAAATAAAGCAACTTTACGGCTGCTTTTAAAGGTTCCAAAACCTTGAATAAAACACCGATGTTTGTTTCGGAAGCTAGCCGAGTTGCAAGTAAGCGAATTCAAGATAATTTCGAGGGATTTGGGTTCCTATCTATTAAGGTTTGTTCTTTAATATTCAGTTTATGATAAATCTTATTGTTTCAAGTTTGGATATTATCTTCGATTTTTGGCTGCTGGGATTTTTAATACTTATTTTTCATTTGTTGTCTAAAAGTCACAGAAAAATGTTTACTTAAGTTGGTGGAAATACAAAACATGCTCACAGCGATGATGCATAATCATAATATATGTACCAGGTTTGGATGAATTTTAAGGATAAATCGATTTTCTAAATTTATTCTATGCATGCGAAGCTTACCCTTTTCCTTGCAAGATTTTCAAATAAATGCGGTTTGCTTAGTTTTGCATGGTACTTTGATTCGTTGGTTGTAGATTAATAGACGTTCTCTTTTATTATGTTTCAAATCACTTTTTTGGTGTTGCCTTCTAAAGTATTTGACTGCAACTGCAAATAAGAACATTTATCATTTTTCAATAAAAACAGTGACTAAAATAGAAATCTTATATCTCATTTTGGGTCTATCATTTTTAAATCAATAGTGGTAAAGTAGCAATAATATATTTCTAATAATTAATATAGATATCTTTTGTTTTATTGGTAAAGGATAAAAGAAATAGTTGTTTACACTCTGTTTAATGATTTGATCAGATATCAATGCAATGATGAAGCGTCTAGGCTCATCATTTTTGTTGAGAGAATACTAATTGTGTCTCTCTCAAACATTAAATAATACAGACGTAAAATAAGTTAATGAGTGGATAAAGAATGCAGTGCAAAGAAAGGAAGAAGGCGCGCAAAATCATTACGTCGCATTGTAGTTGAGAAAACATTTTGAACAACATCCAGTATTATTGCAGTTGCTCATCGGTATAACTTTTACGATGATCCTACCACCACTATTGGAATAATGTTCAATGAATTGTTAAAGTACATATTTTAGTCTACGAATAACAAAATGTAAGATAGTTATTCCCACTTTCTTTATGTTTATGAATTTTTTGTTTACAACCCTTTTTATATGTGCATTAACTTTATACTGAGCAAGACAATCTAAAATACCTAATTTTATGCATGTTTAAGTGTGAAGCTAAAGCTCCAAATTGGTGGTATCGTGTAAAAAAAATGATAATTTGCCTATGGTTACCGAGTTACTCATCTTCTACAAGGCTTTGTTCTTATAACTAAATCAATATTTTCCTGTTTTTAGATCAGTGTTTTCCTGTCTTAAATCAATATTGTTCTTATGACTAAATCACGTTTTGTGTTCATTTCTCCACCATATTCATGGGGCAACCTCTCAATGCATTCATATTTCCCCTGCACTCTTTAAAGTGCTAAGAAGATGATCAAAAGGCTATGTCACAGTGAATGAGGAACATATACATCTGAGGTATTGCATGTGTCCCATTCACTGTTATCACGTCGACGACAAGTCGACGACAAGTCGACCAGTCGGTCGATCAAGTTCGACGACAGTCGACTTGTTCAATTCGACGACATCGAGACTTAGGGTTCGATTTAGGGTTCGAACTGAGATTTAGGGTTCGAACTGAGATTTAGGGTTCGATGTCGATTTGAGGGTTCGAACTCAAATCGAGACTTATATACTTACCTGATTTTGGTCGAGAAGAAGGGAATCTGGTCGTCGACTTCATGCTAGAAAGAACGAACATTATTTTTCTTCATCTGGTTTTTTTTGGCAGCAGAAAGCGAACTGATTTTTTTGCTCTTTCGTTTTTTTTAAACCTTACGTAGCCAGAAAGGATGAGTTTTTTGCGGCTAGGGTTTAGTGGAATTATAGGCTGGGCTGTTTTAGGTTAGGCTGGGTCATTTTTATACTGCGCAAATTAACTTTTATTTTATTTATTTTATGTTTGGACTGAGTTGGGCCTATTTCAATTAAATAATGATTACTTAATAATTAGAACAATCCACTATTACATTTTTAATATAAATATATGTATATAAAAGACTTGTCGACTAGTCGGACGATTTGTTGACTAGTCTTCTAGACGGTAGTGGCTCGACTTGGCGTCGTGATAACCTTGATCCCATTATATGTTATAATTATTATTCTTTCCCTCTAAAATCATATTTATTATAATTATTTATTGTTGTGTCAATCAATATGTATTTGCAGCGCTGACATAATGCGATAAATAATTTACCTTTTTTCCTTTCCTTCTTTTTATTGTTGCAATAGTTGGTTTGGAAGCCAGAGCATCTGTTCTACTTCAGAAAGAAGGATTACCTACCATAATGCAGTCCCTTTCATTGTTAAAGCTTCAACTTTTGTGGATATTTGAGCAGTTGTGGAGAGCTAACATGTTAAGCATGTATGTATATTCTAGCTTTCATAGGTATTTTCTTTTTCCAACCGCTAATAATGCTTTCTTATTATATTTAATCCCTGTTTATAATTCTTGGTTTCCCGCATACCTTCCATGTCTTGGAAACAACATCTGTCGTTGGTTCACAATTATGTGCCTTTACTATATGAAGTTCATATTCAACTTTACTTTTTGCAATGATCATTGTCAAGTGGAATTCATGGTCATTGACTACGACATCATGCTACCCATATGAATGCATGCTTAGTTGGTTAATACCATGGTTTGAAATCTCGTCCGGAACCGCGAGATTCCGTTCATCTCGTTCCGGTTCCGGCAGAAGGCGAGACAAAAACATCGGAAAATCTCGTTTCGGTTAAACAAGTGGAAAAAAAAACCCTAAAATCGCGAAATCAGACAGAAAAAAGCACGCGTGAATTTGAAACCGACCTGTTAATCGACGTCGAGCTAGAAATTGACCTGTTAATCGACGTCGAGCTTCGATTTCAACTGCTTTCCGTCGAGCTTCGATTTCGACTGTTTTCTTTCCTTCTCAATGCTTTTCCTCGGTTTGACCCAAAGTAGCGGCAGCAGGAATTAAAAAGGGCTGGACGAATTGAATAACACGGGCTGGATACAATTAATTGTCTCTTAGGGTTATTCATTACTGAGTAACATGGGCCTGAAAAACATAGGCCTGGATACAATTTAATGTTGATTAATTTATACATAGGTTACTTTATTTCTGATTTAGGGTTATTTAGTCAAAATTAAATGTTCATCTATGTTTATTTAGTATTGTTGTATATTATATTGTTCTAGATACAATTTTTATCGTTACTTTTTCATTAATCTACACAAATCTGATATTAGGACCGAAACCAAACAAAAACCGAAACCAACGAAACTGCCGAAACCGTCCGAAACCAGTAAATTTTCAAATGACCGAAACCGAAACCGAGTTTTCGAACCTTGGTTAATACGATAATACAAGAAACTGCCGTTTTCCTTATTGTATTTCTTTTTTGAAATTGTAGCTATACGATGGCTTTAAATCAGATGAGAAGTTTAAAACTTCTGTTTATGTAATTTTCCCTTTTTGTAGAAGGTAAACATGTATCCCAACGTCTAAAATAACTAATACATGATTTTGTACAATTTATTCTTAGAAAGCAGTGGTCATGTAATTTATCAATGACAAAACCAGGCTTTACAATGGTTAGCCACACTTTAATGTATTTTACTCTTGCGTTGACATGCTCATGATTTCAGCGGTCAGGTAATTGCTCAGTCACTATATAACTATTCCAGCTTTCACAATAAAGGCATACACGATACATTTACCATAATTTATATTACGTGTGGTTTAATTTATCATCCAATCCACTTTTTAAAGATTAGGAAATCACTTTGTAAGTTATTTGCATATATGCACATCAAACTTCTTTTTGCTAAATTCTCCACTAATTTCCAATGGCATACAATTTCGGATCCATATTATACACCTTTTATACAAACAACTTAGAAAAGTTGCTCAACCTGTACAAATAAAGTTTATACTATATTGTTTCATGCAGAAATTTGAACAATACCCTTCGTCCCATGGATATTACATATTCTGAGTGTGGAGCGGAACAGATTTCTTTACCGTTAAAATATATGAATCCATCAATGGAATGTTACCTTAAATGAAAATCTTAACTCCATGTTAGTTATTTAGGACTAAAATCTAAATCCAGACACATTATGCTTTGGCTTTAATTCTTCCCAAGTCCAGCAAGTGAGTTACATAGAATTTATATTTTTACTTTACATGTCCAATGGATATTTCCGACAGATATTTTACAAATTTTTTATCTGCATCCTTCTTATTCAACTAATACCTGAGGAGTCATTGCTCTCATTTGATCAAGAAGTGAGATCAGTTCAAACCAAGGTAATTTTACTTGATTCGTACACCAACTTGGTTTTTGATTGCTGCACCATGTTGCGGCTGATGTAAAATATTTTCATTTATAGAAGTAATGGTCAGGCATTTTTAATAGTTACAAACTTTATATCGGTAGTATCCTAACAAACTGAATGTATGTGGAGCAAGCAGGAGAGTGCGTGTTGTAATTTAAGTTATTGACATCTTTTTATACTTATGCAAGGCTCTTGAGCTTCAGCTTCCAAGAAAGAAAGTGATACAAGCTCGAGAATATTAGAATGGTTTGCATGGCCAAAAGTTTCAGATTGTACCATAAGATAATTTCCGTATGTTTTCACTTTTCACAATTATAAAGGTAAGTAAGAGCTAAATTAGTTATATAAATATTTTTTCACTCCACCTAGCATTCCTTTATTCAGTCCTATCCTGCAAGCAATATTGTGTCTTAGTCCTGATCTATTGAGGGTTGTGTAAAAGATTGGTTTTCAATCTTCTTGCATTGGTTACAAGCTACATCTTTTTTCTTCATGGGACATGTTTTGAGTCTAGACAAAAACTCTATTTTTCATTGGAAAACATTGGAGTTGAATTACTTACATTAGCTAAACAATATTATGAAATATATTTCAGTGAAGCTTTAAAGATTACAATTGAATGGTTCTGAGAAATGCTCTGTTGTTTTACTTAGGTCTGAAGTGCCGAATATTGAAGGCATATGCCCACTTCAGCTTAGTGAGATTTTTTCCTTCCAATGCAAGAACTAAAAGCATGGTGCTTTATTATTACTATTGTACTCTGCTTGGAATATTGGTTTCCATAAATGTTTCGATTTTCTTTGATTATGAGAAAGCATTTTTCACGTTTAGCTTCCTTTTTCTATTGCCTCTCCCTTCATTTGCAAATGTATCTTCCAAAAAAAGTTATTTTCCGTTTTAATTTATTCCAGACAGGCAGTATGTTCTTCAATTCAAACAACATTTTTGATTCCTACTTTCTATCCCAATCCTTATAAACTCTATGTTTCATTTCCGAATGCCCCATTTTTGAGCTGTTGCGACTTCATCTTATGAGCAATTTGATTTCCATTTTAGTTTGATTCATCATGGCAGTATGTTATTCAACTAAGAGAGCATTTCTATTTTATATTTTCTAACTTGATTCTCATAAACTCTTTATTTCATTCCCAAATATCCATTTTTAAATTGTGTAGAAAACCTAACCCTGAACAAAACATTAGTAAAGTTTTCTTAAATATCAAGTGGTTGTTCAATTTAATTTTTAATAAGGAACACCCTTTCTCCTCTAAGCAACCAATTAAATAGAGTCCCATGAATCCGGAACTAGGTGGTGGAAAGGAAACTATATATTTTTGATTTGTTAGCTTTCTTTCCATATTTTGCAAATAATCAAATTTAATCGCCTTGAAGTCATTGAAGCAATGTTTCTGTTAGCTCAAAATGGTGGTACTATGAGCAATAATAAGTATTAATGATATATAACGTTTACTTTAGTATTATTACTTTAACATGGATAATTGATAATTTTGTAAATGGATAACCTTTTAAACTGATTAGTAGTTATATAGGAAGGTTATATGCATTCAACATTTCAACTACATTTTGCAAGTTCATTATATATGGGGGGGGGGGGGGGGGGGTGTATATATATATATACATATATATATACCGATTGGTTTTATTCCATATTTAAATATCTGAAGCTGTTACAGGGACAAAAGGATTTCTAGGTCAATATTCAACGGCATACTAGATGATGCTTTGTGAGAATGATCAAATGCCTTAAAATGGTAAGTAACTGTTTAAGGAGTTATTTCTTTTTTCCCTTAAAAATACAACAAATCTGAAAAGTTCGTTGTTATGATTTTAGGTCATGTCAATCAAGAAACATCTTTGGAGTCAATATAAGTATCGGTAGAATGAGTTTTGAAGCTCATTTCACATTACTATGGAAGAAAAATAATAGATTAGCTAGCAAACAAGACATTGCTTGCAGAATTCAACAATTTGTTTTTCATTTTCTTTCCTAAGAAACTAGAAGTATGAAACAGAGCGGACAACATAGACATATTTTCTTTGCATGACATGAAAATGGCATCTATCATATTTGCATCCAAAACTTATTTCAATATCTAATTGCGCTTTTAAGGGAAATTTGAGCAAGTTTAAGAATTCATGGAATTTTTTCTAGGTATATGGAATTATATTACAGATAGAAAGAAAAATAGAACTAGATAGTTTGATGTTTTTTACTATTACTTTTTTTTTTACAATGGTTAAAAAAACATCTAATCTGCTGTATGTATTGCTACATGTCATTTAGTAGAATTTTGTTAAAGTAGTTTAATTTGAGGTGGAATTTCCCGCAGAATTTTAGTGATCTTACTGTCATATTAATTTAATTTTCTTTTACCCTTGCAATGAAGCTTTTAACATGGTAATGGCATGATGTTGCTCTGCATGTTGTCTCCATTAATGTGTTAATGGAGTTGGCTTTGTTGTCAGCAAACTGCATTTTTAATCATTTCATGATGTTTTTCACAGCTTTCAGGCGACTTTCTACTTTTGAATATATTGTTGCAGTTAAGCATCTTTAAATTTTTAGTCTTTCTTATTGATTTAATGGATTTGAACTTTTATTATATACATTGGTAAGATTGCTTAGAAAATAGGAATCGTCGCTGATCAGTGAATGCTTTTTGGTGTAGGTCATCCAATGTCAGATCAACTTTTGTTATTCAGTACGGAGAAGCTGGATTCACTGCAGATGATTAGCTAAATATCATGTATACATAATGTATTATATTTTATCAAACGGGTATGTGGGCTATTGTTAAATCTGTTTTAATCAAACTTTGATGTTAATTGTATACTAATCGAGTTTTGATGAGGGCTGCTGCTCATAGAAATGGCCAGTTCTAACTTATTTAGTTTAATGGAATGGTTGATATTTTACTACAGCATCTGCGTTTGGTTTTTGGATGACTTTTCATTCGTTTCCAATTAGTATATTTTTTCTTCAATATAATTTCAGTTATCTAAGTAAAAAGGTAACTTTATTACTATTATTTATTGAACATAATTTCTATTGTTATAAGTTCCATGCTATCTTAAAACCGTACGTCTGTGGGCCATCAGTTTTATCTTTTTTTTTTAAGTAAACTATTAAATTAAAATTGCTAGGTGTTTTAATTCCAAATGTTAATAACACTCAAACTTTTATTTTTTTTATTTCGATTGAGTTCCACAAAAAGGATACAAGTTGCAAGATAGTTAAAATAGTCCATGATTTATTTATTTTCTTCAAATATCTGAAAAAGAGCAGGAGAACTAGCAATTTATTTTATACTTTAAGTGTAGTTTAACGTAGTTTTGAGTTTACTTAATTAAATTTATTAACATTATTTGTTAATAGTGTTTAATAAATAGCTACAAAAAAAATTACAATTCAAGATTATATATTTTCTCTTTCATATCACAACAATTCAATGACTACACTATTAAATTAATTATTTGATGAATCATGTATGCATAGCATAGGTTCGCACTCTATACTTAGCTATGCAAAGATTTTTCTTTTTTTGAATGACAAACAATTTTTAGGGATTGAGTAGGCTATTGAAGTTAGTTCTTTTTCACATCTACACATAAATACAATTAATTTTACCATGTCCGTGTGCGAAGCACGGGTGTGCACTTGTTCAAAAGATGATAACTGCACTACGTATGCTAGCATATGGAGGACCGATTGACGCTCAAGATGAAGTTGCGGAAAACACAGTGTTATAGTGTTTGGACCATTTTTGCCAAGCTATCATAGACATTTACAGCGACTAGTACTTACGTAGACCAAACGAGGCCGATCTAGCAATGTTAATGAATATGCATGGTAGTAGAGGATGATCTGAAATGCTAGGTAGTTCAGAATGCATGCATTGGGAGTGGAAGAAATTTCTGAAGGCATATGTTGTAGCTTATCAGGGTAAGTCTCGTGCGTCAACTATTATTTTTGAAGTTGTAGCGTCGTATGACTTATCAATATGGCATGCATTTTTCGGAATGCCCGGTTCGAACAATGATCTAAACATAGTTGAACATTCAACGTTGTTTTATGATTTAACAAACGGTAGATCGACCCTTGTACTTTTACTTTATAGGGTAACACGTACGATCATGAATATTATCTAGGCACCGATGTATATTCGAAATGGTGTACCATTGTTAAAACAATTCCAAACCCATAAAACAATAAACTATCAAGGTTTGCGGCAATGCAAGAAGGACAAAAAGTATGTTGAAAGAGCGTTTGGTGTTCTTCAATCCAGATTTGCCATAGTAACCCATGCAGACTTTGGTCAACTGTTAAAATGATTAAGATAATGTACACTTGTGTTGTTTTACGTAATATGATTATAGAGGATGAAAGAGACATGAAATATAATTACATTTACGAGAAAGCTACTGCACCACCTGTTGTTTGGCGCGACGCCGACAATATGATTGAAATCGAACTAAAGCTTGAGTTTCATGTAGCAAATCGAAGGCTCTAAAATGATCTAAACAACCATCTTTGGAGCTTTGTTGGAAGTCAATGAAACTATGTATCCGTCGCTACTGTTGCTTCCACTGTTTAATTTGAACAAACGTCTGATATTAAGCGTTTGTTCAACAACCGCTTTATTTAGTCGTTTGTTGAACAACCGCTTGATTTTAGGCGTTTGTTCAACAAACGCTTGTTTAGTTTGTAGATTCCCAAATTGAAACCCCAAACTATGGGATATTCTGAAACTCCATTACGGCATCTTTTGGATGTAGATTTTACAAAATAGAAAATCTACACTCCTTTGGAGATGCTTTAATTCTACAATTATATAAAAAAATAGTTATTTGTCTTCTTTTCCTAGCGTCAGTGCAACTCATTTGCCTTTGCAAAATTGCATATCATGTTTAGTGTGATTTCCAGTATAGCAGTTCATTTGTACTAATAAAGTAATTATTTGAAGAAACTGTAGGTTATAATTCAAATGGACCGATTAGCTGATTTTGCAAGAAAAACTCTAAAACTAGTGTAACGTCCAATGACATGCAAATCAATTAAACAACCGTAATGATCAAACATAATCAGAGTACTAAGAATTTCATGTATGACTTATAGAATCTGCTACATTCCAGACATAACAAAGGAGGAAAAAAAAAAAAAAAGCAGATGAAATCAATGAATATATTTTTACCTCTTGAACTTGAATGCATAACGTTGCAAAGTTGGAAAACTCAAAATACAATCAACAAACAAACAAATATAAACACGAACGTCGAACGCACCTGTAATTAATTACACGAAAAATTCTTTTCACAATTTCCCCCTATACCGCAAAATACTCGAAAATATCTGAAAATTAACCTGGGAATCAGTCAATATGCATGCCTCCTCGCATTGTGCACTGCTATAAGAAGAGGAGCAGTTAACTCAACAACTCTGAGCCGCCATTAACAACTAGTCCCTTCCCTTCCCTTCCCAATGGCTTCCTCAGCGAGCAGCAAAGCCAGTGACGATCAGATCTCTATTGCCGTTGGCCATCCAGTCCTTCAAAATCACCCTCCTATTCCTATCCTCCCCAATAAACATGAGGAACCCCCTGCGCCCACCTGGTGCGAGTATTATTGCCTTCCGGGGGTTTTGATCTTTTTCCCAGCAGTATTTTTTGTAGGAATCATAATTCAATCGAGGATGCCACCTACTCCCCTCCCCAAATTCTCTGTTTCAAGCCTTTCCGCAAACTTCATCAACGCCACATCTTCCTACCAAATCGCCGTCGATATCACAATTAGAAAACCCGATTCCGATTCAACCAAAACCATCTCCTACGATAACATCGTCGCCTCCTTATACTACGACGACAACTTTACACGTAATACCACGCTATTTCCATTTAAGCAACAAGAGCAAAGAAATTCCGTGGCGGTCATCAAAGCAAAGTTCACGGTGGATCCGAACATCAACGTCGGCTTTGTGGGTGTCTTCGACGTTAGGGTTTCCGTGGATGCTACGGTCAACGATCGCAAGAAGAGTAGAAAATTGGATGTGTTTTGCGAGGATATTCGGGTGGAATCTGGATCCATGGCTGGGTCTATGAAAGATTGTAGCGTGGAAGGATCATTCGACGATAAGTTATAAAATAAACTCGTATGAGATGATGGATGCTTCGCGTACGGAAAGTTTATTTTTTTTAAATTATATTTGTTTGCTTTAGCTGCAGTTTCACAGTTTCATAGATTGTCTGTGATCGACAGAAGGATGATGTTAGTCATATGTGTGTATTAGATTAGAATTTGGTATCTATTTCGAAGTAACTAGCTTGTGATAAATTGTAGCTATTAAGTTCGATATTTATCTTTTCTTCAAACAGTACTAGGAATATATAAATTTCACCTTATATCAAAGGCAGTGTTGTAATTATCATAATGCTATGAACACATTACACATAAAAAGAGCTTCACTCAATCTAACATGACCAATTGGTATACAGCTTAAATTTTCATACAAAATCTAATGTGGTTACTGACCAATTGATAACAAATGAGTGTTAACACCAAAATGACTAATAAAAAGTAAGAAAAAACCTATAATGAAGGAATGTCAGAAACAACGAACTTTTGGTTCATCCGGCTTCTTCAAGGACGATATAGGACCTATTTCGACCTACTTCCGCTTTGGGTTGCTCACTTCCAGACCAAAGCACGTCGAAAGTTTATGCTGTCGATTGATAAAGCAGTTCTTATTACGCCTTCGTTCCTATTGTCGAGAAGGAACCAGGGCTAAGACTTTAAGGCGAGAGAAAAGGTCAAACCGCATCAATAAATCTGACCCTTAAAGATCCATATTCAAGATCAATTCTTTTTTATAATGTGAATATTTTAATAATGGATTGGGACATGATCTATGGCGAGTTTGCATGACAAACTAATCTTTCTTACAAATTACTCTTCCATTTATATGCTCGGTGCCCAAACTGTCGAATCAAAGAATGAAGTTTTTTTTTTTTTTTTTTGAAATTTTCTAAAAACCTTTGAAATGAAATTAAAAAATTATATAGTTGAATAACATAAAATATATAAAATCTCAGCTGCCACCAGTAACGAAAACATATATTTACATTACTCGAGCAATAATAATAAATATACAAGGTCTAATTTCATTAATTTGAAAATAAGGTGTGAATAAAAAATTGTTATAATGTATATTATAACATAAGGTGTGAATAGAAATTGTTATAATGTATATTATGATAATATAAAATATCTAATTTTAAGATAATTGAAAGAGGCAGTTTGGCTCAGGTCCAGTTTAAGTTTCAAATTACAAGAAAAAACTTCCTATTTAAAAACTTTATAAATTAGGATCCAGTTTTTCGAAAATCATCAAAAAAACAACAACAAAAATAAAAATTTGTCAAACTTCAAAATTTAATCCAACACATAATCATACTCAAATTCATGCAAGAAAACTAACAAAATGATTTAAAAACAAAAAGATAAAAAATATTCACATAACCGCGAATTTCATCAATTTTTCATAAAATTGCATATATCGCAGCAATTGTTTCAAAAACTTGCAATTTTTCACGCAATTTTTTTTCTAATTTGCTTGAAAACTTTAAATTCAAAACCTACACTTATTTATATATCGAAGTATTGCTAAAAAAATCATCAAAAAAATTATTAAAACTGCATACAAATGAAATTTTATTCATCTGCGGTAAAATGCTTAAAAAAATGCAACAATTTGCAGAGATATGTGCAACTTTTCCACATAGTACACTATATTATAAAAGAGTTGCAGATATGTCTGCAATTATTTATAATAATAGCAGACATTGCTGCAGCTATTTTTCCTTCTTTTAATACATGTTGCTTACTGTGTGAATAATTGCAGAAATATTTATAGTTATTCACAAAAATTGCTGATATTTCAGCAAATTTTTTTTGCAGAATCCTACCATGAATATTTACAATTTTTTTTATACAACAGCGCAAAAAACACGAAAGTATGATGCTAAAATAGGGACCCAATTGAAATGAAACTTTACACAGGGAGTCACTTCCATTCAAGTTTCAAATTAAGGATGTCTCCCTAATTTTCACTAATTGAAATATACATAATTTGAATGGTCTCGGCATATTCTGACGTCATTTCGAAGGATTTATAGTTTGTGTTCTATAAATAAATGGTGTTATAAATGGCGTCGAAAAATTCTGACGCCATCTCGACGACTTTAATTTGATTTATGACTTTTCGACGCCTTTTAGGCATCACAATAACATTGGAAAATTTCATAGCTATTTCGGCCATATTTTAGTAGTGTTAAACTTGCTGATCAATTCATCAAAAAATCATCAATATCTCCAACAAACACATTGAAAATTTTACGAAACACAGCACTAACATCGAGAAGGACCAAGGGATTAATACCAATCCTCCTATAGGGAGTGGAACCATCCCAAAGGATTACTCTTACATGATCAGTTTTTTGAAAGGTTTAGGTCTTGATCTCGAGGTCCTATATGCGGATTTTCAGTTGGGTATTTGTGCAACTTCTCCGATAAATACAAGTGGGTGACTCATTATATTGTATCTTTTCTTCTCTTCTTCCTGTACTCTGTCATTTTATTATCTCATGGATTCAAATCATCGCGACCGTAATCTACAAGTTATATAAAAGAAAACCTTTTGGAATAGACATAGGCTAGAGCATACTGAACCATTATAAAAACTAAGAGTTCATTTCAACAAGTTTTAAATTTTTGTTATTTAGTTTTATATCTCTAGTCTCTGCTTCTTTGGGTTTTGTATCATTTTTTGTGCAAACACATACCAGGTCCTCTTGTCTTTCATCATGAATCCAAATTGTTATTTACTTATAAGCATGATGATAATACATTATTTATGTGTGTTGTATGGCTCATTCATATAGTTCTCAAGCATTTTCTATGAGAAAGTTCTTGTTCTTGTATCGACAGTAAGTTTTGAATTTTATTTACATAAAAAACTTTATATTATCTTTGATTTTTTGTGATTTAATACTTCACTGTTTCTTTATATTCAATATAAATATAATTATATTTATCTTTTATCTTTTACATTTATCTTGTCATATTCATATTTAGTCATTTTATAGTATGGAATAAAAAATTAAAGTTATATATATATATATATATATATATATATTATCTCTTATGGTTTGAGAATTTAAAGATTACCAACTTTTAGTATTTCAGTAAAAAAAAGTTTATTTACTCCAAAAAAAAAGGAAAAAAAACCATAAATAAGTACATTAAACTAAGTTCATTAAACTAAAAGTTTACCATGTGTATACTCTAAGATAAGTTATTTATGTGGTGCTTGCGGACCGGACTAAGTACACCAGGAAGGGTTTTATGACTTCGGTCGGTTTCTCTCCTGAACAAATTCCAAAATAATAATAATAATTCCTAAACTAGTGAGGTGTGTCAATCAATTCATACAAAGAATCGTAACATTTGCCATCAAACTTAGCCAAACAAAACAAACGATTGACGAAGAAAGCTGAAAAAAAATACTTAAATTTTTGGATTTGGGTGAGAAATAAGGAGGAGAGAGGCAGAATATTGGGGATGGAGGGGAACCGAACGTTGGCGATTCATCAATTCGCGTTGGACGACGTCCGATGCGTCTAGCGCAAACAATGACCTTCCGACGATTTATTTTGAATGGTCAGTTAAGCGAGGTCCGCGCCTGACGCGTCGGACGTGCACGCTAATGTTAACTGGTCAAGTTAAAAAACGAACGCCGTCTTAGTCATTTTATTTAAAAAATGGTATGAAATGGAAAATCTGAAGTTGTAAGTATCATTTTTTATGGTTTGAGAATTCAAAGATTATCAAGTTCTAATATTCCATTAAACTAAGATTATTAATTGTCAAAATATAATTTAAGGTGTATCCGCCTTGCTTAACACATGCTACACCAGTTTAAGTGCTCATACCAGTCTCATCAAAAAACATATATCTTGCATATATAACAAACATATATCTTGCATATATATGTTTGGCACTTATGCTATGCACATTTTATTTCACTTTGGCAACATCTATCAAAAGACAAGGAAAAAAAAAATAAGCAGATCAAATCAACGGATATGTTTTCGCCTCTTGAACTTGAATACATAGCGTTGCAAAGTTGGAAAATTCAAAATACAATCAACAAACAAATAAATATAAACGAATACACCTGTAGTTAATTATACGAAATATTCTTCTCACAGTTCCCCTTATACCGCAAAATACTTGAGAATATCTGGAAATAAACCTGGGAATCAGTCAATATGCCTGCCTCCTCGCATTGTGCACTGTTACAAGAAGACCAGTTAACAACTCTGAGCCACCGTTAACAATTAGTCCCATCCCTCCCCAATGACTTCCTCAGCGAGCAGCAAAGCCATTGACGATCAGATCTCTATTGCCATCGGCCATCCACTCCTTCAAAATCAGCAACCTATCCCCCGCAAAAAACATGAGGGACTCCCTACGCCTGAATCCTGGGGCGAATATTGTTGCTCTGTGGGGACTTTGATCTTTTTCGCAGTAGTATTTTTTGTAGCGATCACAATTCAATCGAGGATGCCACCTACTCCCCTCCCCAGATTCTCAGTTTCAAGCCTTACCACAAGCTTCATCAACGCTACATCTTCCTACCAAATCGATATCGCAATCAGAAAACCCGATTCCGATTCAACCAAAACGATCTCCTACGACAACATCGTCGCTTCTCTGTACTACGAGGACAACTTTATAGGTACGACCAAGCTGTTTCCATTTAAGCAGCAAGAGGAAAGAAATTCCGTGGCGGTCGTCAAAGCAAAGTTCGCGGTGGGTCCGAAGATCGACGTCAGTACTGTAGGTGTCTTCGACGTTATGGTTTCCGTGGATGCTATGGTCAACGATGGCGAGAGAAGTAGAAAATTGGATGTGTTATGTGAGGATATTCGAGTGGAATCTGGATCGATGGCCGGGCCTATGAAAGATTGTATCGTGGAAGGATCATTCGACGATAGGATAAACTAGTATGAGAATGAGATGGAAGCTTCGCCTACGGAAACTTTTTTAATTGTATTTGTTTGCTTTATTTCGTAGATTGTTTGTGATGGACAGTTGATAATTTTAGTCATATATGCGTATTAGAAATTTAGAATAAGCTTTTAAGTTAGATTTTTATCTTTTCTTCAAACATTACTAGGAATATATAAATTTAACGTTATATCAAAAGTAGTGGTGCAATTATCATAATGCTTATGAACATATGACACATAAAAAGAGTTTCACTCCGCCAACATGACCAATTGGTATACAATTTCAATTTACATATGAAAATCTATCGTGGTTGTTGACCAATTGATAACAAATAGGTGTTAGCACCAAAATGGCTAATGGAAACTAAGAACAAAGCTACAGTGAAGAGATGTCGGAACAAGGCACTTTTGGTTCATTTGACACGTTGCTCACTTCAAGACCAAACCATGTCAAAAGTTTATGCTGTGAACTGATAAAACAGGCTTCCGTACTTACTCTTGAGAAAGCACGGAAGAAGGGGTCAACCCGCATCAATAAATATGACCCTAGAAATCCATATCCAAATCTTATTTTTTTTTCATTTGTCTACGAAGTCCTAAGCTGTAAACCCTGATTCAACAATTAGTAATTTGAAGATTTTGAGAATTAATAATTCCAAGTCTAGTTATTAATAAAGATGGATTTATCATCAATTAAGGTAATGTAAAGATAATTGTCAAATTATTATATTTTAACTTTGCAAGTTTGAGCCCTAGATATTACGAAAGATACCAACTAGTTAAGTCACTATAAGTACAACCGAGAGAGATGAATGAATGGGATAACATAACCAAAACCCATCCAAGGTACCTAGTTTCAAGACTATCTATGATCTGAAGCTCATCAAAGGTTATCCAAGGTATCTATAACCTCTAAACTTATTCGATAACATCCTAATAACTGATTCAATTGGAGATGTTAAGCGCAACGAAAGAATATATTGTGGTATAGGACCCGATACCCCAAGTTTTGACCAAAAGCCTTTATAAAGGGAATGGGTCTAGTTTTCACCTTCGAAAGCCATCTACTCGACTCTAATCTATATGGATAATCATCCTAGTGATGCAAAGACCCTAGTTTGATAATTTTAAGAGGGTTCGGCGAAGAACTATCATCGCGACAGCTATAAGATTGAGAGAATAGGATAATCCAATGACAACAAAAGGCTCTCGTCGGAACCATCAAGATCAAACCAACATGAATCTATAATTGGCTTCACAGCACCTTCAAAATTAATGGAATTTCAAAGAAAAAGTTTCAAATATCTAACTATTATCTTGGTTTTAACATGGATAAGATTTCGGGAAGTATCGAAGGCAAGCTTCAGAATTCAAAGGGATTTTTTATGTTGGAAATTCATCTAAAACAACATGAATAGAACTACCTAACTTTAATGAATACTTTAACTGTTGTATATAATGGTGTTGTATACACAACTATATGATTTTTGTTTGATGATAGCAACCAAATATATTTTTATTATAAATGTGTTTGTTGCTGTACTGTTTCATATATTTATCACAGACTGGAATATAATATTTATATTTAAATAAAAATACGATTGTACAGAAATTCAAATATTCACACAGTATTTTATTTAAATATAATATTTTATTTCAATATTTAACAGTACAGATTTACAACTCCACTATTTGCTCAACATTGTAATTCACTGAAATAAAATTCTTTCATATACAATTTCTTTTGTTACACATCTCATCAATACATCACTCAGGCTATACATCTCATATATATACACACAAAATCACTCAATACATTTTCGTATATACATTTGTTCACTGTTATACACACTGACACTGCAATATACTTGTCTTCTGTCTTTTATCTTCTGTCTTCACAGCTTACAAGTCAGTCCAGTCTTCATACCCGTCATACACAGTACACTGCAATAGAAATAATACTGAACACATGCAAATATAATTTTTAATTTTAAAAGTTTTATTTGCCTCAGTTTTCTGGTGTGTTTCTCATCATTTTTCATGACTTGATCTGATCTGTGTCTAGCTAGTTTGTATATGAACAGGGACAGAAAATATTGTCTGATGGCTGCATATACACACGTGTATATTTATACACATGTGCACTGCCAGGCCAATCAGGGAGCAACTGAGGAGTAGCCACGTGGACCATCTCGACTCAGTGCTCAAATGCAAATCAGTGTGCAAATGTCAACTCAAACCAAAGTGGTCGAGCAAAAAGCTCAAAGCAAACATTCAAAGTGAAAATCAAATATGTATTCAAACAGCCCAAATGGTCGAGCAGAACAAGCATGCTCAAGAACAACAAAGCTGGTCATGTATCATGCACAAGCTAACTCAAAATATGGACAGAATGGTGAATCTAAATATGGTGAAAGTGCAAGACTCGTGTACTATTTGCATACTCAACAACAACATTACAAGCAGCATGGGAAAATTTCACACAGCAATCAATATACAAGAAAACAGTTCAGTTCTATGTGATGATTGTAACAACCCGTATTTTTGAATAACGTGTTATAACATAAATGGAGGCAGAATTAAACTGTAAAATTTGAATCAAGGGAAACGGGCTGTGCCATTGCGTTCGTCTCAGAAAAATACGCGAAATAGAGTCCGAGTTTTCGAAAATCGGAGTCCGTATGACCAAGATATGGCCTCGCGAAGTTTCACGAAAAATTCACAAATTAAAGTATACTTAAGTGAAATGGGTTGCGCAGAGAAATATATATATATTGATATATATATATATATATAATTGAAAATTAAATAAATAAATATGCAAAAATGTTCAAAACAGCGAATTGAGAGAGGGGAATAACCGAACCGGCCGATTTTTGAGGTCGACCCGAGCTCGCTGGGTCGACTAGGGGTTAATCCAGGGTGTTTGGCTGTCAACCCGTGGGCCGATTCGCTCAAATGCAGATTTTGCATTTGAATGGTTCTCATGGTTCAGCTTTAATCTAAAGGCCCTAGATGGTTCCTACACTTGACTTCTTCCCCAAGACATGCTTTGATGGCTTGGATTGAATCTAGGGTTAATCCTATGACTAATACTATCCTAATCCTCTATAAAAAGACCCCAAACCTAGCCTAAATCACCATTATTCAATCCTACAACTAAACTATGTCAAATTTGTTCCTCTCATGGCCTCCACTCTCATGCTAAAATTTCTAAGTTAATTTCTATGAGAGATTTTGAGTTCATACAAGTGTTTTCAAACTTGTATGAGTGTTCTTAGCTTGCATTCAAGTCAAGTTGCAACATTTCTATTTCAAAGCAAAGGTTTTTATTGAATTGGCTCAAGGGTTTTCATTTGGAGCTTGCATATTTGGGTTTTTGGTGCTTGCATAAGGGCTTCGTCTCAATCTTTATAATAAATATTTATTTGTGTCTTCATAGCATTGTAAGCCCTTTTCTACTTTCTTTCGTTGAACTCTAAAGTTAAATGAATGATGCAAGTTTGGGGTTGATCATTATATGCAAGTTTGGTTGATCATTATATGCAAGTTTGGTTGGTCATTATATGCAAGTTTGGTTGATCATTATATGCAAGTTTGGTTGGTCATTATATGCAAGTTTGGTTGATCATTATATGCAAGTTTGGTTGATCATTATATGCAAGTTTGGATGATCATTATGCAAGTTGGTTTAATCATTATGTATGACACATTTTGCTATGTTATGCAAGTTTGGGTTGATCATGTTATCATGTTATGCAAGTTAAACTTGAGGTTTTGAGCATAAAGCTCCAAGCTTTATATTAAAGGTTGCATTTTGGCAACATGAAAGTTATCGTATCCCTTATGATAACTTGCATGTGAGGCAAAATGCGAACTTCTAGCAACTTCTACATGTTATTTATCACCATGTATCACTCATATGCTAAGTTTGGTTTTATGCATGCTTTTGAAGCCTAATAATGCAATATGCAAGTATATGAACATATGTACATTTCATATGCCACCATGTTAAACTTGTGGCTTCAACACCTATATGTCAAGGTTATGCCAAGTTCCCTATTTTATCCTTTATGCGTTGTTGCGATTATGTAAACGATGGGATTACGTTGGGGTTGGGTAACATAATGACATGAACATGATTTTTATAACATGACGTGATATGTTAACTTGTAATTATGTTTTGGAAACATAATGGACATGACACTTAGAAAATATGAGTGTAGCCAACTCGAGGTTGGGTTGAGTTTGTAGCATAAATCTACCCGGACCCGCCCGGCTTAACTAGTGGCTACAAACAATAGGACCCAATGTGAGAAGTTGGTCATGTTGTGCTCGAACCCAAGGTTAGACCTAGTTGTGGTGTAAAGCTACCCGGACCCGCCCGGCTTAACTAGTAACCACAACAAAGTCTAATGTGAGAGGTTAAAGCGCATTAAGTTAATTAATGCCTCCTGATTAGGGTTAAGTCATGGTCCACTTAATACTTAACCAATTTGGGCTTGATGGGTTAATCGAGGTTAAGTCAGGAGCCTTGGGTACTCTTAACTGATTTAATCCACGTTTGGATCGGGTTAACCACATTTAACCCGTTAAGAAACCCTAGTTGCGTGGTCCTTTTCAGCAATAACCTTCTAGGTAGTATCATAAGACCCTAGGACTAGGCTAGGGTGGGGCACGATTACTGGGCTGATTGTAAGAGACCAAAAGAGACGGCTGAATGATGCCCCGGTTGTTCAGGCGGACCATGGTCGTGCACATCAAGTCCGGAGTTGAACACAGGCAACGGTAGGTTTGGACTGTGCATCATGGTATGGTGTCAGAGGGTTACACCATAGGGCCTGATACACCCTAGGGTGGACCCTGCACAGTCAACTACATTACATGATTAAGGCGTATGACACCGACACTTGACGAGTTAGGCTTATAGGGAGCCGATCGACTAGACCGAGTAGTTGGACCTTGATTTAGGTCATCTCATGATGTTGGGCCAAGCTTGGGCCAAGGGATCAATTCTTGTTTTTACTTGACATGTTAGAATGCTAGTACACCCGTGGTGCAAAACTTAACCTTAATTATGCGATGACATCTTTATCTATCTTGTTAGTTAATCATCATGCCAGTATGTTGTTATCCTTATGTTCATCTCAGCTTCTCATGCCAGTTAACTTTACTAGTTCATAGACAGATAGTAGTAGGGCTTACTAGTCTTTTTGACTGACCTGTTTTCTTTCGCCTCTTTTCTTCCGTTTCCCCCCCTCAGGTTCTCAGGGTGGGAACATTGGAGCTTAGCTTGGATCTTTCTAGCTTGCTTACTGGATTTGCTCATGTACGGGTTTGGACATTGAGCTAGCTATGGTTTATCACTTCACTTTGGGGATAGTACTTTATGTATTTCAGTTTTTCAGTTTATGTTTTTATCTAGACTTTGTTTGTTGGAAAATAATGACTAAGTACTTTATTGTAACTTAACTGTGGTTTTGGAAATGCAAGTTTTATCCGCTGCTTTAGTACTCTGTTTTACTTATATGTTCTGTCTTGTGATATCTGCATGCATGTTTACCTTGTTTAAACGCCCCTCCAAAGCTAGTGTCCTTGCAAGAGTGGCACTGGCGGAGGTGGGGTGTTACATTTGGTATCAGAGCATAAGGTTTACAAGATATGAGCAAAAGTGTTTTTGAAACTTACCTTTTGAAAAACTATTTTCAAAACCAATTAAGTATTTTCCAAAGAAAAGTCTAGTATTTTAAAAGGCTATTCCCCAAAAGCCATAGCACTATCCTTCGTTTCTTCGTTCTGAATCTATCTTTTCTTCGTTTCAGTATGGCCGATCTTAACCTTCCCGAGGGAGTGACCATTCCCGGATGGTTCAGGAGGTACTTGGAAGCTAGGGCCAACGATGCGGGCCCAGCGACTACCCCCACCGTAACTGAAGTTCCTCCTCCTCCTCCTCAGAATCCACAAGAGGATTTCGCAAAAGTTTGCAAGGACTTTAGGGCGAGGGGTGGTAAGAACTTTATCGGAACGGAGACTTCCGTGGAGGCAAGGAACTGGTTAAAGGAAACTGAGGACCTCTTTGCTATCTTTAATGTGGAAGATCGTAGGAAAGTTCTGTTGGCGGTATGGCCATTAAAAGGGGAAGCTGCTTATTGGTGGGTAGTCACCACCACTACTAGACCAATTGAGACTTGGGATGACTTTAGGAGAAGGTTTGGACTAAGGTTTTTATCATCAGCAGAAGAGAACCTTCAGCTAGAGAGGTTCCTATCACTAAAGCAAGGGGACATGACCGTTAGAGAATACGTGGATAAGTTTAATCAACTTGCTCAGTTCGGTCTAGAATGGGTTAACACCGCTCAAAAGAAGGCCCTACGCTTTGCTCTAGGATTGAATGAGCCATTGCGTGGTTTGGCCATATCTCATATACCCCTGGGGGCGACCTTCGAGGGTTTGGTGAATATGGCCCTACTTCAAGAGGAAGATAAGAGTGGCAAGAAGGAGGTCAAGGCAAATGAGTCCCAAGGCAAGAAGGAAGATACCGAGAAAAGAGATAAGAACAACAACAAGGCAAGAAAGACAAGAAAGTGCAACTTCTGTAGGATCACTGGGCACATAGCCAAGGATTGCAGGAAGAAGAAGAGGAAGTTAGGCAAGTGTTTTCATTGCGGAGAATCTGGACATTTTAGCAAGGATTGTCCCAAGAAGCATGGACAAGGGCAAGGACAAACTAAGCAAGTAGGACCCTCTGGAGGGCAATTGCAGGCTCTCCTCGCTCTTCCAGCTTTTGATCGAGGTAGAGTTTTTATAGAAATTCATGTTTACATTTCTGATTTTCCTGTTCGCACCTTATTTGATTCTGGCGCATCGCATAGTTTTATCTCTTCTGATATTGTTGAAAGTTTGCACCTAAGTACTAGCTTAGTTGAGGATCCCGTTTGTGTTTCAAATCCAATTGGGGGTTCCGCCCATCTATCTATGATTTGTGTGGATTTGAAGATTTCTATCTTGACTGTTGAATTCGTGTGTAATGCTTATGTTCTCGGATTCACGGGATATGGGTTGATCTTGGGCATGGATTGGTTGTCCAGTTATGTAGCCATCCTCGATTGTGAGCATAGGGTGGAGAGGCTCATGACTCGCCTCGGTAACACCCTAGAAATTTCTTGTAACCCTAGAGGTCCCGTCATGTTATGTTATCTTGAATCTCTCGACTCGTCCATCGATGATCTGCAATCTGTAAGGGTGGTCCGAGACTATCCCGATGTCTTTGAAGAAGTTAAGGGGTTACCCCCTAAACGAGAGATAGATTTCCGCATTTATCTAGTTGATAATGCCAAGCCAGTATCATTGCCCGTTAGGCACATGGCCCCTCGTGAAAGAAGGGAGCTCAGTAAGCAAATCAAGGAGCTGCTTGAGAAGGATTTTATTAGACGAAGCATTTCCGAATGGGGTGCTCCGGTGGTATTCGCTACTAAGGCGGATGGTTCGCTTCGTCTATGTGTTGATTATCGAGAGTTGAACAAGCTGACAAAGAAGAATAGGCACCCGTTACCGAGGATTGATGATCTCTTTGATCAGCTGGATGGTGCTTCCGTTTTCTCTCAGCTCGATCTAGCCACCGGATTCCATCAGCTTAGAGTGGCCGAGGATAGTATCGATAAGACTGCATTTAGGACTCCAGATGGATTCTTTGAATGGCTTGTCATGCCATTCGGTTTGACTAATGCACCCGCATACTTCGTGGACTTGATGAGTAGGGTGTTCAGGGAATTCCTTAACAAGTTTGTTGTTGTCTTCGTGGATGATATTATGATCTTCTCAAAGGATGAGGAAGAGCATGCTAGGCATCGCAAGGAAGTGATGAATACGCTTAGAGCGCATCAGTTGAAAGCCAAGTTCTCCAAATGTCATTTCTGGAGAAGGGAAGTTCGGTTTCTTGGACATATAGTTTCTAAGCAAGGCATAGCGGTGGATCCCGCGAAAGTGGTTGTGGTTCAAGATTGGAAGACTCCTAGGAATGCGACCGAAGTAAGAAGCTTTCTCGGTTTGGTGGGCTACTATAGGAAGTTCATCAGAGACTTCGCTAAGATTTCGTCCCCTCTCACTAAGTTGACGAAGAAGAACTTGGTCTTTGCATGGGACTTGGAGTGTGAGCTTGCTTTTCAAAGGCTCAAGAGAGCCCTTACCTCAGCTCCAGTTTGGCAACGTGGATTGGCACTGTTTTCAAGAGATAGTTTTCTGCGTGGGATACCGTATAGTATGTAAATGAGATCCAAGATTCACTAACGAATCTTGGAAAGCTTGCATGAACCATGAGCACGCAGTTATGTTTAAGCCAAGTATTTTAGGCAAAGAATAAGTGGAAGTGGAACGAGAAGCAACGGTGAAATGAGTTCTAACTCATATTTTGGGAACAAGAATTAAGAACTACGGAATTGCGAAGATAAAAGACGGTCAGGGCACGATGGGATTAAGCACAAGAAAATGCGGCTTAGAAGATTGAAGTCTAGATATGCGCATTTAATCTCTTTCTAAGAGTATATCCTTTATCCCTGTTGTTCCGTAGAGCTTACTCGCATGCTACCTTTTAAGTATATCCTCTCAGTCCTATCCTCAATCTTAGTTCTGTTACAAACCCCCTAAGGAGTATGGCTAGCCTATTTGTGATATATGGTTGGGGTGAAGAAGTTCGCCACCAAACTATTTGGGCTTTATGGGATATGGGTAATAATTGATAGATTTACAAAGAGAGCCCATTTTATTCCGGTGAAAAGCAAGAGGACCGTATCACGGCTAGCATCTGTTTATCTTCAAAAGATAGTGCGGCTGCATGGAGTTCCTTCTAGCATAGTTAGCGATCGTGACCCAATTTTCACTAGCCAGTTCTGGAACAGTTTGCAAGAAGCAATTGGTACGCGATTGAATCTGAGTACAGCCTATCACCCCTGGACGGATGGCCAAACCGAAAGGGTGAATAGAGTGCTAGAAGATCTTTTGAGGTTTTGTGTTCTCGACTTCGGTGGTACTTGGGAAGACCACCTTCCTCTTGTATAGTTTGCTTATAATAATAACTATCAAACCAGCATAGGGATGGCACCATTTGAAGCTTCGTATGGGAGGCCGTGCAAGCCACCAACATGTTGGTGGGAAGACGACGGATAAGCTTATAATTGAGCCCGACATGATAAGGGACACATCCGAGAGGGTTGAATTGATTCGAAGAAGGATGAAAGTGGCCCAAGATAGACAGAAATCCTATGCTGACAAGCGAAGGGCAGATTTGGAATTCGAAGTGGGAGACATGGTTTTCGTGAAGGTTTCTCCTTTGCGAAATGTGGTACGTTTTGGAGCAGCGGGGAAGCTGGCACCAAGGTTCGTAGGACCCTTCCCTATCATAGAGAGAATTGGAAAGATGGCCTATAAGGTGGGATTGCCCGAGAAGCTAGCCGGAGTGCATAATGTCTTTCATGTCTCGCATCTCCGAAAGTGCCTACATGAGTCCGCTGAGGTGGTTGAACCAAGCATTCTTGAAGACATTGAGGTAGAGAAAGAAGCAACCTTGAGAAGAGCTCCGATTCGTATCTTGGGAACAGAGATCAAGAAACTAAGGAATCGAGAAGTCAAATTGGTGAAAGTTCAGTGGGGTGAAGCCGACGAAGATGCAACTTGGGAAACCGAGGAGAAGATGCGTGGGCTTTATCCATTTCTTTTTGAGGGTACATTCTCGATCTCTTTTCCTAGATTGGTATATCTTCCCTTTGTTATCCATGCTTATCTAGTTTATCTTGTTTCATAAATCTTGTCATGAGAACCTTAGGTAGAAACCCTTGGTTGAAACATATATTTGAAACAAGTTATGTTTGATGTTTGCAAGTGGTTGCAAGTGTTTGCAAGTGGATACTCGTGGATGCATAATACACGTTAGGCACTAAGATCGGCTCACACACTTTCATACCGCATATGCATGAGTGTTTATGCTTATTCATGGATGAAAACTTGTTATGTTATCACGTGGATGTTGCATATGGATGAATGTTATGTGCACTCATGTAGAGATTATAAATTATGTTAGGAATTTGCATACATATGGACTCATTTTACTAACATATTTTGCATTAAGGGGGTTTACTGAATCAGTAACCTCCTGATTTTCGCATTAGATAAGTACATATACACACACCTTTGCATATGACCATACATCATTTAGAACCTTTTAAGGACAATGATTGCTCGTGGATGATGTTTTGAGTAGATGGATGATGGATGGTAGGATACGTTCTTCCTAACTTGGAGATTTCGGGGACGAAATCCTTTAAGGAGGGGAGAATGTAACAACCCGTATTTTTGAATAACATGTTATAACATAAATGGAGGCAGAATTAAACTGTAAAATCTGAATCAAGGGAAACGGGCTGTGCCATTGCGTTCGTCTCGGAAAAATACGCGAAATAGAGTCCGAGTTTTCGAAAATCGGAGTCCGTATGACCAAGATATGGCCTCGCGAAGTTTCACGAAAAATTCACAAATTAATGTATACTTAATTAAGTGAAATGGGTTGCGCAGAGAAATATATATATATATATA
Organism: Allium sativum; assembly: GCA_030737875.1. NCBI lineage: Eukaryota > Viridiplantae > Streptophyta > Magnoliopsida > Asparagales > Amaryllidaceae > Allium > Allium sativum. The sequence goes on from CM060922.1 coordinate 1,048,817,468, forward strand.
TTGATATATATATATAATTGAAAATTAAATAAATAAATATGCAAAAATGTTCAAAATAACGAATTGGGAGAGGGGAATACCCGAACCGGCCGATTTTTGAGGTCGACCCGAGCTCGCTGGGTCGACTAGGGATTAATCCAGGGTGTTTGGCTGTCAACCCGTGGGCCGATTCGCTCAAATGCAGATTTTGCATTTGAATGGTTCTCATGGTTCAGCTTTAATCTAAAGGCCCTAGATGGTTCCTACACTTGACTTCTTCCCCAAGACATGCTTTGATGGCTTGGATTGAATCTAGGGTTAATCCTATGGCTAATACTATCCTAATCCTCTATAAAAAGACCCCAAACCTAGCCTAAATCACCATTATTCAATCCTACAACTAAACTATGTCAAATTTGTTCCTCTCATGGCCTCCACTCTCATGCTAAAATTTCTAAGTTAATTTCTATGACAGATTTTGAGTTCATACAAGTGTTTTCAAACTTGTATGAGTGTTCTTAGCTTGCATTCAAGTCAAGTTGCAACATTTCTATTTCAAAGCAAGAGTTTTTATTGAATTGGCTCAAGGGTTTTCATTTGGAGCTTGCATATTTGGGTTTTTGGTGCTTGCATAAGGGCTTCGTCTCAATCTTTATAATAAATATTTATTTGTGTCTTCATAGCATTGTAAGCCCTTTTCTACTTTCTTTCTTTGAACTCTAAAGTTAAATGAATGATGCAAGTTTGGTGTTGATCATTATATGCAAGTTTGGTTGATTATATGCAAGTTTGGTTGGTCATTATATGCAAGTTTGGTTGATCATTATATGCAAGTTTGGATGATCATTATGCAAGTTGGTTTAATCATTATGTATGACACATGTTGCTATGTTATGCAAGTTTGGGTTGATCATGTTATCATGTTATGCAAGTTAAACTTGAGGTTTTGAGCATAAAGCTCCAAGCTTTATATTAAAGGTTGCATTTTGGCAACATGAAAGTTATCATATCCCTTATGATAACTTGCATGTGAGGCAAAATGCGAACTTCTAGCAACTTCTACATGTTATTTATCACCATGTATCACTCATATGCTAAGTTTGGTTTTATGCATGCTTTTGAAGCCTAATAATGCAATATGCAAGTATATGAACATATGTACATTTCATATGCCACCATGTTAAACTTGTGGCTTCAACACCTATATGTCAAGGTTATGCCAAGTTCCCTATTTTATCCTTTATGCGTTGTTGCGATTATGCAAACGATGGGATTATGTTGGGGTTGGGTAACATAATGACATGAACATTATTTTTGTAACATGACGTGATATGTTAACTTGTAATTATGTTTTGGAAACATAATGGACATGACACTTAGAAAATATGAGCGTAGCCAACTCGAGGTTGGGTTGAGTTTGTAGCATAAATCTAGCCGGACCCGCCCGGCTTAACTAGTGGCTACAAACAATAGGACCCAATATGAGAAGTTGGTCATGTTGTGCTCGAACCCGAGGTTAGACCTAGTTGTGGTGTAAAGCTACCCGGACCCGCCCGGCTTAACTAGTAACCACAACAAAGTCTAATGTGAGAGGTTAAAGCGCATTAAGTTAATTAATGCCTCCTGATTAGGGTTAAGTCATGGTTCACTTAATACTTAACCAATTTGAGCTTGATGGGTTAATCGAGGTTAAGTCAGGAGCCTTGGGTACTCTTAACCGATTTAATCCACGTTTGGATCGGGTTAACCACATTTAACCCGTTAAGAAACCCTAGTTGCGTGGTCCTTTTCAGCAGTAACCTTCTAGGTAGTATCATAAGACCCTAGGACTAGGCTAGGGTGGGGCACGATTACTGGGCTGATTGTAAGAGACCAAAAGAGACGGCTGAATGATGCACGGTTGTTCAGGCGGACCATGGTCGTGCACATCAAGTCCGGAGTTGAACACGGGCAACGGTAGGTTTGGACTGTGCATCATGGTATGGTGTCAGAGGGTTACACCATAGGGCCTGATACACCCTAGGGTGGACCCTGCACAGTCAACTACATTACATGATTAAGCCGTATGACACCGACACTTGACGAGTTAGGCTTATAGGGAGCCGATCGACTAGACCGAGTAGTTGGACCTTGATTTAGGTCATCTCATGATGTTGGGCCAAGCTTGGGCCAAGGGATCAATTCTTGTTTTTACTTGACATGTTAGAATGCTAGTACACCCGTGGTGCAAAACTTAACCTTAATTATGCGATGACACCTTTATCTATCTTGTTAGTTAATCATCATGCCAGTATGTTGTTATCCTTATGTTCATCTCAGCTTCTCATGCTAGTTAACTTTACTAGTTCATAGACAGATCGTAGTAGTGCTTACCAGTCTTTTTGACTGACCTGTTTTCTTTCGCCTCTTTTCTTCCGTTTCCCCCCCCCTCAGGTTCTCAGGGTGGGAACATTGGAGCTTAGCTTGGATCTTTCTAGCTTGCTTACTGGATTTGCTCATGTACGGGTTTGGACATTGAGCTAGCTATGGTTTATCACTTCACTTTGGGGATAGTACTTTATGTATTTCGGTTTTTTAGTTTATGCTTTTATCTAGACTTTGTTTGTTGGAAAATAATGACTAAGTACTTTATTGTAACTTAACTGTGGTTTTGGAAATGCAAGTTTTATCCGCTGCTTTACTACTCTGTTTTACTTATATGTTCTGTCTTGTGATATCTGCATGCATGTTTACCTTGTTTAAACGCCCCTCCAAAGCTAGTGTCCTTGCAAGAGTGGCACTGGCGGAGGTGGGGTGTTACAAGAAAACAGTTCAGTTCTATGTGATGATGCTCAACAGGTTCAAGCGCACAAGTCAACAAGCAAAAGCAAGGGCAGTTTTCATGCAAAAGTGAAAATAGTCAAGCATGGCACTACAATGTTCAGTTGCAAGTGAACACAAGGACACTGCAGTTTTTCAGGCAGTTTCAAATGCATGTACAAGATGATATACAGGCTCGACAAACACAAAACTACAAGTCAGTGGAAAGTGATTAAACTCAACACCATGTGTGACATATATTCAATTCAAGGTCATGCACAATATGCTACTGGACAAAGAAAAGAGGGTGCACCACATTTCAAAAGGGACTGGACAAATAAGCATGCAACAAGCTAGAGAGAATATGCACAACAAATTCAGGAGGCAACACGATATACCATGGTTCAAGTTTCAGGTACAATGCAAAACTGCAGGTCAATAATTCTGGTCTAGCAAAATATGAATGGTGCATGAAGTCCACATACAAAGCAAGATAAAACTGTGCAAATTCAGATGTGAACAAGAGGAAATCATTTTGGACAGAAAGTTTTAAAATCATGCATGAGATACAAGATTTTTGGGTGCATTAACAAAATGGCACAAATATGTTTTTGGCAAGAAATCATTTTTGCTAAATCAAAGGAACAAATCATTTTCTGAACTCTTTGATATTTTCTGAAACCATTTTTTTTATACCAAGAAAACATTCTAAAAACATTTCCAGGAAATCCCAATATCATTTTCTTTGGCAAGTGTTATTTTGTTTTCAATGTTGTTTCCAGAATTGGCATGCTCATTTAAATGTCATCAGAAATGATTTGTTTCAGAAAATCAATCAAGCAAAAGGGAAAATTTATATTTCCAAAAAAATCTGCATGAGTGTGTTTTAAGGCAAGAAATCATTTTTCAGAAATCATGTTTTGTTATGAGCATGTTTTAATCGGTTTAATATTGGTAAAACCATATTTGGCAAGATAGTTTTTTCAATCAAGGAACAAGCTCAAACCATCAGAAAATTTCAGGCAACTAATTGTTTTTAGAATGGCATCAAATTATACAAGGCAACAATTCATCAATGTCACAAAGAAAATTTCAAAGGGGCCACAAACATTTCAGGAAAGCTTTTAAAAGCCAGGGAATCATTTTCATTCGATTATTTCAAAAGAGGAAAACACCAAATCAGATCGATATCATATGGTGAAATCAGAGCAAATTAGGGTTTGTTATACCCTATAAATTAACACCACTTTCATCACAGGCCATTATCGAAATCCATCAATAATAATTCGAAGAATTCAAGAAAAAATTAATCACAATATTTTTTTCAGGGTTTCGATCGCCATTGACAAATTCCCCGAAATCAGAAAGCATCAAATCGGCAAAGCAGAAAGCTTCGAGAGTCAAAGAATCAAGAATCGATTTATCAAGCATCGACTGCAATTTTGGGGATACTCAGCAAACCCTAGAAATCGCCAAGCCGCCATTCTTTTTTCCAGAACAAAGAGATCGGGTCAAAGGGCTAAAGAGAAGGGTGCAACGAATTATAGAATGGCCGGCCTCTTTTGTGCTTAAGGGCCTACTTACCCTTGGCTAAGCCAAGTTAATTAAAGGGGAGTTTTAAATTAAAATCTAGGGTTTTCAATGTTGTTTTATTTTAATTGTATTTTGTTCCTAATTTTTTTTGTAAACCGATTCAAACAGTTTCTAGAGATCTGTAAAATCTAGGGAATCAGTCAGGGTGTTGACTGATAGTTGACAGAGTCTGTAAAATCTGGGTTACTGGTTACGGGGTCGTAACTAGGGGAAATCTGATCGAGGGGATATCGATCAGTCTAGGGTTTTGAGCATGGGGTCAGAAAAGGAGCAGGGAGTGCGAGTTTACAGTGTCTGTAAGCGGGATCTGTTATTAACACCTAGTAGAAACCTTAGGAATGCAGCAGTAGGCAAGTTTTGCCGAAGTTGGGTATATCTGTGTGTGATTTATTTTTTGCATTCTGCTATATTCTGTGATCTGTTTATTATTATATATATCTTGTTAGATTTTTAATTGAGTTGAAAACTATGATAAACCCTATTCACCCCCCCTCCAGGGTTAATCTAGATCCAACAAGTGGTATCAGAGCAGGTATTCTGTTAACTCTAGAGCAATGGTGATTCCTAGTTGTCAGTCGATAGAGAGTCAGTCCAGTTCATTTCCAACTATTTTCGATGGAATAGATTTTTTAAACTGGAAATCCAAAATGGAGTTTTATTTAAAATCTGTTAATATTAAATGTTGGAATGTTGTTATCCATGGATTTGATAGTGTAGATATTACTTTCAATGCCCGTGCTATGAAAATTATATTTGATTATCTTAGTACTAAACAATTTAATCTTATCTGTCATTGTTTATCTGCACAGGAAATCTGGGATACTCTCAATACAAAGTATGGAAAATCTGACAATAGCTCAAAACCCCAGAATGTCAACTCAGATTCAAATTTATGCTTAACAATTCATGAAGATGAAACTTCAGATGGATCAGATAATGGAGAATCAACAAATGCTGAAACAGAAAATTTCTCATATGAAGATCTGGTTTACATGTGTCTTGATTTAACGAAATCTGTTGATAAACTCCAACTGAAAAATAAGTCTCCGAAATCTAAGAATTTTGTGTTGATCAGCAGAATTGATGATTTGGAATCAGAGCTTGAATATTTTAAAATTTCTTCAAATTTAGATTGCAAAAATTGTTTGAAATTGGAAACCAATCTTGTTTATCTCAATAAAAATAATCAAAAATTTGAAAATGAAAATTTGATCTTAAAAGAGAACAAGAATGAGTTATCAAGTTTGACTAATTTCCTGCAAAAGGAATTTGAAATTTTTAAGACTGTTATAAATTCCAAACTTGAAATTGCTGAAAATGAAAATTTGGTGAAAAGTGACTTGATTTTGAAAGAACTTGAAAACGAGATTGAAAAATCCAAGAAATTTGAATTTGAAAAACAAAAAAAAATTGAATCTGAAATTCCTGAGTCCCAAGTCAAAATTGAATTACTTGAATCTGAAAATTTGATTTTGAAACAGTATGATGCTGAAAGGAAGATCACTAATAACCGCTGTTCAGATTTAATAAAAGATAGTGGTGATCTTAAATCCAAAATTCAACAACTAGAGTCAACTTTGAAGTTTTCTGATGGAGAAAAATCTTTAAATATGTTGTTGAAAAACCAATTTTCTGCTGGACGTAAATGTGGACTCGGATTTGGGAATACAAATGTTTTTGGAAAACAAAATTCAAATGATTTGAAAAATCCCTCAAACTGTTTTGGAAAAAACTGCTTAGAAAATTTGAACACTGAAAATTTCAAAGGTCTTTTGAGTCAAAATTGTGATGAGAAATCGTTTTATAATAAACCATTTAAACATTCTTGGATCCCAAAAACAAAAATGGGCTTCGTCAAGTTCAAACAGATTTGGGTTCCTAAGGGTACGAAAGTTAATTCTAATGCTTTGTTATATAAACAAGTCTGGGTACCAAAACATATGAATGCAGATGTGAGTGGTTTTACAAAATTTGTTAGACCACTCGATCCCCTGAATTGTTAGGTACTGAAGGAGGCCGAGGAACTGCTTTGCAAAAGAGAATTGAATTCGAGCTGCTCAATATTCCTGTATCATCCACAGTTCCTTAGCCAAGCTTGTTGAGTCAGGGATTCTAGTTTACACTGATCTCAGGTATGGTCTCTGAACTCATCTTTGTAAATATTTTTTCCTTTGTTTATTTCTTCTTCTACCTCTTCTATTTTTTTCCTGATTGTTTTTGATTTAATTTATCACTGCCATATTTTTTTCTGTGCTTCTTAACATCCAATTACAGAATTCATGATCTTCTGGAAATTCGGTTCATCTTGAATAAAACTCTAATGTTGTTAAATTACTTCTAGATCTTGAATTCAATTTTGTAATATTTCTGTAACTGTTTTAAAAATTCATTTTTTGTCTTTTGAATTCCTAACAGTGTTGACGTATTCTTGTTATATCTTAACCAATGTTAATTTGAAGTCTAAATTTTTTTAAGATCTGAAAATTAAATGGAAATTCACACAACTCTGCTGTTCTGAGTTTATTCTAATTCATTTTAGGAAAGCTCAAAAATTATACCCATTACAGCACTCTGTTATTTATCAGTTGTGATAATTTCATTGATTTTCTGATTGGCTTGAATTTTCTAAACATGACTTAAATCAGTGATACATCTTAAAGCTCGTCTTTATTCATAATTATTATGGTTGAAATTTGTTTGTTTGAAATCATTTGAAATTATCAATCTTGTATATTTCAAAAACTTGACATTGTTTCAAGTGATTTCAAATAAATTATTTTGGATCATGAATATCTATCAAACCCGATGTAAATGATTTTTTTTGGGCTTGTCTGAAATATTTTGGAAATGTTCTTTGAAAATTTGGTTCTAAAAATCACTGTTATTTCATGATTATTTGATTTAAATATTTGTTTGTTTTAAAATCGTTTGAAATTATTGATTTATTGAATCACACACATATCTTGAATCTGAAACTAATAATTTGGTGTGATCGATTCATTGAATCTAGAGTTTTTCATATTCCTCAAATGATTTTTAATAAACGGTATTTTTAATCATTGGATCATGAATCATCTTGTGTAACCAACATCTTAACAAGTCTGATTTGAAACTGTTTCTGTTGTGCTGCTCTGATACTGTTTTCAAATAACTGCCTGCTTTAATCTGACTGCTGCTCTGATAATTATGCCAAATTTGTAATCTTGTCTGTTTGGACTTTTTGTTTGAAATTTCTTTAATATGAGATATCTAGGGTGTGAATAAATTCCTCGATAACGGAGACGACAATTGGTATCAGCTTTCTTCATCCATCTGTTTTGATTTTTCACCTTGTATGGACACCATACACATTTTTTCCCCTTGTATGAATCAGTATAAATTCCTCTTGTAATTGATTTTCAATTTTAAAATTATTTATTGATCATTTTTTCAGTAATTGAAATCAATATCCAAATTGAACTGTATCTATAATTCATCAAAATTATTATCAGATTTTGAAATTGTGATGAATTGTGACTGTAGTATATTTCACAACAAGAGGAGGTTTTATTTGGATTTTCATGATGGTTGAATATTTATTATAATATATTTGAACTGGCAATTTTTTTCACGACCATCTTCTTTATCTATCATCATTCTGCCATCCATCATGATTTTATGTTGAAGTGGAGAGTTTATTTATATATATATATAATTATTTTTGAATAAACAGTGGAAATATTCGTGATAGAAATGGGACTATATTATTATTCAGAATTAGTGATAGTTGAAAATTGTCAATAATCCCAGTACAGTCGAGCATATTTCATAATATAATTAATTTAGAAATTTATTTCATAGACCATTTCTGTACCTACCGCATTTCTATCATCCATTTTTGGTTTTATAAACTGAGGAGTTTTTCCTTGTAAAGCTGAAAATTATAAAATATATAATTAATACATCTCTAACCTCATTTAAAAATCCAAGCTCTGGTTATGCATGGTTATGAGACAACTTATAATTTAAGCTGCGACTGACCTCATTTAAAAATCCAAGCTCTGGTTATGCGTGGTCAGTGTGCTCTTAAATTAAAAGAAAAGGAAAAGAAAATAATTTGAATAAATAAAAATTTATATGGAATTCTCCTTGGTGTATAAAAACCAGCCTATCAATCCATCTCTCGTGTTAATATTTTATGACGTATTATGATTTGTTGATTGATAGCTATTGGGATTTGAAATTATTTGATTTTATCACTTAAATTGAATTATTAATTATAGTCCAAAATCCATCACTGTTTTTGTGCTTTAATTTTATAAAAAATCTTTTGAAAATAATTGGAAATGATTTGTTTTTAAAACTCTCTTCATTATGTACGAAATTCATCGTAAATCCATCATTCATTAAAAATGTGAAATATGCCACCGGTTCTCAGAATATTATGATTTTTGTTTGACTGATTGAGATTTATGATGACCTTCTTCCTCTTATGCTGAAATTATATTATTTAGTCAATTTTTCATCTATATTTTAATTTCTGAATCCTTTTGATGATAACAAAAGGGGGAGAATGGGTTGAGATTTTGATTTATGAGTGAATATTTTATAAATATTTTTATTTTTGAAAATTTATTATTCATTCATTTCACTCATGCACAGTTATAGGGGGGGTTGTCTGCTTTAGGGGGAGCTAATAAATAGGAGGAGTTCAATATTCACTGTCAAACACATTTATTATATTCAAAATCTTCATATTTGATTATCATCATCAAAAGGGGGAGATTGTTGTATATAACGGTGTTGTATACACAACTATATGATTTTTGTTTGATGATAACAACCAAATATATTTTTATTATAAATGTGTTTGTTGCTGTACTGTTTCATATATTTATCACAGACTGGAATATAATATTTATATTTAAATAAAAATATGACTGTACAGAAATTCAAATATTCACACAGTATTTTATTTAAATATAATATTTTATTTCAATATTTAACAGTACAAATTTACAACTCCACTATTTGCTCAACATTGTAATTCACTGAAATAAAATTCTTTCATATACAATTTCTTTTGTTACACAGCTCATCAATACATCACTTAGGCTATACATCTCATATATATATACACAAAATCACTCAGTACATTTTCATATATGCATTTGTTCACTGTTATACACACTGACACTGCAATATACTTGTCTTCTGTCTTTTATCTTCTGTCTTCACAGCTTACAAGTCAGTCCAGTCTTTATACAGTCAGTCCAGTCTTCATACCTGTCATACAAATGAACACACACACAGTACACTGCAATAGAAATAATACTGAACACATGCAAATATAATTTTTAATTTTAAAAGTTTTATTTTCCTCAGTTTTCTGGTGTGTTTCTCATCATTTTTCATGACTTGATCTGATCTGTGTCTAGCTAGTTTGTATATGAACAGGGACAGAAAATATTGTCTGATGGCTGCATATACACACATGTATATTTATACACGTGTGCACTGCCACGCCAATCAACGAGCAACTGAGGAGTAGCCACGTGGACCATCTCGACTCAGTGCTCAAATGCAAATCAGTGTGTAAATGTCAACTCAAACCAAAGTGGTCGAGCAAAAAGCTCAAAGCAAACATTCAAAGTGAAAATCAAATATGTATTCAAACAGCCCAAATGGTCGAGCAGAACAAGCATGCTCAAGAACAACAAAGTTGGTCATGTATCACGCACAAGCTAACTCAAAATATGGACAGAATGGTGAATCTAAATATGGTGAAAGTGCAAGACTCATGTACTATTTGCATACTCAACAACAACATTACAAGCAGCATGGGAAAATTACACACAGCAACCAATATACAAGAAAACAATTCAGTTCTGTGTGATGATGCTCAACAGGTTCAAGTGCACAAGTCAACAAGCAAAAGCAAGGGCAGTTTTCATGCAAAAGTGAAAATAGTCAAGCATGGCACTACAATGTTCAGTTGCAAGTGAACACCAAGGCACTGCAGTTTTTCAGGCAGTTTCAAATGCATGTACAAGATGATATACTGGCTCGACAAACACAAAACTACAAGTCAGTGGAAAGTGATTAAACTTAAGACCATGTGTGACATATATTCAATTTAAGGTCATGCACAATATGCTACTGGACAAAACAAAGAGGTTGCAACACATTTCAAAAGGGACTGGACAAATACGCATGAAACAAGCTAGAGAGAATATGCACAACAAATGCAGGAGGCAACACGATATACCATGGTTTAAGTTTCAGGTACAATGCAAAACTGCAGGTCAATAATTCTGGTCTGGAAAAATATAAATGGTGCATGAAGTCCACATACAAAGCAAGACAAAACTGTGCAAATTCAGATGTGAATAAGAGGAAATCATTTTGGACAGAAAGTTTTAAAATCATGCATGAGATACAAGATTTTTGGGTGCATTAACAAAATGGCACAAATATGTTTTTGGCAAGAAATCATTTTTGCTAAATCAAAGGAACAAATCATTTTCTGAACTCTTTGATATTTTCAGAAACCATTTTTTTATACCAAGAAAACATTCTAAAAACATTTCCAGGAAATCCCAATATCATTTTCTTTGGCAAGTGTTATTTTGTTTTCAATGTTGTTTCCAGAATTGGCATGCTCATTTAAATGTCATCAGAAATGATTTATTTCAGAAAATCAATCGAGCAAAAGGGAAAATTTATATTTCCTGAAAAATTTGCATGACTGTTTTTTAAGGCAAGAAATCATTTTTCAGATATCATGTTTTGTTATGAGCATGTTTTAATCGGTTTAATATTGGTAAAACCATATTTGGCAAGATAGATTTTTCAATCAAGGAACAAGCTCAAACCATCAGAAAATTTCAGGCAACTAATTGTTTCCAGAATGACATCAAATTATACAAGGCAACAATTCATCAATGTCGCAAAGAAAATTTCAAAGGGGCCATAAACATTGCAGGAAAGCTTTTAAAAGCCAGGGAATCATTATCATTCGAGTATTTCAAAAGAGGAAAACACCAAATCAGATCGATATCATATGGTGAAATCAGAGCAAATTAGGGTTTGTTATACCCTATAAATTAACACCACTTTCATCACAGGCCATTATCGAAATCCATCAATAATAATTCAAAGAATTCAAGAAAAAATTACTCACCATATTTTTTTTCTGGGTTTCGATCGCCATTGACAAATTCCCCGAAATTAGAAAGCATCAAATCGACAAAGCAGAAAGCTTCGAGAGTCAGAGAATCAAGGATCGATTTATCAAGCATCGACTGCAATTTTGGGGATACTCAGCATACCCTAGAAATCACCAAGCCGCCATTCGTTTTTCCAGAACAAAGAGATCGGGTCAAAGGGCTAAAGAGAAGGGTGCAACGAATTATAGAATGGCCGGCCTTTTTTGTGCTTAAGGGCCTACTTACCCCTTGGCTAAGCCAAGTTAATTAAAGGGGAGTTTTAAATTAAAATCTAGGGTTTTCAATTTTGTTTTATTTTAATTGTATTTTTTTCTGTTTTTTTTGTAAACCGATTCAAACAGTTCCTAGAGATCTGTAAAATTTAGGGAATCGGTCAGGGTGTTGACTGACAGTTGACAAAGTCTGTAAAATATGGGTTACTGGTTACGGGATCGTAACTAGGGGAAATCTGATCGAGGGGATATTGATCAGTCTAGGGTTTTGAGCATAGGGTTAGAACAGGAGCAGGGAGCGCGAGTTTATATTGTCTGTAAGCGGGATCTGTTATTAACACCTAGTAGAAACCTTAGGAATGCAGCAGTTGGCAAGTTTTGCCGAAGCTGGGTATTTCTATGTGTGATTTATTTTTTGCATTTCTGTTTCTGCTATATTCTGTGATCTGTTTATTATTATATATATCTCGTTAGATTTTTAATTGAGTTAAAAACTGTGATAAACCCTATTCATCCCCCCTCTAGGGTTAATCTAGATCCAACATTAACTTTTTTTCAATCAAAAGGTGCAATTCACGTAAATTCGACTTAATTAAGGGTGCTCAAGGAATTTACCACTTTGGGGGTTAACCATTTTTATGGCTGACATTTTATGTGCTAGAAGAAGAATTTGAACCTCCGGCGCCCTTTATTCACATGCCTTTTATCGAGTCTAATAGCAAGAATTGCCTTCAATGGAAGTAAGTATGTAATATAACCTGAAAGGAAAGTCTGATAATCTAAGGAAGGATTTCCCAATTCCAAAGAAAGATACTTATGACTCGAGAAAAGCTCTTCAAGGCACAACAGGAGAGGCTGAGATTCTGAAGGGTGTCTTTTTTAAGTCTCGAAATCAAGAAGTGTAATTGAATTAATAGCGACTAAAGTCCATACGAAGTACGGGAGTGGGTGCAGTGTCTTCAAATTAGTATAAAATCTGGTGTGTTCTTTCCTTTTTTTTACTTTACTACGTTTATTTGTTATTTGTTTCTTTGGATGATTCTGTGATCCTTAAATACATACTCATAAGCATAATCCAAAAAGATTTCTAAAAAAAGTTTCATAAATTAAAGTTGACATTATTCATCCTCCTCCCCCTTCCTCCTTAGTGTTAATCTGGACTTACTATCCTTAATCTACATCGCTCTCAAAAGAAACATTCTTATCCTCTCATGTCTACACTCTGCCGTTTTTATTATTTCATGGATTCATGTCGTTGTAACAATAATTTACGGTATAAATAAAAGTAAACCTTTCGAGATGGACGTAGGACGAAGTGTGTCAAACCACTATCAAATTTTGTGTGTTTATGTCTTGTTGTTTTGAATTTTGGTTCTTTAATTTTATTTGTTCACATTCTACCTCTATAGGTTTTGTCCCATTTTGGTTCAAAAAAATTAGTCTCGAAGCCAAGTTAGATATTTAGTTGCACTTACTGATTGAAAGATTAAAAGGATTACAGATAACTTAACAATCTCTACGAGAGCTTTAACTGATGAAACTTGACAACAATGGTCAAGAGGCATCCTCGAGAGTTGACAACCCCTCGATTTACATAAGTAGAGAGGGGATAAAACTACGATGAATGAGATGCAGGCTAGGATGATGGAAAGATAGGAGGAGCTGAATGAAAATTTCCTCTAAAGGATTGGATAAATTGAAGTGGCTACAAATACAAATCAGCTGCATGGAGCAGAAACTTCCATGCTTGGAATGTAATGGGTTGACTTGAGCCAAACCCAGTCAAGTGTTATGGATCGGTGTTAGACCCGCCGGGGGGATCAATATCGATCCCCATAGACTGAGAAGATCTGATCGGCTCCACCTCGAAAGGGTCATAGCTAGTACAATGGCTTATGTTAGGTATGTTGATGCAAATCAAACTATGAGTACATGGCCAAAAGAATATGTATTGGAGTTCCATTGCAGATTCACGGTGGCAGGTTTGGAATGCAAATAGGAGGCTACCATTGGATGATAATGATAAGTTTATAGAGGAGATGATAAGAGGAAATATGAAAGGTGAATTAAAGAATATGAGATTTAAGAACATAAACTTGAGTCTGTTTACCTCGAGTATTAGGTATGCTAGGAACTTGCCAAAATTCAAGCTACCATAATGTTTGGAACTTGCTGAAATTCAAACAACCAACACTAGAAAAATATAATTGAAAATTAGGCCCCCTACAATTCTCTTAGTGAGAAATATTCGGTGCGCTTAGTGAGAAATATTCGGTATATGAATGTTTCAGAGGTAATAAGAAGAATTACGGGGAGGTGTTTACCCTTATATTTTATGGAGTTTACTACATTTTGCTACAGTCAACTGGAGAACTAATCTACCAATATGTGGACATAATTAGTGGATTGATTCATGAGATAGTTCCAAGTCTATGTCTCATGATCCAAAAATGTGATGACCTTGTCTGAAATAAAACAAAAGGATGGAGAACCTCTCAGGAGTTTTCTGACTAGTATAATGTTGCATTCATTAAGATAGATCAGATCCATCATTGGTTTTGATGATGATAGTATATGGGGTGGCTGAATTTTTTAATTATGCATTAGAGCAGGACAATAATTCTCTTTTTATATAGACTAGAATAGGGATGGCAAAAAAATCCGTACCCGCGGTTATCCGCGGGTAAAATCCGTCATGGGTATGAGACGGATAGTTAAATGGGTATCCATGGGTAAAATAAACGGGTATTTTTAATATCCGTTAATTAATGGGGTGGGTACGGATAGTAAAATATCCATGTCCGCGGGTACCCGTACCCGTATTGAATGTGATTTATTATTAATAGTCAATACAAAAAATATTGTTGTTGGCTGTTCGGTATTTGTGTGCATGCTTTTACTCAACAGTTTATAACTGATTGTTGATATTTTGATGGATACTTCTATTGTTGTCTCTTCTTTTTTGGATATTGGTTTAAATATGTATTGGTATTTTGATGTTAGCATTTAAGAATTGATCTAATTTGTTTTTTTTACCAAATGTACTTTTAAATAATTTCAATAAATAGCTAAAAAATAAATTGAATAAATATAATGGATACCCACGAATACCCGCCATTACCCGCAACCCGTTTAAAACCCGTTTAATGGATACCCGTGCGGGTATGGGGCGGGCACGGGGCAAAAAATCATCCAACGGGGCGGGTGATGGGGTGGTACTACCCGCGCCCGCCCCGCCCCATTGCCATCCCTAGACTAGAATGGATGCTTAGAGTATATTTACCTGGATACCAGAGGGCAATTACAATATCCAAAGCTGACAAATAGAGCGGTTATCATTCACAATAAATATAAGTGGCCCTAGCTCAATGTCGTAGACCGTCATCTATTGCTTGATATGGTATGAATTGTTTTCCTCTTTAACAAATAACTAATAATTGTAAACTTCACAATAATATGGTCAAGCCACTCATGCATGTAAGGGACCTCGATTGATCCCTAGGCATGCTCTCAGATGGTGCTAGGCTACTATGCCCAAAGAGGCTGTACTTATGGTACCTAATTTTATGGTTGTATAATACTAATCCAAAAAATAAATCAAATATAAACACAACTCCCTATACTCAGCGAGTAAGCAACATGGCTTATACACCACAAACAAATCCATCGGTCTACGAGCCAGGAACAAAGTGCAAAATGTGCATCCCCTCACTAGAGAGTGAGAGAATGGCCGCATACAATGGTTATCAATTTTTTTTGCTTAGAGTGATGGAGAGAAAAATGCAAGTCCTTTCACTGGAGAGTGACATGATTTTCTTTCCATCGTTAAGTTGCTTAATCAGAATGATTAGATTGGACTTAGCAAACATCGCTACATGCCCCACTAAAGTGTCGGTACTGGAGTATAGGGAGTAGGTCACTTTGTCGAAGAGTGATAGGGTCATTTAACTCATCATTTAGTCCCCTCGTTGAAGAGCGAGAAGATTAGGTTTCGAAAGGGTATAGAGAGCTTGTCGATTGGTCTGAAGAGATCATAAACTTTATTATATGTCTTTTGGACCATTACATTCATTATTGGCTCAAAGAGGCCATGAACCTTTTCGGGTTGCAGAGGTCATGAACCTTATCAGCTGGAAGAGGCCATGAACCTTAATAGTTAGGAGAGACCATGAATCTTCTTACCAATCCATCGAGACTACAAACTCGGCTATCTATTTAGAAAGATTGTAGACTTTCTCATTGATCTTAAACGATAGTGGATACGGCTAATAACTTGGAAAGTTCAAACTATCATTGGTGATCCGAAGAGATCGCATTTTCAATAGGAACACTTACGCTCGGGTGAACACGGGATGCTTCAGGGCAAACAAATCAAATATTAGCTCAGAAAATTTCTTAATTTCTTATGAATCGGTATGAAACTGGTCCTTATACAAAGCACATCCTCTATTTGCAACCTGTGCTTTAGAGTAAAGTGTTACCCGTCTTTTCGCAAGGCAGTAACACAACAGATTCGGCTAAGATCAACATTTAAAGTTGATGAGGCAGGAAGCTTGAAGGGATGACTACTTGGCTCAAAAATCATGTATGAACAAGTTTGTGAGGCAAAAGTCAAGCAGACTCAAGCAAAGGGAACATCGGAATTGGCTGAGTATGGAGTAACCCTTCTCGTAGGTATGGAATCGGTATGGAACACTATAATTTGCAGTTTAACTCATCAATATCTCCCACAAACGCCTAAGCAAGTTCACAAAACAACTCCGAATACTCAATGCTAACATTGAGGCTGACCAACACGAGAAATCATACGAACATTACTAGTCTTAGGGATCGGTAATAATCCCCTTATTGATATCAGCACCATTCCAAAGGATTACTTCTACATGATTAGATTTTTCTGCGGTCTGGATCTTGATCTCGAGTTCCTATAGGTGGATTTTTTAACTTGGTATTTGTGTTTATTCTCCTATAAATAAAGGATGGATGACTCATTATAAGGGATATTTTTTTCTCCTTTCTTTTCTGTAGTCAATCACTTTTATAATTTTGTATATTCAGATCATTATAACTATAATCTACTGTACAAATAAAATAAAAACTTTCGGAACAGGCGCAGCCTGGAGCATATCCAACTGTTATAAAAATCTATGCGTTCATTTCTATATGTTTTGAATATCTATTCTTCAGTTTTATTTCTTTACTCTCATGTACTTTGGATTTGTACAGTTTGTTGGTGCTAACGAATACGAACTCCTATTAACTTTCTTAATGAATCTAAATTGTTGTTTACTTAAAAGCATAATGATGATACATTATTTGCGACCGTTACAACATATGCTTCGCAATGAATTTTATTTTTATGAATTATTCTAGTAGCATAAATGTTATGCATGCGTTTCACACGTGATGAGAGCACACACTCCATGGGTATTTAAAAAAAATGTGTTTTACATATTCAAAAGAAATGGTTTTTATAAATATTCAGCTATGTTTTTGTGTTTGAATTACATATAGTTAGTTTGAATTTTGATTTCGAAGTCCCAACATTCAGTTTTTCTTACTAGTGTGATTTTTTACCTTTTTTCAAGGTTTGAAATTCCGGCCGAAACCACGAAAACCCGGCCATCCTGTTCTGGTTCTGGCTATAACTGGAACAGAATTTGGTCAGAAAACCGGTTCCGTCCATAGCTGAGCTGTCTCTCTTTTTTTTTTTTTTCCTTTTTTCTGCAGGGGAAAAACGAAGGAACGACGTAAGAGAACGAGTTGAGAAGAAGAAAATGAGCTCGTTAGATGTGCTGTTGTAAAATGGTTGAAAACAAATGAGGGGAGAGGGTAGCTGAAGTCACTTTGTGTATTGGAAGGAGTGTTTTTTGATGTCTTAGAGAAGACAAATTGTACTGTACAATATTATATTAAAGATTTCCGCGTTTCTAGTAAACAAATATTCACTTCTGCAAAAGTACAAATTACTTTGAAATGGAAGTAGCTTTCTTTTGTGCTGTTTAGCTTATCATAAAAAATGGGAAAATGATTATTCTAAATTGAAGCACACTGTTGCAGTTAACAGTAGTTATTTAATATTAATATCAAATAATCAATCGCAACACTTGTTTATTATGTTATTCATACATCAACATATATACTAGAGCTAGGTTTGTATCAATATTTAGCATTTTACTTCAAAAGGAAAAACCAGGAAAAAATATACCGAAACATATACTCCTAAATATGAGTTACTATATTAATTTATGTACATAAAAAAGAAAATAACATGGTTTGAAGTTCCGTCTAGCACGTCGGAATCTCATCAATTTCAGTCCGGTTTCGTCAGAAACTGGATCGAAATATCAAAATTTCTCAAAGACCGAGACGAAAAGTAAAATTTCAAACACTGATTAGTACTGCATATTTCTTTGCATATCTACAAAAAAAGAACCGGAATTGTAAAACTGGAATTAAGCCGGAATTTCTGGGATTTCCGGAACATGATCGGAATTTTAAATTTTCTACGTGACCGGAACGGAACCAGAAACCAGAATTTCAAACCTTGCTTTTTTTTAATAAATATAGTAAATTTCATTTGGAAGATTCTATTTTTAAGTGATATTAAGTTTGGTATTATATATGAGAAAACATTTTGAATTTGTAAAAAAATACAATATTTATTAGATCTTAATTGTAAGCAATGTTAATATTTGAAAAAATAATGCTATTTTATATATATGCTAATTTTTAGAATGACTATTATTTAAAAAACTGTATGTAAGGGGTAATCTGATAAATTGACGATTGAACCAAAAGTTTGCATTTACAAGATAACTATTGATAATAATGTTTGCAATCTGGCCCTAGCTAAGAATGAAACTAAGAATGAATAGCGATAACTGTCTCAAACTGATAGCCATATGGAAATTGTTAATCGATGTACTTCAAAACGTATATTCAAGTAGTTACAGGACATTTACGAAAGAAATGGATATCCTACTTGTCGTGGGTTGAATTACGGTATAATATGTGCAAGCATTCATCCATGAAATGTCACAATTTCAAGCGGTTTACTGCCATGCGCCTCCTATCATATCAGACTGTATACTTAGCTTCACCAAACTTCACGACGTCGAGGAATTTGTGACTACAAGAGACCAAAATTTTCAAAACCTAAAGGCCAATCTCGAACGTGCATACGTCCGCATGAAACAGCAAGCCGGCAAGCGCCGACTAGATAAACAGTTTGATGTATGCATGTGGGTATTCGTGAAGCTCCACCCATATCGCCAAAATTCACTTTGATCACCAAAAAATAAATTTCTAGAATAAGCATTTCTGACCTTTTCAATCACTGAACGCATTGGGACCCGGCGTATCATCTGCGACTACGGCCTGAAGCCCGCATTCACCACATTTTTCACATTTCACTGCTCAGACATTGCATAAAGCTACAGAACACTGTGCCTTCTCCTTTACCTATAGAAATAGCAAGAGATATCAACCTTGCGGACAAGGTTCATTTACCAATACAACAGAAAACCCTTTTCGCAACAGGCAATATCTGTTGCAGTAGGCTTATTGCAACAAACCTTCGCCCGTCTATATAGCCGAAGTTGTAATAGGTCGGTGACTTTTCGCAACAGTTTTTGCCAGTTGCATTAAGAAGTTGCGATAGTTTTTTGCAACTGCCCTTTATTGTTGTAATAGATCCTTTTGCAACAATAAATGCCAGTTGAAAACCTAGAATAGACGTTGAAAAAGCGAGATACTACAACTATGTTTGACAGTTGCAAATGACTGAACTACAACTGTTTAGGACAGTTGTAATTTGATTATATGCAACTCTACATGCCCGTTGCAAAATTCAAAAAACCCAGTGGTCAACTATAATTTACCATCTTTTTCATTTAATAATGTAATAAAGAAAGCAAATATTACCAAAAATTAAGTAAACTTACATTTCCAATAACACAAACAAGATAAAATCATATTCATTAAATTCTAACAAACATTTCAATATGTTAGTTAAAGTTACATTCAAAGTTCTACCATGTTAAAACATGTAATCCATACACATAATCTAAATGCATACTGTAGTGATGCTTCCAAAATACAATACAACACAAAACCATAAAACTAAAAATGCACATACTACCATAGCGAAATGAAGTCTTCGTCTCCTCGGTCTTCATAATATTCACCATAGATGTTAAAGAATATTATTATTCCTGTATATGAGAAAATAATCATCAAAACTATAAAATATGTAGTGACCCGAAAATCCGGTCCAATTTGAGCTAACCAAAAACACAAATCCAACGCCAAATTGCACTGGAAATTCAAGAAACTAATAGATAGAATTTAGAGGGTGAGGAAAGATAAGATAGAAACTTAGAATAGAAGAAGAAGAACACAACATCAGAGTAACATGAACCTCACAGCGGAATGAATAAAATATAATAGATAACATAACTTGAAATAAAATATTTACTTGCATATACAAATCATTTTCCAAGTACAGCACTTACAACACAGCGGAAATAAACTATGGCTATATGATCCTGAAGCCTCCTGCTCCAGCTCTTCAAGTATCTGAAAATCACGAATACTTGACTACCCGTACAAAATTAGGCACCCAAGAGTTTAGGGAAAACAAAACAAAATAAACTCCGGGTCAGTCATGGGACTGGTATGAGTAAACAGTTTAAAACAGTTCGAACAGGTAAACGATATCTCATATGACCATGTCGTATAACGGAACGGGTTTTTCCCTTATGAGAATCCAAAATATCTTTATATCAAAAACCTTTTGATATTATAATATTGTCTATCAATCACAATATAATGATCATCTAGCAGAAACGCTTTCATCTCACGTTCTATATATATAGTATACAATCAAAACCGCAAGCACGTATTGGGTAATGGATTTCCAACCATGACAAGGTATGGAACCACCTTCCGATCAATGTACTCTAGGAACGATACACTGGAGTTCAACAAGAACATCTTGCAACGCAGCCACACATGACCGACCACTCATTTCGCTTGAGTGTATCGAATGTATATCACCAACGGTTGGGATCAGCAACCATTTCCCATATATATGGGACAACATTGATAGATTTAAGAAGCAAATGAATATTCTCTAGATAGGTGATTATACACCCTAATATGTGCGACCTACATAGCCATGCTGACTACCCGATTTCTGTCATTTACCGGTTGATGAGGCCGGAGGTTACACTTTATCATCACATCAGATTCACTTCGAATGCCACATTGTTAGATCCATCGAAAATCACTAATTGACGTCTACAACAGTACATTACGTGTTAGCTAAAGAAGTTTCCTTCTCCGCTTCCACTCTTGGTATGGTTGAAGAAATCAATGTACATGACCTTTCTGGAAATACTCTGTCAGACATTCATCCATATAAGTCATCCAGGAACAGGATGAACCGAAGGCACTATTCAGTACATCCATCTTAGGCACTGTTATCTAAGACTTATACAATAGCCCTTGCACTTTACTCCGTCTTCAACTATCCTTGGCATATATGATTCGCAACGCTAATGCTAATACAGAGTGGTTCTTTGGATAATAATCCAACCGGTCTCTCCATATTAACAACGTTAAAATGGTCAAAACATCGATAGTCTATGATTTAACTATCAAAGAAAAATACGTGTGCAAACAACGATATTATTTCCAGATGGAAATTCTATCAATCAATCATCAATCATATATATACCTATATATATATTCATATTTCCTTATTTTCTATGTTTAGAAAATATATGTTAACACTGGAAAACATTTCCATTCTAATCCATATTTCCAATTTCAATATTTGATTACGTTTCTGATTCTACTTGGAAAACATTTCCAAATCTTCTTTACTTGGATTTAAACAGATGTTTAAATCAACATCGCGACGACAACTCGAACCACTATACTTATCGACTAAATTCACTTAACCACTTTCACTCTCGAACCTTAACCATTTCTAAATTAAAAACGAAGTCAATCAAGTTGGGTATAACTACCTCTCAGACCTTAACCGAACAACATTTCAAATCTCGAAATAGGTTAAGTTCATCTTTTAACTCTTTAACACTTCCTTATGTAACCCTCATTCGAATAAACCTCTATTCGATAACTCCTCCCTTCGAATAACTATATTTGATAATCTCTCTTACGAATAACTAGATTTGATTAACCTTTCTTCGAATAAACTAAATTCGATTAACTCTATTTATTTAACCGTAATCGATTAACTCTTTTTTACTTAACTCCTTACTTAACTCCTTTCGAATAACTAATTTGATAACTCCTTTCGATGAAACTATAATCATAACTCCTTTCGAATAAACTATAATCGATAACTCCTTTCGAATAACTAATTCGATAACTCTTATGTGTTTAACTCTATTCGAATAACTAATTCGAATAACCCTTATTTATTTAACTCTATTCGAATAACTCGATTAATTTCCTGTCGAATAACTAGATTCGATCAACTCACTTCGAATATTTCTGATTCGATTATCTCACTTCGAATACCTCTGGTTTGATTATCTCACTTCGAATATTTCTGATTCGATTATCTCACTTCGAATATCTCTGATTCGATTATCTTACTTCGAATATTTCTGATTCGATTATCTCACTTCGAATATCTCTGATTCGATTATCTTACTTCGAATATTTATGATTTGATTCACTACTTCGAAATAACTAAATTCGATTAACTCATTTCAACTCTATTTGAATAAACTAAATTCAATTGACTCCATTTGAATAACTCTAATTCGATTTAACACTATCGATTAACCCTAACTGATTAACTCTAACTAGTTTAACTCTAACTGGTTAACTCTTATTTGAATAACAAATATTCGATTAACTCTATTCGCTAACTCGACTCGACTAACTCCTTTCGAATAACATATTCGATTTACTAACTTTCGAATAACATATTCGATTAACTAATTTCGAATACCATATTCGATTAACTTCTTTCGAATACCATATTCGATCAACTAATTTCGAATAACATATTCGAATAACTATTCGATTTACTTCCTTCGAATACCATATTCGATTAGCTTCTTTCGAATACCATATTCGATTAACTAACTTTTCTCGCTTTATAAAGATTTCCTTTTAACAACGTTTATTCATTTTTAAAGATTTACTTTTAATAACGGTTCTTTACTTTAAAAACGTTTTCCTTTTTATAACACCCTATCCTGTTATAAACAATTTCCCTTTTTAACTCTATTTATTTCCTAAATATTTCCTTTTAAATTTTATTCTTAAAAATATTCTAACTCCTTAAATTGCCGGAAAAATTCGCCATAACCTCCTTTGTATCGGGAGCATCGGGAAAATCCCCAAACTACCACACAGGCCTTTCCATTCAAAAAGAAAATGGTTTGAAATTATTTCCTTTCTAAATATCTCCTATTTATAAATATTTCTTATTTATAAATATTCCATTTATAAATATTTTATTTTCACTATCACTTTGAAAATTCCCTTATCAACATTCCGGTATGTTATGGTATTTAACATACCATACAACAATGATCAGTATCATTCACACATGTATAATCATCAACAGATTTCATATCACATCGTATAACACAATATATAAAACAAAACAGTATTTATATATTGAGGAACCCAGTTGGGTCCCTCCAACCAGTTTCCCTGCATCCACAGATGTTACAAAATAAAATCGACATTACTTTCAGTTCGGTATGAAATATTCTAATAGCAGAATCAATATCTAAATATTTAACGGTTTATATATATATATATATTTACATATATATATAATTTCCACTAACTGACTAGCAGTTCAATCAATCAGTCAACACACAGTCAATCAGACAATTTCTAACAGTTCTAAAAATACAACATGAAATTATAAAGTGTTCAGAGTTAGTGAGATTTACTCACATTGGACGATCATCGTTGATAACGATAATCATCGCTCGATTTAGATGGACAATTTATATTGCCATAAATTGTGATGAGCTCCAATTGACTCGCGGCCAGTTCCAGCGTGTAGTGCTCGTCCATTCGATCCCAATGCAGCTTACGGTTCGTCAATTTGATAAAGTATGAACGAGATATTGCTTTGACAAGTTTGAACCAATTTAAATTAAATTTAAACTAAACTTTGAATTAATTAAATTGTTTGGGCCTCACCCTTTCACACCGGCCCAACAACCCTTTGCCCCAAACCCGTTACCAATCCTTCTTCCCAAACAAACATGTCGTAACCTGCTCCTACATCCCAAAGCCATAGCCGCTACCTTCAACCACAAACCGTCCATCCATTTCTCCACGGAATTTCAAACCACCACCACCATTTTCCTTCTCTTCCCATCCTCTTCCTCAGCATATCGGAAATAAGAAGCTCGCACCCTCCATGGCAATCCCGTCCTCCAGGTATACACACGAACCAGTGAAGAACCATCGACATCTTTTGGCTCAAAATTCCGCAAATCTTGTCTATTTGATGCTATTCGATCCTCTCATCCCAAATCGAACATCCCATTCATCGATCGAAACCTCATCGTCCATCTAATTTAAACCCTAGTTTGCCTTGCTATTTTCAGCGAATGCAAACTGCCGTCGAACACAGTAAAATTGTTACGGAATCAAAGCCTTTGCCAACACAAACTCAAATATATATATATATATATATAGCATATGATTTATAGGATTTTATTTACTTTTGTTTGGATTTTTGAACTTTCCTTTTTGCTGAACAAAACGAGAATACCAGTGGCGGCATATTTCTATGTTTGTTGAGATTGATTTGTGGTCTTAAGAGAATACACGTTGGTTAATTATAACCACAATTGTTTTAGATATTTTATTTTAGATATTTTTATATTCGTTCTTGTCTTCTAAAAAATCGTGTGATCACACACGTTACCCAAAAATCACGAAACTGGACATGCAACTAGAGTTCGACGTTACGGTCTCAACGAAACTGGTTTCGTCGAATTCCGACTCCGTATGCTCACACAGTGTATTTTTAACCGTCGAAATATCGACTGTTTCTCACATTAAAAATCGGTACGGCCACATACTGACTCTAAAAATCATGGAACTTGGAATCTAACAATAATTTAACATTGCGGATCCAACAAAATTAGTTTCATCGAATTCCGACTTCGTTTGCAAAAGTGGATATTTTTAAAGCTCTGGATGACCCATTTAAATATATAAATATATTTAAATTTAATTAAATTTAATATTTAAAAATAAATATTATCGTATATATCCACAGTGGAATACCATACAGCTCTAGAATATTCCTATATGAATTTCAAACTTGATATTTCAAATCTGGGTCAACCCGATATTCGATTTATATTGAAATTCCTTTTTCAAATATAAATAATTCCTTTATAAATTATTAAGGAATTCCACAGCGACTTTTCTCAAATTTGATTTGGACGTGAACCAAAATCTACGTGACGAAATCCCGATTTTTCTCTCCCACTAGAAAGATATACTCCACTAGCTCCACACGTTTCTTGTTTCACAGAAATCCAGCTTAAAACGAATCCTGTACATTCAGTTGAAGTTCAAATCGCCAAATTACGAACCGCAGCGCCATTTCAAGCTCGATTTTAATTATAATATAATTATACGTTCAAACTATCGTTCAAATAATATATTCGTTATTCTAATTCAATTCTAAACTGAATTAAATATCACGGGTGATCCAGTTCACACCATATCGCCATTTCAGCCAATTTTGATTATTTCAGAATTAAATATATTATTTAATTTATTATTTTAATTAAATATTCACCGTTGTTAAATTCCACGACCATTAAATCCTTTAAACACCTTTTAAATAATTAAATAAATTAATTATTATACCTCTGCAAATGCGGGTCATTACATTCTTCCCCACTTAAAATAATTTCGTCCTCGAAATTGCTAAGGTAGAGAACGACCCTATCGACTGGTTAGAACATATTTGTTCACTTCTTAACTTCCGTTGCCAACTGGACCAATTTAATTTCAATTAAATATTAATTAGTTTTTATCAACGAAAATTTTCAAAAATCCTGAAAATTTTCTAACTCCTTAACCCTTCGAAAAATTTCGCCAGCACCTCCTTTGTACTGGTCGTTAGGTCAAACTCCAACTCGCCTCTCTGGGCCATCTCCATCCCAAAAGAAAATCAAACAGCCAAGCGGCTTGCCAATTCGGCTCATAAATCTTATATCCAATAGAAATATAAACTTGTACCTTTTTGTCGGCATATCATTATATCCTTTCCACCTGTTATCAATTCAGTGGATACAAGGGTCATCCTAATCAAATTCCAATCTGCTTTTATCCACAACAAAACCATTCGCTTATATCAGAGCCAAATATCATTTCAACTCGAGTTTCTTCTCGATTCTCAACTCTTAACTTGATTATCACATTACACTTCAAATTTGAATCTCACAGTCCAATTTGTCTTGATATCATTCTAATTCAATCTCAGATACCACTTTACTGGCTTTACTTTAATTCAAATTTGCTTTCACAAATTTCTGTTAAATTTGTTTTTAATTCAAATAGTCTTTCCCTGGGAGTTTTTTTAAACAGTTTACTCTTTTCAAAAATCAAATTTTCCTTTTTGAAATTCAACACAACTTGTCTTTCCCAAAACAAATTGAAAACAGTATCTCTGGTAGTAATTCGTCACTTACAACTCGAAAATGAATACTGATGATGCAGCTGTCATCATCAGAATCTATTTTCCAGCGATCGAAGTGAGTTCAATACTATAAAACCATTTCTAAAACATTTCCGCTTTGAAATTTATTTCAAAATATATTTCACACTGCTTGTAAAACAATTTAAAATCTCCCAGGATCTTAAATTTTCCTTATTTTTAATCCAAATCCATTTACAAACACTTATCCAATTTTCCATAATTTTAATTCAATTCTGATTTAAATTCAGATTTAATTCATTTCAATTTCATATATTTCACTTATATGAATTCTGATTTGTTATATATAACCATTTCACATATTATAATCTTATCGGATTATAATCACAACCAATATATCCAATATATTACAATTTCGATATATATATCTTCTTTATATCAAGATATACCTTGGGTAAACTTATTTTAATTTGCCCTCTTTTCAAAACGTATCATGACAACCCATCGTATTCGAGTGTTTAGTAACTCCTACCGATACAGTGGATCAAACTGATCGACCAGAACCCATAAACAACTCAACCAATGAATCTCCACAATATAAAATTATTTTTATATCAATAACAAATACGTTCACTCATATATATACACTCAACTCAATCTAGGGTATTACTAACCCTATCTCTACTGAGTCACGCCACAGAGCCAAGGTAATTCTTAACTTAAGCTCTGATACCAACTGTAGTGACCTAAAAATCCGGTCCAATTTGAGCTGACTAAAAACACAAGTCCAACCCCAAATTGCACTGGAAATTCAAGAAACTAATAGATAGAATTTAGAGGGTGAGGAAAGATAAGATAAACGTAGAATAGAAGAAGAAGAAGAAGAACACAACATCAGAGTAACACAAACCTCACAGCGGAACGAATAACATATAATAGATAACATAACTTTTAATAAAAGATTTACTTGCATATACAAATCATTTTCCAAGTACAGCACTTACAACACAGCGGAAATAAACTATAGCTATATGATCCTGAAGCCTCCTGCTCCAGCTCTTTAAGTATCTGTAAATCCCGACTACTTGACTGCCCGTACAAAATTGGGCACCCAAGAGTTTAGGGAAAACAAAACAAAATAAACTCCAAGTCAGTCATGGGACTGGTATGAGTAAACAGTTTAAAACAGTTCGAACAGGTAAACGATATCTCATAAGACCACGCCGTATAACGGAACGGGTTTTTCCCTTAGGAGAATCCAAAATATCTTTATATCAAAAACCTTTTGATATTATAATAATGTCTATAAACCACAATATAATAATCATCTAGAAGAAACGCTTTTATCTCACGTTCTACATATATAGTATATAATCAAAACCGCAAGCACGTATTGGGTAATGGATTTCCAACTATGACAAGGTGTGGAACCACCTTCCGATCAGTGTACTCTAGGAACGATACACTGGAGTTCAACAAGAACATCTTGCAACTCAGCCACACATGACCGACCACTTATTTCGCTTGAGTGTATCGAATGTATATCACCAACGGTTCGGATCAACAACCATTTCCCGTAAATATGGGACAACATTGATAGATTTAAGAAGCAAATGAATATTCTCTAGATAGGTGATTATACACCCTAATAGGTGCGACCTACATAGCCATGCTGCCTGCCCGATTTCTGTCATTTACCGGTTGATGAGGCCAGAGGTTACGCTTTATCATCACGTCAGATTCACTTCGAATGCCACATTGTCAGATCCATCGAAAATCACTAATTGACGTCTACAACAGTACATTACGTGTTAGCTAAAGAAGTTTCCTTCTCCGCTTCCACTCTTAGTACGGTTGAAGAAATCAATGTACGTGACCTTTCTGGAAATACTCTGTCAGACATTCATCCATAACAAGTCATCCAGGAACAGGATGAACCGAAGGCACTATTCAGTACATCCATCTTAGGCACTGTTATCTAAGACTTATACAATAGCCCTTGCACTTTACTCCGTCTTCAATTATCCTTGGCATATATGATTCGCAACGCTTATGCCAATACAGAGTGGTTCTTTGGATAATAATCCAACCGGTCTCTCCATATTAACAACGTTAAAATGGTCAAAACTTCGATAGTCTGTGATTTAACTATCAAAGAAAAATACGTATGCAAACAATGATATTATTTCCAGATGGAAATTCTATCAATCAATCATCAATCATATATATATATATATTCATATTTCCTTATTTTCTATGTTTAGAAAATACACGTTAACATTGGAAAACATTTCCATTCTAATCCATATTTCGAATTTCAATATTTGATTACGTTTCTGATTCTGTTTGGAAAACATTTCCAAATCTTCTTTACTTGGATTAAAACAGATGTTTAAATCAACATCGCGACGACAACTCGAACCACTATACTTATCCACTAAATTCACTTAACCACTTTCACTCTCGAACCTTAACCATTTCTAAATTAAAAACGAAGTCAATCAAGTTGGGTATAACTACCTCTCAGACCTTAACCGAACAACATTTCAAATCTCGAAATAGGTTAAGTTCATCTTTTAACTCTTTAACACTTCCTTATGTAACCCTCATTCGAATAAACCTCTATTCGATAACTCCTCCCTTTGAATAACTATATTTGATAATCTCTCTTACGAATAACTAGATTCGATTAACCTTTCTTCGAATAAACTAAATTCGATTAACTCTATTTATTTAACCCTAATCGATTAACTCTTTTTTCTTAACTCCTTACTTAACTCCTTTCGAATAACTAATTTGATAACTCCTTTCGATGAAACTATAATCGATAACTCCTTTCGAATAAACTATAATCGATAACTCCTTTCGAATAACTAATTCGATAACTCTTATGTGTTTAACTCTATTCGAATAACTAATTCGAATAACCCTTATTTATTTAACTCTATTCGAATAACTAATTCGAATAACTCTTATTTTTTTAACACTATTCGATTTGCTTACTTTTGAATACTTATATTCGATAATCTCTTTCTTCGAATAAATCTTATTCGATTTAACTCCTGTTGAATAACTAGATTCGATCAACTCACTTCGAATATTTCTGATTCAATTATCTCACTTCGAATACCTCTGATTCGATTATCTCACTTCGAATATTTCTGATCGATTATCTCACTTCGAATATCTTACTTTGAATATTTCTTATTCGATTATCTCACTTCGAATATCTCTGATTCGATTATCTTACTTCGAATATTTCTGATTCGATTCACTTCTTCGAAATAACTAAATTCGATTAACTCATTTCAACTCTATTTGAATAAACTAAATTCAATTAACTCCATTTGAATAACTCTAATTCGATTTAACTCTATCGATTAATCCTAACTGATTAACTCTAACTGGTTTAACTCTAACTGGTTAACTCTTATTCGAATAACAAATATTCAATTGACTCTATTCACTAACTCGACTCGACTAACTCCTTTCGAATAACATATTCGATTTACTAACTTTCGAACACCATATTCGATTAACTAATTTCGAATACCATATTCGATTAACTTCTTTCGAATACCATATTCGATTAACTAATTTCGAATAACATATTCGATTAACTTCTTACGAATAACTATTCGATTTACTTCCTTCAAATACCATATTCTATTAACTTCTTTCAAATACCATATTCGATTTACTAACTTTATTCACTTTATAAAGATTTCCTGTTAACAACGTTTATTCATTTTTAAAGATTTACTTTTAGTAACAGTTATTCACTTTAAAATCGTTTTCCTTTTTATAACACCCTATCCCGTTATAAACAATTTCCCTTTTTAATTCTATTTATTTCCTAAATATTTCCTTTTAAATTTTATTCTTAAAAATATTCTAACTCCTTAAATTCCCGGAAAAATTCGCCATAACCTCCTTTGTATCGGGAGCATCGGGAAAATCCCCAAACTGCCACACAGGCCTTTCCATTCAAAAAGAAAATGGTTTGAAATTATTTCCTTTCTAAATATCTCCTATTTATAAATATTCCAATTTATAAATATTTCTTATTTATAAAGATTCCATTTATAAATATTTCTTATTTATAAATATTCCATTTATAAATATTTTATTTTCACTATCACTTTGAAAATTCCCTTATCAACATTCCGGTATGTTATGGTATTTAACATACCATACAACAATGATCGGTATCATTCACACATGTATAATCATCAACAGATTTCATACCACATCGTATAACACAATATATAAAACAAAACAGTATTTATATATTGAGGAACCCAGTAGGGTCCCTCCAACCTGTTTCCCTGCATCCACAGATGTTACAAAATAAAATCGACATCACTTTCAGTTCGGTATGAAATATTCTGATAGCAGAATCAATATCTAAATATTTAACGGTTTATATATATATATATATATATATATATATATATATAATTTCCACTAACTGACTAGCAGTTCAATCAATCAGTCAACACACAGTCAATCAGACAATTTCTAACAGTTCTAAAAATACAACATGAAATTATAAACTGTTCAGAGTTAGTGAGATTTACTCACATTGGACGATCATCGTTGATAACGATAATCATCCCTCGATTTAGATGGATAATTTATTTTGCCACAAATTGTGATGAGCCCCAATTGACTCGCGGTCAGTTCCAGCTTGTAGTGCTCGTCTATACGATCCCAACGCAACTTACGGTTCGTCAATCTGATAATGTATGAAAGAGATACTGCTTTGACAAGTTTGAACCAATTTAAATTAAATTTAAACTAAACTTTGAATTAATTAAATTGTTTGGGCCTCACCCTTTCACACCGGCCCAACAACCCTTTGCACCAAACCCGTTACCACTCCTTCTTCCCAAACAAACACGCCATAACCTACTCCTACATCCCAAAGCCATAGCCGCTACCTTCAACCACAAACCGTCCATCCGTTTCTGCACGGAATTTCAAACCACCACCACCATTTTCCTTCTCTTCCTGTCCTCTTCCTCAGCATATCGGAAATAAGAAGCTCGCACCCTCCATGGCAATCCCGTCCTCCAAGTATACGCTCGAACCAGTAAGGAACCATTAGCATCTTTTGGCTCAGAATTCCACAAATCTTGTCTATTTGATGCTATTCGATCCTCTCATCCCAAATCGAACATCCCATTCATCGATCGAAACCTCATCGTCCATCTAATTCAAACCCTAGTTCGCCTTGCTATTTTCAGCAAATGCCAACTGTCGTTGAACACAGTAAAATTGTTATGGAATCAAAGCCTTCGCCAACACAAAATCAAATATATATAGCATATGATTTATAGGATTTTATTTACTTTTGTTTGGATTTTTGAACTTTCCTTTTTGCTGAACAAAACGAGAATACCAGTGGCGGCCTATTTCTATGTTTGCTAAGATTTATTTGTGGTCTTAAGAGAACACGCGTTGGTTAATTATCACCACAATTGTTTTAGATATTTTAGTTTAGATATTTTTATATTCGTTCTTGTCTTCTAAAAATTCATGTGATCACACACGATACCCAAAAATCACGAAACTGGACATGCAACTAGAGTTCGACGTTATGGTCTCAACGAAACTGGTTTCGTCGAATTCCGACTCCGTATGCTCACACAGCGTATTTTTAACCATCAAAATATCGATTGTTTCTCACATTGAAAATCGGTACGGCCACATACTGACTCTAAAAATTACGGAACTTGGAATCTAACAATAGTTTAGCATTGCAGATCCAATAAAATTAGTTTCGTCGAATTCCGACTTCGTTTGCAAAAGTGGCTATTTTTAAAGCTCTGGATGATCCATTTAAATATATAAATATATTTAAATTAAATTAAATTTAATATTTAAAAATAAATATTATCGTATATATCCAAAGTGGAATACCATACAGCTCTACAATATTCCTATACGAATTTCGAAATTGATATTTCAAATCTGGGTCAACCCGATATTCGATTTATATTGAAATTCCTTTTTAAAATATAAATAATTCCTTTATAAATTATAAAGGAATTCCACGGCGACTTTTCTAAAATTTGATTTGGACGTGAATCAAAATCTACACGATGAAATCCCGATTTTTCTCTTCCACTAGAAAGATATACTCCACCGGCTCCACACGTTTCTTGTTTCACAGAAATCCGGCTTAAAACGAATCCTGTACATTCAGCTGAAGTTCAAATCGCCAAATTACGAACTGCAGTGCCATTTCAAGCTCTATTTTAATTATAATATAATTATACGTTCAAACTGTCGTTCAAATAATATATTCGTTTTTCTAGTTCAATTCTAAACTGAATTAAATATCACGGGTGATCCAGTTCACACCATATCGCCATTTTAGCCAATTCTGATTATTTCAGAATTAAATATATTATTTAATTTATTATTTTAATTAAATATTCACCATTATTAAATTCCACGACCATTAAATCCTTTAATCACCTTTTAAATAATTAAATTAATTAATTACTATACCTCTGCAAACGCGGGTCATTACAAAATACATGAACTTAATGAACAAACTTTTATTTGCATCGACATATGCATTTTAATAATAAAATAATAAATTATACGGAAAACAAACCAACTGCCTATCATTTACAAATACTTATTTTCTGCAGTTTTTAAATCAAAGTCGATAATGACCGTATCACCTTATCTTTAATAATTTAAAATGTATCGTTTAAGTTAAAGATGTAAAAGTTTATTAGTAGAAACATAGAACAATTTATAGCGACGATCAGTAATAACCTTACTAATAAACCTCCTTTATTTCTTTATTAAACTACATGGAAAAACCAGTTTTCAAAAATACGTGAATGCAAAACATTATAGTACTTGGTTAAAACTCATAAGAATTGATGAAAATTCCACTACATTACAATCAACAGTAATTGTTATTGCATACAAGCTTAAACTTGAATATGGATAGAAGAAAATTTTCTATATAGTCAACATATTTTACTAGTTAATGTTAGATTTTGTATGGTCAAAAGAAATTAGCAGATGTAGCGATATTTACAATTAAATAAGTAATTTTGTTACCTGGTTTATATGAATGATCCTAAATGTTTAAGTTTCAAAATACAAATCATATATTTTACCAGAAATCAAACAAATAGGACAGTGTAAGACTTCATAAACTGAGAAAGAAATAACTTACATTTGTATGGTGATGTGAATTTATAAGATTTTGTTTCTCCCATGCATCCCATTTCAAAATGCAATGTGGCACTTATTGTGACTAGAGATAAATTACATAAGGACTTAAAATTATACAAATAAGGAGGCTACCTTGCAGGAAATAGATTTGGTTAGCATTGCAATGTTCATTGTTTAGCTTGCAAGTCACCATGAGCCATCTGGATAAGGTTTTGTGCCTACTAAACCTGCTGGGAGAAAAATCAACAAATTCCTTTTAATATTAAATGTCATATACTTCAACAAAGAAATTAAGTGGTTGGAATAATTTCATGTGGCATCCACTAACATTTAGACGAGTTTGCGAAATGCAAAAATAGAACTTCAATTACCAGTTAAACATCAAGTCGTGTATAGAGAAGTAAAAAGGGAGTCTGAATTCTTACTACTGAGCTTTGAGTGAAAAGGCACTTAAATATTAAAATTAATTTAATATAAATTGAATTTAAGTGTTTATTTTGTACTGAGTTCGCAAACTGGAAATTGAGTGCAAAGTCAATTTGCATTGGAAGCACAGTGAGTGACTCAGTTTGCGGTTTGCAGTGTGTTTGCAATGCAGGAAACTCAGTTTGCATAATGCAGATATAAAAGAAAGAATAACCCAATCTTAAAAATTCTATGAAAAGTCTTACTAGTTATGGTCCTCGTGATTTTTCCATTAGTTTCCAACACTATTCGTTTTGGCAAGATCAGCACTATAGGAAGCACCTTCAATGTATCATACAAGCAATTTTAACATTTGAGTTAGATTAACCTGTGTAAACTGAGTTAACTGGCATGTACCTAGTTTGATAAAACCAAGGAGACCAAAATGAATAAGCTTCATAGATGCATTTTTGTCTATGGCAATGAAGAGAAAATTCTGTTGAAGAACAAAAAATGATATTAGTACAAAAGACAAGTATCTATAGAGCTATAGAGCACTACAGATATATAGCCCAAAGAATGTATAACAATTAATGTAAAATGTGGCCAATAAAGTGCAGAAGTCAAATGAGCAACATAAATCATGAAAACTATGTCAGTCATCGAATGAGTGTCATATAAGTAGCATCGCTTATGGTCACATTGGAAAACCTGTAATCTCCAGATGGACATAACCTCTCAAAGCTCATCTAATTCTAGACCATAGAAGCAAATTTAAATTATCTTTACCTAACAGTCATGATGGTTACTAAAAGTTCAATATAGAGAAAATTTGGCCGGATGACATTCATTCATTTGCTTTTGTTAAAAACTTTAAGATTATGTGTGTAACACCCCGTAATTTTAACGACACTAAAGATGATGAATTAAAGAATAATTAATGTGAAATACACGTTAACAATGAATTAAGGAAAAATTAATTGAATATTCAGAATTGAGTAAAACGGACCATGCCATTGCGTCCATCTCGGAATTCTGGTCAAGGTGGACACCTGTTTGCGTAAAACGGACTTCGTATGAAGAAGTTATTAAGGTTTGAAGTTTGTATGCATATAAGAAAGATATATATACATATAAATTCAAAAATATTCAAAAAAATCAGAAATTAGAAAATCCAGCGTGCGAAACACGGAAAGGCCGACCATATGAGGTCGATCCGAGACCCCGCTGGGTCCACCCAGAGGTCGACCCCCCTACAGATCTGGGCAGTATACGTTTTTCTGAACTTGGACCGATTTTGGAGCTAGATTCGTGAGCCCTAGGCTATATAAAGGACCCAAGACCTAGTTTTATTCATTTGAAAAATAATGGTGACGGCGGGGCTCTGCTGCAACCTCAATTAAATTGCCTATCCTTCTCCAAAATCAAGTTTAATAAGATTTAAGCATTTCAACTATAGATCTGAGATTCAACACCAACAATTACTTTTCTATCTTCTAAAATCCAAACACTGTGAGTTAGTTACTTTTAGATTTAAATGATTAAAAGTAATTTGTGACATGACTATGATTTGGATATATATATACATACATATATATAAATATGCCTGTGACTAAATCATACTGGATCTATCATAATTTGTGAATCTATAATGTTCTTGGATCCTAGACTTTATAATGTTAGATCTATTTTATAGATCTAATTCTTTTGTGGTTAATTATCATGTCACATATGTGGATCTTACCTTTTTTTCTAAGTTTGTGGTTAATTTGGAACTATCATTATTTGGACAGTCAAATCCCTGTTAGATCTAATTCGTTTGAGGTTAATTTATCATGTCATATTAGATCCAATTAGTTTGTGGTTAACTTATCATGTCATGTTAGATCTAATTCGTTTGTGGTTAATTTATCATGTCATGTTAGATCTACCTTTATAGATCTAATTCGTTTGTGGATAATTTATCATATCATGCTAGATCTACCATTATAGATCTAATTCATTTGTAGATAATTAATCATGTCATGCTAGATCTGCCTTTATAGATCTAATTTGTTTGTGGTTAATTTATCATGGCATGCTAGATCTACCTTTATAGATCTAATTCGTTTGTGGTTAACTTATCATGTCACATTTGAGGATCTTAAACTTTACTTATCATGTGGTGATTAATTTGGATCTATCATTAACTGGAAATATGAATCCTTATTTATTCATGCCTATTATGATATTCTTAGTAGGTTAGATCTAGTTTTATTATCACATGCTCACTAGATCTATTTTATATGTCCACCTTATCACCATGCCAATTACATGTTTATGTCACTTTTGTTAAAATAATCACTATTGTCATCTTTCCCTTTTATTGTTTATGGCTAGGCTACTTTCTAGCCTAGGCATGACGCCAAATATATGTGAATGCATTAGTTAGAGAACGGGGGAAAACGTTAGAATTGGCATAACTTGAATGACGAATATGAATTTGGACATATAATCCATTATGAATATAATTGGGTAAATGGGCATGAGCACCTATAAAGACATAAGTATAATTAATTGGTTAATAATTAAAATGCCTAGGATTATAGTAAGTAGAAAACTGTAACGACACTTATGTCACGAGGTTAGATTGCATTTATGGTAAAAGTCTGCCCGGACCCGACCCAGCAACCGCAAATGTTGAATCTAATGTGAGGGGTCTAAGTGCACAAATACGAGATGGGCTAAGACACGAGGTTATGCCCAACTTGTGGAAGAAGTCTGCCCGGACCCGAACGGCATATCCAGCATCCACAAGTTGTAGGCCTAATGTGGGAGGTCGAGCCCATTATAACCACAAATGGACATGGTAATGAATTGGAGTAAACAAGGAATGATAGTAACCTATTATGGTTAATTACTTTAATGAAAATGTTGTATATAATAGGTAGACTTGTCCTAGGGACAAGTGGAAATTATAACATATGTTATAATAAAAAGGCAAGAAAGCTTATTAGTAAACCTTAGTTAAGAAAACTAAGTTAATAAGTAAACAACGTCAAGTTGTAGTAATATGTTAAACAGGGAACAGGTGAACTGAGAAGAAGTATACTTAATTAAATATTAAGTAAAACATGTTATTGTAACTGTGGAAACAAACAGTACAAAAAGGGATTGTAAGATTACTTCCGTTAATTACAATCCAGGGGTGAAAGATTGTACGATTATTTCTATTAATTAAAATCTAAAGAATAAAATCTAATGTGGCTTATTAATGAACTTAAATGGATTAAGTTATATTTATATGAAATTAATAAGCAAGTGAAACTTTGGCAAGTAAAAAGAAGTCAATGTGAATGGGGATAACCTATTATTCTGTAATACTTAATCGAACTGAATCCGTAGGGATTGTATGAACATGACAACTTGATTAGGGGTTAAGTAATATATGAATGAAATAGTGGGAGGGTTAAGTACATCTTGGGTTGGTGGGTAATTTGTATATATAGGCCGACAAACTTAACCTGTTGGGGTTATGTAATTAAAAATACCATTAGGTAAACATGACCAGTGGAAAACCTAGTAGTGGGGATGTAAGACAAAGGGGAGAGCTTGCATCATCTGGTGTGGGACCCGTTTCAGTCAGTAACCGGAGTAGGTATCAAACAAAGTACTCTGAACTAGGCCAGAGAAGGGGCACACTTACTGAACTGATTGTAAGAGATCCAAACATGAAGGACTGTGTTGGCGGCGCAAACCGACCGAGCCATGTGCGTGGATGAGCCGGGCCGACGGGGATAAGACGACGGTGACACCTTTAGATATGGGGCTGTGCATATCAGTGAAGGGTTTCCACTTTAGGACGTGATACATCCTACAGTGGGGCCGGCACAGAGTATCTACGTGGATTAGGGAGTCGATCGATTAGGGTAGTTAGGGTACATCTAGACTCTGGTAAGTTTAGGAGTTCGTTATTGGGGCTGCCTGTGGATTGTATGGGGTTAAAACCTCTCGCTAGAAGTATGCCTAAGTCTACCAACTTATATGTGTTAAGGGACCATCTCATTTTGTTTATACTAGTATTGGTGCAGAGTAATCATTAGAAGCACATACACCCTATTCGGTTTACCTTGTCACACCTGCCTTTTATGTAGTTATCTCGCTCTTGTCCACTTTGTATGTCTGTCATGCTACTTTTATTTATTTACTTGCTAAAAGTAACTAGACTCGCCAGACTTTATGTCTGACCCTTTTTGTTTCCTCTTCTTTCTTCCGTCCCCCCTCCAGGTTCTCAGGGCAGGAACACTCAGGCTTAGTCAAGATTTGGTTATCATCTCGTTGGAGCTGCTTTTGAAGTATAGCTCAAGTTCTTATCTCTACTATGGCTTAGCTCTTTTTCTTAGGGAATTATGTTATGCTTTTATATATTTATGTACTCTAATGGTAGAAGACAGAAGTTATATTATTGTAATGGTTATTGTGACTTATGGTATTTTGGACCACGATGTTATGATTTATGTTTGAAATAAAAATTTGAAATTCCGCTGCTATCTTATTTATATATGTCTTGTAATATTCTGTGTCTGTTTACCTATAACGCTTCACGGAACTTAATGCATTCCCTTAATGAGTGACATTAACGGATGTGGGGTGTACACTTGGTATTAGAGATGAAGTTTACCAGATTAGATAAAAGTTTTTGAAAACTATTTTCAAAAAGGTTTTAAAAGAAAGCATTTCCAAAAAGAAAAGTCTATTTTGAAAAAAAAAATTCCCCAAAAGCCATATGTAATACCTTTCGATTCTTTGTCTGAATCTCTTTCCTTTTCTTTTCAGCATGTCTGGGGAACCTTATATTTCCTAGGGAGTTGGAGTACCGGATTGGTTCGGTAGGTATCTTAAAGCCACGACACCAAACGGGAGCAAGGAGACGTCCTTCCCCCAGCTGCAATCGTTGTTCCTCCACCGTCGCGAGTAGATGGTTTCTCTAAAAAGAAAGAAGCTAGGGTTGAGGAAACACAAAACATGAAGGTATGGCCCATGAAAGAACAACAACAACAAAATAAAGGAGGAAAGAATAACAAAGCTAAGTATAAGAGAAATTGTCACGGTTATGGGTGTGAGGGTCACTTGGTAAAAGACTGCAAAAAAAGGAAGAATTCTTGCTTCAGTTGTGGAGAAGTTGGACACTTTGCTAAAGAGTGCCCAAAGAGGCAAGGACAAGGACAAGGCCAAAGAGAAGGATCCCTTGGAGGCCAGGTGCATGCTCTCGTGGCCATCGTACCGGATAGAGGTAAAAAAAAGTTTTGTTAAAGGTTTGATTTCTCTTTCCAATCAACTTGTTAGAACTCTTTTCAATTCTGGTGCTACACATTCATTTATATCTGATTTTATAGTCGAGTCTCTACACTTAAATACTAGTATGGTAGTGGATCCCATTGTTGTCTCAAACCCCATTGGTGGTTCGGCTCATTTATCTATGATTTGTCGGGGTTTGAGGATATCTGTGTTAGGCGTCGAGTTTGAGTGCGACGCATATGTACTTGGGTTTATGGGCTATGGGTTGATTCTAGGAATGGATTGGCTTACCAAGTATGGTGTCATTCTGGATTGTGAGAGGAGCGTCGTTAGACTGTTGACTTGCTAAGGGAGGACCCCTGATTTTTTGTGACCCCAAGGGGTCTGTTATGTTGAGTTTCCTAGAATCACTTGACACATCTATCGATGATCTAAAATATGTTCCAGTAGTCCGTGAGTATCTTGATGTCTTTGATGAGGTTCGGGGTTTACCCTAAGGCGCGAGATCGATTTCCATATATATATTTAGTGGATAATGCAAAGCCAGTTGCATTGACTGTGCGCCATATGGCTCCAAGAGGAAGTAGGGGAGCTACTTGGGAACGGGTTTTATTTTGGGATGGGATGAAGAAAGATGTTGCAGAGTTTGTTTCTTAATGTCTGATTTGCCAACAAGGCAAAGCTGAGAAAAGGAAGCCCGGTGGTTTACTTCATCCTTTAGAAGTCTCGCAGTGGAAGTGAGAGAGCGTCTCCATGGATTTCATAGATGGTTTTCCTAGATCAAGGAAGGTCAACACCAGCATTTGGGTGATAATAGACAGGCTTACAAAGAGCATTCATTTCATACCAGTTAAGAGTAAGAGGACGGCAACAGTTTACGTTCGTGAGATAGTCTTGTTGAATCTAGATTAACCCTAAAGGGGGGAGGGGTGAATAGGGTTTATCACAGTTTTTAACTGAATTAAAAATCTAACGAGATATATAATAATAAACAGATCAGAGAATATACCAGAAACAGAAATGCAGAAAATAAATCACACACAGATATACCCAGCTTCGGCAAAACCCTGCCTACTGCTGCATTTCTAAGGTTTCTTCTAGGTGATAGAACAGATCACGCATACAACACCATGTACACTCGCAAATCCTGCTCCTATTCTAACCCTACGCTCAAAATCCTAGACTGAACAATATCCACTCGATCAGATTTCCCTTGATTACGATTCTGTAACCAGTAACCCAGATTTTACAGACTCTGTCAATTGTCAGTCAACACCCTGACTGAATTCACTAGATTTTACAGACCTAGAAAACTGTTCGGATGATGTACAACTCAAATTAAAAAACAATAAAATGAAAAACAATTAAAAGAAAACCCTACACAAAATAAAACAAAAGGAGATTAAAAATAAAGGGTTATCCCCTTTGTTAAAACATGGCCGGCCACTTTGTAAGTGTTTCACCCTTCACTTTATTTGTCCCGTTCACTTTGCTCTGTGGAAATTAAAATGGCGGCTCCCTAGGGTTTTCTCAAAAATTCCCAAATCGATTTGATTGCTGAAGGATTGAGGTCGCGGTTCTCTGATGTTCGGATTCTCGTTGATGCTTTGTGTCCGCTCCTCCTTGCTCGATCGATTTGGATTTTCTGTTGATCGAAACCCTAAAAGAAAAACGTGAGTATTCTGATTCCTTTTTAATTCGAGTTGAATTGCTTGGTTTCGATTTTCTATCACTAGCCTATGATGAAAATGGTTGTGTAAAAATAGGATGATTCAAAAACCCTAGCCTATGATTTCAATACATGATATTGATCTGATTGTGGTCGGTTTCCTCCTTTGATTTCTTCAATTGAAATGAATTAAAAGGCTTTACACTTTTGATTGCTCTGCCTTACACCATCTAATTGAAACTGATTTGAGGATTTCCTCTTTTGTTGTATCATGAATGGATTCCTTCGATTACACGTCATCAGATAGGTTTTAAAAACAGAAATTGAATTTCCGGTCTTTGAAAATGATATTGCCATTTCTGGAAAGATTATCAATGCTTTTCCAAATATGTTTCACTGAAATAAGTGATGACAAAGGAAACATTCTTTTTATGATTCTCTTTAAATTTCCGCATATGTATTTTTGGGAAGATTTGATTCTTTGATTGATTATTTCCCAAAACAGAAAGCTTTATGATTCCCTTGCAAATGTAACATGAAACACTTGCAATTGTGCAATCCAAATTTTGTGCATGCTGTTATTCTGGAGTGTATTTAGAAAATGCTCTTCTTGCTGATTTTCTACATTTCCAAAGTACACTTGCCAACACCATTAACTCAGGGTTTTCTTGCATGCAAAAATTAATTCCTTGCCAAATTAAACATTGCTGTGCCCCCCATTAAAAACAGATTTTTACCAATTGAAACCTTTCCCAAAAACAGCTGCATTGATCTTTTAATCAGCACTGTAGTATTTGCTAAAACTTGTAGCCTGATTTGAACTCATGCATGATTTTCTACTTAAAAAAAAACTTGATTGCAAGTGTCGAAATGTTTTCAACTTTTAAGTCTGTTTGCTGAGATTCCAAAAAAAAAAAACTTGCATTGATTTGAATGCTCAGCTTTACTCTTGATTTTTTGCATTGTTTGAAATTCTTGATCTCTGGAATAGATTGACCACATGGCTTATTCACTGAACCATGTTGAAGTGATCTTGTTTCACACTTTGTCACCTTGCTGTGTATCCTCCTTCACACTGTATTGATATGTTGTTGCTCCACCACTGGTTTGACCATTAGCTGCCTTGTACATGTAGTTGATCTGCCATAACTTGAATCACTTAAATTTGAACTGATCTTGTATGTTTAAAAAAACTTGTCGCCACTGTTTTGGTCATTTGTTGGCTGTTTGTAATCCAGTACCATATCCTTATCTCACATTGAACACAATAGCTGTTACATGTTGACCATTTGCTACTGTGCCATTTGTTTACTGAACTGAAAATTGTTGAGTCCCTTGCTTGTGTATTCTAGCCATGTAATTTTTGAACCACCATGCTATCACACTTGCAACATTATAAAGTTGCATGCTCATCACTGTTTTGAGTACACTATCGTTACACGTGTTCACTGTCTAACTATTTTGCTTTATATCGAACTTGCACTTGACATTTGCACATGTCACTTGAGTTTTGCTGCACCTTCATTTATTACTTGTTTGATATGAGCTCGACCACAATTTTGCTGTTCCATGAGCTTGAGCATTTGTATTTTGCATTGTGCTCGACCACTTGTATTTGCTGCTTTGATTTTTATTTTTGAATTTCTTGGCTCCACACCTGGGCTGCTTTGAAAAACTTGTTTGACTTCACTTTTCTTGAAATGAGTTGAGTTGTGCACTGTGTCGAGCTTGGTCCATGTGACTGCTCCACAGCTGTATACACTGATTGGCGAGGCAGTGCACACGTGTATTTATACACGTGTGTATATGCAGTCATCAGTTAAATTTTCCTATCCCTGTACTATATATATATACTGTCTAGACACAGTCGGATTAACAAATCAGATCAAGTCAGAAAAATGATGAGAAACACACCAGAAAACCGAGGCAAATAAAATTTCAAAAATAAAATTCAAATCTGCATGTATTTAGTTTTTAGTTCTATTGCAGTGTACTGTGTGTGTGTTTCTTTGTATGACAGGTGTAGATGACTGGACTGACAGAGAAAGCTGTGAAGACTGAAGACAAAAGACAATAGAAGAC
The DNA here is from genome assembly GCA_030737875.1 of Allium sativum. NCBI lineage: Eukaryota > Viridiplantae > Streptophyta > Magnoliopsida > Asparagales > Amaryllidaceae > Allium > Allium sativum. The sequence continues at coordinate 1,048,860,596 of CM060922.1, forward strand.
AGGGACACAGAGTGTCAATGTATATATGTAAAAATGTATGTATAGATGAAAAAAGTACATCAGTGAAATGTATATGAAGAGTGATGTATTACTGAGATAAACAAATAGTGGAGTTATAAAATGTGTACTGTTTAAATGATTGAAATAAAATATTTATATTTAAACAAAATACTGTTGAATATTTGAATTCATGTGTAGTCGTATTCTATTTAAATTTAAATATTATATCTCTGTCTGTGATATATATATATATATAACAGTACGGTAACAAACACATTTATAATAAAATTTATTTGGTTGTTATCATCAAACAACAAACATATAATTGTGTATACAACTACGTCATATACAACAATCTCCCACTTTTGATGATGACAAACAAATATTAAGATTTTGAATACAGTGAATGTGTTTGACAGTGAAGCATTGAACTCCCCTTATTTGAAAGCTCCCCCTACAACAGAAACTCCCCCTATAAATGTGAATGAGTGAAAAGAAAAAAAATGAATTTTCAAAATTAAGAAAGAAAATTTAAATTAAGAAAATTTATAAAATATTCACTCATAAATCAAAATCTCAACCCATTCTCCCCCTTTTGTTATCATCAAAAGGATACAGAAATTAAAATATAGATGAATAGTGACTAATAAATATAATACCAACATAAGAGGAAGAACGATCATCATAAATCTCAACCAGTCAAACAAAAATCATAATAAACTAAGAACTAATGGCATATTTCACATTATAGAGAATGACGGATATACGATGAATTTTATATAAAATGGAGAGAGTTTTAAAAACAATTCATTTCCAATTATTTTCAAAGGATTTTTATAAAAATAAAGCACAAAAACAGTGTTGGATTTGGACTATAATTAATAATTCAATTTAAGTGACAAGATCGAATAATCTCAAATCCCAATATCTATCAATCAATAAATCATAATACGTCATAAGATTTCAATACATTTCACAAATTAGAAAGATGGATTGATAAGCTGGTTTTTATACTCTGAGAAGAATTTCAGATTAATTTATATTTATAGCACATTTTTCCTTTTTCTTTTTATTTTTATTTAAGAGCACACTGACCACGCATAACCAGAGCTTGGATTTTTGAATGAGGTCAGTCGCAACTTAAATTATAAGTTGTCTCATAACCATGCATGACCAGAGCTTGGATTTTTAAATGAGGTTAGAGACTCACTTATGTATTAAATATATATTTATTATTTTTAGCTTTAAATATAAAAACTCCTCGGTATATACAACCAATATGAATGATAGAAATGAGGTCGGTATGGAAATGGACTATGAAATAAATTTCTAAATTAATTATATTATGAAATATGATCAACTGTACAGGGATCATTGAAAATTCTCAATTTCACTAATTCTGAATAATAACACAGTCACATTTCCATCACGAATATTTCCACTGTTTATTCAAAATGATTTTAAAAAAAACTCTCCACACTTATATAAAATCATAACGGATGGCAGAAGGATGATAAGTAATGAAGATGGTCGTGAAATAATTGCCAGTTCAAAGATATTATAATAAGTATTCAACCATCATGAAAAAAATTTAAATAAAATCTCCTCTTGTTGTGAAAATATATTGTGGTCACAATTCATCACAATTTCAAGATCTGATAAATATTTTGATGAATTTAACTACAGTCCAGTTTGGTTATTGATTTCAATTTCTGAATGAATAATCAATAAATAATTTTAAAATTGAAAAACAATTACAAGAGGAATTTATACAGATTTATACAAGGGGAAAAAATGTGTATGGTGTCTATATAAGGTGAAAATTCAAAAACAGATGGATGAAAAAGCTGATACCAATTGTAGTCTCCTTTATCGAGGAATTTATTCGCACCCTAGATATCTCAGATAAAAGAAATTTCAAACACAAAGCCCAAACATACAAGACTACAAATTTGGCATAATTATCAGAGCAGCAGTTAGATTAAAGCAGGCAGTTATTTGAAAATAGTATCAGAGCAGTACAGCAGAAACAGTTTCAAATCAGACTAGTTAAGATGTTGGTGACACGAGATGATTCATGATCCAATGATTAAAAAAAATACCGTTTATTTAAAATCATTTGAGGAATATGAAAAACTCTAGATTCAATGAATCGGTCACACCAAATTATTAGTTTTAGATTCAAGATATGTGTGTGATTCAATAAATCAATAATTTCAAATGATTTTAAAACAAACAAATATTTATATCAAATAACCATGAAATAATAGAGAGATTTAAGACCATCTTTTCAAAGAATTTCTCAAGATATTTCTGACAAGTATATGAAGAAAAATTCGGATCATTTACATCAGGTTTGATAGATATTCATGATCCAAAATAATTTATTTGAAATCACTTGAATCAATGTCAAGTTTTGAAATATAATGAATTAGTCACACAAGGTTGATAATTTCAAATTTAGGAGGTGTGTGATTATTCAAAATATTAATAATTTCAGATGATTTCAAACAATCAAATTTATACAATAATGATCATGAATGAAATTGAATTTCAAGATGTATCATTGATTCAATACAATTTAAAATATCCAAGCCAATCTGAAATATAATGAAATTATCACAACTAATAAATAGCAGAGTGCTGTAATGAGTATAATATTTCAAGCTTTTCTAAAATGAATTAGAAGAAACTCAAAAGAGCAGTTGTGTGTGAAATTCCATTTAACTTTCCGATCTTCAAAAATTTAGAATTCAAATTAACAATGTTCAAGATATGACAAGAATACATCAACACCATTAGGAATTCAGAAAACAGAAAATGAACTTCAAAACAATTGCAGATAAAAAATTCAATATCTGGAAATGATTAAAAGTATCAGAGTTCTATACACGCAAAACAAATTTCCAGAATATCATGAATACTGCAATTCAAGAAGCAAAAAAAAATATGACAGTGATAAATCAAATCAGAATAGACAGAAGAAAAAGATAGAAGGGAGAAGAAGAAGAAATAAACAAAAGAAAGAAAAAAAAATTCAAAACAGAAAATATTTACAGAGGTGAGTTTAGAGATCATACAAGAATCCAGTGTAAATCAGAATCTCTAACTCAACAGGTTTGGCTAAGGAACTGAAAAGAATCAATGATATGAAGCTGTTTGATTCCAATTTCTCTCTTGCAAAGCAGCTCCTCAGCCTTCTCCGGCACCTAACAATTTATAGGATCGAGTGGTCTAACAAAGTTTGTAAAACCACTCACAGTTGTATTCATATGTTTTGGTATCCAGACTTGTTTATATGACAAACCGTTAGAATTAACTTTCGTACCCTTAGGAACCCAAATCTGTTTGAACTTGACGAAGCCCGTTTTATTTTCTGGGATCCAAGAATATTTAAATGGTTTATTATAAAACGATTTCTCATCACAATTTTGATTCAAAATGCCTTTGAAATTTTTAGAGTTCAAATTTTCAAAGCATTTCTTTCCAAAACAGTTTGAGGGATTTTTCAAATCATTTGAATTTTGTTTTCCAAAAACATCATTTTTCCCGAAGCCAAGACCAGACTTATTTGCAATAGAAACTTGGTTTTGTAACAGCATATTCAACGATTTTTCCCCATTAGAAAATTTATCCAAAGTTGATTCTAATCGTGAATTTTGAATTTTAGATCACTATTTTCTTTTAATAAATTTGAGCAATTATTTATAGCAATCTTCTGTTCAGCATTGGACTGTTTCAAAACCAAATTCTCATTTTCAAGCAATTTAATTTTGACTTGGGATTCAGAAATATCAAATTCAAATCATTTTTGTTTTTCAGATTAAAATTCTTGGATTTTTCAATCTCATTTTCAAGTTCTTTCAAAGCCAAACCACTTTTCACCAAATTTTCATTTTCAACAATTTCAAATTTGGAATATATATCTGTTTTAAAATTTTCAAATTCCTTTTGCAGAAGGTTATTTAAATTTGATAACTCAGTCTTGTTCTCATTTAAGATCAAAATTTCATCTTCAAACTTTTGAATATTTTTATTGAGATGAACAAGATTTGTTTTCAATTTCAAACAATTTTTGCAGACTGAATTTGAAGAATTTTTAACATATTCAAGTTGTGATTCCAAATCATCAATTTTGCTAGTCAACTCAAAATTCTTAGATTTCAGAGGCTTATTTTTTAGTTGGAGTTTATCAACAGATTTCGTTAAATCAAGACACATGTAAACCAGGTCTTCATATGAGAAATTCTCTATTTCAGCATTTGTTGATTCTCCATCATCTGATTCATCTGAAGTTTCATTTGTAAATCCTGTTAAACAGAACTTTGAATCTGAGTTGACTTTCTTGGGTTTTGAGCTACCGTTGTCAGATCTTCCATACTTCGTATTGAGAATATCCCAGATTTCCTATGCAGATAAACAATGGCAGATAAGATTAAACTGTTCAGTACTAAGATAATCAAATATAATTTTCATAGCACGGGTATTGAAAGTAATATCTACACTATCAAATCCATTGATAACAACATCCCAATATTTAATATTAACAGATTTTAGATAAAATTCCATTTTGGATTTCCAGTTTGAAAAATCTGTTCCGTTAAAAATAGTTGGAGATGAACTGGACTGACTCTCTATCAACTAACAACTAGGAATCACCATTACTCTAGAGTTAAACAAAAAATACCTTCTCTGATACCACTTGGTGTCTCTATTTGCGAGGAATTTTAAGCACCTCGGTGGCCACCAAAGTTACCTCAGACACTGGTTTCACATCCTGCCTCTCGACACGGACAACCACCCACAGGCATGTAGGGGCAAGAGTCAATACTTCGCCACATGATCATATAGCGAGAACCCCCTATCATGCTGTAACCTTATACTAGCTCTGATACCACTTGTTGGATCTAAATTAACCCTAGAGGGGGGGGGGGGGGTGAATAGGGTCTATCACAGTTTTTAACTGAATTAAAAATCTAACGAGATATATAATAATAAACAGATCACAAAATATATCAGAAACAGAAATGCAGAAAATAAATCACACACAGATATACCCAGCTTCGGCAAAACCCTGCCTACTGCTGCATTTCTAAGGTTTCTACTAGGTGATAGAACAGATCCCGCATACAAGACCATGTACACTCGCAAACCCTGCTCCTATTCTAACCCTAGGCTCAAAATCCTAGACTGAACGATATCCACTCGATCGGATTTCCCCTGATTACGATCCTATAACCAGTAACCCATATTTTAGAGACTCTGTCAACTGTCAGTCAACACCCTGACTAAATTCACAAGATTTTACAGACCTAGAAAACTGTTCAGACGATGTACAACTCAAATTGAAAAACAATAAAATGAAAAACAATTAAAAGAAAACCCTACACAAAATAAAACAAAAGGAGATTAAAAATAAAGGGTTATCCCCTTTGTTAAAACATGGTCAGCCACTTTTTAAGTGTTTCACCCTTCACTTTATTTGTCCTGTTCACTTTGCTCTATGGAAATTAAAATGGCGGCTCCCTAGGGTTTTCCTAAAAATTCCCAAATCAATTTGATTGCTGAAGGATTGAGGTCGCGGTTCTCTGATGTTCGGATTCTCGTTGATGCTTTGTGTCCGCTCCTCCTTGCTCGATCGATTTGGATTTTTTATTGATCGAAACCCTAAAAGAAAAACGTGAGTATTCTGATTCCTTATTAATTTGAGTTGAATTGCTTGGTTTCCATTTTCTATCACTAGCCTATGATGAAAATGGTTGTGTAAAAATAGGATGATTCAAAAACCCTAGACTCTGATTTCAATAAATGATATTGATCTGATTGTGGTCGGTTTCGTCCTTTGATTTCTTCGATTGAAATGAATTAAAAGGCTTTCCACTTTTGATTGCTCTGCCTAACACCATCTAATTGAAAATGATTTGAGGATTTCCTCTTTTGCTGTATCATGAATGGATTCCTTCGATTACACGTCATCTGATAGGTTTTAAAAACAGAAATTGAACTTCCGGTCTTCGAAAATGATATTGCCATTTCTGGAAAGATTATCAATGCTTTGCCAAATATGTTTCACTGAAATAAGTGATGACAAAGGAAACTTTCTTTTTATGATCCTCTGTAAATTTCCGCATGTGTATTTTTGGGAAGATTTGATTCTTTGATTGATTATTTCCCAAAACAGAAAGCTTTATGATTCCCTTGCACATGTAATATGAAACATTTGCAATTGCGCAATCCAAATTTTGTGCATGCTATTATTCTGGATTGTATTTAGAAAATGCTCTTCTTGCTGATTTTCTGCATTTCCAAAGTACACTTGCCAACACCATTAACTCAGGATTTTCTTGCATGAAAAAATTATTTCCTTGCCAAATTAAACATTGCTGTACCCCCCATTAAAAACAGATTTTTAATAATTGAAACCTTTCCCAAAAACAGTTGCATTGATCTTTTAATCAGCACTGTATTATTTGCTAAAACTTGTAGCCTGATTTGAACTCATGCATGATTTTCTACTTAAAAAAAACATGATTGCAAGTGTCGAAATGTTTTCAACTCTTAAGTCTGTTTGCTGAGATTCCAAAAAAAAACTTGCATTGATTTGAATGCTCAACTTTACTCTTGATTTTTTGCATTGTTTGAAATTCTTGATATCTGGAATAGATTGACCACATGGCTTATTCACTGAACCATGTTGAAGTGATCTTGTTTCACACTTTATCACTTTGCTGTGTATTCTTGTTCACACTGTATTGATATGCTGTTGCTCCACCACTGGTTTGACCATTAGCTGCCTTGTACATGTAGTTGATCTGCCATAACTTGAATCACTTAAATTTGAACTGATCTTGTATGTAAAAAAAACTTGTCACCACTGTTTTGGTCATTTGCTGGCTGTTTGTAATCCAGTACCATATCCTTATCTCACATTGAACACATTAGTTGTTACATGTTGACCATTTGCTACTGTGCCATTTGTTTACTGAACTAAAAATTGTTGAGTCCCTTGCTTGTGTATTCTGGCCATGTAATTTTTAAACCACCATGCTATCACACTTGCAACATTATAAAGTTGCATGCTCATCACTGTTTTGAGTACACTGTCGTTACACGTGTTCACTGTCTAACTATTTGGCTTTATATCGAACTTGCACTTGACATTTGCACATGTCACTTGAGTTTTGCTGCACCTTCATTTGTGACTTGTTTGATATGAGCTCGACCACAATTTTACTGTTCCATGAGCTTGAGCATTTGTATTTTGCATTGTGCTCGACCACTTGTATTTGCTGCTTTGATTTTTATTTTTGAATTTCTTGGCTCCACACCTGGGCTGCTTTGAAAAACTTGTTTGACTTCACTTGTCTTGAAATGTGTTGAGTTGTGCACTGTGTCGAGCTTGGTCCATGTGACTGCTCCACAGCTGTATACACTGATTGGCGAGGCAGTGCACACATGTATTTATACAGTGTGTATATGCAGTCATCAGTTAAATTTTCCTGTCCCTGTACTATATATATACTGTCTAGACACAATCGGATTAACAAATCAGATCAAGTCAGAAAAATGATGAGAAACACACTAGAAAACTGAGGCAAATAAAATTTCAAAAATAAAATTCAAATCTGCATGTATTTAGTTTTTATTTCTATTGCAGTGTACTGTGTGTGTGTTTCTGTGTATGACAGGTGTAGACGACTGGACTGATAGAGAAAGCTGTGAAGACTGAAGACAAAAGACAATAGAAGACAGGGACACAGAGTGTCAGTGTATATATGTAACATTGTATGTATAGATGAAAAAAGTACATCAGTGAAATGTATATGAAGAGTGATGTATTACTGAGATAAACAAATAGTGGAGTTATAAAATGTGTACTGTTTGAATGATTGAAATAAAATATTTATATTTAAACAAAATACTGTTGAATATTTGAATTCATGTGTAGTCGTATTCTATTTAAATTTAAATATTATATTTCTGTCTGTGATATATATATATATAACAGTACAGTAACAAACACATTTATAATAAAATTTATTTGGTTGTTATCATCAAACAACAAACATATAATTGTGTATACAACTACGTCATGTACAACAAGTCTGTCTTCATGGAGTACCTTCCAGTATCATAAGTGATCGAGATCCCATTTTCACCAGTGAATTTTGGAGGAGCTTTCAAGAAGCATTAGGTACAAAGTTATGTTTGAGCACCGCTTATCATCCTCGGACAGATGGACAGATGGAGAGGGTGAACAGAGTTCTAAAGGATCTTTTGAGGCTGTGTATCCTAGACTTCGTAGTGACTTGGGAAGAGCACCTTCCTTTAGTAGAGTTTGCCTATAACAATAGTCATCAATCTAGCATTGACATGGAACCCTTCGAAGCATTATATGGATGACCTTATAGATCGCCAACTTGTTGGTGGTGATCTACAGAAAGACTTTTACTTGGATCGGAGGTTAAGAAGCTACGCAAACGAGAAGTTAAGTTGGGGAGGTCCAGTAGGGAGACAACCAAGCAGACGCAACTTGGGAGACCAAAGACAAGATTTTGCGCTACGTACCCTTTTCTTTTCAAGGGAATGTTTTTAACTTCTTTTTCCAAAGCTTTTATTCGCATTTGCTTCTATCATCTGAGTATATCATATCGATCGAATCTTCGACCTTTAGGTAGGAAATCCCATGATTGTAAACATTTGTTCGAAACATGTTATGTTTGATGGATGCAATTGGATGCAAGTGTTTGCTAGTGGATGCATATACATACACATTAGGCACTAGATCGGCTCAATCATTCTCATACTGCATATGGATGTGTGTGCATTTTTCTTTTCTTTTAATGGATGAAAATGGATGTATTATCAAATGGATGTTGCATTTAGACAAATGATTGTGCACACATATAGAACTTACATGTTATAATAGGATTATTTGCATTCATGTTGAACTCATGACACTAACATACGTTGCATTAAGGAGGTCAACTGAATTAGTGGACTTCCTGATCTTTCAAATTAGTGTTAGGACATATACACACACATTTTCATATGTTCATATAAGCATTAGAAAATTTTAAGGACAATGGATGCCTGTGATTGGTGGATGAGTAGATGGATGGAGGATGGTAGGATACATTCTTCTTAACTTGGAGATTTCGGGGACGAAATCCTTTGAATAGGGGAGAATGTAACACCCCGTAATTTTAACGACACTAAAGATGATGAATAAAAGAATAATTAATGTGAAATACACTGTTAACAATGAATTAAGGAAAACTTAATTAAATATTCAGAGTTAAGTAAAACGGACCATGCCATTGCGTCCGTCTCGGAACCCTGGTTAAGATAGAACCCTGGTTTGCGTAAAACGGACTTCGTATGAAGAAGTTATCAAGGTTTGAAGTTTGTATGCATATAAGAAAGATATATATACATATAAATTTAAAAATATTAAAAAAATCAAAAATCCGAAAATCCGGTGTGCGAAACACGAAAAGGCCGACCATATGAGGTCAACCAGAGACCCCGTTGGGTTGACCCAGGGGTTGACCCTGGGTCTTGGGGTCAACCACGGGGTCGACCCAGGGGTCGACACCCATGTAGGGGGGTCAACCCCCTGCAGATCTGGGCAGTATACATTTTTCTGAACTTGGACCAATTTTGGAGCTAGATTCATGAACCCTAGGCTATATAAAGGACCCTAAACCTAGTTTAATTCATCTGAAAAATAATGATGACGGCGAGGCTCTACGGCAACCTCAATTAAATTGCCTATTCTTCTCCAAAATCAAGTTTAAAAAGATTCAAGCGTTTCAATTATAGATCTGAGATTCAACACCAACAATTTCTTTTCTATCTTCTAAAATCCAAACAATGTGTGTTAGTTACTTTTAGATTTAAATGATTAAAAGTAATTTGTGACATGACCGTGATTTGGATATATATATATATATATGCCTGTGACTGAATCATACTAAATCTATCATAATTTGTGAATCAATAATGTTCTTGGATCCTAGACTTTATCATGTTAGATCTATTTTATAGATCTAATTCTTTTGTGGTTAATTATCATGTCACATATGTGAATCTTACCTTTTTTCTAAGTTTGTGGTTAATTTTGAACTATCATTATTTGGACAGTCAAATCCCTGTTAGATCTAATTCGTTTGAGGTTAATTTATCATGTCATGTTAGATCCAATTAGTTTGTGGTTAACTTATCATGTCATGTTAGATCTAATTCGTTTGTGTTTAATTTATCATATCATGTTAGATCTACCTTTATAGATCTAATTCGTTTGTGGACAGTTTATCATGTCATGCTAGATCTAACTTTATAGATCTAATTCATTTGTGGATAATTTATCATGTCATGCTAGATCTACCTTTATAGATCTAATTCGTATGTGGTTAATTTATCATGTCATGCTAGATCTACCCTTATAGATCTAATTCGCCCGTGGTTAACTTATCATGTCACATTTGTGGATCTTAAAATTTACTTATCATGTGTTGATTAATTTAGATCTATCATTAACTGGAAATATGAATCCTTATTTATTCATGCCTATTATGATATCCTTAGTAGGTTAGATCTAGTTTTATTATTACATGCTCACTAGATCTATTTTTATATGTCAATTACATGTTTATTCCACTTTTGTTAAAATAATCACTATTGCTATCTTTCACTTTTATTGTTTTTGGCTAGGCCACTTTCTAGCTTAGGCATGTCGCCAAATACATGTGAATACATTAGTTAGGGAACGGGGGAAAACATTAGAATTGGCATAACTTGAATGAAGAATATGAATTTGGACATATAATCCATTATGAATATAATTGGGTAAATGGGCATGAACACCTATAAAGACATAGGTATAATTAATTGATTAATAATTAAAATGCCTAGACTTACAGTAATTAGAAAACTATAACGGCACTTATAACACAAGGCTAGATTGCATTTGTGTGAAAGTCTGCACGGACACGACCGCCATATCCAGCAACCGCAAATGTTGAATCTAATGTGAGAGGTCTAAGTGCACAAATACGAGACGGGCTAATAAACGAGGTTAGGCCCAACTTGTGGAAGAAGTCTGCCCAGACCCGATAGACATATCCAACATCCACAAGTTGTAGGCCTAATGTGGGAGTTCTAGCCCATTATAACCATAAATGGACATGGTAATGAATTGGAGTGAACAAGGGGTGATAGTAACCTATTATGGTTAATTACTTTAATGAAAATATTGTATATAATAGGTAGACTTGTCCTAGGGACAAGTGGAAATTATAACATATGTTATAATAGAAAGGGAAAAAGTTTATTAGTAAACCTTAGTTAAGAAACCAAGTTAATAAGTAAACAACGTCAAGTTGTAGTGATATGTTAAACAGGAAACAGGTGAACTGATAAGAAGTATACTTAATTAAATATTAAGTAAAACATGTTATTGTAACTGTGGAAACAAACAATACAAAAAGGGATTGTAAGATTACATCCGTTAATTACAATCTAGAGGTGAAAGATTGTACGATTATTTCTGTTAATTATAATATAAAGAATAGCATGTAATGGGGCTTATTAATGAACTTAAATGGATTAAGTTATATTTACATGAAATTAATAAGCAAGTGAAACTTTGGCAAGTAAAAATAAGTCAATGTAAATGGGGATAACCTGTTAGTCTTTAATACTTAATCTAATTGAATCCATGGGGATTGTATGAACATGACAACTTGATTAGGGGTTAAGTAATATTCGAAGGAAATAGTGGGAGGGTTAAGTACATCTTGGGTTGGTGGGCAATATTTGTATATATAGTCCCACAAACTTAACCTGTTGGGTTTATGTAATTAAAAACACCGTTAGGTAAACATAACTAGTGGAAAACCTAGTAGTAGGGATGCAAGACAAGGGGAGAGCTTGCATCATCTGGTGTGGGACCGTTTCAGTCAGTAACCCGGAGGTGGTATTAAACAAAGTACTCCGAACTAGGTGGAGAAGGGGCACGCTTACTGAACTGATTGTAAGAGATCCAAACGTGGAGGACGGTGTTGGCAGCGCAAACCGACCGGGCCTTGTGCGTGCTTGAGCCGGGCCAAAGGGGATAAGACGGCTGTGACACCTGTAAGGGTTGCCACTTTAGGACGTGATACATCCTATGGTAGGGCCGACACAGAGTATCTACGTGGATTAGGGAGCCGATCGATTAGGGTAGTTAGGGTACATCTAGACTTTGGTAAGTTTAGGAGCCATTATTGGTGCTGCCTGTGGATTGTATGGGGTTAAAACCTCTCGCCAGAAGTACGCCTAAGTCTACCAACTTATACATGTTAAGGGATCATTCATTTTGTTTATACTAGTATTGGTGCAGAGTAATCATTAGAAGCATATACACCCTATTCTGTTTACCTTGTCACACCTGCCTTTTATGTAGTTATCCCGCTCTTATCCACTTTGTATGCCTGTCATGCTACTTTTATTTATTTACTTACTAAAAGTAACTAGACTTGCCAGACTTTATGTCTGACCCTTTTTGTTTCCTCTTCTTTCTTCCGTTTCCCCCTAGGTTCTCAGGGCAGGAACACTCAGGCTTAGTCAAGACTTGGTTATCAACTTGTTGGAGCTGCTTTTGAAGTATAGCTCAAGTTCTTATCTCTACTATGGCTTAGCTCTTTTTCTTGGGGAAATATGTTATGCTTTTATATATTTATGTACTCTGATGGTACAAGACAGAAGTTATATTATTGTAATGGTTTGTGACTTATGGTATTTTGGACCACGATGTTATGAATTATGTTTGAAATAAAAATTTGAAATTTCGCTGCTATCTTATTTATATCTATCTTATAATATTTTGTGTCTGTTTACCTATAACACTTCACGGAACTTAATGCATTCCCTTAGTGAGTGACATTAATGGACGTGGGTTGTCCAATGTGCTTGCTCTTTTTTTTGGAGGCATTGTTGAACAAAGCGCCACTGTAGGGAAAGACCAGAGCCATCCAAAGAAACAACAAGTAAGTACCTTATATACGTATACCTATATACACATAAACAGCAGAAACAAGGTTACTTGCAGTATTCAAGGAAATACTGATTTAAAAAAATTACAGTCCATAAACATGCATAAACTATACAGCAAAACACATATACATAACATGAGTTTGCATTTTTAAGATTAATAGTAGAGAAGAATAATTTTTTTACATTACCATACCATAGGATTGGGTGCAAATGGGTGGAACACCTTCGAGCCAGCTCGATTTGACATAGGCCAGACGGATCATTGGTCCCAACCCGACCCACTTGAACTCCCGTTGTTATTGGCTATTCCCTCTTCCAAATTGTTCATCGTTTTCCCAGTAATTTATGGTAGGCGATGCTGGTGTTGCAACACAAATTTCTGACGCTAACGTGTCCAACCGTATCTAGGAAATTAAGAATAGGAAGCCCTTTGCATTTTTATCTTACAAAGATGAAATCTAAAGCATGCCTTTCATAAATACATACAAAAACTTCTCAACAACCAAAGAAGAGTGTCATTAAGGATTATTTTTTACAGATAGAGATGTCAGGATTGATGATTATAAGAGTGACCCTATTATACTTCAATCTCTTACTACGAAGGAACTTCAAACATTGGCTAGAACTTTAGGTGTCTCTGCAAGAGGAAACAAAAGTCAACTAATTTGCGGCCTTAAAGTCCTCCTTTAGTGCTAGAAACGCAAACAATGCTTATTTGTCAGTTGAATCCGTAGAGACTATAGATTCAAAGTGCATGCATTTGAAAAGGAAAACGAAGTCTCTATTTATTTCTTAGGATTCATCCAATGTTTTAAATGTTTCTGAAAAGAAACAGAAGAGACATAGAAGTGTAAAATAATCTGTAGTATGTACCATTAAGGATGATGATACTCTACTTGTGGCAACATAGATATTAAAATCGTCATCTAGTGAAATAGTTCTGGGGAGAAAAAACTCACGGTCAACTAAAAAAGTTGCAACCCAAAGTAACGAGAGCAAGGCGGTAGCGATTCTGATTTCTAAAGATCCATGGAGTGTGCTTTCTCATAAGAAGCCACAAAAGGATTGGGTACCATATAATCCTAGTACCATGCGACCACCACCATTGAGAAGGGATAAACGATTTCTAAAACTTATGACTTGGAATGTAAATGGCCTGAGGGCATTACTCAAACTTGAGAGCTTCTCTACTTTGAAACTTGCTCAGAAAGAGGATTTTGACGTCCTATGTTTGCAAGAAATGGAAATTCAGGAGAAAGATGTAGAAGACATAAAGAATCGTCTTATTGAAGGGTACGACCAAAGCTTCTGGACAAGTAGTGTTGCAAAGCTGGGATACTCTAGGACAACAATCATATCACATATGAAGCCTGTTTCGGTGAAATATGGACTTGGCATGCCAGATCATGATACCGAAGGCAGACTTGTGATAATGGAATTTGACAATTTTTCCCTAATATGTGCATATGGGTCTAATTCTGGTGATGGTTTAAGAAGACTAACGTATAGGGTTAGTGGATGGGATTAGTCTCTGAGAAATTATATGAAAAAGCTAGAGAAATCAAGGCCCTTTTTATTAACTGGTGACTTGAACTGTGCAAATCAAGAAATTGACATTTTTAATCCTGTAGAAAACCTTAGAAGTGCGGGGTTCACTGTTGAAGAAAGGGAGTCATTTGATAGAAATTACTTATCAAATGGGTTTGTAGATACATTCAGGAAGCAACATCCTAAGGCGGTGGGATACACATATTGGGGTTACAGGCATAATGGACGCAAAACTAACAAAGGTTGGAGATTGGATGATTTCCTGGCATCAGAATGTATTGCAGATACAGTACACAACTCATACATTCTTCCTCAAGTCACAGGCAGTGACCATTGCCCAATAGGTCTAGTGTTGAAGCTCTAAGGCTGTCTCAAAATTCCCAGTAAAGCTTGGTATTTTTGTTTATATACCTTAGTGGGAGGTCAAACACAAGAACATGCTCACATCTTCATGTTAGTTTCGCTAAATGTCAAAGAGTAGATTTTGAATTTTTTTCTATGAGAGTAGATAATGTTAAGAGGCAATGCATGAAAGATAACTGATATTTTACGTGCACTCTAGTTATTTTCATTTTGGAACTTTATTTATTTCGGGCAGTTTCTGGGTTGAGACTTTTTGTTTATTTGAGAGGCCGTTGCCTAGATTTTTTTTTTCAAACTTCATTCAATCTTATTGGTCTTAAGACGGTGCCTATGTGAGAAAAGATGGAATACATGTACCTATTTGTTTAAAAATATACACATAAATAGAAATATGCAAATGTGCATGTATACATACATACACTTACATACTTCAATGTTTAGCCACATGGTACTATATTTAGTAGCTTAAGCAACTGAAATTGTGCAACCTTTTGTGTTGATTTGGCATTTATGAAAATGATGGCCAATTTAAATAAGGTGTCAACTGGGCAAGTTCATAAAATAAGGTTACAATCAATTGCGCATTTATTAACAAATTAGGCAAATTGAATAAGTGTTATATTTACATGTATGTGTCATGCAGACCATCCGATTTATTAATAGTATTTAATACTATTTTACACATGTAAAGTAAGAAACGTAGTATCCATTGGACATTGTACATGTAAAGTAAGCACGTTACGCCCACTTTATAAAGCAAGCACTCCATGCAGGTGTACAAAATGATGCAACATTATATAAGCCACAGCCTGAATGACATGTTCCACAAAAAGCAGAAGTTTAATAGGTTTATTGTCAAATAATCGTTAAGTAATACATCTTCATAATTTTCACCTCAAAAAAATTTCATAAGCAGATAAATTCTATGCATCAAATCCACTGCAAATTATAAACATATTTTATTCAGCTAACCTTGTTTTTAAATATTTCATCAAATTTCTTTATCACAGCATGCATGAACATCACTCCATTTCATTCCATAATGGCAGCAAAAGTCATATCTGCACCTGTACATAGAAGCATTTTCAGAATGATACACCATCAACTATACACTAGGAATAAACAAACATGTTGTAACCATTGTGATTAATCCGATTCAAGACCACTCGAATCAAATATCTAAACCATAGGCGCTAGCGTAATACTAGACCGTTGTTAGACTCGCAAAAACAAAAAAACAACAACTCTAGCCACACACAATGATCAACCAATCACGAACAATCCAAAATGCAATCACAAGCAAAGAACTAATGACTAAAGTAGCAAAAATAAATCACACAAGGATTTATAGTAGTTTCACTAACATCTTGTTAGTGTACATCCACTTTGGAGAGGGTATTTTATTACCACGATGAAAAGAATACAAGAGATTGATCCAATGATCACTATATTTCAATATAGAAATGAGTTTGAGGAGAATAGAATTGAAGAATTGGAATTAGGTTATAAACTCTAATTCACCCTTGAGAATAAACCCTTGATCTTAATCATGTCTCCAATCTATCCCACTAACACACCTGAAAAATAGCTTATATAAAGATAGGCCATTTACCTTCACAAATCAGTTTTCCAAGTTTCCAGCGCGAAACAGCCCAAAATTTACGTCAGACGTCTGTCGTCGGAGGTGAAAGACGTCTGTCCCCTTTCAGAGAATTAATTGTGCTTCAGCACTCAGCTCAGACGTCTGTCCCCAATATTACAGACGTTTGTCCCTCTCTCAGACATCTGTCGTTGGAATGACAGACGTCTGTCAGGACTCTCGAGAAAATTTCCCTGTAGTGTCAGACGTTTGTCGTATCACACGGCAGACGTCTGTCGCTGAAGCCAGCAGACACCGAACACCAATTCGGCTCTAACTTTTGCGTACGAGCTCCGATTTGTGAATGGTCTTCTCCGATGCGAAGCTATCTTCATCCTCTTCAATCCAACATATAGTATCGCATACTTCAACACTCCACCTCGATACTATAACCATCTCAACTCCAAACTTCAATGCACCCAAGCATTTCCATCTACCTTCAACCAAGCACCATGAATACTTTCCCAATGAGCTCCGGCAAAGCCACCACCCATTGCACTCCGTTAACAAGCTCCGGCAAAGCCACCGCCCGCCAACGAAGTGTTGAAAGTATTCAAACCAAAACCGTCTTACCAAAAGACAATGCACTCGGGAGTGGAACGTGTACTTACCATGAAGATAGATTTTCATTCTCTCACCGCTATTCCTTTCCATCATCAACAAACAAAATCACTCTCCAACCGTGCCACCCCATGGCACCTAGCAACTCAACAAGGGAATTAAGTTCGAGCAATGCTCGAACTTCCCAAACGGCAATGCTTTAGTAAACATATCTGCCGCATTATCCTTTGTGTGCACTTTCTGAAGGTATACTAGCTTACCCTCATCCATGGCTACAAGAAATGACTCCCTTACCTCAATATGCTTGGTCCGTGAGCTAAACTCAAAATTCTCCGCTAAATGGATAGCACTTTGTCTATCACATCGAACATCAACACTTTCATGTTCGAAACCTAAGTCATACAACAATCGCTTCAAGTAGAGTGCCTCCTTGGCCGCTTCCACTGCAGCAATCAACTCCACCTCCGTAGTAGATAAAGCAACTACTGTTTGCAATCTTGATCTCCAACTAATGACTGTCCCGCCAAGTGTGAAGACATACCCGGAAGTTGATTTCCTCCAATCCCTATCACTGGCGTAGTCCGAGTCACAATAACCAACTAACTTGCAACTCCTCTCATCACTATCGCCAAAAACAAGACCATGAGATGTTGTGGCTTTCAAGTATCTCAATATAGCCTTCACAACTTCCCAATGCGATTTCCTCGGATTAGCCATGTACCGACTAACCACCCTGACGGCATTTGCAATATCGGGACTTGTACACAGCATGGCGTATATTAGACTACCAACCGCACTTGCATATGGCACCTTTTCCATATATGCCTTGTCTTTATCCCCAATAGGTGATCCCTTATCCGAAAGCTTCATATGCAAAGGTAAAGGTGTATTTAAAGCCTTTGCGTCCTCCATGCTAAACCGGCAAAGCACTTTCTTAATATACTCCTTTTGAGTCAATCTCAATCAAAATGCTTTCGGTCCCTTTCAATTTCAATGTCTAAGATTTTCCTTGCTTCTCCAATATCTTTCATTTCGAATTCTGATTTCAAAAGCATCTTCAATTTGTTGATTTCATTTTTATCCTTGGAAGCAATGAGCATATCATCCACATACAAGAGTAAATACACCCAACAATCATTTCCCAACCTCTTGAAATATACGCAAGCATCGTTGATGCTTCGATGGAAGCCACTTTCAAGCATGAAATGACCGAATCTTTTATACCATTGTCTAGGTGATTGCTTTAACCCATATAGTGATTTCTTCAACTTGCAAACCATTTTAGACTTACCATCTACAACAAACCCTTCCGGTTGTTCCATGTAGATGTCTTCATCCAAGTCTCCATGCAAGAAGGCGGTTTTCACATCAAGTTTCTCCAACTCCAAGTTATGGATAGCAACTATGGCTAGTAAAACCCGGGTAGAAGTATGGCGTACTACCGGTGCAAAATTCTCATCATACTGCTTTCCTTTTCTTTGTGCAAACCCCTTTGCCACTAACCTTGCTTTGTACCTTCCATCATCCTTCACCTTGTAAATCCACTTTCACCCTATAGCACAGTTTCCTTGAGGAAGTGGAACCAAATCCCAAGTTTGATTCTTCATTAACGATTGCATCTCTTCCTCCATGGCACAAATCCACTTCGAGCTCTCTCTCTCGACTCCATGACGTCATCAAGGTCCATCGGCTCATCTTGGACTACATTGAGAGCATAGTCCAAATGATCACAAAAGCTAAGGTAGTTCCAATCACCATATCTTTCGGGAGGCCTTATTGCACGTCAACCAACCCGAGTAGCAATACTATCATCCAAACTCCTTTAGGCTCCACCTTAAGTCGAAACTTCTCTAGTATCATGTACATCACCAAAATCACTAGAGGAACCATGTGGACTATGTGATGTTTCATCAACCGCTTCAACCCCACGAGCTTCTTCTTCAACTCTACTACCACTTGGATGGAATGTGGGAATGACTTTCTTCTCCTTTGATTCACCATGAACCAAATCCGGAACATCCAATGAGCTCTCATTCTCCTTGAATAAAGCCGACTCATCAAAAGTGACATGACGAGAATTTACAACCTTCTTCGTTTCCGGATTCCAAATACGATAGGCTTTCACGCCGTCCGTGAAACCAAGCAAGACCACTTTGAATGCTCTAGCTCCAAGCTTATCATTCCCCGGATCATGCACATATACCGGGCTACCAAACACATGAAGATATCTCAAGTCAAAAATCTTCCCTTTCCACACTTCCTCTGGAATTTTGTTATCAACAGTTGAGCACGAAACTCAATTCACAATATGCACTGCGGTTGACAAAGCTTCGGCCCAAAATCCCTTAGACAAACCCGATGTCAATCTCAAGCATCGACCTTTCTCAAGTAGAGTTCGGTTCATTCTCTCCGCTACTCCATTAGATTGCGGATCTCCCGATGTAGTAAAATGTCTCCGAATTTCGTGATGCTTACAATACTCCAAGAATTCCCGGGAAACATATTCGCCGCCGTTGTCGGTCCTTAACACCTTCAAAGTTTTTCCACTCTCATTCTCAACAAGAGCCATCCACACTTTGAACTTAACAAATGCCTCCGACTTTGCCTTCATTACATACACCAATACCTTTCGATACAAATCATCAATGAAAGAAATATAATAACAAGCTCCACCCAAAGAAACAACCGGTGCCGGTCCCCAAACATTCGAACGAACATACTCAAGAACCTCCTTTGAGTCATGTTTGCCTTCATCGAATGATACCCTTGTTTGCTTCCCCATGACACATTCCTAGCACAACTCTAGTTTGTTGAAACTCTCACCCTCAATCATCTCCTGCTTCCGAAGAACATCCAAACTCCTCTCTGAGACATGACGCAATCTCAAATGCCACAACCGTGTTGCATCCAAGTCACGAGAACTATCAACACCCACACAAGTCTCACCTTCTATGGTCACACCTTGAAGAAAATATATACCATGAGTCCTAGCACCTTTTATAACCACAAGCACCCCCTTCAAAATCCTCAAGAAATCCTTCTCAATAGTGATCTTGCATCCTAGAGAATCCAATTGCCCTAAAGATATAAGTGACTTTCTAAGTCCCGGAAGATAGCGAACATTGGTGAGCGTGCGAACAACTCCATCAAACATCCTTATTTGCACGGAGCCAATACCCATTGACTTACAAATAGCACCATTTCCCATAGCAATTGTATTTCCCTCTTTGACTTCAAAGGACGAAAAAAAATTCTATTTGGCGTCATATGATACGACACACTTGAATCAAGTACCCCTTCATTACCCGAAACACTCGATGCCACCGCCGTCAACATATTCTCATCTATCTCACCATCCCCACTCTCCACCGCCACGGATGAAGATGCTACTTCCTTCTTATCTATGTCCGGACATTCATTCTTCCAATGTCCCGGTTTCTTGCAAAGCACTTGCCATTTCCCTCTTTCGATTTACCTCTTCCACAGGGTTTTCTTGATTTAGAATGCCCCCGGTTTCCTTTCTTCACATTATTTTCTTTCTCCACAAACAACCCGTGATCACTACTAGCTCCATTACTACACTCACTCATCTCCTTCATTTGATCTCTCAACTCCTCACTAAGAATACCCATCTTGACATCATCAAGAGTCAAAGTATCCCGACCATAGATCAAACTATTTGAGAAATCCGTATAGCGGTCCAGCAATGAACATAATAATATCATTGCCTTTTGCTCTTCCTCAATCTTCAAATCAACAACCTTCATCTTCATGAGCAAGTCATCAAAGGCATTCAAACGTGCCTTAATCGTATTACCCTCCTTCATCTTGAAGGTGAAAAATGTACGCAACAAGATCAAATGATTAGTGAACGACATCTTTATATACAGTTCCTTCAACTTGTCCCAAATACCTTTAGCGATAGTCTCACCACTAATTTCGGAGATCCCATTCTCCCCCATAGCAAGTTGAAGAGTAGTGTAAGCTCATTCCTCCATCTCCTCTCTCTCAACATCCGAGATGTCACTTGGCAATAAGTGAGTATCAAATACCACTCGGTGCACACGATTCTGCCTAAGAACCTCTTTCATTTTCCATTGTCACTTCTCAAAGTCATTATCACCATTCCACTTGTCAATTACCAATTGAGAACCCGACGCCGCATACGAACCCCGTACATAAGGCGCCACACTATTCGGACTTCCGATTTAAGGACTTACCGAGCTATTATCCGTTTCCAGCATTTTCACAAACACCTAACAAGCACCAATTGCTATGATACCAACTGTTGTAACCATTGTGATTAATCCGATTCAAGACCACTCGAATCAAATATCTAAACCACAAGCGCTAGAGGAAGACTAGACCGTTGCTAGACTCACAAAAACAACCAAAACAATAACTCTAGCCACACACAATGATTAACCAATCACAAACAATCCAAAACTCAATCACAAGCAAAGA
Organism: Allium sativum; assembly: GCA_030737875.1. Taxonomy (NCBI): domain Eukaryota; kingdom Viridiplantae; phylum Streptophyta; class Magnoliopsida; order Asparagales; family Amaryllidaceae; genus Allium; species Allium sativum. Next base: position 1,048,882,209 of record CM060922.1, read on the forward strand.
ACTAATGACTAAAGTAGCAAAAATAAATCACACAAGAATTTGTAGTGGTTCCACTAACATCTTTTTAGTGTACATCCACTTTGGAGAGAGTATTTTATTACCATGATGAAAGGAATACAAGATATTGATCCAATGACCACTATATTTCAGTTTTTTCCATATAAAACTTACACTTCGGACACTTCCATTTGTTACTCTTCGCAGTCTCGATCAATCTAAAATCCTCAGCTTCTCTATCTTTAGATTCTAATCTTTTGACTTACAACTCATCCACACTTCCTCACTTCAAAACTGAGAGATCAAGTGATTCAACACCCGACCTACTCGAGAAAACAAAAATTTTCTTCACCGCCATAATACCAAAACTCCACAATGCATCTGCTACTTCATCGACCTACACAACTGGAAGTTCATTGACCCTTACTAAATTGCTAAAAATCCATTTCTTTCAGCAGTAAAAATCCATGCACCAAACTCAAAATTTAATGAAAGCGAACCACTCTCAACCCAAATCATCACCCTTCCTTCGCAACTTCTCCAATCCAAATTGCCTCCAGTAATACACCATTAGAAATCTGCACCTAAGACAATCTTCAACCTATTATAGATTGCAATGACCTAAACCTCAACAATCGAATAGGCTGCTGATTTGGAATTTCCAAATTTGGTTCTAGAATTTTTATCATGGTAATTTCTAGCTAGCCGATTTGTTTTGGTAAATGTCGATTGAAGAAAAAAAACATTTGTTGAATTGAATTAAAGCTGTGTGTGTTTATTGCTTGTGCGGGAAATCTATAAAAAAACAGGCCTACTAGAGTTCAGATCGAAGTAGGAACAAATTTCTACTTTCAGATCCAAGCTAAAACTCACCAATAGGTTTTAGAAATTCTGGTAGCTACATACAAGAGAGATCTAGCTAGTGACTTCAGGATGTAGGAGAAAGTAGGCAGCTGAACAGGGAACCGTAGCACAATGATGCAAAATGGAGATACTCACAACTCTGGCGAAAGCTAGGGGAGTTAGAGGGAGATGATACAAATGTGGAAGATACCGAAATGAGGTACCGAATATAAGAGGAAAATGGATAGAGATGAAAATGATGCAGGCAGTGGAAGGAAGAAATCTATACGCCATTGTTGCAACCATTACGATTTTTGATTTGGGTAATTAGGAAATAAGGGTTACGAGCAAAAATCTTATTAGAGAAGATGAGAGAAGGGTTCGTGGTGACCGAATTTTTTTTGGCTTTTGAATTGAGAATCAGTCTCGCTGTGAAAATCATATAATCCAAAATTTAGGGACCGCGCCAAAATATCGGATTTGGAGGCAAAAAATAGATTTGGAGCCAAAATAAAACTTATAAGAGCTACAAAGGGAAATATCTACACGTACCTGAAATTAATAGTTTAGACGCGTTAGCATGTATAAACATAAAAGTTCATATCTAAATAGTTGTTTATTATAATTGTTTATTAATAAGCATTAGTACCGCTGCATCGACTAAGAATTTTCATCGGATTTTATTAAATATTAATTATTAAAAGCTAATTACTATTTATTAATTTGTTGATATTGACTATTAATCATTAAGTATTAATTCTTAGTTATTTGATATTAAAGATTAGTTGTATTTAATATTTGTAAATATTTAATATTAACTACTAATTATTAATATCAGTAATCGTCAATTTTATTGATAAATAATTATTAATTTTAAAAAATTAATAATTAAATTTTAATATCTGTTAATTATTAATTATTATTATTCAATTATCAGTTATAAATATCACTTTATAATACTTAAATTTTATTATTAATTATTAATCTTAATTATTATACAATTACTAATAGTTAATCATTTAATAGTAACTATTTAAAATTAATTATTAAAGGTTAATCATTCAATGCCGATACTTATTTTCAATAGTATATTTTTCGCAACTGCCTTTACCAGTTGTAAAAAAATACATTTATTGCAAGCAGCGAAAATAGTTGCTAAAGATATATATTCGCAACTGGTTTGGAAGCGCAGTTGCAAATAATATGTTTGTTGCAACTGTTATGGAAGTATAATTGCTAAAAGTATGTTTTTTGCAACAGGAAGGGAAGCGCTATTGCTAAAAATTTGCTTTTTGCAACAGAACGAAAAGACCTGTTGCTAAATATCATTTACTGCAACTGTCGTGTATCGCATGTTGCAAATAGCTAGTTGCAATAGGGTACTTTTCTTGTAGTGTACAAGAGGGGGATAATGATAGAAATGCAATTATGCGTAGGAGGCCCATGTGTGATATTGTGTTACCCACTAGGTTCAGAAAGTGAGCATAAATAGCGTTAATAACCTGGCAAATAATTAGAAGCATGCAAAATAAACAAGCCGAAACTTTGTATCTTTTATCTTTTATGAGTTTTGCTTATTTTGCAAAAGTGGTTATACTTTTTAACTGACCACAGTAGTAAATACCATTTGGCAAATATGGACCATGCAGTTATGAACGCTTTTCATTATAGAGAGACAACTATAGAAATGAAAAGCAAGCAATTAGTAGCAAATATTTATGCATCCTTCTTTCTCTTTTAAAACCTCCACCTCCTTTCTTCATTTCATTGCTTTCTTCCTCTAAAATTTCTTTTCCCTCATTTGCATTCCAGCATCAAGGAGTTAGTCGCTTTCACTAACTCATTCAAAATTAGGATTTGCAATATCATTTTGAGAATCTGACATGAAAACAAGCAATCTAGGGTGGATTTTCCCTCCGAAATAGGTACTTAGTCGCTTCCACAAACCCATTCTAAATAGGGAGCAAGGTTCAGGCGTCACACTCATAATTAATTCCTAGTAGAAGATGTATTAAGATGCAAGCCATATTTATTTAAATTAAATATTGGCAACCATTCCATATATATATATATACAGTTCAATAACAACATTACTTCACTAAGCTAGAAAATATTTATATATGGTTAAACACTTAAACTAAAGTATTTCGAAACAAATTAAATTGGAAATCAATATAGTTTTGTTTACATTTGGACACTAATTCTACAATTATATAAAATAGTTATTTGTCCTTTTTTCCAAGTGTCAATGCAACTCCCTTTGCCGTTACAAAGTTGCATATCATGTGTAATCTGATTTCCTGCATAGCAATTCATTTGTAATGATAAATAAAATAATTATTTAAAGAAACTATAGGTTATAATTTAAATGGATTGGTTAGCTGATTTTGCAAACAAAACTCTAAAACTAGTGTAACGTCCAATGACATGCAAATCAGTTAAAGAACCATAATGAATAATGATCAAACATCATCAGAGTACTAATAATTTCTTGTATGACTTACGGAGTCTACTACATTTTCAAACATAGCAAGAAAAAAAATAATGAGCAAAATACCATGTTCCAACGATTAAAGGAGATGAAAAAAATCATTAGTGACAGAAAAAAGGTAAAACTCTCTCATAAATGCCAGCAAGATTAGTAAAAAAAGAAAAAAAAAACCTAGATTAACTTGAATATTCAATGTAAATGCACTTAACAAAATTTTAAACTAATATTGGAAAACTATGCAGACAGTCAACAGAGAAGTCCAATTGTTTCTTATATGCATTGTTTAGACTAGTTTTCATAAACGGATGGTGAATCAAACCACGGGGACTCAAGGTTCGTGGTTTCAAAGGTCCAACCTATCGAACCGTCAAGAATAACCACATATGTACTTTTATTAGAATTTTAAAAATATCAACATAATTAAAACAAGTTGAGTAATAGAACACAATAACTAGAAGTTGCGTGACAAAGCGAATAAACATATTTAGACCGAGTTTCATAACGAATCATATATTACTTACGATTTAGGAACCAAGATTGAAGGGTTGAACCAGGGTTTTAAAGGCTGAATATAAAGCTGAAACAAAAGTTGGAGGGTTGAACCGGAGTTTTAAAAACTGAATACAAGGCCGAAACAAAGGTTGGAGGGTTGAACCGGGGTTTATACTTAGTGAAGACCCAAATGAGTTTCTGGCCTTTATGGTCACGATCCAAGGTTACCCGTGGGGTGGGGTCGGGTTCTTAAAACTATGTTTTGGACAGAGAATAATCAATACATTAACACTAAATATTTAAATTCATGAAAGCACCCAAATTCAATAATTTTAGTTTCAAGAAATAATTTTCCTAGTACATCAACAAATCCAAAGAATATAAATCCCTAGTAATAATTTTCCAAATACAGCAAAATATGTAGGCTTTTAGGGATTACCGATTAGCGATTAGCAAAGTTGTTCAAAAGTTTTTTTTAAGAATTATTGATTAGCAAAGAGGCCCAGGCAGACGGTTTAAGCGTGCATGTATTCAAACGTTTTCTTTAATATTTTCTATTTGTCTATTTTCTACTCGCTTAATTATGAAATCTCGTACATCTCCCCGTTTATTTTCTAAGGAGCCGTTCGTAGTCAAAATTTGTCATGCTCATGTTAGCGTTCACGTCTGACGCGTCGGACGCAAGGCAACTTTTGACCGTTCGCAAGAAACGTTTCCTCTCGCGGAATATAAAATCACCCGCCCCCTTCATTTTCTTCACCTCCAAACCGAACCTTCTCCTCAGCCTATTTTCTGAATTTTTCGCGCCGATTTAAGCTTCAAGAAAGGTATTTTTATATACCGTTTAGTTTGTTTTTCAATATTCTATAACATATGTTTTTTCTGAGTTTTTCTGAATTTTTTTTGGTTCTGCAGTATGTTTACCTGTTCTGCCTCTGCTACTTCTCAGCTACTTGCTAACTGGACGGAAGAACGCAAGTCTGGTTTTATTGATGTTAGAGTATCTGGACGATCGCATGACTGGCGTTAGCAACTTCTATTCATCGGTCGTGGCGGCGATGAACGCCCGTTATAATCTGGATTCTACAGAAACCCAGATTAAAAATAAGTGGGATAATATGAAACAGATGTTTCGAGAATGTGATAGACTGCTCAAGACCCCTGGGGATCCAATGTTCGATACATTGGACGGTCCTGGCAATTTTTGGGCTAGCGGCGCTGCCAGACCATTTAGACGATTCAGGAGGAACGCGCTGATGAAGTTCTGAGAGCAGGACACATTATTTAGCGGTTGTTTGCGTACATCTTCTTGTGTGTATCTTAATCATGCGGTTGCACCTGCTACTGCACCTCCACCTGCACCATCACTTGAGCCAGCTTCATCTTTCAGTGCTGCTGATGCTGGTTATTATTCCAACTGGATGGCTACCGGTGAGCCCCCTTCTGGTCAGCCCTCTAGGCGCAGATACGTAAAGCGTAGCAGTTCGATCCGCTCTTTCGTGACCTCCCACGTGTCGGAGCTTGCTACCCATTGCTACGAGCTTTTTCGAGGAGTGATAAATATCGAGCATAGGGAGATTCTAATGATTTTCCGCAATGATCCGTGGCATGTGGAGATTGTTGAGGATCTGACCGACGATGGTATACGGGGTTTTATTTTAGTGGAGTTGAACGCATTACCATATCGTCGTACTTTTTAGATTTTCATGTACTTGTTTTATTTTCGGTGTAGTTGTTGTATTTATGTTTGTACTTCCGTTCGTGTAATGAAATGTAGTCGTTTTGTTTTGTGCAATCAGTACTTGATTAGTTCAAAAAAATTAATTTAACAGTTAAATACATCGCTCAAATACCATGCTCAAATACCCCATTCCAGCAAAAAACACATTCCCTATTCGCTGCAGTACCACGCTCAAATGTCACGCTCAAAATTCCCTTCATCCGCACGCGAACTGTGAAACGTGTTGTCCCTTTTTTTCTCCTCTCCCTTCTTCCTTGCTTCCCACTCTCTTCCCCTTCCAAAAAACCAACTGATACAATATCCCTAATCTACGTCCTTTAACATCTTCCCTTCTATCAATGTCGCATCAGCAACTGTGCTTCTCAAATTTGGAGCTGATAACGGTACAAAATACTCCTCCACGTTCTTTTCAACTCTGATTTATCTCTTCAGTACTTCTGTCTCCCCAAATAACTATGATTATTTCATTTTCCTTGCCTCCTCCAAACATATAGTTCCTCTCTACATTCAACAAGGCATCAAATTTCACGGACGACCCACCTCAGGTGATGGTTGGCCAACGAAGCGAATTTTATCTCTTAAATCCTGCCGTCAATCATGGTGACGAGGTATTAATTTTTTCTTAAATTTGTAGTACCACTCATTATAATTGTGTGTTGCTAAAAGCATCCCGATTATTTCTTCTAAATACCATGAGTGGTATTAGGAAGTGTAAAACTTGGTGGTTTTAGCATTACACCACCATGTGAAACTAAAAGCACTTAGTTTTAAACTTCCTAATACCACTCATGATATTAAGAAGAAAAAATCTGGGTGCTTTAGCAGCACTCTTATTATTTATGTCTTTGTTGGTATATTGCAAGTATGACCATTGCTTGTTGATTTTGCGTTAAATGAATTACCCTAAGTTCCGTCCAAATCTCGGTTGATTCTATGTTGGATTACCCAAAGTTCTGTCCAAGTCTTATGCAAATATAGTTTTTGCCATTTGCTTTTATCATCAAGTTTTCAGGATCGGTAAGTGATTAAATTGCAGTGAAGTTTGGGTGCCAGGGAAAATAGTTTATAACACATGCTATAGATGGACATATTCAAAATGGTTCAATTTACATTGTGAGTCCTTTTCATTTACCTAAAGGTTGATTGACCCTATTGACTGTGGATTTAATTGGAATTTAAACATGAGTTTACTGAAATTTATCATTATAACAAAATAAAATGATTGTAGAGCTATACCATGTAATACACATTTGTTTGGCTCGATTGTAAAACTGTACATAGTTTATGTTCTATAGTTGCAAAGCGATTTAGAGCATTGAACAAAATAAATTTAAAATTATTATCTTCCAAGACAATTGGTCATCGGTTCAAGTGACTATTTTGTTCCAATCTTTCAAAGAGCAAATGCTTTGCAATCTTCTGCTAAATAGTTCGAATTGAATTGTGTTTATTTTAGTGTAGGTCAATGTATATTTAAGTACGGCTCACATTTTCTTTATCTATTCACACAAATTAAGATATGTAATCAAATTACATTTCTTATTTGTTTGCAGCCAAAATTAGCATTAAACTAAATGATAACTTATGATATGTCTCTCATCTTTCCTTTGATCATTTACTTTTACGATGACATTTGAATAATTAACATGCTCTAGCTTTGATTATAGAAAAAATTCAAAACAAACATGTTACTGATTATATATTGTATCTTACTATCAATGTCCAGATTATTAATCAACTTTTCGTTGATGTAATTCTCTGTTAATAATTTTAGTTTTTTAATTATCTACTTAATTTCAAAAACCACCTCTTATAGTTTCCCTCATATTAAATATAACTTATTTAATCAATCCTAAATGATGTTATATTTGTACATTTTGTTTTAAGCATGAGCAGATTAGGCGGAGCTGTAGTTATTTCCTATTTTGTGGCTAACGTATCTTCTAAGGTCATTTTTCTCCGCTGTATTCTTTTGCATCATTGGACTGTGAGTAGCTTGACTCTATCAAATCTTATATATGTTAATAATGGAGATGCTCCACGTATCAGTACCAGATGAAGGCTGTAACTGGAAATCCAGATGATGAGGGAGTAGAGGCCAAAAGAAACGAATAAAGATAAACAAGGTAGCCGAGCCAAACATAGTTTTTGATGTTTGGTTCAGAAGTGAGTCTGATGTGAGAAAGAATGGTAGAAACCCTTGCAAAGGGAAAGATAAGAAAGCACAACACAATATTCCAACAAAATCAAGTCGATAAGCCACTGATCTTAGTTTCATTTGCCATCTAAAATACTACATTTTAGTCATATCACAATAAAATAAAGGGAGAATCTACTATGCATATAACGTATAACGTAATGGGTTATTATGAAAATGTAACTCTTGATGCTTTTTCATCCTTCTTAGTCATAGTGGGATAGTTATTTGTTTTGTGCATGAATGGACACCAAATGGCTAAGGCAAGAAACATCAAGCTGAAGGAAAGTTCCATCATGGATAATATGCTGAGTGTCCCTTCTTGGTTAATGATTTCTTCCATGTTTATAGATGATGTTTTGTTGCAAAATATATATGAATGAGATTACAAATTTCATTACAAAGTATGATCAAATATTAGACATTGATCGACTAAAACATTGTTGTGTTGCAAAGGATGAGCAAGCATAAGTTGATCGGGTATGAATACAATAACTAATGTTGAATTTCAAAATCTATCTACTTACCTCAGATCCTTATTATTTAGCAAATATAAAACACATTTTGGTTTACTGGTACATATCATAAGCGGAACATATATCTGGATTTTGTTTCACATCAAATTTGGTTTTTTAAAGCGTTAAATACAAATATATGTCAGCAGAATATTATTTTGACAAGATTAATCTACAAACACAGCTATTATTATCACCCGTGCCACTTTACTTTTTTGAATCATTGGCTGCTGGAAAAATTATCTCCTCTATTGGATGCACTATACAACAATAGAGACTTTTGACAAGGCAGGTAGAATTGAATTAAAATGGTGTAACCTTGAATTAGACCGTTTGTTAATAAATTACATATGCAACCCAACAGTTGGAGGTAAAACAAAAAATAAAGGAGAATAAGTTTTTACTTATTTTTAAATTTACTTAAATCAATGAAAACAACAATTAATTACATTTACCTGTGTTTGGTTATTGATTTAAGATATATCATAATACCTATACTTTGTTTAAAATATTCTGTGTACATCCTAATTTCTGTTATTCATTGCTACACGTGTCTGAGTATACTAACTATATCAATTTTTTAATAGTCCTTAATTAACTCTTATGAGTTATATTTGAATCTTTTGGTTTTATTGATTCTTGTGGTTGACTTTTTTTTTTTTGGTTTTTTATGTTGATTTCAATCATTATAAGGGTCATTCAATTAGTAGAATTTAATTTTTCACAGTTTCAGCTTTAATAGATGCATTCTGGTGTATTTACATGTGAATGTGATTAAATTTGCGAACATTTCGATTATGACGCAATGTTCAATTGACAAATGGATATATTGATGTCATGTATACTTAATTTCCCACTTTTTCATACAAGTTTCTTTTCGTACGTTGCCAAATGTTTGTTGTACCTTATAAAATCAACTTAGTTTATTAATATAGCGGTAGTGTTTCTAAATTTCTTAGAATATGTGCAAGATGAGTATGTTTAAAGATTATTTCATTGGATCTTGTAATTTTGCAGGTTATGTTTGCTAATTTTGACTGTTTATTTATTTCTTACCCTAAAGTTCTCCGGTATAGATTTTATAATTTTCCATTGTTTGAACCATGTTTCTTTTCCTCGTATTAAATAATTTTATGTTACTAATGGATCCCAAGTATAACATATGCGGTGTCAAAATTAATCTCAGAATTTTTCGGCTCATGAATTACCATCCTACCCACATCTAATGATTTTTTTTTTGTAGAAGCATTATGGAATATTTGCTAAATAGAATACAAAATTATTCCTTAAGGGTTATTTATGTATCACAATATCCTCTTTATTTTATCATTTTATATGTTAAAACCATTTCATAAAGCAAATGGGTTTTTGTTGTACATAGATAGTTATCGTTAAAAGTTCCTTTAAGTTGGTCATCCAGGTCCAAACTACTGGAAAAATGATGTTAAGGTAGATGTTTTTTTCTTTTCGTGAGATTTGTATACTATGTTCTTTTACTTCGGTAACACGATTGATTTACAACTTTCAATTATTATGGATTATCACTTGCAAGATCCATGTATGAATCTATTAGAAGCTATTATGAAAGTTAAATAGTCATTCACGGTGTGGCTTTAATTAAGGCCTACTATGAAATTACTTTAAGATTGTTATCCAAGCTTATTGTTGTTTTTGTTCGACTCTTCTCTCAAATGTTGTACAACATAGCATTACCTTTCTTCGACTTGTTTCCATGTTTTAATATGACACCTATACAAAATGTTGGATTAGGATTCATAACTGGATAATAAGCTAGGTTTTAAGTCCATTTATAAGACATTTTATATTGGAATAAATTGTGTTTATGTTAATGTAAACCAGGACGAAAACTAAACCAACAAGGTAACTATCCATTCTACAAAATGTGCTTTTTTTCTGACAACAATTCCACCATTTGCCACAGGATGCTTTCTCAGGTTCCGCTATCCAAAAGAATCACACATGTAGTTGTTCATAAAAAGAGAATAAAAGATACATACTGGTAAACGCAAGAAAATTTACTTCTGTTTAGTTTGTCAGTTATGGTAACCAAGCCCTTTCCTATATTTTTGGCAATTCAAATATAAGTAAACAGTTTATGAGTGACAGTTGCAAAATTTCTTTTGTGGAAGATGAATCCACTGTGGACAAGTGAAAAATAACTTTAAAACATAAGGTATATGTTTGCAGCTTTAACTTAGGAAGCGTAAACATAATTTAACTTAAACTTAGATAGTGTAAACATAATTTTATTTCTTTATATTGTCATTCAAGTTTTTCAAAATGAGATTCAAATCGTAAATCGTAAAATTAAAACTATGGATCGAAACGGGATATAAATATTAACTCATGGATTCAAAAAACATACATTTTACAATTAGCACACAGTTTGAAATTAATTTTGATGTTTATACTTCTACATCTAAACCTAAAACATCATTTTCTATTTTGTTCCAATTTTAATTTGTTTTTAAATGATTAAAATTGAAATTGTAGACCCAAATAAATATATTGAATATATATTAATTCGAATTGAATGGTGTTTCTAAAGTGTGGTATTAGCTTGGTTTGAATCAGAATATAAATCAAATCATAAAGGGATAGATTCAACTTAAAACGAGATTCAAATCGTAGGATTTTAAGATTTTTGACAGCGATGTTGTCAATTGTATAGTAACTAAAAGCACCTACAGAGTGAACTAGATGAATTTTTTTTCATTACTAGCCATTTCACTTTAATTGTACTTTTCCAGATAATATTATAAACCTCAAATTTTGACTCAAAATATTATTTTATTGCATGAAACAAATCCAGAAATGATCTAGTCGAGGTCAACTAGAATTTGAAGAATGACAACAAAATATTATGTTTTTCGATAATTAGTATTATCTTTATTTATGTTTTGCTAGCTGAAATGTGAACAGTGTCATGGTAGTTGTAAGAAAAGTTTAAATGTGTTTTCTATTCCACTCTGTATTCATTTCGACTACCATGTTAGTGGGTTACTTGATCAATTTGATTGCATCCGACTTCTGAACACGTTGAACATTAATTTTTGTACATTCTATTCAACTTTCCTGGCAAATGCTGAAATAAACAATGTATATAATACCATCAGAATTAAACAAAGAATAAACTGATTGTCAATGAATTTTTAAACCGTGTTCTCACCTGCTGTACTAAATATGGAAAAAGTAAACCATAAGGCGACGATAATTATTGGTCCTATATCTACACGATATCACTCATATCTACCAAATTTTGGTTTGGGCAAAATGACCTCTATCCAAATTATTATTTTTTATTATGTCTCTTTGACACTACAATTAAATTAATTTGATGTGTTCACTATCTTTATTACCTTTGTACACTACCATCAAACTAACCCCCCATGCATTATGTCATTTTTATTTCATGCTGAATACAATGTTCAAACATGATTCGTACGAAAAATTTAATGAAGAATACTACTCATGTTGTCAACAAAGAGTTTGCTCTGGATAATGTTTAAAACCATTTTTTTCTCACTTCACAATAATCGAAACCATATCGTCAAAACCTATAAGTTAATGCATGCTTCTAGGCAAGTTATTCAACACTGTAACTGAACAGGTTAACACAAGATACTATAGAAACTATGGTTTAAGAAAAGTTGAATAAAGTTAGGGGAAAAGGGAAGAGTAGCTAGCTATTTACCGAGGATGGTTGGGGTTTCATCAACCAACGCTGTTGTAATCCGTAGTCAAGGAAGAAGCGTGTCGGTAGTACAATACAGTGGTAAAGGGTCGATGGTTTTAGTATCAATCGTATGCGAAGAAATGACGCTTGGGAGCAACGAGTTGCAATGCCAAAAGCAAGGTGGAATAAAAGGAATGACATGTTGTAGTTGGGGAAGAGGAGAAAAAAAACAAACGCTGAATTCTATATTTTGAAGGCTGGAAAACAGGAAGAAGGACAAACTTAACAAAAAAATTGGTGAAAAATATGGAAAGTTTATAATTTAGTGAGAAAGACAAATGTTAGTGCATATGGGGAAATGATAGTGGGCTCCATGAATTCTACTTCTAGTGTAAATGTGTCCTTCACTCTAATTTTGAAACTTTCCATACTTTTTATCCATTTTTTTGCAAAGTGTCCTTTAAAAGAAAATCTTCTTTTGAAGGAGGGGACCCAATAAGACTTAAGCTGTTACAGAAGATGGAAGACAGAACGATGCAAGAGTAAAAGAGTTTAGTGGGAACGGAGGGATAAAATGAGGTCACGTGTGCAGTTACAAAAATAGAATAAAAAGGAAAGTGGAAGTAGCAAGTATTGAATATTTTAAAATGGTTTGTTCTCACTGTCCACCCTCAGCATTGGAAATTTCATGTTTTACAATTTAAGTAATAGATAGATAAGAGTGCATACGTAATAGAATGTAAATTCATAATGTACAATGATAGTAAACATCAGCATATAATGTTTAATGTCATATTTGGAAAGTTTGAATGCACACTTGAAATGTAAACAGGTCCGACCCTGGGCCTAGGCGGTCGCCTAAGGACTTTGGCAGGAGGAGGGCCTCACCATTCAATGTTTATGTATTTATAAAGTGTGTTAGCAAGAATTTTCTAAAAGAAAAGGTGGAAAAGTGGGCGGTTCGAGTCCTACCAACAACAGCTTCAGCACTATGTGCATTTTTTCTCTCATCTCCCAATTGTATTCCACTTTTGGCCTAGGGCCTCTCAATTGTCAGGGCCGGCCCTGAATGTAAACAGTTGACGGAGAACAAACTGTAATAGCAAATATGGTGCAAATGCAAAGATGCTGAAATGGGTAAATGCAATATAAATAATTATTATTTTTAATGTGAAACTAACACCAAATGAAGACAAAGAACAACAACAGCAAACAAATGCATATGTCAAATGAAGAGAAGCCGTGTAAAACCTCCTGAAACGTGCAGGCATAAAATTGAGCATAATTTATTTTTCTTTTATTTTTTTGAAGAAAACAAAACAAAGATGAACACACAATAAATAATACACATACAAAAATGACAATTGAACACTAAAACAATGCAAATGTAATTTTTTTTTAAAAAGGAAGTGCAAAACAATATGCATAATAAAATGCACCAAGAACAAAACAAAATGCGAAATAAAATGTACAAAGAACAGATTCTAACCATTTAAAAGTATCAAAGTTCCAATATATCTTTGTTTCAACAAAACAATTCACAATGTTTTCAGCAGCCTTATTGCCTTGAAAATCAAAACGAGTTTTGCTGTTTACTTGTGAAAACTTTTATATATTGATTCTACAGTACGCATAGGACTGACAACATATGTGAATAATAGGTTTGCAGTTACATGCTCAAAAATCATATAATCCCTGCATATTACAAAAATAACAGCTACACACTTTAATTGACTGTAAAAGAACCTTTATCTATCACGGCGGATTAGTTAACAAAGCATATTACTGTTACTGAGCACATATCTTCAACTTAATTTCCACAACTGCACAATAACTATACTTGCATGACTAAATTCTCCATGTAATTATCAAGTAGCAAATTTACATACATATGTCAAGTACATATTACACCGTACTTTTTTATCCAAACAAACTACAAAATAATTCGTTTTGCTGAATTTACCTAATTAAAACACAAAATTCCATAAACTATACATTCTCATAATATCAGGAAAAAATTGTGAAGGACAAAAAAACCAAAAAAATTGCCCAAAAGGACAAAGGGCAAAAAACTTGTCCAAAAGGACAAGTTTTAGTGCAAAGTGAAAAAACATGTGACCCCCTGAAATTCACCATTTGCACTAAAATTTGTCCTTTTGGGCAACTTTTTTGGTGGTTGTCCTTTTGGGCAAATAATTTGGTGAGTTTGTCCTTATGGAAAAAATCCCCTTCTCATATCTATTCCATAACGAAATATCATCCCTACCAACCACGTCATACTTTAGCTTTTAATGTCCTACCACTTTCCGCATGTGAAGTACGGGCCTCGTACTAGTCTTATATATAAGAGTGAAGCCTTTTTGATACTCTCAGAATTATCCCTTGGTTCACGGCTCAAAATAATAGTTTGCTTCCTCAATTCAAGGACATATTTGTTTTTCAAGTTCTACACGATTTGGCCCATTTCTATTCCATGTTTTTTCCAGTTGTTTCTTCGATTTCTGTTCCCCATTTTTTCTCTTTCAATTTCTAATAAAAAAAAGGCAAATTCCAATGTATCTTCATATACATCTCGATTTAAAACCGGTAAATCATTTGCGACTAATTCGGGAGTAGTTGCCTTCGAAATTTTGGGTGAGTTCAGGAAAGGTTCTACTTCTCATACTAGATTTTGTTTTTAGTTTAATCGCCTTTTATGAAGCAGAAGTTTGGGTTTTTCTTCCTTAAGTTTTATAATATATTTATGAGACAGCTATAAAAAAAGGTTGGGTTTTGTGACGGCCCGCCCCGCACCAACCGACGTTTTACTCCAATTGTGCGCTGTACACATGTCCAATTGGCATGGGACGGTCGCCAAAGAAGAGAAAGAAAGAAAAGGAACCAAATAAAGAACCTGTAATATGTCTCACAGCGCATGGAATAAAATATAATAGCCAACATATACTTGACATAAAACAGATGAGACAGTGCATAAGCTGAAAACTTGAACTAACATCATCAGAGTAGCGGAAATATCAAATACAGCTTATTACAACTTCAAAATACTGTCTCTAAGATAAGCAAAACAGGTATACTACTAATGCCCAAAGTAGATACCGATCACGACACAGGGAGAATAACTATATATCATACGTGGAGCCTCCTGCTCGTCTTCAGTCCATCTACCAGGCACACTACCAGCTATCCCTGTCTCTAGTCTGCTCGTGTGAGCACCCAGAGTAATAAGAAGAAACATAAAACTCTGGGTCAGACATCAGTCTGGTATGAGTGGTAGCAAGCATAAACAGAATAATAACAGGTATACTAAGTCATACCTGAACCTGGACCTGCAATCAAAGAGTTAGTACTACATGGTACAATACTCTAAGATGTCACTAACATATGGTGTGTAAATATACGGGGGTGGGGATGTGTATGTCAAACAATCAAGCATAGCAACCATCCTCCCATCTCTCACTCAGTGCGTAAAGCATATGACATCCACTTCTTCGATCACTAGAGCACTTTACTAAAACGACAGAACTCGACTTTGTACGACTATGTACATTCCTACTACCACCAACGCCATACCTATGGGATCACGCCCAACGTTTCCATGACCCCACTCCATTGGTAGGTAGCTCCCTAGTCGCACCATATCCAAAGCCCGAGTTTGTCTCTCTACCTCCAACACCTAGTGATCCAAAGTCATAGACATCGACAACTCCTTAGCACGCGTCCCGCAGCAAAGTCCAATCATGAAGTGAACTTATTACCAACGCTAAGCACAAATCCATTGGTAAGTGGTTCTAACTTCCTTTTGTACTACCTTTGCATCTCGGGTTATTGGTTAATACTGGTCGGTTCGGTTCTTCCTTCTTTGCTCTTGGATTCGGTTCGGATCCATGCTCATTCATCGCCATCGGTTCGGATCGGTTATCCTAAGCTACGCCAGTTCGGGTCGAAATCCTTCAGGTCGCCCCAGTGTACGTCGGGTCGGGTCGAGTCCTTCAAGCGGGTCGGGTCGAGCGTCTACTCCGGGTCGGGTCAAGTTGCTTCATCCTTCTATTCTTCGCTCCAGCTTTGGTTACCTAATATGGTTCCGTCCCCCCTATGCCAATTCGATCCGATCCTATTTCCTACATTCCGATCCGTTGCTTCCCTCCGATCCGATCCCAATTCCTGTTGCCCTGTTCTGTTCCGTCCCCTATTCTAATCCGATCCGGTCCCTTAGTCCTACTCCGATCCGTTCACCTTGCCTTCAGCCGATCCGATCCAGTTCCACACACATGGCCTTCCTTTTTGCCAAATGCGTCGCGCCAATCTCCGGTTCGGTTCGGAGTCTTTGTCCAATCGCCATTTCCGATCCGAGCCCCTCCTCCGATCCGCTCCGAAAACCTGCAGTTTTCCTGAGACTTTCCAACAAGTGTTTGTACGTCTCTCGACGACGTTTTCGACCATTCTAACTATTGAAATCAATCATAAAGCATACCAAAGAGTCATAACAACACATACAAGTGACCTCAAACACCAAAACAACCATATGATATGATAAAATGGATCAAACATAGCCAAAACCCCATGTTTTCCCTTAATCCCTCTTAATCATGTTTAAGCATATGATTAGCAAAACTTCTTCAAATTAACCCAAACTCATATCAGAGGTCTAAAACATTATTTATGATTTTATAAACATTTTTCCAGAATTTATTTTCGTCTAAGAACACTAATTAGCACTAATCACCCCAAATAACCCCAATTAGTGCATAAAGCAAGCTAATCACTCACCTTAGCCACAAATAAAACAAAATCCGAAATAAATCTCTGATTTGGTGAAGATAACAAGGTGTTGTAGCAGCTCTAATCCCGATTTGGTGTTGATTTGCCTTGATTTGTCGTTGCTAATCTCTTTTCTTCAAGTTTGGAGTGGTTTGGAGTGATTTAGAGGTTAGAGGCCATTAATAGGGTTCTATGAAATGAAGTGGTGGCTGAAAAAATGACTAAAAGGATATTTTCTAACCCTAATCAACCCTTATACAGCCCCAATCCCGAAATCCCCTTATGGGCCCAATTGCTAACTACCCGGTTTAGCCCAATTATGCAGTTTTTCACCTTCCAAACCTGGTTTCAGCCATATCTCCCAAACGGTAAGTCCGTTTGGCTATTATGACCACTCTACGGAAAGAGAAACCATCAAACGAATCTAATGGAAGTGGTTTCAGATCAAAATTCCTTCCCTATCAAAAGTTATGGCCAAAACAGTACTGACTAGGGGCAAAATGGTCATTTAAAAATCGACAAAAATCATGAACAAGGGAAATGACTCTAATAAATGTTTCCTAAAATTACATGACCATACAACTTCACACGGGAAAGAAATAAATATTCTACAATCCTATGATGTGTAGAACACGGGTCGTTACATTCTCCCCCTCTTAAGAAATTTCGCCCCCGAAATTCCCTAATCAAAACACACACAAGGGTCCCGCATGCCTATCAATCATAAAACAACCATCAAACATGCAAAACAAGCAAAACAAGTCTATCCTAGCATGCGGAATAACTAAATCGCAAAGTAAATCTTACCAGGCAAAGAGTTCTGGATAAGCCTTTCTGATGCTTTCCTCTGTCTCCCAAGCACAATCATTTTCGTCCTCGCCCCACTGAACTTTGACTAGCTTCACCGACTTTCTTCGAAGTTGCTTCGTATCATGCCCCACAATACGAATCGGCTTGCGGTTCTCAACCGCCTCAGGTTCTACTTCGAAGTCCTCCAACTGATCAGGTGAAATAGTCACATTTGAGTCGTGAACGAACTTCCTTAGTTGGGAAACATGAAACACATTGTGGACTCCTGCCATTTTCTCTGGTAAGCCAACTCTATATGCCAAATTCCCAACTTCCTCGAGAACTTGGAAAGGACCCACAAATCTTGGTGCCAACTTGCCTCTCCTGCCAAATCGTATCACGCTTTTCAACGGAGAGATCTTGACAAACACCAAGTCACCAACGGAGAATTTCAAGTCTCTTCTCCTCTTATCAGCATAGCTTTTCTGCCTATCCTGAGCAGCTTTCATTCGTTGCCGAATGATCTTGATCTTATCGGAAGTTTCTCTCACCACATCTGGTCCAAGCACAAACTTCTCGCCAGTCTCTATCCAACATGATGGTGAGTTGCACGGTCTTCCGTACAAAGCTTCATATGGAGCCATACCGATACTGGATTGGTAGCTATTATTATATGCAAACTCCACTAGATGCAAATGGTCATCCCATGATCCACCAAAATCCAATATACAAGCCCTCAAGAGATCTTCCAATATCCGATTCACCCTCTCCGTCTGACCGTCGGTCTGAGGATGATACGCGGTACTGAGATGTAATTCTGATCCTAAAGCCTCTTGTAAGCTCTTCCAAAATCCACTAGTAAACAACGGATCTCGGTCACTCACAATGCCTTTGGGTACTCCATGAAATCTCACTACCCACTTCATATACAATTCTGCCAACTTGGCTGCCGTTCTGGTCGATTTGACTGGTATAAATCTTGCACTCTTGGTCAGTCGATCCACAATTACCCAAATGCTATCATGTCCCGATCTAGTCCTCGGTAAACCATCGATGAAATCCATCGAAACTTGTTCCCATTTCCATTCGGGAATTTCTAATGGTTGCATCAACCCACTAGGCTTCTTTTGCTCGGCTTTAACTAGCTGGCAATTCATGCATTTGGATATAAACTTTCCAACGTCTCTTTTCATCCCTTCCCAGTAGTAAGTCTGTCTCATGTCTCTATACATCTTATTACCACCGGGATGTATAGTCAGTTTTGAGTGATGACATTCTCTAAGCACTTCATCCCTCAATCCATCGACATTGGGTACAACAAGCTTTCCATTCTTCCGAAGCCATCCATCTCGATCAAGCCCATACTTGTCCATCTCCCCATCGATATTCATTTCCAATTTGGAGATGACTTCCAATAAATTAGGGTCGTTCCTTTGACTGGAACCAATCCTCTCAATCAAAGTGGGTCTGATCGTCAAGCTAGATAGTATAACTGGATCCAATTCGCACCTTGGTCTGAAATCAAACCCCGCGATATACTCCAGCTGCTTCCATTCAAGAAACATTGCCCCTAAGCTGGCATGTCTCCTACTCAAGGCATCGGCTACCGCATTACCCTTCCC
Source organism: Allium sativum (assembly GCA_030737875.1). Taxonomy (NCBI): domain Eukaryota; kingdom Viridiplantae; phylum Streptophyta; class Magnoliopsida; order Asparagales; family Amaryllidaceae; genus Allium; species Allium sativum. Next base: position 1,048,901,351 of record CM060922.1, read on the forward strand.
AGGTGTATACGCGATATCAAAATCATACGAAGCCAAGAACTCTAACCATCTCTGCTGACGGAGATTCAAATCTTTCTGAGAGAAGAGATACTTTAACGATTTATGGTCGGTAAACAGCTCAAATCTTTCTCCCAAGAGGTAATGTCTCCACATCTTCATCGCAAATACAATCGCTGCTAATTCCAAATCATGGGTAGGATACTTCTTCTCATGTGGCTTTAGCTGTCGACTGGCATAAGCTACAACCCTACCTCCTTGCATCAATACCGCACCCAGTCCGGTACCACTAGCATCCGTGTATACCGTCATCTCTTCGTTTCCCTTAGGAATGACCAACACTGGCGCACGCGTCAACTTTTCCTTTAGACTCTTGAATGCTTTTTCACACCCTCCGTCCCATACGAAGGCTTGATTCTTCTTAGTCAATTGAGTCAATGGTGCCGCTGTCTTGGAGAAGTCTTTGATAAACTTACGATAATATCCAGCTAACCCCAAGAAACTTCTTACATCTTTTGCATTCTTGGGCGTAGACCAATCTTGTACCGTAGCCACCTTTGCAGGGTCCACGACAATACCATTCTCTGAAACAACATGGCCCAAGAATCTCACTTCTCTCCTCCAGAAGTGGCACTTAGAAAACTTCGCTTTCAATTGGTGTCTTCTCAACACCTCCAACACAATTCTCAAATGTTCCTTGTGTTCCTCTTCTGTCCTCGAGTAAACAAGGATATCGTCTACGAACACAAGAACGAACTTATTCAATTGGTCTCTGAATACTCTATTCATAAGATCCACGAAGTATGCTGGTGCATTGGTCAACCCGAATGGCATGACCAACCACTCATAAAACCCAGACGGCGTCCTAAATGCCGTTTTAGCTATACTATCAGCTGCTACACGGAGCTGATGAAATCCTGTCGCGAGGTCCAACTGGGAGAACACTCTCGCTCCTTCCAGTTGATCAAACAAATCATCTATCCGTGGTAGAGGATACTTATTCTTCCTCGTCACCTTATTTAACTCGCGATAGTCCACACACAATCGAAGGGAACCATCTGCCTTAGTAGCAAACACAACTGGTGCTCCCCACTCGGAAACACTTCTTCTAATAAATCCCTTCTTCATAAGATCGCTAACTTGCACCTCGAGCTCTCGCTGTTCTCGTGGTGCCATACGACGAAGTGGCATCACTATAGGTCTGGCATCTTTCACTAAATCAATACGAAACTCAATCTCTCGGTGTGGTGGAAGTCCGGTCACTTCCTCGAAGATGTCCGGGTACTGGCCAACCACGGGCAAACCTGATAACTCATCATGCGGAATGTCGAGGGAATTTACAAAACTAGCCATTACCCCATCACAGGGTAGATTACCAAACACCACCCTCCGCCCATCATCCGCCCTAACTGTCACCAAAAAGCCCTCACAGTCTACCACCACCCCGTATCTTTGGAGCCAATCGACTCCCAAAATAATGCCATACCCAGTAAATCCCAAAACAAAGCAATCACAAACAAACATACATCCATGACTCGATAAGACCACATTACGACAGATCATACTGAGGTTTGTTGAACCACCAATCGGGTTCGTCACAGCTAATGGTCTATCGACTAACTCGGGTTCCAATCCCAACCTATCTACCAGGTCACTAGATATGAAGGAATGGGAAGCCCCGGTATCGAACAAAACTCTAACAGGAAGATCATAAATGGAAAGCATACCTTGAATGACGACTCCCTTTCCTTTCTCCGCCGCAGTTGGGGCATTCGACGAAGAAGGAACAGCATTGATGGCATATGCTTTCACCATCTGATTCTCCTTCAGAGGTTGCGGGCACTTATCCTTAAAATGCCCCTCTTGGCCACAGTTAAAGCACTTCTTTCCCACTGTCTTGGCCCTACATTCCCTTGCATAATGGCCCTTCTTTCCACATTTGAAGCACTCGACTTCCTTCCTGCTTTTCTTCTGGCCATCCTTAGCTTGGTTCTGCTTCCTCTTATTCTGAGAGTTATTCTTGCCTCCACCGCTTGCTTGCGGCTTTGGCTCTTCAGCAGATGCAGCAACAACCCCAGTCTTCGGCTTAGGGTAAAGACTTTCTGACCTCAAAGCTTTTCCCACGATCGACTCAAACGTCTCATCGATGTGATTAATCAGCCTCTCCCCTAAGTATTCATCCAAACCAGTGATGAACCTCTCATTTTTCTTTTCGGGAGTATCAATTAGAGATAACCCATACTTTGACAAAGTGTCGAACTCAGCAACATAATCTGATACTGCCCTCCCATTCTGCTTAAGCTCCAAGAACTTCCTAAACAATTCCGATTTCTGGGCAGCTGGGATATACTTGTCGCTAAAGCGAGCTTTAAACTGATCCCAAGTAACTTGATCTTCTGGTGTGGCTGCCCTAATAGCATTCCACCAATTCATCGCTCGTCCTTGCAGCTGACGAGACGCTAGCCTTCTCTTCATCGCATCCTCGATACCCAGGTCATCGAAGATCCGATCACAGCTATCCAACCAATCTTGAACATCCGTGGCCGACTCTGTTCCGTGAAACGGCTTTCCACCAAGATTAGTGTAATCCTTGCTCAGCTTGGCGAAATCGGCCCTAGGCGCTTGCACCGCTACACCTCCAGCATTGGCAACATTAGGAGCCTCCCTCTGAATATCCACAAGCATCTCTCTCATGAGGTTGGTAAACATAGCCCTCATGTCAGGGGGATTCCCATTATTGGCCCCTCTACCAGCACCTCTTCCTCGGCTCATCGTTAAATCTGTTAAAGAGAAAACGATTAACCATCTCCATAGTGGTGCCAGTGCAGTGCAATGCGACTTCACTCTTAAACATACTAATACTATATATAGATATAGCTTTTGAAAACCAAAATAATCACAAATACGCACTCTCATATACGTACTATCTCTCCCTAGTGTCTTTCCCTAGGTGAATTACGCAACCTAGAGCTCTGATACCAAGTGTGACGGCCCGCCCCGCACCAACCGACGTTTTACTCCAATTGTGCGCTGTACACATGTCCAATTGGCATGGGACGGTCGCCAAAGAAGAGAAAGAAAGAAAAGGAACCAAATAAAGAACCTGTAATATGTCTCACAGCGCATGGAATAAAATATAATAGCCAACATATACTTGACATAAAACAGATGAGACAGTGCATAAGCTGAAAACTTGAACTAACATCATCAGAGTAGCGGAAATATCAAATACAGCTTATTACAACTTCAAAATACTGTCTCTAAGATAAGCAAAACAGGTATACTACTAATGCCCAAAGTAGATACCGATCACGACACAGGGAGAATAACTATATATCATACATGGAGCCTCCTGCTCGTCTTCAGTCCATCTACCAGGCGCACTACCAGCTATCCCTGTCTCTAGTCTGCTCGTGTGAGCACCCAGAGTAATAAGAAGAAACATAAAACTCTGGGTCAGACATCAGTCTGGTATGAGTGGTAGCAAGCATAAACAGAATAATAACAGGTATACTAAGTCATACCTGAACCTGGACCTGCAATCAAAGAGTTAGTACTACATGGTACAATACTCTAAGATGTCACTAACATATGGTGTGTAAATATACGGGGGTGGGGATGTGTATGTCAAACAATCAAGCATAGCAACCATCCTCCCATCTCTCACTCAGTGCGTAAAGCATACGACATCCACTTCTTCGATCACTAGAGCACTTTACTAAAACGACAGAACTCGACTTTGTACGACTATGTACATTCCTACTACCACCAACGCCATACCTATGGGATCACGCCCAACGTTTCCATGACCCCACTCCATTGGTAGGTAGCTCCCTAGTCGCACCATATCCAAAGCCCGAGTTTGTCTCTCTACCTCCAACACCTAGTGATCCAAAGTCATAGACATCGACAACTCCTTAGCACGCGTCCCGCAGCAAAGTCCAATCATGAAGTGAACTTATTACCAACGCTAAGCACAAATCCATTGGTAAGTGGTTCTAACTTCCTTTTGTACTACCTTTGCATCTCGGGTTATTGGTTAATACTGGTCGGTTCGGTTCTTCCTTCTTTGCTCTTGGATTCGGTTCGGATCCATGCTCATTCATCGCCATCGGTTCGGATCGGTTATCCTAAGCTACGCCAGTTCGGGTCGAAATCCTTCAGGTCGCCCCAGTGTACGTCGGGTCGGGTCGAGTCCTTCAAGCGGGTCGGGTCGAGCGTCTACTCCGGGTCGGGTCAAGTTGCTTCACCCTTCTATTCTTCGCTCCAGCTTTGGTTACCTAATATGGTTCCGTCCCCCCTATGCCAATTCGATCCGATCCTATTTCCTACATTCCGATCCGTTGCTTCCCTCCGATCCGATCCCAATTCCTGTTGCCCTGTTCTGTTCCGTCCCCTATTCTAATCCGATCCGGTCCCTTAGTCCTACTCCGATCCGTTCACCTTGCCTTCAGCCGATCCGATCCAGTTCCACACACATGGCCTTCCTTTTTGCCAAATGCGTCGCGCCAATCTCCGGTTCGGTTCGGAGTCTTTGTCCAATCGCCATTTCCGATCCGAGCCCCTCCTCCGATCCGCTCCGAAAACCTGCAGTTTTCCTGAGACTTTCCAACAAGTGTTTGTACGTCTCTCGACGACGTTTTCGACCATTCTAACTATTGAAATCAATCATAAAGCATACCAAAGAGTCATAACAACACATACAAGTGACCTCAAACACCAAAACAACCATATGATATGATAAAATGGATCAAACATAGCCAAAACCCCATGTTTTCCCTTAATCCCTCTTAATCATGTTTAAGCATATGATTAGCAAAACTTCTTCAAATTAACCCAAACTCATATCAGAGGTCTAAAACATTATTTATGATTTTATAAACATTTTTCCAGAATTTATTTTCGTCTAAGAACACTAATTAGCACTAATCACCCCAAATAACCCCAATTAGTGCATAAAGCAAGCTAATCACTCACCTTAGCCACAAATAAAACAAAATCCGAAATAAATCTCTGATTTGGTGAAGATAACAAGGTGTTGTAGCAGCTCTAATCCCGATTTGGTGTTGATTTGCCTTGATTTGTCGTTGCTAATCTCTTTTCTTCAAGTTTGGAGTGGTTTGGAGTGATTTAGAGGTTAGAGGCCATTAATAGGGTTCTATGAAATGAAGTGGTGGCTGAAAAAATGACTAAAAGGATATTTTCTAACCCTAATCAACCCTTATACAGCCCCAATCCCGAAATCCCCTTATGGGCCCAATTGCTAACTACCCGGTTTAGCCCAATTATGCAGTTTTTCACCTTCCAAACCTGGTTTCAGCCATATCTCCCAAACGGTAAGTCCGTTTGGCTATTATGACCACTCTACGGAAAGAGAAACCATCAAACGAATCTAATGGAAGTGGTTTCAGATCAAAATTCCTTCCCTATCAAAAGTTATGGCCAAAACAGTACTGACTAGGGGCAAAATGGTCATTTAAAAATCGACAAAAATCATGAACAAGGGAAATGACTCTAATAAATGTTTCCTAAAATTACATGACCATACAACTTCACACGGGAAAGAAATAAATATTCTACAATCCTATGATGTGTAGAACACGGGTCGTTACAGGTTTCCATAGGTTTAATTTATCTTACATCGTAACTTTTAGTATTAGTTAATTTGAGAATTTTATTTTATTTTCTAAACATTCTTATTCATACAGAACGGAAGTGTTTATGGGAGATTGGATAAATGAGATGACTAATATGTACCAGAGGACCATTATTGCACAAAAATGATTAGATAAATGAGGTATGTATCACTGTTTTTATTACACCTTATATTATCGATTTGTTAAATATTGATCCTAAGTACTATTTATCTGACAAGGACGTCGTACTAAAATGAGGAGATTAGCCCTTGATTTACATGTGCTTTATTGCAATGTTCATATACTACTTATTAATTGTACTTACTAAAGCTTAGCTTTTTTAGAATTCATAAGTTAGTAGAGGAAAGTGAACAGTTTTCAGCACATGTTTTTTAGTAGTATTCTATTACATTATTAACTGAAAAAATAACAAATCCATATTTGGCCTTGCTATTACGTAATTTGTCAAAAAGAAATCAGTACAATATCGCTATTTAAAAGAGTATTATATAATTTATTTCAATTTGAGCATAGAATTGACACGGGTGCTAATAGGTAGATGTTATAGGGAGCATTGAAACAACCTAGAGTGAGGCAATATGGACAACCGAAGCTAAGTTTGAGGCAAGAGCAGGCAACCTGTGGACTAGAGCATGCAGAGAATGAGCATGCAAATGAAAAAAATTAGCCTGGTTTAAATGAACAGTACCAACCTGAAATAAGGAGGAAGAGAGAGCCTGAGTATCCCATGCAATATGTAACTAAAGTGCCCTGAGCGAAAAAGTGTGAGATTGGATTACTTTTGAGGCAGTAGAGGCATAGGGAGTAAACTGAGCAACTTGAGCAATGACATAAGTAGGTAGGGACACTATAGCGTGAGCATCACTAGGGCTAGAACATGGCATGGATATTGTAGTAGGTGCTATAGCATTGGATGAAGCTGATTGTCATACCAGCTCAAATGGGAGGAGCTGCTTTCTAGGAATTGGCTGGAGTTAGTAATGATAACTTGACGGGAGAAATTATCTATTGTGGAGCAATTTAGCTATTATTCAAGGTATACTAATTTTATTTACAATATGCACTAATCTTCTTAGGTTTAGTACAACAATGAAATTTGCATATATTAACGGTTTCTTTTAGCCTCAATTAGGGTTGAACTTATGTAGAAGCTAGAGGGAGCAGCTGACCCCCCTCAAACATTATATTTCAGTATACAATGCCTACATTATACCCAGTTTTGCCTAGTTTTTTCTACATTATACATAGCCTTTTGCCCCCTCACAAACCTTGATCTCCCTAAAAGGGATGAGTAGATTCGCCTATGGGGCCCTCAATGACGATCTAAATGTGGAAACAGATAATATTTTAACTACCACTGTTTGATCTAAATGTGGAAACAGATAATATTTTAAGTGCCACTCTTTTCATTTTTGATCATGAGTACTGATAATATCTTATACTTTAGAATGCTGGTAATAGGCAACTTTTTTGAACCGTGTAACCTTTTCTTAATCTTTATCAACTGCTAGTTTTACTGTATAATATTATAGATTAATTTGCAATCCTAATATACAATTAGTATTTGTTATGCTTTAGGAGGAGACAAAGGCAAAAAACAAGATGTTGCATTAAAAGGGAAAATATTCGCTACAAACAGCTAAACTTTCTAACAAAGTTGCAATGAGCGGATGAGCGATGATTTTATTCCTACTTGCTGTCAGTAAAGGTACTGATTTAGTTAATAATAACCATATATACAACAACTATACTTATTCATATATTTCACTCGACATTTTATCATACACTAGTATTACATTTAGATATTAGTTTATTTCCATATCAAACGGTAATACCCTTTTTGTAGAGTTTGGAATATCAAAAATACCCTTTCAAATTTATGCTATATATATATATATAAAAACTTATATTTTTGTTGTTGGATAAATTATCAGCATTATACTATTTAATGTTCTCAAACTCACAGCTAAACTAATTTAACATGAAATTCAATGATTTGGATGAAGGAGGCAAGGATGGCAATAAGTCTATCGAGAGAATATATGTAACAGTTAAATGTAGTATATTTACTCATTATCTTTGTTAGTTTTAATTTTTGATGAATTGCTTTAAAAAAAATTATTTTACATAGAGAAAAAATGTTTGCTATAGAAGATGATAACACATGCGTAATTGTTTTGGTTATAAATTACTACTATTTACGCTACTTAAGTCTATTTATTGTCTTATGAACTAGGATCCGAAGTACTATTTAGGTCTATTTATAGCTTCAATTTGAATTGTTTGAACTTAAATTTTGTTAAAAATAAAGTTTAAATAAATCTCATTAAATGGAGTTGAAGTTCATTAGACATAGTGGAAATGTTTATTAGAATTCTAGTATTTTAATCTATTAGACCAAAATATGGTTCTAACACCCAAATTGTCTGGAATCGTAGAGAATAGTAACTGGAAATGAAATAAAATGAAGAAAACACACCAAATTTATAGTGGTTCGGCATTAAAGAGCCTACGTCCACTTTATATGATTCTGATTATACGATTCAATGTAAGTACAATCACAGTCTCCTCTCAATTTCACTCTTACAATGATAATTCACTTAAGAAATTTGAAATGTTTCTAGTTAGGAATGGGAGTAGAATGATAATGGTGGAATCAGAACTCTCAATTTCCAAAAGATCCCAAAAAATGCCAAGTATTGGGCTATTTATAGGCAATTCCAGCAAGTGGTACATGAGGACACGTGGCGTCAATCGCGAGAATCTCGAAGCGGTTCGTGGCTTGATGGATAATTGATCAGAGGAGCTGTTATAGACACGTGTCACCAGATCCTTCAATTTCGGTTCATGACTTAATGGAATTGGAATGGGTCTTCGCGTTGTTCCTTGGTCATAGGATCGGGTCGTGATCCTGGTCCACAAGCGGGTCATGAAGTGGGTGTGTGAGCGGGTCGAGGTCCTGAGTCACGAGCCGATGGTGAAGAAAAGGGGGATCACGAACCGGTTTTGTTGCTTGGACGACGAGCCATCTTTGTAAGCTAGAATGTTTATTCTTAAGCTTATGAATATGAGGGTCTTCTCCCACCTAATTGTAAGTGCTTAAGTCCTTGGTGGCTTGGTCAAGAAGCTAGCCAACATAATCTAATGAGAACTTTAAGATAAACATCTGGAAATTTTGGACATAAAAGATATGCATGGTTCTTTTTGTCATGCACTACATTTAGGCAATGGCTTGTTCCTAGTGTCGTCGCCGGCGTTGGTGGTTATGACAACGTTCAGGCGATGGCTTTGTGGATGTGTGCTGATCAATCGTCGAGCAACTCGAGAGGGGAAAGTAGTGGAGCGTTGTCGTTATTTCCAGGGCTTGAGATCGAATCACCAAGTCGGGAATTGGAAGGGGTGAGAGTAAGAGTGTATTTAGCAAGGGATTCTGAGAGCAACTCTTTTGGTAGGAATCCTTTCGTGGAGATGGAAGGTTCGAGGGCACGAAAATAGGTGTGTTCAATTTAGTCAGATCGTGACCCTTATCCACTACCGGGTCGCCAAGTGGGAGCACGAGCCAATGGTGGAAACAAGAAGGACCGCGAGCCGATGAAAGAGACTCATTCGTGGACATGTTGGGCAAACCGAGGTTGTCTAGCAAGCGGGTCGAGATATGCGAGCGGGTTTAAGGGGCGAGCCGCTTTCCAATTGCGAGCCTTACATGGCTGAGCCCATATCACGACCCAACCCTATTCGGGATCGTTGCTTTTTCATGAATTATCCCCCATATCATGAGCCGAACCCTTATCACGAGCTGGACCACAGAATTGCACATACATATCAACTTAATTCCAAGCCCATTCTTTAATTATTTTCGATTAAGTAACATCAATTAGCCAAATGCGCCGACATACATTTCCGTTGAGTGCCAATTTATACTTTAAGACGATTAATAAACAGTTAGGTTAGAGCCTCCAAACAAAATACTCTGGACTAGATGAGAACTTAACTCAAAAGATACATGATGACCGATTTCACCCTTATTTGCTTTACTTTATGTTTTCCCTTTCAGCAATGCACACACTAGCACTAGCACGCACGGGGTTCACGGACAACTATACTCAAATCTTTTATGTTTGTTCATCAACATGACAAATATGTCAGATGGACGTTCGACAAGGTTGTCAGACAAGGGCACAACTTCAGGGTCTACAAGTTATTACAATCCCGAGGCGCTCCCGTCAGACCCAGATTGGGATATCTCAGGATCAGAATATGAGGTGGACCTTGGTGCAAAATCATCATCCCCCAAGAGTACGTCACTCAAGGAAAAAGAAGATGGGAATGGAGATGCTCGTGCTCCTAATGAGCTTGAGAGTGCCAAAGAGTTAAACGATCCGAGTGATTCCATAGCTTCCACACTTGATGATATAAAGCTAAAGAAAATCTGCTTAAAGCATGGGATCCCATGGGATGATGTTAACACTCCAGAGAAAACAGATAGACCCCATTCCACTCCAGAAGGATATATGGCCATCAGCAAGGTCACGTGCTTGATAGGCGCTATTTCTCTGTTTCCTCCGATCGTCATTGACCTTCTAAGACGATTGCGTATTGCTCCCCTGCAGCTTCACCCCAGTACCTATGCTGCTCTGTATACCTTATACATCGCGTACGCTGAAATCCTCGATACCGAGCTCTTTTATGAAGATCTAAACTTCTATTTCCACTTCAAACACCGTTCTACGGGTACTCCAAATTTTGTTTTGTTCGTGTCTATCCCCGCTTAGAAAGTCCTGGCTGATGGTCACAGCAACTTAGTTGACGCTAAATATGAATGATTTTATATAAAGCACCAAGCTGGGTGCGCGAGGAAGTGGTTAAAGTTGAGTAAGTTTCATATTCCTAAGTGTCTGTTTCAACTGCATGAACCAATGTACTAATATCTCATTTCTCTTTACAGTTCCTAATCCCAAGAAGTAGGAGGGCGAAGTATACGAAGATCGCTTGTCCCGCCTTTTGAAGAGCAATTCCTACTTTCGAAAAATCAAGAAATGCATAACTGAAGAAAACCTCCATAAACATCATCTTATCGGCACAAAGCGGGGACTTGGTCAGTGCAGTAAGCCTTACAAGTACGTGCCCCTAACTCAAGCTCTTGGGGAGTCTAGCAGCATGCCCCCGGCCGAGGGACAGGTGACCACCGAAATTACAACAACAATTGAGCTTCTCAAAAGTCCATCGCCGATGGTTGTTCAAGATGACGAGGAAATGAACGTATATACTGGAGGTGAAGCTCAAGATAATGAATCGAAGGGTGCTTCCATTCCTGAAGGGCAATCATCTCTAAAGACACTTCCACCGACTAAGCCCTCAACTCATGATTCATTAATAGAAGAGCAAATATACGGGGATTTAGCGAAGCTTCCCTTGCCAGATGATATCTACACTTCTGAGGATATTGGAATAGGGTCATTCTTTTCTACCTCTGAGGAGGAGCCTAGTCTTGTTAAAGAGGGAGATATTGTGCAAACAAGCCTAGCACCGGGCCTTGGTCTGTTAAGGGGGATCACACAAGACACACATATCACATGCACCGCACATCACGACATCTATACACTATATTGACTCATGGCTCTTATACTTGTTTGTTGCTTTTGCAGGAATAAAAATGATTCGCCGCCGCTATTCTCATCTTGATCTTCGCGAGTACATGCCCATATTCAATCCTGTTACTAAGCATGATCGCGGTAACAGTCGCGGGAGAGGTAGCAGGAAGCACTACGACTCTCGCCAACCTCATTCTTCGCGCTCGTTCTCCTTCAAGAAAAGATCTCCAGAAGCACTGCGGTCGTCAAACGCAACATGCTGGAGGTAAATAGCCACCCAAAGCTCTGATTCCCCCGAAGAGTGTCCCTCCTCATGATAAATCCTCCAAGAAGCATTATGAGTCCAAGGACAAGCGTAAAGATCCAAGCAAAGGTTTGGAAAAGGGGAAGAAAGCTCTTGTCCCTTCCGGACAACGCAACATTGACATTACTACTACACAGCTGGTGGTCCCTACCACTAAAAATCAGGCAAAACTGGAGCATCTGCAGGAACAGTTCCCCGATATCTTTTTCAGAAAGATACACTTCATTCTAGATCTTGAATCGGTTCCCAATGATTGGGATACAAAAGTAATGGACCGAGTAGGCCACGTGGCTGCATAATACAAAGCCATGAAGAAACATGCCAAGAAGCTCTACGAGGTAATCTGCCATCTGGAAGTGGATGTAAAGGATGCACGGGAAAAGGCTGAGTATGATGTTAAGTCCAGAGGTGAGGCCAATAAAAAAATAGAGGATACCCAAGCTCAGCTCGCCTTGGCCCGGAGGGATGCTAAAAATTACAAGAAGCAATTCGAGGAAGCGGAAAAATGTTTTCACACCGAGCTTGACTCCAATAGCAAGGAGTGTATGGCTATGAGGAAAGAGATAGAGGATCTTAAATCCGCCAACACTGATTTGAAATTGTCGCACGCTCACTTTTCCGAGGAAAAATCTACGTGGGGGAAGGAAATTTCAAGTTTGAAGGACAAGCTAGCTCATGCTGAAGAAAGAGAAGCTCTTGCTGAAGGACACGCTAATGAGGCCCTCGAGTCTGCCTCCAATGCTACTGCTAAACTTGTCATGGCTGAACAAGAGATAGAAGAGGTTGATGAGTTGCTGATAGACTTTTTCGCTCATGTCATTAGAACCCGAGACATCTCATGGATCAAGAATTATCCCACTACTCTAGTTGATTTATGGGACCATATTGTTGAAAGTGAGAAGCAACGTTTAAAGGTCGAGGCCGTCGATGAGGATTAGCTTATGCGGACTTATCTTAGAGGTGAGGAACCTGAGAGACTAGCAGAGAGTAGACGTCTAATTAAAGAGTCTACGGAGGAGGAGAGGTTTAAGCTCAAAGGCAAAAACAAGATTGATGAAGGTTCGAGCTCTGCCATGGAACTCAGAACTTCTGGGGTCGAGGAGTACAATCCAGATGACCCGTTAATTTCTGGAATTCATGTCCCTCCATCTGCTAAGGTTTCTGTTGCAGCTCCAGCCGAGAAATCGACGGAAGGTATCTCCATATTCTCTCCACAATTTGTCAAAGCTGTAATAACTTGTCATCGCATTGTGGAGCAAACAGTAGAGAGGACCGCATTTTATCCTAAATTAATAACAGTTACTTCTCGTGATGTAGGTGTCAAGCCAGCTGAAGGGATTGGAAAGGAGAAAATAGAGGCTGAGACAGTTGAGAAGGCCATCACACCACCAAGCACAGATATCCCTAAAGATGTTGAGATAATTAAGGCTCTAAAGGACGTTAATGGTGACGACAGAGATGAAGAGGAAGATATCACCATCACGGGATAGGCTAAGAAGGATGACAATATTGACCTTAGCTGAATTGAAATCTAAGAACGACGAGAATTTACAAGTCAAAGCCGAGGAAGAGCCCTTAAATGTACCGCCTCTCGCAGCGGCTTCCCCTGGCTCTAGGCTGGTTATAAATTTCTCTAAGTCAATAACTTCACAGCTTACATCCCAGTCCCTTGGCGCTCCATAAGACCCTCCTTCAAGGAAGAAGAAAAGGAAAAAAGCATGGTTCCCCTGATGCTAGCAAGGAGGTTCCGGAGAAACAGAAGAAGGAGAAGAAGCCAAAGTCGTCCCCGAAGCCCAAATAGGGTTTTCTTGTTTTTGTTTGTTATAAGTTTCCACTGGCCTTTTGTTGTAGTTATGAGAGTGGCCCTCACATTTTGACCAGTTTGTAGCTCTTGCACTTCATAAAAAATCCTGTTTCTTTCGTATTGTCGTGTACCTGCAAATTTCTCATACTTAGTCATGTACATGAATATCCAAGTCATAATTAAGTTACAAACAAAACTACATCATGAGTTGTCATCGCAGGCAAAAAATTCAAAATTTCTACAACAATTCATGTTGTTTTCATTGTGATGTGTATATATATGTATGCCCCAATCAATCATTAACATGGTGCCTGGCTAGGGCTTGTTGAGGATTGATTAGGATCAAATATGTGTTGCCCTCCATGCTTAGAAATATGGGGCTCGGGCTCAGCTTTCATTCTTGCCCCCGGTCCTGTAGCGGGGTAGGAGCCCTTTCGTGGCATTTAATCGAAACGCCTTTATACTCCCCTGTCGTATGCCCAGGATAGAGTTCGAACTCAGCTTTAAGTCTGCCCCTCAATCCTTCGGTTGGGTAGGAGTTCATTTATGGCGCTCTGTCCCTAGCACCTTTTACTCTCCCATCGGATGCCAAGGGTAGAGTGGAGTCGAGGCGGTCTTTTAATCGCGGTGCACCTTCATGCCTCGTGGACAATTCATTTCCTTGCCCTTTATGCTCTTTCTCAAGTCGCGAGAGGTAGAGTGCCAGTGGCCATGCCATTTACCTTGTTTCCCCCTCGATACTCTGTATGCTATTAATCTCCTGATTTGACAGAAGATTCTCTGAATTACGTGTTTTAGGATCATCGTGGGGCTTGCAACGAACATCACAATCATAATGGCTCATACAGATAAAAACAAAGGAATAAGCAAGAAATGATGCGGTAAAGGTAAACGACACATGATATTTTATAGTGGTTCGGTCGAATCATGACCTACGTCCACTTCATAATCTTTTGCTTATGCAACTAGACTGTTCTATGCGAGTCATGCCTTTTTACATGGTCCTAAAAACATAAGAATAAAATTGACAATTTCACGTCAAGTAATGCCGCAAATGCTGGGCATTCCACACTCTGGGCATTTCATTTCCGTCCACAGGCGCTAGCTTGAAGGATCCATTATCAAGCCTCTGTAGGATGGTATATGGCCCTTCCCATTTTGGACCCAAGATGTCGGGGTCTGGGAAGACACGCTTCAGTACCAGGTCTCCAGGTTCAAAAGTTCGAGCCCGAACTTTCTTATTGTAATATCGGCGACTTGTTGTTTGTGTCTCAAAGCACATAGATCTTCTTCATCCCTCTTTTCCTCAATCATGTCCAGGGACTCGAGGAGTAGCTCACTGTTGGTCATTGGGTCGTAATAGGTGGTTCTGTGGGATGGTACTTCTAATTCGACCGGAATGACCGCCTCTGATCCGAATGCGAGGGAGAAAGGGGTGTGGTCCGTTGCCGATTTGTGAGTCGTTCTGTAGGCCCATAATGCCAAGGGCAACTCGTCGACCCACATGGCCCTGGCCCGCTTCAGTCGCTTCTTCGAAATGGACTTAATTACCTTGTTTGTCGCTTCTACTTGTCCCTTCGACTGCGGATGCGCTACAACAGTGTATCTTTTCTCGATATGAAGTCTCGAAGTTCAGTACTATCAAACTGGGTCCCATTGTCTGTTATAATGACTTTCGGAATCCCAAACCGACATTTGATATTTCTAACGATGAAGTTTATTACTCGCTTGGTCGTGATCGTGGTCAACGGTTCTGCTTTGACCCATTTCGTAAAGTAATCCACGACCACGATTGCGAATTTTGCTCCGCCTTTTGCGATGGGTAGGCTTCCAATAATATCAATTCCCCAGACGGCAAATGGCCACGGGCTCATCATCGTTTTCAATCGACTGGGAGGTGCCTTGGGGACCTTAGCGAATTTCTAGCACCTGTCGCAACTTCGTTCATATTTAGCCGTATCTTTATTCATAGTAGGCCAGAAATATCCATAACGTAATATTTTCTTAGCCAACGTTTGGCCTCCGATGTAGTCGCCACATTCACCTTCGTGTACTTCTTTCATTACTTGCTTGATGTCGTCATGGGCTATACACCAGAGGAGGGGCATCGATAATCCTTGTTGATAAAGAACTTCACATTGCATAACAAATCTAGAAGCCTTACGAATAACGGCACGCCTCTCACTTTTCTTGGTTGGGAGCATTCCATTTATCAAAAAATTCTTTATGGGTGTCATCCACGATTCCTTTTCCGGTTCAGTCTCCAGTATTGGATCGATTTCCATCTGATGAATACTCGGAGCCTCCAATGTTTCAATCGGGACCATTTCCATATTCTCAGGATTGTCAGAGCTAGCCATCTTAGCTAATTTATCTGCCTTCTGATTTTCTATCCTAGGGATATGGATACTGTAGTGCTCGAAGCCGCCTAGTAACTTTCCTGCCTCCCTTAAGTATGATACAAGTCTTGGTCCCTTGGCTTGAAATTCCTTATTAACTTGATTTACGACTATCTTGGAGTCGTAGAAAATATCCAACCTTGCTATCCCTAACTCCTTTTCAAGTTTTAGCCCGACAATTAGGGATTCATACTCGGAGTCGTTGTTGGTGGCATGAAACTCTAATCTTAGAGCATAGTAAATCGACCGTCCTTCAGGAGTGACTAGCATAACTCCGGCGCTGGACCGTCTATCATTCTTGGCACCATCGGTATATAGCTTTCAGGTGCTAGATTTGAACCATCGTTCTGAGGGACCAGCTTCCTCACTCGATATATCCTCCTCAGAAATGGTGAACTCCGCATTGAATTCAGCCAACACTTGCCCCCTTACCGATCTTCAGGGCTGGAAGTTCAAATCAAATTGACTTAATTCTATATTCCATTTGAGTAGCCTTCCCGACGCCTGTGGTCTCTGCAAGACTTGTCGCAGACGATGGTCAGTGTATATGGTGATGGGATGAGCTTGGAAATAGTGGCAAAGATTTTTGGATGCGATCAGCAGGCTATATACAAGTTTTTCTATCCTCGGGTAGTTTCGCTCTACTGCCGCTAGTTTCTTACTCACGTAATACACTGGCCTATGGATTTTATATTCTTCCCTTACCAAGGCTGAGCTTATTGCATGGGATGACACTACCAAGTATACGAACAAATCTTCGTGGTCGTTTGGCTTGGACAATATCCGGGATCTTTCCAGATGAGTGAGAAGGTTCTGAAAGGCCTCAATACAATCAGGAGTCTATTGGAAGTTGCATTTACCTCGCTTTATCAGGTCGAAGAACAGAATGCACTTATTTGTAGCTTTAGAAATAAACCTACTTAACACGACCACTTTTCCAGCGAGGATCTGCACAACATTAATCCGTCTTGGTTCTTGGATATTCCTGATTGCCACGATCTGATCTGGATTAATTTCAATTCCACGTGAACTAACGATAAAACCCAAGAATTTTCCGGAGGCAACTCCAAATGAACACTTCAGGGGGTTGAGCTTCATTCTGTATCGTCAAAGGATATTAAACATCTCAGCTGGGTCAGTGAAATGGTCTGATGATTGTCTGATTTCACAAGCATATCATCAACATACACTTCCATTGTTTTCCCGATCTGATTATAGAACATCCGATTCACTAACCGTTGGTATGTTGCTCCGGCGTTCTTCAGACCGAAAGGCATCACCACATAGCAGTACAGTCCCAAATCCGTGATAAAGCTGGTATGTACTTGGTCCGGGACATGCACGGGAATTTGGTTATACCTGTAGTATGCATCCATAAAAGAGAGTAGCTCGTGACCCGCCGTTGAGTCTACCAGCTGGTCGATTCTAGGAAGCGGGAAGCTGTCCTTCGGGCAAACTTTATTTAAATCCAAGAAATTGATGCACGTACGCCCCTTCCCGTTAGCCTTTTTAACTAGGACGGGGTTGGAAATCCATTGAGGATAAGTCGAATCCCTGACGAATCCATTGCTTCTTAACTTCTCAACTTCCACTTTTAAGGCAGCTGAACTCTCCGGGCCAAGCATTAGCCTTTTCTGCTTAACGGATGAATGCTTTGGGTTGATGCTCAATGTGTGGCTCATGGTTGAGGGGGATATCCCATACATGTCGGCGTGGGTCCAAGCAAACACGTCTAGGTTTGCCTTCAAATAGTCAGTTAATTCTGTTGCTCGTAAAGGGTCCAATTGGGATCCAATCTTTAAGACCTTCGCTGGGTCATTATCATTGATAGGAATATCCACAGTTGTTTCGTTAGGCGTCGCTGTTCTACCCCCAGGATCCTCATCCTCTCTGGGATCTAGGTCCTCGGGTTGGTCTCCGGACGATCCCTTCGAAGATGCACCCTCTAATTGCTACGATGAATCTTCCTTTGTGGGGGAGGAAGTACCCTTGGTTTTTATGTCCTTTCTATTGTGTAGCTTTTTCAGTTCTTCCATATAACAGGCTCGTCCAGTCACCTGATCACCTTTAACTACTCCTACTCCTGCCTCGGTTGGGAATTTCAATAATAGACACAAGGGCGAAATGCATGCCCTGAACTCCGCGAGGGCCGATCGACCCAAAAAGGCATTATAAGGTGAATCAACATCCATAACTACGAACGGGAGAATTCTCACTCTTCGGCGGTCTCCTTCACCAAGAGTTACTGACAATTCAACAAATCCCATCAGGGCCGTTGATGCTCCGTTGAAGCCGCGTATCCATCCTTCACAAGGCTTCAAGTCCTTCGCTTCGAGTTTCATTTGATCGAACACCTTTTTAAACAAAATATTGACAGAACTCTCGTTATCTACTAGGACCTTATGCACTAGGGAAGGACCAATGGTGGTAGTGATCACCAAAGGGTCCTCGGTAGGGGATTGAACCCCGATACTTTCTCTATCTCGGAATATGACATCATATGACATCATTTTCTGTTGTTTTATCGGGGCAGTACCTTCAGGACTGCTGCACTCTCCTACTTCAGGGCGCTTAGCTGCGTTGACATATTGATCCATTGCCCGGTTGCTATGTGCAGCTGGATGGGGTCCTCCCACTATAGTGCTGATAACCATGTTTTTAGCCTTTTGTTGTGCAGTAGCCTTTTGAGGTGGCTGCCCTTTATTTCGCTCTGGACTACCTTGCCTCCGGTTTCTCGGGGCCGCCTTATATTCGTCCAACTTTCCTTCCCTAAGAAGCTTCTCTACCAAGTCTCTTAAATGTCGACATTCATTTGTCGAGTGGCCATAGGTTTCGTGAAAATGCAGAACTTTCCCGTTTCACGCTCCTTCTCCGTTGAGTCTCTTGGTGGAGGCTTCTTACATTGAAGAACATTGTAAGTTTCCAGGTAGATATTCTCTAACGTGTCGTTCAAAGGCGTGAGGTTCTCAAATGTTGTGAACCGAGGTCTCTTCTGTGAGTCGTTCCTTCGATTCCTTTTCTTGTTATCATTTCTAGTTTGGCGGCAATTCCCATGGTTCCTATTTCCAACATTGACCTTTACCTTACCATAACTATCGTCAGACTACTTGATGGCCACATTACTCTTTGTATCTTCCTTATCAGCGGCCTTCCTCTTTCGATTAGCATATATCTCTTCTTGGAAGCGGATACTGGTTTCTCATAGAATATCTCCCTGGTCAGTGGCGGTTTTCTAGCTAAGTATTTACCAAACTCAGTATATTTATCTACTCCATCAATTAATGCCATCAAGACGGATTGCTCGTGAGGGTCTCTGACCTTTGTGACTGCTAAATTAAAGCTATCCGAGTACGACCTCAGAGTTTCATCAGGGCATTGTTTAATGAGTGACATTTCAACGACGTTCTTGGACCTTTGAGCATGGAGTCGGAATTGATTTATAAACCTTTCGCTCAATTCTTTGAAGTTGGAGATTGATCGCGCCGGCAACCGAGTAAACCACATTAACGCCACATCTTCTAGAAAGATCAGGAATGCTTTGCATTTCAGTACATCTAGAGCGGCGACAGCATTGATATACCATGAGCATCTCATCAAGTGCTAAACCGGATCTGTCCTCCCCGCATAACGATTCATAGTAGGTAGGTTGAATCATATCGAAAATCGGACATCTAGTATGTCATCATTGAAAGGTGTATGACTCCGATCTACACCCCAATCCTCGTTTCTTTGCCCTCGGATGTCTGCCATGATATGTCTCACCATCGCCTCAATGTCAGCATAGGTCAAGGTGGATTCAGGATCAACACTCCTTGCCTTACGGGGGCCTCCAATATCTCTTTGGTGTATCACCGCCATGTCCGGGGCCTGAGCAGAGCTTCCTTGTCCCCTGTGGCCACGGTCAGTCACACGGCGAGGGGGTTGTAGTGGTTGATTCTGAATAGGATTAATAGCACCCTGACCCCTAGATAACACTCGGTGTCCTTCAATAGGTAACAGAGCGGGATTATTCGAATTACGATTATCAGGTCCCAGATTAAGTGTTGTTCCATCACGAGAAGGAAACGATCTGAATCGAAGCTATTCCACATTTTTACGCCTTTCTAATGGCCGTCGTTAGGGTCTCGGAAGCTCCTCTGATGAAGATGAGTAATCCAGGGTAAAGCGATGAATTGGTGAAGGAGTCATCTGCCTTCGGAGCTCATCTATCTGTCTACTCATTGTAGTCATATTCTCCCACAGCAAGGAACTCTCATGTCTTTGAGCTTCCAAAGCATTATTTGTCTTCTCAAGCATGCCAAGAACACGAGAAAAATCTCTTTCCGTTACTGGAGCAGAAGCAGGTAGCTGGTCATTAACATTCACAGTTGGAGTTGGAACACTTGAGCCAGGTCGAGCGGAAGCATCAGCATAGGTGGAGTGGGTCACAGTTTCCTTTCCGGGTCGGATCGTGTTCACTTGCTGAGACCGGTTCCTGACCCCCTCTTGGGGGCGGTTCGTGACCCCTTCCTCAGGGCGGTTCGTGACCCCTGCTTGAGGGCGGTTCGTGACCCCATCTTGAGACCAGGTCGTGACCCCCTCCTGGGGTCGGGTTGCCCCCTGAGAGCCATAAACCGGGGAGACCACCTCGGCCTGCTCCTGGGCATTTTTTTCGTTAGCTTCGTTTGCTCGAGAGGCTCGTGAATACTTGGATTTCTTTGCGTCCATAATGTCTTGACTTTACTGAAATATTCAAAAATAAAATAGTGGAAATGAGGACTATTTTTTCGGACTTGAAAATCCAAATAGTAGAGTAATAATCCGATAGGCTGAGAATTCGATTCTCAGTGAAAGCACTAAAATGTTAGACCAAAATATGGTTCTAACACCCAAATTGTCTGGAATCGTAGAGAATAATAACTGGAAATGAAATAAAATGAAGCAAACACACCAAATTTATAGTGGTTCGGCATTAAAGAGCCTACGCCAACTTTATATAATTCTGATTATACGATTCAATGTAAGTACAATCATAGTCTCCTCTCAATTTCACTCTTACAATGATAATTCACTTAAGAAATTCGAAATTTTTCTGATTAGGAATGGGAGTAGAATGATAATGGTGGAATCAGAACTCTCAATTGCCAAAAGATCCCAAAAAATGCCAAGTATTGGGCTATTTATAGGCAATTCCAGCAGGGGGTTCATGAGGATATGTGGCGTCAATCGCAAGAATCTCGGAGCGGTTCGTGGCTTGGTGGAGAATTGGTTAGAGGAGCTGTTACAGACACGTGTCACTAGATCCTTCAATTTCGGTTCGTGACTGAATGGAATTGGAATGGGTCTTCGCGTTGTTCCCTGGTCATAGGAGCGGGTCATGATCCTGGTCCATAAGCAGGTTGTGAAGTGGGGGTGTGAGCGGGTCGAGGTCTTGAGTCACGAGCCGATGGTGAAGAAAACGGGAATCACGAACCGGTTTTGTTGCTTGGACGACGAGCCATCTTTGTGAGCCAGAGTGTTTATTCTTAAGCTTGTGAATATGAGGGTCTTCTCCCACTTAATTGTAAATGCTTAAGTCCATGGTGGCTTGGTCAAGAAGCTAGCCAACATAATATAATGAGAACTTTAAGATAAACATCTGGAAATTTTGGACATAATGGATATGCATGGTTCTTTTTGTCATACACTACCCTCAAATTTTGGACATCCAAAACGTGTTTCAAGGTTTTGTTGGTGCATACCATGTTTCTTACTTCACATCAGAAAAGCATCTAGAAATTAAGGAATCTGAGTTAGAAGTTTCTGTTAGTAACATACACAAATCATAGATTTCCTTTCTTTATAGGGTAGTTAATGGTTCTTCGGGCAAGTGCTTTGGACTTAACATTACAAAACTTACACAGCTTCCTTTGAAAGAGCAGCTTATATGGCTGCAAAGTTGGAAGCAGATGTTGAGGCACGACGAAGCTATCTGGCATGAAAACTGAGCTTCACACTTCACAAACTTCTATCGGACTTAAGATCTTCACTAAATGATTGTAATGAAGGAAATGTCAGAAACTCATTGAGGGCTGTTGGAGAATCCACACTATTATGTAACGTTGGTAAATGGTAAGGATGAACTATTGCTGGAAACTTCTTGATGTGTATAGTAATGACATAGCTTATGTAGATGGAGAGATGCATGATTCAACTGTAAATAGAGATAAATTAGGTGTTTATTATCTTTATAGCAGTAGGGGGCCACTATTGTTAAACATTGTGTTGGTGGCAATTTGAGTTCTACGGCTCAAGTATTTTGTTTTAAAACGCCCAAAAGAGATGAAACGAGCATATATATTACTAATTAGCTGGTGAATATTTTTTAAGAGATGTACCATTTGTGTGATATGCCATAATGCATATCATAACACAACCGAATGTACTCTTATAGCCTGGAGATTTAAGCCCCCCCCCCCCCAAAAAAAGACACAGTAATGACAACTTTCATGAAAGTAATAATCATTAGCATATATTATAGTGTAATTAATGAAATGAGTTGATTAAGCATGAACTTTATGAGGGAAGGTAAAAAAATTTGGGGCTAGTTAAAGGGACTTCACTTTTGGTTAAGGGGATTACCATTTTCCGTTTATTTTAAAATTGTTAAAGGGGGGGAGGGGTTTAAAATAAATTAGCCTCCCCTTAAACATATTAATAAACTTTCCAATACTAACCCTATACTCTTCATTAATGCAACCTTAAAACATAAACTCTAATTTAATTCTACACATTGAAAAATAATAATACATGAAACATAAACGTTCTGCACAAATGAAATAACATATTCAAGCATTGTTTATTTTAGTTTTCACTATCACAGTAAACATGGAACACAATAACAATAAATAAACACATATAAAACACACTAGCCATAAATACAAATAAGTAACAACATACATATACGCTTAACATAGCATGAACATAAGCATAAATTCACTTAACAAACATTTGTTTTAATGTTGGAATATGTACACTGCTTTAATGTAATTACTTTTGACAAATCATCTCATAACGAGGTTGTTTTTCTTATCAAACCGTAAGATCTAAACCGTAACACACTGTATTCACCCTCAAACAAAATCTAGACTTTCTATGATGAACTGTATCAATCATTCGCGTAAATGAACGAAATTCATCCGCTTTCTGCAAATTGTATTCATATTTTTCAACAAAATCTGAAATTTCAAAAAGGGGACTTATCAACGTTCGAATTTTTTTCTTTTTTCTTTTTACCTTGCGGTGTGTTTGGATCGAACTGAGATTGAATTTTTATTGATAAGGTTTAAGGGGCGATGAGGTCGAGGGTACTTTAGTCTATATTTTATTTTATTTTTAAAATTCCAAACCCCCCCTTAACAAATAAAAAATAAGATGGAGTCCCCTTAAATTTATCCTCCCCTTAACAAAAAATGAAGTCCCTTTAACAATCCCCAAAAATTTCTTGCATGAGTAATTAAACAGTTTTGAATAACGAGTCTTTTAATTATGGTTTTGTTAATATGTGCCCAGGGTACATGTTAAGAATAATAACTAATTATTAGAAGACAAGAAAATGTATTTCAAATGCTTAAATCATTTTTACACAAGTAAAAAGGGGTGGAATTGGAGGAGGATTATATGTAGTTTAACAACCTTAGCATGTTCCTCTAAGGCACATGTTAACATTTTTCTTTAATTCAACTTGATTGTTTACCTAAATTAAGGAAAATTTTACAGTTATAGACTAAAACATTTAATTCACTAACTGCACATACAACCAATGGTTTAGTTTTTTTTTTAATCAATTATAATAAGAAACAATCGTTCCTAGAATTTCAACTCAATGTTCTCTTGATTTAACACAAAGTTTCTTCTATAAAAGATTGATTATCATAATCTACATTTTAATGGAACTCCTTAGTGATTTTGCTAAAAATTCTAGATTGTTAATTTTTTTATGAAAAATGTTAATGAAATAGAGATCGTTTGTTGCATAAATTTATGTGTTTATATATTTGAAAATGATGATTTGCTCCACCGGCTTCTATCGAAAAGAGATCATTAGTATAATATTTAATTTGACTGCATATCCTTCCTCCCTTCTATTGAATTTGCACATATAACTTCTGTTCTTTTGTAATGTTACCTGAATATTTCTTTTAATGGGGTCGTGTTATAATGGGCAAAGGGGTGATGGTTTTTTTTCTCATTTATAAGGCTACTCAAAAAATCCATAATTGATTGCATTCCTCTTTAATTAATTAGTAAAGTAACATATTCTCATTCACTTTGTTCATACATAAAAAATGCAATAATAGTTATAAGTCTATGTGGTTTTGTAAGACTTAAAACATCATACAAACAATGTTTTTAATATCAAATCCTTCTACGCACGTGCATCGCGTGCCAAAGTACTTGTTTTTATAATGTGAATATTTTAATAATGGATTGGGACATGATCTATGGCGAGTTTGCATGACAAACTAATCTTTCTTACAAAATACTATTCCATTTATATGCTCGGAGCCCAAACTGTCGAATCAAAGAATGAAGTCGTATTTTTTTTGAAATTTTCTAATAACCTTTGAAATGAAATTAAAAAAATTATATGGTTGAATAGCATAAAATATATAAAATCTCAACTGGCACCAGTAACGAAAACATATATTTACATTACTCGAGCAATAATAATAAATATACAAGGTCTAATTTCATTAATTTGAATATAAGTTGTGAATAAAAAATTGTTATAATGCATTTTATAACATAAGGTGTGAATAGAAATTGTTATAATATATATTATGATAATATAAAATATCTAATTTTAAGATAATTGAAAGAGGCAGTTTGGTTCAGGTCCAGTTTAAGTTTCAAATTACAAGAAAAAACTTCCTGTTTAAAAACTTTGTATATTAGGATCCAGTTTTTCGAAAATCATCGAAAAAACAACAACAAAAATAAAATTTTGTCAAACTTCAAAATTTAATCCAACACATAATCATACTCAAATTCATGCAAGAAAACTAACAAAATGATTCAACAACAAAAAAATAAAAAATATTCTTATAACCATGAATTTCATCAATTTTTCATAAAATTGCATATATCGCAGCAATTGGTTTAAAAACTTGCAATTTTTCACGCAATTTTTTCTTTCTAATTTGCTTGAAAACTTAAATTCAAAACCTACACTTATTTATATATCGAAGTATTGCTAAAAAAATCATCAAAATATTATTAAGGCTGCATGCAAATGAAATTTTATTCATCTACGGTAAAATGCTTAAAAAATGCAACAATTTGCAAAATTTGCAGAGATATTTGCAACTTTTCCACATAGTACACTATATAATAAAAGAGTTGCATATATGTCTGCAATTATTTATAATAATAGCCGACATTGTTGTAACTGTTTTTCCTTCTTTTAATACATGTTGCTCACTGTGTGAATAATTGAAGAAATGCCTACAGTTATTCACAAAAATTGCTGATATTTCAGCAATTTTTTTGCAGAATCCTACCATGAATATTTACAATTTTTTTTATACAACAGCGCAAAAAACACGAAAGTATGATGCTAAAATAGGGACCCAATTGAAATGAAACTTTACACAGGGAGTCACTTCCATTTAAGTTTCAAATTAAGGATGTCTCCTTAATTTTCACTAACTGAAATATACATAATCTAAATGGTGTCGGCATATTCTGACGTCATTTCGAAGGATTTATAGTTTGTGTTCTGTAAATAAATGGTGTTATAAATGGCGTCAAAAAGTTTTGACGCCATTTCGACGACACTAATTTGATTTATGACTTTTCGACGCCTTTTAGGCATCGCAATGACATTGGAAAATTCCATAGCTATTTCCGCCCTATTTTAGTAGTGTTAAACTTGCTGATCAATTCATCAAAAAATCATCAATATCTCCAACAAACACATTGAAAATTTTACGAAACACAACACTAACATCGAGAAGGACCAAGGGATTAATACCATCCTCCTATAGGGAGAGGAACCATCCCAAAGGATTACTCCTACATGATCAGTTTTTTCAAAGGTCTAGGTCTTGATCTCGAGTCCTATATGCGGATTTTCAATTGGATATCTGTGCAACTTCTCCAATAAATACAAGTGGGTGACTCATTATAATGTATCTTTTATTCTCTTCTTCCTGTACTCTGTCATCTTTATCATTTCATGGATTCAAATCATTGCAACCGTAATGTACAAGTTATATAAAAGAAAACCTTTTGGAACAGACATAGGCTAGAGCATACTGAACCACTATAAAAACTAAGAGTTCATTTCAACAAGTTTTAAATTTTTGTTCTTTAGTTTTATATCTCTAGTCTCTGCTTCTTTGGGTTTTGTATCATTTTTTGTGCAAACACATACCAGCTCCTCTTGTCTTTCATAATGAATCCAAATTGTTATTTACTTATAAGCATGATGATAATACATTATTTATGTGTGTTGTATGGCCCATTCATATAGTTCTCAAGCATTTTCTATGAGAAAGCTCTTGTTCTTGTATCGAGGGTAAGTTTTGAATTTTATTTACATAAAAAACTTTATATTATCTTTGATTTTTTGTGATTTAATACTTCACTGTTTCTTTATATTCAATATAAATATAATTATATTTATCTTTTATCTTTTACATTTATCTCGTCGTATTCATATTTAGTCATTTTATAGTATGGAATAGAAAATAAAAAATTAAAGTTATATATATTATCTCTTATGGTTTGAGAATTTAAAAATTAAAGTTATATATATAGTATGGATATGTTTTCGCCTCTTGAACTTGAATACATAGCGTTTCAAAATACAATCAACAAACAAATAAGTATAAACGAACACACCTGTAGTTAATTATGCGAAATATTCTTTTCATAATTCCCCCTATACCGTAAAATACTCGAAAATATCTGGAAATTATCCTGGGAATCAGTCAATATGCCTGTCTCCTCGCATTATGCACTACTATAAGCAGAGAGCAGTTAACAACTCTGAGCCACAGTTAACAATCAGTCCCGTCCCTCCCCCAATGACTTCCTCACCGAGCAACAAAGCCAGTGACGATCAGATCTCTATTGCTATTGGCCATCCACTCCTTCGAAATCACCATCCTATCCCCCACAAAAACCATGAGGGACTCCCTAAGCCTGAATCCTGGGGCGAGTATTGTTGCTCTGTGGGAGCTTTGATCTTTTTCGCAGTAGTATTTTTTGTAGCGATCATAATTCAATCAAGGATGCCACCTACTCCCTTCCCCAAATTCTCCATTTCAAGCCTTACCACAAGCTTCATCAACGCTGCATCTTCCTACCAAATCGCCATCGATATCACAATCAGAAAACCCAATTCCAATTCAACAAAAACGATCTCCTACGATAACATCGTCGCTTCTCTATGCTACAAGGACAATTTTATAGGTACGACCAAGCTGTTTCCATTTAAGCAGCAAGAGGAAAGAAATTTCGTGGCGGTCGTCAAAGCAAAGTTCGCAGTGGATCTGAAGATTGACATCATTTCTGTGGGTGTCTTCGACGTTATGGTTTCCGTGGATGCTACGGTCAACGATCGTGAGAGGAGTAGAAAATTGGATGTGTTATGTGAGGATATTCGGCTGGAATCTGGATCGATGGCCGGGCCTATGAAAGATTGTAACGTGGAAGGATCATTCGACGATAGGATAAACTAGTATGAGAATGAGATGGAAGCTTCACCTACGGAAACTTTTTTTAATTGTATTTGTTTGCTTTATTTCGTAGATTGTTTGTGATGGACCGTTGATAATTTTAGTCATATATGCGTAATAGAAATTTAGAATAAGCTATTAGGTTAGATTTTTATCTTTTCTTCAAACATTACTAGGAATATATAAATTTCACGTTATATCAAAAGTAGTGGTGCAATTATAATGATGCTTATGAACGTATGACACATAAAAAGAGTTTCACTCAGCCAACATGACCAATTGGTATACAATTTCAATTTTCATATGAAAATCTATCATGGTTGTTGACCAATTGATAACAAATAGGTGTTAGCACCAAAATGGATAATGAAAACTAAGAACAAAGCTATAGTGAAGAGATGTTGGAACAAGGCACTTTTGGTTCATTTGACACGTTGCTCACTTCCAGACCAAACCGTGTCGAAAGTTTATGCTATCAATTGATAAAACAGGCTTCCGTACTTACTCTTGAGAAAGCACAGAAGAAGGGGTCAACCCACATCAATGTGACCATAGAACACCATATTCAAATCTTATTTTTTTTATTTTCATTTGTCTACGAAGTCCTGAGTTGTAAACCCTGATTCAACAATTAGTAATTTGAAGATTTTGAGAATTAATAATTCCAAGCCTAGTTACTAATAAGGACAAATTTATCATCAATTAAGGTAATATAAAGATAATTGTCAAATTATTATATTTTCACTTTGCAAGTTTGAGCCCTAGATATTATGAAAGATACCAACTAGTTAAGTCACTATAAGTACAACCGAAAGAGACGAATGAATGGGATGACATAACCCAAACCCATCCAAGTTACCTAATTTCAAGACTATCTATGATCTGAAGCTCATCAAAGGTTATCCAAGGTATCTATAACCTCTAAACTTATTCGATAACATCCTAATAACTGATTCAATTGGAGATGTTAAGCGCAACGAAAGAATATATTGTGATATGGGACCCGATACCCCAAGTTTTGACCAAAAGCCTTTATAAAGAGAATAGGTCTAGTTTTCACCTTCGAAAGCCTTCTACTCGACTCTAATCTATATGGATAATCATCCTAGTGATGCAAAGACCCTAGTTTGATAATTTTAAGAGGGTTCAGTGAAGAACTATCCTCGCGACAGCTATAAGATTGAGAGAATAGGATAATCCAATGACAACAAAAGGCTCTCGTCAGAACCATCAAGATCAAACCAACATGAATCTATAATTGGCTTCACATGACCTTCAAAATTAATGGAATTTCAAATAAAAAGTTTCAAATATCTAACTATTATCTTTCTTTTAACACGGATAAGCTTTCGGGAAGTATCGAAGGCTAGCTTCAGCATTCAAAGGGATTTTTAACGTTGGAAATTCATCTAAAACTACATGAATAGAACTACCTGACTTTAATGAATACTTTAACTTTTTTCAAATCAAAAGGTGCAATTCATGTAAATTCGACTTAATTAAGGGTGCTCAAGGAATTTACCACTTTGGGTGTTAACCATTTTTATGGCTAACATTTTATGCCCTAGAAGAAGAATTTGAACCTCCGGCACCCTTTATTCACATGCCTTTTATCGACTCTAATTGGTTTAATAGCAAGAATTGCCTTCAATGGAAGTAAGTATGTAATATAACCTGAAATGATAGTCTGATAATCTAAGGAAGGATTTCCCAGTTCCAAAGAAAGATACTTATGACTCGAGAAAAGCTCTTCAAGGCGCAACAGGAGAGGATGAGATTCTAAAGGGTGTCTTTTTAAAGCCTTGAAATCAAGAAGTGTAATTGAATTAATAGCGATTAAAGTCCATACGAAGTACGGGAGTGGGTGCAGTGTCTTCAAATTAGTATAAAATCTGGTGTGTTCTTTCCATTTTTTACTTTACTACATTTACTTGTTATTTGTTTCTTTGAATGATTATGTGATCCTTAAATACATACTCATAAGCATAATCCAAAAAGATTTCTAAAAAAAGTTTCATAAATTAAAGTTGATATTATTCGCCCTCCTCCCCCTTCCTCCTTTAGTTTTAATCTAGACTTATTATCCTTAATCTACATCACTCTCAAAAGAAACTTTCTTCTCCTCTCATGTCTACACTCTACCGTTTTTATTATTTCGTGGATTCATGTCGTTATAACAATAATTTACGGTGTAAATAAAAGTAAACCTTTCGAGGTGGACGTAGGATGAAGTGGGTCAAACCACTATCAAATTTTGTGTGTTTATGTCTGGTTATTTTGAATTTTGGTTCTTTAATTTTATTTCTTCACATTCTACTTCCATAGGTTTTGTACCATTTTGGTTCAAAAAAATTAGTCTCGAAGAAAAGTTAGATATTTAGTTGCACTTGCTGATTGAAAGATTAAAAGGATTACATATGACTTAACAATCTCTACGAGAGCTTTAACCGATGAAACTTGACAACGATGGTCAAGAGGCATCCTAGAGAGTTGACAACCCCTCGATTTACATAAGTAGAGAGGGAATAAAACTATGATGAATGAGATGCAGGCTAGGATGATGGAAAGATAGAAAGAGATGAATGAAAATTTCCTCTAAAGGATTGGATAAATTGAAGTGGCTACAAGTACAAATCAGCTCATGGAGCAGGAACTTCCGTGCTTGGAATGTAATGGGTTGACTTGAGCCAAACCCAGTCAAGTGTTATGGATCGGTGTCAGACCCGCTGGGGGGGATCAATATCAATCTCCATAGACTGGGGAGATCTGATCGGCTCCACCTCGAAAGGGTCGTAGCTAGTCCAATGGCTTATGTTAGGTATGTTGATGCAAATCAAACTATGAGTACATGGCCAAAAGAATATGTATTGGAGTTCCATTGCAGATTCACAATGGCAGGTTTGGAATGCAAATAGGAGGCTACCTTTGGATGATAATGATAAGTTTATAGAGTAGACGATAAAAGGAAATATGAAAGATGAATTGAAGAATAGGAGATTTAAGAACATAAACTTGAGTCTGTTTACCTCGAATATTAGGTATGCTAGGAACTTGCCAAAATTCAAGCTACCATTATGCTTGGAACTTGCTGAAATTCAGACAACCAACATTGGAAAAATATAATTGAAAATTAGGCCCCCTACAATTCGCTTAGTGAGAAATATCCGATATATGAATGTTTTGGAGGTAATAAGAAGAAGTTACGGGGAGGTGTTTACCCTTATATTTTATGGAGTTTACTACATTTTGCTACAGTCAACTGGAGAACTAATCTACCAATATGTGGACATAATTAGTGGATTGATTCATGAGACAGTTCCAAGTCTATGTCTCATGATCCAAAAATGTGATGACCTTGTCTGCAAAAAAAATAAAAGGATGGAGAACCTCTCAGGAGTTTTCTGACTAATATAATTCTGGCTAGTATAATGCTGCATTCATTACCATAGATAGATCAGATCCATCATTGGTTTTGATGATGATAGTATATGGGATGGCTAATTTTTTTTAATAATGCATTAGAGCAGGACAATAATTCTCTTTTTATATAGACTAGAATGGATGCTTAAAGTATATTTACCTGGATACTTGAGAGCAATTACAATATCCAAAGCCAACAAATAGAGCATTTATCATTCACAATAAATAGAAGTGGCCCTAGCTCAATGTCGTAGACCATCATCTATTGCTTGATATGGTATGAATTGTTTTCCTCTTTAACAAATAACCAATAATTGTAAACTTCACAATAATATGGTCAACCCACTCATGCATGTAAGGGACCTCGATTGATCCCTAGGCACGCTCTGAGATGGTGCTAGGCTACTATGCCCAAACAGGCTGTACTTATGGTACCTAATTTTATGGTTGTATAATACTAATCCAAAAAATAAATCAAATATAAACGCAACTCCCTATATTGAGTGAGTAAGCAACATGGTGTTGTTAATTATTGATTAAGATTCGACACGAAAGATTCGCTGTCTTTCAAGAATGTTTTCCCGTTTCTAAATCACAATGGGTTGATTGAAACCCTTCTTTCAGGATACAATGGATATTATCTATGCAACTTGTGATTACTTGCACAGACTAGAAGAAACACTTAAAGTTAATTTGATGATGTAGAAGATAGTGGAATTCGAGAACAAGAGTGAAAGTGAAGTCCGTGATGAGGAAACACTCTATTATATAGGCGACGAAACATCTGTTTGTCTACGGGTGTGTCCGTTGGAATTAAACGGTAGTGACCGTTGTCTAACGGTTATTCCCATTGACTATTGAATTCGAATTAAACATCATACAAAATATACCGTTTCAGACAGGGCGCTTCCCCGCATTCCGCCGGGGGCGCTGCTCCCTGGACCCGGCGACCTGACCGGGCAAGTCGAACCCCGTTAGCGGGGGCGTTGCCCCCGCATCCCAACCTTTGGGGGTTGCCACCCCTGGACCCTCCCTCCGTAGGGGATCGTATTTGACAAAAGGTTTTGGAAAAATTTTCAACATATGGCTTATACATCACAAACAAATCCATCGGTCGACGAGCCAGGGACAAAGTGCAAAATGTGCATCCCCTCACTAGAGAGTGAGAGAATGGCCGCATACAATGGTTATCAATTTTTTTGCTTAGAGTGATGGAGAGCAAAATTTAAGTCCTTTCACTGGAGAGTGACATGATTTTCTTTCCGTCGTTAAGTTGCTTAATCAGAATGATTAGATTGGACTTAGCAAACATCACTACATGTCCCACTAAAGTGTCGGTATTGGAGTATAGGGAGTAGGTCACTTTGTAGAAGAGTGATAGGGTCAGTTAACTCATCATTTAGTCCCCTCGTTGAAGAGCGAGAATATTAGGTTTCAAAAGGGTATAGATAGACTGTCGATTGGTCTGAAGAGATCATAAACTTTATTATATGTCTTTTGGACCATTTCATTCATTAGTGGCTCAAAGAGGCCATGAACCTTTTCGGGTTGCAGAGGCCATGAACCTTATCAGCTTGAAGAGGCCATGAACCTCAATAGTTAGGAGAGACCATGAATTTTCTTACCAATCCATCGTGACTACAAACTCGACTATCTATTTAGAAAGATCGTAGACTTTCTCGTTGATCTTAAAAGGTAGTGGATATGACTAATAACTTGGAAAGTTCAAACTATCATTGGTGATCCGAAGAGATCGCATTTTCAATAGGAACACATGCTCGGGTGAACACGGGATGCTTCAGGGCAAACAAATCAAATATTAGCTCAGAAAATTTCTTAATTTCTTATGAATCAGTATGAAACTGGTCCTTATACAAAGCACGTCATCTATTTGCAACCTGTGCTTTAGAGTAAAGTGTTACCCGTCTTTTCCCGGGGCAGTAACACAACGGATCCAGCTGATCAACATTTAAAGTTAATGAGGTGGGAAGCTTGAAGGGATGACTCTTGGCTCAAATATCATGTATGGACAAGTTTGTGAGACAACACTGAAGCAGACTCTATTTAGATTTGTGATACGCAAATCACAATTGTAGGCAACAAATTTTCTTTGTAGATCCACTTTTGGTGGAAAGATTTATTGCTACTTTTGTGAGATATTTGAAAGTGAAGGCAAAGATTGTTTGGTGCTTATCCAAATAAATATTTGAAATATATGAAGATAATTTGGATGACAAGTTTACTTTGGTGGCAAGTTTACTTGGGTGCCAAGAAAACTTGGGTATGAAGCAATTCACTCTATAAAAGGCCTAGTTGATATCTTCATTAAATGGTGGAAAAATTTGCCATTGTTATTCATTATCTTTCTCCTCAAATTGTTTAGCCATTAGATATTCTCTACCTATTTCTCAATAAGGTTATTGATTCAAGTTGTGTTTGTTTGTAACGATAGTTGAGATCAGTTGTAAACAATATTTTGTGAATCAATAAAGAGGGTGGTTGGATGGAATAACGTGTGTTCATATTTTCGATATTGTTTGTGCTGTTTGTTTTTCAACCACATTCATCTCTAAGTGATTGGGTGAAAAAGATTCATTTTGTTTTCGGGTGTTTTGTCAAAACTTCCGCTGCGCAAAATCCCAACAGTTGGTATCGGAGCTCAGATCATCACATAGCTTGGAGTGTTTGTTGGATTGAAGGAAAAAAATTGATTTTTTGTTTGAAAGAGAAAAAAATTGATTTTTTTTAATGTCGGAGATGATGACGTTGTCGAAGATGGCTATTTTGAATGGGAGGAATTGGGGTATATGAAAGCCGAAGATGGAGGACATTCTATATCTAAATGATTTGCATGATCCCATTGATGAAGATGGGGTGAAGTCCTCGAATATGGATGAGGGGAAAGTGGAAGAAAATGGACAAAAAGGCGATTGCATTGATTCGCCAATATTTGGATGATTCTTTATTCCACCATGTGGCTAGTTGTGAATCCGCGAAGGCGTTGTGGGACAAATTAGTATCGCTATATGAGTCAAAGAGTGCTACAAGAAGGCTTTTCTGGTTCGAAAGTTGGTGCAACTTCGATTGGATGAGGAGAAGTCTGTTGCAGAGCATTTGAACGAGTTTCTGGATGTCATCAATTAATTGGCAAACATGAAGGTCAATTTTTATTATGAGTTGCAGCCTCTTTTGTTGATGAGTTCTCTTTCGGAAAGTTGGGAGACTTTGGTTGTTTCATTAAGTAATTCCAATGCTAATGGAACTATCTCTTTGGAAACAGTTCGAAGCAGTCTTTTGAATGAGGACCTAAGGAGAAAAGGGTCGGAGTTGAAATCGGTTCAAACTGAGGCGATGTTAGCAAGGGACTCGGGGAAAGATACAAGAAGAAAGAAGAAAGGTGCTAATGATAAAGGTGCTATCATTTGTCATTGTTGTGGTAAGAAAGGTCACAAGCGCAATGATTGCTATTCATATATACGAGATATGAAGAAGAAGAAGGCGCAAGATGATAATAATAGTGATGAGGCACAGACAGGCTTTGCCGAAGGTACCGAAGGCGATTCTTCATGTGATGTCCTATTTAGTGTTGTGGAGCCTTGAAAGATGGATTCAGGAGCCAGTTTTCACATATGTCGAAATGTGAAAAGTTTTTCTTCGTATGAGAAGAGTGTTGGCATGATAAAGACGGCCAATGGAGTAGAGCTACCAATTTGTGGAGTTGGAGCTGTTAGGTTTCGGATGCATGATGGAGTGATGAGAGAAGTTGCCGGTGTGAGGCACATACCCACTTGTTCGCATAACCTCATATCTCTCGGTCAGTTAGATCGCCGCGGTTGCACTTATGAGACTTGAGGTGGAGTTTTGAGAGTGATGGAGGGTGGTCGTGTGATGATGCGAGGAGTTTTGGAGGAGGGAAAACCTATATAGTTTGGTCGGTTCGGTGGTCGATAGTGGAAGGAGAGTGACGGTTGAAGAACCTAGTCCACAACAAGGTGGAGAGGTTAATATGGTCACCGCTGATGGTCCTAAGGTGGAGGATCATGGTATCGACAAGGGTCTAGATGTTGATGATGCTCGAGGGATCCCGGAGATGAAGAGATCATGTCAAGCGGAAGACGGATGTCGAGTTGTGAAATCCACAAAGACAAGATGGAGATCTTTGTGGTAATAAAACGCTTTTGAAGATCGTTATTAGCTTGGTGCACGGATGAGGGAGGTGCACCGTTAGTGGGCGATGGTTGAGGTTTGTAATGATTTTAATTGAGAAAAGTAGGTTGAAAGTGAGAGCTAAGTTGGCTAGTGTTGAATGGAGGAGATGTTGTGATTTGGTATCAAGGTGGAGTGTTGAGATTTGTGATACGCAAATCACAATTGTAGACAACAAATTTTCTATGTAGATCCACTTTTAGTGGAAAGATTTGTTGCAACTTTTGTGCGATATTTGAAAGTGAAGGCAAAGATTATTTGGTGTTTATCCAAATAGATATTTAATATATATGAAGATAATTTGGGTGGCAAGTTTACTTGGGTGGCAAGTTTACTTAGGTGGCAAGTTTACTTGGGTGCCAAGAAAACTTGGGTATGAAGCAATTCACTCTATAAAAGGCCTAGTTGATATCTTCATTAAATGGTGGAAAAATTTGCCATTGTTCGTCATTATCTTTCTCCTCAAATTGTTTAGCCATTAGATATTCTCTACTTATTTCTCAATAAAGTTATTGATTCAAGTTGTGTTTGTTTGTAACGATAGTTGAGATCGGTTGTAAACAATATTTTGTGAATCAATAAAGAGGGTGGTTGGGTGGAATATCGTGTGTTCATATTTTCGATATTGTTTGTGTTGTTTGTTTTTCAATCACATTCATCTTTAAGTGATTGGGTAAAAAGATTCATTTTTTTTCGGGTGTTTTGTCAAAACTTCCGCTGTGCAAAACCCCAACAGATTCAAGCATATGGAACATCGGAATTGGCTGAGTATGGAGTAACACTTCTCGTAGGTATGGAATCAATATGGAACGCTATAATTCTAGACAACTTAAAATTGCAGTTTAACTCATCAATATCTCCAACAAACGCCTAAGCAAGTTCACAAAACAACTCGGAATACTCAATGCTGACATTGAGGCTGAACAACACGAGAAATCATACGAACTTCAATAGTCTTAGGGATCAGTAATATTCCCCTTATAGATATCAGCACCATTCCAGAGGATTACTTCTACATGATCAGTCTTGATCTCGAGTTCCTATAGGTGGATTTTTAACTTGGTATTTGTGTATGTTCTCCTAAAAATAAAGGATAGATGACTCATTATAAGGGATATTTTTTCTCCTTTCTTTTCTGTAGTCAATCATTTTTATAGTTTTGTATATTCAGATCATTATAACTATAATCTACTATACAAATAAAATAAAAACTTTAGGAACAGGCGTAGCACGGAGCATATCGAACTGTTATAAAAATTTATGCGTTCATTTGAATATGTTTTGAATATTTATTCTTCAGTTTTATTTCTTTACTCTCCTCTACTTTGGATTTGTACCATTTGTTGGTGCTAACAAATACGAACTCCCATTAACTTTCTTAATGAGTTGAGAAGAAGAAAATGAGCTCGTTAGATCTGCTGTTGTAAAATGATTGAAAACAAATGAGGGAAGAGGGTAGCTGAAGTCACTTTGTGTCTTGGGACGAGTGTTTTTGATGTCTTAGAGAAGACAAATCGTACTGTACAATATTATATAAAAGATTTCCGCGTTCCTAGTAAACAAATATTCACTTCTGCAAAAGAACATATCACTTTGAAATGGAAGTAGCTTACTTTTGTGTTGTTTAGTTTATCATAAAAATTGGAAAATGCTTATTCTAAATTGAAGCACGTTGTTGCAGTTAACAGTAGTTATTTAATATTAATATCAAATAATCAATCGCAACACTTGTTTACTATGTTATTCGTACATATCAACATTTCCTGCATTTCTTTCAATTCCTGCACTGTCTTTTCCTTAAATTCCTGCAATTAGTTAGGTAATCTTTGAAGAAGAGTTGAAGAGATGGATTGAATGATGAAGCCCCCATGTTATCACAAAACCAATTGGCAATGTGAAGGGGGAACTCCTCATATATTAAGGAAGATTAGGTAGACAAATTCCTGATGTTGGACAATTCCAACACGCCCCCGCACGACTAGGCATGCATATGCCCTAGCACGTGGATGAATGGGATGACGTGGGGGCAGATTATGAAGAAGAGTTTTGGATCAGTGCTCTGATACCATGAAGAAGAGTTGAAGAGAAGGATTTAATGATGGAGCCCCCATGTTATCACAAAACCAATTGGCAATGTGAAGGGGGAGCTCCTCGTATATTAAGGAAGATTAGGTAGACAAATTCCCGATGTGGGACAATTCCAACAATCTTTCCATAGTTGTTAATTCATTGATTCTTAGCTTCAATTCTTTGATTACAATTCCCGTTTGTTTCAATTCTATGCTGATAATTGTTTTTTGCAATTTCCAAATCCTTTCAGCCTATATTGCAAGTTCAATCCCAAATTTTTATTAGAGCATCTCCAATGCTTTATAAATGTGAATGTAAAACCAAAGACACATCATCCATTAACATCTTTATTAAAATTATTTTCTCCAATGCAATTGTTAAATAAAATTTGAAGATGATGTGTCATAAACATTGTTTGACATTGTAAAACATAATGTCTGTAATGTCAAAAAATACCTATGTGTCCATGTCTATTCCACAATGTGAATTATACAAAACTAGCTTTTACAATAAAATTTAAATTTGCTCTACCATGCAAATGTCTAAAAGCTTTCAATTTTGTACATGTGTCATTTTAGGAATTTTTCAAAATTAAATAAGAAAAAACTAGTGGTTATATGCCCATCTACATTGTAGACTACAATGTCTATTACTAGACATTATGTTTTACAATGTCAAGCAATGTTTATGACACATCATCTTCAAATTTTATTTAACAATTGCATTGCAGAAAATAATTTTAATAAAGATGTTAATGGATGATGTGTCTTTGGTTTTACATTCACATTTATAAAGCATTAGAGATACTCTAATAGACATTGTAGTCTACAATGTAGATGGGCATATAACCACTAGTTTTTTCTTAGTTAATTTTGAAAAATTCCTAAAATGACACATGTATAAAATTGAAAGTTTTTAGACATTTGCATTGGAGAGCAAATTTAAATTTTATTGTAAAAGCTAGTTTTGTATAATTCACATTGTGGAATAGACATGGACACATAGGTATTTTTTGATATTACATTCAATTAGGATTGAAGATGCCCTTATAGTTATATTCAACTACAACTAATTCTTATTTGTTTACAATATTCTGTTGGTAACTCTTGATGTTACAGCGTTGATCCAAGCCTCATTTCTAGTTGAATTAGCATTACATCTCATTTTTGCAACAATCCTCGTATCCTCTGCACTTGCAAGCTGCAAGTGTTCTTGTGGATGTGCACTTCTGTCAATTCAACAAACACCTACCCAAACCACTTTCTCTCTCAAAATCATTTCTAAAAACTTGATTCAGTTCATTCAAACCACTATAAATGACCACAAACACCACCTTTGACTAACTCCCTCCACTTCGTCTTCTTCTTCCTTCAGATTTGCATTTCCTTAGGTGTTCGACAAAATTCAGAAACCGTCATAAAACTGCACAAATCACCCTAACAATGGCAGCATATACAACATGGGCCTATTATCAGTGAGTCATTTTCTTCGTTACATTGCTTCCATTTTGTTGCTTGCTTAAATTAGAAACCTCAGTGTTATTCCCTATTTTTAGATTGTCTAAAGTGAATGTTTGAGTTTCATCACATTTTCCTTCTTGAATATTGCCATCAGTAGCATATTTCATGTAAATATTGATTGAATCATTTAATCGAACTCAAACCACTAAAGGATGTGCTGCTGTAGGTTCAGTAAAATAATATGATGGACATTTTTTTACCTTTAATATTCATTTTTTGGTATGTCCTGTATATGGATATGCACTCAATTGTATGTTCGTCATAATTTTTGTTGTATTACTCAAGCGGTCTATGCCTCTAGGTCTCTATCCCAACAATGCCAAAAAAGAATATCTACAATTTTACTCCCTTTAGATCCATTGAAGTCAAAAAAAATCAGTGGTAATCTTATATAAAATGGTTAAGTAAGGAATTTATTCACTAGATGTATTTTATTTAGGGCAGTTATGGTAATGGTTAACATTACCATTTAGCAAATACCGTTACCGTACCATTTTTACTAGTAAGTCAGAATTGTTTACCGTTACCGATCGACTGGTATACTGATGACTGGTATACCGATAATCTAGTAACTGTTACACTGGTAATGGTAAATTACCGTTTTTCTATCAAAGTTTATATCTTGACATATTTTTTTGTACACAGTGCATCTTTATTATACTATATGTAGTGTTATTTTATAAAAAACATAAATGAGAAAGAAAATAAGTGTACTTGGAATTATTTCACCTAGTTATTAAAATAGATATACCCATTTTTTTGGTTTTAAACGCTTGTAATAAAACATATTAGATGAGTATACTTATGTTTTGAATTAACTGGTAAAATTACCGTTACCACTAGTATTGAAGAAACGTTACCGATAATTTACCGTTAAAACTGGTAAATTTACCATTACCATACCGTTTTAATTGGTATACCGATTTCAATCAAAAATGGTTACCAATCGACTGATAATGGTAAATTTACTGTTACCATAACAGCCCTAATTTTATTTATGTATGTTCTATTTTGCTTAACATTTTAAATTCTGGATTTTCCAAAAAAGCAGGATCTGAAGATGTTCCTATTTGGATTTAAAAACCTGTCAGAAGTAGAATTCTAAAAGTATTATGCCTAATTGTTATGTTTATGTTTTTCATCTTATTTCTATATTGCATGCTTTCATAGTTAGTAACTGTATAAATCTGCATTGTGGTTATAAGTCAAACACTGAATATACATATGATTCAGAGGCTCCACAATATTAATAACTGGTATATAATTCCTAGAGATTATAGAGAGCAAATAGCTGGTATTTTAGA
The DNA here is from genome assembly GCA_030737875.1 of Allium sativum. Taxonomy (NCBI): domain Eukaryota; kingdom Viridiplantae; phylum Streptophyta; class Magnoliopsida; order Asparagales; family Amaryllidaceae; genus Allium; species Allium sativum. The sequence continues at coordinate 1,048,941,328 of CM060922.1, forward strand.
CTTTGATACTTTCTTGGACTTGCCATCTCCTGATGCTTGGAGAGCTAAATTTATACTAGCTTGTAATTATACCCAGGCATCTCCTTGAGCCTTATGCTACATTAAGTCATGTAGGATTATGAAAGCCAGATCAATTTATCTAGCTTAAAAATAATTCAGTGGTTACTAATCCTACATGACTTAATGTTAATAATCCTACATGACTTAATAATCCTACATGACTTAATGTTACTAGCTTGTAATTTTTTGAACTACCGCGTCGTTACAGGTTCGTTTATAAATTAAGCAACTGAATAAACAGAGATTAGCTGAAACATACCAGAATCCATTGAGTCAATTTGCATGAAGGTTTTGATCTTCCAAGAGTACAATTTCTACTTTCTTTCTGCGTTTCTCTCTGACAACGAAGAAGAGAAAATGAAAGTACGTACTGTTTCTCGGGGAGCTAACTGTTTTTATTAACGGAAAAAAACCAGTTATGTAATATTTACAGTTTGGGCCCTCATCAAATTGTAAATACCACTTGTTGTTTTCTACCCTAATTATAATAGCAATATACATTTTAACATATGTGCCCACAATAGAAATTTAATCCAACAATCTCCCACTTAAACAACATATGTTTCCTTATAAATGTACAACCTTATGAGCTCAAATTTTGATATTAAATAAATGTAATCTTTAACAATCTCATTCATCAACCATATTTATAAAGGATCAAAGTAGTTTTTACTATATTAATCATGACTAAACCCATCAATGGTCACACACACAAACATATATATATATATATATATATATATATTTGGGTTTTTGGCTTGTTAGGGACATGCAATTTTATCGTCGTCTACTTTCGTTGTACGTGAGCCATAACCCTAATTTTAATTATCTATCTGATTTTCTAATTTTAATTATCTACTGAAGTTGATGACGCAGTACGTTGGATCTTAGTGTATTTTCACCCCAGATGTGTTCGTGTATGTTTATTTTCGATTTTTCATTTTCTGCTTGGGATCTGATCAGTTTTATGTGCGATCCAGTTTTTCATCATTAATCAACTGTTGTTAGTTGATGGGGCACAGTATTTTAATAGGTTAATTCATGATTTCATCCAACATTTAGAAGTTGGCACTTGGTTCTCTGGTTCTTGTTGAATTTGGGTGCCAGTCATTTGTCAAAGGCTGTTACTACCTGGATGATAATATAGTCGCCTGGAAAAAATGTTTCAATATTCTTGTTTGTTCGAATCCAGTTCTTACCAATGGGTTTTTATAATGCTGACCAAACTCGTGTACTCATGAGGTTGGAGATTGGCTTATTCTTGACTGGTACCTTTGTATATGTTTTACGTCATTTTACTTTTCCTGGAAAGTACTTGGTTCCCCTTCAAACAGTTAGGCATCATATAATCAAGCTATGGCAGTTATGCTTTGAATTTGAAAGTGGAGTTCAAGCATGAGTGGAGAAAGCTACCCGGATTCACAAAATAATTGCAGATCCATTTGGTGGATGTCAATGTTCAATTCTGGCTTGGTTTTGTTCAGCCAGATTTTGGTATTGTTTGTTTAGGAATAGTATCATTCATCATTTTTGTTGTTTCTTTGAGATCATGTTACCCGCTATGATTTCACAAGGAAACTTGAATTCTGATCAAGGAGTTTCCCCAAGTGTTAGCCTGCTTTGTGACCAGGCTACCCAAAGCAAAGATCATGTTGACACACCTCTCGGTAAATGCTGTTTGATATGGAATCTCTGGATAACATCGCTCTCTGGCATTGGAAGCATCGTCAGAAGACACAAGGCAGTTTGGTCAAAATCACAACACCAGTATAAACTGGTCCGAAACCCTTATCAAACGACCTCATTTGGATCTATTCACATCACATGCTTGTAGCCCTCTGAATAAGCTTCAGTTTGAGCTTTGGTTCGGCTCAATCGGACTTACGGTTTGAAAGTTATGCCCGTTTCCGTGAACGGGTCCAGATTAGCATCAACTCGTGTCATTTCTGGTCGGATCGCGTACCGTGGATCGTGGATACTGGATCGGATCGCCCCCTCTGTTCGCGGAGCGTCCTCAAGCCACGATCCGTCCACTCCAGCTCGCAACCAAGCCTCAGATCGTGAAGCCCATATCACGAACCGAGCCCATATCACGAACCGATCCCAGACCCACGAACCGATCGCCGAACCTGCAGATACATGCACTGTTTTGACCTATTCTTAAGGCTATTCGATCTCCTACTTTTCCGGATCGCATGCCACGTACCCCAGCACGAACCAGTCATCCCAGAAGCTCTCCTACAGCTATAAATACACCTCCAGAGGGCATTTTCAGGGGACTTTTGGCATCTCAACTTCCATGGCTGCCATGGCCAACACTTCTCCATGAATAACCACCATCTTCCTCAATAAATTCAATGGATTCGGAGAGAATTATTCATTGAATTCAAGTGATTGAAAGACAATATTCATTGTAATTGTAACCTATGAGTGAAATGAGAAAATATGAAGTGGATGTAGGCTCGTTAACGCCGAACCACTATAAAAATCTTGTTGTCTTGCTTTTCTCTTATTTTTCCAGTTATTTCTTCATATCCTAACACCCGCCTTTGCCATCTCAAGACCCCGACCAAGGTCTATTCATTTTTTTTTTGGGACTGCCACCCCCATGATAATCTGAAAAGATACCCCTCATCAACTAAAGGACTTTGGCAGCCCTTTATTGGCAAAGATAGGGCGAAGTAAAATGGACCTGCAATGAATATGCAATGCCATTTTTCACTCAGAATGATACTCATTCCTTTAACAGGATTATTCTATAACCATAACTCTTATATTTGCATGATTTATGAGTTATTGATGTAATTAACTCAGATGAATTAATATGTGGATGGTGTAGGTATCCAGGATTTGCTACCGATCAAACTTGTAACACCCGCATATAGAGCCATAGAGCAATACTATAACGAGCTCGACTGAACTGCTCGTTTACAAAGCCACGCTCTTCGTCTAAAGAATGCTGTATAGCTCAAGGTGGATCCGGGATGACCATCCAATCCTTGGCTCACACGTGGCAGACCACAAGACAATTGAACATAAATCATTGAGTTACAATGTCATAGTCCGACTCCAGATGGACGCAATGTGACCGCCTACATGGCTCGATCCTATGCTCGACGCCACCAGATTACATGAATTCAAATAAAGGAGGCAACACTGCCTCTTAATTTGCTTACTTTTCAATCATAAAATTTGCTTTCACATGCTTTCCGAGTTACTGACGTGACTAATTCGTGCGGTGTGAATAATGCAGGTACCCGAAGTCTGGTGCCAACCATTCCTCCCGTAGACTGTTCGGAGGAACTCAAAGCCTTGGCAAATGCTCCAACTGCTTGTCCGACTGATTTTAATCCTCGGAGCTTGGATTAAAATGTAAACCTAGGACGAGTTTGACGAGCGTGCATGATTGCAGACCGCTTGATCCATGACTCTAACTCTCCAGAGCTGAGAGAGAGTATAAAGGACGCGACGATGACGTCCACAAGGCATGGCGGTGTACCATGATCGGAGCCGCCTGAGCAAAAGTCTAACCTTGGCGACCGCCAGGAGATTATAAAAGCGTCCATGATTTGGCGCTGAGAAAGGACTCTTACCCCGCTGAAGGATCGGGGAGCGATGGAACGGCTGAGTCCAAACTCTAACTCTCCAGAGTAGAGAGAGAGTATAAAAGCGTCCATGATTTGGCGCTGAGAAAGGACTCTTACCCCGCTGAAGGATCGGGGAGCGATGGAACAGCTGAGTCCCAACTCTAACTCTCCAGAGTCGAGAGAGAGTATAAAAGCATCTATGATTTAGCGCTGAGAACTTCTGCTCCGCTGAAGGATCGTTGAGCAGATCATGAACCGAGCTCGAACTCTAACCCGCTGAAGGATCGGGAGAGTATAAAAGCGCTAGAGACTTAGCGCCACGGGAAAGTTCCTCCCCCGTTAAAGGATCGGGGGGCAGGATGGAAGCTGATCCCAAATCCTCCATGTCCGGACATGGGGGCAACACAGTTATGGTCCTAATCAATCCTCAACAAGACCTGGCCAGGCACTAAGTTAATGACTGATTGGGGGCATACCTATACATACATACTACTTTACTGCACTTTCACTTATAAGTTGCACTGATAACTTATAATGTTTCATGACTTGTTTGCTTATTTGCGTTTCAAATGTTTAAATGCATAACTAATTATGGAATGCTCGCAGGTACAGGATAATGCGAAAGGACTCTCACCCCGCTGAAGGATCGGGGAGCGATTGAACAGCTGAGTCTGAACTCTAACCTTGGCGAACGCCAGGAGAGTATAAAAGCGTCTCCGATTGAGCGCTGAGAAAGGTGCTGGAGACTCAGCACCCCCCATAATTTCTGCTCCGCTGAAGGATCAGGAGAGTATAAATACATGACGACATATGCCACTCAAGGGATCCTATCCCGTCACACGACTGGGACCAAGAAACAAATGCAAAGAGAATGTCCATCTGCTGATCCCAACCAACTTCTAGAATGGGAAGCTCATATAAGGCTGGATATATCCCATACAGCAATTGGACAAGATGCAGCTATTTCGCCTCCAACCTCTCCCTTCATGCAGAAAGCAAGTGGGAACACCCGAGATGAACACGAACCAATCAGCAGTCACATAACGTGCAGCTTCGATTTAGAACGTCGTAGACGGAAACATGGGCGATGGAACGGCTACCTGCAACTTCCTAGATGAGAATGCAAGAATCACAATGAACTTAGGTCATGCACGACCAACTTCAGTTGCAGCTCGAATGGGTACTCAAGCGCTAGAGTACGCTCAACTCCAAGATGGAACGCAACAATTCGAAGAACAGAAGCCCGGTCGAGTTGAATGACTCGACCCGTGACTTGGGAGTAACATCGATGCGGAAATAAGAAATCCACAAAGACCCCCTTGTAATTTCAGATTCAATACCGGGGGCACCAGCTATGATCTTGAAAATGTGCAGCAACTCTTTGACGGTGATCTGCTCGCCAGTTTAATTCGGCACCTCTCGAGGAGCGGTACTCCTCTAGTTGATGTGGATAACAACAATTACAGCCCTCACACGTGGGACGTCAGGATCCCCTGTTATTCCCCCGGACTTTAAATTTTCTCTATAACAAGACTTTCTCAGAGATTTTGATGAATTCAACCCTGAAGTCAATAGACTTTCATGACAAAAAGGTGTTAGCGTCGAGACGAATGACCTAGATGCCTTCCTGACTAAAGAGTGGGGTACCTTCTAATTCTTGAAACGATAAGGACAAAGGAAAAGCCCTGGAAAACAATGACAAGAATGTGCAATTCCAAAGAGAATCTATACCACTTATCGAGCCCATGATCTTGTTTGTCAAGCACAATTGAACCGAGCATGAGAAAGAGACTCAATAAGACTGTGATAACCATTTCGGACTATGCTGAAGCATAAACGGTGGGGCCCAACTAACTTCATAACGACATTTATTCACTCGCATTCAACAACCTTACTTGACTCCGCAATTGATCTGATAAGAGTTTCCGAAGTCGCTGATGCCCGATGAGGCAATCCTCACTATCTGACTAAAGAGAAGAGATGATATCAAAGAAAATGTGATTCGACCATTCGCATGTACAACTCGAACTCTTGCTGACTCAAGAAGAGCACAGGACAACTTGGGTCAACTAGAATAGCTGAACTTGCAACTCAGCTACGGCCTGAATCAACTGCAGAGAGTATAAGAGCTTAAAGACCGTATGCCCCAATAACTTAGCTCACCCCCACCGACGCTGGGGGCATAAGCATTAACTTCGCTTGTCCTCCAGTGGCCCTCATAGCATGAATGCCGATTCGCAAGCTGACATTGAATATGACCCTGGCCTGGCACATGACCCGAAATGTATACCCTATATCTTCAGAATGTGACAGAATCCATCTTGCCCGTTCAAATGAGTCAGTTTACGGGTCAAGTGTGACTTCAAAGGTTTAAATCGCTGCTACACCGGATGGAAGGTGTGACAAATTCCTCCACTGCCTTATGATAGTGACGATCGCACGAGCAGTGGTTCACATGGTATCAACTACGTCTCTTACTGACTTGCATATGATTATTGAATTGCGAAGCAATCCAGAGCGATCGCGGATTCCTTTGACCACGATCCAGAGTGATCATGGCCTTCAGATTCCCTACTGTTACGATTCAATGCGATTTTAAGATCCTGGATCAATACCAAGATATCAAGATGATCCAAACTTGAATACAAATGATAAATTCATACATTGATTCTGATATGCTTCGTCCCAATAGTCCAGTTGTTAGCTCAGAGCCCAAAGATTCTTACATTGCCCCATGATTTGGTTGGCTACTTCATACATTGGCTCGTATGAAAAAGAAAGTCCAACCCTACCACGCGCTTGGCTTGCATAGAATAATGAGGTTGTTTGGCAACGACCTGTGTGTGTAGAATCACGCTCGGGAGCCAACGATTTAGCATGACATCTGACGGATGAATTAGATCCTTTGATCCGACAAGGTTTAAACGATTTCTTGATCATCTCATATACTCCTTCCGTGGAACTTGGCCTGACTATCTCCCAGGGAAGCAATGCAGTAGTTGGATAAAGCCTTCTCAAGGATAAATGACGTTCCAGAGAGATTTAGCTCAACATATTCAAAGCACATCTCATCTTCGATAAGATGTACTTTGGGGGGCAAAATGTTAGCCTGCTTTGTGACCAGGCTACCCAAAGCAAAGATCATGTTGACACACCTCTCGGTAAATGCTGTTTGATATGGAATCTCTGGATAACATCGCTCTCTGGCATTGGAAGCATCGTCAGAAGACACAAGGCAGTTTGGTCAAAATCACAACACCAGTATAAACTGGTCCGAAACCCTTATCAAACGACCTCATTTGGATCTATTCACATCACATGCTTGTAGCCCTCTGAATAAGCTTCAGTTTGAGCTTTGGTTCGACTCAATCGGACTTACGGTTTGAAAGTTATGCCCGTTTCCGTGAACGGGTCCAGATTAACATCAACTCGTGTCATTCCTGGTCGGATCGCGTACCGTGGATCGTGGATACTGGATCGGATCGCCCCCTCTGTTCGCGGAGCGTCCTCAAGCCACGATCCGTCCACTCCAGCTCGCAACCAAGCCTCAGATCGTGAAGCCCATATCACGAACCGAGCCCATATCACGAACCGATCCCAGACCCACGAACCGATCGCCGAACCTGCAGATACATGCACTGTTTTGACCTATTCTTAAGGCTATTCGATCTCCTACTTTTCCGGATCGCATGCCACGTACCCCAGCACGAACCAGTCATCCCAGAAGCTCTCCTACAGCTATAAATACACCTCCAGAGGGCATTTTCAGGGGACTTTTGGCATCTCAACTTCCATGGCTGCCATGGCCAACACTTCTCCATGAATAACCACCATCTTCCTCAATAAATTCAATGGATTCGGAGAGAATTATTCATTGAATTCAAGTGATTGAAAGACAATATTCATTGTAATTGTAACCTATGAGTGAAATGAGAAAATATGAAGTGGATGTAGGCTCGTTAACGCCGAACCACTATAAAAATCTTGTTGTCTTGCTTTTCTCTTATTTTTCCAGTTATTTCTTCATATCCTATGCTCAAAATACGACGATTTGGGTGTTAGGACCATTTTTTGGTCTAACACCAAGAAAACCAGATCTAATTTTATTACTGGGAAGTAAAGAATGCATTCAAGTTTTGAAGTAAAACATGTTAAAGGAATTTTGGTACTGGTGATTGCGGATGCCATGTATTATTCACTTTGAATAGAGGATGATAATTGCCTTCATCTGCTTATAATACAGCGATTGGTGGAGCGAGTGTGATGAGTGCAGCGAGTCGCAAGTGGGTGATAGCCTAATCATGGGCCAGTTTGTGTTCTTAGATTTAGATTTACTTGTATTTCATGTTTTGTTTACGCTTTTATTTTGTTTATAATGGTTAGTACGCTAACCTATATTTTGTACTGTTTTTTCTTAGATAATAAAATGAACCAATTTTCAAAAAAAAAAAAACATATATATATACATATATATATTGTTAAATGACATAGACCAATCATAGATACGTAGCATGAAAATTACATGTAATGTGAATCAAACACATATACTTCAATTCGTCCTCCTTTAACTTAAGTGAGGTCAGAATCAAAATAGTAAACAAAGTGAATGAACTGAATACTTTACTTCTGATCAGAAAACCAAATACATAAATGTCTTAAGGGTAATATAAAGCATATAAAATACAAACACTCACTAAACCATAATATCTTCTAACAATACAACACCCATGTAAGCAGTGTGCTCATGAATAGGGGTGTAAACGGGTTGGACCGGACCGGACGGAGGTGTGTCCAAACTCTGTCCTATAAGAGATTCGGACGGACACAGACTAAATAAGCATTAAGTTCGAACATTGTTCGGACGAGCCGAACAACGAACGGACAACGTTCAGACAATTGAAAAACATCGAACAGTTTGGATCGGACTGGACCTTAGTCTGTCCAAGCTCTGTTCTATAAGACAATCGAACGGGCACGGACCGGACACCTTATAGCATCGGACCGAGCCGGACAACAGACTGTCATGTTCGATATACAACCCTACTCATGAAAAACCTCGGGTGTAACGACCCAGATTTTCCAATTATTTGAATCTGAATATTTAAATCTGTTTTACATATTATATTAGAAATATCAATGGATTATTAATACAGATTTTGTTTATCAAACGACGATTGAACATTCAATTCTATATTTAATTTATAAACGAACCTGTAATGACGTGGTAGTTCATAAAATTTTGTTTTGAATTTCAACTAAATATACATAATATATTTTAAGTCGGAATTCTGTAAAACAAGACACGTTAGAATTTGTTTGATTATAATTTTCTAATGAAAGAGAAAAATCGAGATTCCTATTTATATATTGTGAGTTATGTCCAAATCAAATTTTCAAATAGTCGCTACGGAATCGTTTATAAATGATAACGTTTATTTAATAAATATAAAAGAGATTTTAATAGATTTTGGATATCGTTTAGCTAAGAAATATTAATATTGAGTTATAAATCTATATTGGTTGAATCTAAAGTAATATATTATTTTATTTGGATATATATAACAATAATAATTTGTTATTGTTAAATTATATTATTTTGGAATTTATTTATAATTTATTGATATTATATAAGCCTTAGAAATAGCTATTTTTCAAACGACCTCGTTCTCGGTGAAATGAATTTTATTGGAATACGTATAGCTAGTTATTGTTAGATTTCCAATGTGGAGTCAATTGAAGTTATTTTATGCGCGAACGATATTTTAAATGTGAACCGATAAATATATTGAAATTAGAATAATGTCGTTGTGCAAATAGAGTCGAAATTCGATGAAATTAATTTCAATGGGGCTGTAACATCAAGACGTAGCAGTGTGTCTGTTTTCATTACGTTTGGAGTTGATACATGACAGTGCGTATATTTAATGTGCCACGTAAATAGCAGTATAATTTAATTAACCATATAAAAATAATATAGCATATAAATTACATCTTACCTAAGGTAAAATTCATGCACATGCTACCCGCTCATAGCTACTCTATATTTTCCCTACATGCCTACGCACATGTGAACGTACCTTGTACCACAAATACTTGCAGCCCACACTTCCTAATATATATACACATCTCATTCTTCCCCGTTCTGTTTTGTTATGCCAATTACTTTTCTCTTCCTTTCAAATGAACGAACCCGTTATAAAAATATATATATTTAGCTTGGACCAAGGCAGATGGCTGGAAGGGGGGAGTGCATGATGGAGGCCAACGCCGTGGCACAGGTGAGTGCAACAACGCGGGGAAGTATTGTGTGTGCATGGGAAGGCCAATGCGTGGTTGTACAGTTGGAACTAAAGTACTGGAACGATGGGAGGAAACTAAAACGTGAGGAAGAAAAGAAAAATATGGAAAGAAGGAAAACATATGGGGAATAACAGTATAAGGAGGGAGGTGCGCACTTTTTAAATGAGGAAGAAGCATCGCTGTTTACCAATGGGAAGAAAATAATGTGGGGAAGGGCAGTGGGCTTTAAGCCTTTCGAAAAAGAAGAAGGAGAAGCCAATGCGCGAGTACTGGAGACTGGGATGGAGCTATGCACATGAAGTGGGGGCGCAATTCGTTGGTTTGGCAGCGTGTATTGTGGGATTTCATGGTGCGAATTCATAGTGCGAAGCATGTAACTGATCGAGGTTTTCGGGGAAGAATGCAGGAATAGTAAAGTATATGGGGGCGTGACTGGAAATAAAATAACTGTTCGTAAAAATAAAAAAAAGACAAAGAGCGGTGTACTTCAAATAACAGAAAATAGGAAGGTATGCATGCGGAAATGAGTTTCGGGAGAAAGCTAAGACCTAGGGAAGAAGGAGTATGGGGAAGGAACATGACGTGGGCGGTTATATCATGGTGGGCTTGGGTTGTCCACATTAGAGAAAAAATGGAATATAAAATGAAAAAGGAGTAAATGGGTAGGCAGTGATTTTGGATGAACAAAGCAACGTGGGGAAAGTTGGGTGAGGCCATATTTGTTTTATAAAATTTAAGTTAAAATAAAATAGTATACGACCTTAGTAATATTATATCTCAGACGTGTATGATCAGATTTTTGAACGGTTGGTCACGTTGGAAACGTATTGGTAGAAGCTACGAGATGGAGCTGGTTTGGTCAGCATATGAAGCAACGGGATTTTTTTAATTAAATTAAACAACTGTTTAGTTTAATTAAAACAAGTCGTTTTAATGCAGAATTGAAACAATGGTAAGTAAAACTCACTCAGTTATCCCATTTATAATTATTATAAGTCGGTTTAATGTTGTTTGCTAATTATTGGATGAATGTTTGGATATATGTTGAATACTTTCATATAATTGATTTAAATTAAACGCTCGTTTAATTTAATCAAACCCAATCGTTATTTTTAAAGATTATTCCCAATCGAGGTAACTTACCTTGTTGGTTACGTTTATAATAATATAAACGTCTTAAATTAAATTCGATACTTGAATTTTTGTTATGCGTTGACCGTTATTATTTGAATTGATTATACATGTTTATTATAGCAGATAATTGAATGAGTTGTTTTATTTAACATATTTGGATGCAGAGAAAAATAGGTTTGAGGAATCCAACTTATTGTTTATTTTCATATTATCATTATATGAATTGATTAACGAATGTGATTGGATTATTAACATGGTGATTGACTTTGTGATTGATTGTTGAGTATAAATTCAACAGTTATTTTGTTATTAACCTATGGGTAGTATTGGTTGAAAAATTAATCGCAAATGGCCTAAATATACATCGTTTATAAATTTTGATTTATCGTCAGGTAAATTGATAGATATGCAGTTATAAAATTAATTTTTATAACTAAAGATAGATTTTGAAATATATTATTTTGAATGGAAGTTTATAAAAAGAAATATATATTTATGTTTATCAGTTAAGTTTGTATGTAATTAGTAAATGAATTTATAAAGCTATTCTTATATTAATAAGATTGAGAATTAAGCAAGTGAGCAGAAATTTACGTAACGATTAATATCCGAGATTAATTGCTTTTACGAAACAATTAAAATGGGATTATATTGGAACTGATTATTACAATCAAAGTAAATGGAATTATTTAAATTAGTTTTATTATTGATTTATTTAAATGGAAAGACTAATGAGGATTTGATTAACGAGTTAATCATGTTTAGAATGACCAGATCAACTGCTTTAACTGAATTTGATTATTAAATTGGGTTATTAATTTAATGGAGTTTGTTAATGGTGAGGTAAACCAATTTTAATTAATAAAAAATGTTGATATTTGATTATTATGTATTTAATAATAATCAAAGTGGAAATCATGGGATTTAAAATGTATTAATGGAGGTTTATAAAAATATAACGCCTCTTTATAGTTAAATGATATTTTTAAGCGAATTATATTAGTAGTAAAATAAGTTAAGTTTAAATTTAAAGTTTTAATTGAATTCTAATTGGAACTCTGTTTAATTGGATTTTATTTAATCCAAGTCGAACGAAGTTGTTAAAAGTCGAGTTTAGTGAATATGGTGTAAATGATTTCAATTAGTAAAACGAGTTGTTAAAAATGGTCTATGAATGAAATTAAAGCCAAGATATGAAATTAAGGAATTAGAAATTGACTAGAGATCGGTTGAGTTAAATGATTTTCTGAGTATTGATCTGATGTTGGTTTCGGCCTTCGGGGTTGACATTTAGGGAATTATTTTCTTATTGATTTACGGTTAGGGATAGATGAAGGTATGAAATAGAAATCGAAATGGAAACCCAAATTTGAAAAAAGTGGTCAAGCAAGTTAAGTTATTTAGATGCAATCAAGATTGACTATATTAAATAAAAGATGAGGTTTTATCGAGATATAACTGAAATGGGTTATGGAATAAACTTATCAGAAGTTTATAAAAGGTTCTATTTAGGGATGGAGGCTGTATATGATGTTTTTGAAAGATTGTTAAAGTTGATAGAAAAGTTTTTAAATAATAATTTACTTAATATTTAAATTAAGTAAACATATATAAGATTGTAATTAGGTTCCAAAGAGAGAGTATGGTATTTTAAACTATAATTCGAAATGTTATAAGTTTAATAAGATGATTTTGAATATAATATTATTTTTGAAATAAGAGGTAAAAAGCGGTGTTTTAAATATTAGAAGATTTAAAGGGTTTTGATTAATGAATGGAAAATTAAAAAGGCCAAGTGACGCTTTGTAATAAACCGATGGATTTATTTTATTTTTATGATTGTTTATTTTGATAGTTAAATAACCGACTATCAAAATCTGACCTAACACGTGTTGGTACGAAGAGACCGTGATCGAATTTATATTCGAAAAACATTTTGAACCAACGAATACGTAAACAAATAAGATATCCGATGCTAATCGAGGTAGAGCAATTGAAGACCGTAAATCTTCATGAGCGGAATTACTGTTGTTGAATTTCTCTAGCTGATCCCTAGAGATATATATTTGATAGTGGGTCTGTCGTGAGTGAAATCTACGGGTTGCAAGACTACTCGCTACTGATCCATAGGGCGATTCCTATGATGTAGTAGGAGGGTGCCATCAGTTTGTCCAATCCTAGGACAACTTGTATAGACGGATATCTGACAAAGTATTTCCAAAAAGATCACATACGTTGATTTCTTCAAACGTACCATGTTGGTGGCGGAGAAGGGCATTTCTCTTAGCTTAACAACTAGAGTATTTTAATGGACATCAATTGGTGAATTCTAGCGGATCTGACAATGTGACATTCAAAGTAAATGGTGGTCATATGTTCTTAAAGAAGATTATAACCTCAAGCCTCATCAACCGGGAAATGGTATAAAATCGATTAGGTCGCATGGCTAAGTGGGTTGCACCCATTAGGGTATATCATTAGCTGATCTGGAGAAACCAAATGCCTTCGGTTGTCCCTTTTATTTTGTATGCTTTTGGCGGTTGGTTGGGCCCCAACCGTGATGATGATATATTTGAATCACTCAAGCGAAATGAGTGGCCAGTCATGTTTCGGTGGGTTGCAAGATGTTCTTGTTGAACCCCCAATGTATTCATCTTGAGGTACATTGTCTGAAGGTGGTCCCAATCCTTGCCATAGTTGGAAATTCGTTCTCCAATAAGAGCCCTCGGTTTTTGATTGTATACTATGTATGTAGAGCGTGAGATGCAAGAGTTCTGCTAGATTGTTATTTATTTGATTTAGATGCTATTATAATATCAAAAAAGATATGATTTAAATATGTTTTGAGTTATCGTAAGGTAAAAACCGTCCTACTTATGTGTGGATTTGGTCTTATGATTATCCTTTTCTTTCAAGTTAGATGATACCGATAAATTTAGTGAGTTTTTCTCACGCTAGTTCTCTAGACTGATCCCGGTGTTTCCAATGCTCGGATCAGAAGGTTTAGGTTATCGTATGCTGTGAAGTCCAGAGACGAGCTGGAGGTGTTTAGACGTATGATTTGTTTTATTGCGTTGTGTGTTGTATATGAGGATAGATTATTATAACTGTCCAGATGTATTGATGTACTCTGATGATTCTAAGTTTTATTTTCATGCTCTCAACAAAGATTTATATCTATATTATATTTTGTTCCTGTAACAACCCACCTTGAATGGGCGTAAATTTTGACCCAGAAAAGGCCCATCGAAACTTAAAGTCATTATAAATGGGTCGTTGGTTCTTGTAAGGATTACATTTGCACAAAATATATATACATAGATACTTCGATTGGAAATCTCACACCGCGGAAAGAGAAAATATAATACTGAAATAAGATGTACAACTTATTTAAAAAATCACAGAAATACAACAGTTAAAGTTACATCTGTTCAATGGGTATATCAAATAGTTCATTCTCACAAGTTTCCAAAAGAAGTGAAGTAATAACTACTAATAACAACATAACAACTTCACCATCTTTTTCAGCCCCAATCATGACTTCGTCGATAGTTTTACCCCATCTATCGACCTGTTAGATACGTTAAGGAGATGGGTCAGAACATAAAGTCTTGTGTGATTGAAATATGGTGTTAATGTCCATACCCTATATTTTTAGCATGTTACATATGTCAAGGTATGTCTATGCGATACACAACAAATACCAAGTATCTAACCAATAAGGTGGATATCCAAGTCAATTGCCCATTAGTGTTTTAGGGTAAAGACCCAACGAGATGGGTATTCTCGGTCACTTATGGCCCTATTAAAGGTGGATTATGAACTCTTACAACCCTGAGGCGGACCCCTAGCCCCTTAGGACCCCGTCCTAATACGTCGACATTCTTAAGTCTATACTCTCACTTGTAATATGAGAAGTAGTATTGTGAACGTTACTACTTAACTAATATTATGGTAGGACACCTATGTCCCTTAAGACTTTCCTTAGACAGTTATTGAGCATGCAATGTCCATATATCTTTTTATACCAATCTTGTCCCTAGTTGCCCTTACAAGCTTCTAGAGGAAGTGGACATCCCCGTGAACTACCCTACTCCAATACTGTTTATGCCTAACACTTTTGGAGAAGGAGGACCCAAAGACTTACCTAAAATCTAATAAGGGTAGCTCCCATGATTTTGGTTCCTCTCTAAGGAATAAACCTTTGGAGGGATCCTAGTCCTAACCACTTAGGACCCAAACTAGATAAAAAGAGGGTCATCCACTTAAGACCTTCTCAAGTTGTAGTAAACCTACCTATTTTCATGCATAATATACTTATATATATAGTTATATATATACACACTAGACCTCTTACATTAAACCGTACACCTATAGATGTTGGACATACCGGTCGGTTCCGGGTAGGGTTCTACTATAAGTTGGTTTAACCTCGCGTCTAGTGTACTAAGTTTTTTTTGAATGGCCCATGGCACCTAGACATCTCACATTAGTTGGGCCCACTTGTGGTTGTTGTATTTACCGGTCGGTTCCGGGCAGGCTTCTATCACAAATGGTAACTAACCTCATGTCTATGTATCACTACTAATATATATAAAGCCATTCTATAAATGCACGCACAGGCAATCGATATGTATTTATATATGGGGACTTTTGAAATTCGAATTCTAACCTAATCGCATTTATTACGCTAATGCAGCGTTAATTACGTTGATTACGTTTATGAAAATAATTATATTCCCTAAGTAACGTAAATATTCGTATGAATGAGAAAACGTTCTAATGAGTTGGAAATTGTCAATTTGTCTAAATCATGGTATACAACATAATCGCATTTATTACACTAATACAACGTTAATTACATTTATATAAGTAAAATAATTATATCTCCTAAATAACATAAATATTCGTATGAATGAGAAAACGTTCTAACAAGGTGGAAATTGTCAATTTGTCCAAATCAAGGTATACAAGTTAATTTTTCCTTATCTTTACCGCTACAATGTAGGCCTGATGGCATAATAACAAAATAACAAATAATAGTGAATGGAAAATACACATACATATAAATTTTAACTTGCATCCTAGGATTGTTGGAATGATTTCAATATTGGATTAAAAATAGAATCTTACATACACTTGTACGTATATGATTATAATTTCCACTTTATCCAGTTCACCCCCTTTTTGGTGGTATGCACATAAAAACATTCACATTTGACATATTTCAAATATGAATACGTTTGGATTCAAAATAGAATCCAAACCCAATAAAATAATGAAATACCAAAATTTTAACCCTTCAGGTTGCAATCAAATATTAATAAAGGTGAATTACACAAAATTGAAACAATAATAGCAACGCCCTTTTTCATCTTTAACCCAATATTAAAATCAACAATCCACAAAACCCAAATAATCATGACAATTTATACGTAAATATAAAATAGAGGATTTGGGGATTTTGGCATTTTTGTTATCGATTTCCAAATCCTCCAAGTCATATCGATGAACATGATAATCTAATAAAAATATGAATATGCCTAAGTAAATGATATTCCACTCACGGATCTAGGGAAGAACAAAGAGGAATCTGTAGTAGATCTAGACCTGTGCTTAATCTTTGCAGTCAAATGTGCTCCAAAATATATATAAGAAACATGTATTAGAATCTTATATATATGTGTATATACACCAAATTCCAAAGTTCATTCTAAAAACCCATATGAATCAGAATAGAATGGAGATAAGAATTAAGGTTGGAGAAATAGAAGAAATCCTTAACCTTTATTTTCTTCGAATTTAATAATGGCAGAGAGGCAGCATGGAGGCAGGGATAAGAAATGGTTAGGGTTTCATAATGTGATATGAGGGGCTATATACAGTTGTTCGTGTGAGCGTAGACTGTTGGATTAGTTTGATTTAATCTAGGCCTTTTATTTATATATCCTCTAAAAAAAAATCTAACCACATAGATTTACTTGGTTGTCCAGCCGTCAGGTGGTCAACCTGAGCGGTTGACACCCCTCTTGGGAAGGGGTTCAACCCACTGGGGGCTGGAATGCCCAATAAACGTGTGTTGCTGAGGTGTTAAATTTTAATTAATATGTTCCTTAATTACTTAATCTTATTCCTTATATACAATATCCTTTGTCCCAATGATCTTATCTTCATTTCAAAATTCAAATTCTCCCTCTTTATTTTGAATATATATTTTGGACACATATATATATTATCCATTTAATTATATTTTTTTTTTCTGCGTTTACTGCCCAAATTCATTTGTTCATAACTTCTTCATGCATTGACCGTTTTCAGCATATTATATATGAATTAAACAATTCAGAATTTCGCCACCAATCCAAAAAAAAAAGAATTTTGTTGCCAAATTCCTAAAACAGCAAAATCTCATTCCAGCCATATTATTTAATTTTGATTATTTATTCATTATTAATGTTTATGTATTTTACGGGGTGTTACATTCTCCTCCCCCCCTTTTAAAATGGATTTCGTCCTGAAATCTTTTTAAAGGGAGAAAAATACAACTCGCACGACCACATCTATGTTGTGCATCCATATTATTTTTAAATTAGCCATAAGCATCCATGACTCGTAGTGATTATGAACTGCAAACTCACTAAAGTGAGCTCCATCCTAGCATGTAGGTGCAATAAGTGATGCAATATGTATGCATACAACCTAATTATGCATGTATTTCTATATGAGTGTTCATGTGTAATGGTGTTGCATCCATCTCCTAACATCCAATCTAGCAATCACGATGCATCCATAAATGTAAAATTAAGGAAAAATTACCTGAGAAAAGCTCTGAGTGAGTTTGTCTCATCTTATCTTCGGTCTCCCATGTGCTTTTCACACGATCATTTCCCCATTGTACTCGGACGAGGCGAACCGTTTTTTTGTAGAGTCTCTTGCCGTGCTCTACAATCCTTGCAGTGGCACGAGGCATCCTGGACTCCAACTCGAGTTTTCTATGTCCCCAATTTCATCAAGCTCGAGTCTGATAGTAGAATCATAAAGGAATTTCCTTAGATGAGATACATGAAAAACATTATGGATTCCCGATAGACGCTCTGCGAGATCCACTCGATAAGCCAAATATCCTATCTTCTCGATGACTCGAAAAGGCCCAATAGATCCGGAAGCCAACTTCCCATTCTTTCCAAATCAAATAATTTTATTAGGAGGGGATACTTTTACGAATGCCAAGTCTCTAACATTAAACTCAAGTTCCCTACTTTTCTTATCGACATACGATTTACGATGGTCTTGGGATGCCTGCATCCTTTGCCTAATCAAAGATATCTTCTCCGTGGAATCATGGACGAAGTCTGGTCCGAGTATAACCTAGTCGGTAATTTCCCACCAACAAGTTGCCCATATGCATAGACCCCTGTATAGCGCTTCGAAAGGGGTCATACCAATCGTCATTTGAAAACTATTGTTGTAAGTGAACTCCATGAGCGGTAGGTATTGCTCCTAAACTCCTCCAAAGTTGATGATGCAAGCTCTGAGCAGGTCCTCCAAAATCTGATTCACTCTTTCCGTTTGGTCGTCGGTCTTTGGATGATAGGATGTGCTTAGATTGAGGGTCGTTCCCAATGTTGTTTGTAGGCTTCTCCAAAATTCAGTTGTGAACAAGGGATCCCTATCACACACAATGTTAGACGGGATACCATGGAGTCTGACTATCTCCTTGACATACAGTTGGGCTAATGAGGAAGTAGTCCTTGTCTTCTTGACTGGTATAAAATAGGCGCTTTTGGTTAAACGATCCACCACAACCCAAATGGCCTCATTACCCTTTTGGCTTCTAAGAAGTCCATTTGCAAAGTCCATGGAAATATGTTCCCACTTCCACGTAGGGATCCCTAAAGGTAGTAACAGTCCTCTGGGCATCCTTTGCTCTGCTTTAAATTTTTGGCACGTTAAACATTAGGCCACGAACTTGTGACGGCCTGCCCCGTACCAACAGACATTTCTTCGAAATGCGCTGTGCCAATTCCTGACTAGCATGGGACGGTCGTCAAAAGAAAGGAGACGATGAATCATCAAAGAACCTGTAGTATATCTCACAGCGCATGAAATAAAATATAATAATAACATAACTTTTGACATAAAACAGGCGAGACAATGCATAAACTGAAAACTAAACAATCATAGCAGTGGAATCCAAAAAATATAGCTTATGATCCAAACCATTATTACAACTTCAAAATACTGTCTCTAAAACAAAAGAAAAAGGTGCATTACTGATGCCCAAAGTAGTGACCAGCAACAACACAGGGAGAAAATATGTAATAGTACATGGAAGCCTCCTGCTCGGCTCCGGACAGCTACTCGTGCATAACCAGCTAACATGTATCTAATCTGCTCGTTTAGGAGCACCTAGAGTAATAAGAAGGGACATATAACTCTGGGTCAGACAAAAGTATGGTATGAGCGATAAGCAGCAAAACAAACAACAACATGTATAAGTAATCATACCTGGACCTACAACCAAAGAGTTAGCACAACAAGATATACACTACTCTAAGGAAACACTAGCACATGGTGTGAAAATAAAGGGGAGGGGGTGTGCATATCATGGTTATAGCAAGCATCAAACATAGCAATCATCCTCATATCTCTCACTTAGTGTGTAAAGTATGCGATATCTACTACTTTGATCACCAAATCCTTTGTTACTATCACTCGCCCTTGGGAATCATAATGATCCCATTGCGTTGATCCATAGCCACAAATCCTTTGCTTTGTCCACTCTACCCCATGGAGTCATGACAACTCCACTGCACTGGCTCATAGCCATGCTACGATCACTTTGCCCCATGGAGTCATGACAACTCCACTGCACTGATCCGTAGCCAATGATATGTCTCTCAGTGGTGAGTTAAGGCTATAGACATCGATAACCCCTTTGCACACGTCCCGCAGAAAAGTCCAATCATGAAGTTAACTCATTGGTTCCCATCTGGATCCTGAGTAACAACTTCCCATTTGGACTACCTTTGCATCTCAGGTTTTGGTCATCATCCCGGTTCGTGACCATCACTTGGTTCGGGTCGTGAATACCCCTCTAGTTCGTGGGTCCTCCATCAGGTCGTGGCGGTTCAGACTCCAGGCACCTTCATTCGGTTCGGTTCGGGGTTACCAACCCGGTTCGGGTCGGATTGCATCTTTCCACCGTTTCGTGGCTCCTCCAAGCGTCGTTTCGTGGTGCATCGGATTAGAGGAGGCGGTTCGTGGCAGCTCCATCCAGGCGGCTTGGTGATGCCGGTTCGTGATGCCATTGGTTCGGGTGCTTCACGAGCGGTGCAGGCGGTTCCTGGTCTTCATTCACAAGCCGGATCGTAGATGGGGGTCGACTCGGAGGTCACGAGCGGGTCGGTTCGGAGGTCACAAGCCCGATCCGGTCCAGTTTCCTGCACTTCGTTTCCAACAATCGTTTACGCCTCACGACGGCATTTTCAACCAATCTAACCTTCCTATGAAATCTCAAAGCATTCCATACAGTAATAGCAACATGTATAATCGACCATAAACACCAAAAAACAATTTAACATGTTAATATGGATCAAACATACCCAAAACCCATTTTTTCCCTTAATCCCCTTAATCATGACTCAACCATACGATTAGCAAAACATGTCCAAATTAACCCAAATTTATAACAGAGGCATAAAATAATATTTAGGAATTTCAACACTTTTTTCCAGATTTTTATAATGCATAATTTCATTAATTAACACTAATCACCCCTAATTAGCCGTAATTAGTGAAAAACAATGCAAATCACTAACCTTAGCCACAAATAAAATCTTAGATCTGAAAATCTATTGTTTTGGGTCGAATTCCAATGTATAGCAGCAGCCCCAACTTTTATTTGATGCTAATCATCCTTGATTTGACGTAGATTTGGCTAATAAGAGATTAGAAAGTGATTTGTGAGTGATTTAGAAGGTGTAGGCCATTGCTAATGTTCAAAGGATGAAAGTGGCAGCTGGAAAAATGATAAAAAATGATTTCCCTCACCCTATCAGCCTCCTCATAACCCTAATCCCGAAATGGGTTATGGGCCCATCCGCTAATTACCCTATTAAGCCCGGTTAAGCTGTTTTTCACCTTTCAAACCTTGTTTCAGCCATATCTCCCAAACGGTAAGTACGTTTGATTAATGTGACCACTCTACGGAAAGAGAAACCATCATCCGAATCCAATGGAAGTGGTTTTAGGTCAAAACTCCTTACTAATCAAAAGTTATAGGCGAAACAACATCGCTAGGGGCAAAACGGTCATTTAAAATTTGGCAAAAATCGTTAACATGGGAAATGACCCTAATAGTCGCTCCCCAAATTTAAACGACCATACGACTTCACATGAAAAAGAAATAAATATTCTACGATCTTCCAATACGTAGAATGCGGGTCGTTACATTCTTCCCCCCTTAAGAAATTTCATCCCCGAAATTCCTTAACCAAAACATACAAAGGACCCCGCATGCCTATCAATCATTTACAACAATCAAACATACATAACAACACAACAAGTCTATCCTAACATGCGGTTTTCTAATAAGGAAATAACTATATCATTATTAAAACCTTACCAGGCAAGGAGTTCTAGATACGTCTTCCTTATGTTCTCCTCTATTTCGCAAGTACAATCTTTCCTGTTATCACCCCACTGGACTTTGACTAATTTCACCATCTTCCTTCGAAGTTGCTTCGTATCGTGCTCGACAATACAAATAGGTCTGTGGTTCCCAACCGCCTCGGGTTCTACTTCGATATCATCCAATTGATCTGGTGAAATAGCCACATTAGGGTCGTGCACAAACTTCCTTAACTGGAAAACATGAAATACGTTGTGAACTCCCGCCATCTTGTCAGGTAACTCAACTTTATATGCTAAATTCCCAACTTGCTCGAGAACCGGGAGTGGACCAACAAATCTTGGTGCCAACTTGCCTCTCCTGCCAAATCAAATTACGCTCTTTAACGGAGAAATCTCGACAATCACCCAGTCGCCAACGGAGAATTTCAAATCTCTTCGTCTTTTATCAGCATTACTTTTCTGCCTATCTTGAGCAGCCTTCATTCTTTGTTGAATAACCCTGATCTTATCTGAAGTTTCTCTTATTACTTCTAGCCTAAGTACAAATTTCTCACCGGTATCTAACCAACGTGATGGTGAGTTGCACGGTCTTCCGTACAAAGCGTCAAATGGAGCCATATCGATACTGAATTGATAACTATTATTATACGTGAATTCAATCAGATGCAAATGGTCATCCCATGATCCACCAAAATCCACTGTACAAACCCTCAAGAGATCCTCTAATACACGATTCACCCTCTCTGTTTGACCGTCAGTCAGAGGATGGTATGTGGTACAGAGATATAATTCTGACCCTAACGCCTCTTGTAAGCTCTTCCAAAACCCACTAGTAAATAACGGATCTCGGTCACTTACAATACTTTTAGGTATTCCATGAAATCTCACTATCCACTTCATATACAGTTCCGCTAACTTGGCTGCAGTTTTATTTGACTTGACATATATAAACCTTGCACTTTTGATCAATCGATCCACAATCACCCAGACACTATCGTGACCAGATCTAGTCCTTGGTAAGCCATCAATGAAATCCATTGAGACTTATTCCTATTTCCATTCGGGAATTTCCAATGGTTGTAATAAACCATTAGGCTTCTTTTGCTCGGCTTTAACTAGCTGACAATTTATGCACTTGGATATAAACTTTCCAACGTCACTCTTCATCCCTTCCCAGTAGTAGGTCTGCTTCATGTCTCGATACATTTTGTTACCACTGGGATGTATAGTCAGTTTCGAGTGATGACATTCTCTCAGCACATCATCTATCAATCCATCAGCATTGGGTACAACTAATCTCCCATTCTTTCAGAGCCATCCTTCTTTATCAAGTCTATACTTGTTTATCTCCTCACTTTTGATGCCTACCTCTAACTTGGAGATGATTTCCAATAGATTAGAATCGTCCCTCTGACTGGAACCAATTCGTTCAATCAAAGTCGGTCTGATCGTCAAACTTGCTAACGTTTCGGGATCCAACTTGCACTTAGATCTGAAATCATATCCTTATGCTCCAGTTGCTTCCATCCAAGAAACATAGCCCCTAAACTGGCATGTCTCCTACTCAAGGCGTGAGCTACCACATTACCTTTCCCGGGTGTGTATACGATATTGAAATCATATGAACCCAAGAACTCTAACTATCTCTGCTGACGAAGATTTAAATCCTTTTGAGAGAAAAGATACTTTAACAATTTACGATCAGTAAACAACTCAAATCTTTTTCCTAAGAGATAATGTCTCCACATCTTCAACGCAAATACGATCGCTGCTAATTCCAATCATGGGTAGGATATCTTTTCTCATGTGGTTTCAGTTGCCGACTTGTGTAAGCTACTACCTTACCTCCTTGCATCAATACAACACCTAGTCCAGTTCCACAAGCATCTGTGTATATCGTCATCTCTT
The DNA here is from genome assembly GCA_030737875.1 of Allium sativum. Classification (NCBI taxonomy): domain Eukaryota; kingdom Viridiplantae; phylum Streptophyta; class Magnoliopsida; order Asparagales; family Amaryllidaceae; genus Allium; species Allium sativum. Next base: position 1,048,964,952 of record CM060922.1, read on the forward strand.
CCTTCCCCTTAGGAATGACTAACACTGGTGCACACGTTAACTTCTCCTATAGACTCTTAAATGCATTTTCACACCTTTCGTCCCAGATGAAAGTTTGATTCTTCTTGATCAGCTGAGTTAACGGTGCCGCTATCTTGGAAAAGTCTTGAATAAACTTATGATAATATCCAGCTAACTCCAAGAAACTTCTCATGTCCATTGCATTCTTGGGCGTAGACCAATCTTGCACCATAGCCACCTTCGTAGGATCCATGGCAATACCATTTTCTGAAACAACATGGCCTAAGAACCTCACTTCCCTCCTCCAGAAGTGACACTTAGAAAACTTCGCTTTCAATTGGTGTTTTCTCAACACCTCCATCACTATCCTCAAATGTTCCTTGTGTTCTTCCTCTGCCCTCGAGTAGAACAAGATATAATCCACGAACACAAGAACAAACTTATTCAACTGATCTCTGAATACCCTATTCATAAGATCCACAAAATATATTGGTGCATTGGTCAATCCGAATGGCATAACCAACCACTCATAAAATATAGACGGCGTCCTAAATGCCATTTTAGGGATACTCTAAGCTGCTACTTGAAGCTGATGAAATCCTGTCGCGAGATCTAATTGGAAGAACACTCTTGCTCCACTCAAGTGGTTAAACAAATCATCTATCCGTGGAAGAGGATACTTATTCTTCCTCGTCACCTTATTCAACTCGCGATAGTTCACACATAAGCGAAGGGAACCATCTGCCTTAGTAGCAAACACAACTGGTGCTCCCCACTCGGAAACACTTCTTATGATAAATCCCTTCTTCAAAAGATCGCTTACTTGCACCCCGAGCTCTCGCTGCTCTCTTGGCACCATACGACGAAGTCGCATCACTATAGGTCTAGCATCTTTCATTAAATCTATTCGAAACTTGATCTCTCGGTGTGGTGGAAGTACGGTCACTTCCTCGAAGATGTCCGGATACTTGCCAGCAATAGGCACCTCTGACAACTCATCATGCGGGATGTCGAGGGAATTTAGAAAACTAGCCATCACCCCATCACTGGGTAGGCTACCAAACAATACCCTCCGCCCATCATCCACCCTAAGTTCACCGAAGACCCCTTACAGCTCACCACCACCCCATACCTTTGGAGCCAATCGACTCCCAAAATAATGCCAAACCTAGTAAAGCCCAAAACAAAGCAATCACAAGCAAACATACATCCATGACTCGATAAGACCACATTACGACAAATCATACTAAGGCTAGTCGAACCACCGATCGGGTTCGTCACCACTAAAGGTCTATCGACAAGCTCGGGTTCCAATTCCAACCTATCTACCAAGTCACTGGATATGAAGGAATGGGAAGCTCCGGTATCAAACAAAACCCGAACAGGAACATCATAAACAGAAAGCATACCTTGAATAACGATGCCCTTTCCCTTCTGCGCCGCAGTTGGGGCATTCGACGAAGAAGGAACAACGTTGATAGCATATGCTTTCATGATCTGCTTCTGTTTAAAAGTTTGTGGACATTTATCCTTGTGATGTCCCACTTGGCCGCAATTGAAGCACTTCCTGTCTGCTGGCTTTGCTCGTCATTCTTTAGCATAATGGCCTTTCTTGCCATAGCTAAAGCACGCAACATGTTTCTTGTTCTTCTTTTTCTGACGATCCTTGTTCTGATTCTGCTTCCTCTTATTCTGAGAATTATTCTTGCCTTCACCGCTTGCCTGCGGCTTTGGCTCCTCTGCAGATGCAATAGCGACCCCGGCCTTTGGTTTAGGGTAAAGACTCTCTGATCTCAATGCTTTCCCTACAATAGATTCGAATGTTTCATCGATATGGTTTATCAGCCTTTCCCCCAAGTATGCATCCAAGCCAGTTATGAACTTCTCTTTCTTCTTCTCGGCAGTATCGATAAGAGATAATCCATATTTCGATAAGGTATCAAACTCAGCAGTATATTCCGAGACTGCCCTACCTTTCTGCTTAAGCTCTAAAAATTTCCTAAACAACTCTGATTTCTAAGCAGCTGGGATAAACTTATCAATGAAGCGAGTCTTGAACTGATTCCAAGTAATTTGATCCTTGGGAGTAGCTGTTTTAACAGCATTCCACCTATTCATAGCTTGTCCTTGAAGTTGACGCGATGCTAACTTTCTCTTCATTGCTTCCTCGATTCCCAAATCCTCGAAGATGCGCTCACAACTATCCAGCCAATCTTGAACTTTCGTAACCGGCTCCGTTCCGTGGAATGGCTTCCTACCAAGATTAGTCTTGTTAAGCTTGGCAAAATCGGTGTAGGCGCCTGCACTACTATACCACCACCGTTAGCAACATTAGGAGCTGCTCTCTGAACATCCCTAAGCATCTCCCTCATGAAGGTGGTAAACATCGCCCTTATATCAGGGGCATTCCTATTGTTAGCCCCTGAACCTGTGCTTCCCGTATATCGGCTCATCGTTCAACCTGTAAAGAGAAAACAATTAACCTTCTCTTTAGTGGTGCCAGTGCAGTGCAACTTCATCCTTAGATATACTAATAGTATATTTATATAGCTCTTGAAAACCAAAATATCACAAATACGCGCTCTCATATATGTATACTATCTCCCCATGATTTCTTCCCTAGGTTAACTACGCAACCTAGAGCTCTGATACCAAATGTGACGGCCCGCCCCGGACTAGCCGACGTTTCTTCGAACTGCATTGTGCCAATGCCCGACTAGCACGGGACGGTCGTAAAAAAAAAGAGACCATGAATCATCAAAGAACCTGTAGTATATCTCACAGCGTATGGAATAAAATATAATAATAATATAACTTTTGACATAAAACAGGCGAGACAGTGCATAAACTGAAAACTAAACCATGGTAGCAGCGGAATCCATAAAATATAGCTTATGATCCAAACCATTATTACAACTTCAAAATACCGTCTCTAAAGCAAAAGAAAAAGGTTCACTACTGATGCCCAAAGTAGTGACCAGCAACAACACAGGGAGAATATATGTAATAATACGTGGAAGCCTCCTGCTCGTCTCCGGACAGCTACTTGTGCATAACCAGCTAACATGTCTCTAGTCTGCTCGTTTAGGAGCACCCAGAGTAATAAGAAGGGACATAAAACGCTGGTTAGACAAAAGTCTGGTATGAGCGATAAGCAACGTAACAAACAATAACAGGTATAAATAATCATACTTGAACCTGGACCTGCAACCAAAGAGTTAGCACAAAAAGATGTACAATACTCTAAGGTAACACTAGCACATGGTGTGAAAATAAAGGGGAGGGGGTGTACATGTCATGGTGATAGCAAGCATCAAACATAGCGATCATCCTCACATCTCTCACTTAGTGCATAAATTATGCGATATCTACCGATTTGATCACCAAATCCTTTGCTATGATCACTTGCCCTTGGGAATCATAATGATCACATTGCGCTGATCCATAGCCAATAATCCTTTGCTATGTCCACTCTTCCCCCACAGAGTCATGACAACTCCACTACACTGGCTCATAGCCATGCTACGATCACTTTGCCTCGTGGAGTCATGACAACTCCACTTCATTGATCCATAGCCAATGATCCGTCTCTCAGTGGTGAGTCAAGGCTATAGACATCGATAACCCCTTTGCACCTGCAGCAAAGTCCAATCATGAAGTTAACTCGTTGGTTCCCATCTAGATCCTGAGTAACAACTTCCCATTTGGACTACCTTTGCATCTCGGGTTTTGGTCATCATCCCGGTTCGTGATCATCACTTGGGTTCGGGTCGTGAATACCCCTCCAGTTCGTGGGTCCTCCATCAGGCCGTGGCAGTTCGGACTCCAGGCTCCTTCATTCGATTCGGTTCGGGGTCACCAACCCGGTTCGGGTCGGGTTGCATCCTTCTATCGGTTCGTGGCTCCGTCAAGCATCGTTTCGTGGTGCATCGGATCAGAGGAGGCAGTACGTGGCAGCTCCATCAAGGCGGCTCGGTGATGCCGGTTCATGATGCCATCGGTTCGGGTGCTTCACGAGTGGTGCAGGCAGTTCGCGATCTCCATTCACGAGCCGGATCGGAGATGGGGGTCGGTTCGGAGGTCACGAGCGGGTTGGTTCGGAGGTCACGAGCCCGATCCGGTCCAGTTTCCTGCACTTCTTTTCCAGCAACTGTTTACGCCTCACGACGGCGTTTTCAACCAATCTAACCTTCCTATGAAATCTCAAAGCATACCATACAGTAATAGCAACATCTATAATCGACCATAAACACACAAAAAAACAATCTAACATGTTAATATGGATCAAACATACCCAAAACTCATGTTTTTCCCTTAATCCTCTTAACCATTACTTTACCATACGATTAGCAAAACATGTCCAAATTAACCCTAATTTCTAATAGAGGCACAAAATATTATTTAAGAATTTCTAAATATTTTTCCAGATTTTTATAATGCATAATTCGATTAATTAACACTAATCACCCCTAATTAGCCGTAATTAGTGAAAAACAATGCAAATCACTCACCTTAGCCACAAATAAAATCTTAGATCTGAAGCTCTACTGTTTTGGGTTGAAATCCAATGTATAACAACCGCCGCAACTCTGATTTGACGCCAATCCTCCTTGATGTGACGTAGATTTGGATAATAAGTGATTAGAAAGTGATTTGGGAGTGATTTATAAGGTGTAGGCCATTGCTAGGGTTCAAAGGATGAAAGTGGCGGCTGAAAAATGATAAAAACTGACTTCCCTAACCCTATCAGCCTCCACATAAACCTAATCCCGAAATGGGTTATGGGCTCATCCGTTAATTACCCTATTAAGCCCGATTAAGCTGTTTTTCACCTTCCAAACCTTGTTTCAGCCATATCTCCCAAACGGTAAGTCCGTTTAATTAATGTGACCATTCTACGGGAAGAGAAACCATCATATGAATCCAATGGAAATGGTTTCAGATCAAAACTCCTTACCATTCAAAAGTTATAGGTGAAATAAGATTTGCCAGGGGCAAAACGGTCATTCAAAATTCAGGAAAAATCGTGAACATGGAAAATGACCCCAATAGTCGTTCCCCAAAGTTACATCACCATACGACTTCACATGAAAAAGAAATCAATATTCTACAATCTTCCAATACGTAGAATGCAGGTCCAGAACTCGTCTACATGTCTCTTCATTCCTTCCCAATGGAGATTCATCTTTATATCCTTGTACATTTTATCCCCATCGGGGTGTATGGTCAATTTTCACCTATGGTACTCCTTTAAAATTCCTTTCCTCCATCCTTTATCTTTGGGAATGTGAAGTCGTCTATCCCAAAGTAAACTCCCATCATCTCCAATTGAATACCTAACCGAACAGGGAAAGGTCTCCTTCTTATCCACTTTTCCTTTATGCTTGTTAATTCCTCGTCACAGTCTTGTGCGCTTTGGATCCTTTCTCTTAGGGTAGGTTTGATTATCATAGCCCTAAGAAAACAATTAGAAGTGGTTGGCGAGGGTTGTAAATTAAAATCAGAGAGAAACTCTAATTGCTTCCATTTTATTATCGCATTCAAAGTCGCATGTTTCCTACTTAAGCATCCACCACAACATTCCCCTTTCTCGGGTATTCTGGATCATGAAATCAAATGAGGCAATATATTCCATCCATTGTTGTTGTCTCAAGTTTAGGTCACGTTGAGAAAATACTTATTTTACGGATTTACGATCAGTAAAGAATTCAAATTTCTCCCCTAAAAAATAATGCCTCCACATCTTAGGAGCAAACACTATTGCGGCTACCTCAGGTTCATGAACTGGGTATCTCTTCTCTGGATCCTTGAGTTGTCTACTAGCGTAAGCAATTACTCTTCCTTCTTGCCTAAGGACCGCTCCTAAACCGGTCCCGCATGCATTGGTATAAACTATAAACAATTTTGAACCATCGGGTATAATTAGGACTGGTGCGCTAGTTAATACTTCCTTTAATTTACTAAAGGCTATATCACATTTATTACTACAAGAAAACACCAAATTCTTTTTCATTAACTGGTTTAAAGGAGTAGCAATCTTTGCAAAATATTTAATGATTTTTTGATAATATCCGTCTAATCCAAGGAGGCTTTTCACTTCCATAGCATTTCAAGGTATCCTCCATTCCTTGATTGCCTCGATCTTTGCGGGGTCTACGGCCAAGCCTTCACTTGGCACGATATGTCCTAAAAATCTTACTTCATCCCTCCAGAAATGGCACTTCGATATGGCTAATGACAAAGCCCCTGGGCCATATGGGTTTGGGCCTATTTTCTTTAAGCATTTTTGGGCTTTAGTTAAACATGATATCATTGACATGTGCTTGGAATTCCAGAATGTTCCTTCATCCATTGCTTGAATCAAATATGATAATATCATTCTTTTACCCAAATCCCCTGGAGCTAATTCTCTATCCTCTTTTCGTCCCATCGGTCTCCTTAATATCACTTTCAAAATTATCACTAAAATCCTTGCTAATCGTCTCCAAAATGTTATATCTTAATTGGTTGGACCTGAGCAACCTACTTTTATTCTTAGATGTAACATATTAGATTGCATTGCGGCTACCCAAGAGGTGATCTCTTTTTGTCACTTTACCTCGTTGCCAGGTTTTCTTCTCAAACTTGATTTTTCAAAAGGCTTTGATTTTGTGAATTGGCCATTCATTCTTGATCTTATGAAGCATTAGGGTTTCTCTGAAAAATGGTGTAGTTGGATTGAAAATATACTTTCCTTTAGCTTTTCATCTGTATTCATTAATGGTAAAGCAGGAAGACTTTTCAAATCAAAACGTGGATTAAGGCAAGTTTATCCCTTATCTCCATTTATTTTCGTTCTCATTGCTGATGTGTTTAATTAAATGATCAAGAGAGCAATCACCCATGACTTATTAGCAAGCATTGGTCTTCCTGATTCGAATATAGCAGTTTCTAACTTGCAATTTGCCGATGACACCATTATCTTCTCTTCTCCTAATCCTAAACATGTTCACTATCTTAAAGTTCTTCAGTATTCTTTTGAATAACATTATGGTCTCTCAATTAATTTCAAAAAAAGTTCTATCATAATGCTTGGTAATTCAGATCATCGGGGTTGTTTCATTTCATCTATTCTGAATTGTTCGGTGATTGGTTTTCCTATTAAATATCTTGGTATCCCTCTTAGGCCAACAAAGCTCATTAAGTCTTATTGGCTTCCACTTATTAACAAGATTGAAAATAGACTTGCAGCTTGGAAAGCTAACTCCCTTTCATCAACGGGTCGATTGATCCTTGTTAAATCTGTTCTATCAGCCATCCCCACTTATTGGATGTCATTTCGTAAACTTCCTTGTTGGGTTATTAACAAAATTGATTCAATCAGAAGTTCCTTTCTTTGGAATAGGGGCAAGTTGAAGAGATTGATAAACAGGAATACAGTTTGTTTGCATTACAATCAGGGAGGCCTGGGGGTCACGAACCTTTCTCATTTTAATACAACTCTTCTTTCAAAGTGGTTCTGGCATCATGTTTCCCACGGAATGTTTATCTAGAATGAATGAATTTTATCTCGTTATTTTTCCTCTAATCCTCGTTTTGTTCTTCATTTTCGTCCCTATGTTCGTGCTTCTCCTTTTCTTTCTGGCATCCTCTCCATCATTCCTCGTACTCACAATCTTTTCCATGTTTCTCTGGGTGATGGTGCCAATTGTTTATTTTGGTTATATATTTGGCATGAGCAGTTTCTGTAACACCCCGTAATTCTGTTAATATAAATATTCACAAATTAAAGAATAACTAAGCTCAGACGTGAGAATTGTGGGAAACAGGTTGCGCCATTGTGTTCGTCTCGGAATTCTGGTTGAAATAGAGTCCGAGTTTGCGTAATTTGGACTTCGTATGAAGGATATATGGCCATCGGAAGTTTCAGAAAATTCAAAACAGCTCGCAGGAAAATTTAAAAATTCAAACTGGAAGTGCAAAAGCGGGCTGGGCGGGAAAATTCCCGCCCAGGCAGGTCGACTGGGGAGTCGACACTAGAGTCGACCTCCCCCCCCCCAGGTCGACTGTAGTGTCGACCTGGGTGTCGACCTGGTCAAGTCGGCCAGGTTTGGGCCGAGCCCAATCTTTAGCTGCTGATGTGTCTTTAGGGCTAAGTTGGCTAATTTAACGGTTCAGGTTCATTCTAAGTTGATCGGACGGTCTAAACTAATCCTAAATTCTATATATACATGGGTAGTCTCTCATTCTAAAATCACATAAAAAAATAGAATAGCCGTCGTCATGCCGTCGCCATGGAACTCAGTGTAGCCGCCGCCAACTAAGAAGGAAGAAAGCTAATCAAAACTCTAATTCTACTCAACTCTAAAGCAAATCAAGACTCTCTTTCTTTTCCAATTGTGAGTATGATGATTTAATAAGATTATTAGCAAACTAATTAGATTAAGATGTGATATGGACATAAGAAAATGATGTGAATTGTCATATATGTTGTTGTAAACCTTATGCTATCATGTATGTTGTAAATCCTATGTTATGTGATGATGATATCCTATATGTTGTAAATCATGCTATGATGATATTATATATGTTACAAGTTTCTATGCTAAGTTGCGATGTTACAAAGCCATGATGTTATTCTGTTGTAGTTAGCTTATGAATCATGATGTTGATTATATATATTTGGGCTATGATGATTCACATGATAAATCACATGTACCTATGCAAGTTAAGATTTATTAGTATGTATAATCTCACATATTGTATGACATCTATTTAGATCTAGAATTATGACATCTATTTAGATCTAGAATTATGCTATGACATGTGTGAGTTCTATGTGTTAGATGCTAGTTCACACCATCAATATGTTGCATAAACCACATATGCAAGTTTATACATGAACTTGGGTTATGATCATATTATGTAAGTTGTGACATTTAACCAAACAAGTTGACACCTTTAGATCCATGACATGTGTAGTTTTATGCAAGTTTCACCCCTATTATGATTAGATCTATTTTGTTTGTCTATATGTTGTGATAAATTATCTTTGTGCTATGAGTTAGACTATTCGAGTCTAACGTATATTTTGCGTTGAATAAGCGAACGTATAACGTGGGGTAGGGGTAATATTAAGGATTTAATATTAAGAAATTGGGGTGCAATTGATATGATTTTGCATACCGTAAGTGGATGGCCATAATTGAGTCAATTATGGACATCATTAAAATTGGAATTAATTAATGATTTGAATAGGGATATATTTAAAACTGGGGTAAAAGATTATAAGTGTTAATCAATGCTTAGGACACGAGGTTGGACTCGTTTGTGACGTAAAACTGCCCGGACCCGCCCGGCGAATCCAGTAGTCACAAATGTCAGCCCAATGTGAGAGGTCCTAGGCCCAAATTAAAGCATAACAGTTGTAAAGACACGAGGTTAGACTCTTTTATGATGTAAGACTGCCCGGACCCGCCCGGCGAATCCAGCTGCCATGAATGCCAGTCTAATGTGAGAGGTCTTTATGAGGTTATGGCCTGAATGAATTAAGAAATACTTAACCAGATAAACATGTGAAGTGGGACATGGGGGTTAAGTAGGTGCCTTGGGTGGCATGAGGAATCTAGTGGGTGCCTTTAGTGGCATTTGAAATACGATTAGTAAGACTTAACCAAACACACATGTAAATGAACATGACTAAGAAGAGGGTTAAGTGGGATATACTAGTGGGGACAAGCTTAGGTGGATAGCTTGTGGTAAGTAATTGGGGGCCCATTTCAACTAGTAACCCAAACGTATCTTTGTGGGCTCGACCCAAGTCGAGGACGGGACACGCATACTAGGCTTGACTATAAGAGGCCAAACGGGTTAGCGGTGGCAACGCAAGTCCAACGGGTTTCATATGCGTGTGTGGACCCGGGCTGGTAGGTAAGACATTGTTGCATCGTGTAGGTATAAGCCGTGCATCCTTAGGCTGTATCGGGTTGCCACTTTTGGGGAGTGATACACCCCACTGTGGGACCAGCACGGGTATCTATGAGTAGGGAGCCGATCGAAAGTGGGTAGTGGGGTACACCTAGCGGAGATAGGTGAAGGCGGCACCTATGTAGTCAGCTAGGGGTACACGAAGTTATTTACAAAATTTCTAAGTGAAGCCAGTGGGATCAACCGTTAGGGTGACTGGTGTGGTGCAGTGTAGTAATTATTCGTTAGTATTAGGTGTGCCTTTAACGTTATCTTTATCTGCTCTTCCATACCCAATAGTTTATAGACATTTCCTTATTTTCCAGCTTATGCCTTAGTCTAGTTATTTTGATAATTGTATTGTTAGAATTATCATACTCGCCAGACTTTATGTCTGACCCCCTCTATTTCTATCTTTTTCCCCCTCCAGGTCCTCAGGGTGGACCCATCTCTAGTGGAGTCTGATTGAATTTCTTATTCTCTCTTTTGGAAAGCTTGGACCGCTGAAGTAAAGTCCAGCTTGTTATCTTCTTTAATGGATATTTATGTAATGAGATTATGTATTTTGTTTTATCAAGATGGATATTGTACTTGACTCTGATTTATGGTTTTATGATGTAACAAACATGTTTAATTTCCGCTGCAATGAAATAAAGTTTTAGATTTCCAAGTACTACTTATTATCTGTCTTGTTGTAATTTTTCTGTTCTATATTCACTTAAAACCTCCATGGAAGTTAATGCATTCCCTTTGTGAGTGACATTAATGGACGTGGGGTGTTACACGTGGTATCAGAGCTTAAGGTTACCAGAACAAATAATTTTTTTAGAAAAACTATTTTTCTAAAGTATTTTTGGAAGAAGTGTTTTCAAAAACATGTCTTGATGAGTAATTTAAAGAGGAAAGTTTTTATGAAAAACATAATCCCCAATAGCCATATATCTTTATCTTTCGATTTCTCCATTTTGAATCTTTCCTTTTTCGTTTCAGCATGGCTGAAGATCTTAACCTTATGGAGGGTGTAACGATGCCAGGATGGTATAGGAGGTTATTAGAGGCTAGGGCCACTGCAGGTCCAGCCAATGTTCCTCCACCACCAGTTGCACCCGCTCCTCCTCCTCCCCCTCCTCGCGCTGATACTTTTGCAAAGACATGCAAGGAATTTAAGGCTATGGGTGGAAAACCTTTTCAAGGGTCAGAAACGTTTGTGGAAGCTAGAGATTGGCTTAAGGAGGTGGAAGAATTGCTAGAAATATTTGAAGTAGAAGAAGGGAGGAAAGTCAAATTAGCAGCTTGGTTAATGAAGGGAGAGGCCTCGTTTTGGTGGGAGGTCATTAATGGGGAGCGTCCCGTTGATTCTTGGGCGGATTTCAGACGTAGGTTTGAGGCAAAGTTTCTCTCAAGGGCAGAAGAGAATCTATACATGGAAAGGTTCTTGACACTGAAGTAGGGAAATCTATCAGTGAAAGAGTACGTCAACAAATTTAACCAATTGGCAAGGTTTGGCTTAGATTTGGTGAACATGCTGGAGAAGAAGGCTCTGAGGTTCGTTAATGGCTTGAATGAGCCATTGTAGGGGTTGGCTATGACCCACATCCCTATGGGGGCCACCTTTGAGAAGCTACTAGACATGGCACTCATGCACGAGGAGAAAGGCGCTAATGCTAATAAGGCACCCGAGAAGAAAGGGGATCAGAAGAAACCACAACTTCAAAACAAGAAGGGTGGTAAAGATAATAATGGCAAAGGAAAGAAAAGATGCTTTAACTGTGGGACACCAGGCCATCTCAACAAGGATTGCAGAAAGAAAAAGAAGACTGGTTGTTTTCACTATGGTAAAGCGGGACATCTAGTGAAGGACTGCCCAAAGAAGGGGCAGAGGGCAGGGTCTACCTCGGGAGGACAGGTGCAGGCTCTTATGGCACCAGGGCAGGCAAGGGGACAAGCTCAGGCTCTCGCGGTCCCACCGCTGCAAAAACGAGGTAGAACCATTTCTGTTGAAAGCTTAGTTTTTCTGTTTGATCATCCTGTCTGTACCTTATTCGATTCGGGAGCATCGCATTCGTTTATCTCTACATCATAAGTTGAATCACTGCACTTAAACACCAGTTTAATAGAGGATCCCTTAGTTGTTTCGAATCCAACTGGGGGCTCAGCTTATTTGTCCATGATATGTTTGGATTTGAAAATTTCTATACTTAGCGTTGGGTTTAGATGTGATGCTTATGTTTTGGGCTTCACGGGCTATGGGCTAATTTTAGGAATGGATTGGTTATCCAGAAATGGGGCCGTTCTTGATTGTGAAAGGAGAGTAGTTAGGCTCATGACTCTCCTTGGCAACACTCTCGAAATCTTTTGTAATCCCATAAATTCCGTTATGCTAAGTTATCTAGAATCGCTTGACGCGTCGGTAGAAAATCTACATCTGTTAAAGTAGTCCATGAATATTCGGATGTGTTTGAGGAGGTGAAGGGCTTGCCTCCGAAGCGGGAGATAGATTTTCGAATATATCTTGTGGATATTGCAAAACTAGTATCTTTGCCAGTATGCCACATGGCTCCTCGTGAAAGGAGGGAACTCAATAAGCAAGTGAAGGAGTTGCTTGAGAAGGGGTTCATAAGACGTAGTATATCGGAGTGGGGTGCTCCAGTAGTGTTTGCCACGAAGGCGGATGGGTCCCTTAGACTTTGTGAGGATTATAGAGAACTTAATAAACTTACTAAGAAAAACAGACACCCGCTGCCGAGGATTGACGATCTCTTCGATCGGTTAGTTGGTGCCTCAATGTTTTCGTAGTTGGACTTAGCCACTGGATTCCATCAGTTGAGAGTGGCTGAGGATAGCATAGACAAAACTGCCTTTAGGACTCCGGATGGTTTCTATGAATGGCTAGTGATGCCCTTCGGTTTGACAAACGCCCCCGCATACTTTGTTGATTTGATGAGTAGGGTGTTTAGGGAGTACCTTAATAAATTCGTGGTGGTCTTTGTAGACGACATCTTGATCTTTTCTAAGAATGAAGAAGAGCATGCCCTACATCTTAGGGAAGTGTTGGAGACTCTACGAGCGCATAACCTTAAAGCTAAATTTACTAAGTGTCACTTCTGGAGAGAGGAAGTGCGATTCTTAGGGCACGTGGTTTCCAAAGAAGGGATAGCTATGGATCCCGCGAAGGTGGTGGCTATCCAAGATTGGAAGGTCCCTAAAAATGCTACCGAAGTAAGGAGTTTCTTGGGGTTGGCTGGCTACTATAGGAAGTTTATCAAAGACTTCGCAAAAATATCAGCTCCATTGACACGCCTGACGAAGAAGAACCTAGTCTTCGCGTGGGACGTAGATTGTGATGATGCGTTCCAACATTTAAAGAGAGCTTTGACCTCAGCTCCAGTCTTAGTGCTGCCAGACGGGAGTAAGCCATTTACTGTTTATTCCGATGCTTGTGGGACATGTCTAGGCGCAGTCTTAATGCAAGAGGGAAGGGTAATAGCCTATGGTGGAAGGCAGTTAAGGGTGCATGAGAAAGATTACCCTACACATGACCTAGAGTTAGCCGCAATTGTTTTTGCACTTAAGTCTTGGCGTCATTACCTTCTTGGCGAGAAATTCGAATTTTTCACTGACCACAAATCTTTAAAATACTTATTCTCTCAGATGGACTTGAACTTAAGGCAGCAAAGGTGGATGGAGTTCTTAGCGTCCTACGATTTCGAAATAACATATACCCCTGGCAAGGGTAACGTGGTGGCAAACGCCTTAAGTAGGAAAAGGTTGTCCTTGAGCCTATTGTTTGTTGAGCGGCGAAACTTAGAATTCATCTCTATGTTTGACTTTAGACCTTCCGTTGACTTTGTACCCGGTTTGCTAGCATCCTTGGAGGTCAGACCTACGCTTTTGGGACGGATTGGTGAGGCACAGCGAGACGACCCACAGTTGGTTGAGTTAGTAGAAAAGCTCAAAAGAGGGGAGTCATCAAGCCATCTCCGTAGGTATACTCTGGATGATAAGGGATGGTTACGTAGGGATAGTAGACTTTGTGTGCCTCGAGACGAAGGTTTCAGGAAGGTTATTCTTGACGAAGCACATCATTCGAAGATGACCATTCATCCCGGCGGGGACAAGATGTACAAAGACATGAAGCGAGTTTTCTTTTGGGCCGGTATGAAGAGGGATGTGGCCGAGTATGTTGCTAGATGCTTGGTGTGCCAACAAGTAAAAGCGGAGCAAAAGAAACCCGGTGGGTTGCTTCACCCATTGGAGGTTCCACTATGGAAGTGGGAAAGTGTCTCGATGGACTTTGTGGATGGATTACCAAGATCAAGGAAGGGTAATACGGGGATTTGGGTTATAGTAGACAGACTTACTAAGAGCGCCCATTTCATTCCCGTGAAGAGTCAGAGGACTGCTCCATGGTTAGCTTCTGTATACATGCGAGAGATAGTTCGTTTGCATGGTGTTCCTTCTAACATAGTAAGCGACCGTGATCCTATCTTCATTAGCGAATTTTGGAAGAGCTTGCAAGAGGCGGTAGGGACTCAGTTATGTTTGAGCACCGCGTATCATCCTCAGACGGACGGCCAGACTGAGAGGGTGAATCGCATTCTAGAGGATCTTTTGAGACTATGTATCCTAGACTTTGGGGGTACATGGGAAGCGCATCTTCCGTTGGTAGAGTTCGCATATAATAACAGCTTTCAATCTAGCATTGGCATGACACCTTTCGAAGCTCTTTATGGACGACCTTGTCGTTCACCTACATGTTGGTGGGAATCTACGAATAAGATCTTACTTGGGCCCGATATGATTAGAGAGACTTCGGAAAAGATCGACTTGATTAGAAGGAGGATGAAGATGGCGCAAGATAGGCAGAAATCTTATGCAGACAAAAGGAGGACAGATCTTGAGTTTGACATTGGGGACATGGTCTTTATCAAAGTGTCTCCATTACGGAATGTTGTTCGCTTTGGGTCCTTTGGGAAATTAGCACCAAGGTTTGTAGGGCCGTTTCCTATTAAGGAGAAGATTGGACAGATGGCGTATAGAGTGGAGTTGCCTGAGAGACTTAGTGGTGTACACGACGTATTCCATGTGTCACATTTGAGGAAGTGCTTGCACGAGACCGCGGAAGTGGTAGAATCGAGCTTGCTTAGAGAGGTGGAGATAGAGCGTGATGCGACGATTCAATGAGCTCCTACATGCATTCTTGGGTCGGAGATCAAGAAGTTGAGGAATCGAGAGGTCAGACTAGTCAGTGCAATGGGGAGATGATGATAGCAACGCTACTTGGGAGACAGAAGCGAAGATGCGTTCGTTGTACCCTTTTCTTTTTGAGGGTATGTCTTTTAATTTCTCCTTTATCGCTTAGCTTGTACTTATCTTATCTTTAGTATGTCCTCTCGCTAGTATCTTTGACCTTTAGTTAGGACAATCCTATGGTTGAAACATGTGTTTGAGACATGTTATGTATGATGGATGCAAAGTGGATGCAAGTGTTTGCTAGTGGTTACTCGTGGACGCATACACACACACTATTAGGCACTAGATCGGCTCAGTCACTTCATATTGCATATTGCATATATATGGATGTATTTAGTAAAATGGATGTATGAGGATTTTTTTATCATATGGATGCTGCATTCAGATGATGATTGTGCACGCATATAGAGATAATATGTAGCATTAAGGAACTTTTGCATACATAATGGACGCATGACACTATCATGATTTGCATTAAGGAGGTCAACTGAATCAGTGGACTGCCTGATTTTGCATTAGATATGGACATATACACACACTGTGCATTTAAACATGAAAGCATTAGAAGTTTATATGGACAATGGATGCCTGTGTTTGATGGTTGAGTAGATGGACGATTGGATGTTAGGATATACATTCTTCTTGACTTGAAGATTTCGGGGTCGAAATCCTTTAAGGAGAGGAGAATGTAACACCCCGTAATTCTGTTAATATAAATATTCACAAATTAAAGAATAACTAATCTCAGACGTGAGAATTGTGGGAAACGGGTTGCGCCATTGTGTTCGTCTCGGAATTCTGGTTGAAATAGAGTCCGAGTTTGCGTAATTTGGACTTCGTATGAAGGAGATATGGCCATCGGAAGTTTCAGAAAATTCAAAACAGCTCGCAGGAAAATTTAAAAATTCAAACTGGAAGTGCAGAAGCGGGTTGGGCGAGAAAATTCCCGGCCAGGCATGTCGACTGGGGAGTCGACACTCGAGTCGACCTCCCCCCCCAGGTCGACTGTAGTGTCGACCTGGGTGTCGACCTGGTCAAGTCGGCTAGATTTGGGCCGAGCCCAATCTTTAGCTGCTGATGTGTCTTTAGGGCTGAGTTGGCTAATATAACAGTTCAGGTTCATTCTGAGTTGATCGGACGGTCTAAACTAATCCTAAATTCTATATATACATGGGTAGTCTCTCATTCTAAAATCACATAAAAAAATAGAATAGCCACCGTCATGCCGTCGCCATGGAACTCAGTGTAGCCGCCGCCAACTAAGAAGGAAGAAAGCTAATCAAAACTCTAATTCTACTCAACTCTAAAGCAAATCAAGACTCTCTTTCTTTTCTAATTGTGAGTATGATGATCTTAATAAGATTATTAGCAAACTAATTAGATTAAGATGTGATATGGATCATAAGAAAATGATGTGAATTGTCATATATGTTGTTGTAAACCTTATGCTATCATGTATGTTGTAAATCCTATGTTATGTGATGATGATATCCTATATGTTGTAAATCATGCTATGATGATATTATATATGTTGCAAGTTTCTATGCTAAGTTGCGATGTTACAAAGCCATGATGTTATTATGTTGTAGTTAGCTTATGAATCATGATGTTGATTATATATATTTGGGCTATGATGATTCACATGATAAATCACATGTACCTATGCAAGTTTAGATTTATTAGTATGTATAATCTCACATATTGTATGACATCTATTTAGATCTAGAATTATGACATCTATTTAGATCTATAATTATGCTATGACATGTGTGAGTTCTATGTGTTAGATGTTAGTTCACACCATCATTATGTTGCATAAACCACATATGCAAGTTTATACATGAACTTGGGTTATGATCATATTATGTAAGTTGTGACATTTAACCAAACAAGTTGACACCTTTAGATCCATGACATGTGTAGTTTTATGCAAGTTTCACCCCTATTATGATTAGATCTATTTTATTTGTCTATATGTTGTGATAATTTTTCTTTGTGCTATGAGTTAGACTATTAGAGTCTAACGTATATTTTGCATTGAATAAGCGAACGTATAACGTGGGGTAGGGGTAATATTAAGGATTTAATATTAAGAAATTGGGGTGCAATTGATATGATTTTGCATACCGTAAGTGGATGGCCATAATTGAGTCAATTATGGACATCATTAAAATTGGAATTAATTAATGATTTGAATAGGGATATATTTAAAACTGGGGTAAAAGATTATAAGTGTTAATCAACGCTTAGGACACGAGGTTGGACTCGTTTGTGACGTAAAACTGCCCGGACCCGCCCGGCGAATCCAGTAGTCACAAATGTCAGGCCAATGTGAGAGGTCCTAGGCCCAACTTAAAGCATAACAGTTGTACAGACACGAGTTTAGAATCTTTTATGGTGTAAGACTGCCCGGACCCGCCCGGCGAATCCAGCTGCCATAAATGCCAGTCTAATGTGAGAGGTCTTTATGAGGTTATGGCCTGAATGAATTAAGAAATACTTAACCAGATAAACATGTGAAGTGGGACATGGGGGTTAAGTAGGTGCCTTGGGTGGCATGAGGAATCTAGTGGGTGCCTTTAGTGGCATTTGAAATACGATTAGTAAGACTTAACCAAACACACATGTAAATGAACATGACTAAGAAGAGGGTTAAGTGGGATATACTAGTGGGGACAAGCTTAGGTGGATAGTTTGTGGTAAGTAATTGGGGGCCCATTTCAACCAGTAACCCAAACGTATCTTTGTGGGCTCGACCCAAGTCGAGGACGGGACACGCATACTGGGCTTGACTATAAGAGGCCAAACGGGTTAGCGGTGGCAACGCAAGTCCAACGGGTTTCATATGCGTGTGTGGACCCGGGCTGGTAGGTAAGACGTTGTTGCATCGTGTAGGTATAAGCCGTGCATCCTTAGGCTGTATCGGGTTGCCACTTTTGGGGGAGTGATACACCCCACTGTGGGACCAACACGGGTATCTACGAGTAGGGAGCCGATCGAAAGTGGGTAGCAGGGTACACCTAGCGGAGATAGGGGCAGGCGGCACCTATGTAGTCAGCTAGGGGTACACGAAGTTATTTACAAAATTTCTAAGTGAAGTAAGTAGGATCAACCTTTATGGTGACTGGTGTGGTGCAGTGTAGTAATTATTCGTTAGTATTAGGTGTGCCTTTAACGTTATCTTTATCTGCTCTTCCATACCCAATAGTTCATAGACATTTCCTTATTTTCCAGCTTATGCTTTAGTCCAGTTATTTTGATAATAGTATTGTTAGAATTATCATACTCGCCAGACTTTTTGTCTGACCCTCTCTATTTCTATCTTTTTCCCCCTCCAGGTCCTCAGGGTGGACCCAGCTCTAGTGCAGTCTGATTGAATTGCTTATTCTCTCTTTTGGAAAGCTTGGACTGCTGAAGTAAAGTCCAGCTTGTTATCTTCTTTAATGGATATTTATGTAATGGGATTATGTATTTTGTTTTATCAAGATGGATATTGTACTTGACTCTGATTTATGGTTTTATGATGTAACAAACATGTTTAATTTCCGCTGCATTGAAATAAAGTTTTAGATTTCCAAGTACTACTTATTATCTGTCTTGTTGTAATTTTTCTGTTCTATATTCACTTAAAACCTCCATGGAAGTTAATGCATTCCCTTGGTGAGTGACATTAATGGACGTGGGGTGTTACAGTTTCCCTTAACTCGTTTATTTCCTAATATTTCTTCTATTATACCTCATTTGGTCCTATCTGTTGCTTTGGCCCTTAACCATGGCCCATTGGGCTTAATTCCTGATTCTCTCTTTGGCCTTCTACCTTTGCTGAACTCATTTCTATCTCTAACCTTCTTTTGCACACTCGCATTTCTTCTGTTCTTGATTGCTATGTTTGGGCATTATCTCCATCGAAAGGCTTTTCTGTTGCTTCTTGTTATAGGTATCTGAATCATTCTGGTCATGATTTTTTCCTTTGCCAAGCTATGGAAGTGTCACGTTTCTCCTAGAGTTCTTTTCTTTCAGTGGTGCCTTATTCGTGAAAAGATTAACACGTGCAGGAGATTATTTCGGCGTAATTTGGTAGTGAATCCTATGTGTGTGCTTTGTAATATGCAAGATGAAACCATTCACGATCTTTTGTTTGACTGTGACTTTACTTATCCTATCTGGGTTGCAATGAGTGTTCATCTACTGGGTTTCATTCCAGTTATATCATCCATTTTTTAGCATTGGCAATACAACACATTTAATCATAAACTGGATGCCTTCATTGCAATTTGTTGCTGGTGTGTTAGCAAGGAAAGAAATGCGAGGATTTTTAATAGAAAATCATGCAATACTATGGGAGTTTGTAGGTGTATTGAATTCATTTTCCATTCATGGACAAGAACTATTGCTGCTCCATTCAGATTTTCTCTGCCTGAAGCTCCTGAAGATTCTGTGGGTAGCAATAGCCCAAGTCGTGAACTTGTTTGATGTGACGAAATAGTTGGATTATGTATTTTGGTACTTCTTTTATCTTTGGTGTACTTCGCCGCTTATGTTACTTATGCTGGTTGTATGTATTCTATACTATGCTTGATGATGGGTTAGTATTATGTTGATGTGTTTTGGCCACCAGTTGGGCTTGTCAACTGGCTAAGACTTATTATATATTATATATTAATCGGCTTTGTAGCAGCAGGCTACACATCCATCTGCTAAAAAAAAGAACTGGTACTTTGAGAATTTCGCTTTCAATTGGTTCTGTAACAAGTCGGATTTTGCCCGGCCTTAATCGATCGCAAAATCGACCAAAACCGTTCAAATCCCGCCTACGTTAACTTTGGGAATACAACAACATCAGAACAATAACAGCAGACTTTTATTACATCAATAATAAATGTTACATCAGAGTACAGAACATCAGAGTATTTTGACTAATAATTACAGCGGAAGATAATTTTACATGATTTTAATACATTGCAGCGGAAACAAAATAACTAAGGAAACGGAAGACTTCCAATGTTCTGGACACAGCTTCAAGCTTCAATCCAGGATCCTGCTAAAGAGATAAACCTGTAGACAAACTGCTCGACTGCCCGTGTGGAAAAGAGGGCTCCCGAGTTTGCAAAAAGGTGGAAACAAACAACGGGTCAGTCGTGGGACTGGTGTGAGAATTCTTAACTATTTAATCACTATTAATAGGACAAATCCAAAGACCACGCCGCTAACGCGGAACGGGTTTGCTCTAATGGATTGCCGTGCATAAAAGTGTCAAAAACAACTAATAAGTAAATCGTACAACAACGTTATGCTTTTTAGAAAAATGGAATCACCATAAGACCGAGGTCCCATCACACAATGCAACACAAACCAGAGGATAGGGTTTTATCTTATAGTGATTAAACATGCTAAATACGGCAAATACGAGTTTAATATTATTATTAGTATATATCAAAACATTTCAAAGTAAATGTATAAATCCTAGGAAGAATAGTATCCCATACTACTATGCCTCCATACTAGTAATAATATCAAATTCGTAGGGTCGTATTTGGATTTTGGTTTCCATCATGAGTCAAGGCTAGGGAGGAACTCCTACCGATTCGAGACACTCTAGCTAATGTCTCAGGATCCCCCGCAGTGAACCCTTGAAAAGCTGCAGGGCCGGTCCACCATACGAGTTGCGGATTAGTTATTCCTGAACACACGTTTCCCAGTCCTATAGGACCTATCATCCGAGGCGCCTCATTCCATCATCCACATAAGTAAAATGTGGGGCCGTGTTAAAGCCCAAACACCACTTCTAGCTAGAAAGAAACGTGCTGCTCTCTCTGCGTTCCCTTCTCCCGTTTTAGACTCCGCCGGTGTGTGAGGCTCGCGAAGTCACGCTATACACAAAGCTATGCCTAAACAGGCTATGCTTTGATCATCCCACAAGGCCTGCTTTCCAACAAAGCCTTGATCATATGCATCTTAGCATGCCACATCGTCACTCCATATCACACTAGCAATCCTTTGCCGGAATATATGAAAGGGTGTTCAGCAAGAGAATAAATTCTCCGCCACCAAACATCCATACATTTGACAGAAGATTAATAACATGATATTTAATGGAGTACGATGTCAGACACACAATCCATTTATAAGCTTATGCTCTGAGTCTGAGCGAAAGCCAAATCCGTACAAATCAACACTACGTCCGGACGGCCACCACTGTAGCCCCTTCAAGGTGGCTACTCCAATCACGGGCATCAGCAGTCATCGTCCATTTGATATGAAGATCGTCGGTCTTCAATCGCCATCTTCAACTCTTGAATTTTAAACGTCGTTCGAATTATTTAGAATGAGATAGACTCGGACTTTCCAAATAATTCTCGTATATATATAAGTTGGAAATCATTTCATATCGTTATTAGTAATTTGTAACGATTTATCTTTATTTTTATATATATAAAAATAATTAAATTCCATTTCATTAACGTAATCACATAACAAGCAGTGAATGTTTTGCTTCACAACCTATCGAAATGTTTATAATGTGTAATGAAATTTATTTTATTTCATTACATTTTGCTAATGAAAAACATTCCTATTCGTATATACAATATTAACGTACAATGTACACACCATAATGTTTATTTTAATTTTCATACCCATACACATCTTATACATAACAACGTACATTTTCTTGTTTCATCTTTCGAATTACACAACATGTATTTTGCGTATCATACCAATTTCTACAAAAATAGCATTTTTGTGTTTCATTTCAATTTAAACAAGCGAATATTTTAGTTCATCCATTTTTACTTCTACAAGAATGAGTATTTTTGTTTCTTTATTTCAATGTAACAAAATTGATAATTTTATTATCTTTTCAATGCAAATCAAAAGTAGAAATTTTACATTACAACCAAAACGATAATTTTGTGTGCTAATCTATTTCCATGAAAATGAAATTTCCATATCTTAAATCTTTTTAATGAAAATCTAATTCATTAACATATAAATTTCATTTTTATAATCTTTACTGAAATTCTTTTACATGGGTATGTAAATTTCATACCGTTATCCCTTTTTAATAAAAATTTAATTGACTAAAATGTAAATCTCTTACTTTAAGTTCCATTTACATGAAAATGTAATTTTCCTTCTTTTATTCACATTAAAATGTATACTTTTCTTTTTTACATCATAAATGTAACTTTCACCTTTTTAAGTATAAACAAAAGCTAAATCTTTTAATTTGACAAAAACGGTGATAAACAATATGACCTTTCATTTTTAACAAAAGAATATTAAAAATATTCTTTTTAACTTTCACCAAAAATGAAAATTGTGTGTTAACTTTCAAAACACAAACAAAATGAATGTTTTCTTTTTATTACGAACAAAAATGAATGTGTTTTATTTCATTCTTTGCATTTGACAAAATAAATATTTTTGTCCTCCATTTACATTCGATAAAAATGTATATTTTATCATTCTTTATTAATTTTATATCATAGTTACATAGAAAAATGTAAATTTTGTTCGCATAGCAAATTTCATAACATAGTTACATAGAAAGATGTAAATTTTGTTCGCATAGCAAAATTCATAATATAGTTACATATAAAAATGTAAATTTTGTTTGCATAGCAAATTTCATATCATAGTTACATAGAAAAATGTAAATTTTGTTCGCATAGCAAATTTCATATCATAGTTACATAGAAAAATGTAAATTTTGTTCGCATAGCAAATTTCATATCATAGTTACATAGAAAAATGTAAATATTTCAATCCATTCTTTTTACACTTGAAAAATGTAAATTATTTCAATTCCTTCTTAATTACATCGAAAATGTAAATTATTTTCATGTCTTACATAATTACATAAAAAAAATGTAAATTATTAAATCAAATCTTATATTCTTAATTACATTAAAAAGGTAATTTTATCATAATAACAAAATCTCTCTCTTTCTCTTTGTTTTTTTTACATTTAAATGTAATTTACATTACGGTGTAAAATCTTATATTATAATTACATTTAAAAATGTAATTTCATAACATAGTAAAATCTTAACTTAATAAAAAATGTAATTTTTATTTCACGTACAAATTCTCATCTTTAATTACACTTAAAAATGTAATTTATATTACCGTACAAAATCATATCTTAATTACATTAAAAATAAATGTAATTTATATGTGGTGTAAATTCATACCTTAATCTTAATTTTGAATATTAAATAAAACTTTGTCTTTCCATATTCCTTTAATATTACATTAATATTATAATACTAATAATGTTTCAAAAAGTCAACTTTTGAAATTCAAACTCTCAGTATTAATTAATCATTTGATACTACGCTTATTCTTACAATATTATATTTTCAAAAATGTAAATTTTTGAATTAACTAATTATTAATTACAACATTAACCTCTCACATTAGATTTATTGTTGCGGTTGCTGGATATGCCGGGCGGCTCCGGGCAGCCTTATACCACAACTCAATCTAACCTCGGGTTAATCATGTTTATTTTATTTTAATACCATTAAAAATGAATTCGAAATGTTAATTTTCAAATTTCAAACCTTTATCAATTATTGTATAATAAATAGAATTCATGGAAATATTTATTCTCGTGTAAATAGCGCAAGACTACTTAATCGGCTTCATGCACATTAAATAATATTAAATAACATTAAATTCACAATTAATTCTCTAACGGATTTTATTTTTTAAATCTTGTGAAAATCCTTCATTGGAATGAGACCCACATCAAAACCATTAATTGATGGATTTCAAAACAACTCATTTGCAAAATGATGACTAACATCTTTTCATTACCCAAATTACCTTCCGATCACAACATCAAATGACATTTATTCATTCATGTAATAGACATTCAAACAAAATACATCAAATTGACATTAAAAAACATACAATAGTTCTTACAACAAAATCCAAATAACAATAGATTATATGTGCACTTGGACGATGTGTGAAAATATTTGCCCAATCAACATATGCAAGTCAGTCAACTTGTATATGGCAGTGTAACAATTTTGAATTATCATGCATAATCATAAATTCACATTAATTAACATGTTACAAATTTTCAGACTTCAAACATTGCATTTCAACCAAACATTAATACACCACAAATCATGCATAACATAGAATTAACTTACAAACAAATCATCCTAGGCATTTAAATATATTTATTTATGAAAATAAATAATTATTGAAAACAAAGATTGAGTGAGAAAATAGCTCTCACCGAAATTTGACTTTATCGGGTCCAAATGGGCGATTTGGACCCAATTTTGGTCCAAAATCCAACATGCTCAGAATTGGGCAAAATTGTTGTATATGCAAAGCAAAAAATTCACTGATCATGGCAAAACCTGTTTCGAGCGATTTCGAGTTCGTTACAACAAGTTATGAATTTCTGAAGTTCGGACAATTTAGTTAATTATTTAAAATTCGAAAAATACCTAAAATTTTGACTGTTTCCAAATTAGACGAAATCAGTGTCCACGCGAATGTCTCGTCGCCACGATCGCGGCGAATCTGAAATCGTCAAATTTCAACTTCGTATGAGAGAGATATACAATTACAAAGATTGGAATAAAATTAAATAGTTTAAAATTCAAATTCTACCACAAATTTTCGGTCAACCCTCCTCTTCCCAACTTTGACCGTCCATAACTTCCACCTCCGACCTCCGATTGACCTGAAACCACCGCTCATCTCTTCGTCTTGGCAAGCTGCATCATCCCACCAAATCGCAGACGCCGTTCATGCTCCGACCGCCGGAATCTGTCTGAGAGTGAATTTCGCCTCGCGGGCCCCACAGGCCGCACCCCAACTCCAAAAAATCTGAAAAAATTCCAGCATCTAGATAACGAGAAGACGAAGAACTTTCATGTTGACAACTTTTCCGGTTCTTCCTAGATTAGCGGGAAAAAAATAATTTACGTCTGCTGCTTTTTAATTTCGAAAATCAGAAAGTTTGATCCAAAATTTCGGTGAATCCGAGCGCTGTATGACAAAACTAATGGTATCAGTAGCTTCTTATCGTTGAGACCTTCGTTTTGATATATAATTTGCTATGGTTTGGAAAGATTTGATTTTCATCATTTATTTTGTGAAGAGAGAAGCCGTCATTAGAGAGATGAAGGTGGAGGCTAGCATTAGGTTTAGAAAAATGAATTAGGTCTAGGTTATGGCTGCTATGAGATAATATATAGATGTGTTCAATTTTAATTGGGCCTTTATGTGTGTAAACCCATTTTTAATTATAACCTTCATGTTATTATTAACGTACATTTCACAGTTTTTAAGACCGTATGATCACATGCTGATTCCAAATTCGATGAAATTCGGAACACAACCAATTCTAATCAATACGAACCTATAGAAACTAGTTTCGTAATTTTTCGAATCCGTATGTATTTTTAATGAATTTTTAAAGTCATTTTTTCACTGTAAAATCAATAATAATTACATATTAATTCTAAAAATTACAGAAAAATCATTTTTAGCTTTGTTTTGACGATACGATTCCAATCAAATTATTTTTCGTTCAATTTGGAGTCCGTTTGCAAAATCTCATTTTTCAAGGCGTATATATTTAATATTAAAAATAAATTTGTATACCGAAAATTTCCGAAACTCGAAATATATAAGTGTTTACTGATTTCCAATGCAGAAACGTCATTCTGAACTCAATGGAAGTGGTTTAGAGTCGAAATTCCTTCATATGTGAAAAGTAGTCTTTCGGGCCATATATAATATATATATATATATATATATATATATATATATATAAATTCTATAGCGACCTTTCTAAAAATTGAATTGGCCATAACTTTTGATTTCCGCTATGAAATTTCAATTTTTCGGATTCGTTGGAAAGATATTTTTAAATAGATTCTAATATTTTTGGTCTCACTAAAATCCGTTAAATTTTGCATCTCGTACGGCTAGTCAAAGTTTAAGTTTGACTTTTCAAACTACCGCGCTATTTCTAACTCTTTTTATAATTAAAATTAAATTATTCATTCTAACTTCGATTTAAATCAACTTTCAATCATTTTTATTTTAAATAAATTATTTTAAATATTGAAAACTCATTAAAATCACTTAAAATAAAGTTTTTAATTGGCCCCAAAAATCAGGGTTGTTACAGTCTCCCCCACTTAAAAACTTTTCGTCCTCGAAAAGGAACGAAGCTAAAAGTTGATTAATTAACTAACTAATTTATATATATATATTCTCCATTGGTTTAAATAATTTTATTAGTTGATTAGCTTTCAAATATATAACTTTTTATATATTCACAAATCATATTTTCCAAAATAAAGTATAATTACAAATACGTATATTATAGGCTTGCTACTCTCAACTCATTATGGGGCATTACTAACCCCATCTCTAATGAGTTTTCTCATTCTAGGATACTGCTGATCCTATCTCTAATGAGTATTCTTATTGGATATTACTATTCCAATCTCCGATGAGCCTTTTGTTCAGTTCTAATGAGTTGTACCCTAAAGATTTGAGCTAACCAAAGCTCTGATACCAACTGTAACGAGTCGGATTTTGCCCAGCCTTAATCGATCGCAAAATCGACCAAAACTGTTCAAATCCCGCCTACGTTAACTTTGGGAATACAACAACATCAGAACAATAACAGCAGACTTTTATTACATCAATAATAAATGTTACATCAGAGTACAGAATATCAGAGTATTTTGACTAATAATTACAGCGGAAGATAATTTTACATGATTTTAATACATTGCAGCGGAAACAAAATAACTAAGGCAGCGGAAGACTTCCAATGTTCTGGGCACAGCTTTAAGCTTCAATCCAGGATCCTGCTAAAGAGATAAACCTGTAGACAAACTGCTCGACTGCCCGTGTGGAAAAGAGGGCACCCGAGTTTGCAAAAAGGTGGAAACAAACAATGGGTCAGTCGTGAGACTGGTGTGAGAATTCTTAACTATTTAATCACTATTAATAGGACAAATCCAAAGACCACGCCGCTAACGCGGAACGGGTTTGCTCTAATGGATTGCCATGCATAAAAGTGTCAAAAACAACTAATAAGTAAATCGTATAACAACGTTATGCTTTTTAGAAAAATGGAATCACCATAAGACCCAGGTTCCATCACACAATGCAACACAAACCAGAGGATAGGGTTTTATCTTATAGTGATTAAACATGCTAAATACGGCAAATACGAGTTTAATATTATTATTAGTATATATCAAAACATTTCAAAGTAAATGTATAAATCCTAGGAAGAATAGTATCCCATACTACTATGCCTCCATACTAGTAATACAATCAAATTCGTAGGGTCGTATTTGGATTTTGGTTTCCATCATGAGTCAAGGCTAGGGAGGAGCTCCTACCGATTCGAGACACTCTAACTAATGTCTCAGGATCCCCTGCAGTGAACCCTAGGAAAGCTGCAGGGCCGGTCCACCATACGAGTTGCGGATTAGTTATTCCTGAACACACGTTTCCCAGTCCTATAGGACCTATCATCCGAGGCGCCTCATTCCATCATCCACATAAGTAAAATGTCGGGCCGTGTTAAAGCCCAAACACCACTTCTAGCTAGAAAGAAACGTGCTGCTCTCCCTGCGTTCCCTTCTCCCGTTTTAGACTCCGCCGGTGTGTGAGGCTCGCGAAGTCACGCTATACACAAAGCTATGCCTAAAAAGGCTATGCTTTGATCATCCCACAAGGCCTGCTTTTCAACAAAGCCTTGATCATATGCATCTTAGCATGCCACATCGTCATTTCATATCACACTACCAATCCTTTGCCGGAATATATGAAAGGGTGTTAAGCAAGAGAATAAATTCTCCGCCACCAAACATCTATACATTCGACAGAAGATTAATAACATGATATTTAATGGAGTACGATGTCAGACACACAATCCTTTTATAAGCTTATGCTCTGGGTCCGAGCGAAAGCCAAATCCGTACAAATCAACACTACGTCCGGACGGCCACCACTGTAGCCCTTTCAAGGTAGCTACTCCAATCACGGGCATCAGCAGTCGTCGTCCATTCGATATGAAGATCGTCGGTCTTCAATCGCCATCTTCAACTCTTGAATTTTAAACGTCGTTCGAATTATTTGGAATGAGATAGACTCGGACTTCCCAAATAATTCTCGTATATATATAAGTTGGAAATTATTTCATATCGTTATTAGTAATTTGTAACGATTTATCTTTATTTTTATATATATAAAAATAATTAAATTCCATTTCATTAACGTAATCACATAACAAGCAGTGAATGTTTTGCTTCACAACCTATTGAAATGTTTATAATGTGTAATAAAATTTATTTTATTTCATTACATTTTGCTAACGAAAAACATTCCTATTCGTATATACAATATTAACGTAAAATGTACACACCATAATGTTTATTTTAATTTTCATACCCATACACATCTTATACATAACAATATACATTTTCTTGTTTCATCTTTCGAATTACACAACATGTATTTTGCGTATCATACCAATTTCTACAAAAATAGCATTTTTGTGTTTCATTTCAATTTAAACAAGCGAATATTTTAGTTCATCCATTTTTACTTCTACAAGAATGAGTATTTTTGTTTCTTTATTTCAATGTAACAAAATTGATAATTTTATTATCTTTTCAATGCTAATCAAAAGTTGAAATTTTACATTACAACCAAAACGATAATTTTGTGTGCTAATCTATTTCCACGAAAATGAAATTTCCATATCTTAAATCTTTTTAATGAAAATCTAATTCATTAACATATAAATTTCACCGTTATAATCTTTATTGAAATTCTTTTACATGGGTATGTAAATTTCATACCGTTATCCCTTTTTAATAAAAATTTAATAGACTAAAATGTAAATCTCTTACTTTAAGTTCCATTTACATGAAAATGTAATTTTCCTTCTTTTATTCACATTAAAATATGTACTTTTCTTTTTACATCAAAAATGTAACTTTCACCTTTTTAAGTATAAACAAAAGCTAAATCTTTCAATTTGACAAAAACGATGATAAACAATATGACCTTTCATTTTTAACAAAAGAATATTAAAAATATTCTTTTTAACTTTCACCAAAAATGAAAATTGTGTGTTAACTTTCAAAACACAAACAAAATGAATGTTTTCTTTTTATTACGAACAAAAATGAATGTGTTTTATTTCATTCTTTGCATTTGACAAAATAAATATTTTTGTCCTCCATTTACATTCGATAAAAATGTATATTTTATCATTCTTTATTAATTTTATATCATAGTTACATAGAAAAATGTAAATTTTGTTCGCATAGCAAATTTCATAACATAGTTACATAGAAAGATGTAAATTTTGTTCGCATAGCAAATTTAATAATATAGTTACATAGAAAAATGTAAATTTTGTTCGCATAGCAAATTTCATATCATAATTACATAGAAAAATGTAAATTTTGTTCGCATAGCAAATTTCATATCATAGTTACATAGAAAAATGTAAATTTTGTTCGCATAGCAAATTTCATATCATAGTTACATAGAAAATTGTAAATATTTCAATCCATTCTTTTTGCACTTGAAAAATGTAAATTATTTCAATTCCTTCTTAATTACATCGAAAATGTAAATTATTTTCATGTCTTACATAATTACATAAAAAAATGTAAATTATTAAATCAAACCTTATATTCTTAATTACATTAAAAAGGTAATTTTATCATAATAAAAAAATCTCTCTTTTTTTTTACATTAAAATGTAATTTACATTACGGTATAAAATCTTATATTATAATTACATTTAAAAATGTAATTTCATAACATAGTAAAATCTTAACTTAATAAAAAAATGTAATTTTTATTTCACGTACAAAATCTCATCTTTAATTACACTTAAAAATGTAATTTATATTACCGTACAAAATCATATCTTAATTACATTAAAAATAAATGTAATTTATATGTGGTGTAAATTCATACCTTAATCTTAATTTTGAATATTAAATAAAACTTTGTCTTTCCATATTCCTTTAATATTATATTAATATTATAATACTAATAATGTTTCAAAAAGTCAACTTTTGAAATTCAAACTCTCAGTATTAATTAATCATTTGATACTACGCTTATTCATACAATATTATATTTTCAAAAATGTAAAATTTTGAATTAACTAATTATTAATTACAGCATTAACCTCTCACATTAGATTTATTGTTGCGGTTGCTGGATATGCCGGGCGGGTCCGGGCAGTCTTATACCACAACTCAATCTAACATCGGGTTAAGCATGTTTATTTTATTTTAATTCCATTAAAAATGAATTCGAAATGTTAATTTTCAAATTTCAAACCTTTATCAATTATTGTATAATAAATAGAATTCATGGAAATATTTATTCTCGTGTAAATAGCGCAAGACTACTTAATCGGCTTCATGCACATTAAATAATATTAAATAACATTAAATTCACAATTAATTCTCTTACGGATTTTATTTTTTAAATCTTGTGAAAATCCTTCATTGGAATGAGACCCACATCAAAACCATTAATTGATGGATTTCAAAACAACTCATTTGCAAAATGATGACTAACATCTTTTCATTACCCAAATTACCTTCCAATCACAACATCAAATGACATTTATTCATTCATGTAATAGACATTCAAACAAAATACATCAGATTGACATTCAAACAACATACAATAGTTTTTACAACAAAATCCAAATAACAATAGATTATATGTGCACTTGGACGATGTGTGAAAATATCTGCTCAATCAACATATGCAAGTCAGACAACTTGTATATGGCAGTGTAACAATTTTGAATTATCATGCATAATCATAAATTCACATTAATTAACATGTTACAAATTTTCAGACTTCAAACATTGCATTTCAACCAAACATTAATACACCACAAATCATGCATAACATAGAATTAACTTACAAACAAATCATCCTAGGCATTTAAATATATTTATTTATGAAAATAAATAATTATTGAAAACAAAGATTGAGTGAGAAAAGAGCTCTCACCGAAATTTGACTTTATCGGGTACAAATGGGCGATTTGGGCCCAATTTTGGTCCAAAATCCAACATGCTCAGAATTGGGCAAAATTGATGTCTATGCGAAGCTAAAAATTCACTGATCATGGCAAAACCTGTTTCGAGCGATTTCGAGTTCGTTACAACAAGTTATGAATTTCTGAAGTTCGGACAATTTAGTTAATTATTTAAAATTCGAAAAATACCTAAAATTTTGACTATTTCCAAATTGGACGAAATTAGTGTCCACGCGAACGTCTCGTCGCCACGATCGCGGCGAATCGAATCGTCAAATTTCAACTTCGTATGAGAGAGATATACAATTACAAAGATTGGAATAAAATTAAATAGATTAAAATTCAAATTCTACCCCAAATTTTCGGTCAACCCTCCTCTTCCCAACTTTGTCCGTCCATAACTTCCACCTCCGATTGACCTGAAACCACCGCTCATCTCTTCGTCTTGGCAAGCTGCATCATCCCACCAAATCGCAGCCGCCGTTCATGCTCCGACCGCCGGAATTTGGCCTCAGAGTGAATTTCGCCTCGCGGGCCCCTCAGGCCGCACCCCAACTCCAAAAAATCTGAAAAAATTCCAAGATCTATATAACGTGAAGACGAAGAACTTTCATGTTGACAACTTTTTCCAGTTCTTCCTAGATTAGCGGGAAAAAAATCATTTACGTCTGCTGCTTTTTAATTTCGAAAATCAGAAAGTTTGATCCAAAATTTCGGTGAATCCGAGCGCTGTATGACAAAACTAATGGTATCAGTAGCTTCGTATCGTTGAGACCTTCGTTTTGATATATAATTTGCTATGGTTTGGAGAGATTTGATTTTCATCATTTATTTTGTGAAGAGAGAAGCCGCCATTAGAGAGATGAAGGTGGAGGCTAGCATTAGGTTTAGAAAAATGAATTAGGTCTAGGTTATGGCTGCTATGAGATAATATATAGATGTGTTCAATTTTAATTGGGCCTTTATGTGTGTAAACTCATTTTTAATTATAACCTTCATGCTATTAGTAACGTACATTTCACAGTTTTTAAGACCGTATGATCACATGCTGATTCCATATTCGATGAAATTCGGAACACAACCAATTCTAGTCAATACGAACCTATAGAAACTAGTTTCGTAATTTTTCGAATCCGTATGTATTTTTAATGAATTTTTAAAGTCATTTTTTCACTGTAAAATCAATAATAATTACATATTAATTCTAAAAATTACAGAAAAATCAATTTTAGCTTTGTTTTGACGATACGATTCCAATAAAATTAATTTCGTTCAATTGGAGTCCGTTTGCAAAATCTCATTTTTCAAGGCGTATATATTTAATATTAAAAATAAATTTGTATACAGAAAATTTCCGAAACTCGAAATATATAAGTGTTTACTGTTTTCCAATGCAGAAACGTCATTCTGAACTCAATGGAAGTGGTTTCGAGTCGAAATTCCTTCATATGTGAAAAGTAGCCTTTCGGGCCATATATAATATATATATATATATATATATATATATATATAAATTCTACAGCGACCTTTCTAAAAATTGAATTGGCCATAACTTTTGATTTCCGCTATAAAATTTCAATTTTTCGGATTCGTTGGAAAGATATTTTTAAATAGATTCTAATATTTTTGGTTTCACTAAAATCCATTAAATTTTGCATCTCGTACGGCCAGTCAAAGTTTAAGTTTGACTTCAAACTACCGCGCTATTTCTAACTCTTTTTATAATTAAAATTAAATTATTCATTCTAACTTTGATTTAAATCAACTTTCAATCATTTTTATTTTAAATAAATTATTTTAAATATTGAAAACTCATTAAAATCACTTAAAATAAAAATTTAAATTGGCCCCAAAAATCAGGGTTGTTACAGGTTCTTTCCTAATATCCCTAACACTTGTCTTTAGTGATTTTCATGATCTTCATGATCTTTTGAAAATATAAGGATATCATCTACGAAGACTACCATAATTTTATTAAGAATGCCCCTAAATACCCTACCCATGAGGTCAACAAAGAAGGCAGGTGCATTCGTTAGTTCGAAGGGCATAACTTCCCATTCGAGCAAACTGACCGGCGTCCTAAACGGAGTTTTATCTTTGCTGTCCTCCGCAATTCGTAACTAGTGAAATCCAGTAGCAAGGTCTAGTTGGGAAAATACTTAGGCTCCTCCAAAGTGGTCATAAAGGTCATCGATTCCAGGTAAAGGGTACCTATTCTTCTCAGTAAATTTATTGAGTTCCCTATAGTCTACACAAAGTTTCAAATATCTACCTGCTTTGGTGGCAAATACAACAGGTGCACCCCATTCTGACGTACTTCTTCGAATGAAACCATTTTGCAATAATTCTGAAATATGTTTATCTAACTCCCTTCTTTCCTTAGACCTCATGTGCCCCAAGGGTAGTGCTACAGGTCTAGCATCTTTCTCTAGGTCAATATGAAAAGAGATTTCTCTATGGGGTGGAAGTCCCGTGACTTCCTCAAAAACATCTAAGAATTCACAAACTATATGGACCGAAGATGGTCCTTCTGAACTAGGGGACAAGGAATATAATCAGGCTTTATCCTTGTTTCTAACATTACAAGGAATATTCAAACTAAGTCATCATCGGCTCCTCAGATGAACAATTCTCTTGTCGCAATCAAGGACGTCCCCATAAAATGATAGCCAGTCCATTCCTAGGATAAGTTCATACCCCATAAATCCAATGCATACGCTTTGCAATGGAATTCGACATTGTCGACCTGCAATAATAGGTCTTTGCAAGATAATTCAAGATACTTGGATCCTCCGATACGGTTGCCAACCTCTATTGGACTATCAGAGATAGATATGTAAAGGCTCAATAGATTAACAAGTCTCTTAAAGATAAAATAATGCGTTTCTCCAGAATCGAACAAGGTGTATATAGAATTTCCTATAACAGTAGTTATACCTTCAAATGCGGGTTTCCCTTAGCATTTTGGGGGGTCGGCTTTGAATTGGTGTTGCCTCTATTTCATAGTTCTGTCTACCATTGATAACTTTGGGCTTTGCGTAATCCTTGGACATGTGACCTTCTTTATGGAAGTTGTAACACTTTCCTTTGAATTCCTTCTCTGCCTACAAAGTTCTATAATCTTTGGCCTCATGGCCCTTGCGGTTGCACCTCGTACAAGTCTTTCATTCCTTTTTGAATTTGTTCTTCTTCATGTTTTTCCACCATTCCTTCTTCTTATTTCTGTCGGAACTTCCTTTTCCTTTCTCACCTTCTTTCTCCACCTTGGAGCCTTCCGCCGTGCGTAAGATAACTGTCTCTACTGGGGTTTCAAAAGTTACCCCAA
Organism: Allium sativum; assembly: GCA_030737875.1. NCBI lineage: Eukaryota > Viridiplantae > Streptophyta > Magnoliopsida > Asparagales > Amaryllidaceae > Allium > Allium sativum. The sequence continues at coordinate 1,048,999,571 of CM060922.1, forward strand.
ACGTTACTTGGGATAATAAAGCACTACTACAAAAGTGGGAAAATTCGACACAAGTTTTATTTGGCCTTAGATCAAAAAAGCGCTGCCTTTTCCCATTTTTTCAAATAGGCAACACCAGAGGGGTGTGGCTTCCAGCGTTGTTGCTTAGCCCTCTAAGGCAACGCTTTTACCTATCTACTGCCACAGAAAGAAAGTGTTGCATTATAGTCGTAATGCAACACTATTTGCACGTAATGCTACAATATTCAGTGTTTCCTTAAGCATTAGCTGCCAGGTCACGATAGTGGCGCCATGTCAGCTTTCCATGTAAGCTTCCCTCGTATCACACGTCACATCAGCTTTCCACGTCAGCGACATACATGTCAAGCGCCATGTCATTTGTCCACGTATCACACGCGCCACATCAGTTATGGGGTCCACATGTCGTACCACAATGGAATTAATAATATTTTTTCAAATGCAACACCACTGCATAATGTAACGCAACACCGTTATATTGAAATGCAACATCAGATGAAAATCAAATGCAACAGTAAAGAGTGTCTTATTAACAAATAACATCAAATCAAATATAACTAATACATAAACAACACAATTTCGGATACACACAACAAGAACATAAGAACTACACGCTTCTATCATAAACCTAAACTATAATCACAAGTATCATCTGACAAAAAATACCAGAATATCAACTCATCTTATCGCCTCAGCAAATCCGCATCCATCTCCCTGCGCTAACAGTATCACCTCACACCAGATTATTACAACCAAAACAATGCATCATCCTATGCAAAATAAACATATCAAAGTACCCATGCATATAACAGTGCAACCCTAAAATGGCCTGAATAGATCTGAGACCAACAAAGACAGTAGCAGACTCATTGAAATGAGTTAATATGCAAGAACGAACCAATTCACCAATAATTTCAGCACTAACATTCCTATCGACCATACTAACCTCCTTAACCTGCAAATTAGAATCCTATAAATGATGTGACGACCCAGACTTCCCTGATCCCCGAGGAGATAGAGGAGCCCGGATTGTATTGAGAACACGACTCATTTGAACATGAACACGAGAACATTTCATTGCTATTATAACAATTTACATCATAGTACAAAAATATATCAGAATTCAAATAATACATAGCAGCGGAAATTTAAAACGTATAAATACAATGCACCGTGGAAATACATCAACTACCACAACTGAAAGAAATGCACGGATACAAAGCTTTCCGAATATAGCTCCAGTTGTAATCCAGGATCCTGGGAAAAGAAATATCTGCAAAACCAAACTACAATTGCCCGTGTGGAAAATATGGGCACACAGAGTTTAGGTAGAAACAATAAACTCGGAGTCAGTCATGGGACAGGTGTGAGAACTAAAAAACAGTTATAATTAACTTATAAAAATTAAGGTATATCAAGGGACCATGGCATATGTCACGGAACGGGTTTACCCTCTTGAATACCAGTGCATAAACAAAAAAAAAATAGACACATGGATCTACATGCGTCAAACAACATGCAATTCCTCAATCTACCCATTTTGGCTTAATCCCAAATTTAGATTTTTCGAAATCCAATTCACTTTACAGAAATTACTCTTTGGACTTTATTCCCGACTACTTATTTCTAATCATTTGAAATACATATCTAGCTTTTATATCAAAGTAGATTTCACTTCTGGATCTCAAACCAAAATCATTTGGAAATATGAATTCCAAAATATCACAATGCATACAAACAAGTATGCAACCAAATATCGGGAGGTATTCAGCCCTCAGACAATGCGACGGGTTCTCACCTTACCAACTCGATATATATCCGTGCACCTCCCATACATGGATCAGGCTACACCGTACAATGCCCATAAAATTTTAGTCATCCGGGTTTCTCGAATCTTTAGCCACATACTAAATCATTTGTATATCCCGAAGTAAGGAAAATCATTTCACAACATAATAATCACAAGTACTTTCAAAATATAGTACTTCACATCAGCAGTTCACATATATGATCAGTCACTATTAATCACATAACCTTTGAGCTCGTACGTCTCAAAGAATGGTGTTAAGAAAGAGAATAAATTATCCTCCACAAACAGATATATCATCAATAGCAAGTAAACGGTTATGTGTTGAACTACAATGTAAAACCATAATACATTTCCAAATCATTTCAGAAACATCGGGTTTAGCCCTCGAAATCCTTTCTGTTTAATAAAACATTTTTATAAAACATTCCCTGTCCAAAATCGAGAAAGAATTTCTTTTCACTTAAGAAAATCTCTTTTCAAAATCATTCATTAATTTTGAAATAAAAAACATCGCTAACACCTCATAGTCAAATCGTGAAGTATTTCATCAGGTGTTAATATACAAATAATTCTACCCAACCCATCTTGCTCATAAACTCGTTGAGCACAATACGAAAAATCAAGTAATCACAATCAATATCAACAACCAAGTATATTTGGTTTATACCACATCTCATGTTTTGGTAAATTTAATTACCATTCGTTCATTCAAATCTAATTAAATATTTATTAAAACTCTTCTTAGTTTTAATCACTGAAAATCATTATTTAATGACTATTCAACTTTTTGGAAAATTAATCTTGTCATTAACTAAGTTAAAAAACCAATGTCATTTAAAACACCGTTCACAATAAACCCAAAATCATCTTCCATTTAATATGAAACATTCACGGAGAACAAATCAATATATAATCGATATAAATTTCCGTATCAGACTAATAATACAATTGGAATAACGACAAAGCCTTTTAAATTTTATATATAGTAATCATCTTCCTTCACAGAAGCTCATTTCGATTATTAATAAATCGAATTCCACTCAATTCCAATTTAATGTATTAAATAGGAAAAAATTACTTTGGAAATTCCATTAAATCTTAATAAAAAGATTTATGAATTCCAAATCATATCTTTACTGTTAATTGGGTTAAAGAACCATTGTTATTTAAGTCATTACTCACGATAAACCCAAAATCCAATTCGATTCCAATTAAATTAACTAATTGGTAAACTTCTTTAAATCTTTATTAAAAGATTTATTCTTTTCTCAATTGGGTTTAAGAACAGTGTTATTGAAGACACCATTGGGGCAAACCCAAAATCCAATTTGATATTAAATACAATGCTCTAAATAAAAATCATATCAGCTTATATTTAGTATCAAATTCTGAAACCAACGGATTTTTACTGGGAATAACGATATCTGTATCTTCCAAATTCCTCAACGATATCCGTATAATCACAGAGTCCAATATCAAAATATTCCGAAGATTATTTCTATTCCAATCCATTTCAATTCATACACTGGAAAAATTAGATTAGATTAAAACCATTTCAATTCTTTTTAGTTCTTATCTCAAGTTGCAAAACAACTTATTCTGATAAAAATATCTTTTGTCTTTACAAACATGGAATATTTCATCCAAAATCTTTCCAAATCATTTATTATGATTTTACATAATTTAATCATATTTTTAATAATTTTATTAAGGCCCTTACAATTGGTTTCCAATGTCGGCCACCGAATAGCATCCATAGCGACCTTTTCCAAAACTAATTTAGACATATCTTAAAATCTAACCGTAAGATTTAAAATCTCTTATTATTATTCGAAAGATCTTTTCGATACGAACCTAATAGTTCCGGTTTTAGGAGAATCCGATGGTCGGATCTCTGTTACATCAATTTGAAGTTAATGGTTGAAATTCACGAATGGTCGCTACGCGACGCGTTCTATTCAAACCATTTAAATATATATATATATATAATATCGTCGATTTCTGTTTAAAACATATTTTATAAATCATTTATAAATCCATTTTAAAACGATTTCAACTTCATTTTCAACTTAATATGAAAATTGAATGTTCTATATAATTATAATATTAAAATGATAATATTTTCAAAATATCAGATTTTGAAATCCATTTCCTTTTCTTATTCATTAAAAATGAATAAAATCGATATAAAAATTCATGCGAGTTAAAATAGCGCTCATATACTTAACTGGCTTCATATTTTTTCATATTTTTGTATCCATCCAAAATCGGACATCAAAATCATATTTTGATTCTTCATTGAATATTATTTTAAAATGTTCGTTCATATTCTGAATCGGAATGCGACTCAATCAATTACCATATAATTTCAATTATATGGATTTCATACATCGCATGTATTCAACAATAATGATAAATAATAAATAAACATTCAAACATCATCCAGAGTGCATTCTACAACTGTATAAGCATTAAATAATTAAATAATGCTCAACACATCCTATCAACCAATCGTTGACATACAACTAAATATTGGGATTAGTGTATCTCAAGTATCATCCCAATACCTGTGTGGGGTTTTCAAACAACAACAGTCTATTTAAATAAATCATTGGTTAATAAATTTAACCAATTCTAATTCGGTTTGAATTATTTTTCTACTTAACCAATTTTCACTGTTTAAATTATAGATGGATACTTATAATTTAATTTCAACTGCCACAATAATATTAACATTATTTTTAATATGTTAAACATCACAATCACAACACAAATCCCCAGATCGTCCATATAAACAAATACTCAACAACCAAATGCCATTTACTACGCTACAAGTGTCCATCCGCGAAGTATGAAATGTGAGTGTCACTAATATCCATACATCGCTTCTATTTCAAATGATTTGTGAAGAGTTTGTGCGTTGAACTCCAAAAATAAATAACATACAACAAACAAAAATCAACAATGACAGTCTATATATATTTTCAGTTATAAAATAAATAACTGTACAAATATTTTAGCGAGAGAATTCTCACATTGGTTTCCACTCCGTCGGCCTTTAATGGATGATTTTTAATTTTTGAACTAAATTAAACAAGCATTTAATTTAGCCAAAAATTGAACTTGCTCCATTTCCATTTTGGTCAGTTCCATGTTGAAGAGTTCGTCGCCACGATCCGAACACAACTGAGTTTGCAATTTTCCGAGCTCGTATGAAAAGGATATGGCAATTTAAAGATTAGTTACATAGTTATTATAATTAATAATTAATTTCCTAATTACCCTCCACCTTCGTCGTATCCATTGTCTGGGTGATGAAACCCATCCTCACGAGCTAGGGCTCGATATTCCCCCTCCTCCCCCCCCCCGCGTCTGACCGGAGGACGATCTGAACGCACGAGGTTGAAGCGCACGGCGGCGCCTCCCCATGCATAGAAATCGAGGCAACTCGATGGCCTCAGCTCCCCCAGGCGACGGTTCGAACACGGCGGGTTTGAGGAAGAATTCACACAATATTGAACACGAAAACTGGTCATAGATGTACCATCATGAAGCCTTCAGAATTCTTAATCGTTTTCACGTTGGAGATTTGGATTAATTTTGATCGGATTAGGAGAATTTTTATGGAGAAAATGGGAGCATTCAATCCGTCGGTTTCAATTAGAGCGGCGGGCTTTAGAAAGTGATTAGGGTTAGGGAAAATGAATATATATATATTATAATTTAATTAGTTTTAAAACTCAGAATCCTCCCGAACTCCAAATCAAACCCAACAACTGTCGTCCCTAGCTGAATACCCCATTCCGGACACAATGGAATAAGTTTCGTAAGCCAATTCGACAGTTTTGATCAGTTTTTATCAAAATTAAAATATAAATTAATATAACGTTCGATATTGAATTCCAACATACATTTTAATTTACCGGGGCCACATACTAACTTCAAAAATTATAGAAAAATTAAATCTAGCTATGTTTTGACGATACGGTGCTAACAAAACTAATTTCGTCGAATTGGGAGACCGTTTGAAAAATGGCCTTTTGAAAAATGGCCTTTTAATTGGTCAATTAAATTCAAACTGAAATTTCAAACACGTTTAATTTTACTACGCTCACATATTAATTCAAAAATTATGAAATTTTAAACCTGACAATAATTTGACATTCCAGATCCAATAAAAGTGGTTTCGTTGAAAACGAAGGTCGTTTGCAAAATGGCTATTTTTAAGGGCTATATATTATTAAAATATATATAAATTTCATAGCGACTATTTTAAATTTTAAACCGGACATAACTTTCAATTTATAAAGTGAAATCTCAATTTCTTACATTCATTAGAAAATTACAGTTTAAAATATTCCAACGTTTCTTGTTTTACTGAAATCCGATTTATATTGAATCATATACATTCAATTGAAATTTAAAATCGAATTTTCAAACTACCGCGCCATTTCAAGCTCATTTTATAATTAAATATAAATTTATATGTTCTAACTTCGATTTAAATAAATTTTAAATCATTAATTCTCAAAATAAATCATTTTAAATATTCAAAACCCATTAAAATAGCTAAAATTAAAATTTTAAATTGGTTCAGAAATTCCGGGTTGTTACAATCTCCCCTACTTAAAATCTTTTCGTCCTCGAAAAGGAAGATATAATCGAATGATGTTTACTTAACCAACTCCACCTTCACTTGACTCAAGTTCTTCAACTTTTCAGTTTTTAAGAACTTTCTAATTTCTCAAAAATTTGGCTAACTCCCTAAATTTTCGAAAATTTTCGCCATAACCTCCTTTGTACGGGGAAGGTTTGAAAATTTTATTAGGCCGTATTAGGAACCCAATAAATAAATAAAAAGCATACACAATTTTTGTGACCTCTCTATGCCCAAGAGAGACGTGTAAAAAGTCGAAATCTCATACCTTGCCCCAGTGTTGGAAATAAAATAATCTATGTGCCTTAATTAAAAACAAGAGCGACGTGAATTTTTTTCTCATCTCCAGACCTGTATAGTGTTTTTATTAATTCCTACCCTGAGCACCTTTATATGTTTATTAAGTCCATAATCAGTCTTCTGTTCGCCCTGTAATTAAGTAATCGCGATACAAGTGTCTCGTCATTATGGAAATCTAAACCTCGTCATATAAGCGCCAAATGCTTATATGGAATATAATATGATATGCTGTCTTCATGTAGCATGTCGTGGGGTGTAGTTCCTAATTTATTTGTTGATATCCGATGGTGTATGTTTTTAATCTCACACAGAAAAACCATCACAACGCATCCAAAAACACTCACAATAGTTTATATAATAAATAGAATTGCGCAACCAACTCATTGAGGTACACCTGTTTGTCGAGCACGCAACTTATTTTTTTACTCAACAGTGAATCCATAACCTGGCCTATTCAACATATATGCATGTATATATATGCAATTCCAATCAATTTTCAATTCAGTTTAATAATAAATTCGATTTGGCTAAATTTTACCTTTCGTTCTTTTTCACATTGGTTTTATTGTTCCAATATTTTAATTAGTCAAACGAATAATCAAACATCACAACCTGCAATCAATTAGTTAGTTGACTTTCCATATATATATATATATACATATCTTCTATATATACTCAAAAATCATATTTTCAGTGCCAAATCACAACAACGAACTCTAACTAAGTTTTGGTTCTCACACCAGTCAATTGGAAATATATAGATATCCCACTTTCGAAACTCGAACATAAATGCTGATGATGCTATAGCAATCATCAGAATCATTCGTGGGCCACTAGAGTGTGATTCCATATCCATCTAGTATATTTGAGACTTGAAATATACGTTCAAGACGCGTATATGTAAAATCTCCTATACTCGCTCGTCCAAATTCAATTTAAAATAAAATACTCAAATATGTATAATAAGATATAATTTTCAAAACTAAATTCATTTTTATAAATAATACTCTTCTAACTCATTCTAGGGCATTACTAAGCCTATCTCTAATGAGTTATTCTTATAGGATATTACTAATCCTATCTCCGGTGAATTTGTTTCGTTTGGTTCTAATATGTCTTGTTCTCGAGCTTTGTAAAACAAAGCTCTAATACCAACTGTGATGACCCATACTTCCCCGATCCTCGAGGAGATGGAAGAGCCTGAATTGTATTGAGAACACGACTCATCGGAACAAGAACACGAGAACATTTCATTGCTATTACAACAATTTACATCAGAGTAAAAGAATATATCAGAGTTCAAATAATACATAGCAGCGGAAATTTAAAATGTATAAATACAATGCACAGCATAAATCATCAACTACCACAACTGAAAGAAATACACGGATACAAAGCTTTCCGAATATAGCTCCAGCCGTAATCCAAGATCTTGGGAAAAGAAATATATGCAAAACCAAACTACTAGCTGCCCATGTGGGAAATATGGGCACCCAGAGTTTAGGTAGAAACAATAAACTCCGAGTCATTCATGCGATGTGAGAACTAAAAACAGTTATAATTAACTTATAAAAATTAAGGCATATCAAGGGACCATCCCGTATGTCACGGAACGGGTTTACCCCCTTGAATACCAGTGCATAAACAACAACCAATAATAGACATATGGATCTACTATGTGTCAAACAACATGCAATTCAACAATCTACCCATTTATGCTTAATCCCAAATTTAGTTTTTTCGAAATTTAATCCACTTTACAGAAATGATTTCTTTGCACTTTATTCCTGAATTCTTATTTCAAACCATTTGAAATACTTATCAAGCTTTTATATTAAAGTAGATTTCACTTCGATGTCTCAAACCAAAATCATTTGGAAATATGAATTCCAAAATATCACAATGCATACAAACAAGTATGCAACCAAATATCAGGAGGTATTCATCCCTCAGACAAGGCGATCGGTTCACACCTTACCAAACTCGATATATATACATGCGTTTCCCACACATGGAGCAGGCTACATCATAAAAAGCCCATAAACTTTTAATCGTCCGGGTTACCCGAATCTTTAGCCACATACTAAATCATTTTTATATCCTGAAGTAGGGAAATCGTTTCACAACATAATAATCACATGTACTTTCAAAATATAGTACTTCACATCAGCAATTCACACATATGATCAGTCACTATTAATCACAGAACCTTTGAGCTTGTACGTCTCAAAGAATGGTGTTAAGCAAGAGAATAAATTCTCCGCCACCAACAGATATATCATCAATAACAACTAATCGGTTATATGTTGAACTACAATGTAAAACCATAATACATTTCCAAATCATTTCAGAAACATCAGGTTTAGCCCTCAAAATCCTTTCTGTTTTATAAAACATTTTTATAAAACATTCCCTATCCAAAATCGAGAAAACATTTCTTTTCACTTAAGATAATCTCTTTTCAAAATCATTCATTAATTTTGAAGTAAACAACATCGCTAACACCTCATAGTCAAATCGTGAAGTGTTTCACTAGGTGTTATCACACAAATAATTCCACCCAACCCATTGCTAAATATAAAATCATATCTTGCTCATAAACTGGTCGAGCACAATCCGAAAAATCAATCAATCACAATCAATATCAACAACCAAGTATATTTGGTTTATACCACATCTCATGTTTTGGTAAATTTAATTACCATTCGTTCATTCAAAACTAATTAAAGATTTATTAAAACTCTTCTTAGTTTTAATCACTGAAATTCATTACTTAATGATTATTCAACTTTTAGGAAAAATAATCCTGTCATTAACTGAGTTAAAGAACCAGTGTCATTTAAAACACCATTCACGATAAACCAAAAATCATCTATGAAAACCCGTGACTTCCCTGTTTGGGAAAGAGCGGATTGCGTTTAGGACAAGACAAAATAGAACGCAGACAGAAGAACATTTCATTGTATATTACAACAATGCATCAGATTACAAGAATATACAGAGTATAAACAAATAATACACAGAAAATATCAGAGATTACAATAAATTACATAGCAGCGGAAAAACAATACAAAACACAACTAGAAGAGATATATGGATACAGAGATTTCCGGATATCGTTCCAGCTGTAAATCAGGATCCTGTGAATATAAATCTGCAAAACCAAAACTACTAGCTGCCCGTGTCAAAATAAGGGCACCCAGAGTTTAGGTTAAAACAATAAACTCCAGGTCAGTCATGTGACTGGTGTGGGAACTAAAACAGTTATTAATCTTTATTTTAAAGTTAGGTAAATCAAGGGACCACGCCGTATAACACGGAACGGGTTTCCTCCCAAGAATATCAGTGCATAAAACAACGGCGCAATGCTAAATAAAGAACAATGAAGCTAATATAAGACCCAAGTCCCATCACACAATGCAACGCAAGCCGCAGGATAGGGTTTTTACCTTATAATAGCCAAGAATGCTTGATACGTTTAAAACAATTCTTTTGTTACTATAAGTGTATAGTGTCAAAACAATTTCAATCATAAGTATCAATCATAGGCGGCATGGGTACCATATATCATGTCGCCATACTAGGATCTACTATCAAAACAGCAAAGTCACGTATTTGGAAATTGGATTTCCATCTGCGAACCGAGGCAAAAGATAGTCCTCACCGATTCGAGACTCTCTAGCCCGAGCCTCAGGATCAGAGCTCGAGTGACCATTGGATCGTCAGGGCCGGTCCACCGAGGTGGATTAAAATGCCTGAACACTGCGTATCCCCACCCTTTGGGGCGTAAATGAGCCATATGACTCCATCGACTCCACACAGTTACCGATATCTGAGGCGCCTCGCAACAGCAACAACTGCATAAGTCAAACTCTTCAGGGCGTGTAAAACCACTGACGCCACTTCTAACTAGAAGGAAACGCATGCCCTCCCTGATGTCCTCTCCCATTTCTGGTTCACAACCGGGGTGTGAGGCTAGCGAATCAACGCTACACAAAGCTATGCCACACAGGCCGTGCTTTGATCATCAACCACAAGACTTTGCTTTTCAACAGAAGCCTTGATCATTTTCCACTTAGGCATGCCACGCAGGCAATTCACTCCATGCGATTGATATCCATCGATATATAACCCCTGAGCTCGTACGTCTCAGAGAAGGGCGTTAAGCAAGAGAATAAATTCTCCGCCGCCAAACAGATATATATTTAATAGAAATCAATCACACAGATTAAAATCCAATGTCAGACACACAAACCATTTACAAGTCTGTTCTGGGTCTAAATGAAACCGGAGGCACCTAGTACCCCGCATATCCATCGATCTCCAAGTACGTCAGGACGACCACTAACTGATTCCCTCCTCTTGGGTGTACGACCCAATCAAGATCATCAGTAATTATCCAAACGACGTGAAGACTTCCAGTCTTCAACCACCGTCTTCATCTTCGACACCACGTCGAATTAGTTATTCAGAATGGGATAAACCCGGTCTTTTTGAATAACTCGCGTATATAATAAACAAGTGTTACACAAACACAACATACGCCTCATTCCAATTCAGAATATTCCTTTATTCAAATATTCTTATACTTTGGGAAAGGTTCCCATTAATTTTATCAAAGATAAATTCTTTAAATTTATTCTTTAATCTTCCTTTGAATATCAATTCAAACTAGTCGGGATTAGCGAACCACACCGAAGTAATCATTTATTTTATTTCCCAATCCCCACCTATTCATCCCATGAAGTAAAACTGGTCATACTTCATATCTAACACCACAGTGTTATCGGTAAATTCAATTACCATTTCACGTTCAAATCTAATTAAAGATTTAACTATCGCCTGGAGCAAAACTGGTAATACACCATTCTCGATCTTTTCAATCTAATTAAAGATTCATTAAAACTCCATTTAGTTTTAATCTTTAACTGGGTTAAAGAATCAGTGTCATTTAAAACACTATTCACGACAAACCCAAATCACATTTGATATTAAATACAAGGCTCTGAATAGAAAATATATCGGCTTATATTCAATATCAAATTCTATGACCAACAAATATCGTATTGGAAATAACGATATAAATATATCTTTCAAATTTCCAAAACGATATCTGTGTAATAACGAAATCAACATCGAAATATTCCAAAGACAATTTCGATTCAAATCCATTCTAATTCAATTATTGGAAATTCTGGTTACTTTTAAAACCCTTTTCAAATTCAATTTATTTATTTAAAAATAAATAGAAGTATCATTCTAGTTCAAAACTAGTTCATTTTGACAAAAATCTATTTTCATCTTTTCTAATATGGAGTTTTTCATCCCAATTCTTCCCAAATCATTTTTTATGATTTTACACAAATTATTACTATTTTTAATAATTTTATCAAGGCCCGTACAGTCGATTTCCATCAACGGCCATCGAACTGCACTTACAACGACCTTTTCCAAATTTGATTTGGACATAATTCCAAATCCAACCGTTAGATTTCTAATTTCTAATATTCGTTAGAAAGCTCTTTTCGATACGAACCCAACGATTCTGGTTTTAGGAGAATCCGACGGTCGGATCTACCGCAATATCCATTCGAAGTCAATGGTCGAAATTCACGAACTACCGCGGTGCGGCGCGTTCTATTCAGGCAATTATATATATATATATATATATATATATATATATATATATATATATAATATATTATATATATTTCGTCGATTTCCTTTTAAAACGTATTTTATAAATCGTTTTAAATTCGTTTTCAAAACGGTTTCAACTTCATATTCAATTTCTAATCAAAATTGAATATTCCAATATAAATTCGTTTCAATTTCATTTCACATCGATTTCAATTCAATTTCAACTTAATTCGAATTTCAATTCTATTCGAATTTCAAATCATTTCAGTTTATTTCGAATTTCAAATCAATTCAATTTAATTCGAATTTCAATTCACTTCAATTTAATTCGAATTTCAATTCTATTCGAATTTCAAATCATTTCAGTTTATTTCGAATTTCAAATCAATTCAATTTAATTCGAATTTCAATTCACTTCAATTTAATTTGAATTTCAATTCTATTCGAATTTCAATTCACTTCAATATTCATTTCAATTTGAATAAAATCGATATAAATATCATTCACGTCAAAATGGCGCAAATCTAATCAACACGGCTTCATACATTCCTATTTTCAAATATTATATTTCAAATATTTCTTTTTCAAATATTTCTATTTCAAATATTTCTTTTTCAAATATTTCTATTTCAAATATTTCTTTTTCAAAACTGGAATGAGGCCCAATCAATTACCATATAATGTTAATTATATGGATTTTCTGCAACACATGTATAAAATAACAACGATAAACAATCAACCATTATTCAGAGTGCACCACACAACTGCATAAGCATTAAATATAAATAATTAACGCTTACACAGTCTTTCAATCCGTCGATTGACATACAACTAAACAATCGGGATTAGTGTACGTCAAATCTCATCCCAATACCCGTGCGGGGTTTCAAACAATCAAACACGGATTTTATTTGTGTAGTTGGGCGATGTGTAAAATTTATCGTCCCAATCAATATCAGTCAAATCAGTGTGTATAAACAAATCGTCTGATTTGTTTATATTTATTTCATTTTAAATACACGTTAAAAATTCTATTTTCAACTATAAAATATTTTTAACTATGTAAATATTTTATTTCATTTCACATCACATCACACAATCAACTACACATCAAAATCAAACAAACAAGCATACAAGCCGTCTATGGTCTGTGGACGACGGGTGTCGGGTGCTACTAAACACCGTCTGCATCCTAGTATATATTTCAGCTACTAAACACCGTCTGCATCCTAGTATATATTTCAACTAAAAAAATAAATAAAAGGTGAGGAGTTCTCACCAAAGCTATCCCAACTCCACGACACTTCAAATGTAGGAAATCTTTATTTCTGAGCCATTCGGATCTCATTTTGATTTTCGTCTGATCCTTCGCCATCTGTTTCACGCGGTTGATTATTAAAAATCACATTTTATAATTTCACTACATATAAAAAAATCGAATCTTTATTCTCGTTGTTCCATGATAAACATAAAATTCATATTTTTATATCGCCCTTCTCCTAATAAAGATTATATTTTTATTACCATACCTATATAAAAATCATATTTTTAATATGCCACTAGTATAAAAATTATATTTTTAACCTTTCTATATTATAAAAATTGTATTTTTATTCTCTTCATCATATAAAAATTATATTTTTATCGTCATACATATATAAAAATCATATTTTTATATGAATAAAAATCTCGCCTTTATATAATTAAAAATCCCATCTTTTCTAAATCAAAGATCTAATCTTCCAAATATAAAGAAGCAAATCCTTTTCAAACTAAAAATCTAACCTTTTTAAAGCTAAAAATCAAATCTTTATTTTATAAAACTTAAATATTTTCATTTATAAAAATCTTTCCTTTTCATGAATAAAAATACGATCTTTTCATTGTTAAAAATACGATCTTTTCATTGTTAAAAATCATCATTTTATTATTCCTATGATATAAAAATCATATTATTAACTTCATACTTCATATATAAAAATCACATCTTCTTGGAAATAAAAATCGCATCTTTATGTTTTATAAAAATCAAACCTTTATTCGATTAAAAACCTCGCATTTGTTTATATAAAAATATCGTCTTTGTTTATATAAAAATATCGTCTTTGTTTATATAAACATCAGTTTTATATAACCACATAAAAAAAATCAGTTTTTAATCAACATAAAAATTAGTTTTAAAACCATACAAAAATAAATAAATAAAAACTATGTATTGTATTTGAAAAAAAAAACTTACAGCTTAATGAGGGAGGAGGGGGAGCCGCTGTGCGCCGGAGGGAGGGTGGTCGGAGGTGAAAAGGGGATCGGCGGCAGGTTTTAAGGGGGACGTGCGTTCGACCAGAGGAAGGGGGGCGGTTTTCAAAAGGGAGGAGAGGAGAAGATCGCGACGAGAAGAAGAAGGGGGGTTTCGGTGGTGGTCGGCGGCGCTCCGCCGATGGGGCAGCGGCGGCGGGTATCGCGCTGGGCGCGATTCCCTTTTTTTTCCTTTTTTTAGATCTGTAAATAATGAAAGGGGATAGAGTGTTGAGGGTGTTTTATATATTTAATTAATTATTTATTTAATTTCCAAAAAGCAACTTTTATTTTCGACCTCGAAACGAGACCCACCGCCTGTCGTCCATAGCTAATTACCCCCATTCCGAACACAATGGGATATATATCGTAAGCTGATTCGATCGTTTCGATCAGTTTTCGTCAAAATCAACATATAACTCTATATATTGAATTTGAACGCGCATTTCAATTTACTGGGGTCGCATACTAACTCGAAAAATTCCAGAAAAATATTTTCTATCTTCGTGTTGACGATACGGTCCTAACAAAACTAATTTCGTCGAATTCTGAGATCGTTCGAAAAATGGCCATTTTCCAATCGATTAAAATCAACTGAAACTGGTCAAACGCATTTTCCTTTGCCACGCTCACATATTGAATCGAAAAATTATGAAATTTGGAACCTAGCAATAATTTGACGTCCCGGATCCAACAAAAGTGGTTTCGTCGAAATCTGAGGTCGTTTGCAAAATTTCCATTTTAAGGGCCAGAATTCCATAGCGACTATTTTGAATTTTCAACTGGACATATCTTTTGATTCCCGCTATGAAATTTAGATTCCTCGGATTCGTTGGAAAGACATTCACAAATAGATTCTAATATTTTTGGTTTCACTAAAATCCGGTTTATTTTGCACCCGGTACATTCATTTGAAGTTTGAAATCGAATTATCGAACTACCGCGCCATTTTCAATTCCTTTTATAATTATAAATAAATATATTTATATTCTATCGACGACATATATAAATATATACGTTCTAATTCTATTCGAAATAAATTTCTCGTCATTATTATTTTAAATAATTCATTTTAAATAATTAAAATTCGCTAAAATAGCCAAAATAAATTTTTTAAATTAGCTCGCATTTTCCGGGTTATTACAGTCTCCCCCACTTAAAACTTTTCTTCTCCGAAAAGGAACGAAGCCGAAAGTTGTTTAACAAATCAACTCAACTTCCATTATTTTCTTTACGGCTAAAGTTCTTCAACTTTTCAGTTTCTAAGAACTTTTCAAAATTTTCAAAAATTTGGCTAACACCCTCAATTTTCGAAAAATTTCTCCATAACCTCCCCTGCACCGGGGACTTGGGGATATTTCATATAGCCTCCCATGGCCTTCTTCAATCCAAAAGAAAAAGAAAAAGCCAAGCGGCTAGCCAATCGGCTCATAAAATCATCATCACCCAAACAAAACTGTAAATTATGGTAAACATGTACCTATTTGTCGGGCAAACAATTTTATTTTTCTGCTCTAGCCTCTTTGCTATGACCTGTTTAGTGTAAGTACATGTGTATGCAAGCAAATGCGACAAATTTTCAATACAATTCACTTTTTGGTACAATTTGACTAAATGGTTCAAATTTTAATTAATCAAACAATAATCAAACAACACAACCATCAATTAATTAGTTGATTAGCATTTCAAACACATAATTTTGTTACATAGCTAAAATCGCATTTCTGATGCCAAATCACAATAATAGCCCCTATCTAATTTTGGTTCTCACACCAGTCAATAGGAAATATATAAATATCACACCTTCGACACTCGAACACTAATTCTGATGATGAAGCTTCAATCATCAGAACCATCTCCGGGCGACTAGAGTGTGATTCTATATCTATCCAGTATATTAAAATCTCGAATACCCGTGGATCAGATGTGTATGCAAAATCTTTATATACTGGATTGTCCAAATCAATATAAATAAATAGTCAAATACGAATAATTAATTTAAATTTTCAAAACAAAAATTATTTTCATTTTAAAAATATAATCTTCACACTCGTTCTAGGATATTACTGATCCTATCTCTAACGAGTCATTCTAATTGGATATTACTAATCCAATATCTGATGAATTCTTTCGTATGGTTCTAATGTGTCTTGTTCTCTGAGCTTTGTAAACCAAAGCTCTGATACCAACTGTGAAAACCCGTGACTTCCCCGGTTAGGAAAGAGCGGATTACGTTTAGGACAAGACAAAATAGAACGCAGACAGAAGAACATTTCATTGTATATTACAACAATGCATCAGATTACAAGAATATACAGAGTATAAACAAATAATACACAGAAAATATCAGAGATTACAATAAATTACATAGCAGTGGAAAAACAATACAAAACACAACTAGAAGAGATATATGGATACAGAGCTTTCTGGATATCGTTCCAACTGTAAATCAGGATCCTGTGAATACAAAACTGCAAAACCAAAACTACTAGCTGCCCATGTCAAAATAAGGGCACCCAGAGTTTAGATTAAAAAAAAAATTCCAGGTCAGTCATGTAACTGGTGTGAGAACTAAAACAGTTATTAATCTTTATTTTAAAGTTAGGTAAATCAAGGGACCTCGCCGTATAACACGGAACGGGTTTCCTCCTAAGAATACCAGTGCATAAAACAACAACGCAATGCTAAATAAAGAACAATGAAGCTATTATAAGATCCAGGTCCCATCACACAATGCAACGCAAGCCGGAGGATAGGGTTTTTACCTTATAATAGCCAAGAATGCTTAATACGTTTAAAACAAATCTTTTATTACTGTAAGTGTATAGTGTCAAAACAATTTCAATCATAAGTATCAATCATAGGCGGCATGGGTACCATATATCATGTCGCCATATGTAACACCCCACGTCCATTATTGTCACTCACAAAGAGAATGCATTAACTTCCATGGAGGTTTTAAGTGAATATAGAACAGAAAAATTACAACTAGACAGATAATAAGTAGTACTTGGAATTCTAAAACTTTATTTCATTGCAGCGGAAATTAAACATGTTTGTTACATCATAAAACCATAAATCAGAGTCAAGTACAATATCCATCTTGATAAAACAAAATACATAATCCCATTACATAAATAGCCACTAAAGAAGATAACAAGCTGGACTTTACTTCAGCGGTCCAAGCTTTCCAAAAGAGAGAATAAGCAATTCAATCAGACTCCACTAGAGCTGGGTCCACCCTGGGGACCTGGAGGGGGAAAAAGATAGAAATAGAGGGGGTCAGACATAAAGTCTGGCGATAATGATAATTCTAACAATACTATTATCAAAATAACTAGACTAAGGCATAAGCTGGAAAACAAGGAAATGTCTATGAACTTTTGGGTATGGAAGAGCAGATAAAGATAACGTTAAAGGCACACCTAATACTAACGAATAATTACTACACTGCACCACAACAGTCACCCTAAAGGTTGATCCCACTTGCTTCACTTAGAAATTTTATAAATAACTTCGTGTACCCCTAGCTGACTACATAGGTGTCGCCTGCCCCTATCTCCGCTAGGTGTACCCCACTACCCACTTTCGATCGGCTCCCTACTCGTAGATACCCGTGCTGGTCCCACAGTGGGGTGTATCACTCCCCTAAAGTGGCAACCCGATACAGCCTAAGGATGAACGGCTTATACCTACATGATGCAACAACGTCTTACCAACCAGCCCGGGTCCACACACGCATATGAAACCCGTTGGACTTGCGTTGACACCGCTAACCCGTTTGGCCTCTTATAGTCAAACCCAGTATGCGTGTCCCGTCCTCGACTTGGGTCGAGCCCACAAAGATACATTTGGGTTACTGGTTGAAATGGTCCCCCAATTACTTACCACAAGCTATCCACCTAAGGTTGTCCCCACTAGTATATCCCACTTAACCCTCTTCTTAGTCATGTTCATTTACATGTGTGTTAGGTTAAGTCTTACTAATCGTATTTCAAATGCCACTAAAGGCACCCACAAGATTCCTCATGCCACCCAAGGCACCTACTTAACCCCCATGTCCCACTTCACATGTTTATCTGGTTAACTATTTCTTAATTCATTCAGGCCATAACCTCATAAAGACCTCTCACATTAGACTGGCATTTATGGAAGCTGGATTCGCCGGGCGGGTCCGGGCAGTCTTACACCATAAAAGAGTCTAACCTCGTGTCTTTACAACTGTTATGTTTTAATTTGGGCCTAGGACCTCTCACATTGGGCTGACATTTGTGACTACTGGATTCGCCGGGCGGGTCCGGGCAGTTTTACGTCACAAACGAGTCCAACCTCGTGTCCTAAGCATTGATTAACTCTTATAATCTTTTACCCCAGTTTTAAATATATCCCTATTCAAATCATTAATTAATTCCAATTTTAATGATGTCCATAATCGACTCAATTATGGCCATCCACTTACGGTATGCAAAATCATATCAATTGCACTCCAATTTCTTAATATTAAATCCTTAATATAACCCCTACCACACGTTATACGTTCGCTTATTCAACGCAAAATATACGTTAGACTCTAATAGTCTAACTCATAGAACAAAGATAAATTATAATAACATATAGACAAATAAAATAGATCTAATCATAATAGGGGTGAAACTTGCATAAAACTACACATGTCATGGATCTAAAGATGTCAACTTGGTTGGTTAAATGTCACAACTTACATAATATGATCATAACCCAAGTTCATGTATAAACTTGCATATGTGGTTTATGCAACATAATGATGGTGTGAACTAGCATCTAACACATAGAACTCACACAAGTCATAGCATAATTCTAGATCTAAATAGATGTCATAATTCTAGATCTAATTAGATGTTATACAATATGTGAGATTATACATACTAATAAATCTAAACTTGCATAGGTACATGTGATTTATCATGTGAATCATCATAGCCCAAATATATATAATCAACATCATGATTCATAAGCTAACTACAACATAATAACATCATGGCTTTGTAACATCGCAACTTAGCATAGAAACTTGCAACATATATAATATCATCATAGCATGATTTACAACATATAGGATATCATCATCACATAACATAGGATTTACAACATACATGATAACATAAGGTTTACAACAACATATATGACAATTCACATCATTTTCTTATGATCCATATCACATCTTAATTTAACTAGTTTGCTAATAATCTTATTAAGATCATCATACTCACAATTAGAAAAGAAAGAGAGTCTTGATTTGCTTTAGAGTTGAGTAGAATTAGAGTTTTGATTAGCTTTCTTCCTTCTTAGTTGGCGGCGGCTACACTGAGTTCCATGGCGATGGCTATTTTTTATGTGATTTTAGAATGAGAGACTACCCATGTATATATAGAATTTAGGATTAGTTTAGACCGTCCGATCAACTCAGAATGAACCTGAACCGTTAAATTAGCCAACTCAGCCCTAAAGACACATCAGCAGCTAAAGATTGGGCTCGGCCCAAACCTGGCCGACTTGACCAGGTCGACACCCAGGTCGACACTACAGTCGACCTGGGGGGGGGGGGGGGGAGGTCGACTCCCCAGTCGACCTGCCTGGGCGGGAATTTTCCCGCCCAGCCCGCTTCTGCACTTCCAGTTTGAATTTTTAAATTTTCCTGCGAGCTGTTTTGAATTTTCTGAAACTTCCGATGGCCATATCTCCTTCATACGAAGTCCAAATTACGCAAACTCTGACTCTATTTCAACCAGAATTCCGAGACTAACACAATGGCGCAACCCATTTCCCACAATTCTCACGTTTGAGATTAGTTATTCTTTAATTTGTGAATATTTATATTAACGGAATTACGGGGTGTTACACCATACTAGGCTCTATAATCAAAACTGCAAAGTCACGCATTTGGAAATTGGATTTCCATCGGCGAACCGAGCCAAAAGATAGACCTCACCGATTCGAGACTCTCTAGCCCGAGCCTCAGGATCAGAGCTCGAGTGACCCTTGGATCGTCAGGGCCGGTCCACCAATGTGGATTAAAATGCCTGAACACTGCGTTTCCCCGCCCTTCGGGGCGTAAATGTGCCATATGACTCCATCGGCTCCACACAGTTACCGATATATCTGAGGCGCCTCGCAACAGCAACAACCACATAAGTCTAACTCTTCAGGGCGTGTAAAACCACTGACGCCACTTCTAACTAGAAGGAAACGCATGCCCTCCTTGATGTCCTCTCCCGTTTCTGGTTCACAACCGGGGTGTGAGGCTCGCGAATCAACGCTACACAAAGCTATGCCACACAGGCCGTGCTTTGATCATCAACCACAAGACTTTGCTTTTCAACAGAAGCCTTGATCATTTTCCACTTAGGCATGCCACACAGGCAATTCACTCCATGCGATTGATATCCATCGATATATAACCCCTAAGCTCGTACATCTCAGAGAAGGGCGTTAAGCAAGAGAATAAATTCTCCGCCGCCAAACAGATATATATTTAATAGAAATCAATCACACATACTAAAATCCAATGTCAGACACACGGTCCATTTACAAGTCCGTTCTGGGTCTGAACGAAACCGGAGGCACCTAGTACCCTGCATATCCATCGATCTCCAAGTACGTCTAGACGACCACTAACTGATTCACTCCTCTTGGGTGTACGGCCCAATCAAGATCATCAGTAATTATCCAAACGACGTGAAGACTTCCGGTCTTCAACCACTGTCTTCATCTTCGACACCACGTCAAATTAGTTATTCGGAATGGGATAAACCCGGTCTTTTTGAATAACTCGCGTATATAATAAACAAGTGTTACACAAACACAACATACGCCTCATTCCAATTCAGAATATTCCTTTATTCAAATATTCTTATACTTTGGGAAAGGTTCCCATTAATTTTATCAAAGATAAATTCTTTAAATTTATTCTTTAATCTTCCTTTGAATATCAATTCAAACTAGTCGGGATTAGCGAACCACACCGAAGTAATCATTTATTTTATTTCCCAATCCCCATCTATTCATCCCATGAAGTAAAACTGGTCATACTTCATATCTAACACCACAGTGTTATCGGTAAATTCAATTACCATTTCACGTTCAAATCTAATTAAAGATTTAACTATCGCCTGGAGCAAAACTGGTGACACTCCATTCTCGATCTTTTCAATCCAATTAAAGATTCATTAAAACTCCACTTAGTTTTAATCTTTAACTGGGTTAAAGAATCAGTGTCATTTAAAACACTGTTCACGACAAACCCAAATCACATTTGATATTAAATACAAGGCTCTGAATAGAAAATATATCGGCTTATATTCAATATCAAATTCTACGACCAACAAATATCGTATTGGAAATAAACATATAAATATATCTTTCAAATTTCCATAACGATATCTGTATAATCACGAAATCCAACATCGAAATATTTCAAAGACAATTTCGATTCAAATCCATTCCAATTCAATTATTGGAAATTCTGGTTACTTTTAAAACCCTTTTCAAATTCAATTTATTTATTTAAGAAAAATAGAAGTATCATTCTTGTTCAAAACTAGTTCATTTTGATAAAAATCTATTTTCATCTTTTCTAATATGGATTTTTTCATCCCAATTCTTCCCAAATCTTTTCTTATGATTTTACACAAATTATTACTATTTTTAATAATTTTATCAAGGCCCGTACAGTCGATTTCCATCAACGGCCATCGAACTGCACTTACAGCGACCTTTTCCAAATTTGATTTGGACATAATTACAAATCCAACCGTTAGATTTCTAATATTCGTTAGAAAGCTCTTTTCGATACAAACCCAACGATTCCGGTTTTAGGAGAATCCGACGGTCGGATCTCGCGCAATATCCATTCGAAGTCAATGGTCGAAATTCACGAACTACCGCGGCGCGGCGCGTTCTATTCAGGCCATTATATATATATATATATAATGTATATATTATATATATTTCGTCGATTTCCTTTTAAAACGTATTTTATAAATCGTTTTAAATTCGTTCTCAAAACGGTTTCAACTTCATATTCAATTTCTAATCAAAATTGAATATTCTAATATAAATTCGTTTCAATTTCATTTCGCAACGATTTTAATTCAATTTCAATTTAATTTGAATTTCAAATCATTTTAGTTTATTTTGAATTTCAAATCAATTCAATTTAATTCGAATTTCAATTCACTTCAATTTAATTCGAATTTCAATTCTATTCGAATTTCAAATCATTTCAGTTTATTTCGAATTTCAAATCAATTCAATTTAATTCCAATTTCAATGCACTTCAATTTTATTCGAATTTCAATTCACTTCAATATTCATTTTTATTTGAATAAAATCGATATAATATCGTTCACGTCAAAACGGCGCAAATCTAATCAACACGGCTTCACACATTCCTATTTTAAAATATTCTATTTCAAATATTTCTATTTCAAATATTTCTTTTTCAAATATTTCTATTTCAAATATTTCTTTTTCAAAACTGGAATGAGGCCCGATCAATTAGCATATAATGTTAATTATATGGATTCTCTACAAAACATGTATAAAATAACAACGATAAATAATCAACCATTATCCAGAGTGCACCACACAACTGCATAAGCATTAAATATAAATAATTAACGCTTACACAGTCTGTCAATCCATCGATTGACATACAACTAAACAATCGGGATTAGTGTACGTCAAATCTCATCCCAATACCCGTGTGGGGTTTCAAACAATCAAACACAGATTTTATTTGTGCAGTTGGGCGATGTGTAAAATTTATCGTCCCAATCAATATCAGTCAAATCAGTGTGTATAAACAAATCATCCGATTTGTTTATATTTATTTCATTTTAAATACACGTTAAAAATTCTATTTTCAACTATAAAATATTTTTAACTATATAAATATTTTATTTCATTTCACATCACATCACACAATCAACTACACATCAAAATCAAACAAACAAGCATACAAGCCGTCCATGGTTTGTGGACGACGGGTGTCGGGTGCTACTAAACACCGTTTGCATCCTAGTATATATTTCAACTAAAAAAATAAATAAAAGGTGAGGAGTTCTCACCAAAGCTATCCCAACTCCACGACACTTCAAATGTAGGAAATCTTTATTTCTGAGCCGTTCGGATCTCATTTTGATTTCCGTCTGATCCTTCGCCATCTGTTTCACGCAGTTGATTATTAAAAATCACATTTTTATACTTTCACTACATATATAAAAATCGAATCTTTATTCTCGTTGTTCCATGATAAACATAAAATTCGTATTTTTATATCGCCCTTCTCCTATTAAAGATTATATTTTTATTACCATACCTATATAAAAATCATATTTTTAATATGCCATTAGTATAAAAATTATATTTTTAACCTTTCTATATTATAAAAATTATATTATTATTCTCTTCATCATATAAGATAATATTTTTATCGTCATACATGTATAAAAATCATATTTTTATATGAATAAAAATCTCGTCTTTATATATTTTAAAATCCCATCTTTTCTAAATCAAAGATATAATATTCCAAATATAAAGAAGCAAATCCTTTTCAAATTAAAAATCTAACCTTTTTAAAGCTAAAAATCAAATCTTTATTTTATAAAACTCAAATCTTTTCATTTATAAAAATCCTACCTTTTCATGAATAAAAATACGATCTTTTCATTGTTAAAAATACAATCTTTTCATTGTTAAAAATCATCATTTTCTTATTCCTATGATATAAAAATCATATTATTAACTTCATACTTCATATATAAAAATCACATCTTCTTGGAAATAAAAATCGCATTTTTATGTTTTATAAAAATCAAACCTTTATTCGATTAAAAACCTCGCCTTTGTTTATATAAAAATATCATCTTTGTTTATATAAAAATATCGTCTTTGTTTATATAAAAATCAGTTTTATATAACCACATAAAAAATCAGTTTTTAATCAACATAAAAATCAGTGTTTAAACCACATAAAAATAAATAAATAAAAACTATGTATTGTATTTGAAAAAAACAATTACAGCTTAATAAGGGAGGAGGGGGAGCCGTTGTGCGCCGGAGGGAGGGTGGTCGGAGGTGAAAAGGGGTCGGCGGCAGGTTTTAAGGGGGAGGTGCGTTCGACAAGAGGAGGGGGGTGGTTTTCAGAAGGGAGGAAAGGAGAAGATCGGGATGAGAAGAATAAGAGGGGGGTTTCGGTGGTGGTCGGCGGCGCTCCGCCGATGGGGCAGCGGCGACGGGTATCGCGCTGGGCGCGATTCCCCTTTTTTCGATCTGTAAATAATGAAAGGAGAGAGAGTGTTGAGGGTGTTTTATATATTTAATTAATTAATTATTTAATTTCCAAAAAGCAACTTTTATTTTTGACCTCGAAACGAGACCCACTGCCTATCATCCATTGCTAATTACCCTCATTCCGAACACAATGGGATATATATCGTAAGCTGATTCGATCGTTCCGATCAGTTTTCGTCAAAATCAACATATAACTCTATATATTGAATTTGAACGCGCATTTCAATTTACTGGGGTCACATACTAAATCAAAAAATTCCAGAAAAATATTTTATATCTTCGTATTGACGATACGGTCCTAACAAAACTAATTTCGTCAAATTCCGAGACCGTTCAAAAAATGGCCATTTTCCAGTCGATTAAAATCAACTAAAACTGGTCAAACTTGTTTTCCTTTGCCACGCTCACATATTGAATCGAAAAATTATGAAATTTGGAACCAAGCAATAATTTGGCATCCCGGATCCAACAAAAGTGGTTTCGTCGAAATCCGAGGTCATTTGCAAAATTTCCATTTTTAAGGGCCAGAATTCCATAGCGACTATTCTGAATTTTCAACTAGACATATCTTTGGATTCCCGCTATGAAATTTTGATTCCTCGGATTCTTTGGAAAGACATTCACAAATAGATTCTAATATTTTTTGTTTCACTAAAATCCGGTTTATTTTGCACCCAGTACATTCAATTGAAGTTTGAAATCGAATTATCGAACTACCACGCCATTTTCAATTCCTTTTATAATTATAAATAAATATATTTATATTCTATCGACGACGTATATAAATATATACGTTCTAATTCTATTCAAAATAAATTTCTCGTCGTTATTATTTAAAATAATTCTAAATAATTAAAATTCGCTAAAATAGCCAAAATAAAAATTTTAATTTGGCTAGCATTTTCCGGGTTATTACATCATCTTCCAATTAATATGGAACTTTCACAGAAAAAAAATCAATATATAATGGATATAAATTTCTATATCGGACTAATAATATAATTGGAATAACGACAAAGCCTTTTAAATTTCATATATAGTAACAGTCTTCCTTCATAGAAGCTCATCTTGATTATTAATAAATCGAATTCCACTCAATTCCAAATTAATGTATTAAATTGGAAAACTTTACATTGGAAATTCCATTAAATCTTAATAAAAAGATTTATAAATTCCAAATCATATCTTCACTGTCAATTGGGTTAAAGAACTAATGTTATTTAAAA
This sequence comes from Allium sativum, assembly GCA_030737875.1. Taxonomy (NCBI): domain Eukaryota; kingdom Viridiplantae; phylum Streptophyta; class Magnoliopsida; order Asparagales; family Amaryllidaceae; genus Allium; species Allium sativum. The sequence continues at coordinate 1,049,025,852 of CM060922.1, forward strand.
CATCACACACGATAAACCCAAAATCCAATTCGATTCCAATTAAATTAATTAATTGGTAAACTTCTCTAAATCTTAATTAAAAGATTTATTCTTTTCTTAACTAGGTTTAAGAGCAATGTTATTGAAGACACCATTCGCGACAAACCCAAAATCCAATTTGATATTAAATACAAGGCTCTAAGTAGAAATTATATCGACTTATATTCAATTTCAGTTCTGAAACCAACGGATATCTTATTGGGAATAACAATATCTGTATCTTCCAAATTCCTCAATGATATCTGTATAGTCATAGAATCCAATATCGAAATATTCCGAATATTATTTCCATTCCAATCCATTTCAATTCACATGTGGAAAATTTAGATTAGATTAAAACCATTTCAATTCTTTTCAGTTCTTATCTCAAGTAGCAAAACAACTTATTCCAATAAAAATATCTTTTATCTTTACAAATGTGGAATATTTCATCCAAAATCTTTCCAAAACATTTATTATGATTTTACATAATTTAATCATATTTTTAATAATTTTATTAAGGCTCTTACAGTTGGTTTCCAATATCGGCCACCGACCTACATCCATAGCGACCTTTTCTAAACCTGAATTAGACATATCTTAAAATCTAACCGTTAGATTTAAAATCTCTTATTATCATTCAAAATATCTTTTCGATACGAAGCCAACAGTTCCAGTTTTAGGAGAATCCGATGGTCGGATCTCCGTTACATCAATTTGAAGTTAATGGTTGAAATTCACGAACGGTCGTTACACGGCGCGTTCTATTCAACCCATTTATATATATATATATATATAATGTATATCATCAATTTCTATTTAAAACGTATTTTATAAATCGTTTATAAATCCATTTAAAACAATTTCAACTTCATTTTCAATTTTAAATCAAAATTGAATGTTCTATATCGTTATAATCTTAAAAGATTATATTTTCAAAATATCAGATTTTGAAATCCATTTCCTTTTCGTATTCATTATAAAACGAATAAAATCGAAATAAAAATTCGTGCGAATTAAAATAGCGTTCATATACTTAACTCGACTTCATATTTTTCAATATTTTCGTGTCCATTCGAAATCGGACATCAATATCATATTTTGATTCTTCATTGAATATTATTTTAAAATATTCATTCATATTCTGAATCGGAATGCGACTCAATCAATTACCATACAATTTCAGTTATACGGATTTTATATATCGCGTGTATTCAACAATAATGATAAATAATCATTAAACATTCAAACATCATCCAGAGTGCATTCTACAAATGTATAAACATTAAATAATTAAAAACTCTCAACACAGCCTGTCAACCAATCGGTTGACATACAACTAAATATTGGGATTAGTGTATGTCAAATATCATCCCAATACCCGTGTGGGGTTTTCAAACAACAACAGTTTATTTAAATAAATCATTGGTTAATAAATTTAACCAATTCTAATTCGGTTTGAATTATTTTTCTACTTAACCCATTTTCACTTTTTAAATTATAAATGGATACTTATAATTTAATTTCAACTACTACAATAAAATTAACATTATTTTTAATATGTTAAACATCACAATCATAACACAAATCCCCAGATCATCCATATAAATAAATACTCGACAACCAAATGCCATTTACGGCGCCACAAGTGTCCATCCGCGGAGTATGAAATGCGAGTGTCGCTAATATCCATACACCGCTTCTATTCCAAATGATTTGTGAAGAGTTCATGTGTTGAAATCCAAAAATAAATAACATACAACAAATAAAAATCAATAATGACAGTCTATATATATTTTGAGTTATAAAATAAACAACTGTACAAATATTTTAGTGAGAGAATTCTCACTTTGGTTTCCACTCCGTCAGTCTTTAATGGCTGATTTTTAATTTTTGAACTAAATTAAACGAGCGTTTAGTTTAGCCAAAAATCCAACTTACTCCATTTTCGTTTTGGTCAGTTCCATGTTGTAAAGTTCGTCTCCACGATCCCAATGCAACTAAGTTTGCAATTTTCCGAGCTCGTATGAAAAAGATATGGTCATTTAAAGATTAATTACATAATTATTATAATTAATTTCCTAATTACCCTCCACCTTCGTCGTATCCATTGTCTAGGTGATGAAACCCATCCTCACGAGCTAGGGCTCGATATTGCCGCCCCCACGTCTGACCGGAGGACGATTTGAATGCACGAGGTTGAAGGGCACAGCAGTGACTCCCCATGCGCAGAAATCGAGGCAGCTCAGTGGCCTCAGCTTCCCTAGGCGGAGGTTCGAACACGGCGGGTTTGAGGAAGAAATTCACCCAATATTGAACAAGAAAACTGATCATAGTTGTACCATCATGAATCCCTCAGAATTCTTAATCGTTTTCGCATTTGAAATTTGGATTAATTTGGGTTAATTTTGATCGAACTGGGAGAATTTTGATGGAGAAAATGGGAGCATTCAATCCGTCGTTTCAATTTGAGCGGCGGGTTTCAGAAACTGATTAGGGTTAGGGCAAATGAATATATATATATTAATTATAGTTTAATTAGTTTTAAAACTCAAAATCGTCCCGAACTCCAAATCAAATCCAACGACTGTCATCCCTAGCCGAATACCCCATTTCGGACACAATGGAATATGTTTTGTAAGCCAATTCGACTATTTTAACTAGTTTTTATCAAAATTAAAATATAAATTAATATAACGTTCGATATTGAATTCCAACATACATTTTAATTTACTGGGGCCACATACTGACTCCAAAAATTACAAAAAATTAAATCTAGCTATGTTTTGACGATACGGTCCAAATAAAACTAATTTCACCTAATTTGGAGACCGTTTGAAAAATGGCCTTTTAATTGGTCAATTAAATTCAAACTGAAATTTCAAACACATTCAAATTAACTGCACTCACATATTATTTCCAAAAATTATGAAATTTTAAACTTGATAAGAATTTGACATTCCAAATCCAACAAAAGTGGTTTCGTCGAAAATGGAGGTCGTTTGCAAAATGACAATTTTTATGGGCTATGTATTATTAAAAAATATATATATATTTCATAGCGACTATTTTAAATTTTAAACTGGACATAACTTTCAATTTATAAAGTGAAATCTCAATTTCTTACATTCATTAGAAAATTACAGTTTAAAATATTCCAACGTTTCTTGTTTTCTTGAATTCCGATTTATATTGAATCGTATACATTCAATCTGAAATTTAAAATTGATTTTTCAAAGTACCGTTCCATTTCAAGCTTGTTTTTATAATTAATATAAATTTATACGTTCTAACTTCGATTTAAATAAATTTTAAATCATTAATTCTCAAATTAAATCATTTTAAATATTCAAAACCCATTAAAAATAGCTAAAATTAAAATTTTAATTTGGTTCAGAAATTCCGGGTTGTTACTGATGACCTTTTGGAAAACATATTGGATAAAATGATTCCATCAGCGTATGCACACACACACGGATTCAAATATTTGTCCCACAAAAATGCCCTTTACATAAAACACTGAACCATATTCATATGAATAATTTATCTAGATTTCTAATTGGAATTGTATGTTAAACATTACATGTATACTGCTTTTTAAGGTATCTTGAGGCCAAGTCCACCAAAATTTAGAATTCTTTCCATGAAATTAATGTCAAAGGTATTTTCAGGCACTAGACCACCCAAGAACCTTTAAAAATAAGGGGGAAACAATAGTCAAAAAAAGAATAGAATTACAACTGAATTTGTTTTTGACCAAACGTACCCAATATATTGAATATTCTGTAATTACATTGAATAATAGTAAACCCCGGGCAAATGCAAGGTGTTGGATTGAAGTCACGGCTCATTGAACCAGGAAAAAAAGTGATAAGCATCAAGAGCACAACTTCATCAAGAAATGATCAAGTTGACTCAGTTTGAAATAAAGTACTAGCAAATTACCTTAAGTCATCATGTTATTTTAGACTATCGATGCATTAAGTTAACCACGTTATTCATTTTTCAACTCTATCCAAATAAAACTAGGTTTTTTAGTAACACCAGTTTTGCTCATTTTTTCTGTCAAAATTAAATGGATGCTTCTTCTCATTTTCCAACTGATGCATTTATATTAGATAATATGACATGCACTTCTGTTTTTTTGGTTCTATTTCAAGTAGACATTCAGCTGCTATTTTTTTTAGTTTCATATTGTTGTAGGTGTTACATGCAGCAAGTACAATCCACCAGATATGAGAATTTAGCTATGACATGTTATTAATCGGCTTTTGTACCTCTTCTAGATTTCTACAACGAAACCAGCATGGCTACAGGATGAAAGAACAATTGTGAAGGAACACTTAGCACAGTCAAAGCACAACATCAAACATGTCAAATACGCATGTATACTCTCGGCTGAGAAAGCAAACTATTGATAGAGATATGTCATTATCAATACACTTAGCACAGGCAAAGCATAACATCAATGCCTCAAATACAAACTAGTTTATATAAACCATGGAATTATAAGCAAGAAGTAATAGTAGTGTCAGCATGGTGCCAAAAAATCAATAAGATAGTTTTGTGGGGAACAACCTATATCTGCTAAAGTAAAGAAGTTCATTTAATTCAGGGAATTGTTCTGTAAACTAAAAAAGAGCATAAATATATAAACATAAGAAAAGATGATTATGAAAGTACTAGCAAGTCAAGAAAATAAACCGTGGGCTTCTCCGCCTGCGTTGCGGTTATCATGAAAGTATTCAGTATCTAGCAAGTCAAGACAACACATCCTCGGTGCATTTTTCAGTGAGATACATAGGATGAAATAGGTAGATTACCTCAAGAAAGGACTTATTACTATCTTCTTTACCTTTGACATTCTTTGTCCCGATGGCACATTTGTACGTGATTTGATGTCAGGTTTCATATTAACCTAAACACTTAATTTTTCGAGTGTGAAAGACTTACAAAGTTAGAAGTTAAACAATGTTAAACAGTTAAATATGTACTACTGCAATAGTGATACCATTGATTTATGAATCTATTGAAAGAACAAGAAATTTTTTGCATTAATAAACATGATATTTACTATCATAATTTGATATTTCTTTTTCACGCTATTACTTAGGGTTTTTTCCCTATAATATCTTTTTCCACTGATTTACTGCAAATCATACATCACTTGCCTACTCAACAACAAGTGGAGAAATCAACAAAGCAGCTAATAGGGGTATGCTTAGTTTCGAGAGTGTGGCATATCTGGAATGAAAGAAATAACCCTATTTTTTCCTAAAAATTGATGTCGTGGTTAACTCGAATTGAGCTAATTAAACAGGATATTTCGAGCATACAGAGTAATGGGAAGAATTGCCTGAATGCTAACCCGACTTGCAATAATTGAGGTTCCTTGCTACCGCTTCTTCTCTCGAAGGGGCTATCTCTTCAATAGTTGTGCATTGAAAATAGGGGGAAGAACGACTCAGATTTATGACATTACTGGAAGGGAGTTTCGATTCTATGTATGGATCTGGCCAAGCTTGTGTATTTGCATGGGTTTTCTGCACAACTGAAGTCAGCGTGACAAATATGGGCATCGTAAAGATGGGCATCGGTACCGATTTGTAAGACAAGAGATGATGCTTTTGACAAACTCTCGAACTGAGGGAAGGAATTAAATTGAGGTTATGGTCCAAGAGTGGATCGATGTGAATTTTGGTTTAATTTTTTGTCAATATTAAAAGGGGAAAGAACAATTAGATGATAGAGAAGAAGAACAAGGATTGACCAGATTATTTTTACTTTATTTCGTGAAGGGGGAAAGATTGCGCGAAAATTTTACACAGAAGGTGGCTGTCATTGATTGGGTGATGGGTGTAATGTTTAGATAAGAAGCAGGAATTGATTTGAATCATTGGATTAATCATGCATCTATGGTTGAGGTTTTGTTTATGCTGATAATGCAGATCGCTGACCTGGATTGTATATATGTAAAGCTATGATTCTAACTGGTGTTGCTCGTCAAAGCAATAGAATTCCTACTGCAACAGTACATCCATGTCTAGTGCAATAACATATGAATATTGTTGCAGAAGATCAAAGAAAGCATAGCTTTCGCCACACTTTTCATGCAACGCACACACATTAGTGTCGAATATGCCCACTTTTGTAGTAGTGAAGTTTCCTTCAATGAAGAGTTCAGCCCTTTAACAAATCTCAAGGCTTTGTTCATGGGGGTGTCTATCAATCCTCTTCCAAACTTACATAATTTGGTAAATTTGGATATATACTCTTGCAGTCTCAAGCTTCCCTGCATGAGGTGGATGAATTTCTCTAGTTGGATAGTCGTTTCTGCCGTTGGCAGAAACTTCACTTCAAAACGGGTTTTGAATTCCGCCCATCTAAATATTCGGTCCTCGTTCTCCATAGATATTAAGTTCCACAATTCAAGGGACTCATATTTCAAGTGCCAAGCCGTTATTCTCCTCTTTACTTCATCAGACCAGCCAGTAGCTTCGAAAATTCTTTCACAATCCATTAGCCAAGACCGGGTATTGGTAAAACTTTCCTTCATAGTGAATGATTTCCCTCCACGATTCGCAAAGGTCTTGCAGTAGCGAGAAAAGTCAAAAGCTACCTCAACGGCAGGAGCTGAAGGTGCCGCTGGGGAAGGATTGGCAACATGGACATGTTCAACAATACAGAGATATTGTTGAAACCATTCTGGAAAGTATCTGGGTCTTGCCTGGCTACCCTGCTTAGTTGGGTTTTCAGCCATTCTACTATCTGAAAAGAAAAGGAAGACTCCTTTATTGGATATTCCTGAGATAGTATTTAAGCTGAAAAGAGAAGAAAACGATAAAGATACCTAGTATAACTACATATGTTTATTGGGGGTAATTGTATACATTATATATATAATTTGAAAAATCTTTTTCAAATTACAAATATGCCTCTCATACGTATAATTCCCTTATAATCAGGTAACCTATGCTCTGATACCAAATACAACAACCCGCCCCGAATGGCCTATATTTCGACCCAGAAAAGGCCCATCGAAACTTAGAGCCATTCGAAAAGGGTCGTTAATTCCTGTAAGTACTACATTTGCACAAAATATGTATACAGATACTTCGAATGGAAATCTCACATAGCGGAAAAAGAAAATATAATACTGAAATAAGATGTACCACTTATTTAAAAATCACAAAAATACAGTAGTCAAAGTTACATCTGTTTACTGGGTACATCAAATAGTTTATTAAAAGTTTCCAACAGAAAAAAGCAATAACTACTAATAATAGCATAACAACTTCGTCATCTTCTTCAGCTCCAATCATGACTTTGTCCATGGCTTTTACCCCATCTACTGACCTATTGGATATATTAAGGAGAGGAGTCAGAACATAAAGTTCCGTGTGACTGAAATATGGTGTTACTTAATGTATGTACCCTATATTTTTAGTAGGTTACATATGTCAAGGTATGCCTACACAGCACACAACAAACACCAAGTATCTAACCAATGGGGTGGATATCCAAGTCAATCGCCCATTAATGTTTTAGGGTAAAGACCCAACGAGATGGGCATTCTCAGTCATTTATGGGCCTATTAACGGTGGATTCTTATGATCTCTTATAACCCTTAAGCGACCCCCTAGCCCCTTAAGACCTGCCCTAATACGTTGACATTCTTAAGTCTATACTCTCACTTGTAATATGAGAAGTCGTATTGCGAACGTAACCACTTAACTGGTATTAGATAGAACACCTATATCTACTTAAGACTTCTCTTAGACAGTAGGTGAGCATGCAATGGCCACATATCTTTCTTATACCAATCCCGTCTCTAGTTGAGCCCTTACAAGCTTCTAGAGGAAGTGGACATCCCCATGAATACCCTACACCTTTACTGTTTATGCCTAACCACTTTTAGAGAAGGAGTACCCAAAGACTTACTTCGAATCTAATAAGGGTGGGTCCTATGACTTTGGTTCCTCTCCAAGGAATAAACCTTCGGAGGGATCCTAGTCCTAACCACTTAAGACCCAAACTAGATAAAAAGAGAGTCAGACACTTAAGACCTTCTCAAGTTGTAGTAAACCTGCCTATTTTCATGCACAATAGACTTATATATATAGTTATATATATATACACACACTAGATGTGACGATCTCCCATAAACCCTGCACTAAACAAGAGGAATAATGAACTGAAAGGTGTGTCAGGAAGCTATGGATGATCATCAAAGTAGGTAAACACCATCGGAACCTGACGTAAAACTCACAGTGCAAGGATAAAATATAGTAGAACAAATACAACAGGTACTAATAGTGAAGCATCATATAACAAACTTTTGAAATATTCTCAACAACCTAAAAGATTATCCATACATCATAGGAAATGTCAAAGTCTGTAAAAAAAGGCCTCACTACAACACTCATAGAGCAACTCAAACATAGGAAATAGAAATAGTAGATAGTAATAAATCTTGTACATAAGCCTCCTTCTTACCTTCGAACTGCAACATCGTCCTTACTAAGATATCACTATCACCTGCCACATAGTCTGCCCATTCAAAACCGGATGAACAACCTAATGAAATAAGAGAGAAACATAAAACCTTAAGTTAGATAATAGTCTTAGTGAGTGATAAAACAGCTAACAAACATCAATCAATAAAGTATATGAGAATGGATAGAAGAACATACTAATCTATCCACAACACCAGAGAAGAACTCAACCCCATCTTCTCCACATCGGACAGTGATAGCATTTACAACAACATTTCAACCTTACATCCATGGAAACCAGAACACCTATTCAATCATGGGAAAGCACTCATGACATCCCAATTGTATATCTTATGTAAACCATCCTAATCGAACTCAACATTCCTCAAGCACATGCCCCAGAGGCCTAAACCAATATCAGACAAGCACCCAAGAACATCTCCTTTGACGTTGGACAATCTACATGAGACGGTTCAAAGAAAGCAACCAATCATCCATGACAGACTCTGGCTATCACCACCAATCCCGCTTCGAAACCATCGTTAATCATATGACATACAACCTTATCGTTTGTCAACGGCTAATGGCAATCCCAGTTCTAGCATAAACTCTATACACCTTTCAACGATACATACGTATGTCCAACCTTGACAATTAGGCCTTTCAAACGATACCCAGGGTACTCGACCTACAACCGGTCTTTTAGGTGCGCCTATTGTACCACTGCTTTGCGCCTGCTAGAGATTACGACAACGATAATCTCTCGGCCTTCACATCTCTAGTCATCCAACCCGATGACTTTTCATAGCTCAAGCAACCTTCTCGAGCAGTCCATTATCCACCAAATCAAAATCTTTGAGTTGTCACCTCATTCGCTGTTCTTCACCGATCACCGAACACATACAACACTTCGAATATTTCCACTTGATTTTACTTCGAAGTCCCAACATCAGTGAGCCAAATTACACCACTACGCTGCGGCTAGGGATCAGGGGATTGCTCCCGATTTTTTTTTCAAGCCCTTTTTATTTAAATCTGGATCGTACCCGAAAAATATAATTGTTCAGAAAAGACCCTGTGTCGTACCACCATGTCGTACCACCCATGTCGCACCACCATGTCGTTCGCGACATGACTCACCATATCGGCCTCAACCATCCTTACTTTCACCATGTCAGTTCTTACCATGTCAGCCTCCACCATACCAACTTTCACTATGTCGGACTCCACCAAGTCGGTTTTCATTAGGTCGGTCCCCGTGTCGGTTATCACTATGTCGACCTCCACCATCATGTCGTGTCACGACTTGGCATCGTGCATCTGGAGCTCCAGCGCCTTGGTTTCCTGTAGCATGATTTCCTCCGCCTTGACTTCCTACGACTTGAGCGCCATTGCCTTAACTTACTGCTCCATGGCTTCATTCTTTGCAAAGGACGAAATGACATATGACTTGTGTCATGCGACTTGGATTATGCGACTTGGCTCGTTTCCTTGGAGAAGAAGAAATATGACATGACTAAAATGACATGACTCCGGTTCTGCCCAAATTAGCTCCAAACTCGACCAGATCTTCGCCAAACGACAACGACGATGAAATACACTCATCCAAACATCCAAATTAATCATAAACGCTTCAACAAATCATCAACAACATCATAAAGACCATCATCATCATTAAACCATAGAAAATGTTTTAAATTATGATATTTCGATAATTAAACCAAAATGATGGATCTAACTTGCATAAACTTATGAAATGACATAGCAATTACCATTTAGAGTTGCTAGATTAGGTCCTATGGTGATTCATATGAAAATATACTTACCATGATTGTAGATCTAGGAGAAAAACACTTGAATTTGATGAAAAACAAGATCGAACACTCATATACTTGATTGAATCCGTGTAAGAGATGCATCACTCACCAGTTCTCCAAAACAACCCAAAATGATTGACATATGATTCTGGACAGTGAAGAATTTGATCCAAACTCTTCAATTCGATGAACACTCCCTTGAAACGGTGTAGATCTATCCTCAAATGGTGTAGATCTTTGATTCTCTAATCTCTAATGGTGGAAAGATGAAGAAATGGAGGAATGGAGGATCCCTTGTCTCTTCCTAATTAGAGAATGGAGAAACTAAATTATTTCCCATACCTCCACTCCTTATTTATAGCCTTCCACCAGCCCACTAATGGGCCTCTTCAAATCAGCCTATTATGGCTTACAAAATCTGAACAACCGACTGTTAAACCTTAAAACATCGATTCCTCCCAAATTGCTGAGCCAAATCTTAAATGTGACCACTCTACGGAAAGTGAATCATCATTTCCTTTCCAATGGCATATGTCTCAACACCTGATTCGACTTGAGTCAAAAGTTATGCTCTGTACAAGACTGACAGTGGTATAATGGTCACAAACAAATTTGGTAAAAATTATAGACATGTCTCACATCCCCATAAACAACATATTAAAATATGAGAATGCTCCAACCTTGGGGAATAAAATAAAAATATTTTACGATCCTCCGATACGTAAAATGCAGGTTGTTACATTCTCCCCCTTTAGGAATTTCGCCCCTGAAATCCTAAACAAGCAACCAAACAATTCCGCATTCCTATCACTCATGAGCAGCCAATTCTATCATCCAAACTAGCAGTCATCCTACCATGCATCCATAGCCTTATGCTAGCATGATGAATTCTAACACAAACATAATAGTACAAGCTACAATGATGTATGGTGACACGATACTATTGGGTCATACCAACGAAGAGTTCTGGATGGGTCGCCTTCATCCTCTCTTCCGTCTCCCTTGTACAATCGTCACCATCCTCACTCCATTGTACCTTAACTAGCTTAATCATCTCCCTCTTAAGCTGTTTCGTGTCATTCCGCACGAAGTAGCTTACGAGGTCTCGCAACTACGGTCTCTACTTCTAAGTCTTCGTACTACACTGAAGGTACCACAATATTCGAATCATGCACGAACTTCCATAGAAATGACACATGGAAAACATTATGCACGCTCGACACCTTCTCGGGTAATTCCAATCTATATGCGAGCTTTCCAATTCGCTTGACTATCGGAAACGGTCCAACGTACCTAGGAGCTAACTTTCCTTTATTTCTGAATCGAACCACATGCTTCAATGGCGAAATCTTCACGAAAACCATATCGTCTACATCGAATTCCAAATCCTTACGACACTTTTCATCATAACTCTTTTGACGATCTTGGGTTTCCTTCATTCGTTGTTAAACGATCTCTAAAAAATCTGAGGTCTCTCTAATCATCTCTGGCCCAAGTATCAACTTATCTCCAGTTTCTATCCAACAAGGTGGAGAATTACATGGCTTACCATACAACGCCTTATATGGTGCCATCCCAATACTAAACTGGTAGCTATTATTATACGCAAACTCAACTAGATGTAGATGGTCTTTCCATGATCCTTCGAAGTCTTAGGAGATCTTCCAAAACTCGGTTAACCCTCTTAGTTTGACCATCAGTTTGAGATGATAAGTCGTACTTAAACACAACTCGGTTCCCAAAGTTTCCTGCAAACTCTTCCAAAATCCACTCATAAATAATGGATCTCAGTCGCTCACTATGCTCTTCGGGATACCATGGAATCGAACTATCCATTTCACATAAAGTTCAGCCAACTTCATGTCGTCCTTGTCGACTTGACAGGAATGAACCTTGCACTTTTGGTCAAGCGATCCACGACGATCCAAATCCCTTCATTTCCTGCCTTGGTTCTAGGTAGTCCATCGATACTTGCTCCCACTTCCACATAGGAACTTCCAATGGCTGAAGCAAACCACTCGGCTTCTTATGTTCATCTTTCATCAACTGACAGTTCATGTACTTGGAAATGAACTTTCTAATATCTCGCTTCATCCCCTCCCAGTAGTAGATTCTCTTCATGTCCTGATACGTCTTATTACCACCGGGATGAATCGTCAACTTCGAGTGATGACATTCCCTCAGAACCTCATCTCTCAATCCGTCGATATTTGGAACAACTAGTTGTCCTTGCTTTTGAAGCCAACTTTCTCGATCGACCTCGAACTCTTTATTCTCTGGTTCCAATTTTTGGATAAACTCGACAAGCTTTGCATCTCGCCGATCCGTTCGATGAGAGTAGGTCTTATCGATAAGCTTGCCAATATTTAAGGCTCCAACTCACACCTTGGCCTGAAATCGAACCTTGACAAATACTCGTGGATCTTTGAAAACATCACTCCCAAACTTGTGTGTCTTCAGCTCAACATATCTGCAACCGCATTGCCTTTGCCAGGAGTATAGGCTATACCGAAATCACACGATGCCAGAAACTCTAACCACCGTTTCTGCCGAAGATTCAAATCCTTTTGGGAGAAAAGATACTTCAACGACTTATGATCCGTGAACAACTCGAATCGGACTCCCAACAGGTATTGCCTCCACATCTTCGGAGCAAACACAATCGCTGCCAACTCCAAATCATGAGTTGGATAATTCCTTTCATGCGGTTTCAGTTGTCGACTGCTTAGGCCACAACCTTATCTTTCTACATTAGCACTGCTCCAAGCCCAGTACCACATGCATTAGTGTATACCACCATCTCTTCATTCCCACTTGGAATGGTCAAAATAGGATCGCTCGTTAACCTCTCCTTCAGGATCCCAAATGCTTGCTCACACTTTGCATCCCATGTGAACACTTGGTTCTTCTTCGTCAATCCTGTTAATGGTGCATCTATCTTTGAGAAATCCTTGATAAACCGTCGGTAATAACCAGTCAAGCCAAGGAAATTTCTAACATCCGTTGCATTCTTAGGTCTATCCCAGTCCTGGATTGCTGCCACCTTAGCGGGGTCAACCGCTATTCCATTTCCAGAAACAACATGGCCTAAGAACCTCACTTCCTTCTTCCAGAAGCGACACTTCGAAAACTTGGCTCTCAGCCAATGCTTTCGCAAGATTTCCAACAAAATTCACAAGTGCGTCTTATGCTCCTCCTCATTCCGAGAGTAAACCAAAATGTCATCCACGAACACAAGCACGAACTTGTTCAGCTGATCTCTAAAAACTCTATTCATAAGATCCACAAAATACGTTGGCGCGTTAGTCAACCCGAATGGCATTACCAACCGTTCGAAGAAACCAGATGGTGTCCTAAAAGCAGTCTTTACCACACTATCCTTTGCTACCCTTAACTGGTGAATCCCATTGCCAAATCCATCTGAGAAAACACTTTGGCTTCGTGAAGCTGATCGAACAAGTTGTCAATCCTCGGTAACAGATAATTGTTCTTCTTGATCACCTTGTTCAACTCACGATAGTCCAAACACAATCTCATCGAGCCATTAGCCTTTGTTGCAAACACGACCGGTGCACGTCATTCAGAAACACTTCTCCAAATGAATCCTTTTCCCCAAAGGTCACGAACTTGCACCTCTAACTCTCGCTGTTCTTTAGACGCCATCCGCCTAAGAGGCATAAAGACTGGTCTAGCACCCTCGATGAAATCAATCCTAAACTCGATCTCATGATGCGGCAGTAAACCTTTGACTTCATCATAGACATCCTCAAACTCATTCGTGATCAGCACTGATGACAAGTCTTCCTGTGGAATCACAAGCGAATATAGATAGCTTATGAAGACACCATCTTCGGGCTTACATCTAATCAACACCTTTTGCCCTTCCACATTCCCGACTCTCACCTCTAGCTTCTCGCAATTCACCCTTGTCGCATACCTCATGAGCGAATCATGTTGTATATAACGGTGTTGTATACACAATTATATGATTTTTGTTTGATGATAACAACCAAATATATTTTATTATTAAATGTGTTTGTAACTGTAACTGGTATACTACAAAACAGACAGGAACATAATATTCTATTTAAATGAAATAGAACTGTACAGAAATTTAAATATTCACATAGTATTTTATTTGAATAGAAATTTTTTACTTCAATATTCAAAAAATACAGATTTACAACTCCACTATTTGCACAAATTCACAGATATTACTTCACATGATATTGTACTTGTATATAAACTGAATACGATAGACAAATTTGTTTGAACACAATGAAATAATATTTTATTTCAATCAAATTTGTTTATTACAAATATCAGTACAATTTTCTATTGTCTGTACATCAGCTTCTTACTACGTTCACTCAACACTCATGTATATTTCTACATTTCACACTCATATATACTGACACATATGAACATCAACATCTTTTGTCTTCTGTCTTCACAGGTCATTGTCAGTCCAATCATTATTTGCTTACCTGTCACATGAAACAACCACACAGTACACAACAATAGATATAAATCTGAATACATGCGAATATGAACTTTATTTTTAAAATTTTATTTGGCTCAGATTTTTGGTGTGTTTCTCATCATTTTTCATGACTTGATCTGATTCATTTGTGTATAGACAGGTTGTGATATTCACAGTGATACACTGTAAATACCACAAGGTGGTCAGTTTGTATATATATAATACAAGGACAGGAAAACTGGTTTGATCGACTGTATATACATACGTGCACAAATATATACACGTGTGCACTGCCTCGCCAATCAAAATACAGTGTGTAACTGAGGAGTAGTGTAACACCCCACGTCCGTTAATGTCACTCACAAAGGGAATGCATTAAGTTTCGTAGAGCATTATAAGTAAACAGAACGGAATATTACAAGACAGAAAAAGTAGTACTTGAAATTTTTATAACTTTATTGCAGTGGAAACAGAAATAAGTTTGATTACATTTTCAAATACCAAAATCAAGTACATAATATCAGTTTTGTACAAAACCTTCAGAGTACATAATTTTAAAGCCATAATCCCCAACAGAAAAAGGCCATACGCAGAATTAAAGCCAAGCAATACACCTTTCAACTTCAAACTGGAAGAAAGAGATATCTGAACTAAGCTTGATTATTTTCTCCCTAAGAACCTGGGGGGAAACGGAAGAAAAGAGGCGAAACAAACTATGTCAGACATAATTTTGGTGAGTCCAGTGACTTTAACAATATAATCATTAAAGTAACAGGATAAGAACATAAACTGGAAAGCAAGAAATGACTGTAGAATAAACAGGCATGACAAAGCAGACAAGATGAACAAGATATAACATTGATTGCTTCTAATCACTACAGGATAATTGCTACACTGCACCAATGCTAGTAACACCGTATCATTACTAGTTACACCACACCCTTACTAGTCCCATGCTAAAAGTTGATCCCTCTTACTAATCATGATAATGGTAGTTTCGTGTACTCCTAGCTGCTATCGTAGGTGCCCTTTTTTGCTCTTACCCCCACGAGTTGTACCCACTACCTTCTTCGTTCGATCGGCTCCCTAACTCGCATGTATTTATTACTTGTGTCATTCGGCCTCGCTTGTATGTATTCATTACTTGTGTCATTCGGCCCCGCTTGTATGTAGATACCTGTGTTTGGCCCATCATGGGGTGTATCAATTCCCATGATGGCAACCCGACACGATTCAAGATGCACAATGTTTACTACTGATGCCCAATGCCTGCTTTTTCCACTCTAAAGCACATGCACACCCGTACTCCGTCGGAACCTACACTGCTGCACCACCCGCCGCTATTTTGACCGCTTATAATCATCCTAGTAATCGTACCCCACCCTGCCTAGCTCAGGGTACCATGATACATCTATGTGGGTTACAACTGATATATGTCCCCGTTACTAGGGTTTCCTAATCAACATGTTATAACGGTAAAGTGTCCTCAATTTAACTTAACCCCACCCATCTGACTAATTAACATGTTGTAACAGTTAAGTGTTCACGACTTAACTTAACCCCATCCACTTGTCTAATTAACATGTTGTAACGGTTAAGTGTTCTCAATTTAACTTAACCCCACCCATCTGCCTAATTAACATGCTATAACGGTTAAGTGTTCTCGACTTAGCTTAACCCCATCAGCTTGTCTAATTAACATGTTGTAACAGTTAAGTGTTGCCTATTCATATGTTACTTAACCTTTCCATTCTTAGCATGTCTATTCCTTAGCTTTAATTCATTCATTAAAGCACCAACTTCCCACATTAGAACTGTTGTTTGTGGTTGCTGGATGTGTCGGGCGGTTCCGGGCAGACTTCTACCGCAAACTCATTCTAACCTCGGGTTTTTGGGCTTAATGCGCTAACCTCTCACATTAGATCTATGTTGTTGTGGTCGCTGGATGTGCCAGGCGGTTCCGGGCAGTCTTACACCGCAACTCAATCTAACCTCGGGTTAGGCATGCTCATCTTTTAGCCAATTTACATATTTACCATTCATGTCCAAGTTTATATGTAAATTATCCATAAGTGTGGTCAATTCAAGTTATGCCACATTTTCAAGTTATGCCCAAAATTAATTATATGATTACAACCCCTTTTTATGCCAATTACATAATATTCAACTTTTACCTAAACTTTTCTCCAACGTTCCCACGTCGTTCGTACGTATAGTTCATGTGATACGTTAGGCTTGCAATTAGCCCAACTTATAACAAAAAAGGAGAAAGGGAAGAAACACATGACATCATACTGGCATAAACAATATAGATCTGAGACAACATAAATCTAGTAAACATATAAAAATAGATCCAATCAACATATGGAATGTGAACTAACATAGATCTAAACATAAACTTGCACGGATTTAAACATATGAACTGGTATAGATCTAAACATATAAACACGTAGATCTAAACATATGAACATATAGTTCTAAACATATGGACTGATATGGATCTAATCATATAAACATGTAGATCTAAACATATGAACATATAGTTTTGAACATATGGACTGATATGGATCTAATCATATGAACATGTAGATCTAAACATATGAACATATAAAATATGATCTTACATATATGAACATGACTTGCATATAATCTTTCATAACTTGCATAGATCGAGCAAACATGCATACATAACTTGCGTATGTAATTAGGCATATGAATTAACAAAGAACATAACTTGCATATAGTGAATCAAAGCAGGCATAAATCCAAACATAGTTTGCAAAGACATAAACTTTATATGATTTACAAACATTTTCATATAGTCCAATTCATAACTCGTCATAATTACGTTTAAACAATTATCTTGTGAAAGTAACTGCACTCACAGAAAACGGATCTTGAATTCTGTGATCTGATTTCTGAAGTTGCTAAGCTAGTCCGTTGATGTAGGCGTTGATTCGTTCGTTACTGTTCTAGAATTCCTTTTCGCAGTTCCTAGGCTTTGAATCTTTATCTCTTATCTTTTTATCTTTAATCTAGAATTTGATTTGTTATGGTGGCGGCTAGGTTAGTTTGTAGATGAACGGCATAACAACATCATAGTTTAGGATTGTGAGGTTAGGGTTGAGGTTTGGGGTGATTTATAGAAGTTTAGGATTAATATGGGCCTTTAGATCAACTAGGAGTCATCAAAGCCATCCAAACCCAAGAGAGCCAACCAGAACATGACACATATGCCCTAACACCTTAGAAAATCATCACTGTTCAGATCAGTTCGCAGGTATCGACCCTAAAGGAGGGGAGTCGACACCCATATCGACACCCCTAGGGGGGTCGACACCCCTGAGCGGGAAATTTCCCACTCAGCTGTTTTCTGAAGTTTTGAAATTCGAATCTGCTTTAATTATTTAATTATTATTTTAATTTATTTTCTACTTAAACTTGAAAACTTCTAACCTCCATAACTTCTTCATACGGAGTCCGATTCACGCAAACTCGGACTCTATCTCAAGTAGAATTCCGAGATGAACGCAATGGCATAACCCGTTTCGCTTAATTACTCTTCTAAAAGTTAAGTGTTCTTAAATTTGTTATTTTAATATTCACGGAAAATACGGGGTGTTACATTCTCACCTCCTTAAAGGATTTCGTCCCTGAAATCTCTAAGTTAAGAAGAATGTATCCTAACATCCAACATCCATCTACTCAACCATCAATCACAACCATCCATTGCCCTTAAAAAGATTTCTAATGCTTTCATGATCATATGCATAGTGTGTGTATATGTCCTTATCTAATGCAAAATCAGGCGGTCTACTGATTCAGTTGACCTTCTTGATGCGAATCATGTCGGTGCTATGAGTCCATCATGTATGCAATTATTCCTAATCGTATTTTGTAACTTCTACATGAGTGCACAATCATTCATACAAATGAAATGTCCACATGATAACACATCAAGTTTCAATCCATATATATATATATATATATATATATATATATATATATATATGCATATGCAATATGAAAGTGACCGAGCCGATCTAGTGTCTAATGTGTGTGTAAATGCACCCATGAGCAACCACTAGCAAATACTTGCATCCACCAAACATAACATGTCTCAAACACATGTTTACAACCATAGGATCTTCCTACCTAAAGATCAAGAATGTAATCGAGAGGATACACTAAACGATAGACCAAGTATGAACAAGGTCATAGAAAAAGGAGAAATTAAGAATATACCCTCAAAAAAGAAAGGGTACGACGCACACGTCTTGTCTTTCTTCTCCCAAGTCGCGTCTCCTTGATCATCTCCCCATTGGATTTTTAACTAACTTGACCTCTCTGTTGTGTAACTTCTTGATCTCCGATCCAAGGATACATGAAGGAGCTCGTCTAATCGTGGCATCTTGCTCCACTTCCACTTCTATAAGCATGCTCAGCTCCACCACTTCCGCAGTATCATGTAAACACTTTCGCAAATGCGAAACGCAAAACACGTCATGCACACTACTAAGCTTCTCCGGCAACTTCACTCTATACGCCATCTGTCTAATTATTTCTGTAATAGGAAAGGGTCCTACGAATCTCGGTGCCATCTTCCCTACCGATCCAAAACGGACTACGTTCCTCAAGGTGACACCTTAATAAAAACCATGTCTCCAACATCGAACTCAAGATCGGTTCGTTTCTTATCAACTTATCATCTCTATCGGTCATGTATCGTTTTCATGCTTCTTCGAATCAAGTCCATCTTCTAAGATGTTTCTCTTCTAATCAGCTCGGGTCCAAGCAAAATCTTATCTGTAGAATTCTACCAACAAGTTGGTGATCGACACGGTCGTCCATAAAAACCCTAATACTAGCTTAATAACAGTTGTTATAAGCGAACTCCACAAATGGAAGGTGCTCTTCTCATGTCCCTCCAAAACAAAATCTTGGATACATAACATTAAAAGATCTTCAAGCATCCTATTCACCCTTTCTGTCCGTCCATTCGTCTGTGGACGATACGCGATGCTCAAACATAACTGCGTACCTACTGCCTTTTGCATATCACCTTTTCCTCTTGCATCGAAAACTGCTCCAAGCCCGGCCTCGCAAGCACCGGTATATACTATGAACGATTTGCACCCATCTAGCAAAGTCAAAACTGGGGCTGATATCTTCGCAAAGCCCTTAAAAAACTTCCTATAGTAGCCCGCCAACCCTAGAAAACTTCTTACTTCCGTTTCTTTTCTTGGAACCTTCCAATCTTGGATTTCCACCACCTTTGCAGTATCCACTGCTATCCCTTCCTTTGAGACCATGTGTCCTAAGAACCTCACTTCTTTCCTCCTAAAATGACATTTGAAGAACTTAGCTTTGAGTTGATACGCTCTAGGGTCTCTAAGACTTCCCTAAGATGTAGGGCATACTCTCCCTCGCTTCTAGAGAAAATAAAAATACTATCCACAAAGACTACCAAAAACTTGTTTAGGAACTCCCTAAACACCCTACTCATCAAGTCTACGAAATATGTGGGTGCATTCATCAAAACAAAAAAGGTATAATGAGCCCGTCGAACAAACCATTAGGAGTCCTAAAAGCAGTCTTATCTATGCTATCCTCAGCTACCCGCAACTGGTGAAATCCTGTAGCTAAGTCCAACTGCGGGAAACCCGAAGCACCAGCTAACTGATCGAACAAATCATATATCCTCGACAATGGGTGTCTATTCTTCTTCATGAGCTTTTTCAGCTCCCTATAGTCCACACACAATCTTAGCGAACCATCAGTCTTTGTAGCAAAAACAACTGGAGCACCCCATTCCGAAATGCTTCTTCTTATGAACCCTTTCTCAAATATCTCCCCTACTTGTTTACTGAGTTCCCTCCTCTCTCTCTCTCGGAGCCATGTGGCGCACTGGCAATGCAACTGTCTTTTTATTATCTACAAAGTATATTCGGAGGTCTATCTCGCGCCTCGGGGGTAGACCCTGAACCTCATAAAAGATGTCACCATACTCACGGACTACACGAACAGATTTCAAATCATCGATGAATGCGTCAAGAGATTCTAGGTAGCTAAGCATCACTGAACCCCTAGGGTCACAAGAAATATCAAGGGTCTTTCCACAATGAGTCAACAGTCTAGCTACCCTCTTTTTACAGTCTTGGATGGCACCATGCCTAGCTAGCCAATACATCCCTAGAATCAAGCCATAGCCCGTGAAACCAGGAACGAAGGCGTTGCATTCAAACCCAACGCCCAAGATAGACACTCTTAAAACCCGACAAACCATAGATAAGTGAGCCGAACCACCAATAGGATTTGAGACTACAATGGGATCCATAACTAGACTAGTATTTAGGTGCGGTGTTTCAACTAACGAAGCATATACAAACGATTGCGAAGCACAAGAGTCAAACAAAGTTCGAACAGGATGACCGAAAAAGGAAAATCAAACTTTCAACAGAAATGCTTCTATCTCTCTCCTTTCCATGTTCCATGAGAGCATGAACCTGTCCTCCAGAAGTAGGTCCTATCCTCTGTCCATGCCCTTGTCCTTACCTCCTTGGGTAATCTTAAATCATATGTCCTGCCTCACCGCAATGGTAACAACCATGCTTCTTCTTCTTCTTCCTACACTCCCTAATTATATGGCCCGTTATACCACAATAAAGATACCTTCTTTTGTAACGGGGGTTAATTATTCTTTCCACTTTCTCCTTTACCTTCTTCATGGATTAAAGCCATATCAACAAATTCCTCATCCTCGGGTTGTGTTCCTCAGCCTAAACTTCCTCATCGACCAAGCAGCTAGCTGAACTTTCCTTCCATTTTCTATCTCCAAGATACCAAACGAGTCCTTCACTTCCTTAAGCCAATTTATAGCCTCGACAAACGTCTGAGTCCCATTAAAAGGTTTTCTGCTCATCACACCGAAGTCCTTTCATATCTTAGGAAAGGAATCTAAACTCGGAGAAAGAGACTCAAGAAGGAAAAAGGAAGAGATTCGAAACAAAGAATCGAAAGATAGATATATGGCTTTTGGGGATTATGTTTTTCATAGTAAATCTTTCTCTTGAAAATTCCTTCTTTGAAACATGTTTTTGAAAATAATACTTTTGAAAACGGTTTTCAAAATCTTTTATCTGTTCTGGTAACCTTCAGTTTTGATATCACGTGTAACACCCCACGTCCGTTAATTCACTTACAAAGGGAATGCATTAAGTTTCGTGGAGCATTATAAGTAAACATAACGGAATATTACAAGACAGAAAAAGTAGTACTTGAAAATTTTATAACTTTATTGCAGCGGAAACAGAAAGAAGTTTGATTACATTTTCAAATAACAAAATCAAGTACATAATATCAGTCTTGTACAAAACCTTCAGAGTACATAATTTTAAAGCCATAATCCCCAACAGAAAAATGCCATATGTAGAATCAAAGCCAAGCAATAAACCTTTCAACTCCAAGCTTGAAGAAAGAGATATCTGAACTAAGCTTGAGTATTTCCTCCCTAAGAATCTAAGGGGGGGGGGGTGGAAGAAAAGAGGCGAAACAAACTAGGTCAGACATAAGTCTGGTGAGTCCAGTGAATTTAACAATATAATCATTAAAGTAACAGGATATGAACATAAACTGGAAAGCAAGAAATGACTGTAGAATAAACAGGCATGACAAAGCTGACAAGATGAACAAGATACAACGTTGATTGCTTCTAATCACTACAGGATAATTACTACACTGCACCAATGCTAGTAACACCGTATCATTACTAGTTACAACGCACCCTTACTAGTCTCATGCTAAAAGTTGATCCCTCTTACTAATCATGATAATGGTAGTTTCGTGTACTCCTAGATGCTATCGCAGGTGCCCATTTTTGCTCCTACTCCCACGAGTTGTACCCACTACCTTCCTCGTTCAATCGGCTCCCTAACTCGCATGTATTTATTACTTGTGTCATTCGGCCTCGCTTGTATGTATTCATTACTTGTGTCATTCGGCCCCACTTGTATGTAGATACCTATGCTGGCCCCATCATGGGGTGTATCAATTCCCATGATGGCAACCAGACACGATTCAAGATGCACAGTGTATACTACTAATGCCCGGTGCCTGCTTTTTCCACTCCGAAGCAGTGCACACCCATACTCCATCGGAACCTACACTGATGCACCACCCTCCGCTATTTTGACTGCTTATAATCAGCCTAGTAATCGTGCCCCATCCTGCCTAGCTCAGGGTACCATGATACATCTATGTGGGTTACTGCTGAAATGGATCCCCGTTACTAGGGTTCCCTAATCAACATGTTATAACGGTTAAGTGTCCTCAATTTAACTTAACCCCACCCATCTGCCTAATTAACATGTTGTAACGGTTAAGTGTTCTCGACTTAACTTAACCCCATCCACTTGTCTAATTAACATGTAACGATTAAGTGTTCTCAATTTAACTTAACCTCACCCATCTGCCTAATTAACATCGTGTAACGGTTAAGTGTTCTCGGCTTAACTTAACCCCATCCACTTGTCTAATTAACATGTTGTAACAGTTAAGTGTTGCCTTTTCATATGGTACTTAACCTTTCCATTCTTAGCATGTCTGTTCCTTAACTTTAATTCATTCATTAAAGCACCAATCCCTCACATTACAACTGTTGTTTGCAGTTGCTGGATGTGTCGGGCGGTTCCGGGCAGACTTCTACCGCAAACTCATTCTAACCTCGAGTTTTGGGCTTAATGCGCTAACCTCTCACATTAGATCGATGTTGTTGCGGTCGCTGGATGTGCCGGGCGGTTCCAGGCAGTCTTACACCGCAACTCAATCAAACCTCGGGTTAGGTACGTTCATCTTTTAGCCAATTTACATATTTACCATTCATGTCCAAGTTTTTATGTAAATTATCCATAAGTGTGGTCAATTCTAGTTATGCCACATTTTATAGTTATGCCCAAAATTAATTATATGATTACAACCTCTTTTTATGCCAATTACATAGTATTCAACTTTTACTCAAACTTTTCCCCAACGTTCCCACGTCGTTCATACGTATAGTTCATGTGATAAGTTAGGCTCGCAATTAGCCCAACTCATAACAAAAAAAGGAGAAAGGGAAGAAACACATGACATCATAACTGGCATACACAATATAGATCTAAGATGTCATAAATCTGGTAAACATATAAAAATTGATCCAATCAACATATGGAATGCGAACTAGCATAGATCTAAACATAAACTTGCATGGATTTAAACATATGAACTGGTATGGATCTAAACATATAAACATGTAGATCTAAACATATGAACATATAGTTCTAAACATATGGACTGATATGGATCTAATCATATAAACATGTAGATTTAAACATATGAGCACATAGTTCTAAATATATGGACTGATATGGATCTAATCATATAAACATGTAGATCTAAACATATCAACCTATAAATTATGATCTTACATATATGAACATGACTTGCATATAATCTTTCATAACTTGCATAGATCGAGCAAACTTGCATACATAACTTGCATATGTAATTAGGCATATGAATTAACATAGAACATAACTTGCATATAATGAATCAAGTAAAGCATAAATCAAAACATAGTTTGCAAAGACATAAACTTTATATGATTTACAAACATTTTCATGCAGTCCAATTCATAACTCATCACAATTACGTTTAAACAATTACCTTGTGAAAGTAATTACACTCACAGAAAAACGGATCTTGAATTCTGGATCTGATTTCTGATTGTTAAGCTAATCCGTTGATGGAGGCGTTGATTCGTTCGTTGTTGTTCTAGAATTCCGTTTCGCAATTCCTAGGCTTTGAATCTTTATCTCTTATCTTTTTATCTTTAATCTAGAATTTGATTAGTTATGGTGGCGGCTAGGTTAGTTTGTAGATGAGCAGCATGACGGCATCATAGTTTAGGGTTGTGAGGTTAGGGTTGAGGTTTGGGGTGATTATATAGAAGTTTAGGATTAATATGGGACTTTAGATCAACCTAGGAGTCATCAAAGCCATCCAAACCCAAGAGAGCCAACCATAACATGACACATATGCCCTAACACCTCAGAAAATCGTCATTGTCCAGATCAGTTCGCAGGTGTCAACCCTACGGGAGGGGGGGTCGATACCCATGTCGACACCCCTAGGGTGGGTCGACACCCATGTCGACACCCCTAGGATAGGTCAACACCTATGTCGATACCCCTGGGGGGGTCGACACCCCTGAGCGGGAAATTTCCCGCTCAGCTGTTTTTTGATGTTTTGAAATTCGAATCTACTTTAATTATTTAATTTCTACTTAAACTTGAAAACTTTTAACCTCCATAACTTCTTCATACGGAGTCCGATTCACGCAAACTCGGACTCTATCTCAAGCAGAATTCCGAGACAAACGCAATGGCGTTACCCATTTCCCTTAATTCCTCTTCTAAAAATTAAGTGTTCTTAATTTTTTTATTTTAATATTCACGGAAAATACGGGGTGTTACAAGCAGCCACGTGGACCAACTCAACCCAGTGCAAGTGACATAGAAGGCCAATGCATGTTTATGGACCAAAATAGCATGATGAACATCTGCAATGTCAAGTCAGCATGAATCATGCAACAAGCAAATCAGGTCAAAATAGGTTGACAAACACTTTGGATCACAGTCAAATCAGGTGATTTACATGGCAGATCAGCTCGAGTTCAAATGATCAAGTTCAAGTTCATTTTCAGATCAGCTCAAAACGAGTGGACAAACATATAAGATCATATCCAGATCATGTGATCTTATCATGGTCATCAACACAAGATTCAGTGATCAAAACAGATTGTACTCAAGTATGCACATTATATATACATATCCAAAACAGTTTTGAAGCAAAAAAGCGAGCAGTGGTGATACAAGTGTGATATGGCAAAATATACAAAGTATGACAGTGGCGATGGAGCATACATGTCAGCTTACAACATCAAACAACATGGTAGCAATTCTTCATATGTGCAAATGGACTACATGAACAAGCAGATATGGTGGAGTAGCAGTTTTTAACATCACAGCAGTACTCGTACAAGTTTGTGTGTACACAGGCATTACTCAACTTTAAGTGGTCGAGCTCAAGAGTATTTCCAGTTTTTCCAAATCATGTTTGGCAAAGATTTAGAACAGTTTTAAAATGGTCAATGTTATGGCAAGTGTTCAGCATTTCTTCCAGATTAGCACAAATCAATCTCAAGATCATTTTTGGCAAGGAATTATTCAAGTTCTTATATGATTCCAGAAATAATACCATTCAAGATTTCAATGCCAAGGAGAGAAACTTAAATTGAGGAAAATATATCATTCCAGATTTAATCTTGCATGGAAAATGAAAATAGTATTATTTGTTTTCCAGATTTGTGCATCCATATTTATGGCAAGAAATATTGAATTGTTTTTAAGTTTTTATCTTTAGAAATGGGCAAGAAAAAATCAATTTCATTCCCAGAAACCGGAGATTAATATTTGGCAAGGATTCATTTCAGAAAATACATACATGGCATGGTTTCAATACTGTGTACATATTAGGTAATGATTTATTGCAAATCAAGTGTGGAGTCGCAGTAAAAAGCAATTCGACTCTTTCAAAATTTCAAAAGTGAAGAATACTGGGCAACAACTCTTCAATCACGCACTTGAAATGGACTATTCAATTTAAATCGTGCCAGTCAAGAAGGGATTTCAGGGAAAAATCAAATCAAGTCAAATAGAGAAATCAGAGCAATTTAAGGATTTGAAATCCTATTTCTAACACCATTCTCATCACTGTCATTCCGTAGAAAAATTGAAGAAACAAATTCAAAGAGCCAAAAAGAAAACTCAATTTCAGTTTACTCACATTTTTTTCGATCAGAAGCCAATCCCAAATGATCACGAAGCCACCCGCAAGAACAAGCCGACGAGATTCATTTCCTCAAATCAATCAATCGAATTGGGATTCACAGAAAAACCCTAAATCGCCAGCCTTCATTTTTATTTTCAAGAGAAAAAGGGATCGGGCCATAGAAGTGGTGATGCAAACTAATGGAAATGGGTCGGCAAAGTTTAATTTGGGGCTAACCCTAATTTTGTTATAAAGGGAGGGTTTTTCTAGTTATTTGTTTATGTTATTGTTTTTTTAATCCAATCTGTAATTGATCCATCAGTTTCTAGAGTTTGTAAAATCTAGGTAGGTTTACTAGTTTCGTTTGTAAAACTAGACAGTTGCTAGAGTATGTAAAATCTAGGTGGTTTCCCTGTTTCATCTGTAAAACTAGGCAGTTTACTAGAGTTGTAAAACTAGGGGAAATCTGATCTAGGTGATTAGATCAGTCTACACTTTTGAGCATAGGGTTAGGACAGGAGCGAGGGGTTCGCGAGTTTATAGGGTCTGTAAGTGGGATCTGTTATTAACACCTAGTAGAAATCTTAGGAATGTAGCAGTAGGCAGGATTTTGCCAAAGCTGGGTATATCTTATGTCATTTACTTTCTGCATTTCTATTTCTGCTATATTATGTGATCTGCGAATATTTTAATATCTCGCGAAAATTTAATAAACCCTATTCACCCCCCTCTAAGGTTAATCTAGATCCAATAAATCCATGCCCAAGATGATCCCAAACCCAACAAAGTTAAGAACAAAGCAATCACAAACAAAAGAGCAACCATGACTCGATAATACTAGACTATGACACAACATGCACAAACTGGACGATCCCCCAACTGGATTAGTCACAATCAAAGATCTATCATAAATCTCGATTTCCAAACCTAAGCGGCACACAAGTTCATTGCAAATGAAAGAATGCGATGCTCCCGTATCGAACAACACACGAACTGAAGCACCTTGGACAGAAAGAGTACCTTGTACGACGACACCCTTTCCTTTCTCATATGCAGTAGGAGCTCTTGAAGAAGGCGGTATAGCTTCCAAAGCATAAGCCTTCACAACCTACTTGCCCTTTGCTGATTATGGACAGTCTTTCTTCTCATGCCCAGGCTTCCCACACTTGAAGCACTTTTTCTCAGCTTTTGGATTCTTGCACTCATTAGAAAAATGGCCTTTCTGCCAGCATTTGAAGCAAGTCATTTCACTCTTCTACCTCTTTTGGCCGTCCTTTCCCTTTTGTTGTTGCTGGTTCCTCTTCTTATTGTTACCAACTTGCTGTGGTTTCTGAACTTCCTTGGTTGCAGCGACAACATTTGCTTCCTTAGGAAACAAGCGCTCATGGCGAACAGCTTTTTCCACAAGCTTCTCGAACGAATCATCAAGATGATCCACCAACGGCCTTCCAATATAGGTATCCAGACCCATGACTAACTTCTCATTCTTCTGATAAGTAGTATCGATGTAAGAACAAGCATATTTGGATAAGGCTTCAAAGTAAGAAATGTAGTCAAGTACTGGACGACCATCCTGCTTCGATTCCACAAATTTCTTGAATAGAGCAGACTTCTGAGTTGTGGAGATAAACTTTGCATCAAACTTAGCTTGGAACTGCTCCCATGAAATCTCTTCCTCAGGAGTCTCAAGGGTAACTGAATTCCACCATTCCATGGCCTTGTCTTGCAGCTGACATGATGCAAGCTTTCTCTTACCTGCATCATCCAACCCTAAGTCTCCAAAGATACGGAAGCAAATATCCATCCACCTCTGAACCTCTTCAGATGGTTCTGTTCCTTTGAATGGTTTTCCTCGTAGAGATGTAAAGTCTTTGCATAGCTTTGCAAAATCCACAACCCTAGGCAACTGAACACCTACATTTACCGTAGCTGCCACTGGAGCGGGCACCCTTCGCATGAATGCCTCCATCATGGCTTCAAACATGGTAGGGTAGTATGGTGCATCGCCATTTCCCCCTCCAGTATTAGCTTCCCTATCAACGTGTCATGATGCTCTTCTACTCATTCAAAATTTGCAATTTAGAATAATTAGCCACTTTCAAGAAAAACAGCTAAAGGAGTACAACCGCTACTACTATATACACTAATATATATAGTAAGCATCCAAATGAAATCTACAAATACATCTCTTATATGTAATTACATCTTCGAACTTTGGCTAAAATCGTTAACCAGAGCTCTGATACCAAATGTGACGGCCGCCCATAACCCCTACACTAAACAAGAGGAATAATGCGTTGAAAGATGTGCTAGGCAGCTACGAATGATCATCAAAGTAGGTAAACACCATTTGAACCTGTCGTATAACTCACAGCGTATGGATAAAATATAGTAGAATATATACAACATGTAATAATAGTGAAGCATCATATAACAAACTTTTGAAACTTTCTCAACAACCTGAAAGATTATTCATACATCAAAGGAAATGTCAAAGTCTGTACATAAGGCCTCACTACAACACTCGTAGAGTAACTCAAATAGCGGAAATAGAAATAGTAGATAGTAATAAAACTGGTACATAAGCCTCCAGCTCGCCTCCAAACTGCAACATCGTCCTCACTAAGCTATCACCTACCACCTAATCTGTCCATCCACAACCGGATAAAAAATCTAAGGTAATAAGAGGGAAACATAAAACCTTGAGTCAGACAACAGTCTTAGTGAGCGATAAAACAGCTAATAAACATCAATCAATAAATTATGAGAGAATGGATAGATGAACATACTAATATATCCACAACACCAGAGAAGAACTCAACCCTATCTTCCCCAAATCGGACAGTGATTGCCTTTACAACAACATTTCAACCATACATCCATGGAAACTAGAACACCCATTCAATCATGGCAAAGCACTCATGACATCCCAATTATATATCTTATGTACACCATCCTAATCGAACTCAACATTCCTCAAGTCCAAGCCCCAGAGGCCTAAAGTAATACCAGACAAGCACCCAAGGAACATCTCCTTCGACATTGGACAATCTACATGAGACGGTTCAAACAATCATCCATGACAGACTCTGGCTATCACCACCAATCCTGCTTCGAAACCATCGTTAATCATATGACAGACAACCTTATCATATGTCAACGGCTAATGGCAATCCCAATTCTAGCATAAACTCTATACACCTTTCAATGATACATACGTATGTCCAACCTTGACAACTAGGCCTTTCAACGATACCCAGGGTACTCGACCTACAACCGGTCTTTTAGGTGCCCCTATTGTACCCCTGCTTTGAGCTTGCTAAAACTTGCAACAACGATAATCTCTCGGCCTTCACATCTCTAGTCATCCAACCCGATGACTTTTCATAGCTCAAGTAACCTTCTCGAGTAGTCCATTATCCACCAACTCACAACCTTTGAGTTGTCAACTCATTCGTTGTTCTTCACCGATCAATGAACACATACAACACTTCAAATATTCCCACTTGAATTTACTTCGAAGTCACAACATCACTAAGCCAAATTACACCATTACGCTGTGGCTAGGGTTCGGGGGGTTGCCCCCATTTTTTTTTTCAGACCCTTTTTATTTAAATCTGGATCATACACGAAAAATATAATTTTCCGGAAATGAACATGTGTGGTACCACCATGTCGTACCACCCATGTCGCACCACCATTTCGTTCGCGACATGACTCACCATATCAGCCTCCACCATACCAACTTCCACCATGTCGGTTCTTACCATGTCGGCCTCCACCATACCAACTTTCACCATGTCAGTCTCCACCAAATCGATTTTCATTAGGTCGGTCCCCATGTCGGTTATCACTATGTCGACCTCCACCATTATGTAGTGTCACGACTTGGCATCATGCGTCTTGACCTCTAGCGCCTTGGTTTCCTGAGCATGATTTACGGTGCCATGACTTCCTACGACTTGACCCCTAGCGCCTTGACTTCCTGCGCCATGGCTTCATTCTTTGCAAAGGAATAAATGACCTACGACTTGTGTTATGCGACTTGGCTCGTTTCCTTGGAGAAGAAAAAATACAGCATGACTAAAATGACATGACTCTAGTTCTACCCAAATTATCTCCAAACTCAACCAAATCTTTGCCAAACAACAACGATGATGAAATCCACTCATCCAAATCAATCATAAACGATTTAACAAATCATCAACAACATCATAAAGACCATTATCATCATTAAACCATAGAAAATGTTTAAAATCATGATAATTCGATAATTAAACCAAAATGATGGATCTAACTTGCATAAACTTATGAAATGACATAGCAATTACCATTTAGAGTTGCTTGATTAGGTCCTATAGTGATTCACATGAAAATATACTTACCATGAGTGTAGATCTAGGAGAAAAACACTTAAATTCGATAAAAAAAACAAGATCAAACACTCATACACTTGATTGAATCCATGTTAGAGATGCATATCACTCACCAATTCTCCAAAACCACCCAAAATGATTGAAATATGATTCCAGACAGCAAAGAATTTGATCCATGCTCTTCAATTCGATGAATTTCCCTTAAAACGGTGTAAATCTAGCCTCAAATTGTAATGGCCCGAATTTTCGTATTCTTTGAGTCGACTAATAACACCACACGTCCAGCCCAAAATGCATAGAAATACGAATCATTATTAGAAAGAAGTTAGGGAATGAGAAATAGAAAGAAAGAAATATTAGAATAGAGGAAAAAGAAGATCACAAACTCTTAGGGGAACGAAAAAAATATCTTAGATAACATAAACTTTGAAATACAATTCAGTAACTTTATATACATACCATCATCAGAGCACCACATCTGTTTCTGGAACAGTTATAAACACCTGTTTCCGGATACGAATATAATACACAACGGAAAAATATGATAGTCTACAACTAACTGGTGAAACCTCCTGCTTCAAACTCCTCCAAGTGAATCTATAAAATCCCGACTACTTGACTGCCAATACAAATTTGGGCACCCAAGAGTTTAGTGAAAAAAAACAAAATAAACTCGGGGTCAGTCATGGGACTGGTGTGAGTAAACTCCAACCATTTGTTTAACTTCCAAAAACCTTTTTGAAAGAAAAGATAATCGTAAGACCGCACACATTAACACGGATGGTTTTTCCCTTACGATAACCTAAAATATTTTTGATATCAAATCCGGTGATATTATAATAGTGTCTAAATCAAATAAATAGTAATCTAGCGGAACGCTTGCATCTCACGCTCCATATATAATATAAAATCAAAAACCATAGGGTGCTTACTGGGGATTGGATTCCGACTATGACAAGGTATGGAACCACCTTCCGGTCAGTGTACTCTAGAGGGGATACACTGGGGTTCAACAAGAACATCTTGCAACCCGACCAAACATGGTTGGCCACACATTTAACTTGAGTGTTCCGAGCATATTATCACCAACGGTTGTGATCAACAACCGTTACCGAAAGCATACAGTAGCAAATAGAATAAGAAGAAAATGGAATTTCTCTAGACCAGGTGATAATACCCATAATGGGAATGATCCACTTGGCCATGCTGCCTGCCCGATTTCTGTCATTTCCCAGGTGATGAGGCTTGAGGTCAAGACTATCTTTCAGCACATCTTGCCATCATTTACTTTGAATGTCACATTGCCAGACACTCATCCATATACGTTGTCCTGGGACTGGACAAACTGAAGGCACTATTCTATTAATCCATCTTGGGCAATTTCTACCTAGGATTACCAGAATAGCCCTTGCACTTTACTCCGTCTTCAATTATCTTCAGCATAAGTTGATTCGTAACACTTATGCCAATACGGAGTGGTTTTCAGATATTAAATCGGATTCCAGTCTCTCCATATTGACAACTGAGGTATAAAGTAAACATTGATAGTCGGTGATTTAACTATCAAAGAAATATCCATACAATCAACGGTCCTATTTCCAATTGGAAATTCTACCGATCAAGCATCAACAACACTGCCCCTTTTTATATTAATTCCTTATTATATTATCGATTCCAATTCCCATTTTCCATCTTCTAGATTCTTTCATAATTCAATTGTCTTCCTCAATTCTTGGAAAAACATTTCCAATAACATAATTCCATTATTCGAGAAATATCTCTTATTCTAGTCAGAAAACATTTATAAATATTCACGAATCCTTATTTTCTATATGCAAAAAATATACCTTATTAATATCGGAAAATATTTCCATATTCCATTTATTAATTCCTCGTTGAAAAATTCATTTCATTTTCAATGAACAGTAAATACCTCTCATTTTATTTGGGGAAAACATTTCAAAATCCTTTAAATTAACGTGATGTTATAAAACATCGTTATTATAACTCAAACCACTAATCATTTATTAACTAACCATATTGCTAACCAATCTTCACTATCGAACCTCAACCATCCCTCCATCAATCATGAATACAATCAAGTTGGGGGTATAACTACCTCTCAGACCTTAATTGAACAACATTCTCAACTTTGAAATAGTCAAAGCTCACAACTTCAAACAAAACATCGCTTACGCAACTTTCAGATTCAATCTCAGAATCCAGTTGTTTTACGAAAAACATTGATTATAACGGTAGCGTTATAATTGCTGTTTAGATTTACACAACATTTATTAAAGCGGTTGCGTTATAATCGTTGTTTAGATTTATAAAAACATTTATTATTACGGTTGCATTATAATCGTTGTTTCCAAATATTTGGTTTATAAAAATGTAGCTTGTACTTATTAAATTCAATAAATAAATTAATAAGTAAATAAATAAATTTGATTATAACGGAAAGTATAAATAACTACTTCCCTAAATTCGATATAATCGATTCCAATAAATAACTTTCTCTCGAATAATCTGTATTCGATTTATATTCCGAACTTCAGAATTCATCTACCATTTCTGGTTAATTCAAATTCCAAATTCACTTTTGAATCTATCCTTTCCAAATCATCACCAAATTCATTTATAACCATTCCGGTCTACAAAACGTTATCACACTTTATTTTATATTACGCATTTTGAACTAAAACTCATCGTTTTCTTTTAAATGATTACCTATTTCCCTTTTCATTCAATTTCCAATTTGGATTCATATTCCAAATCTAAATTTCCTTTAGAGATATTTCATTTGCAAAAAATTCCTTTAAACCAGTATTCACTTAAATTGTGAATACATTTCTTTTATATATAATCAAATCGGGTTGATTTCGCACTTATAATTAATATCTTAAACTCAAATTCTATTTATAACTTCTATTCATATTTTTCCATACCAATCTCATTTGTATTGCGATCATTTAAGATCTTGTTTACGATTTCCTTTATAATTTTCCAAGTTCAAATCTCATTTTAAATATTGGTTTCAAAACCGATTCCCACTTTTTCAAATAAATTCAAATTTGAATTTATATTTCAACTTATCCAATGATAAATAATTCACTTAATTTATACTCTCGTTTATAAACAACTTCTTGTTTTCTCCATTAACCTGTTTTTTATTTCAACTTTATTCGAAATTACATTTCTAATTTTGGAAATAAATTTCCTTTTTAAGACTCAAATTTCATTTTCTATATTCGAAAATACTTTACGGTATTTAAATACCAAAATTCTAGGGCCAGGGTAATTCAACACAGCATAATCAATCACAGTATATATCACAGTAAATAACAAACAATAATATAATCCTCCAACCTGTTTCCCTGCATCCACAGATGTTAATCAACATCAATATGAAATGTCCTGGTAAACAGAACTAATAATCGATCAACTATCAACAATTTCAACCAAACAATCATCACACAGTATAAAATTACTACAAATAAATTAAAAGCTAGTTTATATAAAAATATAAATGAGCCTGAGTTAGTGAGTTTACTCCACTTGGTTTGCAGTTGACGGTTCTGCTTTCGTTCCGTTTTTAAAATCAAATGGACATTTGATTTTTCCACGAAATTCCAATAGGTCGGTGTCATAACGTATATTCCGTCATTGCGAATCCAATGGATTTGGTCGCGTCCAATTCTGATAATATACGCACAAGATATAATCGTTATAGCCAATACAATTTAAATTTAAATCGTTAACCCTTGATTATATAAATAATTTAACCTTAATTATTTTCTTTTATAATTAACAGACCCGTACCCTTTTATTTCTTCTTTCCCCAATCAACTTCTCTTTGTCCAAAATTCCACGATGTCCAGAAAAAACCATAACTAACGTTTGAAATAGTTATTTCAATTATCACTTAAACAATTTGAAACAAGTCAATAATATTATTATATTTAGTTAATTATTGCAAATCTGCATTAACGCATTAACCAAGTTCCTTAATCCATCTTCCTCGTGTAGCAGCTGCTTGAACCCGCTCCTGTGGTTAATCCTTCACCTGTCGCATGCTCCTCTTTTACTTTAATCATTAATTCTTCCCTGCTGAAACAACTTCACACAACACTTGTTCAAACTTCCATCATTTACTTTAGCTAATCCCTTTCTCTAGCCGAGCTAACCTATTTTTGGTTGCAGGAAAGCCAGATCCTACAATTTTCAATATAGTTCGAATAAATATACAGTTCCATCCACTTCTATTCAATCTTCACCATGCACATTCCCATTCTCATAACCACACACAAACTTTCTAATACCTCTTATATTTTTCCAAGTCATAGGAATAAACACGAAATCATTTAAGTGGAAAAGGCAAAGTCGTACCCCTCCTTTCCTTGATCACACATTTCTCCTTAACTCTTTTAAAATTAACCAGACCTGCCCTCCTTTACTAGTACAATGAACTAACTTATCATTTGGATCACACAACAAAAATGACCTTTTACTTGTTCAGTTCACATTATTTGTTTCCTCGTTCAAACTCAAAAGAACGAGGAATTTCTTTACCACCGCACATTTATGAAAACCAACTCGACATACCCTCCTTTACTAAGCAATCATACAGACTAATAATCACCTCCCCCTTTGTTCAAAATACCATCTGCCTGCACCACTCCCAAAATGGATATGAACACAAAGCTCTCCAAATACCCACACTATCCGAGATCTTCCATGAGCCAACTCCGGCCATTTCAGATGGATTTCACCCCATCAATCAGAAGCTCCAAGCGAGCTACACCCATGGTCAGAGTCTCGGCGACTATGGTTGCCACCGTGAAAACCTGCTCTTTGAAATGGTGATCGAATATGCTAATCTTGGTACCAGCATGGAACTATTGTCAAGAGGAATGCCACGATTTTAGTTTTTGGATTTGTAAAATTTGATTCGAATTATTGTTGAATTTTGAAGTGGGGATTTTCTTGTTTTCTATTTCCTGAAAGAAATCGAAACAGCTTGAAGTAAGAACGGGCACGGGAAGATAATAATTAGGGCTTAGAGATTTCGAACCAAACAACTAAATATATATAAGTGTAAATATATTATTTTATCAATATTTTTCTTTCTGGGAAGAGTGGAATTTTCAAAACGAATGTAGAAGGAGAATTGAGAATATATAAAAGGAGGTGGCTTCTTGAAGACAATTTAGTGTGACTTCAGTGAGAAGCTATTGAATGGCTTTCAGTGAAAGCTTCACAGCTATTTTATTAATTCGAAGATCAGTGTTCCCGTCACTTAAAAATCTGTTCTTGTATGAACCCCTATCGACAGAAATAAAAATACCGCTAAGACGAGCAATGTGCCACGATCCCAAAACTGTGATAAAATAGACAAGTTAATTTATTTTGTAAAGTTCCAAAAACGCTGATATATGGTGTAAAATACTTCAAATAAAAAGTTACTTATTTTTCAAAATAAAAATTACAGAAAAGTTCTATAAATTAAATTATAACTACGCCTCAAAAATCTTGTCCAAATTTGAAACCAATATTTAATTATATTAAATAAACTATTATGGCATGTATACGACTCCATAACGACTTTCTGAAAATTTGATTTGGACATAACTAACAATCAATAATACGAAATCTTGATTTTTCACTTCCATTAGAGAAATATAGTCAAATAGATCCGAACATTTCTTGTTTCAAAGAAATCGGACTTATATTTGATCATGTATATCCAATTGAAGTTCAATACATTAAATTACGAACTACCGTGACATTACGAGCTCGTTTTAAATTATATTATAAATTATATGTTAAAACTTTGCTTTTTATATATAAATTCATTATAAAATCCTTTTCAAATTATCAACACAACATTTAAAACCAATTTAAATGTTCAAAATTAAATGGCTAAAAATCCGGGTCATTACATTCCTCCCCCCTTAAAAGAATTTTGTCCTCGAAATTGCTAAGTAGTTAAAATGCTATAACTCTAACTCCTCATAACCTGCTTATTTGAAATCTTATATTCCATATCTTTATAACCCAGTTCTTACCCAACCTTCGAATTCTGATACTTGTACTCGACCATTCATAATTCTTTCCAAATGATATGTCCACCATTTTTGGACAATCCATCATCACTTTCTTATCTTCAATTCATATGCTCTTCTGCATATCTACACCCATTCCAATTGATTTTAAATCCATTTATCAATTTCATTATTCCACTTGAAATTTTATTAAACAATTATGGTTTTCTTATTTCCATTACAATTAACCACTCAATTTTAAATTATCAAAAAATTTCTAACTCTTTAAATTTTCAAAAAATTTCGCCAACATCTCCTTTGCACGGCTTAATCGGTACAACCACAACTCGCCTTTTTAGGCCTTCTCCAATTCAAAAGAAAATCAAAAATCCAAGCGGATTGCCCCATAGGCTCATAAAACCATAAAACCCAAGTAATATTGTAAACATGTACCTCTTTGTCGGGCATAAATTCTATCTCTTACATTTGCTTCCATTCAATATCTGCTCAGCATACATATATCCATTTCCAGTTGGTTTCAAATCAATCCAACTTCCAGTTTTTAACTCTCTAATCAACTTCTGATTAGTTCACTTCCATTCTATCAATTCAAATCTGATTTCTATTTAAGTCAATCCACTTATTATACTTGAATCCAAATTTATCACAATTCAATTTCAATTAACAACATCCAATATATATTCAACTTGCTTATTCAAACATTGAATTCATATTAATAATTAGAATCCTCTCTTTATTTAATTTCATTTGGAATTATTTACAATCCAATTTTATTTAACTTAAGTTAAATTTCAAATACATTTTTACCATTTCAATCTATTTAACTTATACAAGTTAATTTTAATTTCAGAATTCAAATTCTTGGATTTTATTTCAAATTAGTTTGAAGTCATATATAGTTATACACATATATTTATAATCAACTCAACTCAAAACATTTGAATTTCTAAAACAACTCTATTTTTCTCTAACAATTTCCATTAGTAAACCTATTATGGTAGCAATCCATCACTTAGAAACTCGAAAATGAATGCCCATAATGTCGCGATCCCTCATCAGTATTATTTTCTTGCACTGAAGTGATTTCAGTTTTTAATCACTTTCATAATCCATTTAAAACTATTTTTATTCAAAAATCCTTAAAATAATGTTATACAATCCTTAAAAGTACTTCAGAAAATATTTTCTAAAAATCCGGGATTTAAATTCTCAAATTTTGCTTTGAGCTTAATCTTAGTTCATATTATCCATATACAAGATATATTTGGTTATGTATAACTATTTCAATATTTTGTAATTTCATTCGGTCGTAATAATAATCAACACATACATATACAATAATATTCTCAGAAATTATATCTTTTATATCAAAATAATTTGTGGGAAAAATTATTCCATTTACCTATTCTAAAAAAATACTATTGCTTTGTTCGAGGGTTTAGAAACAACTATCGATACAGTTGTACATTCTGTATTGACCAGAATTCATAAACCACTCAACAAACCAATCAACACAATATAAAACAATTTTTAAACATTCTAAAAGTACGCGCTCATATATACACTCAAACTCAATCTAGGGTATTACTAACCCCATCTTTATTGAGTCACACCATAAAGCCAAGGTTACTACTCAACCTTCAGCTTGAGCCCGAATTTCCGTACTCTTTGAGTCGACTAATAACACCACATGTCCAACCCAAATTGCACAGAAATACGAATCATTATTAGAAAGAAGTTAGAGAATGAGAAATAAAAAGAAAGAAATATTAGAATAGAGGAAAACAAAGATCACAAACTCACAGCAGAATGAATAAAATATATTAGATGACATAAACTTTGAAATACAATTCAGTAACTTTATATACATACCAACATCAGAGCACAACAGCTGTTTCTGGAACAGTTATAAACACCTATTTCCATATATGAATATAATACACAGCGGAAAAATATGATAGTCTATAGATAACTGGTGGAACCTCTTGCTTCAAACTCCTCCAAGTGAATCTGTAAAATCTCGACTACTTGACTGCCCATACAAATTTGGGCACGCAAGAATTTAGGAAAACAAACAAAATAAACTCTTGGTCAGTCATGGGACTAGTGTGAGTAAACTCCAACCATTTGTTTAACTTCCAAAAACCTTTTCGAAATAAAACATAATTGTAAAACCGATCCACACATAAACACGGATGGTTTTTACCTTACGATAACCTAAAGTATTTTTGATATCAAATCCGATGATATTATAATAGTGTCTAAATCAAATAATAGTAATCTAGCGGAACGCTTGCATCTCACGCTCCATATATAATATAAAATCAAAAACCGCAGGGCGCTTATTGGAGATTGGATTCAGACTATGACAAGGTATGGAACCACCTTCCGATCAGTGTACTCTAGAGGGGATACACTGTGTGACGACCGCCCATAGCCCCCGCACTATACAAGAGGAATAATGCGCTGAAAGGTATGTCAGGCAGCTATGGACGATCATCAAGGTATGGTAGATAAATGAAACCTGTCGTAAACTCACAGTGCAAGGATACAATATAATAGAACATATACAACATGTAGTGATAGTGAAGCAGAAAACACTAAAATTTCATGATAACTAGAAAAGTATTTCCCAAACACGTGGATAACAACAATAGTGTTTGTCCAATTTGCCTCACTACAACACTCAGAGAAATAGCAAACAATGGAAACAAGTACTAGATAGTAATAAAACTTGTACGTGAGCCTCCTGCTCGCCATCGATCAACATCATCGTCCTCACTAAAGCCATA
The DNA here is from genome assembly GCA_030737875.1 of Allium sativum. Taxonomy (NCBI): domain Eukaryota; kingdom Viridiplantae; phylum Streptophyta; class Magnoliopsida; order Asparagales; family Amaryllidaceae; genus Allium; species Allium sativum. Next base: position 1,049,065,766 of record CM060922.1, read on the forward strand.
CCTGCCACTATTACTCAGTCTGCCCATCCACAACCGGATGAACAACCCAAGGTAATAAGTGGAAACATAAAACCTTGAGTCAGACAACAGTCTTAGTGAGCGATAAAACAGCTAACAAACTTCATTAGTAAAGTATATGAGAATGGGTAAATAATCAACTAATCTACTACCCAGCTCCAGAGAATAACTCCCGATTTCCTTCACCGTTACATGATAGTGATAGCCTTTACAATCCATACAACCAAAGGAATAACAATTCAATCACGGCAATTAAAGCATCCATTCATATATGGAAGAGTAACTCAATCATGATCACAACATGCATTCAAACGTCCATGACTGACTCTGGCTATCACCGCCAACCTTGCTTTGGAAACTTCGTTATTGTATGACTTACTAACAATTTATTGGCAAGTGTCAAGGACCACACACGACGCCCCGGTTCTAGCAAAACTCCATATGTTAAACTCAACACATGCTACACACTATATTCAACACGTGTCTAGGCCATACACGATGCCTAAGGCACTCGACCTACAATTGTTGTCCAATTGTACCTCTGTTTTGAGTCCGCTAGAACCTACGACAACGATAATTCCTTGGCCTTTGTCTCTATAGTCGTTATCAATTACGACTATTAATTAGCTTAGAACACCGAAGAGCTGTCACTTCACAAGAACTCAATACATCCTTGAGTTGTCTCCCCATTTGTTGCATACAATGAACAACAAACACTTTTCAATACTTCCAAACTTCCCAATTGAATTCACATCATCACCGGAAATGTCCGACCAGAAATAGCCAACCAGAAATGGTAAAAATGGATGACCAAAATAGGCCTACCCACTTTGGTCCGGCCCCACTTATGTCCGACCCAACTTTGGTCCGAACAACTTTAGTCCGACCCAACTTTGGTTCGACCTAACTTTGGTCCGACCCAACTACGGTCCAACCCAACTACGGTCCAACCCAACTTTGGTCCGACCTAACTTCTCGTGACTAGGCCGACCCACCTCTGAATGACTAGGCTGACCCACTTTTTCTGACTAGGCCGACCCACTTTTTCTTACTAGGCCGACCCACTTATGGCCGATCCAACTTATGGCCGATCCAACTTATGGCTAACCCAAAACCTACATATTGCAATTCTACTCCGATTTCAACCAAAACTTCACCAAACAATAAATTCAACGAAACTTAACTTATCCAATTCATCCAAAAGGATTACAAGCATGTTATGAAATCAACAATATCATCAATATGACAATTCTATCCATGATAATGTCAGATTCACCAAAATCACCACAGATATGCACATGAACAAAAACCATGGATCTAACTTGCACATTCGTGTGAAATATCATAGAAATTACCTATCTAAACTTGCTAAATCAGATCCTAGGGTGATCTATATGAAAATGAACTTACCAACGCATGGATCTAAGGATAAACACTTGAGTTTGATGAAAAACATGATCTACTAGCCATACACTTTATTTAATCCATGTAAGAGATGTAATCCACTCACCGATTCTCCAAAACAAGCTAAAATTTTAGAGTTATGAATTTGGACAGCGAGAAATTCGAACAAAATTCTTCGATCCGATGAATTCACCTTTGAAATGATGAAGATCTAGCATCCAATGGCGTAGATCTATGATTTCCCTTCTTATATTTGGATTTTTAATGGTGGAAAGGTGTTAGAGGAAGAAGGAGCATGTTAATCCCTAAAAATCCACGCACACATTGAACAAGGGATATGTTGCTAACATCATCAGGGTCGTTTGCAGAGGAAGTCATTAAGGCACTTGAAGCCTTAGTAATGGAAAAGAATGGTCACAAAAGCAAGTGCCGAATGTCAAAGCCCAGAATAGATCAGGTCGACCAAGTACAACCGGACGACATGGTGCAACGTGCGACCCCGAAACTTGGGTCCAAATCACAATCCAGGCACGGAAACTAAGACCAGCCGCTCACACGAGTACAAGGCCGCACCAAACATCAGCATGAAACAGGTCACTCATCCAACATGGGCTAAAACGACCACATCCTGCAAAAGCAATAAGAAGACGGGCACCCTTAAACTAAAGCAATCGGTCGCACAGAGAACAATGGAGAACCAATTCCAGACTTATGTCCCGATCCTACAAGGCCTCCCAAAGTGGTTGCCCGCACAGAAGCAACCATTCTTATGAACCTGCTCAACCACATAAGGCGTCCGTCCCAAAAAGTTGTATGCGCATAACAACCTAGGACAACTCACGACAGCTGGCCAATGGCCCGATTGTGATTAGCAGAATTAGAGATTCACAGGGCGGAAAACGGATTTCAAACCAAGGACTCATCTATAAATACACCATGGCTACCACTGAAAAAAGGATCCAATCTTGAAAACCATGAAGTGCTGCCAAACTCTGCCTTAAACCGCAGATCTGGCCATGGCGTCAAGCTCAATTTCGTGATTCAGAGAGAACGAAGACATCATCAATCTCAATCATCCATTCATCCTCTTTCTCCTTAAATTAAACCATCTTCTTGTATAATTTCCTAGATTAAAGTATATAAGAAAGGTTGTATTGGGCGAAAATGGAAGTGTATGGAAAGAGAGAATTGATGTATTTTGTAATTCATATCATGAGATTAGAAATCACCTTCATAGCGGACATAGGCCTCATTAACGGCTGAACCACTCTAAACCTCGCCTCTATTTTACCCTTTTCCGCATTTTCTACTTTGAATTGCTGATTGACTACGGCTCCATTTTATTCCCTACCAAATTGGTGAAGTACAGCTTTGTACCTGAGGTGTTTGGACCATTTTTGGTGTAAACATTTTTCGCGCCCACCGTGGGGCCGTGTCATAATTTCCTTTGGTAAAAAAAATCTATCCCGGAATCACTTTCTCCTTTGGAGTCATGGTTGGATCGAAGAAGGGTAACAAATCCGTTAAAGTTGCCATCATCAATGAGAACAACAATGCTGACGAAGCTACGCCTCAGATCCCGAATCAAGGGGCAAATGAAGTCCCCAGGCCCCCTATAACGCAAGATGAATTAAATGTAGTTGTAATAGGCCTGAACGAAAAGATGGATAACACTGCGAAGATGATAATGGAAAGTTTCGATACCCTTACCGGCGTCCAAACCAATCCGCCGTCTCCAAGCACTGTGGATGACATTGGCGAGAAAGGGGACTCATCAGCCTCAGACCATGAACGACCACACCGCACCGTGAGAAATAGGGAAGAGGCTGGTGTTGAGGATCCTAAAGGCAGATATAAACAGCGCAAAGGGGAACGACCAACTCGAACAGTTGCGAGTCCCACCCATGTTGTACTCCTCAAAGGGAATACAAGGCGCCGAAGCTCAAACCGCGACCACATTGATGAGAACACCGATATCGACGCCAATGACCAAGCAGATGACAAGAAGCGCCTGACGGATATGATCCAGCGAATAATGGAAGAGAAGGCGACCCAAGAAGATGAGGAGAGGGAGTGGGAGTTCTCCCCCAGCAAGAACCCGTTCACTGAAGAAATCCGTCAAGCAAAATTCCCAAAGATGTTCACGCCTCCGACAATAGCTCCTTACGGTGGAGTTGGAGATCCTACCATTTTCCTGTTCAAGTATGACCAGCACATGAATGGAGCTAGGACCACTGATGAGATCAAGTGCTTATACTTTCCCATGTGTTTGGAAGGTGTGGCTTCATTGTGGTTCACCAGACTTCCGCCTAGATGCATCAGCCCGTTTGCTGATCTAGCAAGGAGATTTCAGATCAATTCCGGTTGCAGACCACCTAGGCAAGGGACGTGATGTCACTTAGTGAGATGGGACAAATGCCCGGAGAAACCATTAAAGCTTTCCTTATGCGTTTCCATGATGCCTCAGCGGAGGTTATAGAACCGGAGCCTTGGTACCTATTGGCAGCCTTAAAAGGGGCTATCGATAAAAAGTCAGAATTTGGAAAATGGCTCAAGATGAAGAAGCCAAAGACTCTGAAGAAGTTCTACAAGAAAGCAGAAGAGTACATGAGCGCGGAAACCGACACCACAGACACTCCGAAGGCTACAGGAAGTAGCACTGCTAAAGAAGGGAAGAATAATGAATCTTCTCAGACGGCTCAGAGGAACGACTCTGGGCATAAGAGGGGGTGTGATGGAAGGGACAATGGAATGCACAAGAAGTCCAAGTACTTCAGGCAATCGGAATTGACTCCCCTGACTGAAACTCTAGATAAAATCTACTCTGCTACGAAGGATTCATGCATCTTTCCTCGGGTGAAACCACAAAGAACCACAGAACATCAAGCAAATTCTGGTAAGTTCTGCCGATTCCATAATCAACTGGGGCACAACACGAACGAGTGCCGAGACTTGAGGAATCTGATTGAGGAGCTTATCCGAAAGAATCAGTTACAGCAATATGTTAAAAATCCCCAGAATGTACTAGAGAATCAGAGTCAGGGAAAGGTTGCTGATCAGGCTTGGTCGCATGAAATAACCCAAGCGCTAAAAGACATGCGACCAATCATCGATTGATGACTCTTGGGTGCAACCCAATGTTTGGAGTTGAAAATATAACCAACTATTTTCTCTACTCTATTTTACTGTTTCTATAGTTTATCTTTCTCACTTGTCCTTTTTCATGAAATGATCTATGAATCCATCTTTATTATGTTAAGTAAAAATCTACATGATAGAAGATGCTCACCCATGGATTATAGTCTCATGGAAAATAAAAATTATTTATGAACTGATGCTGAAACTGGTCTCGTGTATAGGGCAAAACGGTGCACAACACATCGAAGGCATCGATCAAACCAAGCAGGATAATCAATCTCATCGTCTTGTAGAAACCAAAAAGGGTCAAAACTTTTCAAAAGTAATTCATGGAGAGCCCACCGAAATCCGGAGGCCGCGCTCTTTGTTTTCCTTTCTTAAAGAACCTAGGCTGGTTAAAACCATCCCTAGGATTGGAGGGTCCCACAAATATACTGGAGCAAAAGCAACTCAAAACAAAAAGTCCCTCGGATAAAATAGCTGAGCCCGCCAAAGAAACACCCTCTTGGGTGCAGGACACAGGTCATTTGGCTTGGGGAGATTTCTTAATTTTCTCAATCAAACGACCAATGTCTATTTCATAGGGCAAGATGCAAAGTCGGCAAAAACCGGCTGGTTCGTGAAAACCCTTACCGAAAGGAGGTGTCTGTCCTTGTTCTTTTTTGTTAACCAAGTCAAACAAAGCCAAGGGTGGATTATAGCAGAAATCCCAGCCGAAAGGGGGTAAAAGAAACCCTTACCGAAAGGAGGTGTCTGTCCTTGTCCTTTGTTGTTAACCAAGCCAAACAAAGCCAAGGGTGGATTACAGCAGAAATCCCAGCCGAAAGGGGGTATAATAAATCCAATTTGGGTCTCTATTGGATCATAATAGCCGGATCGAATAAGACCGAAGTTGGGTCGAAAATGCTTAACCCAAGTCCTCCTATGGGGGCACGTACCCAAAACCAGTCTCCAAAGGACTCGGGTCACTGAGTTAGTGAGATATGGGATCTGGATACATTAAAAGGAATAAACCCAGCATACGGAAGTACATTTAATCAGGTTTCCAAAGGGCTTGGGACACCAAGTCAATGAGGAACAAGGTTAAATGTGCAGTAAGGTGTCCGCATCTCATAAAAATACACATCTAAGATTAACTTTAAGGGTTTGGGTTACCAAATCGTTGAAAATATTAATATATGTGCAGTTAAGACTAAAACCCCTCAAAGAGGAGATACGATGTCTAAAATCAAGACCAACCTGTGACACTGACGTTAAACGACGTAAAAGCGTAATCAACGCACGATACATAAAAAGTGCAATATGATGCGGATAAATAAAAGTCACAACATACCAACATCAACAGGTTCATCATAAAGGCACACAGTCATAAGACTGGTAGTAGAAAAAAGTACAGAACAATTTTACATCATTTGGCAACATTTTTAGGTGCAACATAACCCTCGACCAAATGAGCCTTAGAGGTACCTTCACCAGCACCAGGGGGTTCCGTCAGAACAGCTTGGGATCCCGTGGCACCATCTCCTACAGAACTAGAGGCACGGACGGGAACCACATTCTGAACCTCTTTTCCAAGGGATTTGGCTTGTTCACCAGTTAATATGCTCCTACCCGTCTCCAGAGCATCACGGTCTTTTGGCTCAAGGAGGGCTTCTTGTAAAACCTTATCCTCCTTATCTTTGGAATAACCAAGCACCTCTTCCCAGACAAGGGCTAATGTACGAGGAAAGTCCTTGCCCAGATAGCTCAAGCTTCCGCGAGTCATAACACTGAGAGTGTAAAACTGAAACAAGGTCTCATCGGCATTCTTTTTGACCTTCGCAAGATCGCTGGATAGCTTTGCCTTACTGCCCTCTAAGGTTTCAATAGCTTTACCTTGCAAAATGAGTTTACCTTCGAGCATTGCTTTCTCCCGGCGGCAAGAAACAATGGATTGATGTACAGAAGTTAGCTGGGATTCCAGGAACTCGCGGTCATTCTGGGCTTCACCAATTTGCTTCTTGGCAGCTTCAATCTCTTCCTGAAGCCTCCTGTTGTCGGCCTCCAAATTTTTCACCCTGCAGTGCCCGTTCTTAAGAAGTGCAATTTCAGCTGCCTGATTTTCAACCCCATGGATCAGTTCAGTCTTGTCATTTTCCAGAAGCCCGATATGTTTGAGATGCTGAGTGTTCAACTTCTGGTACTCAAAGCAGAACCTATTCCAAGACTCCAACCGCTCCCCGGAAGTGTTTTTGGCCTCGTTTAACTGAGCTTCAAGGTTACCCATAATTGTGGTAGGCTGGGAAGTCACATAATTTTTTATAGCACTCAGCTCTCCAACGCTACTCTGATCATCACATGGCGACAAGTCTAAGTCAAGTTCTATTCCACTCAAGTCCCAACCAACAAATCTATCCCGCAGTGCAATATTTCCAGGGGTAACTGCTTAAGGAGGTCTGTTAAGGATCGCTTGAATCTGACTGGAAACAGACGTATTAGGTATAGAAGAACTAAGCAATGGCTCCATAGGAACCAAGGAACTGGGGCATAAAAGTCCGGCTCACTCAGAAGACTCACCACTTCATCCCTGTCCCCTCATATCACTTGTTCTTCGCTCAGCATCCCGGTTTCCCCCTTTGAACACTCGAGGATGGTCATACTTCTTCTTCTTCAACAAGCTTGTCAGCGGTGCCTCAAGAGCCTCTTGGGATAAGAGATCTGAAAAGGGGAAGGCGTTTGCTCCTTCAGGAAAGACTAGAGTGCAAAATATCCCGCGGATCGGTAAGAGCAAGCTGTTAAGAGAGACTACCCAGTAATGGAGACCCCATTCCTGCATCTAAGATGAAAGGAAAAAATTTAACCACTTCGATTGTAAGGAACTAGAGAATAAAACCAAGAAAAGAGATACATATGATATACAAGGTTGAAGTGGTTCCAGACACTGTGAAATACCATTTCGACCCAGAGACAAGGGGTTTTTTCCGTAAAATCTTGCAACTAAAGATTCTTCCTAAAGTATGAATATTCAAATGATAACCTTACCTTGAACGAGTCCTCCAGTCAGAGCAGAAAGATTAAGTCCTTTTAAAGCCTATGAACCATCTTCCTCTTGACCTCCCTTAGGAGAGTTCCTTCCGCCTCCCAAGCTTCCAGCAGAAATCTCTATAATGTCATCAAGCCGCTCCGCCTCCCGAAGCTGCTCCGAGGCAGTCTTCGAAGGGATCACGCTCACATCTCCCCGGGAGGCTTCCTCTACCAAAGATCCACCTTCTTTGTGCAAAGCCGTTGAAATCGTAGAACCTTTGCGCTTGGGGTGTTTGGCTGCTGCCTTTTTGACAGAGATCGCGCTACCACTGGAGGATGCCTCACTGCCATCCGAGACACCAGAAACCCCCTTTTCCAAAGACTTCTTGACAGGGGACAGGTTGATAGCATTCTTTTTGCCAAAAGCATCCGCCGGAAAAGTACGCGAAGGTGAAAAGCAAGTTATACTGCTTTAAGAACCCTTTGCTAATCAAGAATTTCCTATTTCTCTGTTCTTCATCAACGGCTAGTAATGAGTTGCATAGGTCTTGGTCAAAGGGTACACTTTGATCAGGAAGCACTGCAATATGTCGAAAGGTTTCAGAAAAAATAAAAACAAAAGGAAGAAGAGACTAGAATCTGAAGGATAAGAATCTTACCAATTACCTTCCAAAGGCCACAGAAGTTGTCGGGACATTTCGCAAAGAAATATTGATTTGGAAATCCTCGCACACTGTCCTCTAAGCCGATGATTATTCTCGAACTCTGGCTTTCCATAAAAACAAACAAGGGACGCTGCCTTATTGTCCTAAAAGTATACAATGAGCGTATGTCCCTGAACGAAGGAGCCCGATGTTTTTCTCTCATGAAAAGGACATAAAGACTTGTCAAGATTGCATAACCATTGGGATGTAGCTGGTAGGGGGCAATAGCCAAATTTCGAAGAACCATCTCTATGAAAGGGTTAAAGGGGGGAAACCGCCCCACTTTTCAACATACCTCGAGTAACAGCAACAAACCCCTTAGTAGGGCTGTCAGCAAATTCCTTTCCCATAGGAAACCTGGCCTCTTCCTTTTCCCAAAAACCAAATTGTTTGCACAACTGACGGAACGAGGTAAGCGAGAGCTCCGTCGAAGGCCTCTTATTGGGAACCTCTGAAAGCACACGAGGTTGCGGAAATTCTTGGGCAGCATCCATCGAAGGAACGACATGAGGGGCAGGCGTAACTCGGTCAGAACTCCTTTCTGGATTCTGGCCCGACAAAGACGATTCCCTGAATTTTCTCTCTAAAAAAAACCTTGCTCATAAACCCTAAGAAGTCGCACGATCAAATTCACTCTTTAGAGATTGCATAAAGACAAGCCCACAGGGAAAAAGAAAATTGCTTACAGGAAAACGAGCAGCCCAACAATCTGAGCGAACAGTCCAGACGAGTTGATTACAAAATTGATTCGCTAAAAGAACTGGGATCTCCAGAAGGTATAGAAGAGTATCAGCGGTAAAGAAGATCACTCAAAACAACGCCGCCATTAAAACTTCCGTTCACTTTTCCTTAGCAAAATGACACTTGAAAAATAAAGAGATTGGCAAGCCAAAAAGGAATTGCCGCCCACTCACTATACAGCTATTTGCACGAAAGCCGAGAAGACTCGTCAAGTTCCGCACACCAGCAGGAAAATAAAGTTGCCCCCCCTGGATAATACGCTCCTAATTTCTCGCGCGACCGACCACCCAACGAGCCTACTCAACAATGTGCGGTCGAATATGTCGAAGCCAGTAATTCCTCATTAAAAGAAATCACAAGCTTCGAGGGGCAAGTGTTAATCCCTGAAAAATCCACGCACACATTAAACAAGGGATATGTTGCTAACATCATCAGGGTCGTTCGCACAGGAAGTCATTAAGGAACTTGAAGCATTAGTAATGGAAAAGAACGGTCACAAAAGCAAGTGCCGAATGTCAAATCCCAGAACAGATCAGGTCGACCAAGTACAACCGGACGACATGGTGCAATGTGCGACCCCGAAACTTGGGTCCAAATCACAATCCAGGCACGGAAACTAAGACCAGCCGCTCACACGAGTACAAGGCCGCACCAAACATCAGCATGAAATAGGTCACTCATCCAACATGGGCTAGAACGACCACATCCTGCAAAAGCAACAAGAAGACGGGCACCCTTAAACTAAAACAGTCGATCGCACAGGGAACAATGGAGAACCAATTCCAGACTTATGTCCCGATCCTACAAGGCCTCCCAAAGTGGTTGCCCGCATAGAATTACCCGTTCTTATGAACCCGCTCAACCACATAAGGCGTCCGTCCCAAAAAGTTGTCTGCGCATAACAACCTAGGACAGCTCACGACAACTGGCGACAGCTGGCCAATGGCCCGATTGTGATTAGCAGAATTAGAGATTCATAGGGTGGAAAACGGATTTCAAACCAAGGACACATCTATAAATACACCATGGCTACCACTGAAAAAGGATCCAATCTTGAAAACCACGAAGTGCTGCCAAACTCTGCCTTAAACCGCAGATTTGGCTATGGCGTCAAGCTCAATTTCGTGATTCAGAGAGAACGAAGACATCATCAATCTCAATCATCCATTCATCCTCTTTCTCCTCAAATTTGTAACACCCCACCTCCGCTAGGGTCACTCACAAAGGGAATGCAGTAGCTTTGGTGGAGCATTATCTAGGTAAACATACACAGAAATATTATAAGATAGAACATAAGTAAAACAACAGAAGGATCAAAAGACAAATTTCATTTCTTTAAAATCTAGTAAGGTCTGAAGCCCTTTACATCAAAATGTCATTAAATCCATTACATCAAAATCTGTCTTGCAATAGTAAAGAAGCATAAAACCATGGTCATAAATCATTCCCCAAGTCAAACTGTAAAGCAGCCATAGCCAAGAAAGGTCCAAGCCATATATGGTGATCTTGAAGTAGAAAGAAGTCCAAACTAAGTCTTAGTGTTTCCTCCTTGAGAACCTGGGGGGGGGGGGGTAACGGAAGAAAAAGAGGCGAAACAAAACGGATCAGTCATACAGATTGGTAAGTCCTAGTGACTTTCAGCATAGAAACAAGTAAAGGTAACATGACATGTATAAACTGAAAGTAAACATAAGGATGACAACAAGATAGGCAAGTTAAACTAAGATAACAAGATAAACTACGGTAACAAGATAAACTAAGGTAACAAGATAAACTAAGGTAATAAGATAAACTAAGGTAACAAGATAAGCTACGCATAGCATCGCATGTTTAACATTCTCTGCACCAACTGTACTAGTACCCCAACCCGTATCATCCTTTCCATGTATATGTACGGTCCCTTGTCGTATATACTACTTCAACGTAGTGCCACCATTCTTGAAATCGTTTGGACTGCCACCCTTGTTCTGGCCAGGTTTCCTTATCATGAACTATCGCATGTTCAACTAGGATTTATGCCACCTAGGACCACCAGGGATTATGCTACCTATTGAACAACACCCTTTTTCCACGTAACGATCTATTAATCGATCGGCTCCCTACAAGTCCTAGCTCGTTCATGTGTCTGTATCATACGGCCCAATCACGAAATGTAGTCACTTGTGCTAGGTCCACCATAGGGTGTATCAAGCCCTAGGGTGACAATCACCGATACAAATCAAGCACGCACAGTGTAAACCTACCGGTGCCCAATGCCTGCTTTTTCAACTCCGGACTACGTGCACGACGATACTCAATCTGAACCTACAATGGCGCACCAACTCAGCCGTCGCTCTGGTCGCTTACAATCGGCCCAGTAATCGTGCCCCACCCTGCCTAGTTCCAGGGTACCATAATACATCTAGTGGGTTACTGCTGAAAAGGACCGCGTAACAAGGGTTTCCGTCCAGCAGGTTAAGTGTTGTCATTTAAATTCGAGACTTAACCCCATCAGTCTAGCATGTCAAGTTGGTTAAGTGTGGTCATTCAAGTTCGTGACTTAACCCGTCTACGTGTCATTTCAAGTTGGCTAAGTGTTGTCGTTCAAGTTCATGACTTAGCCCTACGAATCATGTGTCAAGTTGGTTAAGTACGTTCAAGCGGTTCATGGCTTAACCCTACCAAATCATCGTGTCAATTTGGTTAAGTATATTCAAGCGGTTCATGACTTAACCCTACCAAATCATCGTGTCAAATTGGTTAAGTATATTCAAGCGGTATAAGACTTAACCCTACCAAATCATCGTGTCAAATTGGTTAAGTATATTCAAGCGGTTAATGACTTAACCCTATCATGTGGCATTAAATAAATTAATGCACCTCAACCTCTCACATTAGACCTGTTGTTGTGGTTACTGGTTATGCCGGGCGGTTCCGGGCAAATTTACACCACAACTCAGTCTAACCTCGGGTTTTAAGCGCGATATGACCAACTACCCACATTGGGTCCTATTGTTTGCAATCACTGGATTTGCCGGGCGGTTCCGGCAGAATTACACTGCAAACTCAACCTAACCTCGAGTTGGCCAATTTCAAGTTCATTCTAAGTGTCATGTCCATGTTTAATTTTCATGTCAAGTTCGTGTCAAGTTTCTAAGCGAGTTTCATGTCAAGTTTTCATATCAAGTTTTCTGGTTTCCAGTTATGCCTATTAGCAAGTTCATGATTCATATTCATAACCAATTCATGTTTGCCTAATATACCCAAATCGTATTCCCATCGCATGTAAACGTGAATCGATCTAAATTACAAGTAGATCCAAGTCCAAAATAAAAGGGAATAACATCCCAACTATGATAGGCAAAAGAACGAGCATAAGGTGATATATCTATCATGATATAGCTTGAGATAATTGGTTACTACATCACTGGCATATAGAAAATAATAGGCTTTCAAATCTAGCATAATAAGCTGATACTCATGATAAAAATTGACATAAAAGAATAGGCATGCAAAAGCAAGCCAATTGCAAGGATAATGGATCAATGGTTTAGGTGTACAACGTGGTTTTCAACTAAAGTGTTATGAACAATCAACTATAATAGTCAATTGGCCACAATAGTCATAGTCATAGTGAATTATAAGCGATTAATCACAATAGTCATGAATAATTATCCAAAATAGTTCTAGGAAACTGCCCTAAATAGTCATAGGCAATTAACTATAATAGTTTCAAAGTCATGGTCATAGACAATAGTCTTATGTTCATAATTATAGGCAGTAATTCATAGTCACGAGTCATAGGTGATTAGCCACAATTTTCCTTGTCATAGTCATAGGCAATGGTCTTATGTTCTCAGTTATAGGCATAGGCATAGTCTTTGGCCATTAACAATAGTTTCAATGTCATAGGCATGATAATATTTGATTTACAACGTGAATAGGCCCAAGTTAATTTTCATAGCAATATTCCCAACTTCAAGATTCAAGAGAGGATAGGGTGAAAACTGAATTAAAAAGTCTTATCAACAAGTCAAGATCCAAGAATTCATCTTACAATCTAGCGTTTGAATAATAAACTAGGTCCAACAACATGAATGGGCATGATTCAGTTGATAAGAAATAACCCAAAATCATAGATTCAAGAAGAGACAAGAACATATCCAAATAGATAATCAAGCTTAGGTCCAATTTCATTTTATTCTATATCCATATTAAATATAACAAGTTTCAATCTCAAAGTAACTAGAACTTACAGATTGTGTTCTAAGAAATTGAGATGCAGAAGTTGAATCTAGAAACTAGTCGTCGATTTGTTGAATTGATGAATGCTGATTGTAGAAGCAAATCCCCAAATGTGCAATTCCTTGCCGTAGACTTCAAGAAATAGTCTTCACGATTTATTTTAATTTATTTTAATTTAATTTAGAGGAAGAAGAAGAAGCCATGTCCATCAAGAATTTGTGCAGCATAAGGTTAGAGAAGAATGGTGTAAAGAGAATGAGGCTAGGAGGCTGTTTATATAGGTTTAGAGTCACGAATCTAGTCAGAAAATTGGTCCAAATACATCAGAATGAACCCAGGCTGAAAACCAGGTTTTGGCACCAGGTCAACCATAGGGTCGACCTGGTCCCTGGGAGGTTGACCATAGTGTCGGCCCCCAGGTCGACCTGGTCCTGGGCAGGAAATTTCCGGCCCAGTCTGCCCTGGGGTTTGAATTCGAATTTCGAATTCGAATTTCAAGCTGTTTTTGATTCCGAAAATTTCTGAAACTTCGAAGAGCCATAACTTGGTCATACGGACTCCGTTTTTCGAAAACTCAGACTCATTTCCAAGAAGAATTTCGAGACGAACGCAATGGCGCAACCCGTTTCCCTTGATTCTTATTTTAAAATTTAATTCTGCCTTGATTTTTGGTTTTAACCTGTTATTAAAATACGGGTTGTTACATTCTCCCCTCCTTAAAGGATTTTGTCCCCGAAATCTCTAAGTTAGGAAGTATGTATCCTACCATCCATCATCCATCTACTCAAAACATCATCTACAAGAAATCATTGTCCTTAAAAGATTCCTAATGCTGTATGTATATATGTGAAAAAGTGTGTGTATATGTAATTATCTAATGCAAAAGATCAGGCGGTTACTGATTCAGTAAACCTCCTTAATGCAAAGTATGCTAGTGCGATGAGTCCAACATGTATGCAAATTCCTATTACATTTCACAATTTCTACATGAGTGCCCAAACATTCATTCATTTGCAACATCCAAATGATAGCATATCAAGTTTCTATCCATGTACAAGTACAAACATTCATGCATATGCAATATGAGATGTGACTGAGCCGATCTAGTGCCTAATGTGTGTTATGCAACCACGAGCAACCGCTAGCAACCACTTGCAACCGCTTGAAATCATCAACCATAACATGTCTCAAACACATGTTTACATCCATCAGTTCCTACTTAAAGGTATAGTCGAATGATAGAAGCAAGTAAAGAAAAACTTTGTACCTATTAGGCAATGTCAAAACTGGGAATCTTCCTCACATATATAATGATTAGGAGAATAATTCCCCTAAACACCAGCCCCGAAGACTGAAATCAACATCAGGATGACACCCAGAGAATTACTCAACCCAACCAATATATATGTTTCAAGGAAACTAAGCATGATAAACTCCTTTTAGGTCACAAGAAATCCCTTCCTAAAACCAACCCATATCCTATAAAGCCGAAAAACTTTAGTCAACCCAACGAACACCCTCTAGCCCCAACATGTATTACTAACAGATGAGTCATACTCCCTATGGGGTTTGCAACAGAAATTGGACCGAGAGGATATACATAAAAGATAGCATGCAAGTAAGCTCTACAGGAAAACAGGGATCAAGGATATACTCTTAAAAAGAGATATGATGCGCATATCTAGTCTTCAATCTTCTATGTCGCATTCGCTTGGGCTTAACTCCATTGTGCTTTGACCGTCTATTACTTCATAATTTCGTAGCTTCTTAATTCTTGTTTCCAAAATTTGAGTTGGAACTCATTTCAATATTGTCTTTCGTCCCACTTTCACTTATTCTCCTTCTAGTATACTCGGCTCAAACATAACTATTTACTCATGGTTTCATGCAAGCTCTCCAAAATTCACTAGTGAATCTTGGATCTCGTTTACTTATTATAAGGTATTCCACGCAAAAGAACTATCTCTTGAAAACAAACAGATGGCAGCCATGTTGCCAAATTTACTTACTAAGGTGATTTCCTATAACTCATGCATAAGCGAAATGAACCATCCGCCTTAGTGGCGAACACTACTCGAGCGGATCAACAAATGTATCAAGATATTCTAGGTAACTAAGCATGATAGAATCCTAAGGGTTACACTAGACTTCAAGGGCATTACCGAGGCAAGTCAATAGTCTAACTACCCTCTTTTCATACTCAAAATGGTACCATTTCTGGATAACCACCCCATCCCTAGAATCAACCCATAGCCCAAAAACATAAGCATTTCTTCTAAACTCAACGCTTAGCATAGATATTCTCAAATCCAAACAAGTCATGAATAAATGAGCCGATTCCCCAACAGAATTTGAGACAAAAATGGGATCCTCTACTATGCTAGTACTAAGGTGCAGAGACTTAACTATCGAAGCAAAATTAAAAGGATGCGATGAACAAAAACAAAGTTCTAACGGGATGATAGAAAATAAAAACTAAACCTTTAACAGAAACGTTACCACTTTCTTAGGTATGCTAGTAGTGAGAGCATATAATTGCCCTCTCGACGATCTTGTTCTTTGCCCTTGTCCTTGTCCTATAATACTTAACTACCTGTCCCTTTTTACCATACTAAAGATAGTCTCTTGTCATGGGTTTTATTATTCTTTCACTTTGGCTTCTTCCCTTTCACCTTTTCCTCCTTCGTGGATTAAGCCATATCAACAAGTTTCTCATCCTTAGGCTTCTGTTCTTTATCCTCGTTCTTACTATCCTTGTGTAGCTTGTTGACCGTTCTTCGAAAGCTACCTCCATCGCATGGCAACCCTACAAAGCTTGAAATAAGATTAGTCGTAGATGGGACTACTGCGGCTACTAATGGAGGTTGGGCACTTCTTTGCCCTCATACATGCGTTGTATGCGTACAAATTATGGTGGAAAAGAAAGAGAGAAGAGACTCAACGAGAGAATCAAAAGATAGTGCATATGGCTTTGGGGAATATGCATTTGTAAAACAAAACTTTTCTTAGAAAAATGCTTCTTTGTAAACGTTTTGAAAATAATTTCAGAAGGTTTTTAAAATCTTTTGCCCAGTCCGGTAACCTTCTACTCTGATACCAAATGTAATAGCCCACCTCCGCTAGAGTCACTCACAAAGGGAATGCACTAGCTTTGGTGGAGCATTACCTAGGTAAACATACACAAAAATATTATAAGAAAGAACATAAGTAAAACAACAGAAGGATCAAAAGACAAATTTCATTTCTTTAAAATCTAATAAGGTCTGAAGCCTTTTACATCAAAATGCCATTAAATCCATTACATCGAAATCTGTCTTGCAATAGTAAAGAAGCATAAAACCATGGTCATAAATCATTCCCCAAGTAAAACAGTAAAGCAGCCATAGCCAAGAAAAGTCCAAGCCATATATGGTGATCTTAAAGCAGAAAGAAGTCCAAACTAAGTCGTAGTGTTTACTCCCTGAGAACGTGGGGGGAAACAGAAGAAAAAGAGGCGAAACAAAACGGGTCAGTCATACAGACTGGTAAGTCCTAGTGACTTTTAGCATAGAAACAAGTAAAGGTAACATGACATGTATAAACTGAAAGTAAACATAAGGATGATAACAAGATAGGCAAGTTAAACTAAGATAACAAGATAAACTAAGGTAACAAGATAAATTAAGGTAACAAGATAAACTAAGGTAACAAGATAAGCTATGTATAGCATCGCTTTTTTAACATTCTCTGCACCAACTGTACTAGTACCCCAACCTGTAACATCCTTTCCATGTATATGTACAATCCCTTGCCGTATATACTACTTCAACGTAGTGCCACCATTCTTGAAATCGTTTGGACTGCCACCCTTGTTCTGGCTAGGTTTCCTTATCATGAACTATCGCATGTTCAACTAGGATTTATGCCACCTAGGACCACTAGGGATTATGCTACCTATTGAACAACACCCTTTTTCCACGTAACGATCTATTAATCGATCGGCTCAGTACAAGTCCTAGCTCGTTCATGTGTCTGTGTCATACGACCCAATCACGAAATGTAGTCACCTGTGCTAGGTCCACCATAGGGTGTATCAAGCCCTAGGGTGCCAACCACCAACATGAATCAAGCGCGCATAGTGTAAACCTACCGGTGCCCAATGCCTGCTTTTTCAACTCCGGACTACGTGCACGACCATAGTCCGCCTGAACCTACAACGGGGCACCAACTCAGCCGTCGTTCTGGTCGCTTACAATCAGCCCAGTAATCGTGCTCCACCCTGCCTAGTTCCAGGGTACCATGATATATCTAGTGGGTTACTACTGAAAAGGACTGCGTAACTAGGGTTTCCGTCCAGCAGGTTAAGTGTTGTCATTTAAATTCGAGACTTAACCCCATCAATCTAGCATGTCAAGTTGGTTAAGAGTGGTCATTCAAGTTCGTGACTTAACCCGTCTACGTGTCATGTCAAATTGGCTAAGTGTTGTCGTTCAAGTTCATGACTTAGCCCTACGAATCATGTGTCAAGTTGGTTAAGTATGTTCAAGCGGTTCATGGCTTAACCCTACCAAATCATCATGTCAAATTGGTTAAGTATATTCAAGCGGTTCATGACTTAACCCTACCAAATCATCGTGTCAAATTGGTTAAGTATATTCAAGCGGTTAATGACTTAACCGTATCATGTGGCATTAAATAAATTAATGCACCTCAACCTCTCACATTTGACCTGTTGTTGTGGTTACTGGTTATGTCAGGCGGTTACGGGCAGATTTACACCACAACTCAGTCTAACCTCGGGTTTTAAGCGCGATATGACCAACTACCCACATTGGGTCCTATTGTTTGCAATCATTGGATTTGCCGGCAGTTCCGGGCCGAATTACACTGCAAACTCAACCCAACCTCGAGTTGGCCAATTTCAAATTCATTCTAAGTGTCATGTCCATGTTTAATTTTCATGTCAAGTTCGTGTCAAGTTTCTAAGCGAGTTTCATGTCAAGTTTTCATATCAAGTTTTCTGGCTTCCACTTATGCCTATTAGCAAGTTCATGATTCATATTCATAACCAATTCATGTTTGCCTAATATACCCAAATTGTATTCCCATCGCATGTAAACGTGAATCGATCTAAATTACAAGTAGCTCCAAGTCCAAAATAAAAGGGAATAACATCCCAACTATGATAGGCAAAAGAACGAGCACAAGGTGATAAATCTAGCATGATATAGCTTTAGATAATTGGTTACTACATCACTGGCATATAGAAAATAATAGGCTTTCAAATCTAGCATAATAAGGTGATAGTCATGATAAAAATTGACATAAAAGAATAGGCATGCAAAAGCAAGCCAAATACAAGGATAATGGATCAATGGTTTAGGTGTACAACATGGTTTTCAACTAAAGTGTTATGAACAATCAACTATAATAGTCAATTGGCCACAATAGTCATAGTCATAGTGAATTATAAGCGATTAATCACAATAGTCATGAATAATTATCCAAAATAGTTCTAGGCAACTGCCCTAAATAGTCATAGGCAATTAACTATAATAGTTTCAAAGTCATGGTCATAGACAATAGTCTTATGTTCATAATCATAGGCAGTAATTCATAGTCACGAGTCATAGGTGATTAGCCACAATTGTCCTTGTCATAGTCATAGGCAATGGTCTTATGTTCTCAGTTATAGGCATAGGCATAGTCTTTGGCCATTAACAATAGTTTCAATGTCATAGGCATGATAATATTTGATTTACAACGTGAATAGGCCCAAGTTAATTTTCATAGCAATATTCCCAACTTCAAGATTCAAGAGAGGATAGGGTGAAAACTGAATTAAAAAGTCTTATCATCAAGTCAAGATCCAAGAATTCATCTTACAATCTAGCATTTGAATAATAAACTAGGTCCAATAACATGAATGGGCATGATTCAGTTGATAAGAAATAACCCAAAATCATAGATTCAAGAAGAGACAAGAACATATCCAAATAGATAATCAAGCTTAGGTCCAATTTCATTTTATTCCATGTTCATATTAAATTTTAACAAGTTTCAATCTCAAACTAACTAGAACTTACAGATCGTGGTCTAAGAAATTGAGATGCAGAAGTTGAATCTAGAAACTAGTCGTCGATTTGTTGAATTTATGAATGCTGATTGTAGAAGCAAATCCCGAAATGTGCAATTCTTAGCCATAGACTTCAAGAAATAGTCTTCACGATTTATTTTAATTTATCTTAATTTAATTTAGAGGAAGAAGAAGAAGCCATGTCCATCAAGAATTTGTGCAGCATAAGGTTAGAGAAGATTGGTGTAAAGAGAATGAGGCTAGGAGGCTGTTTATATAGGTTTATAGTCACGAATGTAGTCAGAAAATTGGTCCAAATACATCAGAATGAACCCAGGCTGAAAACCAGGTTTTGGCACCAGGTCGACTATAGGGTCGACTGGTCCCTGGAGGTCGACCATAGTGTCGACCCACAGGTCGACCTGGTCCTGGGCGGGAAATTTCCCGCCCAGTCTGCCCTTGGGTTTGAATTCGAATTTTGAATTCAAATTTCGAGCTATTTTTTATTCTGAAAATTCCTGAAACTTCGGAGGGCCATAACTTGGTCATACGGACTCCTTTTTTCGAAAACTCGGACTCGTTTCCAAGAAGAATTTCGAGACGAACGCAATGGCGCAACCCGTTTCCCCTGATTCTTATTTTAAAATTTAATTCTTCCTTGATTTATGGTTTTAAACTGTTATTAAAATACAGTTGTTACAAAATTAAACCATCTTCTTGTATAATTTCCTAGATTAAGGTATATAAGCAAGGTTGTATTGGGCGAAAATGGAAGTGTATGGACAGAGAGAATTGATGTATTTTGTAATTCATATCATGAGATTAGAAATCACCTTCATAGTGGACGTAGGCCTCATTAACGGCTGAACCACTCTAAACCTCGCCTCTATTTTACCTTTTTCTGCATTTTCTACTTTGAATTACTGATTGAATACAACTCCATTTTATTCCCTACCAAATTGGTGAAGTACAGATTTGTACCTGAGGTGTTTGGACCATTTTTGGTGTAAACAGAGCACAAGGCCTCCAATTGAGGAAATGAAAAACTAAACTATTTTCCATACCCCTCACCCCTATTTATACCCTACCATCGGCCCACTAATGGGCTTCTCCAATTCTGCCCATTATGGCTTCCAAACCTGGACAACCAACTGAAAAAAACAACGATTCCTCCCAAACCGCTGAGCCAAATCTTTAATGTATACAGAAAGGCAATCATCAATCCCTTTCCAATGGCACAGGTCTCACCCTATAATTCGACCTAAGTCAAAAGTTATGCCCTGTAAAAGACTGACCGGGTCAAACTGGTCACAAACAAAATCGGTAAAAATTATGGACATATCTCACATTTCCATAAGCAACATATTAAAAGATGAGAATGATCCAACCCTCAGGGAATAAAATAAAAATATTTTACGATCTTCCGATTCGTAAAATGCGGGCTGTTACATTTTCCCCCTTTTAGAATTTCGCCCCCGAAATTCCAAGCAATCACAACAATTCTGCATGCCTATCATCCATGAGAAGTCAATCCTATCATCCAAACTAGCAACCATCAAGCCATGCATCCATAGCCTTATCCTAGCACGTGGAATTCTATCAAACGACAACAAGATACAACGATATAACGATAGTACAATATCAATGGGTCCTACCGACGAAGAGTTCTGGATGAGTCGCCTTCATGCCCTCTTCCGTCTCCCACGTACAATCATCGCCATCTTCACTCCATTGTACTTTGGCTAGTTTAACGGTCTTCCTCCTAAGCTGTTTCGTGTCATTCCCCACAACACGAAGCGGCTTATGAGGTCTCGCAACTGCGGTTTCAACTTCTAGGTCTTCATATTGCTCTGGAGATACCACCACTTTCGAATCATGCACGAACTTTCGTAAAAACGACACATGGAACACATTATGCACATTCGACATCTTCTTGAGTAACTCCAATCTATATGCGAGCTTTCCAATTCGCTCGACTATCGTAAATGGTCCAATGAACCTAGGAGCTAACTTTCCTTTATTTCCAAATCTCACCATATGCTTCAACGGCGAAACCTTACAAAAACCATATTGCCAACGTCGCATTCCAAGTCCTTACGATGCTTATCGGCGTAACTTTTTTTGACGATCTTGGGCTGCCTTCGTTCGTTTCCAAACGATCTCGATACAATCCGAGGTCTCTCTTATCATTTCTGGCCCAAGTACCAACTTATCTCCAGTTTCTAACCAACATGCCAGAGAATTGCACGGTCTCCCATGCAACGCCTCGTATGGTGTCATCCTAATGCTAGACTGGTAGCTATTGTTATATGCAAACTCAACTAGAAGTAGATGGCCCTCCCATGATCCCCCAAAATCCAACACAAAAGCTCTTAGGAGACCTTCCAAAACTCGATTGACTCTCTAAGTCTGACCATCAATTTGGGGATGATATGCCGTACTCAACCACAACTCGGTTCCCAAAGCTTCTTGTAAACTCTTCCAAAATCCGCTAATGAATAACGAATCTCGATCAATCACTATACTCTTTGGGACGCCATGGAATCTAACAATCCATTTCACATAAAGTTCGGCCAACTTCATTGTTGTCCTAGTCGACTTGACAGGAATGAATGTTGCACTTTTGGCAAAGCAATCCATAATGACCCAAATCCCTTCATTTCCTTCTCTGGTTCTAGGTAGTCCATCGATACTTGCTCCCACTTCTACGTAGGAACTTCCAATGGCTAAAGCAAACCACTCGGCTTCTTCTGTTCATCTTTCACTAACTGACAGTTCATGCACTTGGAAATGAACTTTCTAATATCTCACTTCATCCCCTCCCAGTAGTAGACTCGTTTCATGTCCTGGTACATCTTGTTACCACCAGGATGGATCGTCAACTTCGACTGATGACATTCTCTCAGAACCTCATCTCTCAATCCATCGATATCAGGAGCAACTAATCGCCCTTGCTTTCGAAGCCAACCTTCTCGATCGACTTCGAACTCTTTATCCTCTGGTTCCAGTCGCTGGATAAACTCGACAAGCTTTGCATCTTGCTTTTGGCTCTTGCCAATCCTTTCGATAAGAGTAGGTCTTATCGACAATCTTGCCAACATTTTAGGTTCCAAATCACACTTTGGCCTGAACTCAAACCTTGCCCAATACTCAAGGCTCTTCCATTCCAAAAATATCGCTCCCAAACTTGTGTGTCTTCGACTCAACGCATCTGCAACTGCGTTACCTTTGCCAAGAGTATAGGCTATACCAAAATCATATGACGCCAGCAACTCTAGCCATCTTTGCTGCTGAAGATTCAAATCCTTTTGGGAGAAGAGATACTTCAACGACTTGTGATCCGTAAACAACTCGAATCGGACTCCCAATAGGTAATGTCTCCACATCTTTAGAGCAAACACAATTGCTGCCAACTCCAAATCGTGAGTTGGGTAATTCTTCTCATGCGGCTTTAGCTGTTGATTCGCGTAGGCCACGACCTTACCCTTTTGCATTATCATTGCTCCAAGCCCAGTTCCACATGCATCGGCGTATACAACCATCTCTCCATTCCCACTTAGAATGGTCAATACAGGAGCACTTGTCAATCTCTCCTTCAGGATTTTGAACGATTGTTCACACTTCACATCCCATGTGAACACTTGGCTCTTCTTCGTTAATCCTGTCAATGGTGCAGCTATCTTGGAGAAATCCTTGATAAACCGTCGCTGATATTCTGCCAACCAAAGGAAACTCCGAACATCCGTTGCATTCTTAGGTCGATCCTAGTCCTGGATTGCTGCAACTTTAGCCTAGTCAACCACTATACCTTTTCCAGAAACTACATGGGCTAAAAATCTCACTTCATCGTTCTAGAAGTGACACTTCAAGAACTTAGATTTCAACTGATGCTTTCGCAAGATCTCTAATACAACTCTCAAGTGCGTCTTGTATTCTTCCTCATTCCTAGAGTAAACCAGAATATCATCCATGAACACAAGAACAAACTTTTTCAACTGATCTCTAAACACTCTATTAATAAGATCCACAAAATACGCTGGCGCATTAGTCCACCCGAATGGTATCATCAACCATTCAAAGAAAATGGATGGTGTCCTAAAAGTAGTCTTTGGCACACTATCCTTAGCCACCCTCAACTGGTGAAATCTCGTTGCCAGATCCATCTGAGAAAACACTTTGGCTTCGTAAAGCTGACCGAACAAGTCATCAATCCTTGGCAATGTATACTTGTTCTTCTTAGTCACCTTGTTCAGCTCACGATAGTCCACACACAATCTTAACGAGCCATCTGCCTTGGTTGCAAACACAACCGGTGCACCCCATTCGGAAACACTTCTCCGAATGAATCCCTTCCTTAGAAGGTCACGAACTTGCACCTCCAACTCTCGCTGTTCCTTAGGTACCATCCTCCTAAGAAGCATAACAATTGGTCTAGCACCCTCGACCAAATCGATCCTAAACTTGATCTCATGATGCGGTGGCAAACCTTTGACCTCGTTAAAGGCATCCTCATACTCATTTGCGATCCGCACAAATGACAAGTGTTCTTGTGGAATCATAAGCGAATATAGACAGCTAACGAAGACACCCTCTTCGCGCTTACACTTTATCAACACCTTTCGCCCTTCCACATCCCCGACTCTCACCTCTAGCTTCTCGCAATTCACCCTTGTCGCCTACCTCTTGAGCCAATCCATGCCCAAGATGATCCCAAACCCAGCGAAATTAAGAACAAAGCAATCACACATAAAAGAGCAACCATGACTCGACAACACTAGACCACGGCACAACATGCACAAACTGGACGAACCCCCAACTGGATTAGTCATGATCAATGGTCTATCACAAATCTCAAGAAAAATTTCTCATTCTTTTGATAAGGAGTATCCACAAATGAACGAGCATACATCGACAAGGTCTCGAAATCAGAAATATAGTCAAGGACTGGACGACCATTCTGTTTAAGCTCCATGAATCTCTTCAACAGAACAGACTTCTTCATGGTGGAGATAAATTTTGCTTCAAACTTAGCTTGGAACAACTCCCATGATATATCCTCTTCAGGGGTATCAAGTGTGATAGAGTTCCACCGGTCCATTGCTTCGCCCACTAACTGCCTTGATGCAAGCTTCCTCTTTGTCGCATCATCAATGCCCATGTCCTTGAAAATCCTAACACAAGTACCCACCCACCTTTGGACTTCTTTAACTGGTTTGGTGCTTTTGAACTGTTTCCTCCTAATGAAGAAAAGTCTTTGCATAACTTTGCAAATTCTACAGCTCTAGGCACTTGGACTCCAACATCAATCGTAGTTGCTACTGGAGCGGCATTCCTTCGAAGACATGCTTCCATCATGGCTTCAAACATGGCCGGGTAATCAGGTGCCCCGCCATTACCCCCTCCAGGCACTGTTTCTTCCCTAGCAGAATGTCTCATATAGCGTCGACTCATTCTAAATCTGCAAACTAGAATGATTAGCCACTTTCAAGAAAAACTGCTAAAGGAAGTACAAACGGTACTACCATATATGCTAATATATATAGTAAGCATCCAACTGAAATCTACAAGTACGTCTCTCATACGTGATTACATCTTAGAACTTTGGTAAAATCGATAACCAGAGCTCTGATACCAAATGTGACGACCGTCCACAGCCCCTGCACGGTACAAGAGGAATAATGTGCTGAAAGGTGTGCCAGGCAGCTATGGACAATCATCTAGGTATTGTAGATAAATGAAACCTATCGTAAACTCACAGCACAAGGATAAAATATAATAGAACATGTACAACAGGTAGTGATAGTGAAGCAGAAAACACTAAACTTTCATAATAACTAGAAAGTATTTCCCATACACGTGGATAGAAACAATAGTGTTTGTACAATTTTCCTCACTACAACACTCATAGAAATAGCAAACAGCGGAAACAAATACTAGATAGTAATAAAAATGGTACGTGAGCCTCCTGCTTGCCATCGATCAGCATCGTCGTCCTCACTAAAGCAATACCTGCCACCTGTTACTCAGTATGTCCATCCACAACTGGATGAACAACTCAAGATAATAAGAGGAAACATAAAACCTTGAGTCAGACAACAGTCTTAGTGAGCGATAAAACAGTTAACAAACTTCATCAGTAAAGTATATGAGAATGGGTAAATAATCAACTAATCTACCCATCTCCCGAGAAGAACTCTCAATTTCCTTCTCGGTTACATGACAGTGATAGCCTTTATAATCCATACACCCTAAAGGAATAACAATTCAATCACGACAATTAAAGCATCCATTCATATTTGGCAAAGCAACTCAATCATGATCACAACATGCATTCAAACGTCCATGACTGACCCTGGATATTACCGCCAATCTTGCTTTGGAAATTTCGTTATCGTATGAATGGCTAACAATTTGCCGGCAAGTGTCAAGGACCACACACGACACCCTGGTTCTAGCAAAACTCCACATGTTATACTCAACACATACTACACGTTATACTCAACACGTGTCTAGGCCATACACGACGCCCAAGGCACTCGACCTACAATTAGTCTCCAATAGTACCTCTGCTTTGAGTCCGCTAGAACCTACGACAATGATAATTCCTCGGACTTCATCTCTCTAGTCGTTATCAATTATGACTATTAATTAGCTCATATCATCTAAGAGCTGTCACTTCACACGAACTCAATACATCCTTGAGTTGTCTCCCCATTTTTTGCACAAAATGAACAACAAACACTTTTTAACATTTCCAAACTTCCCAATTGAATTCACTTTGAAGTCACATCATCATCGGAAATGTCCGAACATAAACAGCCGACCAGAAATGGCATAAATGGCTGACCAGAATAGGCCGACCCACTTTGGTCCGACCTAACTTATGTCCGACCCAACTTTGGTCCGACCCAACTTTCGTCCGAAATAACTTTGGTCCGACCCAACTTTGGTCCGACCCAACTTTAGTCCGACCCAACTTCTCTTGACTACGCCAACGCACCTCTGAATGACTAGGCCGACCCACTTTTTCTGAATAGGCCGACCCACTTTTTCTGACTAGGCCGACCCACTTATGGCCGATCCAACTTATGGCCGACCAAAACCTGCATATTGCAATTCTACTCCGATTTCGACCAAAACTTCGCTAAACGATAAATCCGACGAAACTAACTTATCCAAATCATCCAAAAGGATTACAAGCATGTTATGAAATCGACAGTATCATCAATATGACAATTCTATCCATGATAATGTCAAATTCACCAAAATCACCACAAATATGCATATGAACAAAAACCATGGATCTAACTTGCACATTCGTATGAAATATCGTAGAAATTACCTATCTAAACTTGCAAAATCAGAGCCTAGGGTGATCTATATGAAAATGAACTTACCAATGAATGGATCAAAAGAAAAACACATGAATTTGATGAAAAAACATGATTTACTACCCATACACTTTATTGAATTCATGTGAGAGATGTAATCCACTCACTGATTCTCCAAAACAAGCTAAAATAGTAGAGTTATGAACCCGGACAACGATCAATTTGAACCAAACTCCTCGATCCGATGAATTCACCTTTGAAATGATGTAGATCTAGCCTCCAATGGTGTAGATCTATGATTTCCCTCCTTAGATTTGGATTTTTAATGGTGGAAAGGTGTTAGGGGAAGAAGGAGCACAAGGCCACCAAATGAGGAAATGAAAAACTAAACTATTTTCCATACCCCTCTCCCCCTATTTATACCCTTCCATCAGCCCACTAATGGGCTTCTCCAATTCAGCCCATTATGGCTTACCAAACCTGGACAGCCAACTGAAAAACCTAAAAACAACGATTCCTCCCAAACCGCTTAGCCAAATCTTTAATGTAACCACTCTACGGAAAGGCAATCATCAATTCCTTTCCAATGGCATAGGTCTCACCCTATAATTCGATCTGAGTTAAAAGTTATGCCCTGTACAAGACTGACATTGGAAAAATGGTCACAAAAAAAAAAATCGGTAAAAATTATGGACATGTCTCACATCCCCATAAGCAACATATTAAAAGATGAGAATGATCCAACCCTCAAGGAATAAAATAAAAATATTTTACGATCTTCCGATTCGTAAAATATGGGCTGTTACACACTGGCGTTCAACAAGAACATCTTGCAACCCGACCACACATGGATGGCCACTCATTTAACTTGAGTGTTCCGAGCATAGTATCACCAACGCTTGTGATTAGCAACCGTTACCCAAAGCATACAGCAGCGAATAGAATAAGAAGCAAATGGAATTTCTCTAGATCAGGTGATAATACCCCTAGTGGGAATGACCCGCTTGGCCATGTTGCCTGCCCGATTTCTGTCATTTCCCTGGTGATGAGGCTTGAGGTCACGAATATCTTTCAGCACATCTTGCCATCATTTACTTTGAATGTCACATTGCCAGACATTCGTCCATATACATTGTCCTGGGACTGGACAATCCGAAGGCACTATTCTATTACATCTTGGGCAATTTCTACCTAGAGTTAACAGAATAGCCCTTGCACTTTACTCCGTCTTCAATTATCTTCAGCATAAGTTGATCCGTAACGCTTATGCCAATACAGAGTGGTTTTCTGTTATTAAATCAGATTCCGGACTCTTCATATTGACAACGGAGGTATAAAGTAAATCAAAATTTTGATAGTCGGTGATTTAATTATCAAAGAAACATCCATACAATCAATAGTCCTATTTCCAATTGGAAATTCTACCGATCAAGCATCAACAACACTGGCCCCTTTTTATATTAATTCCTCATTATATTATCGATTCCAATTCCCATTTTCCATCTTCCAGATTCTTTCAAAATTCAATTATCTTCCTCAATTCTTGGAAAACATTTCCAATATCATAATTCCTCTTTCGAGAAATATCTCTTATTCCAGTTAGAAAACATTTCTAAATATTCACGAATCCTTATTTTCTATATGCAAAAAATATACCTTATTAATATCGGGAAATATTTCCTATTCCATTTATTAATTCCTCATTGACCAATTCATTTCATTTTCTATGAACAGTAAATACCTATCAGTTTATTTGGGGAAAACATTTCAAAGTCCTTTAAATTAACGTGATGTTATAAAACATCATTATTATAACTCAAACCATTAATCATTTATTAACTAACCACATTGCTAACCAATCTTCACTATCGAACCTTAACCATCCCTCCGTCAATCATGAAGTCAATCAAATTGGGGTATAATTACCTCTCAGACCTTAATTGAACAACATTCCCAACTTTGACATAGTCAAAACTCACAACTTCAAATAAAACATCGCTTACGCGACTTTCAGATTCAATCTAAGAATCCACTTCTTTTACGAAAAACATTGATTATAACGGCAACGTTATAATAGATGTTTAGGTTTACAAAACATTTATTATAGCGGTAGCGTTATAATCGCTGTTTAGATTTATAAAAACATTTATTATAACGGTAGCGTTATAATCGTTGTTTTCAAATATTTGGTTTATAAAAATATAGCTTGTACTTATTAATTTCAATAAATAAATAATTAAATTTGATTATAACGGAAAGTATAAATAACTACTTCCCTAAATTCGATATAATCGAATTCCAATAAATAACTTTCTTTCGAATAATCTATATTCGATTTATATTTCGAACTTCGGAATTTATCTACAATTTCTGGTTAATTCAAATCCCAAATTCACTTTTGAATTTATCCTTTCCAAATCATTACCAAATTCCTTTATAACCATTCCAGTCTACAGAACATTATCACACTTTATTTTATATTCCGCATTTTGAACTAAAAATCATC
The DNA here is from genome assembly GCA_030737875.1 of Allium sativum. Classification (NCBI taxonomy): domain Eukaryota; kingdom Viridiplantae; phylum Streptophyta; class Magnoliopsida; order Asparagales; family Amaryllidaceae; genus Allium; species Allium sativum. The sequence goes on from CM060922.1 coordinate 1,049,094,890, forward strand.
GTTTTCTTTTAAACGATTACCTATTTCCCTTTTCATTCAATTTCCAATATGGGTTCACATTTCAAATCTAAATTTCCTTTAGAGATATTTCATTCGCAAAATATTTCCTTCAAACCATTATTCACTTAAATCATGAATACATTTCTTTTATATATAATCAGATCGGTTTGATTTCGTACCTATAATTAATATCTTAAACCCAAATTCTATTTATAACTTCTATTCAGATTTTTTCCATACCAATCTCATTTGTACTGCGATCATTTAAGATCTCGTTTATAATTTCCTTTATAATTTTCTAAGTACAAATCTCATTTCAAATATTGTTTTCAAAACCGATTCCCACTTTTTCATATAAATTCAAATTTGAATTTATATTTCAACTTTCCAATGATAAATAATTCACTTAATTTATACTCTCGTTTATAAACAACTTCTTGTTTTCTCCATTAACCTGTTTTTAATTTCAACTCTATTCGAAATAACATTTCTAATTTTGGAAATAAATTTCCTTTTTAAGACTCAAATTTCATTTTCTATATTCGAAAATACTACACGGTATTTAAATATTAAAATTCTAGGGCCAGGGTAATTCGATATAGCATAATCAATCACAGTATATATCACAGTAAATAACAAACAATAATATAAATGTTGAGGAATCCAGTTAGATTCCTGCAACCTGTTTCCCTGCATCCACAGATGTTAATCAACATCAATAATATTAATTTCACATCAATACGAAATATCTTGGTAAACAGAACTAATAATTGATCAACTATCAACCATTTAAACCAAACAATAATCACACAGTATAAAATTAGTATAAATAAATTAAAGCTTGTTCATATAAAAATACAAACGAGCCTGAGTTAGTGAGTTTATTCACCTTGGTTCGTAGTTGACGGTTCTGCTTTCGTTCCGATTTTAAAATCAAACAGACGCTTGATTTTTCCATGAAATCCCAATAGTGTGGTGTCATAACGTATATTTCGTCATTGCGAATCCAACTGGTTTGGTCGCGCCCAATTCTGATAATATACGCATAAGATATAATCGTTATAGCCAATACAATTTAAATTTAAATCATTAACCCTTAATTATATAAATAATTTAACCTTAATTATTTTCTTTTATAATCAACAGACCCATACCCTTTTATTTCTTCTTTCCCCAATCAACTGCTCTTTGTCCAAAATTCCACGATGTCTAGAAAAAACCATAACTAACGTTTGAAATAGTTATTTCAATTACTGGCTAAACAATTTGAAACAAGTCAATAATATTATTATATTTAATTAATTATTGCACATTTGCATTACCACATTAACCAAGTTCCATAATACATCTTCCTCATGTAGCAGCTGCTTGAACCTGCTCATGTGGTTAATCCTTCACCTTTCGCATGCTCCTCTTTTACTTTAATCGTTAATTTTTCCCTGCTGAAACAACTTCACACAACACTCGTTCAAACTTCCATCGTTTAATTTGGCTAATCCCTTTCTCTACCCAAGCTAACCCATTATTGGTTTGCAGGAAAACCCGTTCCCACATTTTTCAATATAGTTCGAATATATATATATACAGTTCCTTCCCCTTCTATTCAATCTTCACCACGCACATTCTCATAACCACGCACAAACTTTCTAATACCTCTTATATTTTTCCAAGTCACCAGAATAAACACGTAATCATTTCAGTTGAAAATGCAAAGCAGTACCCCCCTTTCCTTAATCACAAATTTCTCCTTAACTCTTTTAATATCATCCAGACCTACCCTCCTTTACTAGTACAACGAACAAACATATCATTTGGAGCACACAACAAAAATGACCTTTTGCATTTTTAGTTCATATAATTTGTTTCCTCATTCAAACTCACAAGAACGAGGAGTTTCTTCACCACCGCACATTTATGAAAACCAACTCCACATACCCTCCTTTACTAAGCAACCATACAGACTAATAATCACCTCCTCCTTTGTTCAAACTACAATCCACTTGCACCACTCCCAAAACGGATACAAACACAAAGCTTTCCAAATACCCACACCGTCCAAGATCATCCATGAGCCAACTCCGGCCATTTCAGATGGACTTCACCCCATCAATCATAAGCTCCAGGCGAGCTTCACGCATGGTCAGAGTCTCGGTGACTCTGGTTGCCACTCCCAACATCGGCGTCAAAGTTTTTGCTTCCACCGTGAAAACCTTCTCATTTAAATGGTGATCGAATATGCTAATCTTGGTACCAGTGTAGAACTATTGTCAAGGGGATTGTCACGATTTCAGTTTGTGGATTTATAAAATTTGATTCAAATTATTGTTGAATTTCAAAGTGGGGATTTTCTTGTTTTCTATTTCCTGAAAGAAATTGAAATAGCTTGAAGTAAGAACGGGCACGGAAGATAATAATTAGGGCTAAGGGATTTCGAACCAAACAACTAAATATATATAAGTTTAAATATATTATTTTATCCAAAATTTTCTTTCTGGGAAGAGTGGAATTTTCAAAACCAATGTAGAAGGATAATTGAGAATATATAAAAGGATGGTGGCTTCCTGAAGACAATTTAGTATGACTTCAGTGAGAAGCTATTGAATGGCTTTCAGTGAAAGCTTCACGCCTATTTTATTAATTAGAAGTTCAGTGTTCCCGTCACATAAAAATCCGTTCTTATACAAACCCCTATCGATAGAAAAAAAATACTGCTAAGATGAGCAATGTGCCACGATCCCAAAACTGTGATAAAATAGACAAGTTAATTTATTCTGTGAAGTTCCAAAAACCATATATGGTGTAAAATACTTCAAATAAAAAGTTGCTTATTTTTCAAAATAAAAATTATAGAAAAATTCTATAAATTAAATTAAAACTAAATCTCAAAAATCTTGTACAAATTCGAGACCAATATTAAATTATATTAAATAAACTGTTATGGCTTATCCACGACTCCACAACGACTTTCTGAAAATTTGATTTAGACATAACTTACGATCTATAAGACGAAATCTCGATTTTTCACTTCCATTAGAGAAATATAGTCAAATATATCCGAACATTTCTTGTTTCAAAGAAATCTGACTTATATTTGATCATGTATATCCAGATGAAGTCCAAAACGTTAAATTACGAACTATCGCGATATTACGAGCTTGTTTAAATTATATTATAAATTACACATTAAAACTTTGTTTTTTATAAATAAATTCGTTTTAAAATCCTTTTTAAATTATCAATACAACATCTAAAACCAATTTAAATGTTCAAAATTAAATGGCTAAAAATTCAGGTCGTTACACAAATGGTGTAGATCTTCGATTCTCTAAGCTCTAATCGTGGAAAGATGAAGAAATAGAGGAATGGAGGATCCCTTGGCTCTACCAAATGAGAGAAACTAAACTATTTCCCATACCTCCCACCCCCTATTTATTGCCTTCCACCAGCCCACTAATGGGCCTCTTCAAATGAGTCCATTATGACTTACAAAACCTGAACATCCAACTGTTAAACCTTAAAACAGCAATTCCTCCCAAACCGCTGAGCCAAATATTTATTATGATCACTCTACGTAAAGGAAATCATTATTTCCTTTCCAATGGCATAGGTCTCAACACCTTATTCGACCTGATTCAAAAGTTATGCTCTATACAAGACTAACAAGGGAAAAATGGTCACAAACAAAATTGGTAAAAATTATGAACATGTCTCACATCCCCATAAACAACATATTAAAATATGAGAATGCTCCAACCTTCAGGGAATAAAATAAAAATATTTTACGATGCGGGCTGTTTCATTAGACCTCTTACATTAAACCGTACACCTATAGATGTTGGATATGCTGGTCGGTTCCGGGCAGGCTTCTACTACAGTTGGTTTAACCTCGTGTCTAGTGCACTAAGTTTTTTTTTTTGAGTGGCCCGTGGCACCTCGACATCTCACATTAGTTGGACCCACTTGTGGTTGCTGGATTTGTCGGTCGGTTCAGGGAAGACTTCTACCACAAATGACAACTAACCTCATGTCTATGTGTCACTATTAATATGTATAAAGCCATTCTATATGCACACGCACAAGCAATCAATATGTATTTATATATGGGGACATTTCAAATTCGAATTCTAACCTAATCGCATTTATTACGCTAATACAACGTTAATTACATTGATTACGTTTGTATAAGTAAAATAATTATATCGCCTAAATAACGTAAATATTTGTATGAATGTGAAAACGTTCTGTTGAGGTGGGAATTGTCTATTTTCCCAACTCAAGTTATACAAGTTAAATTTTCCATAACTTTACCACTACAATTTAAGCATGATGACATGATAACAAAATAACAAATAGCAGTGAATGGAAAATATACGTACATACAAATTTTAACTTGCATTCTAGGATTGTTGGAATAATTTCAATATTGGACTAAAAATATAGTATTACATACACTTGTATGTATATGTTTATAATTTCTACTTTATCCAATTCACCCTTTTTGGTGGTATGCACATAAAAACTTTTACATTTGACATATCTCAAATTTGAATACGTTTGGATTCAAAATAGAATCCAAACCCAATCAAATAATGAAATACCCACATTTAAACCCTTTTAGTTTTCAATCAAATGTTAATAAAGGTGAATTACACAAAATAGAAACAATAGTAGCAACACCCTTTTCATTTTTAACTCAATATAAAAATCAACAATCCACAAAACCTAAATAATCATGACAATTCATACATAAATATAAAATAGAGGATTTGGGGATTTCGGTATTTTTGTTATCGATTTCCAAATCCTCCTAGGCATATCTATCAACATGATAATTTAAAAAAAATATGAATATACCTAAGTAAACGATACTCCACTCACAGATCTAGGGAAGAGCAAAGAGGATTTTGTTGTAGATCTTATATATATACAAGAAACATGTATTATAATTTTATCCAAATTCCAAAGTTCATTCTACAAACCTATATGAATCAGAGTAGAACGGAGATAAGAATTAAGGTTGGAGAAATAGAAGAAATCCTTAATTTTTATTTTCTTGGAATTTAGTAATGGCTGAGAGGCAGCATGGAGGTAGGGATAAGAAATGGTTAGGGTTTCACAGTGTGATATAAGGGGCTATATATAAGTGCCTGTGTGAGCGTAGACCGTTGGATTAGTTTGATTTAATCGAGGTCTTTTATTTATATATATCCTCTAAAAAAACCTAACCACGTAGATTTATTGGGTTATCCAGCTGCCAGGCGATCGACCTGAGTGATCGACACCCCCTTTGGGGTGGCGATCATCCCCCTGGGGGCTGGAATGCCCAATAAACGTGCGTTGCTAAGGAGTTAAATTTTAATTAATACATCCTTAATCTCTTAATCCTATTCCTTATATACAATATCCTTTGTCCCCATGATTTTATCTTTATTTCAAAATTCAAATTCTCCCTTTTTATTTTGAACATATTTTGGACACATAAATATATATATATATATTATCCATTTATATAATTAATTATATATATATACACATTCTACGTTTACTGTCCAAATTCATTTGTTCGTAACTTCTTCATACTTTGACCGTTTTCAACATATTACATATGAAAACAATTCAGAATTTCACCACGTATCCATATAAAAGAATTTCATAGTCAAATTCCTAAAGCTGCAAAATCTCATTTTTCCAGCCATATGATTTAATTTTAATTATTTATTCATTATTAATGTTTATGTATTTTACGGGTTGTCATAGTTCCGTTGCGTTGTGAGACTCTGTGTTGTGTTGGTTCTTCTTTTTATTCTTCTGTTCTAATCTTTCTTTCTTACCTTTTCCTCTCCCTCTAATATTCTTTCTTTTAGCTTTTTGGGTTTTTGATACTTGTGTTTGGACATGGGATGTATTAATGTCTAGATTTGAGAGTCGAATTTCTCGGGACGCTACAGTTGGTATTAGAGCAATGGTTTAGTAATAACCTTGGCTCTGTAGTGTAACTTGAAAGAGACTGGGTTAGTAATACCTATATCGATATTGGGGTGTATATATACGAGTGTGTATTTGTAAATTTTGTATAAAAATTTTTTGTATCGTGTTGTTTGACTGGTTTAAGTTAACCTGGCAATTGATACAATATTGTTTTATAAAGTAGGTAAATGAAATAATTTTTCCCAAATGATATTTTTATAGAAAAGGAATAATTTTATCAAATTATTGATATTGATTTGTTGATTGATTTGAATGGGAATTCAAATGAGATTGTAACTTTGAACGGTTTAATCAAACCAAGAGGAAATTTAAATATAAATATTGTGAAAGAGTACTTTAATTTAATAAATCAGAATTTTACTTAAAATTAAAGTTAAATATGGAATTATTGGGTTATATTGTTTGTGTTTGTTTGTTGTTTATTGAATAATAGATTGGTTGAATATAAATACATCAATAATTGAATGAATTAAAAACTAAAGAGATAAATTTCAATAAAATGAAATTACATAAAAGAAATATGAAATTGAACTAGATGATTTAACCTTGTAATGGTTGTTTGCATTATATATTGAGTTAAGTACAGGTTGGAAGAGGAAGAGTTGTCAGTCGTTATGCTTCATGATTAGAGTATTGGTTGCCCGACAAATAGGTAAACCTTAATATTATATTAATTTGTTGATTGATTTTATACCCTTGAGTTGGGTAGTCGCTTGGCTTTATTTTCTTTTGATCGATGTGAGGCCCGTAGAGCGAGTTGTAGTTGCTTTAATCGAACCGTATAGAGGAAGTGTTGTTGAATTTTTCATAAATTTTTAAGTGTTAGATATTTTTGATAATATTTTAATATAATTATTTTGAAAATAATTTTGTTTGGAGAATTCTCCTTACTTAGTAATTTCAAGGACGAAATTCTTTAAAAAGGGAGAATGTAATGACCTAGTTTTCCAGTTATTTGAATCTGAATATTTAAATTTGTTTTATATATTATACTAGAAATATTAATGGATATTTAATATAGAATTAGTTTATTAAACGACGATTGAACGTTTAATTTTATATTTAATTTATAAACGAACTCGTAACAACGCGATAGTTCATAAAATTTAGTTTTGAACTTCAACTAAATATAGAGAATCCGTTTTAAGTCGGAATTCTATATAACAAGAAATGTTACAATCTATTTGATTATAATTTTCTAATGAAAGAGAAAAATCTAGATTTCAAATTATATATTGTGAGTTATGTCCAAATCAAATTCTCAAATAGTTGCTATGGAATCATTGATAAACGATAACGTTTATTTAATAGATATAAAAGTGATACTAATAGGTTAATATTGAGTTACAAATCTATATTGGTTGAATCTGAAGTGATAGATTATTTTATTTGGATATATATGACGATAATAATTTATTATTATTAAATTATATTGTTTTGGAATTTATTTATAATTTATCGATATTATATAAGACTTAGAAATAGCTATTTTTCAAACGAGCTCGTTCTCGACGAAATGAATTTTCTTGGAATACGTTGTTGGAGAATGGAATTTTGATGACAACAACCTTGTTTCAGTTAATATCATTATTAATTATAAAATATATACTAACATCTTTGTTTTGAATATATATATATATATATACACACACACGCATGTATGTAGGATTTATATATATATGCATGATATAAAATATTGAAGACTGTACAATATTAGAGAATCAAGATATCAAGGAATTCAAGACTCAGGAGTATCAGGAATCAAGATTTCAAGAGCTTAAGCTTATCAAGTAGTAGCGTCTAGTTTATATGTAAAACTCCATTTAGCACTTTCAAATTATGTTTTCAAACTCTGTTTTCAAATTCCTTTTCAAATCAATTTCAAAGTAATTTCAAACTCTATTCTAAAAAAAATTCAAATTATTAAGATTTTACTTCTGATTTCAAATATATATATATATATATATTATAGTCTATAAAGTTTTATAATATATATGTTTTATAGTTTTATATCATATAATTTTATAAATATGTTTATATTATATATCACAATGTTTTTATATGTTTTTATTCTTTAGAAAGTTCATTTGGAACATTAGTTTTGATTCAAGAATTTCTAAAAAAAAAATATTAGTTTTAACACTTGAAAAATGATTTTAAAAATTAAAACACTGTGCATATGTCGACATACATAATTGAGCATGTCGACATATAATTGTAAGATTTTCAATTTTCGAAGAAAGTGCCTTTTCATATTTGAAACATTTCAGAAATGTTGCAACCTTTCAAACACGATAAATAAGGGTTAATTTCAAATTTTTAATAACTTCTTCATCTTCATCCTATCTCTCACCACCATTAATATACATTAATTTCTTTATTTCTACACTTGAACTCTGCCGATTTCTACTCAAATTATATCAAACTTCTTCTCTTATTAATCTATATTAAATACTCTTTGATTTGAAGTGCTATTGAAGAGTTCTAAGGCTGTTGTAATCATTTGGGAATTATCTGGTAAAGGGTGTTTCCTTATAGTCCATAAATTAAGGAAAGGGAGCAGTGTGAACCTAGTAGCCGTGAAATCAAGGGTGGTGGAATCGGTGTCAACCTTGTGGCTGTGAAATCAAGGGTTTTGTAAGATTGATAATAGTATTAATAAAAATCTATGCAATCCAGCGTTTTGTGGGACTGGACATAGGAGTAATCTGAACCAGTATAAAATCGGATGTGTTCTATCCTTTTCTACATTTTATATTTACTTATATTTGTGTCTATGATTTTTTCTGTATTTGTGATCATTTTTGGTGTGATAATCATTGTGTGATTCATGTAGTAATTCAAGTTAGTTAAAGATTTCTATAAATTTCTTATAAACGCTACTCATTCCTCGTCAAGTGTTAATTCTACCTTAAGATCCTTAATCTACATCCATAACAATTGGTATCGGAGCATATGTTTTCAAAAGTTCATCATCTAAACTTTGGAAATATTAAATGGGAGTCAACACTGGAATTGCTAATATAGTAGTTCATTTGTAGAGGGTCAGTCCACAGTTAGACCACCATTATTTAATGGCAGTAATTATTCATATTAGGCATATATAATGAATATATATTTGCAATCCGTAGGATTAGACACTTGGAATAGTACACAAACCGAATGTGTTGAACCCACTGCTAATTTTGTACAATGGACTAATGAAAAAAAGGCTGCTGCACAAAGTAATTCTAAGGCTATGAATATGTTATTCTGTTCATTTGATAGAAATGAATTTAATAGTATGTCAGTTTGTAAATCTGCTTATGAAATATGGAGAACATTGCAAGTTACTCACGAAGGAACTAATAAAGTCAAACAGACTAAGATATCTATGTTAACTAATCAGTTTGAGTTATTTAAAATGAATCAGAATGAATCTATCTCCGATATGTACTATAGATTTCAGGAAATCGTGCATTCATTAATGGCTTTGGGAAAAACTTATTCAGAGGAGGATCGAGTCAGAAAAATTCTCAATTCACTAACTCTAGAATGGGATCAGAAAACACTGGCAATTAAAGAGGCAAATAATGTTAGTGAAATAAGGATTGAGGAGTTAATAGGAAATTTGATGTCATTCGAAGTTCAGTTACAGAAAAGAAGGGAAAATAAGTCGACAGAAAAGAAATCTATAGCATTCAAAGCAACAACTGACGGTTCTGATTCAAGCAGTGAGGATGATGAAGAAATTGCCTTAATGAAAAGGAATTTCAGAAAATTTCTGAGATATAAAAGGAGAAATAATTTTCCAAGAAATAATCACGGAAGTTCGGATATAAATGATGACAAGTGTTACAACTGATCCAGACCAGGCCATATAGAGAGAATTTGTCCATACCAAATAAATGAAATCAACAAACAGATGATAATAATTCGTCAAAAAAGAGGAAAAGGGCATATGTAGCAACTTTAGATGATTCAGACTCATCATCATCAAGTGATGAAGAGCTAGAAATAGGAAATTCGAATATGTGCTTCACAGCGATTCGGAATTCAGAAAATATTGAAGAAATGGATCTAAAAATCAGGTATGCCTTAATTAATTTTGATTGAATTGGTTGAATGAATGTTTTTGATTGCTTGCCTTATTTGAATTTAAAATTTAAATAACTCGAACTTGAACTTTAAAATTTGAAATTTGAAATTTGAAATTCAAAATAGTAATAATGAAATAATAAATAATAATAATATAATGAAAATTAATTTTAGATGTTTGTTAGGCTTAATATTACTTCAGGAAATAATAAACCTAAAAATATAAAACGTTAAAATAATAAAACAAAGTCAAAAAGCAACATGTCTTTTGAAAAAACACACATATGTCGACATACCAGAATAGACATGTCGAAATATGTGCCAGTAACTGAAATTCAAATTTTGAATTTCAAGAGTTTGTACTTTCAAATTTCCCTCCATCTTTTCACCGACTCCCAAGTTCTGAAAAGATGTCCTTATTTTCAGAAAAGTAATGACCATTCACTCTTTATTTATTTATCTATTCAATTCTATTCTCTCTACCTCTCATTCAAAATTCAAAACAACTATCTTCAATCTATTCTCTTCAAAAGTTATCTCCAATGGCTTCCTCAAGCACACCAAAAACCATGAGATTGACCAAAACCTTCAAGGGTTATCTCTACAATGATCCGGAAGCTATTCAAGTCTATGTTGATTATATGGAAAATGGAAAAGTCAACACAAGAGCCTTCGCTATCTTTGAAGATTTTCCTTCTTATGATCTTCGTTCTCTTTTTCATCAAAATGAAGTTCTAAGTTTGATTGACTCTCTGGATAACGATGAAGTATGTTATCAGAATCTCGTCAAAATGCTTTATGCGAATTTGAATGTGGCTTTTACGAAGGAAATGCGAATCATGTTTGGAGCAGCGTAAAAGGCACTCAAATCATTTTGGATTGTGAAATTTTAGGTACCATTTTAAGTTGTAAGAGTACAGGCTCGGATTTTTCGGATTTTGAAATTGATGAAACGGATTTAGAAACTTTTCATCACATCTTTGAAAGCGACGAACATTTGGAATTTAAAAATCGTTTTTTTCCGCCTAAAAGCAAGAATCGTCAACCTCCTTCTTCAACTTACTCTCACTCCTTGCTCCGAAAATTTCAATAACCTTACCCTAAAGGTCCAAAAAGCTCTTTTTCTATCTTTGACACTTATGATATTAATTTTGCCGATGTAATTTTGAAAGAACTTAAACCCAAAGAAATGTCCACCAAAGAAAACACTCTCTATCATGGATTTTATCTTACTAGGATTTTTAAGTATTTTGGGGTCAATCTCAAAGGAGAGGAACTTGTGCCAAGAAAGTTTTTTAACTCGGGAAATATAAACCTTATGCAAATTCCAATCGTTTTTTAGCTCTATGAAACATTTAAGGACAAACTAGCTCGAATGGAACAAAAACTAGAAAATGCAATGGAAATCGACGAAGAAGAAGAATCCTCTTTTGAAAGTGTAGAATGTCCAACAAATTGCAGGACCATAACAAAAGAAACACTTGCAAAAAACAAGTCAAGTTATCTAAGAACCAAAAGAAGATCAAGAAGACTCTTACCCAATTGTCTTCTAATATGAACAAGTTTTCTTTGGAAAAGTAAGAAGAAAACTTGGATTATCATCTTCCTCATCTTCATCCGCTGAAGTCTAAGTTTATTAGTTTAAGTTATCCTTTCGTATTTTCTTGTATTTCCATTTCGAATCTTGTATTTAGCACCTTGTATCATTTGAATATATTTGCTTCCTAGTAGTAATGAATGGTATTTATTTCAGTCAAATTAATCCTTAATTTACTGTAAAAACACATTAAAATTAAATAAATTAATATAATACAATAATAATTAACTTTAGATTGTGAAAAAAAATCAAAATAGCCAAAAATCAAAGGGGTGTATCAACATGTAGAAATGCACATGTCGACATATAACTGTCAGGAAATTCAAATTGTTTCAAATTTAAATTTTTAAATAACTACCTTATGTCTCTTCATTTTAAACGAATTCCAACCTCTATAAATACCCTTTTCTTCCAAAAATTAATTAATTTAAACTCTCCCCTTCTTCTCTAATCATTCCTTATCTATATAATCAAATAATGGCCAATCCTTTTCATAATTTAAGTGAGAATCTCGAAGAAACACTCAATTAGATTAAGAATATCCTTTATAGCACTTCGCAATCAGCGTCATCTAGAGTTAAGTCAGATAAAGATGGTTGAACACACTTTGATGCCGTTCGTTGGCTAATCTCTTCTCTTTTCAGAGATGAAGACAACAACCTTGCTAAAGTGCACCACTTGCCAAAGAAGATGAAGACTGGGAAGTCATTAAAAAAGATCCAATCTTTGGAGGAGATGGATGGGTGGAAGTCCCGAGAAACGTTTGAATTTGTTTGACTTGATTGGTATGTTTTTGGTTGAATTTGTTTTGCCAAACTTGTACATAATTATTTGGTTTTAAATACTTGGATTGATTGATTGTAAGTATTAAACAAATTCTTTGTAAATGCTTTATTGCTTTGCTTAGATAAACTCTTATTTCTTTAGTATTGTCATAGAGTTAGAGGGAGTTATTCAGATTTAGTTATTTAGAATTATTTATAGCATAAATTTAGGGGGAGTATGGTATAGTTTAATGTAGTCTAAAATAAGTTAGTATAATCTAGTATAATATAGTTTAGTATAGGGTAATTTTTGATACTGACAAATAGGAAGAAATTATAAAATATATGATATAGTAAAGATTGACATAGTTTAAAGGGGAGTCAGAAGAGATTCATGGTGAAAGGGGGACTAAACAAGGAATCAGATCAACATGTAATATCAGGTGTGAATATTTTATAAACCATGGTTGTCATCATCAAAAAAGGTGAGATTGTTAGAGAATTGAATTTTGATGACAACAAACTTTTCTCAATTAATATCATTATTAGTTATAAAATATATACAAACATCTTTGTCCAGAATATATATATGTATATGCAGGATATATATGCATAATATAAAATACTAGAGAGTGTATAGTATTCGAGATTGAAGATATCAAGGAATTCAAGACCCATGAGTATCAAGAATCAAGATTTCAAGAGCCCAAGATTATAAAGTAATAGAGTCTAGTTTATAAGTAAAACTCCGGTTAGCACTTTCAAATTCTGTTTTCAAGCTCTATTTTCAAATTCCTTTTCAAATCGATTTCAAAGTAATTGCAAACTCCTATTGTAAAAAGATTTCAAATTATTAAGATTTTACTTATGATTTCAAATATATATATATATATGTTTTTATAGTCTACAAAGTTTTATAATATATATGTTTATAATATTTATGTTTTATAGTTTTGTATTATTATGTTTATATTATATATCACTATGTTTTTATATGTTTTTCTCCTTTAGAAACTTCATTTGAAAAATTAGTTTTGATTCAAGAATTTTAGAAAGTATATATTGGTTTTAACACTTGAAAAATGATTTTAAAAATTAAAATACTATGTATATGTCGACATACATAGTTGAGCATGGCGACATATAATTGTCAGATTTTCAATTTTCAAAGGAAGTGTCTTTTCATATTTGAAACATCTCAGAAACGTTGCAACTTTTCAAACATTATAAATAGGGGATATTTTCGAATTTTTTGTAACTTCTTCTCCATCTTAATCCTATCTCTCACCACCATTAATATACATTAATTTCTTGATTTCTAGGGTTGTACTTTGCCGATTTCTACTCAAATTATATCAAACTTCTTCTCTTCTTAATCTCTATCAAATACTCTTTGATTTGAAGTGCTATTGAAGAGTTCTAGGGCTGTTGTAATCATTTGGAAATTGTTTGGGAAAGGGTGTGTTCCTTATAGCCTGTAAATCAAGGAAATGGAGCGGTGTGAACCTTGTTGCCGTGAAATTAAGGGTGGTGGAATTGGTGTTAACCTTGTAGCCATGAAATAAAGGGTGTTGTAAGATTGATACTAGTATTAATAAAATTCTACGCAATCCAGTGTTGCGTGGGACTGGACGTAGGAGTAATCTAAGCCAGTATAAAATCTGGTGTGTTCTTTCCTTTTCTGCATTTCATATTTACGTATATCGATGTTTGTGATTATTTCTGTGTTTGTGATAATTTCTGGTGTGATAATCATTGTTTGCGAACAAATTGAACAATTGTAAACAATTATTAAATTCGTTCGGCTTTCCTAAACAACAAGAGTTATTGTAAAGGATGTCGAACTCTAGGACCAAAATTATTTTAACTAATAAATCCAATCATATTACTCTGAAAGTTTGATTGTTTGAAAACAACAGAAAATAAATAAAAGGGAGTTTTTTCTATAATAAATGAAAGCAATTAGAGAGTAATGACATAAACTGGATTATTAATCATCAATAGCCAAACCGATTAATACAGATCAAACTCATGTTTCTGTCACAAATATGAATCAACGGTAATTAGGTTTTTAGAAACAAACATGTGAATAACGACAAGCATAGCCTATGCAGGAGCTAATCTCATAAACAACCATAAGCTATCAGAACAGATTCACTACTTTATTCAAAAACCCTAAAATTTAGATCTAAATCTAAAAAATGTTAGATCGAACATGAGTATACTCTGTGAAGGAGCACAACTCTTATAAGACACAGAGTATGAAGGTTCAGATCCAACTCTTGGTTCAAATCCAGATCTATATACATAAAATCCTCATCTTTGGCTATGTGATTCATATTGAATCTAGTCTATAAGCGTCATCACCCCCGAATTAAAGGGGATTAACTAGACATAACTAAATGATGAGAAGGGAGAAGAGAAGAACAAACATAAATTAAAAAAAACAAAAGAGAAAAGGAGAAGAATAGTTTTATTCCAAGAGAAGAGTTTACAGAATTAAACCTAAGACCATTCTAAATGAAAGAGATACAGGTGTATTTGTAGATGCCATGACCAAGACTAAGTGGCCAATTACAAGATGTGGAAAAAAAGTCTTTGCCCAAATAACAAATAAACCAATGTGATGGCGTGTGAATGGACATGCAAATGTCATGGAAAAATAGTTTGCGGGCATCAAACGCCATCAACTTCAATCGTTTTGAGCATAAGTAAGAACTCCATAACATATGAGACAAGTGATCTTTATGAAAAGACATTGAGTATTGACTTTACAATATGCGGCAGAAGGTAGTTGAACAACAACATTTCTTTAGGTCTTCAAGCTTTAATCCAGCTCTAAAAATCAACATTCTTCTTGCACTAATTCTTCAAGCTTTTTAACAATTAAGTTCGTCATTCCATTCATCTTAAATAATCTGAAACCATAACTATAAATACACAATATCAATTATTTTAAAGAGAAAACAAGATAAAGAAGCGGATAAAATATACACATTTACATGTGTATTAAATACCCCCACACTTATCTTTTTATTCGTCCTCAAATAAACTAAATAAGATATGTCACACTTTCGTAGGAAACACGATTGCATTTATCGTATGAACAAGTTGTTAAACCCCTAGGTGTCCCTAGTAGAACGAGTGTTTTCTCGTGAGGGTTTTCAGTGGATACTACCCATAAAATCCAAAGCGTCTTATGTACCCAGATTAATCAAATAATATATTTAAGGTCTATCAAATTTAAAGTACTTTGCTTAATTTCAATAATAACGATTTAGTCCTAAATTTTCCATCCCATTATTGGTGCAAAAACGAATAAAAAATTTCAGAATCGTAATTCCTTGATAACACTGTAATTGCCTTGAAGGTTAAGAGTGTGGTGTCAACCAAAGTTCTACACATCGACAATGTGTACCCAATCATTTATTTATTCGTTTTTTTAAATAATTGTGCACCAATGTAACTGTAATGTATTGGATGTGAGTTATGCATAGATGAAGGAAAATTTTGTAAGTTCTAAAAATAAGATAGATAAGAGGGCAAGTATATTAGCTGAACTTCAAGCTACAAAAGATAAAGTAATACCAAGGCACATATGGAAGTTTGTTTCCTTTCGTCTCCTCTACTACAATCCTCGCTTCTAAGTACAGTATGATGGATGTGGATGGAACGGAAATGAATGCTTTATAGTCAAGAATGATGAATGACTATTTCATTCTTAGAGACTTTCTCTTTATTGCATATTTTTTCTTTTTTCGTTTTTATATAAATGCATGATAAATGATGAGTGGAGATGGAATGGAATGCTACCGTACATTATTTCATTTCATTCCTCCTCTACTAAGCGAATCATAACCAACACTTCATGAAAGGAAAATTTTGTGCCCTAGTTACTCTACTTCTATAACCCTAATTCAACACAAAAGTCTAGATTGATGTTGTATAAAAAGCTGAAAGGAAACATAGGCAAAGTTTCATAAGATAGACAACCCATATAAAATAAGTTGTGGTATATGGTTATCCTACCTTAAAACAAGTACGGAGTTGGTAGTGTAATATTGGTATAAAAAGCGACTTTTTTTAACCTTTGAAAATAAATCAGTAAAAAGGTTCTTAAGTACACCAATATAAGAAAAACTTGTCGATACATGGATGTAAATCGACTAAAACGTGGGTTTGAATAATGTGGGGTATCGAAGAAGAACGCTATAATGAGTCATTACTCCTTAAGTGGGCCAAGTGGAATTTAGAACTTACAAGTTTAAAATTTGAGTGAAAAAATATTAAGCATGAAAATGAACTCAGAAAATCCAACAAATGTAGGTGTAGAATCATTTTTATTTTATTTTTTTATGAATTTTTTTACTTGCACATTCTAACATGTATAACAAGGGTTGACACGCTTACTCCAGAACACAACTAACATCGGCACAGTCTTAAGCTAGCGTCTTAAAAAGACACATTACGACTCAATGAATAAATAATGTTCATTCCCATCATCCAACAATTCAACTTATCATTAAAGAACCAAGGTGTTATTTATGAGTTTTAAGTTAGTCCTTGTTCAACGAATGATCTAGTTCATAAAATTTGAATGCTGATGTAATGTAAATCCCCCCACACTTGAGTGTGACTGTTCCCTCACAGTTGTTAATTAGACATATCTTAGTGAAAGGGAATTATTTAATAAGAGAATATTTACATATGTACAAAAGAGGGCTAGTGCATCTTACCAAATGCAATGTGGCTCATGGAGGACCATGAGCTCTTCCTCTTGGTTGGGTATTGGTACTAAGTAAGGTTTAAGGTTTTGACCATTGACCTTATAGGATAATCCATCGGTTGCATTCTCAATTTCTACCACATCGTACGGAAAAAAGGTCCGTACAATGTAAGGTCTTGTCCATCTAGATTTTAACTTACCCGGAAATAAATGCAATTTTGAGTCATACAACATAACTTTTTGAATGGCATGTAAGTCTTACGTAAAATTGATTTGTCATGAAAAACTTTCGTTCTGTCCTTATAAATTCATTCATTTTGATAGGCATCATTTCAAATTTCATCAAGTTCATTAAGTTGAAGCTTCCTAAGTTCACCTACTTGCTCTAAGTCAAGATTTATAATTTTTATTGCCCATAACGCCCTATGTTCTAGTTCAACTGGCAAGTGACATGGTTTACCAAAAATCAACTGATAAGGTGACATACCTAAGTTTGTTTTGAAAGCGGTGCAGTAAGCCTAAAGAGCGTCGGTTAACTTATGGGACCAATCTTTACGATTTCGATTCACTGTTTTCTCAAGGGTTTGTTTAATCTACCTATTCGATACGTCAACTTGCCCACAAGTTTGAGGATGGTAAGGAGTGGATAACTTGTGGGTTATTGAATACTTTCTCATGAGGGCTTCAAAAGAAAGATTACAGAAGTGTATTCCATTGTCGCTGATTATTGCGCGAGGTGTGCCAAACCTAGAAAAGATGTTTTCTTTTAAGAAGTGCACAACGACCTTGTTATCGTTTGTTTTGCATGAAATAGCTTCGACCTATTTAGAAACATAATCAACAGCTAAGAGAATATAAAGGTTCCCAAAAGAATTAGGGAAGGGTCCCATGAAGTCTACACCCCCAAACTCAAAAATTTCGACCTTTAAAATGGTGTTTAAGGGCATCATATTTCATTTACCAATTTTCCCTAAGAACTGACATCGATCACAAGTTTTGCAAAATTCATAAGCGTCTTTGAAAAGGTTAGGCCAATAGAAACCCGAGTGGAGAACCTTTTCGGTTGTCTTTTTAGGATCGAAGTGACCACCACAGGCTTGGTCATGACAGAAAGAGAGGACACTGCGAGTTCCAGTGTCAGGAACACACTTTCAGATGATTTGGTCAGGACAGTACTTGAAAAGAATTGAATTTTTGTTTATCCTACTTAGACCAAAAAGAAGGGGTCTGCTTGTTGACTAAGTAGTTGACAATGTCAACGAACCAAGGATCAGTGGATAAAGAAAAGAGCTGTTCATCCATAAAATTCTCGTTGATCGGAATAGAAGAAGACGGGGCATTTGGAAGACGAGACAAGTGGTCCGCAGTAACATTGTCGGATCCTTTTTCATCCTTAATGGTGATGTCAAATTCTTGAAGTAGAAGGATCCAATGAATGAGACGAGCCTTAGCATCCTTTGTAGAGAAAAGGTACCTAAGTGCGGAGTGATCGGTATGAATAGTGATGTGTGAGCCAACTAGATAAGGTCTAAATTCTTCTAGAGTGAAGACGACTGCCAAAAGTTCTTTTTCAGCGGTCGTATAATTGAGTTGAGCATCGTTCAGATTCTTAATCGCGTAGTAAATGACATGAAGAATTTTATCGATAAGTTGTCCTAAGACAGCGCCTACAACAAAATTCAAGGCGTCACACATGATTTCAAAAGGCATCTTCCAGTTGGGAGAGCAGATGATAAGGGCATAGACTAGTTCATTTTTGAGATGCTCAAAAGATGAAATACAATCAGAGTTGAAGTCAAAAGGGACATCCTTACCAAGAAGATTAGTCAAAGGTCGAGTGATTTTGCTAAAATCCTTTATAAAGCGACGGTTAAAGCCAGCATGACCTAAAAAGGATCAAACGTCCTTAATTGATTTGGAAATGGAAAGATTAGAGATAACTTCAATTTTGGCTTTGTCTACTTCAATTCCTTTATTAGAGATGACATGTCCTAAAATAATGCCATCTTTGACCATAAAGTGACATCTTTCCCAATTAGGAGTTAAGTGTTTATCTTTGCAATGGTAAAGAACAAGATCAAGGTGATGTAAACAGTTAGTGTAAGTGTCCTCAAAGATGGAAAGGTCATCCATGAAAACTTCCAAAAAATGCTCGATCATATCAGAAAAAATATTAACCATGCACCTCTGGAAGGTTGCAGGTGCATTACGAAGACCAAAAGGCATACGATGGTGCGCAAATGTACCGAAAGGACAAGTGTAAGTGGTCTTCTCTTGGTCCTCAAGAGCGATAGGGATTTGATTACCTGTCAAGGAAACAGTAGTACTCATGACCAGCTAGTCGTTCTAACATTTGATTGATAAATGGCAGAGGGAAATGATCCTTATGTGTTGGAGCATTAAGTTTCCTAAATCAATGCAAACACGCCAACCCGTCTGGGGGTCGGTGGGGATAAGCTCGTTAGCTTCATTTTGGATCACGGTTATCCCTGATTTCTTAGGGACGACACGAATCGGACTAACCCATCGACTATCGAAAATCGAATAGATGATTCCATTATCAAGACATTTAAGGATTTCATCACGAACTGCTTCTTTCATGATGGGGTTTAGTCGACCTTGGGGATCATGAGTGCCTTGGAATCATTTATAAGGTGGATTCGATGTTGGACTACCGAAGGGCTAATCCCCTTAATCTCAGCCATGGACCAACAGATTGCTTCCTTGTTTTTCTTAAGGATGGGAAAGAGCAATTATTCCTGTTCTATAGTAATGTCAGAAGCGATAATGACAGAAACAGATTAATTATCTCCTAAGTAAGGGTACTTGTAACGACTCGAACTTACCGGCAGACCTAAACCGAACAAGAAGGCGGACTACTTTGTAAACCAAAGCTCTGATACGAACTGAGATGACCCAGACTTCCCAATCCCCGAGGAGACGGAGGAGCCCGGATTGCTTTGAGAACACGACTCATCTGAACACAAACAACAGAGCCTTTCATTGCTATTACAACAATTACACCAGAGTACAAGAATATCAGAGTACGAATAAATATTATGCAACGGAAATACAAATCAAAGATTAAATTACAAAGCAACGAAAAAATAATGTAACGGTAAGGAATTTCGCTCGATCCAAATCGATCGTTAAACCGATCAAGACCGTTCGAAACCCCTGATCGTATGAGAACATGACAAGCCAGAACGCAAACAGAAGAACATTTCATTGTTTATTACAACAATTCCATCAGAATACAAGAATATTACAGGGTATGAATAAATATTACACATTATACAAATATCAGAGATTTAAATACATTACTGCAGCGGAAAAATAATACAAAACATAACTGGAAGAAATACATGGATACAGAGCTTTCTGAATATCACTTCAGCTATAAACCAAGATCCTGTGAATATAAATCTGCAAAACCCAACTACTAGCTGCCCGTGCGGAAAATAAGGGCACCCAGAGTTTAGGTCAAAACAATAAACTCCAGGTCAGTCATGTGACTGGTGTGAGAACTAAAACAGTTATTAATTCTTATTTTAAAGTTCGGTAAATCAAGGGACCATGCCGTATAACACGGAACGGGTTTTTTTTCCAAGAATACCAGTGCTTAAACAAACAGCGCAATGCTAAAATAAAGAACAATGAAGCTATTATAAGACTCAGGTCCCATCACACAATGCAACGCAAACAAAGGATAGGGTTTTACCTTATAACAGCCAAATAATGCTTGATACGTGAAATTTAATCTTTTATTTTAAATCAGACTCCAACCGCAAATTAGCAAGAGAACGATTTCCTAAGCATTAAACCCGAAGGACGAAACCAACATCATATCAATACTCAAGAAACCATTCATCTTAGCTCGTTTCCAGCTAGTTTCTAATTTTATACACAATCATAAATATCAATCATATACGGCATAGTATCCCATGCTACTATGTCGCCATACTAGGCTCTACTAATAAAACTGAATTACACGTATTGGAAATTGGATTCCATCATGAGTCGAGGCAAGGGGCAAGCTCTTCTCCGTTTCGAGACACTCTAGCAAATGTCTCAGGACCCCACTATGATCCTTGGAATCGGTTGGGCCGGTCCTCTCTTACTTTTGAGGATTGGCAATTCCTGAACACACGTTTCCCAATACTTACAGACCTATAATCGAGGCGCCTCGCATCCAACATCCACACAGGTAAAAAGTATATATATATCAGGGCTGGTAGGTCACTGACATCACCCATAGCTAGAAAGAAACGTTGTGTTCTCCCAACGATCCATATCCCATTTTTGACTCATACCGAGGTGTGAGGCTCGCGAATCCATGTTATACACAAAGCTAAGCCACGAAGGCCATGCTCTGATCATCCACCACAAGACTTTGCTTTTCAACAGAAGCCTTGATCAATTGCCACTTAGGCATGCCACACGGGCAATTCACGCTATGCGATTGATATCTATCGATATATAACCTCTAAGCTCGTACGCCTCAGAGAAGGGCGTTAAGCAAGAGAATAAATTCTCCGCCGCCAAACAGATATATATTTAATAGAAATCAATCACACAGAATAAAATCGAATGTCAGACACACAGTCCATTTACATGTTTGTTCTGGGTCTGAGCGAAACCGGAGGCACTTTCCTCGTGTATCCGTCGATCTCCAAGTACGTCTGGATGATCACCAACTGATTCCCTCCTCTTGGGTGTACAACCCAATCAAGATCATTAGTAATCACCCAAACGATGTGAAGACCCTTGGTCTTCAACCACCGTCTTCACCTTCGACATATCGTCGAATCGGTTATTCAGAATGGGTATAAACCCGGTCTTTCCAAATAACCGACGTACAAAATACACAAATGTTACACAAACACAACATACGCCTCATTCAAATTCATCAGTCACTAACTGTAAATTAGTAAGAGAACAATTCCCCAAATATTAACCCCGAAGGCCGAAACCAACATCAGATCAATACCCAGGAAACCATTCTTCTTAGCCAACCCACAGTTAGTTTCTAAATTTCACATTCTTAGAGAAAGGTTTCCATTAATTTTATCAAAGATAAATTCCTTTAAATTTATTCTTTAATCTTCCTTTCAATATCATTTCAAACTAGTCGGGATTAGCGAACCACACCGAAGTAATTATTTATTTTATTTCCCAATCCCAACCTATTTATCCCATGAAGCAAAAATGGTAATACCCCATATCTAACACCACATTGTTATCGGTAAAATTAATTACCATTTGACGTTCAAATCTAATTAAAGATTTACCTACCGCTTGGAGCAAAACTGGTGATACTCCATTCTCGATCATTTCAATCTAATTAAAGATTCATTAAAACTCCACTTAGTTTTAATCTTTAACTGGGTTAAAGAACCAACGTCATTTAAAACACGGTTCACGACAAACCCAAAATCCCATTTGATATTAAATACAAGGCTCCGAATAGAAAATATATCGGCTTATATTCAATATCAAATTCTGATTATTTTTTAAACTACTTCAGACCCAATTTATTTATTTAAAAATATTGGATTTTAATTCTAGTTCATAACTAGTTCACTTCGATAAAAATATATTTTTATCCTTTCAAATAGGGAATTTTTCATCCCAGTTCTTTCCGATTCATATATTTTGATTTTACACAAATTATAGATATTTTTAATAATCTTATCAAGGCCCGTACAGTCGATTTCCAATAACGGTCATCGAACCACACTTACAGCAACCTTTTCTAAATTTGATTTGGACGTATCCCCAAATCCAACCGTTAGATTTCAAATTTTTAATATTCATTGGAAAGCTCTTTTCGATACGAACCCAACGGTTCCGGTTTCAGGATAATCCGACGATTGGATCTCCCGTAACGTCAATTCGAAGTCAATGGTCGAAATTCAAGAACTACCGCGGTGCGGCGCGTTCTATTCAGGACATTTAATATATAAAATATATATATTATATATACTTCATCGATTTCAATTCTCAACGTATTTTATAAATCGTTTTAAATTTGTTTACAAAACGATTTCAACTTCATATTCAATTTTAAATCAAAATTGAATATTCCACATCATCGATATATATAAAAATGATAATATTTTCAAAACGTTATATTTTGAAATCACTTCTTTTTCAATATTCGAATAAAATTGATATAAACATCGTTCGCGTTAAAATGGTGCATATCTAATCAACACGGCTTTATATATTTCAATAACTTCTTTATTTTATTCAACAAATGAATATTTTCTTCAACACATGAATATATAAATTTCTTCAACACATGAATATTCTGAACACATGAGTACTTTCAACACATGAATATATATTTTACTTCAACACATGAATATATATTTCTTTCAACACATGAATATATAGTTTATTCTCAACACATGAATATATATATTTTATTTTCAACACATGAATATATATTTTATTTTCAACACATGAATATATATTTTATTTTCAACACATGAATATATATTCCTCAATATTCTTTATTTTCTAAATTGGAATGAGGCCCAATCAATTACCATATAAGGTTAATTATATGGATTCCATACAACACATGTATATAACAGCAACGATAAATGATCAACCATCATCCAAAGTGCACAACACGACTGTTTGTCAACATATCGATCGACATACAACTAATTATTGGGACTAGTGTACATCAAATATCATCCCAATACCCATGTGGGGTTTCACATCAACAAACACAGATTATTATCTGTGCAGTTGGGCGATGTGTAAAATTTATTGTCCCAATCAATATCAGGAAAATCAGTGTACATAAACAAACCGTCTGGTTTGTAAATGAATATTTTATTTTATTCACTTCCACGTTAAAAATTATATTTTTAACGATAAAATATTTTATTTCAACACATGAATTTTTATTCAGTTCATTTACACAATAGAAATGATATATTTATTTTTCTAACATATTTTAGAAAATTTCGGCGGCATAACGGCACGATACTAGAAACGGGACAAGGCCTAGCCTTATCCCCGGTCTAATAATGGTCCACGCCATACATATATCAATCAAATCAATTTTATTATTCACACCACAAAATTTAAACAAATATTCTAATCAATCACCAAACAACCAAACAAACAAGTCCATGGTTTGTGGATGAGGGTGTCGGGTGCTACTAAACACCGTCTGCATCCTAGTATATATTTCTAACTAGGAAATAAAATTTAAAGTGAGAAGTTCTCACCAATTGCTAAACCAAACGTCATGACTCTTCATATGTAGGAAATCTTCATCGTTCTTCCAACGCAGTCTGTTTTACGAAGTATATGTTAAAAATTATATTTTAGCAACGCTACTTCCTATATCATGATTATATTTTTATATCGCTCTCCTTCTAATAAAGATTATATTTTTATATCTCCACTCAGATAAAAAACGAATTTTTATCTTGCTATTCAAATAAAAATTATATTTTTATATCGTTTTTCCATATAAGATAATCATATTTTTATTCTCTACATGTAATAAAAATCATATTTTTATTACTCTACTATAATAAAAATTATATTTTTACCTCACTATCTATATAAAAATTATATTTTTAACCTTTCCATGATATAAAAATTATATTTTTATCCTTCCCATGATATAAAAATTATATTTTTATCCTTCCCATGATATAAAATTATATTTTTATACTTCCCATGATATAAAAATTATATTTTTAATATTCTACTAATATAAAGATTATATTTTTATTATCATACATATATAAAAATTATATTTTTATTTTGTAAATCCATAAATAAAAATCCTACCTTTCATGTATGATAAAAACCCTATCTTACATATTATAAAAAATCCAACCTTTATACAATAAAAATCTAACCGTTCTACTTAAAAAAAATATAATCTTTCTACTTAATAAAAAAACAAGACTCTCTACAACAAAAATCTAAACTTTTTTGTTATTAAAATCTCGTCTTCACTTCATTAAAAATCATGACCTTTATATCATTAAAAATATCGCCTTTTACCTCATTAAACCCACGGCTTCATAAATAAAAAATCATATATATTCAGTTTTAAAAATTATATATTTTTATTATAAAAATCGTGCCATTTAAAATAGTGAAGTACTAACAAAAGAGAAAGGGACTTACAGCATAAATCGGTAGAGAGAGAGGGGGGAAACGTCACTGTCTTGGTCGACGCTGGGTTGCGGACGTCGGAGGGCTGGCACGTGGGGATGGGCTTCAGAGCGCGACGGATTTGGGTTTGGAAGGGGGGTCGCGGGTTCTTTGCGGAAGAGGAGGGTGAGCGCGAGAGGAGGACTTGTCGGAGAAGAAGGAGGGGAGGGGGAGGGCTGTGCGGTGGCGCTGCCACCGCCTGGGCGACGGAGATCGATCGTTGGCGGGTAGGGGAGGGAGGCGACGGGCGTCGGGGTCGCGATGAGGAGGGGCTAGTGTTCCAGCGTCCTTTTTTTATTTTTATTTTTTGAAATGAACGACAGAGAAAGAGGGGGGCCTAAGGAGAAATTATTTTATTATATTTTATTTACATTTTCATTTCAAAAATGTTGACTTTTCATTCGACCACCAAACGAGACCCAACGACTGTCGCCCATAGCGTAATACCCCCATTCCGAACACAATGGGATATGTTTCGTATCCCAATTCGACTCTTTCAATCGGTTTCCATTCACATTAAAGTATAAATATATATATATTCAATTTGAACATACATTTCAGTTTAACGGGGCTACATACGGACCCGACAAATTCCAGAAAAAATATTTCTAGTTTCGTATTGACGATACAGTCCTAACAAAACTAATTTCGTCGAATTCTGAGACCGTTTGAAAAATGGTCATTTTCTGGTCGACCGAAATTGACTGAAACTGACAAAACACGTTTAACTTCGCCATGCTCACATATTGATTCAGAAAATTATGCAAAAATAAACTAAGCAATAAATTGACATCCCGGATCCAACAAAAGTGATTTCATCGAAAACCAAGGTCGTTTGCAAAATTTCCATTTCTAAGGGCCATTATATATATAAAATATATATAAATTCCACAGCGACTTTTCTGGATTTTAAACTGGACATATCTTCCAACTTCTAAAGTGAAATCTCAGTTTCTCAACTTCTTTAGGATGATATCGTTAAACAGATTCAAATATTTCTTATTTCGTTCAATTCTGACTTTTATTGAATTCTGTATATTTATTTGAAATTTGAAATCGAATTTTCGAACTTCAAGGCCATTTCAGGCTCGTCATATAATTAAAATAAAATTATTCATTTTAAAGTCGTCGAAAATAAATTTTCTGTCATTATTATTTAAAACAATCCATTTTAAATATTCAAAATTCACTAAATTCACCAAAACAAAAATTTTAAACTGGCTCAGATTTTCCAGGTTGTTAAAAATAATGTACATAAATATAATGTGCAGCGGAAAAAACATCAACTAGCACTACTGAGTGACATACACGGATATAAAGCTTTCTGAATATAGCTCCATCTGTAATCCAGGATCCTGGGAAAAGAAATATCTGTGAAAACCAAAACTACTAGCCGCCCGTGTAGGAAATAAGGGCACCCAGAGTTTAGGTTAAAACAATAAACTCCAGGTCAGTCATGGGACTGGTGTGAGAACTCAAAATAGTTATTAGCCTTTATTATAAAGTTAGGTAAATCACGGGACAACGCTGTTTAACACGGAATGAGCTTATCCCCCATGAATACCATAAAACAAAACTCGCAATGCTAAATAAAAGAAAATTGAAGCTATTATAAGACTCAGGTCCCATCTCATAATGCAACGCAAGCCAGAGGATAGAGTTTTACCTTATAATAGCCAAGTATGCTTGATACGTGAAATTTATCTTTTGTTACTATAGGCTTATAGTGTAGAAATCAATTTCGAAAGTAAATGTATCAATCCTAGACGACATGAGCATCCCATGCCACTACGCTGCCATATATATAGGTATACAACAAAACCCGCAAAGCTCGTATTAGAAAGTTGGATTTCCACCATGATGGTTGCTGATTCGAAAGATCTACCGCGTAGTGCAATAATCAATGGCTTAAGTCCAGGTCATTGGAAAACACCATAATGCACATCCGCCTTCTGGGAAATCAAGTATCAATACGGCTTAAGTCCAGGTCGTTGGAAAACACCGCTTACTCTATCCCTTTGGAAATCAGGGGGGTGTGCCCTATCCCTACGAGGCGTGGAGTGACCACACCCAGCTCATCTCGGTCGACCGAATCCGTGACAACCCTAAAAGTGTCTATCCTCATCTCAAAAGCATACTGACCTGACCATCAGTTCACCATCATACCGGTGTGTGAGGCTCGCGAAGTAAAGCTACACAAAGCTATGCTAATTAAAGCTATGCTTTGATCATCATCCACAAGGCTCTGCTTTTCAACAAAAGCCTTGATCCATGCATCTCAGCATGTCACATTGTCAATCCATACCATTCCAATGATTTCTACTAATACATAACCTCTAAGCTCGTACGTCTCAGAGAAGGGTGTTAAGCAAGAGAATAAATTCTCCGCCACCAAATAGATATATATTTAGCAGAGATCAACGAATACAACATAAAGGAATACAACATTAGACATACCATCCACTTTCAAGTCTGTTTTGGGTCTGAACGAAACCGGAGGCACCTTATTCCTCGTCCCATATGTCCAATAGAGGAGAGAGGCCCTCGCATATCCAGACAATCAACAAGTACATCCGAACCGCTACCACTATAACCCCATCATGGGAGCTACCCAAATCTAAGGCATCAGTAGTAATCCATTCG
The DNA here is from genome assembly GCA_030737875.1 of Allium sativum. Classification (NCBI taxonomy): domain Eukaryota; kingdom Viridiplantae; phylum Streptophyta; class Magnoliopsida; order Asparagales; family Amaryllidaceae; genus Allium; species Allium sativum. The sequence continues at coordinate 1,049,122,881 of CM060922.1, forward strand.
ATGTGAAGATCATCGGTCTTCAACTACCATTTTCAATATCTTCGACTTTTAATCGTCAAATTAATTATTCAGAATGGATTATACCTGGTCTTTCCAAATAACCTGCGTATCTTATAATCAAATGCTATAAAAACACATCATACGCCTCATTCTACCAGAATATTGTTTTATTCAAATATTATTTTCACAATTTAAACCAAATTGAGGTTTATCAACAAGTCGGGATTAGTGAACCTTACCAAAGTAATCATTTATTTTATTATCCCAATCCCAATATATTCATCCCATGGAGCAAAACTGGTGGTACTCCATATCTAGCACCCACTGTGTTAACAATAAATTTAATTACCATTTCATGTTCAAATCTAATTAAAGATTTAACTATCGCATGAAGTAAAACTGGTGATACTCCATTTTCTAACACTTCTCAAATTTGGCAAATTTAATTACCACATTCACCTTCCAATCTAATTAAAGATTTATTAAAACTCCATTTTAGTTTTAATCTTCAAAAATCATTATTTAATGATTATTCAACATAGAAGATAAATCCTGTCTTTACTTGGGTTAAAGAACTAGTGTTATTTAAAACATCATTCACGATAAACCCAAAATCATCTTTCATTAAAATGGAATCTACACGGAAATCATAACAGTGTATAATCGATATAAATTCCTATAACAGACTAATAATATAAATGGAATAACGGCAAAGCCTTTTAAATTCCATATATAGTAACGGCCTTCCTTCACAGAAGTTGATTTCGATTATTACCGAATCAAATTCCATTCAAGTCCAATTTAATATATTAAATTGGAAAACTTTAGTTTGGAAAATTTCCATTAATCTTAATTAAAAGATTATAAATTCCAAATCATATCTTCATTGTTAATTGGGTTAAAGAACTCGTGTTATTTAAAACACCGTTCAAGATAAACCCAAAAATCCAATTCAATTTCAATTCAGTTCCAATTAAATATTAATTACTTGGTAGACTTCACTAAATCTTAATTAAAAGGTTTATTCCTTTCTCAATTGGGTTTAAGAACAGTGTTATTTAAGACACCATTCATGACAAACCCAAAATCCAATTTGATATCCAATACAAGGCTCTGAATAGAAATTATATCGGCTTATATTCAATATCAAATTCTGGAACCAACGGATATCGTTGATGAATTTGGAAGATACAGATATTGTTATTCCCAATACGATATCAGTTGGTTTCAGAATTTGATATTGAATATAAGCCGATATAATTTGTATTCAGAGCCTTGTATTGGATATCAAATTGGATTTTGGGTTTGTCGTGAATGGTGTCTTAAATAACACTGTTCTTAAACCCAGTTGAGAAAGGAATAAATCTTTTAATTAAGATTTAGTGAATTCTACCAATTAATTAATATTTAATTGGAATTGAATTGAAATTGGATTTTTGGGTTTATCGTAAATGGTGTTTTAAATAACACGAGTTCTTTAACCCAATTAACAGTGAAGATATGATTTGTAATTTATAATCTTTTAATTAAGATTAATGGAAAATTTCCAAAGTAAAGTTTTCCAATTTAATATATTAAATTGGAAATGAATGGAATTTGATTCGGTAATAATCGAAATGTGCTTATATGAAGGAAGGCTGTTACTATATATGGAATTTAAAAGGCTTTGTCGTTATTCCATTTATATTATTAGTTTCATACGGGAATTTACATCGATTATACACTGTTATGATTTCCGTGTAGATTCCATTTTAATGGAAGTTGATTTTGGGTTTATCGTGAATGATGTTTTAAATAACATTAGTTCTTTAACCCAAGTAAAGACATGATTTATTTCCTAAGTTGAATAATCATTAAATAATGATTTTTGAAGATTGAAACTAAGATGGAGTTTTAATAAATTTTTAATTAGATTGGAAGGTGAATGTGGTAATTAAATTTTCCAAATTTGAGAAGTGTTCGAAAAATGGAGTATCACCAGTTTTACTTCATGCGATAGTTAAATCTTTAATTAGATTTGAACGTGAAATGGTAATTAAATTTATCATTAACATTGTCGGTGCTAGATATGGAGTACCACCAGTTTTGCTCCATGGGATGAATAGGTTGGGATTGTGATAATAAAATAAATGATTACTTCAGTAAGGTTCGCTAAACCCGACTAGTTGATAAACCTTAATTTGGTTTAAATTGTTAAAAGAATATTTGAATAAAACAATATTATGGATTGGAATGAGGCATACGATGTGTTTTTATAGCACTTAATTATAAGATACGCGGGTTATTCGGAAAGACCGGGTTTAACCCATTATGAATAATTGATTCAACGATCAAAATCGAAGATATTGGAAACGGTGGTTGAAGACCAGCGATCTTCACATCGAATGGATTACTACTGATGCCTTATATTTGGGTAGCTCCCATGACGGGGTTATAGTGGTAGTGGTTCAGACGTACTTTTTGATTGTCCGGATATGCGAGAACCTCTCTCCTATATTGGACATATGGGACGAGGAATAAGGTGCCTCAAGTTTCGTTTAGAGCCAGAACGGACTTGCAAATGGATGGTATGTCTGATGTTGTATTCCTTTATGCTGTATTCGTTGATCTCTGCTAAATATATATATCTGTTTAGTGGCGAAGAATTTATTTTCTTGCTTAACACCTTTCTCGGAGATGTACAAGCTTAGAGGTTATATATTGGCAGAAATCAATGGTATGGATTGGAAATGTGACATGCTGAGATGGATGGATCAAGCCTTTTGTTGAAAAGCAGATCATTGTGGATGATGATCAAAGCATAGCTTTAATTAGCATAGCTTTGTGTAGCGTTAATATGCAAGCCTCACACACCGGTATGATGCTGAATTGATGGTTAGGTCAATATGCTTTTGAGATAAGGACAACACCTTTAGGGTTGCCACAGATTCTGTCGACCAAAATGGGATGGGTGTGGTTGCTCCACACCTGGTAGGGATAAGGAACACCCCCTGATTCCCAGAGGGATAGAGTAAGAGGAATTTTCCAACGACCTGGACTTAAGTCGTAGTGATACTTGATTTCCCAGAAGGCGGATGTGCATTATGGTGTTTTCCAATGACCTGGACTTAAGCCGTTGAGTATTGCACTACGCGATAGATCTTTCGAATCAGCAGCCATCGTGATGGAAATCCAACTTTCCAATACGAGCTTTGCGGTTTTTGTTGTATACCTATATATATGGCGGCATAGTGGCATGGGACGCTCATGTCGTCTAGGATTGATACATTTACTTTCGAAATTGATTTCTACACTGTACACTTATAGTAATAAAAGATAAATTTCGCGTATCAAACATATTTGGCTATTTTAAGGTAAAACTCTATCCGCCGGCTTGCATTTTCTCTTACTTTGCATTGTGTGATGGGACCTGAGTCTTATAATAGCTTCAATTTTCTCTTACTTAGCATTGCGAGTTTTGTTTTATGGTATTCATGTGGGATAAACCCGTTCTCTGTTATATAGCATGGTGCCATGATTTACCTAACTTTAAAATAAAAGCTAATAATTGTTTTGAGTTCTCACACCAGTCCCATGACTGACTTGGAGTTTATTGCTTTAACCTAAACTCTGGGTGCCCTTATTTTCCACATGGGCAGCTAGTAGTTTTGGTTTTCGCAAATATCTCTTTTCCTAGGATCCTGGATTACAGCTGGAGCTATATTCGGAAAGCTTTATATCCGTGTATTTCATTCAATTGTGCTAGTTGATGTAATTTCCGCTGCACATTATATTTATGTATATTATTTTTCTGCTGTTTTGTAATTTAATCTCTGATATTGTATTTCCGCTGTATAATACTTATTCGTACTCTGATATTCTTGTACTCTGATGTAATTGTTGTAATAGCAATGAAATGTTCTGTTGTTTATGTTCTGATGAGTCGTGTTCTCAAAGCAATCCATGCTCCTCCATCTCCTCGGGGATTGGGATGTCTTGGTCATCTCAGTACTTAAGATGACTAGGAAGCACTTTGTGTTCGGATTTGGGAGATGACTCAACTGAAGAAATTGGTTGAGGGATAGACTCGGTTGTGAGCGGCTTGACAGAAATTGACTCGGAAACATTTTCGGGGATATCTTGAAACAAATTTTCGTACTTCAATTCAATTTCGTTGTTCAGATGGTCGAGCTCAGGTTCGTTGTCGTAGACCGCATGGATTTCAAAAAACTGGTCCGCATAAGAGTTAGGAGAGTTTTCTGTTCTAAAGATGTTTAGTTTGATGGTCATGTTACCGAAAGAAAGTTTCATAGACCCATTTCTATAGTTAATAAGTGCATCAGAGGTTGCTAAGAAGGGTCGTCCTAAAATCAAAGGGATCTGGTTCACAGGATTGCTTACCTGTTGAGTGTCTAGGACAATGAAGTCAACTGGAAAGATGAATTCGCCTACTTTTATCAATACATCCTTGATTTTTCCTACAGGTTTCTTAATTGAACGATCAGCAAGATGAAGGTTAACCTTGGTGGGTTTTAGTTCTCCTAGTCCTAATTGGCGGTAGACGGAATATGGAAGCAAGTTAACACTAGCACCTAAGTCTAGCAGGCATCTATCGATTTTCTTATCCCCAATAGTACATGATATTGTAGGGCAGCCAGGATCTTTGTATTTCACTGGAACTGATTGGGACAAGACTTCGCTTAGAGTTGCCGCTAGAAACACTTTCTTAGGTATGTGTGTATGACGTTTTTGAGTGCACAAATCTCTTAGAAATTTCACGTATTGTGGAACTTGTTGTATAATATCTAAAAGAGGAATGTTTACTTTAACTTGCTTAATTATTTCTAGGATCTTTTCTATCTGATCCGTCTTTTTCCTAGATCGGAGTCTATGAGGAAATGGAGTAGACAAATAAGTTGGTTGGGCTACTTGAGTTTGAGGATGGTCCTTATCAGAAATAGGCTCAATATTTTGATTCGAGTTGGTCGAATTTTCAGTAGGTTTGGAAGATCGTCCAGTAAATCATTTGGGTTGACCACATGGTTGTCATTTTTTTTGCCAGATCTAAGAGTCGTAATAGCATTCAAGTGACTAATGTTTGGATCTTGAATGATGTGAATTTGGTTGGAGTTCGAATTTTTCCCTCTAGTGTATTGGATGGGTTAACTTGGAAACATGCCCTTTTCCCTTTCATTTAGTCTAGCGTTAAGTTGAGACATTAGTTTTTGAAGTTCAGTCATTTGTTGATTCGTGTTTTGCATATATAAGTGTAACGAGTTGTCTAACTGTTTTGAATTTCAGCACTTTGCTTAGTCATTTGCGCTAATAGTTGAATCACCTCAGATAAATTCCCCTCAATCGTAGAAATGCGTTTTTCGTATTGGGGTGCAACCATTAGATGAGAATGGTGGAAGAGCGCCTGGTTCGAATTGTATTGATTTTGCCTAAAGGGAGGGTTCGAAGCATTGTTCGGAAATGCTTGGTTCGAAGGTCTATTCATCAAGGGGTTATTTGGACTCCAAGAAAGATTTGGGTGATTGTTGGATTTGTTGAAAGCATTCACTTTCTCAGGGAATTGGGGACAGTCATCAGCCATATGATTGGAGTTAAGACATATGACACATGGCTTGGGAAATGTTATTAACTTGAGTATGTGTTCTAACAATGTTCATTATTGCATCTACAAGAGTATCAGAAGAAGAGGGTTCGATAGAATTGCTACTGGAACGCGAATAGAGAGATTTTTCATTGGTTCATTCCCATTGTTTCGATTTTTCTGCTAACTCGTCCAGAAATTCCGAAGCTTCCACGTTAGTCTGTTTTAGAAAATTGCCCTGACACATAGACTCTAACATTTGCCTAGAACTATTATCGAGTCCATCGTATACAGTTTGACATAACAACCATGTATTGTAACATGATGGGGACAACTTAATAATAGTTCTTTAAATCTTTTGAAATATTGCAAAAAAGATTCCCCCTTTTTTGGTGGAAACTGGTGATTTCGTTTCTGACTCTAGCTGTTTTTCCTAAAGGGTAGGACTTTTTAAGGAAAACTGCTGTAAATTCATCCTATTTTCTTATCGAATTTGAAGGCAAGCTGAGAAACCATTTTTCTGCGGAGTTAGTTAGTGCAATTGGAATCAAACAAAGTTTAATATCATCCTCACATAACTATTGTAATTTAAAGGTTGCACAAGCGTATTCAAATTTCGCTACGAAACTATATGGTTCGTCATGAGAAAAATTACCGAATTTGGGGAGGATGCTTATATGACTTGACCGGATTTCGAAGTGGTTACCCACTGGATTGGGTAACTGAATGCAAGAAGGGACAGAAACACTATCGGGAAGAATTCTGTCCATCAGAGTACGAGGTGCAGGTTTGTCACCCATTTCTAAGGGTTGTTCGAGTAAAATGGACTTTGGGGAAAGAGAAGGTGGTCTGACTCTAACTAAACGACGACATTCTTGGTCACTGGTCCAAGTTTGCATGTACCAGAAAGAAGAAAAAAGAGTTCGCCAAAGAAATTTGGACGATGGAGAAGTTTAGAAATAGTTGATAGAGAGAAAAAAGTTTTGAAAATGGGGTTTTATAAAATTACAACCTACAGAACTAACGAGGGCTAAAGAATTAAAAAAAAGTTAAAAAAATTTATAATTGTTTTCCACTTTTTTTGTTTTTGAGGAGTTTGATTTTTTTAATTGCAATTCACAAAACAATCAGACACACAAAAATTAGCTATAATAAAATTTTCTGTTCTTAATAGCTCCTAACTGAAAATTTATAAACCTAAGAATTTCAAACTACACAAGTAACAAGTCCCAGCCAGATCGAGTATAGATTTATCAGTGCACTACGAATCACCGTAGCATTGTAGCTGAAGTTTTAAGAACCTGATTGAGTTCGAAACTCCACCCTTTCTTAGACATTGGGAGAGTTAACTAGGATAGTCATAGTTATTAAGAAAATAAACTTTACCCTAATTGAGCTTGTGGTGCCCTTAAGTCCAGAATCTACAACTTTTATTTATTAATGCAGCTTTGTCTAGTATGAATGCAATTTTCTGGGATATTTTAATCAACCACAGAATAGTCACAAAATAATTAATTGCAGAAATATATTTTTTTACAAGCAAGCCGCGGCACCTACATGAAATCTTTACAAGCAATTTTTATATTTTTTTCAACCCTGTAGAGTTTAGAAAACATTCACTTAGATCGGCACTCTGTCCAGTGCAACTGAGTAGCGCTAGCCCATTTCACCCTACTTGGCGTGCAACCGCTACAATAATTCAAATTCTGCTAATTTGCAATTTGCTTGACCTCTGAACTCCCTGTTTGTGATTGAATTCTGCTTTTCGCTTTGCCTTTGATTTGTTTTTTTAACAAAATAAAGAAGAAAGCAAATAAAACAAACTAAAGAAAACTAAATTGGAATTGAAGAATACTACTTTAACGAATTTACTAGGCTAAGAAAACAGACAAAAAACCCTCAGCTAAAAAGAAGAAAAAACTAAACTAAACTAAAAAAACAAGAAGAAACTAGACTCACAAAATCAAAATTAAAACTAAACTAGACCCAAAAATAAAAATAAAAAAACAAAATAGAGTCAAAGAGAACTTAAAACCCAACAAAACCTAGGACTCAAATTAAACAAGACTCAAGCCATGTTTGGACGTACACAAACCCTAAAGCAAACCAGACTCAAGCGTGTACTCAAACTCAAGCCAGAGACTCAAAACAAGGTCGTGAATCATAGTGCTATTTCTCAGATAATCTCAATCGAACCAATCAGGAATAAAATCTCATGCTATGTTATTTTTTTTTTTCAAAACAATTCGTCCTAAAGGGAATGGAAACAAATAATTCCCTAGCAAAATAGTCAACAACAATTCACGTTCTTTTTATTCGCAGTAAATCAAAAGCTCACGCCCTTTTTTTTTGGAAAACCAATCACGCCTTTGTTTTCTTCCAAATATATAAAACCTAATCTCCCAAAGGATATGCAATAAATCACGCACTCGAATGGTAAACTCAGCCAAACCAAAAAAAATAGCTTTTCTCAGCTTCCTTGTTTGATTCGAACAACTAGGGTTGCGACTGAGATTACTGCGGATTTGGTTCAGTTGAGTTTGCGATGGTGGATAGAGATGTTCGATGGGTAAATTGTTTGTGGAATTGCGCGGGTTTATTCACTGAGGATGATTTCAGGTCGGTGAGATTATCAGCAGAAGGGTGGTTGGTTATCTGAGTAGCAATTCTTGGATTGGTGGAGGGAGTTGATGTTTGAAGTGGTATGCGATTTTGGAACTGGTTCTTGTGGTGTGAATTTGGGTTGGAATTTGTCTTTTGCGGTGTATGTATGGAAGAATTGTGATTAGAAGTTTGTGACCTACTGCGTGAGTTGATGGGTGGATGAAGGTTGTGTTGCGTATGTTGTTTGTAAGTGATGGAGCAGGGAATATTCTGGTACGGTTGTGAAGGTTTTAGATGGAGAGAGGGGAGTTGTGACATGGTGAGTGGTGTACAATGAGGAAAAATGAAGTTGCTGCGGTGATTGTTGTTAAGTGGTGATTGTAGGAGTTGGTGTAAAGGTTAGCAGATGTGGATATCGTTGTGGTTGTAGAATCGAAGGAGGCTGAAGGAGTTTTGGAATTGGGTATTTGCGGAAGCAAGATGTGATCAAAAGGAGAAGACAGAAAACAAAAGGAAACAAAAAAACAAAAGGAAATTTGTATTTTTTTTATAATTTATTGTAAAAGAAGAAATATAAGAAATTCGAAAGAAATTTGAAAAGAAAGAAAAGAAATCAAGAAAAACAATTGGAAAGAAATGGGAAAATTTTGCAAGTATTTTTTTTTCTCTTGTTTGGAAGATTATGGTATCATTGAATAATACCAAATCAAACCAATCAAGAATTTTCTTCTATATATGAAAGAAAACAAATGGAATAAAATAAAATATTTTTGTGCTTTTTTATGGAAAAATAAGAAAATAAAAATATAACCCAAAGGATTTACTAATTAAAATTATTTAGGTCCCTGGCAACGGCGCCAAAAATTGTTTGCGAACAAATTGAACAATTGTAAATAATTATTAAATTCGTTCGGCTTTTCTAAACAACAAGGGTTGTTGTAAAGGGTGTCAAACTCTAGGACTAAAATTATTTTAACTAATAAATCCAGTCATATTATTCCAAAAGTTTGATTGTTTGAAAACAACAGAAAATAAATAAAAAGAGATTTTTTTTATAATAAAATGAAAGCAATTAGGGAGTAATGACATAAACTAGATTAATAATCATCAATAGCCAAACAGATTAATATAGATCTAACCCATGTTTCTGTCACAAATATGAATCAACAATAATTAGGTTTTTAGAAATAAACATGTGAATAACGGCAAGCATAACCTATGCAGGAGCTAAGCTCTAAAAAAACCATAAGCTAATAAGACAAATTCACTACTTTATTTCTAAAACCCTAAAAATTAGATCTAAATCTGAAAGGTGTTAGATCGAACACGAATATACTCTGAGAAGGAGCATAGCACTTGTACAACACAGAGTTTGAAGGTTCAGATCTAACTCTTGGTTCAAATCCATATCTATATGCATAAAATCCTCATCTTTTGGCTATGTGATTCATATTGAATCTAGTCTATAAGCGTCATCACCCCCTAATTAAAAGGGATTAGCTAGACATAGCTAAATGATGAGAAGGGAAGAAGAAAAGAACAAACATAAATAAAATAAAACTAAAACTAAAGAGAAAAGGAGAAGAATAGTTTTATTCCAAGAGAAGAGTTTACAGAATAAAACCTAAGACAATTTTAAATGAAAGAGATACAGGTGTATTTATAGGTGCCATGACCAAGACTAAGTGGTCAATTACAAGATGTGGGACAAAAGTCTTTTCCCATATAACAAATAAACCAATGTGAAGGCATGTGAATGGACATGCAAATGTCATGGAAAAATAGCTTGCGGGCATCAAAGCATCAACTTCAATCGTTTTGAGCATAAATAAGAACTCCATAACATTTGAGACAAGCGATCTTTATGAAAAGGCATTGAGTCTGGACTTTAAAATATGTGGTAGAACGTGGTTGAACAACAACATTTCTTCAGGTCTTCAAGCTTTAATCCAGCTCTAAAAATCAACACTCTTTTTGCACTAATTCTTCAAGCTTTTTAACAATTAAGTGCGTCATTCCATTCATCTTTAATAATCTAAAAACACAACTATAAATACACAGTATCAATTATTTTAAAGTGAAAACAAGATAAATAAGCGGAATAAATATACACATTTACGTGTATATCAATCATTATGTGATTCATATAGTAATTCAAGTTATTAAAAGATTTCTATAAATTTCTTATAAACACTATTCACCCCTCCCCCCATTTAGTGTTAATTCTTCCTTAAGATCCTTAATTTGTGTCCTTAACATACGCATAGCTAGTTATTTCTAGATTTCCAATTTAGAGCCAACTGAAGTTATTTTATGAACGGACAATATTTTAGATATGAACCGATAAATATATTGAAATTAGAATAACGTTGTTGTGCAAATGGAGTTGGAAGACGTAGCAGTGTGTCTGTTTTCGTTGCGTTTGGAGTTAATATATGACGATGTGTATATTTATCGTGCCAGGTAAATAGAGGTATAATTTAATTAACCATATAAAAATAATATAGAATATAAATTACTTCTTACCTAAGGTAAAATTCATGCACATGCTACCCTATATTATGCTAAAAACGTGTTGTCCACTTTATTGTTTCTTTCTTTCTAAGTCTAGCAGCCACCTTATCATACCCTATCACTATGCACTAAGCGTACATCTTAAATTAAAAAGAAAACCAAACCTACCCAAATTTGTACAGCCTACCTTTGCTTAAGTCTTAAGAAAAAAACCTTATCTCTACCCAAACATTCTATCTAACCACACAAATTTTTGTACCTTATTTCAGCCTATATAAATTAATCAATACATATATTACCTATCAAATACAAAACGTGCCGACCACGGTTTGGGAATTTTCACTAACACATAGCTACTCTATATTTTCCTTGCATTCCTATGCATATGCGAATGTACCTTGTTCCACAAATACTTGCTGCCCACTCTTCCTAATATGTGTGTGTGTATATATATGTATATGTATATACACACACACACAAACATCTCGTTCTTCCCCGTTCTGTTGCGCTATGCCTATTCCTTTTCTCTTCCTTTCAAATGAACGAACCCATTATAAAAATGTATATGTTTATCTTGGACCAAGGAAGATGGCCGGAAAGGGAGCATGCTGGAGGCCGACGTGGTCGCGCGGGTGAGTGCAGCAGCGCGAGGAAGTACTGGGTGTGCATGGGAAGGCCAATGCGTGGTTATGGAGTTGGAACTAAAGTACTGGAAAAGTGGAAGGAAACTAAACGTGAGGGAGAAAAGAAAATTATGGAAAGAAGGAAAACACATGTGGAATAACAGTATAAGGAGGGAGGTGCCCACTATTTAAATGGGGAAGAAGCACAACTGTTTTGCAAGGGGAATAGAATAATGTGGGGAAGGGTAGTGGGCTTTAAGCCTTTCAATAAAAGGAGAAGCTGATGCGTGAGTACTGGAGACTGGGATGGAGATGTGCACAAGAATGGGGGCGCAGGTCGGTGTGTTGGCAGCAGGTGTTGTGGGATTTCATGGTGCGAAGTATGTAACTGGTTGATGTTTTCGAGGAGGAATGCAGGAACAGTAAAGTATATGGGGGCGTGATTGGAAATTAAAAAAGTATCTGTTCGTAAAAAAAAAGAGAAAGAGCGGTGTACTTGTAATAACAGAAAATGGGAAGGTATGCATGTGGAAATGAGTTTTAGGAGAAAGCTAAGACCTGGCGAAGAAGGCGTATGGGGAAGGAACATGATATGGGCGGTTATATCATGGTGGGCTTGGGCCGTGCATATTAAAGGAAAAAAAGGGAACAAAAAAATGAAGAAGAAATAAATGGACAGGTGAGTGATTTTGGGCTTAACAAAGCAGCGTGGGGAATGTTAGGTGAGGCCATATTTATTTTATAAAATTTAAGTTAAAATAAAATAGTATACCACCTTAGTAATATTATATCTCGGCCGTGTATGATCAGATTTTCGAACAGTCGGTCATGTTGTAAATGTATTGACAGAGGCTACGAGATTGAGCCGATTTGGTCAGCACAAGTAACGCATAATTGAAACCAAGGTGAGTAAAACTCACTCAGTTGTCCAACTTATAATTATTATAAGTTGGGTTTAATGTTGTTTGCTATTTTTGCTAATTGTTGGATGATTGTTTGGATATATGTTGAATATTTTCATATAGCTGATTTAAATTAAACACTCATTTAATTTAATCAAGTCCTATCATTATTTTTAACGATTATTTCCAATCGAGGTTACTTACCTTGTTGGTTACATTTATAATAATATAAATGTCGATACTTGAATTTTTTTTAATAAATATAATATATAATAAAACAAAAGGGAGAAACTAGCCAATCTCCAATGGCTTATAAAAATCGTTTCTACAGAATGCAGAAACCATGCATATACGCACATAAACAACAAAAAAAGAAAAACATCAAAAAATATAAGATGGTCAACAGCCACAAAGCTAGGAAGGCCACAGGCATGGCGGAGGAATCCCCCTGCAGCGAGAGCGACGTTGATATCTCAAAGCTCCTAGAAGGACACAAAAAGATCCAAAGCAACGTGTGATCTCTCGAAAGAATGCAACTGGCAATGGCCAGGGAGCGCAAACTGCCTCCCCCAAAAGTGAATGCTACAACTCCACACGCTCCATCTAAAACATGGTGGCAATAGTCTCCAGTGCAACGCATCATAACTCCAGCTCCACTTGATTCTCCAGCTCCTCCCGCTCCAATAAACCACCTGGGTTGAAGCACCTAAAGCACCAACCAGCTCCAGATAGATCAAGTCCAAAAATCTAAAACCAGGATCTGCAATACTAGCAAACGACATAAGGACGATTGGGGGGAGGGGGGATAGTGTGAGAAAGTGTCAAAAGCAGTAATAAACAAATAAGAAAAATTAGCCAATACCTTTCGTGGGAGTGTATGATAATGAGGAAACATCAAAAGAAACTGCCAAACTCCCAGACCTAGAGCCAAAGACGCCCCGAAAAGGTCTTCCATGGAACGCAAGGAATGCATCTTTCCTTACTCTTCGGATAATGGTAAGAGGGTCCATTTCCACTTCGTCAAAAACTGCCTTATTCCGCGAGGTTGACAGTTATTATTTGACTTGATTATTCATGTTTATTATAGCAGATAATTGAATGAATTGTTTTATCTAACATACTTGGATGCAGGAAAAAAATAAGTCTGACGAATGATCTGATTCCTCAAATTTATTATTTATTTTCATATTATCATTATATGAACTGTTTAACGAATGTGATTGGATTATTGACTTGGTGATTGATTGTTGAATCTAAATTCAACTTTTATTAACCAATGGGTAGAATTGATTGAGAAATTAATAGCAAATGGCCTAAATATACATCGTTTATAAATATGGATTTACCGTCAGGTAAATCGATAGATATGAAGTTATAAAATTTATTTTTATAACTGAAGATAGATTTTGAAATATATTATTTCTAATGGAAGTTTATAATAAGAAATAAATATTTATGTTTATTAGTTAAGTTTATATGTAATTAGTAAATGATTTTATAAAGCTATTCTTATATTAATAAGATCGAGAATTAAGCAAGTGAGCAAAAATTTACATAACAATTAATATATGAGATTAATTGTTTTTAAGAAACAAAAAAAATGGGATTATTTTGGAATTGATTATTATAATCAAAGTAAATGGAATTATTTAAATTAGTTATATTATTGATTTATTTAAATAGAAAGACTAATGAGGATTTGATTAACAAGTTAATCATGTTTAGAATGACCAGGTCAACTGCTTTAACCATATTTGATTATTAAGTTGGGTTATTAGTTTAATGGAGATCGTTAATGGTGAGGTAAACCATTTTTATTTTTAATAAATGTTGATATTTGATTATTATGTATTTAATAATAATCAAAGTGGAAATCTTGGGATTTAAAATGTATTAATGGAGGTTTATGAAAATATAAGGCCTATTTATAGTTAAATGATATTTTGAAGCGAATTATATTAATAGTAAAATAAGTTAAGTTTAAATTTAAAGTTTTAATTGAATTCTAATTGGAATTCTGTTTAGTTGGATTATATCAAATCCAAGTCGAATGAAGTTGTTAAAAATCGAGTTTGTTGAATATGGTGTAAATGATTTCAATTAGTAAAACGAGTTATTAGAAATGGTCCATGAATGAGATAAAATCCAAGATATGAAATTAAGGAATCAGAAACCTACTGGAGATCGGTTTAGTTAAATGATTTCCTTAGTATTGATCTATTATTGGTTTTGGCCTTAAGGTTGATATTTAGGGAATTATTTTCTTAGCGATTTACGGTTATAATATCAAAAAAGATATGATTTCAAAAAAAAAAGGGTTATCATAAGGTAAAAAACGTCTGTATTTATGTGTGGATTGTCTTACGATTATTCTTTTCTTTCGAAAATATTTTATGTTAAAATCAAGTTTGATGATACTAGTAAACATAGTGAGTTCTCACGCTGCTTCACCAGACTGATCCTGGCGTTTGCAATGCTCGGGTCAGACCGAGTTTTACAAGTTTAGGTTATCAGATGTTGTGAAGTCCAGAGACGAGCTGGTGGTGTTCAGATGTATGATTTTGTTTTATTCCGTTGTGTGTTGTATTTGAGGACAAATTATTATAACTGTCCAGATGTATTGATGCACCTGATGATTTTAAGTTTTATTCTCAAGCACTCAATCAAGATTTATTTCTATATAATATTTTGCTCCGTTGTGATGTGGGACTCTATGTTGTGTTGGTTCTTCTTCTTATTCTTCTTTTCTAATATTTCTTTCTTACCTTTTCCTCACCCTCTAATATTCTTTCTTTTATCGTTCTGGGTTTTCGATGATTGAGTTTGGACATGGCATGTATTAGTGTCTAGATTCGAGAGTCGAATTTCCTTGAATGCTATATTAGGTAGTAAACCTTTTATGAGAGGATTCGCTATCATGAAGTTTATGCCAATATGCTCTATAGAAATTTGTCAACTTTGCACTCTCGCTTTCACAACTATAAGTTTTATGTCAATATGTTTTGCTTAGTTGAGCTTCTATTATTGTTAGAATATAGCGCTGCTGACTTATTATCATAATATAACTTCAGTGGTCTTTCTATATTTTCCAAAATCCACAGCCCAGTGACAAAGTTGCATAGTCATATTCCATGGTTTGATGCTTCATAACATGCAACAAATTCTTCTTGCATAGTGGAAGAAGATACAAGTGTATGTTTAGCACTTTTCCAGGATATAGATCCTTCAACCAACATATAAATATAGTCTGATCTAGACTTTTTACTATCTTGGCATCTAGCAAAATCAGAATCAAAATACTCTACGACCACCAAATGATCTAATATTCTATACATGAGCATGTAATCTTTTGTTTTCTTGAAGATACCTCAGAACCCTCTTGGTTGCTTTCAGATGGTCTATACCAGGGTTGCTTAAGTATCTACCTAACATCCTAACAATGTACGCAATATCTGGACATGTACATACTTGAACAGACATTAGACTCCAAACAGCTGAAGCATAGGGAATCTTTTGAATTTGTTGGATTTCAATATTACTTTTAGGGATTGACTAAGACTGAACTTATCTCCTTTAGAGACAGGGGTATTTCCTGATGTACAATCTTGCATGCCAAACCTTTTGAGCACTTTATTAATATAACTCTGAGAATGATCTCAAAGTATCTAAATACCTAATACAAAAGAGGTATCCCCAACATCTTTCATTTCAAAATGTTTAGATAGAAACACTACAAGAAAAAGTAGTACTAATAGCAAGTATGGATAACACGAAAACTTCAGTTGCTATAATTAGCCAGTTCGCAGCCGTATACGCTGAAAGACAACTAGTGGCCACGCTGTTGAAAATGAAAATCCAAAATCTCCCCTCCTTCATTTTCCTTTTCCACTTATAATCCTTTTAACATCGCTTTCAAAAATCCAAAATCATGAGACCTACTAAATTACCCTCTTCCTCCTTCATTTTTTTTCCTCCGCTAACGCCTTCCACTACGTTATTTTTTTAGAATTCCTCAATTTCGTTGGAGCATGAGTCCTCTATTGCAATGAAGCCTCTCCCCTCCTCTGCTGACGTGCATCTCTGGATACCAAAATTGATGATTTTAGTTTTTTTTTTCAATTTGGATTTTTTTTGTGGAGCATTGGGTGTTGATTTATTGATTCCCCAAATTTATACTAATCTATGACATAACTTAATTTTGTTTTCATTTTTTGGTTTTTCTTTCATTATCACTTATCTTGTTCTAGGATATAAATTTTGCTTTGGACAAATTGACTGTATCATTATCTAAAAGAACTTGGTTTATAGAAAATATGTATGCTTCCGTGAAAGGAAAGGTTATTAACTTGGTATGGCTATTTTTTAGGTTTTTAATTTATTCTGGAATATGTATGCTTCCATGAAAGCAATGTTGGTGTTTGATCGCAAAGATTTATGATATCAGTTTTGGAAGGAAATTACATTTATAAGGATGAAGTATGAACTTAGGACAAAAGGCAGACACATTTTACACTGAGAAAGCATGCAGGTATTTGAATGGAATCCTTTCTAATTATCTATTATATCAGTAAATTATGACTTCTATTCACTAGTAATATCTTCACTTATAAAATAAAAATATTTTTGGAAAAATTGATGAATAATAAGTGAAGATAGATCCCGTCAAGATAAAAGCAAGTTTGTGCTTCAGATCAGCTGAATCAAAACATATTGTTTAGCAGGGTTAAAAATTAACATTAAAAAAGTTACTGCTTCAACCATATTTATTTTCAATTTTAGTTAGTAATAGATTGTTATGCATAAGCATTCTCATTGCAGATTAAACATGCATAATATTGTTTTGAAGTTATATAATATGTTAGTGAAAAGATCATAAAACCATATTTCCTTACAACACTGAAAATCTTAACACCTTGTTCATTGCATTTTTTCTCTATGGATAGGCAAAGGTAAATGACTTTTATATTTCTATTCTCATAAATGTCTGAAATTTGCAGGACTGTTCATTCTGATGTACCAACAGATATTGTAATCCAGATCAACACCACAAAATTTGCATTGCACAAGGTAAATGTTAGACATTTCTAACTTCATTGATCTTCACTTATTCGTGAATCAAATGTTTCCTGCATTTGTGTTCAATGAAGAGTTTAAATTACCTATTTACATGTGTTCATTATTACTTGAGTTTAATTTGCATTTTCTTGTTTATCCTAATGTAAATTAACATTAGCTATCTATATTGTCAAACTTCATAAAACCATCAACAATGGAATGAATCAAAACTGATAATAAAAGGTTTTGTAACTGTATTTGCCATATTTTATATCAATATCCTTTTTGTGGATTTTTTTCCTATTTATAAAATTATTAATTATTTTTGCAATGTACTTCGTAGGCTTGTTGAATTTACTAATTGTATTGAATATTACATTCTATTCTATCAAAATAAATAAAGGGATATGGAACCAACGTGTCTTTACAAGCTTCTAGCCTTCGGTCTTGCGCATGTTCAGTTTCTAAGTGTATATGTACCTTTATATATCTGACTACTTTTCTAAAATAAATTATATTAGTAACTCTTTGCATGCATGTTCTAATGATGTTTTTTTCCTTTGCTTTGTTTGTTCTGCATTTAAGCTCCTCCGTCCATCATGAAGAAGTTGTTTCAGATAAAGATGGCATATCAAATTTTTATTTTGATCCAAAAGGAACTGTCTCAGAGAAAAAAAAACCAGAGCGTAAATTCAGTTCCTATTTTATGCTAATTTTACATTGGCGTATGTGCACCATTTTTTGGCTAAGATTAAATTTTTCTCTCACTGTTGCTGTTAACCGACCTTTTGGTCTAGTTCCCAAAAGTACACCAAACACGCTCGACTCAACACATCGTGTGACGTTGAAGTCTGAAGTGTCACCAAATAGCCAATGATATGAGCTTAGAAGAAGTCGTGTGAGCGGAAGCCTCAGCACTCCTCAAAACCATGCTTAAACCATTTTTTCGTATCCCTCTACCTCGTGCTCTGACTTTTCGAACCCCTTAGGTTCGATTCCCTCAGTTCAGATCCGCGCCTTCACACAATTTCATACCCGAACGCTTTGGGTCCTTCGTTTCCATGAAATCCAAACCCCTCAGGGGCTTATACCTCGAACCTCTCTCAGATATCAAATTTTCGGACCCCTACGGTTCGAAACCCCCCATTCCTTATCCGAGAGTTTTGACTCCATCAGCGCCCAGAAGCTTCGAACCCCATCGGTTCTAACCACTCACCTCTCCTCCACATACGACATCAATCGTATCCCATGAGGGGGATACGAGTTTTGTCACAAGCATAGACAAAGAGCCGAAATTCTCGAACCGGGTTCTCAAGGGTACAAAATTTGCAGAGTGGTTCCCAAATCCTACCTACTCCCATCTAACGACTCCACTATAAATACCCACCAAGATCACTCTTCAAAGCGGTTGGAAATTGGATGATTTGACACCTCTTGAGAGCTCTAAGCTAAGTGACCTCTTTAATGGCATCCTTGCTTTAAGGAAGAAGAAGAAAATTTACTTTTTCCTAATATTCATATATGACAATTATGACATCAAAATACATAGAAATATTTGTTACGGGATGTGATGAAATAGTTCTAAACTTGTAACTTATTATTGTCAATAAAATATCAACGACTCTTCCAAAGTGGACGTAGGCCCCTAACGGGACCGAACCACTATAAATCTATTGTGTTATTTATGGCTTTCTGCACTTATTTTTCCATGCGAAACGTAATTCTCTAAGTAACGAAGAATTTTTAGGTGTTACGACATTTTTTTCCATCAAATTTATGGTGCTTTCGCTGAGAACTTGAACTCGCATCTTTGTCTCACATTTCCATCTCGACTTCGATGCTCTTTAGGTTTCTTCCATAACCTACCGCCAATTCCGCCAACGATGGCTAAGCGAACAAAGAATCAGATGCTCGGATCCTATGCCGTAGCTAACGCCGGTAGTTCCCAGCAACCTCAGTCAGCAGATGATCCAGTTGAAACAGAACTTTTTCCTTATGTGGACCCCGAAGCCCATGCGACTCAAGAGCAGATCCATACACTTAATAAGAAGTATGAAAATATGGCTCTTGAACTCAACCAAGCATTGAAGAGCAACATCGACCTTATGCATCAACTCCAAGATAGTCAGCGCACCGTCGCTCGACTTCAGCTTGCTCAGAACAATGCCCGACCGCGACGTACTGTATCGGAAACCTCTTCTTCTGAATCAAGGGGCCCACATTAAAGAAGGAGGTTCAGCCTCATCAATAATGTCGTCGTCCACTCCAATTCTCATACTAACAGGAACGACAACGGAAATGGAAACGGTGATCGAACCACCGTCACTTATAGTGGGGGAACGTAGTACAGTGACCGGTCCCGGTTAATTATCAATGATGAACTGGGTTCGAGTAACCGACCCGCTCCTCGACAAAACCCAACTATCGCCGCTCAGAACCTGGGGACTACGGTTCTAGCAACCCAGCAGGCCTAAGTCCCTCCAAATCAGGATGCACACCGACCCGCTCAACTTGACTATCCATACAAAAACCAGGCCATCGATGTCGATGGCATAGAAGAAGACGAGCTCGATGTGCATCTAAGTAACGACCCAGAAAATCTGAACCAATTAAAAATTTTTAAATTGGCTAAAGTAATGGATTTTAAATATTTAAAATAAATATTTTAAATAATGGCGATGAAAACTGAGTTTGAATCGACAATTGAAAACGGATATAATTAATTATAATTATAAACAAGGCCTGAAATGGCGCTGCAGTTTCAAAAATTGAATTCAAACTTTGTCGGACTGTACCGGGTGCAAAACAAACGGATTTTAGCGAAACCAAAAACATTTAAATCTGTTAGAGAATACCTTTCCAACGAATCTGACAAATCGAAATTTGATAGCGGGAATCAAAAGATATGTCCAGTTGAAAATTCTGAATAGTCGTTATGGAATTCAGGCCCTTAAAAATGGACATTTTGCAAACGACCTCGGATTTCGACGAAACCACTTTTGTTGGATCCGTGATGTCAAATTATTGCTAGATTTCAAATTTCATAATTTTTGAAGCTAATATGTGAGCGTGGCAAGAGAAAATGTGTTTTGGTCAATTACAGTTAAATTGGATCGACCAAAAACTGGCCATTTTTCCAACGGTCTCAGAATTTGACGAAACTAGTTTTGTTAGGACTGTATCATCAATACGAATCTAGAAAATATTTTTCTAGAATTTTTAGAGTTCGAATGTGACCCCGGTAAATTGAAATGCGTGTTCAAATTCAATATATAGAGTTATATGTTGATTTCGATGAAAACTGATTGTAACGATCGAATCAGCCTACGATACATATCCCATTGTGTTCGGAATGGGGGTGATTAGCTATGGACGACAGGCGGTGGAGTTCGTTTGGAGTTTGAATAAAAACCCTACTTTTTTAAAAGAAGAAAAATAAATAAATAATAAAATATATAATATAAATACCCCCCTTCTTTTCTTCTGCCTAGTCAAAACCCGCCCCCTTTTCTAAAATAAAAACCCGATGACCTAAATCAGCCCCCCCCCCCCCCCACCCACGTCGACGACTGCTGCTCTACCACGCCACCGCCCACCAGCATCGATTCCCCTCTGACCTTCACTCCCTCTCCTCGTGCGTGAGCCCTGTATCTCGACCCCCCCGACCCCAACGTGAAGAGCAGCGTCGAAGTCCACCCGCAATCCCCCAAATCGAGGAAGAAACCAGCCGCCAGTCCCGGTGGGACCACCTCCGACCTCCCTCCTTATCTCAAGCACCCCACCGCGAGATCCAACGCGCGAGATCCTTTTTGAACAGCAAACCAAACAGGTCAGCGAGCCACCGTTCGGAGCATCATCAACACCGACTCCGTCGAGTTCACCAGCGCCTCAGTCCAGCTCCAGTACACCGTCCAGTCTGAATTAAATTAACAGTAAGTTTTTCTTTTCTTTTAATTTATGTTAAATACTTAGCTTAATAAAATTAAAAGATTAATTTTAAATCATTTTTTTTATGATAACATGGATTGAGGATCTGATTTTTTTTACTTAAATGTGGACGAAAAATATGATCTTCCTAATATAGCTTTGAGTGATTTTTAAAAAAAATTAAATACTGTTGTTTAAAAAAAAATTATTAAAAAAAAAAGATAAGATATTTAGTGATAAAATTGCGATTTTCATAATATGAAAAGCGTTGTAGAAAGTTTTGTAGGATCTAAATTAACCCTAGAGGGGGGGGGGTGAATAGGGTTTATCGCAGATTTTCACAGAGTAATTAAATAATCACAGCACAGATAATAATCAGAATAAATGCGGAAAATAAATAACACACAGATATACCCAGCTTCGGCAAAACCCTGCCTACTGCTGCATTCCCCAAGGTTTCTACTAGGAGTTAAAACAATCTCTACGCTTACAATTCCCTGTAAACTCGCGACACTCGCTCCCAACTGTTCTTAACCCTACGCTCAAAACCCTGCACTGGTTTTTATCCCCAAAACCAGATTTCCCCGAATTACAAACCCTGTAATTCGTCTCTCTAGTTTTCAAAGTCAAACTAGAAAACTTACAGATTTGATTACAAATTAAAAAATAAAAAACCCTTATAAAACTAGAAACCCTTGGAGTTTAAATTAGGGTTATCCTCCTTTTGTATAACCCTTGGCCGGCCTCTTTTTTTCACTTGTGCTACACCTCTTTACTTTAGCCCGACTCTTTTCTCTGAAATAAAGAAATGGCGGCGGCTCTTGAGAAGTTCCTAGGGTTTCTTCAGTCTTCCCCCAAATCTCTGCGCTTGAGTGATGGAGATGCGATTCTTTGATGCGCGTCTTCGATGTTGCTTTCAAATGCTTCGATTTGGTATGATTTTTAATTTGAGTTTCTCTTTGATTGTGCTTGAACTTGGATGATGATAAAACCGATGATGATTTGGTGTATTTATAGGATTAAAACTCCTAAATATTTGCTCTGATTTCTACGTTGAGACTTGGCCATGGTATATACGAGAATTTTGGGGCTTTTTGAATTGGCTTTCTTGCGAATAATCTGGTGATTTTTGACTGAGTCTTCCTTCTAGAATTTCTCGATATAACAGATTTGTAAATCCAATTTTCTGGAAACATTTTGCGTGATGAATCTTTCAATTTTGAATACGAGAATTTTGGGGCTTTTGAATTGGCTTTCTTGCGAATAATCTGGTGATTTTTGACTGAGTCTTCCTTCTAGAAATTCTCGATATAACAGATTTGTAAATCCAATTTTCTGGAAACATTTTGCGTGATGAATCTTTCAATTTTGAATACGAGAATTTTGGGGCTTTTGAATTGGCTTTCTTGCGAATAATCTGGTGATTTTTGACTGAGTCTTCCTTCTAGAAATTCTCGATATAACAGATTTGTAAATCCAATTTTCTGGAAACATTTTGCGTGATGAATCTTTCAATTTTGAATACGAGAATTTTGGGGCTTTTGAATTGGCTTTCTTGAATTGCTTCTGGATGTTTGATTGAGTCTTTTATTCCATAAAAATTGCGAAATCCTTTTCCTGAAAATATTTCCTTAAATCGTGATTTCTGGAATTTGAAATCTTCATAACTTGCGTGAGAGTTCTGGATTTTTACTTTGTCTTTATTAAAAGAAATCTTGATGAAATAAATCTGTAAGACCAATTTTTCTGGAAATTCATCTGGAGTCCTTTTAGGCTTTTTCTTCGATTCAAATTTTGTGGAATAACTTGCGCTTAACCTGTATACTTTAAACTTGAATTTCCTGCTTTAAATCAATCCCTTGATTTATGGAACTTTGCGAGAATTTTGGCATTTAAATCTTCCTTATATAATTCGTTTATACTCCAAGAATTTAAACTCTGACTTTTTATGCTTCCTTAATAAAAAAACTGAACGGATACTATATTTGATTTTGTATTTATTGCCATATCCTTGTCAATGTGCATCTGCATATGCCTGTGTTCCCATGTGGTCTTTTGCTTGTCATGCTGTTTTATTTCTTTGTCTCGAATAAAATCTGATACTACACTTAGATTATGCCTCAGAGCAGTCTTGTGCTTGTGACTTGTTTAATTCAACTCCCATTGAACAGATGTTTCTGATTTGAACTAATATTGTACTTGATGTTTTTGCCTCAACCTTGGTTTGCTGCCTTGACCTTCCTTTGAACAATACTTAAATTTTGCCAGAAAATTTTAAACTGATATTGTACTTCTTGTTGGTCTATTGATGCTCGGGTAGTTTGTTGCCATTTCCTGTATGGATACATTGAACCTTTAATACTTCTGCTTGCTCGAACACTGGTAATACTTGTATTCGAGCTACTGTACTTTTGTCTTGAGTTATTTTCATATTTGATTTAGTCATTGAATTTGGTTTTAACTGATAAGAGCAGTTTCAATCTTGATCTTCCCTTAGGATGCTTGCACAGCTCGGCTTGCCATGATTTCTGGTTGCATCTGTCTTGTTTAAACACTAAACTTGAGTTATTCATTTTTGTACACACATATAAGCATGCACTTCCTCGACTTTGACAATCGTTTTTGAACATATGTTCACAGCCATCTTTAAAAAACATGTATAACTGCATCATTTTGTTGGACTATGACCTATATATGTTGAAGCATATTTGTATTGATCATTTCTTGAGTCTGTAATGGCTTGTACTTGTCCATTTTTCTTGTACTTGGGTCTGGCTGCCTTAAAATTGCTTTTTGCATATTTGTTTGAATTCCTTCATTTCTGCCACTTGATTGTCTAGCTTCTTTAGCTTGACTATGTGATCTGCATCCTCACTGCTTTGTCCCTTCTTGCTGGTTTGAACTTGATGTACCCTCTAGCTACACCATTGTGCTCGGCCATTGTTGTTTGTTTTCAGTTCGCATTTGAAATGAAACTTGTGCTCGACCATTTGTTTTTGCTGTTTTGATTTAGCACTCTCGACCATATGCACTGAGTTGAGATGGTCCTTGTGGCTACTCCTCAGATGCATACCGATTGGCGTGGCAGTGCACACGTGTATACGTGTGTACATGCAACCATCAGACGAGATTTTTCTGTCCCTGCATATCAAACCAAGTCTAGAAAAATGATGAGAAACACACCGTAATTCTGAGGCAAATAAAATTTAAAAATAAATTTTTATTTGCTTTTATTTTAGTTTATTTTTGTTGCAGTCTACTGTGTGTGTTCTTTTGTATGTGACAGGTATGAAGATGAACCGACTGAAAGCTGTGAAAACAGAAGAATGAAGATGAAGACAAGAGCAGTGCTAGTGTGTGTCTGTATTTGAAATGTTAACTGAGTGATAGTGTCAATGTATAAAGTGATTAATGAATAAACTGTAATGAGTGTAGTGTATATGAAAGTGTAAGTGTTGTTGGGAGGAGCTGAGTATGAAAATTGAAAATTTTGAAATGTATATCAGTGATGTATGTACAAGTAGTGGAGTTGTAAATCTGTACTGTTTAAATATCGAAATAAAATATTCTTATTCAAATAAAATACCGTGTGAATATTTAAATTTCCGTATAGTTGTATTTTATTTAAATAGAAATATTATATTCCTGTCTGATGTGTAATATAACAGTACAGTTACAAACACATTCAATAATAAAATATATTTGGTTGTTATCATCAAACAAAAATCATATAATTGTGTATACAACACTGTTATATACAACAATCTCCCCCTTTTGATGATGACAAACAAATAAAAGATTTTGAATGTGTTTTGAACGTGAAATATATTACTCCCCCTATTTGTATGCTCCCCCTACAACTGAACTCCCCCTATATATGTGGAAAAATATGAATGATGAAATCCAATTTACCAATCTCCCCCTAGATATTTAATTTCCAATATTAAAATATTTTTTGAATTAAATACTCATCAATCAAAATCTTGACCATTCTCCCCCTTTTGTTATCATCAAAAGGATAATAGAAATTGAAATAGTGATGAATATTGACTATAAATATAAATTCATATTCAGAGAGAGAATATATATCGTAAAACCCATTTAATCAAACAAAAATCATAATAATCTTTAAATCAGAAGCAAATTTCACTTTCAGAATGAATGGATTTACGATGAATTTTATCAAATGAGGAGAGTTCAATAAAAAATTGAGTATTTGAATATGAATTTTAAAGATTTTAAATATGCTAAAAAAATGTTAAGCACTTTCTAACCACGCATAGCCCAAAGGTCTTTTAAATGGGGTTAGTAGTAACTTAACTTTATCCTCTCTAATGAGTTCCATCCATGCACAGCCCGAAGGTCTTTTAAGTGAGAATGGAAGCACATAGAAATTAAGGTAATTCACCCACGCATAACCGCGAGGATTTTTAAATGGGAGTGAATACCAAGGATAAATTATTTATTTATTTATTTATTTATTTATTTTTAATTTTAAGAATAATTAGAACTCCCCAAATTAAATAAAACTATGATGAATGACAGAAATATGGTAGATATAGAAGATGGTCGTGAAATAAGCTCTAACTCAAAGATATTATAAAATCTGTTTAATCATCATGAGATTTAAAATAATATCTCTTCTAGTTATGAATTATACCATATTCGCAACTCATCACAGTTTCATAAATCTATCAATAATTTTGATGAGTCCCAAAACGGTTCAAATTAATCAATAATTTTAATTTTTGAATAAACAATCAAAAATAATTTTAAAATTGAAAATATCAATTTTAAGAGGAGTTTTTGAAAAATGCAAGTTGAAAATCAGCTTAAAAAAAACCAGTTAGAAAATGAAATTTTCTAATATTTTTAACACTGATTGCTCCTAGACAATTTTTAAAAACATTTATATATTAATTTAAATTGTCTATGAATTTTAACTAAATCTAGTTACTGATTTTCTAACTTATCATTTAATCACCAACACACTTAAAACGAATCAAATCAATTTCCTTATCAGAGCAGCACAAGATCATTTTCAAAAACAAGAATCACAAGTGACATCCTCAGAGAATTTTTAGACAAACTCAAGAAACAGTCAACTTATCAAATCGGAAGATAATTGTTTAAAATAAAAAAAAATCAATTTTTTTTTTTTTATAATCCAAGAATTTCAATAATCCACAATAAATGATTTCAAAAAACAGCCAAGTAAAAAATAAACTAAAAAGAATAAAAGTACGAGTTTAGAGATCATACCTGACTTACCATAATCAACGTGATGTAATGAATCTCCAACTCTGAATCTATGGCTAAGGAACTCCAAATAATTTGATATATGAATCATCTCGAATTTTATCTAACTTAAGCACAGTTGTTCCTCAGCCTCCCACAGTACCTACATGTTTATATGATCTAGTGGTCTAACAAAAGTTGTTTTACCACTCTTATCTTTGTTTACACGTTTTGGTACCCAAACCCGTTTATATAACAATCCTTTATTATTCACTAGCGTACCCTTTGGAACCCAAATTTGTTTAGATTTGCTTAAATTTATTTTGTTAATTTTTGGAATCCAAACAGATTTAAATGAATTGTTTTTAAACGAGTTATCAATTTGTTTATGATTTAAAAACCCTTTGGAATTATTAAATTTCAAAAATTCAATTTGATCGTTTTCAAAGCCAATTAAAGGATTTTTAAAATCATTAAAATTTTGTTTTTCAACTTGATCAGATTCAAATCCAAGTCCCTTTTTATTCTGAACAAAAAATTGATTTTTTAACAACATATTCAACGATTTCTCTCCTTTAGAAAATTTAGTCAAAGCTGACTCCAGTCGTTGAATTTTATGTTTAAGATCGCTATTTTCTTTCATTAAATTTGAACAACGATTAATAGCGATTTTCCTCTTTTCAGCATCAGTTTGTTTTAAAATCAAATTTTCGTTTTCAAGTGCTTTGATTCTATCATTGGACTTGGAAATTTCAATTTCAAATTGTTTTCTTTTTTCAAAATCAAGTTTTTCAGATTCTCTAAACTTTTCAATCACCTTTTCAAAATCATGATTTTCATTTTTCAAATTCATGTTTTCACTTTTAAGTAGTTCAAGATCAGTTTTTAATTTCAAAAAATCGTTACTCAAAGATTGACATTTTTCGCATTATGAAAATGGTGAATTCTTAACTTTTTCAAGTTTTGTTTCTAAACTGTTATTTTCTTGAACTAGTTTTGACCTATCAGATTTTAATTTCTTAACTTTTAGTTCAAGAGAATCAACGGTTTTTGTGAGATCATGACACATTAAAATTAATTCTTTATAAGTAAAATTCGATACCTCACTTGAGTCCTCTTCACTACTTTCTGAATCAGATTGAGCCATAAGACACAAATTAGCTTCCTCTTCTTCACTTTCAGAAACTTCTTCTCCTTCTTCATCATCCCATGTAGTGGCAAAAGCTTTCTTCTTTCTTCTGAACTTCTTCCTCTTTTCATTTTTAAGCTGTGGGCAATTTGGTTTGATATGACCGGGTTTCTTGCAATTGTAGCAATATACTTCATCGTCTGAATTTTCTGAACTTTCAGACTTGTTGGTTTTTGAATTCTTCTTTCGTGGTTTGTATTTTCCTTTGGCCCACTTTCTCAAAACCATGGCTAGCTCTTCAGCGGGATCATCATCATTACTTTCAACAGAATTATTTAGAGCGATCGTCATCTTCTTTGATTCAGAATCCTTTCGTTCTTCTCTTGCTTTCAACTCCATCTCGTAAGTAATCAGATTTCCGATCAACTCTTCCATGCTTACTTTATTTAGATCTTTTGATTCTTGAATCGCCGTCACCTTTGCTTCAAAATTCATCGGTAGCACTCTTAGTATTTTTCTGATCAATTCCACTTCAGTATAGGTTTTGCCAAGAGCTTTTGCATTGTAGACCAGTGATGAGAAGCGTCCATACATCTCTTTTATATCTTCGTCTTTTTGCATAGAGAAATTTTCATATTCGTTGCTGAGAAGAGCGAGACGAGATTCCTTCACTTGAGATGTACCTTCGTGTGTGACCTCCAACGTATGCCATATTTCCTGTGCTGTCTCACAATGAGAAATTCGATTAAATTCAGTTTTATCAAGAGCACAAATTAAAGCATTCATGGCTTTGGCATTAGTTGAAAATAATTTTTTATCATTAGCATCCCACCTATCTTTTGATTTAGGAATTTCAACACCACTAACAATAACAGTGGGAGATCTATAACCCGTTTCAATAATATCCCACACATCATAATCGACAGAACTCAAATAAATTTTCATCCTAGCTTTCCAATATGCATAATCAGTTCCATTAAACATTGGTGGCCTAGCTATGGACTGACCCTCAGAAAACGCGTTATTAGACAGATTCATGACTCTAGAGTTAAAATAAAATAGATAATACCTGCTCTGATACCACTTGTAGGATCTAAATTAACCCTAGAGGGGGGGGGTGAATAGGGTTTATCGCAGATTTTCACAGAGTAATTAAATAATCACAGCACAGATAATAATCAGAATAAATGCGGAAAATAAATAACACACAGATATACCCAGCTTCGGCAAAACCCTGCCTACTGCTGCATTCCCCAAGGTTTCTACTAGGAGTTAAAACAATCTCTACGCTTACAATTCCCTGTAAACTCGCGACACTCGCTCCCAACTGTTCTTAACCCTACGCTCAAAACCCTGCACTGGTTTTTATCCCCAAAACCAGATTTCCCCGAATTACAAACCCTGTAATTCGTCTCTCTAGTTTTCAAAGTCAAACTAGAAAACTTACAGATTTGATTACAAATTAAAAAATAAAAAACCCTTATAAAACTAGAAACCCTTGGAGTTTAAATTAGGGTTATCCTCCTTTTGTATAACCCTTGGCCGACCTCTTTTTTTCACTTGTGCTACACCTCTTTACTTTAGCCCGACTCTTTTCTCTGAAATAAAGAAATGGCGGCGGCTCTTGAGAAGTTCCTAGGGTTTCTTCAGTCTTCCCCCAAATCTCTGCGCTTGAGTGATGGAGATGCGATTCTTTGATGCGCGTCTTCGATGTTGCTTTCAAATGCTTCGATTTGGGTCCAAGTTGCTTACTTGTTCTCTGGTATGATTTTTAATTTGAGTTTCTCTTTGATTGTGCTTGAACTTGGATGATGATAAAACCGATGATGATTTGGTGTATTTATAGGATTAAAACTCCTAAATATTTGCTCTGATTTCTACGTTGAGACTTGGCCATGGTATATACGAGAATTTTGGGGCTTTTTGAATTGGCTTTCTTGCGAATAATCTGGTGATTTTTGACTGAGTCTTCCTTCTAGAATTTCTCGATATAACAGATTTGTAAATCCAATTTTCTGGAAACATTTTGCGTGATGAATCTTTCAATTTTGAATACGAGAATTTTGGGGCTTTTGAATTGGCTTTCTTGCGAATAATCTGGTGATTTTTGACTGAGTCTTCCTTCTAGAAATTCTCGATATAACAGATTTGTAAATCCAATTTTCTGGAAACATTTTGCGTGATGAATCTTTCAATTTTGAATACGAGAATTTTGGGGCTTTTGAATTGGCTTTCTTGCGAATAATCTGGTGATTTTTGACTGAGTCTTCCTTCTAGAAATTCTCGATATAACAGATTTGTAAATCCAATTTTCTGGAAACATTTTGCGTGATGAATCTTTCAATTTTGAATACGAGAATTTTGGGGCTTTTGAATTGGCTTTCTTGAATTGCTTCTGGATGTTTGATTGAGTCTTTTATTCCATAAAAATTGCGAAATCCTTTTCCTGAAAATATTTCCTTAAATCGTGATTTCTGGAATTTGAAATCTTCAAAACTTGCGTGAGAGTTCTGGATTTTTACTTTGTCTTTATTAAAAGAAATCTTGATGAAATAAATCTGTAAGACCAATTTTTCTGGAAATTCATCTGGAGTCCTTTTAGGCTTTTTCTTCGATTCAAATTTTGTGGAATAACTTGCGCTTAACCTGTATACTTTAAACTTGAATTTCCTGCTTTAAATCAATCCCTTGATTTATGGAACTTTGCGAGAATTTTGGCATTTAAATCTTCCTTATATAATTCGTTTATACTCCAAGAATTTAAACTCTGACTTTTTATGCTTCCTTAATAAAAAAACTGAACGGATACTATATTTGATTTTGTATTTATTGCCATATCCTTGTCAATGTGCATCTGCATATGCCTGTGTTCCCATGTGGTCTTTTGCTTGTCATGCTGTTTTATTTCTCTGTCTCGAATAAAATCTGATACTACACTTAGATTATGCCTCAGAGCAGTCTTGTGCTTGTGACTTGTTTAATTCAACTCCCATTGAACAGATGTTTCTGATTTGAACTAATATTGTACTTGATGTTTTTGCCTCAACCTTGGTTTGCTGCCTTGACCTTCCTTTGAACAATACTTAAATTTTGCCAGAAAATTTTAAACTGATATTGTACTTCTTGTTGGTCTATTGATGCTCGGGTAGTTTGTTGCCATTTCCTGTATGGATACATTGAACCTTTAATACTTCTGCTTGCTCGAACACTGGTAATACTTGTATTCGAGCTACTGTACTTTTGTCTTGAGTTATTTTCATATTTGATTTAGTCATTGAATTTGGTTTTAACTGATAAGAGCAGTTTCAATCTTGATCTTCCCTTAGGATGCTTGCACAGCTCGGCTTGCCATGATTTCTGGTTGCATCTGTCTTGTTTAAACACTAAACTTGAGTTATTCATTTTTGTACACACATATAAGCATGCACTTCCTCGACTTTGACAATCGTTTTTGAACATATGTTCACAGCCATCTTTAAAAAACATGTATAACTGCATCATTTTGTTGGACTATGACCTATATATGTTGAAGCATATTTGTATTGATCATTTCTTGAGTCTATAATGGCTTGTACTTGTCCATTTTTCTTGTACTTGGGTCTGGCTGCCTTAAAATTGCTTTTTGCATATTTGTTTGAATTCCTTCATTTCTGCCACTTGATTGTCTAGCTTCTTTAGCTTGACTATGTGATCTGCATCCTCACTGCTTTGTCCCTTCTTGCTGGTTTGAACTTGATGTACCCTCTAGCTACACCATTGTGCTCGGCCATTGTTGTTTGTTTTCAGTTCGCATTTGAAATGAAACTTGTGCTCGACCATTTGTTTTTGCTGTTTTGATTTAGCACTCTCGACCATATGCACTGAGTTGAGATGGTCCTTGTGGCTACTCCTCAGATGCATACCGATTGGCGTGGCAGTGCACACGTGTATACGTGTGTACATGCAACCATCAGACGAGATTTTTCTGTCCCTGCATATCAAACCAAGTCTAGAAAAATGATGAGAAACACACCGTAATTCTGAGGCAAATAAAATTTAAAAATAAATTTTTATTTGCTTTTATTTTTGTTGCAGTCTACTGTGTGTGTTCTTTTGTATGTGACAGGTATGAAGATGAACCGACTGAAAGCTGTGAAAACAGAAGAATGAAGATGAAGACAAGAGCAGTGCTAGTGTGTGTCTGTATTTGAAATGTTAACTGAGTGATAGTGTCAATGTATAAAGTGATTAATGAATAAACTGTAATGAGTGTAGTGTATATGAAAGTGTAAGTGTTGTTGGGAGGAGCTGAGTATGAAAATTGAAAATTTTGAAATGTATATCAGTGATGTATGTACAAGTAGTGGAGTTGTAAATCTGTACTGTTTAAATATCGAAATAAAATATTCTTATTCAAATAAAATACTGTGTGAATATTTAAATTTCCGTATAGTTGTATTTTATTTAAATAGAAATATTATATTCCTGTCTGATGTGTAATATAACAGTACAGTTACAAACACATTCAATAATAAAATATATTTGGTTGTTATCATCAAACAAAAATCATATAATTGTGTATACAACACTGTTATATACAACAAGTTTGACTTTTATAAAGTAAAAATTCGATTTTTATATATTGAATAGCGAAGTAAAAATTCGATTTTTATATATTGAATAGCGAAGAAAAAAATTCGATTTTTATATATTGAATAGCGAAGTAAAAATTCGATTTTTATATATTGAATAGCGAAGTAAAAATTCAATTTTTATATATCGAATAGCGAAGTAAAAATGTGATTTTTATATATGTAGTGAATACGAATGACGAAAGTGACAGAAGAAGAAACGACGAAGATTTCCTACATATGAAGAGTCGAGACGTTTGGTTTAGCTATTCGGTGAGATTTCTGATTTATAAACAATATGTAAAACAACGATGTATAAATTATATAGTCGATGTATAAGTTATATAAGCGTTGTACATCTCTTGTATAAGCATTGTATAAGTTGTACGTTCGATGTATAAGTTATATATGCGTTGTAAAAAAATTATATATGTGTTGAAATAAAAGTGAATTGCTATATATAAATATATATATATATACGCCCCTCGTCTACAAACCATGGACGATATTTATTGATTGTGATTGGTGTGAAAATTGATTGATAGCGAATGATTGTTTGGGATTGTTTGTGGTTGATATTGATTGATTGTGGTTGAAAAATACCCATTTGTGGTTGAGAAATATTTGGTTGAAACCACTTAGGATTAGTTTGTGGAAATGAAATAAATATATACAAGCCGCCTGCGTGCGAACTAGATGCATGATTCCCATTGTCAAAAACCGCGAGGTTTTAAGGTAGAGCGAGGAGTCGTACTAGGGACGGTCCCGGTTTTAACTGCCCTGCCGTTATGCTGCCGAAATTTTGAATAATATTCATGTGTTTGAATTATTTTCATTTGCAAAAACTATATTAATTCATTGAATAGAAAACCTTCATGTGTTGAATCGATATTCATTCGTTGATTTGAAATTCATGTGTTGAATGGTATTCGCGTTTTAAATATAAAAATCACATTTTTATCTATATATAGAAACTATAGAAAACCTTCATGTGTTTGAATTATTTTCATTTGCTAAAACTATATTTATTCATTGAATAGAAAACCTTCATGTGTTGAATCGATATTCATTCGTTGATTTGAAATTCTTGTGTTGAATGATATTCGCGTTTTAAATATAAAAATCTCATTTTTATCTATATATAGAAACTATAGAAAACCTTCATGTGTTGAATCGATATTCATTCGTTGATTTGAAATTCATGTGTTGAATGGTATTCGCGTTTTAAATATAAAAATCACATTTTTATCTATATATAGAAACTATAGAAAACCTTCATGTGTTGAATCGATATTCATTCGTTGATTTGAAATTCATGTGTTGAATGGTATTCATATTTTGAAATAGATTGTTTGATAATAAAAATCACCTTTTATCGACTATATGAATTGTGTAAAATAATCTCGTTTTGAAAGAAATTGTTTTATAAGAAAAATCCTATTTTTATCACCTATATGAACTATATAGAAAAATAGTGTTTTGAAATGAATTGTTTTACAATAAAAATCACATTTTTTTTATTATATACAGGAATCGTTGAAATGTGAAGTGTTAAAAATTGAAACTCGTTCAAATAAATATATACGAGTTGAAATATTCATTAATTAGCTAATGATATGATTTGTACCTATGTATGTAACATTAGAATGAATGGTGTTTTTAAACCAAATAGAAATCAAATATGAAGTTGAATAGAAAATGATAAATGATAAGAACTATATATATGTACATGCATATTCATTGAACAGGTTATAGCAAAGGGGCTAGAGAAGAGGAATAAAATTTTGTGCCCGACAAATAGGTACACATTTACTGTTTTGTTTGGGTAATGATTTTATGAGCCTGTTGGCTAGCCGCTTGGCATTTTCTTTTTCTTTTTGAGATTAGAAGGACCGGGGAAGCTATTTGAGATTTCCCGATGCTCCCGGTGCAGGGGAGGTTATGGCGAAATTTTCCAAAATTTTAAGGCGTTAGTGAAATATTTGAAGTAAAAACGATATTGAAATCATTGAATGAACCATATTTATATAAATATATAAATATAAATAAAATTAAAACAAAACGTAGTCGTGCAGTTCGCATTTTGAAACCATGATTTCAAACAACTAGTGCGGGAAATCCGACCATTGGATTTTCCCGAAACCTCAACCGTCGGGTTCGCCTTGGAAATATCTTCCCAACGGCACCAACTTTGAAAAAATCCAACGGTTGGATTGTCTGGAATGTTTAATTCAAATTTGATGAAAAAAAGCGCCAGAAGAGATTATATTTATATATATATATAATTATATATTTAATCGAATAACGACGCTGCAGTTCATATTTTGAAATCAAAACTTCAAACGATTGTACCGGGAGATCCGACCGTCGGATTTTCCCGAAACTGGAACCGTTGGATTCGTTTTGAAAAGACCTTTCTAATGATGTAAATTTCATAAAGGTCCAACGGTTAGATTTTCAGATATGTGTAAATCAAATCTGAAGAAAAACAGCGCCACGGCCGCATTATGGCCCGAAGCGTCGTTTTGAATAAATTGGCTATTTTAAAATAAATAAAAATAGCGAAAAATCGTTATAAAATATCATAAACAATATGGAATGGAAATAAACTAAATTTGCTCGATTTATGTTGTATTTGATGGTTGAATGTGTTTGGTGTGAAATTTACATTAAAGAACAAAATTGGTGTTGTCGAATGATTTAACCATTAAAATAAATTGATTTGAAATTCTAAATAAACGTGAATTATTTGAAAAGGCCGAGTTAATTCTCATTTCAAATAATTGACCGACGATTGAAAGTCGAAGATGAAGACGGTGGTCGAAGACCGGAGATCTTCACCTCGTTTGGATGGTAACCGTGGTCTTGATTGGGAGGCATCCCGAAATATGGATAATAAGTGGTGATCGTCCAGACGTACGTGGTGATCGATGGGTTTGCGAGGTATTTAGTGCCTCCGGTTTCGTTCAGACCCAGAACGGACTTGTAAATGGACTGTGTGTCCGACATTGGATTTTATTCTGTGTTGATTGATCTCTGTTAAATATACATCTGTTTGGCGGCGGAGAATTTATTCTTTTGCTTAACGCCCTTCTCTGAGACGCACGAGCTCAGAGGTTGTATATCGATGGATATCAGTCGCATGGCATGAATTGCCTGTGTGGCATGCTAAGATGCAATGATCAGGACTTCTATTGAAAAGCAAAGTCTTGTGGTGATGACCAAAGCACCGCCAGTGTGGCGTAGCTTTGTGTATAACGTGAAATCGCGAGCCTCACACCCCGGTATGAACCAGAAACGGGAGAAGGACCTCAGGGGGGACGTGCGTTTTCTTTCTAGCTAGGGTGGTGTCAGTGACCTACCAGCCCTGACATTTATATACTTTTCACCTATGTGGTTGTTGCTATTGCGAGGCGCCTCGGTTTGATCGGACGATCCGGGTCCGATGGAGTCATTCGTTGGCTCATTTACACCCCAAAGGGTGGAGAAACGCATTGTTCAGGCATTATAATCCACTTCGTGTGGACCGGCCCTGACGATCCAAGGTACGGTTGCGGCTGTGCCTGAGGGGCGGGCTAGAGCGTCTCGAATTCGGTAAGGACTATCTTTTGCCTTGGTTCATGATGGAAATCCAATTTCCAAATACGTGACTATGCGGTTTCGATTGTATATATACATTTGGCTACATAGTGGCATGGGACGCTCATGTCGTCTATGATTGATAGTTATGATTTGAAATTGTTTTCAAAACATATAAACACTAGTAATAATATAAAATGCCTTTGTTTTATTCGTATTAAGCATATTTTGGCCGTTATAAGGTAAAAACTCTATCCTCCGGTTTGCGTTGCATTGTGTGATGGGAACTGAGTCTTATAACGGCTTCATTTTTATAAAAAGCATAGCGATGTTTAAAAGAAAGATTTGTTTTAAAGCACTGGCAATCCAATGGAGTAAACCCGTTCCACGAAAGTGGCGTGGTCCTGTGATTAGCCAAACTATATATGTGTTGAGTAGATTTCTCATACCAGTCCCATGACTGACTCGTAGTTTGTTTCACTTTCAAACTCGAGTGCCCCTTTTTTACACGGGCAGCCTTGTATTCAGGTTTAGCTGGTTCTTTCTGGATAGCTGGAGCTGGAGATGGATTCTATCTTTTATTTCTTTTTATGCTGTTCAGCTCCTATTGTACATGTTATGTTTGTTTTCCGCTGTAGACATTTATGTATAGCTGAACTGTATTTGTACTAAGTAAGATCCTGTATACTGTGTAACTCTAATGATTACTTTTATCCAATATATTCTATTGTTCATTATCTGGTGTATTTATTTAATTCTGTTCTGCTATTATCTGTTTCTGTGTTATATTCCAAAAGATAACCCTTGTCTCCGTCAGAACGGGATTTCGGGTCGTCTCATCGTGGTATCAGAGCTTTGGTTAAGCTTAGTTCTGGAATATAACATTTGAACGAACTCGTCAGAAATAGAACCAGTAGTGTTCTAGGACGGGTAACTCTATACAGATAGGATCAGCAATATCCTAGTATGAGTAAAGCAGAATGAAATTACACCTCGATAGACACATTTACATTGGAAGTATTTGTCTCTATATTTTAAAATACCTTTTCTGTGACCTGACACTTGATCTGCTAATTGCAGAAGTACTAGAAAATGAGTGTCAGAAACAGGAGAAATGCAGAACCCGATCTAGAGGCTCTATTAAAGAGATACCGAAATCTGAACGGAGCACAGTTCTCGGGCAATGAATCTATAATTCAAACTCAAGCTCGGATGAGTTCTGTCGAAAGAATATTTGAGCGTATCCAGCTGAGGGATGACCAGAAAAGGTTAGTAGCATCTTGGGCGCACAAAGAAGAAGCTTTAATCTGGTGGGAAACAATCATCAAAGATAATCCAGAAGGTGATATCACCTGGGACAGATTCAAAGTGATTTTCTTAGAAAGATTTACTCCTCCTGAAGCTAGATTTATCAAACCACTTTCGACTTTGTTCCTTTTCGGGGACGAAAAGTTTTAAGTGGGGG
The DNA here is from genome assembly GCA_030737875.1 of Allium sativum. Taxonomy (NCBI): domain Eukaryota; kingdom Viridiplantae; phylum Streptophyta; class Magnoliopsida; order Asparagales; family Amaryllidaceae; genus Allium; species Allium sativum. The sequence continues at coordinate 1,049,160,102 of CM060922.1, forward strand.
AGATTGTAACGACCCAGAAAATCTGAACCAATTTAAATTTTTTAAATTGGCTAAAATAATGGATTTTAAATATTTAAAATAAATATTTTAAATAATGGCGATGAAAACTGAGTTTGAATCGACAATTGAAAACGAATATAATTAATTATAATTATAAACAAGGCCTGAAATGGCGCTGTAGTTTCAAAAATTGAATTCAAACTTTGTCGGACTGTACCGGGTGCAAAACAAACGGATTTTAGCGAAACCAAAAACATTTAAATCTGTTAGAGAATACCTTTCCAACGAATCTGACAAATCGAAATTTGATAGCGGGAATCAAAAGATATGTCCAGTTGAAAATTCTGAATAGTCGCTATGGAATTCAGGCCCTTAAAAATGGACATTTTGCAAACGACCTCGGATTTCAACGAAACCACTTTTGTTGGATCCGTGATGTCAAATTATTGCTAGATTTCAAATTTCATAATTTTTGAAGCTAATATGTGAGCGTGGAAAAAGAAAATGTGTTTTGGTCAATTACAGTTAAATTGGATCGACCAAAAACTGGCCATTTTTCCAACGGTCTCAGAATTTGACAAAACTAGTTTTGTTAGGACCGTATCATCAATACGAAGCTAGAAAATATTTTTCTAGAATTTTTAGAGTTCGAATGTGACCCCGGTAAATTGAAATGCATGTTCAAATTCAATATATATAGTTATATGTTGATTTCGATGAAAACTGATTGTAACGATCGAATCAGCCTACGATACATATCCCATTGTGTTCGGAATGGGGGTGATTAGCTATGGACGACAGGCGGTGGAGTTCGTTTGGAGTTTGAATAAAAACCCTACTTTTTTAAAAGAAGAAAAATAAATAAATAATAAAATATATAATATAAATACCCCCTTCTTTTCTTCTGCCTAGTCAAAACCCGCCCCCTTTTCTAAAATAAAAACCCGATGACCTAAATCAGCCCCCCCCCCCACGTCGACGACTGCTGCTCCACCACGCCACCGCCCACCAGCATCGATTCCCCTCTGACCTTCACTCCCTCTCCTCGTGCGTGAGCCCTGTATCTCGACCCCCCCGACCCCAACGTGAAGAGCAGCGTCGAAGTCCACCCGCAATCCCCCAAATCGAGGAAGAAACCCGCCGCCAGTCCCGGTGGGACCACCTCCGACCTCCCTAATTATCTCGAGCACCCCACCGCGAGATCCAACGCGCGAGATCCTTTTTGAACAGCAAACCAAACAGGTCAGCGAGCCACCGTTCGGAGCATCATCAACACCGACTCCGTCGAGTTCACCAGCGCCTCAGTCCAGCTCCAGTACACCGTCCAGTCTGAATTAAATTAACAGTAAGTTTTTCTTTTCTTTTAATTTATGTTAAATACTTAGCTTAATAAAATTAAAAGATTAATTTTAAATCATTTTATTTTATGATAACATGGATTGAGGATCTGATTTTTTTTACTTAGATGTGGACGAAAAATATGATCTTCATAATATAGCTTTGAGTGATTTTTAAAAAAAATTAAATACTGTTGTTTAAAATTTTGTTTTTTTTTTATAAATAAAAAAAAGATAAGTGATTTAGTGATAAAATTGCGATTTTCATAATATGAAAAGCGTTGTAGAAAGTTTGACTTTTATAAAGAAAAAATTCGATTTTTATATATTGAATAGCGAAGTAAAAATTCGATTTTTATATATTGAATAGCGAAGAAAAAAATTCGATTTTTATATATTGAATAGCGAAGTAAAAATTCGATTTTTATATATTGAATAGCGAAGTAAAAATTCGATTTTTATATATCGAATAGCGAAGTAAAAATGTGATTTTTATATATGTAGTGAATACGAATGACGAAAGTGACAGAAGAAGAAACGACGAAGATTTCCTACATATGAAGAGTCGAGACGTTTGGTTTAGCTATTCGGTGAGATTTCTGATTTATAAACAATATGGAAAACGACGATGTATAAATTATATAGTCGATGTATGAGTTATATAAGCATTGTACATCTCTTGTATAAGCGTTGTATAAGTTGTACGTTCGATGTATAAGTTATATATGCGTTGTAAAAAAATTATATATGTGTTGAAATAAAAGTGAATTGCTATATATATATATATATATATATATATATACGCCCCTTGTCCACAAACCATGGACGATATTTATTGATTGTGATTGGTGTGAAAATTGATTGATAGCGAATGATTGTTTGGGATTTTTTGTGGTTGATATAGATTGATTGTGGTTGAAAAATACCCATTTGTGGTTGAGAAATATTTGGTTGAAACCACTTAGGATTAGTTTGTGGAAATGAAATAAATATATACATGCCGCCTGCGTGCGAACTAGATGCATGATTCCCATTGTCAAAAATCGCGAGGTTTTAAGGTAGAGCGAGGAGCCGTACTAGGGACGGTCCCGGTTTTAATTACCCTGCCGTTATGCTGCTGAAATTTTAAATAATATTCATGTGTTTGAATTATTTTCATTTGATAAAACTATATTTATTCATTGAATAGAAAACCTTCATGTGTTGAATCGATATTCATTCGTTGATTTGAAATTCATGTGTTGAATGGTATTCGCGTTTTAAATATAAAAATCACATTTTTATCTATATATAGAAACTATAGAAAACCTTCATGTGTTTGAATTATTTTCATTTGCTAAAACTATATTTATTCGTTGAATAGAAAACCTTCACGTGTTGAATCGATATTCATTCGTTGATTTGAAATTCATGTGTTGATAATAAAACTCACCTTTTATCGACTATATGAATTGTGTAAAATAATCTCGTTTTGAAAGAAATTGTTTTATAAGAAAAATCCTATTTTTATCACCTATATGAACTATATAGAAAAATAGTGTTTTGAAATGAATTGTTTTACAATAAAAATCACATTTTTTTATTATATACAGGAATCGTTGAAATGTGAAGTGTTAAAAATAGCAACTCTTTCAAATAAATATATACGAGTTGAAATATTCATTAATTAGCTAATGATATGATTTGTACCTATGTATGTAACATTAGAATGAATGGTGTTTTTGAACCAAATAGAAATCAAATATGAAGTTGAATAGAAAATGATAAATGATAAGAACTATATACATGTACATGCATGTTCATTGAACAGGTTATAGCAAAGGGGCTAGAGAAGAGGAATAAAATTTTGTGCCCGACAAATAGGTACACATTTACTGTTTTGTTTGGGTGATGATTTTATGAGCCTGTTGGCTAGCCGCTTGGCATTTTCTTTTTCTTATTGAGATTAGAAGGACCGGGGAAGCTATTTGAGATTTCCCGATGCTCCCGGTGCAGGGGAGGTTATGGCGAAATTTTTCAAAATTTTAAGGCGTTAGTGAAATATTTGAAGTAAAAACGATATTGAAATCATTGAATGAACCATATTTATATAAATATATAAATATAAATAAAATTAAAACGAAACGTAGTCGTGCAGTTCGCATTTTGAAACCATGATTTCAAACAACTAGTGCGGGAAATCCGACCATTGGATTTTCCCGAAACCTCAACCGTCGGGTTCGCCTTGGAAATATCTTCCCAACGGCACCAACTTTGAAAAAATCCAACGGTTGGATTGTCTGGAATGTTTAATTCAAATCTGATGAAAAACAGCGCTAGAAGCGATTATATTTATATATATATATATATATATAATTATATATTTAATCGAATAACGACGCTGCAGTTCGTATTTTGAAATCAAAACTTCAAACGATTGTACCGGGAGATCCGACCGTCGGATTTTCCCGAAATTGGAACCGTTGGATTCGTTTTGAAAAGACCTTTCTAATGATGTAAATTTCGTAAAGGTCCAACGGTTAGATTTTCAGATATGTGTAAATCAAATCTGAAGAAAAACAGCGCCACGGCCGCGTTATGGCCCGAAGCGTCGTTTTGAATAAATTGGCTATTTTAAAATAAATAAAAATAGCGAAAAATCGTTATAAAATATCATAAACGATATGGAATGGAAATAAACTAAATTTGCTCGATTTATGTTGTATTTGATGGTTGAATGTGTTTGGTGTGAAATTTACATTAAAGAACAAAATTGGTGTTGTCGAATGATTTAACCATTAAAATAAATTGATTTGAAATTCTAAATAAACGTGAATTATTTGAAAAGGCCGAGTTAATTCTCATTTCAAATAATTGACCGACGATTGAAAGTTGAAGATGAAGACGGTGGTCGAAGACCGGAGATCTTCACCTCTTTTGGATGGTAACCGAGGTCCTGATTGGGAGGCATCCCGAAATATGGATAATAAGTGGTGATCGTCCAGACGTACGTGGTGATCGATGGGTTTGCGAGGTATTTAGTGCCTCCGGTTTCGTTCAGACCCAGAACGGACTTGTAAATGGACTGTGTGTCCGACATTGGATTTTATTCTGTGTTGATTGATCTCTGTTAAATATACATCTGTTTGGCGGCGGAGAATTTATTCTTTTGCTTAACGCCCTTCTCTGAGACGCACGAGCTCAGAGGTTGTATATCGATGGATATCAGTCGCATGGCATGAATTGCCTGTGTGGCATGCTAAGATGCAGTGATCAGGACTTCTGTTGAAAAGCAAAGTCTTGTGGTGATGACCAAAGCACCGCCAGTGTGGCGTAGCTTTGTGTATAACGTGAAATCGCGAGCCTCACACCCCGGTATGAACCAGAAACGGGAGAAGGACCTCAGGGGGGACGTGCGTTTTCTTTCTAGCTAGGGTGGTGTCAGTGACCTACCAGCCCTGACATTTATATACTTTTCACCTATGTGGTTGTTGCTGTTGCGAGGCGCCTCGGTTTGATCAGACGATCCGGGTCCGATGGAGTCATTCGTTGGCTCATTTACACCCCAAAGGGTGGAGAAACGCATTGTTCAGGCATTATAATCCACTTCGTGTGGACCGGCCCTGACGATCCAAGGTACGGTTGCGGCTGTGCCTGAAGGGCGGGCTAGAGCGTCTCGAATTCGGTAAGGACTATCTTTTGCCTTGGTTCATGACGGAAATCCAATTTCCAAATACGTGACTGTGCGGTTTCGATTGTATATATACATTTGGCGACATAGTGGCATGGGACGCTCATGTCGTCTATGATTGATAGTTATGATTTGAAATTGTTTTCAAAACATATAAACACTAGTAATAATATCAAATGCCTTTGTTTTATTCGTATCAAGCATATTTTGGCCGTTATAAGGTAAAAACTCTATCCTCCGGTTTGCGTTGCATTGTGTGATGGGAACTGAGTCTTATAACGGCTTCATTTTTATAAAAAGCATAGCGATGTTTAAAAGAAAGATTTGTTTTAAAGCACTGGCAATCCAATGGAGTAAACCCATTCCACGAAAGTGGCGTGGTCCTATGATTAGCCAAACTATGTATGTGTTGAGTAGATTTCTCATACTAGCCCCATGACTGACTCGTATTTTGTTTCACTTTCAAACTCGGGTGCCCCTTTTTCTACACGGGCAGCCTTGTATTCAGGTTTAGCTAGTTCTTTCTGGATAGCTGGAGCTGGAGATGGATTCTATCATTTATTTCTTTTTATGCTGTTCAGCTCCTATTGTACATGTTATGTTTGTTTTCCGCTGTAGACATTTATGTATAGCTGAACTGTATTTGTACTAAATAAGATCCTGTATACTGTGTAACTCTGATGATTACTTTTATCCAGTATATTCTATTGTTCATTATCTGGTGTATTTATTTAATTCTGTTCTGCTATTATCTGTTTCTGTGTTATATTCCAAAAGATAACCCTTGTCTCCGTCGGAACGGGATTTCGGGTCATCTCAATCGCAAAAGGCGCCCATGAAATACAACCCCCGAAGTCTACCAAAACCAATGGATTCCACCAGAAGATCCCCATCCAGCGTATCCCCCCAACATGGTCCAAAGGATCATGAGGAATATGTGAGGGAACGCCAACGACTCATGGGAAACCCACTTGAGGCGTAATCCCTTCACTAGGATCGTGCACAAAGGCGAGTGGCCCCGACACTTCAACATGCCACAGATGACATTCTATGATGGCACGACCGAACCCTGTGCTTTCTTAAACCGCTATGAGTTGCAAATGGACTCCAGTCGGGCCATTGACGTGGACAAATGCAAGTGCTTCCCAGTCTTCTTGCCAGGCACTACTTAGCTTTGTTTCTCTCGCCTTCCACTTCGATCTGTCAACAACTTCGGCCAACTGGCCCTGGATTTGGTTAAGCAGATTAGAATGCATGTTTCGACTTCGAAGAACGCACTCACCCTATCCAATCATTACCAAGGGGCTACAGAATCTCTCAAAAGCTATCTTGCGCGATTCAATACTGCGCTCGCCGAGGTTGATGACCCGGAGCCTCGCACCATCCTCTTCCAGCTTGCAAAAGGTGTCCTTCCTACCTCTGAATTCAGAGCCTGGATCAACAGAAAGCAGCCTACGAAATTTGAGGGTTTCTACGAAAAGGCCGGGCAGTTCTAGTGCCAAGAAGAAGTAAGGTGTGATCGAGCTTCTTGGGGCAACCACTCTAATCACCCATCGGCTGGCACTGTCGACGACAGTATCAAAGGAAAACAGGTCAGTGAATCCGCCAATAAGGGAAAAGGAGCAGCCCCCAACAAGCCAAAGCCGAACAATGGCAAACAAAGCAGTCGTAACAACAAACAGGCTCTTGCAAATCCTAAGAATTACGACCTCTACCACAATTACAGGATCTACACACCACTGAATCGAGATATGGATACAATCTACTTATAGATCTGTAATAATCTCCAGAATAAGAAGCCCAACACAAGGGGATCCACTGACCATGAGAAAAACTCTGGCAAATGCTGCAGATTCCATGATATGTTTAGGTTTAACACTAATGATTGTTATCACCTCAAGGATGAAATCAAAAAACTCATCCGCGAGAAATGCCAGGAATAGTACATTTAGGATCCCGCTCCTCCAGAAGAAACTATGGGTCGTCCAATGCCCGCACTTCAGCCACTTGCAAACGCGGCCCTAGGGTCGTCTAAGCAAAGGTCATGTGGAATCGTGATCAATACTATCTATGGCGGACCGCACCCAATACATGATAGCTTCTGTAAGATGGAGGAGTGCTCCAACTCTATAAAGCACGCCACCTATGAAGCTTTCTCTACTTTGGATGAGTTTGTCCCCCATAAGCTCTAAAAACAAAGCAGGACGATATCGTCTTCTGCGAGAGAGATTCCACTAGAATCGATATCCCAACCATTGATCCTTTCGTTATCTCTGCCCAGATCGGATCATCTTTTGTTTAAAGAATCCTCATTGACTCGGGAAGCTCGGTCAACATCATCTTCAAGGTGGCCTACGACCTGATGAAACTTAAGGCCAAATATTTGAACCCTTCCATGCCACGATTCATGGCTTCAACGGATCTTCCAACCACGCAGTAGGCATGGTTGACCTGCTTGTAGAACTCGGAGAAGGGGATCAAAGCCGGGTCTGAATCCTCACCTTTGTAGTTATCGATGTTATCTCCCCATATAACTTCTTCTTTGAACGCCCCTTACTTGTAGAATTCCGAGTCTACATGTCACCATGGTCCCTTCTAATGAAGTTCCTGACAGAAAATTGGATCGGCACCATAAAAGGAGACCAAGCAATAACTAGAGTTTGCTACCTCATAGAGTGGAGGAATGCGCGTAATAAGGACAAAGGTACGACTGTGTCACCACCTTCTTACACCAAGAACGTCTCCGCATAGTAGTCAAAGGCGTTTGAGCCTTGGCTCAGGTGCCACTGCTGTCTTTCCTACGATCTCGATCCATGGGAAGACGAAGAGCCCAATTTCGAAAGGGCTACCATAGTAGAGCCTATAGTGGATGTTCCGGTCAGCCCCGATGACCCGACAAAAGGTCTTGAAAGTTAGATCGCAACTCCACCCCGCAATAAAGGAAGATCTTGTGGGTTTATTAAGGGCCAACCTTGATGTATTTACTTGGACCCACTTCGATATGTGTGGCATTAATCCCGCAGTCACTCGTAACAGGCTAACCATCAACCTCTTACAACCTCCGGTCAAACAAAAACATCGATTCTTGGGAATCGAAAGATCAAATGCACTTAAGGAAGAGGTAGATAGGCTACTCAATAACAATTTCATCCGTGAAGCCTACTACCTTGAATGGATCTCCAATCCAGTCCTAGTCAAGAAAGCAAACGACAAGTGGTGAATGTGTGTCGACTTCTCCGACTTGAACAAGACATGTCCTAAAGATAGCTTCCCACTTCCGAAGATTGACCATCTTATTGATTCAACCGTTGGATACCATCTTTTATCCTTCATAGACACCTACTCAGGCTATAGTCAGATTCCTATGTAACTCCCGGACCAGGATCATACTTCTTTCATAACCGACCTCGGGATCTAATTCTATCGCGTCATACCCTTTGGTCTTAAGAACGCGGGAGACACTTACCAACTACTGGTTAACTTCATTTTCAAGGACCAGATTGGAAGATCTATGGAGGTATACATGGACAATATGCTTATAAAATCGAAGCTGTCGAACGACCACGTCCGTGAACTCTCCGAAACTTTTGATGTACTCCGCCGATATGCCATGAAAGTCAATCCCTTGAAATGCTCTTTTGGCATTGCATCGGGAAATTCTTGGGTCTTATTGTCAATTCGCGAGGCATCACAGCCAATCCAAATTAGATCAATCTATTCGGGATATTCAGGCCCCTTGGAGCATCAAGGATGTTCAAAGTTCAAATGGGAAGGTCGCCGCTTTAAGTCGATTCATTTCTAAAGCCACTGACAAATGCGTTCCTTTTTTTGACTTGCTCAGAAAGGGGAAGCGCAACTTTGCATGGACCCCGGAATGCGTCGCCGCATTCAAGGACCTTCTGAATCACTTAGAACGACACTATCTTGTCCAAACCTATGGATCACGAGGACTTATATGTTATTTGGTTGTTTTCATGTAGGAAATCAACTCAATCCTCATGCGCATTGAAGATCGCATCCAACGACCTGTTTGCTTAATCAGCAAGATATTAACGGGGGAAGAAAAGAACTACCCAAAGCTTGAGATGGCCTACTGCCTGTTGATATCTTCTCGGAAGCTACGACCATACTTTCAATTTCACCCCATCAAAGTTTACACTGACCAGCAGCTACGATAGGTCCTGCAGCGTCCTGAGGCATCTGGACAACTCCTAAAGAAGAATATAGAGCTGAGTCAGTTCGAGATCGCATTTATCCCTCGCTGAGCCATCCACGGGCAAGCCCTCACCGATTTCATAGTGGAATTCACCATCCTGGAAGAGCCTCTTTCGGAAGACATTGAAACTCCAGACATTTAATGGAAACTGTTCGTGGATGGATCTTCCAACAACAAATGTTCCAGCACTGGAGTCATGCTCATCACTCCAAAGGAACGCCCGATATGCTACATTTTAAAGATCAACTTTTCCGCTACCAATAACGATGCAGAATACGAAGCCTTAATCGCTGGACTCAGAATTACAATCGAACTTAACATCAAGACAATCCAGATTTACTCCGACTCACAGCTCATCATGCGTCAGGTGCAGGGAGAGTACCAAGCCAAGGGGACACGACTCGCTCCTTATCTCGCTCAGGTTTGTGAACTGCTCACCAACTTCGACCACTACATCATCACGCATATCCCCCAAGAAAAAATGAAAAAGATGACTCATTAGCCAAACTGGCAAGCTCCGAGGATGCACAACTTATGGGACTTGCCCCGGTCGAACTACTCGACTCTCTGAGCATCGTTTAGATGCAAACTGATTCGGTAGTGGGAACGGAGACCAAAATCGAGCCCGAGTCTTGGATGGAACCAATCTAGAACTACTTGTAATATGGAACCCTCGCTGGATGCTACAAAGAAAGACGAGCACTCACTCTCCAATTGTGTCGCTATATCCTCTTAGATGGAGTGCTCTACCGAAGAGATTTCTCTGTTCCATTACTTCGGTGTGTAGGCCACAACAACGTCGACCGTGTGTTGCTAGATATGCACGAAGGCGAGTGCGGCGACCATACTGGGGGGCAAACTCTAGAAAGGAAAATTATAAGATAAGGTTATTTCTGTCCTAGACTCGACCAAGATGCCATAAACAATGCCCGCAAGTGTGACAAAAGCTAGAGGTTGTCCGAGATACCAAGAGTCCTACCACCGAGCTAACGCAAATGGTCAGTCCTTGGTCGTTCACTGTGTGGGGAATAGATATCATCGGAAATCATCCAATGGCTAGAGGTGGGCCCCGCTACGCCATCGTCGTAGTTGATTACTTCACTAAATGGGCAGAAGCCGAAGCCTTCGCTACAATCATTACCAAAAAGGTAATCAACTTCGTCGTCCACAATATCATTACCTGTTATAGGGTCCCCCAAGCCATCATCTCTGATAATGGGACCCAGTTTGAGAGCGTAGAGTTCAAAACTTTTTGTCAACTGCACAACTTCCAAATGAAATTCTCGGTAGTGGCTCATCCTTAGGCCAATGGGTAAGTCGAGGTTGTCAAGAAAGTGTTAAATCCATTATCAAGAAGCGTCTGGAAATGGTCGGAGGCCTATGGGCAGATGAGCTCCCTCTGGCCTTATGGGCCCACCGGACCAACCATAAGTCAGAGACTAGCCACACTCCATCCGCCCTTGCCTATGGATCCGAAGCTACCATTCCCATTGAGTTAAAGCTTTGGTCTCATCGAGTTACCTATTATGATCCTAAGACCAACCAAGACTTACTTTTAAAGTCAAAAGTCTTGCTCGAAGAAAAATGAAATGGAGCTAAACTTAGAGTTGCCGCTCAGCGCCAATGAGTTGCTCAATACTTCAATTCCAAAGTCCACCTCAAGGACCTCAATATCGGTGACCTCGTCCTGCGGATCTTCCCCACACCGACTAGTTTCAACCCTCGCTGGGAAGGTCTGTACGTCATACAACGAAGTCTCGGAGATGGAACCTTTAAGCTAGCGACTGTTGATGGAGCCGAACTACCGAGGGAATGGAACAGTGAACATATTCATCGGTACTTCACTTAACTTAGTGTACAGTTTTTTCGCTTCCAACAATGTTTTGTTTTCTTTAAATTCAAGGCATTGTAAAGGCTGTTACCGCTAAAGTTATTAGTAAAGATGATGTTCAATTCTCTATGTCCTTTATGTGTTTACTTTCTGCATGATATGTTTGATTAACCATCATAACTAGCTGACACACACAAACGCACCGAGCACCAAATCGACACCTCGAGCACGGGAGTCGGTACCGCCTCTCGACCCTTGAATCAACGACGTGACCAAGCACAAATAACACTGGATCAGCACTCGAGCACATGAGTCAGTACCGCCACTCGAGTCTCGAACCAATGACGAAACCAAGTATAAATAACACCGCTCGAGTCTCGAACCAACAACGAGCCCGAGTACAAATAACACCACTCGAATCTCGAGCCAACGACGAGACCAAGTACAAATCGTTCCATTCCCCAGACTCTGCACTTAGGGCTAGCCCCTCAGCTAAGCTAGTGTGATACCGACCACTCCTACGGCTCCATCCGACCCACCGGGTCCGGATCCGGTTACCATTCGGCGAATCAACGACGCCTTCAATCTCTAATCCCGAACGAACGATAAGAAAGCCAAAAAGGACGACCTCCAGGAGGTCTAAGAGAGAGGGAACCTGATTTGGACTCCTCGCGACTTGGGACACCTGACCAAAGGAAAACCCGAGAGTGGAACCAGCGCACGACCTCCACACGATTGGGGGCACCCCAGTGTGGAGTCTACAACAATGTTTCCTTAAGTGTAGCAACAAATACGCTTATGCAAGTACATGACGCTGGAAAGCATAAGACAAACATTCAAACACTTAACATGAAATGTGATTTATGAAAAGTTAACTAATACTTTCATTCACATAACAAAAGCAAACTACATATTTAAATATCTTCCTTTCTAATGATATGGTGTACATGAGAACCACACCATGCCTCCAAAGACCAAAAGTGAGGGTCGTACTCGTGTATACTATCGGCCTACATAACCAAAATGTCTATAATATTTATAACTACTACTGGTACTGCACATCCTTCTTCTTTCTTTTCTTTTTTTGTACAGATTCGGCAATAGACGGGTCACCATTTATGGACCTCTTCCTTCTAGAGTCGCTTCTGCCTTTCCCTCCTTTGCCCTTCACAGGAGTGACAGACTTGTGAGATACCGATGTATACCTCCTTCCATCATCCTCGCCGCTTGTAATCACCGTGATCTCCCCATAGGCTATACATTACAGCGGTTTAGGGGCGATGTCGGAAGCAAGGGCCAGCACAACCCCAGTTTCTCCCTGAGCCTTCTAGGCCTCCATCCCCACTTTCTTCTTAGTGTCTTTGGCGGCCTTCTGATCGGCTAGTTTCTTTGGGCTTGAGTTGCGTAGCTGTGTCCGCTTTAATCTTGTTAAAGGCCTCCTCAGCCCTTTTATTAGTATCGTTGGTGGCTTTCTTTTTCCTAGCCTCCTCAGCAGCTCTCTCCTTCTTAGCCTCGTCAGCGGTTTTCTTCTTCCTGGCCTCTTCGGCAGCCCTCTCTTTCTCTACCTCGGCATTGGCTTTCTTCTTTTCCACCACAATGACAGCTTTCTCCTTGACATCCTGTCTAGCCTTTGCTTGAACCTCCTGTATATCAGCCTCATCATGCCTTCTCTTCTTCCAGCTTCGTACGCTCATCCTTAGTTAAGAGCTCTACCATGAGTTCATTCTCGTCTACTGTCACCACCTGTCACAACCGAGCCTCAAACGGCACCAACCTCGCCCATGTACGGGCCATCTCTCGAGGATAGTCATTAACCTACGAAATCCCGCGGAACCTTAATGCCTTAACATACATTCCCTGAATTGGATCCTCTAGTGATTCCTCCATCCTAGCCTCGGTGTCCTCAATTTTTTCCTTAAGCGTATCCACCTACCTTTCGCGCTCGGCCTTTAGCACTTCCAGTGGGCTCGAAACGTCTCCGTTACCGGCCTCAGCTTTCTCTTTCTCCTCCATAGCCACCTCCAGCAGCCGCCTCAACTCATCATTCTCCTTTTGCAACCTCTGAACCCCCTCGTTCTCAGTTTTCAGCCTCTCATTCTCCAGTATCAAAACCTCATTTTCCTTCTTAGGCTGGTGTACTTTATCATTTTCTATAGACAGATGAATGTTCACTTCCTCCAACTCCGCTTTTTCCATCTTTAGCTACGCATTCTCCATTGAAACTGAAGACGCAGTGTCCTTAAAAGAGGAAGCAGCTCGCTCTGAATCCTTTACTTGCTTATCATATTTCTCATCAGGTCCTCTATTTCAACAACAAGTGATTAGCATTCAGGTAAGTTACTATAAGCAAAAAAAACAGTCACATCATAAGGGCCGACCTTATCTATCTCTTTCTCCTGATTACGAACGGTGGTTGGCTCGGTATCAATAGTCTACCCATGACTTTGGATCTCCACATTCTTCTTGTTGATTAAATCCGAAAGGTTCGCAGAGTTCTTCTTGAACCCTCTAACTTGGAAATATGCAGCCCTCACCTTCATCTACACCTCTTCATTGTCATCACGTGGAATCGGGTTGATATCAGGAAGGAACATTATTTCGTCGATGTAGTGATCAGGGAATTTTTTCTTCAACATGGCTTTTTTCTCCTCGATAGTAAGCACTCGGGTCTCAGGGACAGCCAGTTCCTGCTTTTTCTTCTTCGCCATCTCCTTCTTCCGCTGATGACTAGTATTCACCCCCTTTCCTCGGGGATCATGGGCAGGAGCCAAAGGCTCAACAGTAGATGAGGAATTCTTGTGCTTGTTACGTCAAACCTAGAGTCTGCCTTAGATGTCCGATTGGGAGGTGGAGGATCCATAGACATTCGGGATTGTTCTTTTTATGATGATATTCGCTGCTGTGATCACGGGGAGACGAGGGCTCATCAACCAAACTGGCACTCCTCCTAAAGTCCGAAATGAAGCCGCCTTAAATGGTCGATGACTCCCATACCCATAGCTTTGGCCTCCTCTTCCTCGAGTCATGTCATATGCAAAAGAAACATACCCATGTTTAAACTCAAGCACCCTAAGTACACAAACAAATGTTGTGTCATGCAATGTTTGTGAATGTGTATCTAAGTGTTCTCTCAACAGACCAGATAGTGGTCCGCTCGAAGGAGCGATCTCCCTCGCAACTAAAGTTAGTTCCTCCACAATCATGGCGCTAGGATAAGGAAACACTTCCAGTGGGAGCTTATTAAGCTCATCAAACTGACCCTCATTCTCGAGCGAGACGGAGGTCTCAGAGGGAGTCACTGAAGACTGTGGCCTAGTCGACGTTTCTATCCTTGCCTCATCTGTCGTAGGCTGAACATGAGCGATCGATGGGTCTTCATCTCTAGCAACTGCCTCCTCATCGTCGTTCTCGCCCCCACCAAACTTCACCAGAATCTTCATTGTCTTGCGCGACTTAGACCTGATAGGGGATGCCTTCTTCTTCTGGCTTGGAGTGCCTACTTCTTTCCAAGTCTCCACTTTCTTTCCACCTCCAGTGGCGGGCGGTCTATTTATTGCTTGATCATCAGGAAGAAAACCTGCACGATGAAGTCAGTCATGGTCTAGAACGCTCTCGGTGGAACGTGACTCAGCCGAAATGGCCAACAAAGACTCAAGACGTTGTTGATACACGATATCTGTAGGCGCCTCAGGGTTTCCTCTCATATAAGAACGAAGTTAAACTTAAGCTACCAAACCCACAAGTTTCAAGCTAAAAGTAAAGAGGAATGCTTACTTCCTTGCAACCATTTCCTCGAAAACCCAGGAGGACAACACATGCAGAACCAATCGTGCTTATACACAGTCAACTTAAGCCATTTCCCATCGAAGAACTTGGTGTTGGGCGATGCTTCCAAGAAATATTGAGAGGGCAAAATATTGACTCTCCTCTTCAACTGAAAAGGATACCGGATGTCCTCACCAATGGGTTTTAACTGTAGGTACTCCTTGTTGAGATTGTAGGTACCTAAAAGTGAAGCGTACGCATTCGGATGGAGCTGTGATGGTGCGAGGCGAAAGTAGTGCAGCATATCCAGAGTAAAGTTGTTAGCCGGGGCATGCACCCACTAATGAATGCCTGCCTATTCCAGGCAGTGTACCCATCCAGCGGTGAGTGAGCCCTATTGTCCTTCCCGGGCACACAAACATCTTTTTAGGGAATGCTGAACCGCAACGCCATGCGCCGCACCGCTGTTTCATCCATATGTGATGGCACTGAATCCGTCGGGTTCTCGATTATAACCGCGCCCGCCAACATGTCAAGCACCACCAACGCGCTTCCCTCAACGATATCTACATGCTCTGCCTCTTTATGCTCAACCAACGGTTGTTGTCTTTTCGGATGCATCCTGCGATCAGATGCTTCTAGCAAACAAATCGTTCGAGAAGGAGTGGATTCTCTAGAAGTCTCAAGCTTGCTGCCCTTCGAGCTAGCTCCGCTAGTTAAATCAGATGGTCACAGTGAATGCTGCGAAGCTTCGGCTTCCGAAAGTTGCCATGTTTTCGACCTTGTGTCCATTGCTAGTTATACTTTCAATATACTTACATTAGACATCGCATTGCATAACCTGTACCCCTCACGTTGGTGTAAACCAACATGTGCATGCGGTATGGTGTAGTGTCATGCAAATACAACGATGATTTAGAAACGTGGGATACTACGATGATCACAAGTCCCCGAGACTATAACCATCGTCGCAGTCAAACAACATTACTGGGTTCACATCGCGACTCGACTACATTACGATTAGAATCAATAAAACAAGTCCAACGGTTTGACAGTTTAGCCAGGGTCCAAGTACATGCTCTAACCCTATGTGCAAGGCTAAATTTTCAACTAAAGTAACGGTTAACCCAAATTTTGGTTCAATCATACAATGTCATGTAAACAATGCGAATCCCGAAGTAGGAAGTCGGAATGTCAAAGTCTTAGACGAGGAGAACGACACGCCACGGGAACGGGGCACAAAATGTTTGGGTCGAGGAGAACTCTTGTATCTCCCTTCGGATATGAAAATTTGTATCCCTATAGGGATACAAAATTTCGTACCAGCAGGGATACAAAATTTCATATCCCTATGGGGATTCAAAATTTCGTACCCCCAGCCAACGGACACGCAGTTTCACTTCTCCGACTAGAACTTCGATTCCCTCCTCAGAATACCACATCTTCTCGCCCTCGTCGACTTTCGACTCCCCTCTTCTCTCCTCCTCCTCCTCCACACGACTCTTACTCTCCCTCCTCTCCAAATCTCGAGCTTGTACAAGCGTGTAATAACCCGTATTCTACACATCATAGATTTGTAGAATATTTATTTCTTTCCCATGTGAAGTTGTATGGTCATGTAACTTTGGGAAACATCTATTAGAGTCATTTCCCATGTTCATGATTTTTGTCGATTGCTAAATGACCATTTTGCCCCTAGTTGGTACTGTTTTGGCCATAACTTTTGATTGGAAAGGAATTTTGACCTGAAACCAGTTCCATTTGATTCGTTAGATGGATTAACTTTCCGTAGAGTGGTTACATTAGCCAAACGGACTTACCGTTTGGGAGATATGGCTGAAACAAGGTTTGGAGGTTGAAAAACTGCTTAACCGGGCCAAATCGGGTGATTAGCGAGTAGGCCCATAACCCATTTCGGGATTAGGGTTATGGGAGGGCTGAAATGAGATGTAGAATCATTCCATTTCAGTTTTCTAGCCTCCACTTATCACCAAGGATCCCTAAAAATGGCCTCTAACCTCTAAATCACCTCCAAATCATCTTTTGGTCAAGGATTTGGCTTAGCAAACCCTAATCAAGGAGGACCTTCACCAAATCAACAAAGGAGCTGCTGTTTGGCATTGAGATTCACATCAAATCAGAGAATCATTTCAGATCTTAGTTTATTTTGTGGCTAAGGTGAGTGATTTGCATAGTTTTACACTAATTATGGCTAGTTAAGGGTAATTAGTGCTAATTAGCGAATCTAGGCATGGTAAAATTCGGGAAAAATGTTCATAAATTCCTAAATGATGTTTTAGACCTCTGATATGAATTTGGGTTAATTTGGTTAAGTTTTCCTAATCCTATCATTAGTTTCACCTAAACATGCTTAAGGGGAAATATGGGATTTTGGGTATGTTGGATCCATTTTAACCTATGATATTGATGTGAATGATGTTTGTGGTTGATTATGCATATTGCTATGACTGTATGAAATGATTTGTGATTGATTTCAATAGTTAGAATGGTCGAAAACGTCGTCGAATGGCGTAAACACTTGCTGGAACAGTTTCAGAAAACAGTGCAGGGTTCGGATCGGATCGGATAAGGGGGCTCGGATCGGATATGTAGAACTGAGCAAAGAATCCGAATCGGATCGGAACCCAACACTTGGGAAAAGTGGCAAAAAGGAAGGCCACGCTAGCTGAACTGGGATCGGATAGAGGAAAACGGATCGGATCGAGGAGGACGGATCGGAAGCACGAAGACGAATCAGAGCAGGAGCACGGGAGCGGATCAGATAGGAGCATATGAAGGGAGCATGAAGACGGATCGAAAACGTGAACCAAGAAGGGACACCCGACCCGACCCGAAAGGAAGCACCCGACCCGACCCGAAGAGAAGCATCTGACTCGAACACAGAGGAATATCCGACCCGAACCGCACCAGAAGGAGACCCGACCCGAACGGATGAAGGACACCGACCCGAACCGATAACTTGAGGAGGAACCCGACCCGACCCAGTATTGACCAATAACCCGAGATGCAAAGGTAGTCCAATAGGGGAAGTTAGAGCTCAGAATCCCGGAACCAGTTGGGAACCAAGGAGTTCACTTCATGGTTGGACTTTGCTGCGGGACGTGTGCTAAGGAGTTGTCAACGTTCATAACTTCGATTCACCACTAAGAATGAATGATGGGCTACTTATTAGTGCAGTAGGGTCATTACGACCTGAGGGGCAAGGTGATGGTAGCAAGACTACGTTATCAGTGCAGTAGGGTCATTATGACCCGAGGGGCAAGGTGATGCGTAGTAAGACTATGAGCCAGTGCAGTGGGGTTCTTGTGACTCCATGGGGCAAAGTGGACATAGTAAGGATTGATAAGGCTATGAGCCAGTGCAGTGGGGTTCTTGTGATTCCATGGGTCAAAGTGGACATAGCAAAGGATTTGTGGCTACGTTATCAGTGCAGTGAAGCCATTTATGACTTCATGGGGCAAAGTGATCGTAGCAAGGAATGTTGGGTGATCGAAGTGGTGAATATCGTATGCTTTATGCACTGAGTGAGAGATGTGAGGATGGATGCTATGTTTGATTGTTTGCCATCCCTATGACATGCATACCTCCCCCACCTCCGTATCTTTACACTGTTTGATATGATACCTTAGAGTGTTGTACAGTATGTAGTGCTAACTCTTTGGTTGCAGGTCCAGGTTCAGGTATGTTTTAGTCTACCTGTTATTGTTCACTTTAGATGCTTATCGCTCATACCAGGCTTTATGTCTAACCCAGAGTTTTATGTCTCCTCTTATTACTCTGGGTGCTTACACGAGCAGACTAGAGACAGGTTAGCTGGTGATGCGCGAGTAGCTGATTCGGAGGCGGGCAGGAGGCTTCGACGTATTTTATATATATACACATTCTCCCTGTGTCGTTGGTGGTCGCTACTAGGGCATTAGTAGTGTACCTCATTTATCTTACTTTTGCTTTGAGACAGTTTGAAAAGTTGTAATAAGCTGTATGTTAGATTTCCGCTGCTATGATGTTTAGTTCTGATTTTCATCTTATGCACTGTCTCTCCTGTTTTATGTCAAGTATGTTATTATTATATTTTGTTCTATGCGTTGTGAGACATTCTACAGGCTCTTTGTATGTTCATTTCCTTCTTCCCTTTCCTTCTGATGACCCGTTCCGTGCTAACAGGACATGTGTACAGCGCACTTTTGGAGTAAATGTCGGTTGGTGCGGGGCGGGCCGTCATACTTGGTATCAGAGCTCTAGGTTGCGTAGTTAACCTAGGGAAAGACACCAGGGAGAGATAGTACGTATACGAGAGAGCGTATTTGTGATTATTTTGGTTTTCAAAAGCTATGTATGTATATACTATTAGTAGTATAAAGATGAAGTCGCACTGCACTAGCACCATTATGGGGTCGTTAATCGTTTCCCTTTTTCGGATTGACGATGAGTCGAGACACGAGAGGTGCTGGTAGAGGGACCAACCAAGGGAATGCCGCTTACATGAGGGAGATGTTTACTAACCTCATGAGAGATATGCTTAGAGAAGTGCAAGAGGCAGTTCCCAATCCCGGAGTTGGTGTTGGCCCAGTAGTGCAGGCGCCTAGGGTCGATTTCGCCAAGTTGTGCAAAGATTACACTAATCTTGGTGGGAAGTCGTTCCACGGAACGGAGTCGGCCACGGATGTTCAGGACTGGATGGATAGCTGTGACCGTATCTTTGATGACTTGGGTCTCGAGGATGCGATGAAGAGAAGGCTAGCGTCTCGTCAGTTGCAAGGGCGAGCGATGAATTGGTGGAATGCCATTAGAACAGCTACTCCAGAGGATCAGGTTACTTGGGATCAGTTCAAGGCTCGCTTTAGCGAGAAGTTTATTCCAACTGCCCAGAAGTCAGTATTGTTTAAGAGGTTCTTGGAACTCAAGCAGAATGGAAGGGCAGTTTCTGATTATATTGCTGAGTTCGACACTTTGTCGAAGTATGGACTGTCTCTCATTGATACTCCTGAAAAGAAGAATGAGAAGTTCATTACTGGTTTAGATGGATACTTGGGGGAAAGGCTTATTAACCACATCGATGAGACTTTTGAATCGATTGTGGGGAAGGCTTTGAGATCAGAGAGTCTTTACCCTAAGTCAAAGATTGAGGCTGCATCTGCAGAAGGGCCAAAGCCGCAAGCAGGCGGTGGAGGCAAGAATAACTCTCAGAGTAAGAGGAAGCAGGACCAATCAAAAGGTGGCCAGAAAAAGAGTAAGAAGGATGTTGAGTGCTTCAGCTGTGGAAAGAAGGGCCATTATGCTAAGGAATGTCGGGCCAAGCCAGCGGAAAGGAAGTGCTACAACTGTGGTCAAGTGGGACATCAGAAAGATAAGTGTCCGCAACCTCTTAAGGAGAAGCAGATTGTGAAAGCATATGCTATTGATGTTGTTCCTTCTTCGTCGAATGCCCCAACTGCGGCGGAGAAAGGAAAGAATGTTGTTATTCAAGGTATGCTTTCTATTTATGATTTACCAGTTCGAGTTTTGTTTGATACTGGGGCATCCCGTTCCTTCATATCTAGTGACCTGGTAGATAGGTTGGGACTGGAACCCGAGATAGTCGATAGACCATTGATTGTGACGAACCCGATTGGTGGTTCGACTAGCCTTAGTATGATTTGCAGGGATTTGGTCTTATTGAGTCATGGATGTATGTTTGTATGTGACTGCTTTGTTTTGGGCTTTACTGGGTATGGCATTATATTAGGAGTCGATTGGCTCCAAAGATACGGGGTGGTGGTAAACTGTGAGGACTTTTTGGTGACAGTGAGGGCGGATGATGGGCGGAGGGTAGTGTTTGGTAGTCTACCCAGTGATGGGGTTATGGCTAGTTTTGTAAATTCCTTCGACATCCCGCAGGATGAGTTGTCAGATGTGCCCGTGGTTGGCCAGTATTCGGACGTCTTCGAGGAGGTGACCGGGCTTCCACCACACCGAGAGATTGAGTTCCGTATTGATTTAGTGAAAGATGCCAGACCTATAGTGATGCCACTTCGTCGTATGGCACCAAGGGAGCAGCGAGAGCTCGGGGTGCAAGTCAGCAATCTTTTGAAGAAGGGATTTATTAGAAGGAGTGTCTCCGAGTGGGGAGCACCAGTTGTGTTTGTCACTAAGGCAGATGGTTCCCTTCGTTTGTGTGTGGACTATCGCGAATTGAATAAGGTGACGAGGAAGAATAAGTATCCTCTACCGCGTATAGATGATTTGTTTGATCAGCTGGAAGGAGCTAGAGTGTTCTCCCAGTTGGACCTCGCGACAGGATTTCATCAGCTTCGAGTAGCAGATGAGAGTGTTCCGAAAACGGCCTTTAGGACGCCGTCTGGATTTTATGAGTGGTTGGTCATGCCATTTGGGTTGACCAACGCACCAGCCTATTTTGTGGATCTTATGAATCGAGTATTCAGAGATCAGTTGAATAAGTTTATTCTTGTGTTCGTGGATGATATCCTTGTTTACTCAGGGACAGAGGAGGAACACAAGGGACACTTGAGGACAGTGATGGAGGTGTTGAGGAAACACCAATTGAAAGCGAAATTCTATAAGTGTCATTTTTGGAGAAGGGAAGTAAGATTCTTGGGTCATGTTGTTTCAGAGAGTGGTATTGCCGTGGACCCTGCGAAGGTGGCTATGGTACAGGATTGGCCTACACCCAAGAATGCTACAGATGTAAGAAGTTTCTTGGGATTAGCTGGATATTATTGTAAGTTTATCCAGGACTTCTCCAAGATAGCAGCACCGTTGACTCAGTTGACTAAGAAGAATCAGTCCTTCGTCTGGGACGGAGTGTGTGAGGATGCCTTCAAAAGTCTAAAGGAGAGGTTGACGCGTGCGCCAGTGTTAGTCATTCCTAAAGGGAATGAAGAGATGACGGTATACACAGATGCTTGTGGTACCGGACTGGGTGCAGTATTGATGCAAGGAGGTAGGGTTGTAGCTTATGCTAGTCGACAGCTAAAGCCGCATGAGAAGAAGTACCCTACCCATGATTTGGAATTAGCAGCGATTGTATTTGCGCTGAAGATGTGGAGACACTATCTCTTGGGAGAAAGGTTTGAGCTGTTTACCGATCACAAATCGTTAAAGTACCTCTTCTCTCAGAAAGATCTGAATCTCCGTCAGCAGAGATGGTTAGAGTTCTTGGCTTCGTATGATTTTGATATCGCGTATACACCTGGGAAGGGTAATGCGGTAGCCGATGCCTTGAGTAGGAGACATGCCAGCTTAGGGGCAATGTTTCTTGAATGGAAGCAACTGGAGTATATCGCGGGGTTTGATTTCAGACCAAGGTGCGAATTGGATCCAGTCATGCTAGCTAGTTTGACGATCAGACCCACTTTGATAGAGCGGATTGGTTCTAGCCAGAGGGACGATCCTAATCTATTAGAAATCATCTCCAAGTTAGAGATGGGTATCGATGAGGAGATGAATGTGTATGGGCTTGATCGAGATGGATGGCTTCGAAAGAATGGAAGATTAGTTGTGCCCAACGTGAATGGTTTGAGAGATGAAGTGCTTAGAGAATGTCATCACTCAAAACTGACTATACATCCTGGTGGTAATAAGATGTATCGAGACATGAGACAGACTTACTACTGGGAAGGGATGAAAAGAGACGTTGGGACGTTTATATCCAAATGCAAGAATTGCCAGCTAGTTAAAGCCGAGCAAAAGAAGCCTAGTGGGTTATTGCAACCATTAGAAATTCCCGAATGGAAATGGGAGCAAGTCTCGATGGATTTCATCGATGGTTTACCAAGAACTAGATCGTGATATGGTAGCATTTGGGTAATTGTGGATCGATTGACTAAGAGTGCAAGATTTATACCAGTCAAATCGACCAGAATGGCAGCCAAGTTGGCAGGATTGTATATGAAGTGGGTAGTGAGATTTCATGGAGTACCCAAAAGCATTGTGAGTGACCGAGACCCGTTGTTCACTAGTGGGTTTTGGAAAAGCTTACAAGAGGCTCTAGGGTCAAAATTACATCTCAGTACCGCATATCATCCTCAGACCGATGGTCAGACGGAGAGGGTGAATCATATATTGGAAGATCTCTTGAGAGCGTGTATATTGGATTTTGGTGGATCATGGGATGACCATTTGCATCTAGTGGAGTTTGCATATAATAATAGCTACCAATCCAGTATCGGTATGGCTCCATATGAAGCTTTGTACGGAAGACCGTGCAACTCACCATCATGTTAGATAGAGACTGGCGAGAAGTTTGTGCTTGGACCAGATGTGGTGAGAGAAACTTCAGATAAGATTAAGATCATTCAACAACGAATGAAAGCTGCTCAAGATAGGCAGAAAAGCTATGCCGATAAGAGGAGAAGAGACTTGAAATTCTCCGTTGGTGATTTGGTGTTTGTCAAGATTTCTCCGTTGAAAAGCGTGATACGATTTGGCAGGAGAGGCAAGTTGGCACCAAGATTTGTTGGCCCATTCCCTGTTCTTGAACTAGTCGGGAATTTGGCATATAGAGTTGGCTTACCAGAGAAAATGGAAGGAGTTCACAATGTGTTTCATGTTTCCCAACTAAGGAAGTTCGTTCATGACTCAGATATGACTATTTCACCTGATCAGTTAGAGGACTTCGAACTAGAACCTGAGGCGGTTGGGAACCACAAGCCGATTCGTATTGTGGGGCACGATACGAAGCAACTTCGAAGGAAGGCGGTGAAGCTAGTCAAGGTTCAGTGGGGCGAGAACGAGAATGATTGTACTTGGGAGACAGAGGAGAGCATTAGGAAGGCATATCCAGAACTCTTTGTCTGGTAAGATTTACTTTGCAATTAAGTTATTCCGCATGCTAGGATAGACTTATTTTACTTGTTTTGCATGGTGGATGGTTGTTTTATGGTTAATAGGCATGCGGGACCCTTTTGTGTGTTTGATTAGGGAATTTCGGGGACGAAATTTCTTAAGGGGGGGAGAGTGTAATGACCCGTATTCTACACATCATAGATTTGTAGAATATTTATTTCTTTCCCATGTGAAGTTTTATGGTCATGTAACTTTGGGAAACATCTATTAGAATCATTTCCAATGTTCATGATTTTTGTCGATTGCTAAATGACCATTTTGCCCCTAGTTGGTACTATTTTGGCCATAACTTTTGATTGGAAAGGAATTTTGACCTGAAACCACTTCCATTTGATTCGTTTGATGGTTTACCTTTCCGTAGAGTGGTTACATTAGCCAAACGGACTTACCGTTTGGGAGATATGGCTGAAACAAGGTTTGGAGGTTGAAAAACTGCTTAACCGGGCCAAATCGGGTGATTAGCGAGTAGGCCCATAACCCATTTCGGGATTAGGGTTATGGGAGGGCTGAAATGAGATGTAGAATCATTCCATTTCAGTTTTCTAGCCTCCGCTTATCACCAAGGATCCCTAAAAATGACCTCTAACCTCTAAATCACCTCCAAATCATCTTTTGGTCAAGGATTTGGCTTAGCAAACCCTAATCAAGGAGGACCTTCACCAAATCAACAAAGGAGCTGCTGTTTGGCATTGAGATTCACATCAAATCAGAGAATCATTTCAGATCTTAGTTTATTTTGTGGCTAAGGTGAGTGATTTGCATAGTTTTACACTAATTATGGCTAGTTAAGGGTAATTAGTGCTAATTAGCGAATCTAGGCATGGTAAAATTTGGGAAAAATGTTCATAAACTCCTAAATGATGTTTTAGACCTCTGATATGAATTTGGGTTAATTTGGTTAAGTTTTCCTAATCCTATCATTAGTTTCACCCAAACATGCTTAAGGGGAAATATGGGATTTTGGGTATGTTGGATCCATTTTAACCTATGATATTGATGTGAATGATGTTTGTGGTTGATTATGCATGTTGCTATGACTGTATGAAATGCTTTGTGATTGGTTTCAATAGTTAGAATGGTCGAAAACGTCGTCGAATGGCGTAAACACTTGCTGGAACAGTTTCAGAAAACAGTGCAGGGTTCGGATCGGATCGGATAAGGGGGCTCGGATCGGATATGTAGAACTGAGCAAAGAATCCGAATCGGATCGGAACCCAACACTTGGGAAAAGTGGAAAAAAGGAAGGCCACGCTAGCTGAACTGGGATCGGATCGGATAGATGAAAACGGATCGGATCGAGGAGGACGGATCAGATCGGAAGCACGAAGACGAATCAGAGCAGGAGCACGGGAGCGGATCGGATAGGAGCATATGAAGGGAGCATGAAGACGGATCGAAAACGCGAACCAAGAAGGGACACCCGACCCGACCCGAAGGGAAGCATCTGACTCGAACACAGAGGAATACCCGACCCGAACCGCACCAGAAGGAGACCCGACCCGAACGGATGAAGGACACCGACCCGAACCGATAACTTGAGGAGGAACCCGGCCCGACCCAGTATTGACCAATAACCCGAGATGCAAAGGTAGTCCAATAGGGGAAGTTAGAGCTCAGGATCCCGGAACCATTTGGGAACCAAGGAGTTCACTTCATGGTTGGACTTTGCTGCGGGACGTGTGCTAAGGAGTTGTCGACGTTCATAACTTCGATTCACCACTAAGAATGAATGATGGGCTACTTATCAGTGCAGTAGGGTCATTACGACCTGAGGGGCAAGGTGATGGTAGCAAGACTATGTTATCAGTGCAGTAGGGTCATTATGACCCGAGGGCCAAGGTGATGCGTAGTAAGACTATGAGCCAGTGCAGTGGGGTTCTTGTGACTCCATGGGGCAAAGTGGACATAGTAAGGATTGATAAGGCTATGAGCCAGTGCAGTGGGGTTCTTGTGATTCCATGGGGCAAAGTGGACATAGCAAATGATTTGTGGCTACGTTATCAGTGCAGTGAAGCAATTTATGACTTCATGGGGGCAAAGTGATCGTAGCAAGGAATGTTGGGTGATCGAAGTGGTGAATATCGTATGCTTTATGCACTGAGTGAGAGATGTGAGGATGGATGCTATGTTTGATTGTTTGCCATCCCTATGACATGCACACCTCCCCCACCTCCGTATCTTTACACTGTTTGATATGATACCTTAGAGTGTTGTACAGTATGTAGTGCTAACTCTTTGGTTGCAGGTTCAGGTTCAGGTATGTTTTAGTCTACCTGTTATTGTTCACTTTAGATGCTTATCGCTCATACCAGGCTTTATGTCTGACCCAGAGTTTTATGTCTCCTCTTATTACTCTGGGTGCTCACACGAGCAGACTAGAGACAGGTTAGCTGGTGATGCGCGAGTAGCTGATTCGGAGGCGGGCAGGAGGCTTCCACGTATTATATATATATACACATTCTCCCTGTGTCGTTGGTGGTCGCTATGGGGCATTAGTAGTGTACCTCATTTATCTTACTTTTGCTTTGAGACAGTTTGAAAAGTTGTAATAAGCTGTATGTTAGATTTCCGCTGCTATGATGTTTAGTTCTGATTTTCAGCTTATGCACTGTCTCTCCGGTTTTATGTCAAGTATGTTATTATTATATTTTGTTCTATGCGCTGTGAGACATTCTACAGGCTCTTTGTATGTTCATTTCCTTCTTCCCTTTCCTTCTGACGACCCGTTCCATGCTAACTGGACATGTGTACAGCGCACTTTTGGAGTAAATGTCGGTTGGTGCGGGGCGGGCCGTCACAACGCGCTTGGTCCACACCATGAACCCGAAAACCCATCTCGATCGCCAACTAAAACTCGGCCCCTCATCCCCTGAGCTCTGATCCGAAGCCCAAGGTCCTGACCAGCTCCAATCCGTCTTGAGACCCGCTTCGGGTAACTCCAAGAGCCATGGCCGAGCTCAAGAATGGACTTTCTACATCAAGAACTCGTTTATTTGTCAACTTCGGCGGTCAAGAGTTATTGGTCTCGGGGGGTACGAGTTCAACTGTAAGTGAAAGAATTAGAAGAAGAGGGGAATGAAAGGGAGGGGTACTTGAATTTATAGGGGGAAGTGGTTTCTGGCCTTTGGCCCAATAGATGGTTCACATCCCGCATTGGGGTATGAATTCTCGTATCCCAATGGGAAATGAAAATCTCGTATCCCACTGGGATACGAGATTTCGTATCCTCACGTAAGATATGAAAATCTCGCGCCCCAAATGAAGGGTGCGAACCTCCTTCAAATATATATATATATATACACACACATACACTTTCGCGATATAACATCGTGAATGTGTACATTTGCGTGTGAATGTGTACAAACATACGAAATAATGCATGTGCAAAACACGCACTCGCATATGGTATCATTCACGTATAAACATATTGCATCTCATTTTAACCTTCTCATCGCAATGCGCGAGACCATACAAAAACAAGTAAGCGTGTATGCGACATCACACCAATGACAACTCGTTTACGCCACGTGAACGAGGGTCAACAACTAACGTTTATATTTATGAGTTAACAGGAAATAGACGATTCAACCAAAAAACAATTCTATCAACTCAAAACATAACATGTCAGGACAAGACGTACTTTGGGGACGCAAATGTTAACCATCCTTTTGGTACGGTTCCCAAAAGTACACCAGACACGCTCAACTCAACACATCGCGTGACGTTAAAGTCTGAAGTGTCGCCAAATAGCCAAGGATACGAGCTTAGAAGAAGTCGTTCGAGCGGAAGCCTCACCACTCCTCAAAACCATTCTCAAACCATTTTTTCGTATCCCTCTACCTTGTGCTTCGACTTTTCGTACCCATTAGGTTCGAATCCCTCGGTTCGGATCCCCCGCTTCACACAATTTCGTACCCGAATGCTTTGGATCCTTCGTTTCCATGAAATTCGAACCCCTCAGGTGCTTGTACCTCGAACCCCTCTTAGATATCAAAGTTTTGGACCCCTATGGTTCTAAATCCCTCATTACATATCCGAGAGTTTCGATTCCATCAGCGCCTAGAAGCTTCAAACCCCATCGGTTCGAACCCCTCACCACCATGAAATTTGAGTCCCACTTCGTACCACAAAGTAACTTCAGATCCCTCAACCACATCGAAACTTCGGCTCGTCTACTTCGCATACTGCGTCAATCTTATCTCCTAGGGATACGAATTTCCTATCCTTGGAATACAAAATGCATATCCCATGAGGGGGATACGAGTTTTGTCGCACGCATAGATAGGGAGCCAAAATTCTCGAAATGGGTTCTCAAGGGTACGAAATTTGCAGAGTTGTCCCCAAATCCTACCTACTCCCACCTAACCATTCCACTATAAATACCCCCTAAGCTCACACTTCAAAGGGGTTGGAATTGGCTGATTAGACACCTCTTGAGTGATCCAAGTGACCTCTTTAATGACATCCTTGCTTTGAGGAAGAAGAATATTTTTTTACTTTTTTCCTAATATTCATATATGACAATTATGACATCAAAATACTTAGAAATGTTTGTAAAAGGATGTCATGAGATAGTCCTAAGCTTGTAACTTATTATTGTTAATAAAATATCAGCGACTCTTCCAAATTGGACATAGACCCCTCACGGGACCGAACCTCTATAAATCTATTGTGTTATGTACTGCTTTATGCACTTATTTTTCCACGTAAAACATAACTATCTAAGTAACGGAAAAATCTTTGGGTGTTACGACATTTTTTTCGTCAATGGTTGCGTATTGATAAATCCGAAAAATTGTCAAAAAATAAGGAAATGTCATATCAGCAGCATGTTGTAAACTTTTCTGCTAAGGTACTGATTTGAAGCAGCAGCAAGCCACAAAAGAAAAACATCCAGATTTTCATCTCAACTTAGATAAGCATGAAAAATAGGGTCTCAATTTGGTTTGCAATGGAAGAAAACAATGGAAACAACTTCCCATTCTGAACCAGCAACAAAAACTAGCATGGGTTAGTTATTCGATTATATATGAATGTTTATAGTATTTTATTTGATTAAAACTTTCTATGAATGGATGATTATTTAAGTGGGTTATTGTTGTTGTAGAATATGAGTTCAATATTTGTGTGTGTTAGTCTAATTTTTTGCTATAGAACTGGCTACCAATTGACAACTTTTGTATCAACATGCTTGAAGTCTCAGCATAAAGAAATATTGGCTGACATCTAAGCTTGTATGCTTGAATTAACCCACGCTTACTATCCTATATGATGCATTCTTGCCTGGGACTAGCCATGAGGTAGCTAGAGTTTGGTCTGGTGCCTATCGGCTCGAGTATCTGGCACCACCGATTAGTGGGACAACTAACTTGAGTAGATGCAACCCTAGGTAGATCTCCCTCTAGTTATCGCTTTGTATTCTGGTTGCTGCATCATCGTCTGCTTATGAGTGAGGTTGCAATTAACACTTTGTAGTATCACATTGTGGCGTTAGCAGCCACATGCATACTTATACATGTAAACTCAGAAGTTTGTTTCTACTTGCTTGTTTAATTTCAATCTGACAAGTTATTGAAGAAGTTTGGTGATAAAGTGCATTTCACTCATTCTGTTTCCATTCATTCAGGTATTAAATAGCTTATATGTGTACTTATATCGAAGCCTATAACTTGCTCTTGTCCATCAACGATTATAAGCTTAAATCAGCTTGCTGGAGTTTAGCCGAATTCTCAGCTTTTGGTTGATGAAGATGACATTCAAGTATCAAGAGGCTTTTAACTTTGCTTTTAGGGCTGTAGATATCAGAGCAAAGACTGGAAACAACCTGGTAACTATCATTATATTCAGAGTTGAAAAAAGAAATAGATAATATTAACCGAAAAGCTAATTTCCTAAAGTAATGAAATATTATATAATTCAGGGTCAACCTTACGATTTGGAAGAAGTAGGAAATTTAAATATGTTCAATTTGTTCCGTAGCTGATATTTGGATAATAATTCTATATTATTAATTGTTATTACTAATAATATTTTTCTTCCCAAAAGATTTGTCATCTAGCCAGGAGAGCACCATAAACTTTAATAAAGCAACAAAAGGACCATATAAATGTTTGATGGATAGTATTGTTGCCAAAGTTGGATGGATAGCACTGTTGCTGGATCATGCAAATTTTACAAAGTGTCTTTATACATCATTGTGCATACGTACCTATAATATTTTCTAACTCGGTATGTGCCTTTTTCCAAGCAAGATAGATTTATATTACATTTACCATCTGCATTGATTATATTTGTGTTTGTCTAAATAAAAAAGTATCTACGCGAAAAATGTTGGTTTTATTCTATTGACAACTGTGTTTAAATGATAAAAATATTGGATTATGTTGTTTTCTTATTTACGTGCAATGTTGGTTTATTTTTTTCTTATTTACGTGCAACGAATTTGAATGATAAGAATGTTGTTTATATTGTCTTCATACTTATGTGCAGCAAATGTATATCAAAAATTTTATTCATTGATGATGATTCTACGCATATGTTTGTTTAATTTAGTGCAGTAGGTCGGGCATTCGTATATGCCTTAATTTTATATGAAAATATATTTTGAAAGCATGAAATGATTCATGCACATGTGCCCGAAAATTATGTAGGTTCACAGGCCCTTTAATTATCTGATTTGTTAGGCGATGCTCTTTTCCATTCAGCGCAGTCAATTGCACTGCTGGAAATTCTACAACTGAACCCTACGTGGTGGTCCATAACATTCTATTAGCACATGCAAAAATGTTGAGCTTTATAAAACCAAATATCATGTGTGTACTGTAAAAAAATTCTTGTTAAATTCAGTTTTACATTGTATTTATAATTGATGAGTAATTCAAGATAAACTACTATACATACACATTGTGGTAATATCCCCTTTCAAACTCTTCAGTAGATGTTAGAGCTACATAAAGAGCATTTGATTTCATGATAGGCTGGTAAGTGCAATAGTTTAGTATAATTTTATTATCATTATAACTGTTAAGACCGCTGAGATAATGGCAAAATTATGCAGTATAACTCAGGATTCTCCTTGTGTTGCAGCACAGATTCATATAGTTGTAATTTTATTTCTTCTCCAATAATCGAAATAATATTTTTTTGTGCATGAATTGGTTGCCCATTGCAATGATTATGACGATGATTATTTATTGGGAAGAGGTCGATTTGGTCCAGTTTATAATAGAGTCTTAAAGCACACTAATCAGGTATATATACAGTTATTTATTATGTCAATGGAGATTGAAACCTATTTGTGCTACAGAGCTAATAATCAACATTTATATTTGGATTTTATACTTTATTCAAACCTGTTGTTCTATCTTCCTTCTAACAGGCCTGATTGTTCTGATAGTAGAGAGCAGTTTTTCTGATATCCATGACGACAACTGTCATTAACTAGTAATTAGACATACACACATATTTATATTACGCCAATGATTTCACTATTCTGCTAATAGATGGTCTGGCTGCAGTTCATGTTCCACCAATAATTTTACAGTAAAACCTTCATCCTGTAACACCAACTTATGTAACCATGCTAATCCATCTATATTATATACACATGTTCGACTTGATCTAATATAATTATAATAATAAATTACTAACTTATCTTATAAATATTTAACTAATAATATAATAATACTATAGTACAATAATAATAGTAATAAATTTATAAACTAATCTTATAAATATTTAACTAAGTTAATTGAGTTTTATAAAATTTAAATAAAGATATATAAAAAATAAAATAATAATAATACAATAATAATTTAAATATAATAATAATAATAAATTTATAAACTAATTTAACAAATATTTAACTATGTTAAGTGAGTTTTGTGAAATTTAACCAAAGGTATATAAAATTTAACTAAGTTAATTGAGTTTTATATAACTTAACTAAAGGTATATAAAAATTAATTAATAATAATATAATATATATAAGAAAAATAATTATAATATAATAATAATAATAATAAATTTATAAACTTATTTTATAAATATTTAACTAAGTTAATAGAGATTTACAAAATTTAACTAAAGGTAAATAGAAATAAATATATTATAATATTAATTGATATAATAATATAATATAATAATAATAATAGAAATACAATGATAATAATAAATTTATAAACAAATATTATAAATATTTAACTAATATTATAATAATTATAACAGTATTATGAATGTTACATGTTCTCTACATTGAAATCTTCGTTAAATTGCTATAAAATTGACTAAGTTTAATAAAAATCATCCAATTTTTTATGAAAATTAACTAAATTAACTAAGTTATAAAAATTAATCAATAATATTATAATATGATATAATAATATAATAATTATAATACAGTAATAATAATACATTTGTAAACTAATATTATAAATATTTAACTAATAATAATATGAATATTACATGTTCTCTATTTTGAAATCTTTGTTAAATTGTTATAAAAGTTGACTAAGTTTAATAAAAATCATCTACTTTTTATTAAAATTTACTAAGTTATAAAAATTAATCAAGTTTATAATGTTAACTATTTTATGATAATAACTGTATAATAATAATAAAGTAACTAAGTTACTTAAGTTTTCAAATTATTAAATAAACAACTATTTTCTTAAATTAAATATAAAATTTAGTTAAGTTTTATAAAAATTAATAAGCTTATAACAATAGACATGTAATTGTTGAATAAAGTATTTAAAACAAAATTTACGTTCATTTCAAGAAATTCCATGTTAATGTAAATTAACTAAGTTAATTTAATTAGTTTACATAAATGAACTAAGTTAATTTAATTAATTTTTATAAATGAACTAAGTTTGTAAAAATTAACTAATCACTACACCAGAAAAGACCTTTAGTAGCATTTAAAAAACGCTACCAAAGCTTTTGGTAGCATTTTAAAAAACGCTACTACAGATCACGCAACTGAAAGTCTGTTTTTTATTGTTGCGTTGTGATAAACGCTACCAAATGATTCATATAGTTGCGTTTTTCAACCACTACCAAAACTTTTTGTTACATTTACTTTATGTCACTGTAAATTCAAGTGGTATTTGTGCATATGTTTCTATAGCATTTCTTAAACGCTACTAAAAGTTATTGATCTTTTGTAGCAAATTTAAAATGCTACCATATATTGTTAACAGCTTATATTATTTCCAACATCAAATTATGTGATGCCCATCATATTTAGGTATTATCATATTTAAAGCAACAATCATATAATTACCATATTCAAAGCAACAATCAACCAATCTTATAACCATCATATTTAAATAATTGGAAATACGTTAGTCACATAAGTATTATCTATAAACATATAGGTAATAGTCGTTTGACAAAATGAACAAATTCACATACCACAAGCATTCACAAAAAAGATTTACACAACAAATACTAACTAATATCATAATACATATTAAAATTGAAGCCATGTCCATTGTTGTTGATGGTCTTCACTTCGGAAAAGCTAATCACCTATAAATAAGTTCGATATTCAACAATAAAATTTTGTCATGCATTATCAGGTAACATTCAAACAATATTAATTGGTTGTTATTAAAACAAGCACATAAACAATCAAGTCATCCAAATAAACTGAGCAAATTTACAAGATTATCATAAAAATCCGACCTTGCTCTCTTCGAAAGTCCAAAGCCTGCACAAATATAAGAACAACATATAGTCAAACAATCTTATACTTATTATATATAAAACTTTGTTAAATTGGTTATATTATTATCATTTATTAATTTTAGTTAATTTGAACTAAGTTAATTTTTTTAAAACTTACTTAATTTTTAATTAACTTGATTAACTTAGTTAATTTGTTATCATTATTAAAACTCAGCAAACCTAATTATATTATTATTATAAACTTAATTACTTTTTACAAATTTAGTTAATTCATCATCAATATTATTATTTATAAAACTGTCAAATTAGTTGTATTATTATTATTATTATTATTTAGAATTTAGTTAACTTAAACTTAGTTATTTTTATTATCGCTATTATTATTAAAACTCGGTCAACTTAATTATATTACTATTATAAACTTAGTTAATTTTTATAACGTAATTAATTCATTATAATGATCATCATCACCATTGTTATTTGTACAATTTGTTAAGTGGTTATATCGCCATTATAAATTTTAGTTAGCTTAAACTTAGTTAATTTTATATAACTTCTTTAATTTTAACAAAACTTAGTTAATTAAAATACTATTATTCTTAAAACTTGATAAACTTAATTATATTATTGTTATAAACTTAGTTTAGTTTTATTAACATGGTTAATTCACTATCATATTATTTATAAATTTTAGTTAACTTAAACCAAGTTAATTTGATAAAAACAAGTATAACAAAACATAGTTAATTTTTATTAAACTAATTATTAATTTATTATAATAGCTAATAATAATAGGTACTATAGTTATTATTAGAGCTCAGTTAATTTAATTATATTATTAATTTAGTTAAATTTTATAAACTTTTGTTAATTCATTATCATCTTCATTATTATTTATTAAACTTCATTAAATTACATAATATTATTATTTATAAAATTTATTTAACTTAGACTTTATACAACAAAATCATCATAATTTTTATTATTATAATTATAAATTTAGTTGTTGTCTGTTAGATTATGTTAATTGCTTTGTAATCCTATTGCACTTGCATAAACCTAATATAAGTGTATTATATCTTGGAAGGACCCAAAAAGCAACGCGCGTCATCCAAACAAGCAAGGAACAAATGAATTATTGACTTATTTCCACTATTAAAGGTAAATTCTCATGAACTAACTTAAAACATGTGCATAAGGTACTAGAAATGATAAACGAGTATGCTAATATGTTCAATTATGTACAAAAAGGACCATGTTAGTGTGGAGTGGCGAGCAAATGCCAGCAATTATACCAGACATAGCTTGAATTAAATATTTAAATTGATAAAATATTACTCCAAAAGAATCTCCTTGCCACTCTCAAAATCGACCTCAGAATTTCACATGCATATTAGGATAAAGTCCCACCACTTGGATTTAATTACTAATAGTTATTTTTATGAGAGAATTATTAATTGATTACCTATCCTTGTCATTAATACAGCAGAATTATACTAAAATAAGATGTGGGAAGTAGCACATTAATGCCTGACCTGCATTCACACTGGCAATTTACCCATAAAATCCAAAAATATAAGAATTTAGATGATTACTTTCAATTATTTTTAAATAACTGTTCTGCATTAATATAAGTCAGAAATGATTAAATAATTTAAAATCAAAGGTAAATCTGGAGAGAAAAAAGAACGAAGGAGGAGGCATAAGGAATTTACTATTGATGCTGGGGCAGTGACAAACCATAATACCATATCATGTTTCCTGTAAACTCCCAGTGAATTACAGCAGCCTACATGTAATAAAGAAATGGTATTTCCATTAAAAGGACAAACAATATAAAATAAAACAAAGAAATTAGGTAAAAGCTTAGGTACACTAAATTGACAATATTTCATGACAGGAACTCATTAACATGGAATGAAATATTAGCCTCAAGAATTGGGATAAAACAAAGAAATTGGGATACGATAATTTGGTTGTTGAATGCTATTAAGCTCTAACGCCACAAGAATTAGTCCACTGGAGTTTAAGATAAAAACTTAATGAAAATACTTAAATATCACATGACAAAAAATCATTAATATTAAAATACCACATCATGCTTTGTGAAAGCTATAAATCATGTTTGCTACTATCTAATTAACTGCCATAACCTACATCAATAGCAAAATATCAAATAGCTACCCAAAAACTCATCATATATGGTTGCCTAGGATATAAAGATAACTTGAATGCATGAATTTGGCTTTTACTATTAAACATATAACGCTGTACGGTATTTTTGTTGAAACTGTTAATTGGCTTTGTATAGAACAGAAAAGAAATGTCAGTTCCAATGTGACAGCATGCTGATGAAATAAGAAATGTAATTCTGAACTATGTGTCATTAGAAACATACAAGATCAAACCTCCAACAGCATTTATCAAAGCTATTGTTGTTCCCTGGTATCACCTCTCTAGTTGGCAAATATTAGTCACATCTAAGGAAAATCTATCTGTTCTGCTTGTCATGTAGCCATTAGTGGACTAGTTCATATAGCTTATCAAAATAAATGAAAACAATTGACTGGTTTCATAACAAATAACTGAGTGGCCAAATTCATCACCCATGAAATTAAGATAGCCATCCCCACCTAATTCAACTGTAATTAATTTGATCATTTTATGTAATGTCATCCCCCAATCTATATGAGGAGTTGATGGTATGCCCAATGTCATATGATCATACATATCCTGTATATGATAAAATACGACTAATTTGCAAAATATAATCAGGTTAATTCATGGTTATAAAAGGAGGACATATAGAAAAGTATGGTATTCAATGTCAGTAACCTTGTCCATAAGCCAAAATGCAATTGTCTTGTCACCAACTAGAGCCTGATCGTGGCTTTCAGCATATGCAACGCATATTTCTGACCGCCTTCTGTTAGTAAGAGTCTATACAATGTCACACATTTTCCAATCCTCATCTTTTGATCTGTACAGAATTATATAAACTTCATACTACTAGATTACCACATTAAAGTTAATTTTAAAAGAATACTTTTACAGAGTTTAAAGGACAGAATTAAGTGTACAACAAGGCTTCCCCACTATGTAAGGTTCTTAGGAATTAAGTGCACAATGAAGCATCCTTCGAAGTACTATCACCTCCAATAATATACACCTGAAACAAAAAATATGAACATTTTCATCTTGTAATGGTTTGGGATAGTCTACAAATGAGCAAGCATCATAAATTATCTAATTTAAGAATATACTATATGATTAACACCAAGTTTTATTAGTTCAGGAAGTAATAGTTCGGAACTTAGACAACATCTAGTGAAATTCATTAGCGAAGGTTCTGAATAAAACATCGAACGGAAGAAAATAAAAAAAGGAAAGCAAAACAGAGGCCTTATTTAACCTAAGCTAATATCAGTTTACCTGCTGATATTAGAGCACTACTTATGACTTTAGGTGACCCCCATTATACACCCATTCTTCCAGATCATGTTAATGCTCGATCAAGATGGTTATTCTTGCATGATATAAAATTAAACCTAGTATTAGTGTCAAGCAACTATATAACAGAATGAAGAAAACTTATAATTTGTTTAGTTATCAACATATCAGTGTTAATCATGATACATTTGACAATGCAAACTTAAAAATCAAAACTAAATATAATGAAAATCAAAACTAAGTATAATCAAGACTTAAAGATCAAAACTTAAAAATCAAAACTAATAATTTGTTTAGTTGTCAACATTTCAGTGTCACCGCTCAATTATCAACTAAGCAGCAAGCTTGGTCTTAATGAACCGAGCGAAGCGCTTAGTTATCACAGCTCGGCCTACTAGCAAACATGAAAACAAATATAATGATATAAGTCTATGACTAGATTGGTATAAATAAATATAACGTGTAGTAACTTTCTGTTATGTTCTGCACATTGTTGTGTTGTTTATGGATAAAATATTAGAATATATAAAGTCAATTAGCCTTCTATATCTAAGTCCATTCTTAATGGAGGTATAATTGGAGCTAAAACCCGATAAAACTAAACAAAACTTTATATGACCTTTTTTAAGAAAAATGCAGATTCAGTTAACTGCATGAAAATAAACATGAACTGTAAAACAGAAAACAAAACATTAAAGCTAAACACATATTCCATTTCTTCTCTACAAACTTAATCTAAAAACCTGTATAATTCTTAGAACATACCATCGATTTGTTAAATGCAGCGGATAGATAAGCATGAACCAACATAGAGAGGACTTCTGTCATAGTAGGGCGAATGGTTGGCAACTTTTGTAGTGCAAAGCATCGCAACTTTCAACACTTTAATCATACCATTCAACGAAGAAAATGACAGCCTACTATCGAATATCTCTTCAAAATTCTGTGCATCTGAGTGAATCGAAACCCAGTACACAATGTCCTTCCCCTCACCAAAATTGTGGTTCTATCGGGCTTCTACAAGTAAGAAGCTCTAGAAGCACAACTCCATGGCTATAAACATCACTTTTCAGTCACTTTAAGAGTATACAAATTCTAGAGCCATGTATCCAAAACAAATGAGTTTTTCAGCTATGCTTAGCTCTGCCGAGGAACGGGCTTGCTACGGAAGTTAAGAACATAACACCTACAGGATAAACTACTAGACTTATCTGGAAAAAAAATGAGTTAACATATTTCTTGCCAATAATTTTCCAATGCAACTGGATATTCCAACAAAAAATATAATAATTCGTTGAATAAATGTAAATGTTAGATTTGATGTAAACTTATAGTTTGCCAATTTCTTGTGACTATGTAGACTATTAGATTACACCAGTCTTTTTTAGATGGTCATTGACAAGTTTGACATCCGGGACAATGAGATGCTATCAATGACAGGCATGGCATAATCAATTCACATGGCATCACTCCTTAAGGTTTTATATCGGCTGCTAGCATTACCCATACATATATATAGTTACCATCATAAAATTAGATAATATTTATGCTTATTTTTACTAGGTTGGATAATATCACATAACTGCATGGCCTAAATTGTGCAAACCAAATTTTAAAAGTGGTATTGGTTTGAAACGCTTTGATGAATTTAGAACCACAGCATGGCTCAAGTTGATTTATCAACTGCATTGGAAAAATAATATGTGGTCGCAATGGATAAGTAATAGGAACTACAAAGCAATTACAGTATAATAATATGTCTAGAACCATGAAGAACATGATCAAACATAGAGTTATCAACTTAAAATGTATAAAAAGAGTAATAGTAAACGAAAACAATATTTTACTATGGACTAATCCATGGATTAATAGTAAAGCCCTAGTGGGTATACTGGGTTGGGACAGATATTTCATCATATAAACATATGCTAGTTTCTTAATCGTACAAGACGGGCAATGGAATGCATTACTTATATCAGAAGCAAAAGAGATACACAATCTATTCAACAAGTGCAGATTACTCCTAGAGGTGATAATGACCACTAGGAATTAGCACCATTGTGGTAAATAATCCATACCTCTGGTCAAAACATAAGCAGGGGAGGAGTTGCAATGATCCATAGCAAATTTTAGAGTTTACTTTATATACATAGTAAGCGTGAAAGCAAAACAAAAAACAACTAGCACCACTACTATACATACAGAACACATGAAACAAAAACTCAGTAAAATTACCATAGATACAGAAAACATAAAGCAAAAAATGTCACCTTTTCTATATTGTAAGTTTTTCGATTTTAGCATTATAAGCTTTTCTCTATTCATAGCTTAAGGAATAACAACGCACAAATTAGCATGTTGAAGTTCCAATAAAATTAGGGCAAATCGTACAAAAATTAGTTTATAAATGATACCTCAATAAACAAATAAGTAACATAAAATAAGAAATCAAAATTGAATTTGCATCATGGAACATGGACGTCATTTACAATTACAAAATTATAATACAGTCATATTATAACTAAATAAAACAAAAAATTAAAACATACCTGACAACATTAAGCAACATTTTTTCAAGACTCCAAATTTAAAATTTTCAATGCCTTTGGTGTTTCCTGTTGTTGTCTAATAGGTGCTTCTAATAGTCGTTAAGGTCAATTGGAGTTGGAGACCTCAGATTGAGGGAGTCGCTTTGTTGTCGATTGATTTAGAGGAGATAACGCTGAGATGGAGTCATCAATTTCTACACCTCCAGGATTTCCGTCCGTTGCTATCGATCGAAGTCGGCTATTTGCTTTTCTTATTAATCGCAATTCGCGATTATTATTATTTTTCTTATCCGCGCTTGGGACGACGGTGCCCTAGATTATTTGAGGCCCGAAGCGAAAGCTTCTGCTGCTTTGGGGAAAGGCCGGATCTGCTTGTTTGGAGGGAGATGAAAATTTTGGTCTAAGTTTTGACAGTAAGAAAGAAGCAAGAGGAAGAGGACAAAATTAGATGGTATGATAAGCGGGAACAGAAAAATAATTCCCGCTTAGTACCCGTCTAAAGCTAAAACGCAACTATTCTGATGAGATCAATCCAACGGTCGCATTTTATAGCCAAACGCCGCTTTATAACGTAACTAAAAGCACAATTTCTTGTACTGAATTAAGTTTCATATAAGTTAATTAATTTTACATAATTAAGTCACATACAGTTATAATGGCTAGTTGTTGAATTTTTTTCATAGGTACTTACCCATCTGTGGTGCATACAAATGACAACATGATGCAGTATATTAAGGATATGAAGTTCTTTTGAAGTAACATTATTTTGGTCTGCATACTTAATTCTCATGTGTAGTATGATCTTTATCACTTGTATCATTTACACTTTTAATGTAATGTGCATTAAATATTACAACATACACTGTACTATTCTATATGGAAGTTGAATGGTTAGTTAATTTTGGTTTAATGGGATTTATATGATTTCGTGAAATGATATATTGTGTTTATGTAAATCTGTCGATTATAATGTGATAATGGATATGTACATGGTGCAAAAATGATTTTTAGTAGCATGCAATTAATGGTTCAAATAACGTTTATAAAACACTGTTAGAGGATTTAATAGCGTTTAAACAATGCTTTTATAATTTATTAGCGTTCCAGAAACGCTTTTGTAAGAAATAATAGCGTTTTATGTCTGTTGTATGTATGCAAGTCTGCAATTTAAATAAGCCATGAACATAACTTTTTATAGCGTTGAAAGCGCTATGAAAGACTTTAATGATAACATGCTTTTTATAGTGTTTGTATTTTTTTTATTATATATCCCTAACCTATTATAACTTGTTGATAACAACGTTTATAAAAATGCTATAATAGCTTTTATAGCGTTTTTTAAACGCTATTGAATGTTATTCGGTTGTAGTGAAATTTCTTTGTTTTGTGAAGCCTATATCACTAGTGGCAAGCAAAATATCATCGGCATATAAAACTAAGAATATATGTTTACTCCTACTGGGCTTTTGATATACTCAATCATTAACAATATTCGTCTCAATACCGAATGAGATAATTACTTGATGATATTTGTGGTACCATTGTCGAGAAGCTTGCTTAAGTCAATAGATGAATTTTATTAATTTACAAACCATATTCTTTGGATCTCCCAACACAAAGTTTTCTGATTGTATCATATAAATTGTCTCATCAATGTCTCCATTGAGAAACGGTGTCTCAACATCCATCTGATGTAACTGAAGATCAAAATGAGCAACCCATAATGGTCCTAAAAGAGTCTTTCGATGAAATTGTAGAGAAAGTCTCTAGGAAATTGATGGCTTCTTTCTGAGTATAGCGTTTTTCTACAAGACGTGCCTTATACCTCTCCACATTACCATTTGCATCCCTCTTGGTTTTAAATATCCATTTACAACCAACTAGTGTTGCACCTTCTGGTAAAGGGACAAGTTCCCAAACTTTATTGTCTTACATGGACTCGTACTACTCATTCATGACATCTATCCACTTTTGAGAGTTAGAACTTTTCATGGCATGATGAAAACTGATTGGGTCATCTTCCATCATTCAATTGTCATCCGCATGTTCTTGGAGAAATAAAATATAATCATTTGAAATAGCACTTCTCTTTTCTCTCATGGACCTCCTTAATGGCACTGGCTCTTGAGGTTGTTGAGTTTGTTCTTCTGGAACAATGGTTTCATTTTGAATAAGGGGTTGTATAACATTATCTTGTTGAGGTTCCGGATTCACTTCTTGATCAGTGATAGGTATAGGCAACTGAACATTGTCAAAAGTGATAATAAGAGTTGAGTTTGAATCCAAGTCATCCTTAAAAGTAGCGTCTTTAACTTTATTTCTCCTCCCAAACTCAATACCCTTTAAGAATATTGCATTATCCATCTCAAAAATATTCCTAGTTATGGGATCATAAAACTTATAAGCCCTAGAACGCTCGGAATAACCAATAAAGTAGTTACTCACTGTTTTGGAATTCAATTTCTTTTCATGTGGCGTATAAGGTCTTGACTCAGTTGGACATCCCCAAATGTGAAAATGCTTTAGACTAGGCTTTCAACTTATCCAAAGCTCATAAGGTGTTTTTGCAGCTGCTTCATTTGGTACTCTATTGAGAATATAAGAAGTTATCTTTAATGTTTCTCCCTAGAGAGATTTAGGTAAGGTGGAATGAACAATCATACCCCTTACCATACCCTTAAGAGTCAGATTTCATCTTTCGGCAACACCATTCATGCTAGGTGATCCTAAAATGGTGTACTGTGGGACAATACCACATTCCTATAGGAATTTAGCGAATGGTCCTGGATGTTGTTCACCTGAGCCATCATATCGACCATTGTACTCACCACCACGATCAGGTCTAACAATTTTAATCCTTTTATTGAGTTGAGAATCAACCTCAAATTTATAAGCTTTGAACACGTCCAGAGATTGTGACTTTTCAAGAATGATATATAGGTACCCAAAACGTGAGTAATCGTCTATGAATGTTATGAAATATTGTTGACCATTCCAAGATGACGTAGGGAAAGGTCCAAAAAATCTAAATGAATTGATTCTAAGACGTCTCAAGATCTATAAGCATACAATCTTTCAGTTTTGGTCTGTTTTCCCTTGATGCGATCTACAAAAACATCAAAGTTTACGAAGTCAAGAGATTCTAAAATGCCATCTGTAACACCCCACCTCCGCCAGGGTCACTCTTGCAAGTACACTGGCTTTGGAGGGGTGTTGGCCAAGGTAAACATGCATAAAGATATCACAAGACAGAACATATAAGTAAAACAGAGTAAGTAAAGCAGCGGATAAAACTACTATTTCAAAACCATAGTCAACTTACATCAAAAGTACTAAGTCATTATTTTCCAACTACTACAAGTCTAGAAACATAAACTGAAAACTGGAAATAACATAAAGTAAACTATCCCCAAAGTAGACGTGGTAAAGCCATAGCGAGCTCAAGTCCAAACCGTACATGAGCTATCCAGAAAGCAAGCTAAAGATCCAAGCTAGGTGCTAGTGTTCCCACCCTGAGAACCTGGGGAGGGGGAGGGGGAACGGAAGAAAAGAGGCGAAAGAAAACGGGTCAGTCAAAAAGACTGGTAAGTCCTACCTACTATTAGTATAAAAACTAATAAAGTTAACTGGACATGTAAAACAGAGATGAAACATAGGATGATAGCTGGCATGGTGAAAAGTTAACAAGATAGATCAAGTGTGGCATCGCATATACAAGGTTAAGTTTTGCACCAATAGTACTAGTAATCCAACCCATGTCAAGTATAAACAAGAAATGATCCCTTGGCCCAATATCATGAGATGACCCAAGTCGGGGTCCAACTACACGGTTTAGTCGATCGGCTCCCTATAAGCCTAACTCGTCAAGTGTCGGTGTCATACGGCCCAATCACGGAATGTAGTCAAACTGTGCTAGGTCCACCCTAGGGTGTATCAAGTCCTAGGGTGCCAACCACTGACACGAATCGAGCATGCACAGTCTAAACCTACTGATGCCCGTGCCTGCTTTTTCAACTCCGGACTATGTACACGACCATAGTCCGCCTGAACCTACACCGGCACACCAACTCAGCCGTCGTTCTGGTCGCTTACAATCAGCCCAGTAATCGTGCCCCACCCTTGCCCAGTCCCTAGGGTATCGTTGATACATCCAAGAGGGTTACTACTGAAAAGGACCGCGTAACTAGGGTTTCTAACGGGTTAAGTGTGGTTAACCCTATCCCATCATGTATCAAGTTGGTTTAAGTATACCCAAGTGGTTCATGACTTAACCCCAACAATCCATCGTGTTCAATTGGTTAAGTATTCAAGTGGTCCATGACTTAACCCTATCCTATGGCATTAATTAACTTAATGCACCCAACCTCTCCCATTAGATTTTGTTGTGGTTACTAGTTAAGCCGGGCGGGTACGGGTAGCTTTACACCACAACTTAGTCTAACCTCGGGTTTTTAAGTGCAACATGACCAACTTCTCACATTGGGTCCTATTGTTTGTAGCTACTAGTTAAGCCGGTCGGTTCCGGGTAGATTTATGCTACAAACTCAACCCAACCTCGAGTTGGCCACTTTCATGTTTTCTACATGTCATGTCCACGTTCATGTTTTCAAGCATAATCACATGTCATATTTTCAAATCATGTTTCATGTCATTTAAGTTTACCCATAACGTAACCCCATCGCATGTAAGTTCGCATCAACACACATAGATCAAAAGGGGAACATAATGATATGACAAGTTGGGCATAATGTGGCAAAGTCTATCACAAGTTTAACATGGTGATATATGAGGCAAAGGTGTTCATCACAACTAGCATATGGCATTAT
Organism: Allium sativum; assembly: GCA_030737875.1. NCBI lineage: Eukaryota > Viridiplantae > Streptophyta > Magnoliopsida > Asparagales > Amaryllidaceae > Allium > Allium sativum. The sequence continues at coordinate 1,049,204,304 of CM060922.1, forward strand.
TGGCCACAAAACATGCATGACATCAACTTAGCAACTAGGTGATAACATGGTCATAGTAGACATGGGGTGATAACTTGTGATTAGCATATAGTTCGTAACATGGCAAGTTAACATCAAGGTCATTAGAGTTTCTATGTTGCATTATGCAACATTCCCACATAAAGCTCATAGCTTTCAACCCAAAATGTCAAGGTGATAGTCTCATAATCATAGATCAAAAGAGTCATGAATAGATCTGTGCATAAAATGATAGATCTAAGGTAAACATTACACTTAAGCCCAATTTCAACTTGCAACATGTCACATTTAAGTTCATAGTTTAAATCTAAGAGTAGAATAGGGCTTACAAAGCTTGGCTATGAAGACTAGAACAAAATAAACAAGATTGAGACGAAGCCACACTAGAAATCCCCAAATGATAAGCTCCACTCAAAAACCCTTGAGAAATAAGAAGAAGATCGTTGCTTTGATGAAGAAAGATGGCTCTTTTACTAGCTTAGAACACTCAAACTTTCATGAAGAAGTTGGGGGCCATGTTATGAAGATGGATGCCATGATCAAGGAGCATTTTGGCATAACCTAGTTGTAGGATGGATTTGTGGTGATTTAGGGTAGGGTTTAGGGTGCTTATATAGAAGTTTAGGTTAGTTTAGGCAATAGGATTAACCCTAATTCAGATCTGAGCCATCAAATCACGTCACAAGCCAACAAAACAAGACCCAGGAGCCAAAACAGGTGCACCAGGCCAAACTGGCCCGACCACCCAAGTCGACAGGGGTGTCGACTGGGCAGTCGACACCAACTGGGGTGTGTCGACTCCCAAGTCGACTCCCCAGTCGACTTGGGGGCTGGGCGGGAAACTTTCCCGCCCAGTCTGTTTGGCTCCAGATTTGAAATTTGAACTGTTTTTGAACTCTAGATTTTCTGAAAACTTCGACGGGCCATAACTGGGTCATACGGACCCCGATTTTCGAAAGCTCGGACTCTATTTCGCGTATTTTTCCGAGACGAACGCAATTGCACAGCCCATTTCTCTTGATTCAGATTTTTAACATTTAATTCTGCCTTGATTTACATTATAACATGTTATTCAAAATACGGGTTGTTACATTCTCCCCACCTTAAAGGATTTCGTCCCCGAAATCTTCAAGTTAGGAAGAACGTATCCTACCATCCATCATCCATCTACTCAAAAAATCATCCACGAGCAGTCATTGTCCTTAAAAGATTCTAAATGTTGTATGATCATATGCGAAAGGTGTGTGTATATGTACTTATCTAATGCGAAAATCAGGCGGTTACTGATTCAGTAAACCTCCTTAATGCAAAGTATGTTAGTGAAATGAGTCCATATGTATGCAAATTCCTAACATAATTCATAATCTCTACATGAGTGCACATAACATTCATCCATATGCAACATCCACGTGATAGCACAACAAGTTTCATCCATGAATAAGTATAAGCACTCATGCATATGCAATATGAAAGTGTGTGAGCCAATCTTAGTGCCTAATGTGTATCATGCATCCACGAGTATCCACTTGCAAACACTTGCAACCACTTGCAAACATCAAGCTTAACATGTTTCAAATACATGTTTCATCCAAAGGGTTTCTACTTAAGGTTCTCATGACAGGATTAACGAAGTAACCAGATAAACATGGGTAGCAAAAGATAGATATGCTAGCTTATAAGAAAAGAGATTGAGAATGTACCCCCAAAAAGAAATGGGTGAAGCGCGCGCATCTTCTCCTCGGTTTCCCAAGTTGCGTCCTCTTCGGCTTCACTCCACTGAACCTTTACTAACTTGACTTCTCGATTCCTTAAATTCTTTATCTCCGTTCCCAAGATACGAATCGGAGCTCGCCTCAGGGTTGCCTCTTTCTCTACCTCCACGTCTTCAAGAATGCTAGGCTCAACTACCTCGGCTGACTCATGTAGGCACTTTCGGAGATGCGAGACATGAAAAACATTGTGCACTCCGGCCAGCTTCTCGGGCAATTCCACCTTATAAGCCATCTTCCCAATCCTCTCTATGATAGGGAAGGGTCCTACGAACCTTGGTGCCAGCTTCCCAACTGCTTCACAAAGGAGAAACCTTCACAAAGACCATATCTCCAACTTCAAACTCTAAGTCTGTCATTCGCTTGTCTGCATAGGATTTCTATCTGTCTTGGGCCGCTTTCATCCGCCTTCGAATCAACTCAACCTTCTCGGATGTGTCCCTTATCATGTCGGGCCCAAGTATAAGCTTATCCATCGTCTCCCACCAACATGTTGGTGACTTGCACGGCCTCCCATACAAAGCTTCGAATGGTGCCATCCCTATGCTTGCTTGGTAGCTGTTATTATAAGCAAACTCTACTAGAGGAAGATGATCTTCCCAAGTACCACCAAAGTCAAGAATGCATAGCCTCAACGGATCTTCTAGTACCCTATTCACCCTTTCGGTCTGACCATCCGTCTGTGGGTGATAGGCCGTACTTAGATTCAATCGCGTACCCATCACTTCTTGCAAACTACTCCAGAACTGGCTAGTGAAGATTGGGTCACGATCGCTAACTATGCTAGAAGGAACTCCATGCAATCGCACTATCTCTCGAAGATAAACAGATGCTAGCCATGATGCGGTCCTCTTGCTCTTCACCGGAATAAAATGAGCACTCTTTGTAAGTCTATCAACTATGACCCATATGCTAGTATTCCCCTTCCTTGATCTCGGCAATCCATCCACAAAATCCATAGAGATACTTTCCCACTTCCATAGCGGGACCTCCAATGGATGCAGTATCCCACCGGGCTTCTTCGACTCGGCCTTTACTTGTTGGCAAACAATGCATCTAGAAACAAAATTTGCCGCATCCTTTTTCATCCCATCCCAAAAGAAAATGCGCTTCATATCCCGGTACATCTTATCCCCTCCAGGATGTATGGTCATCCTCGAGTGATGCGCCTCCTTAAGAACTTTATTGACTAAGTCTCCCACTCGTGGGACAAATAGTCTTCCATCATGCCTTAGCCGTCCCTTGTCATCAATGGTATATCTAGCAAGGTGACCTGACGTCTCACCCCGAATCAACTTGTCCATGATCTCGACTATCTGCGGGTCTTCCCTCTATGAAGCCCCAACTTGATCAAGAAGTGTAGGTCTAAGCTCAAAGGATGCTAACGAACCAGTCATCGACCCAACAGCAGGTGCAAAATCAAAGATTGCCAAAAACTCTAGGCTCTTCATCTCAACAAACAAGGGACTCAAAGTCAACCTTCTTCTGCTTAACGCATCCGCCACAACATTACCCTTGCCAGGGGTATAAGCAATCTCGAAGTCATATGATGCCAAGAATTCCGTCCACCTCTGCTGCCTTAGATTCAAATCTTTGTGCGAGAAGAGGTACTTGAGTGACTTGTGATCAGTATACAACTCAAACCTTTCGCCTAGAAGATAGTGGCGCCGGGATTTGAGTGCAAAGACGATCGCCGCCAACTCCAAATCATGAGTGGGATAGTTCTTCTCATGAATTTTGAGTTGCCTACCCCCAAAGCATATCACTCTCCCTTCTTGCATCAGGACAGCGCCCAATCCCGTGCCACATGCATCGGTGTACACGGTAAACAACTTCCCTCCATCGGGTAATGCTAGAACTGGAGCTGTGGTGAGGGCTTTCTTGAGCCTTTGAAAAGCAAGCTCACACTCTAAGTCCCATGCAAAGACTAAGTTCTTCTTTGTCAACTTAGTAAGAGGAGTTGAAATCCTAGCGAAGTCCTTAATGAACTTCCTATAGTAGCCTGCCAGACCGAGAAAGCTTCTTACTTCAGTTGCATTCTTGGGAGTTTTCCAGTCTTGAACCGCAACCACTTTCGCGGGATCCATAGCTATGCCTTGCTTAGAAACTATATGTCCAAGAAACCGAACTTCCCTTCTCCAAAAATGACATTTGGAGAACTTGGCTTTCAACCGATGAGCTCTAAGCGTATCCATAACCTCCTTGAGGTGTGTAGCATGCTCTTCCTCGTCCTTAGAGAAGACCAGAATATCATCCACGAAGACAACCACAAACTTGTTAAGGAACTCCCTGAACACCCTACTCATCAAATCAACAAAATATGCGGGTGCATTAGTCAAACCGAACGGCATGACTAGCCATTCAAAGAATCCATCTGGAGTCCTAAACGCAGTCTTATCAATACTATCCTCAACCACTCTAAGCTGATGGAATCCGGTGGCTAGATCGAGCTGAGAGAAAACAGAAGCACCAACAAGCTGGTCAAAGAGATCATCAATCCTCGGTAACGGGTGTCTATTCTTCTTTGTCAGCTTGTTCAACTCACGATAATCAACACATAGACGAAGCGAACCATCCGCCTTAGTAGTGAATACCAGCGGAGCACCCCATTCTGAAATGCTTCGCCTAATGAAAATTTTCACAAGCAACTCCTTGATTTGCTTGCTAAGCTCTCTTCATTCTCGCGGGGCCATGTGCCTCACAGGCAATGAAACTGGCTTGGCATTATCAACCAGATAAATACAGAAGTCTATCTCGCGTTTAGGGGGTAACCCCTTCACCTCATCAAAAACATTAGGATATTATCGGACCACCCTCACAGATTGATGATTGTCAATAGACGAGTCGAGGGATTCAAGATAACATAACATGACGGGATCCAGAGGGTTACAAGAAATCTCTAGGGTATTGCCAAGGCGAGTCATAAGCCTCACTACCCTATGCTCACAATCGAGAATGGCTCCATAACTGGACAACCAATCCATGCCCAAAATCAACCCGTATCCCATGAATCCGAGAACATAAGCATTACATGTGAATTCTACGGTCAAGATAGAAATCATCAAATCCATACAAATCATAGATAGATGGGCGGAACCCCCGATTGGATTTGAAACACTAACGGGATCCTCAACTAGACTAGTACTTAGGTGCAAACTTTCAACAATGTCAGAAGAGATAAAGGTATGCGATGCGCCAGAATCAAATAAAGTTCGAATAGGAAAACCAGAAATATAAACAAGACTTTCTACAGAAATACTACCTCGGTCCGGAACTGGAGCAGTGTTGAGAGCATGCATTTTCCCTCCAGAAGGTCCTGCTCGCTGAGTCTGTCCTTGCCCCTGCCCTTGCTTCTTTGGGCAATTCTTACTGAAGTGTCCAGACTCTCCGCAATGAAAGCATTCTCCCAACTTCCTCTTCTTCTTCCAACAATCTTTGGCCATGTGTCCAATGATCCCACAGAAGTTGCACTTTCTTGTGTCCTTTGCCTTGTTGTTGTTGGCCTTGTTACCCTTGTTGTTCTTGTTGTTCTGATTGCTCTGGTTGCTTTGATTTCCTCCCCACTTGGAGTCCACCTTCTTGGTTTGAGTCTCATTAGGATTGACTTCTTTCTTGCCATTCTTATCATCTCCCTGAAGCAATGGCATATCTACTAGGCTCTCAAAAGTGGCCCCCATGGGTATATGAGACATGGCTAAACCTTGTAATGACTCATTCAACCCTCGTGCAAAGCGTAGAGCCTTCTTCTGGGGTGTGTTAACCACGTCCAAACCGAATCGGGCAAGCTGGTTAAACTTATTCACATACTCCCTCACTGTCATGTCCCCTTGCTTCAAAGGTATAAACTTCTCCATTTGTAGATTCTCCTCAGCAGACGATAGAAACTTAAGCCCAAACCTCATCCTAAAGTCGGCCCAAGTCTCTATAGGCCTAGTAGCGTTGGTGACCTCCCACCAATAAGCAGCTTCCTCTTTCAATAGCCATACTGCCAACAGAACTTTTCTATGGTCTTCCACATCAACGATAGCAAAGAGGTCTTCAGTTTCTTTTAACCAGTTTCTTGCCTCAACATAAGTCTCTGTCCCTATAAAATTCTTGCCACCCATCGCCTTAAAGTTTTTGCAAACCTTTGCGAAATCCGCTTGTGGACGCTGAGGAGGAGGAGGAGGAGGAACCTCAGGTACGGTGGGAGTGTTTGCTGGGCCCGCATCGTTGGCCCTAGCTTCCAAGTACCTTCGGAACCATTCGGGTATGGGTACTCCCTCGGGAAGGTTAAGATCGGCCATGCTGAAAAAGGAAAAGAAAGATTTAGAACGAGGAAACAAAGGATAGTGCTAATCGCTTTTGGGGAATAGCCTTTTAAAATAAACTAGACTTTTCTTGGAAAAATACTTAATTGGTTTTGAAAATAATTTTTCAAAAGGGTTTTTAAAACTTTTGTCCGGTCTAGTAAAACCTTATGCTCTGATACCAAATGTAACACCCCACCTCCGCCAGGGTCACTCTTGCAAGTACACTGGCTTTGGAGGGGTGTTGGCCAAGGTAAACATGCATAAAGATATCACAAGACAGAACATATAAGTAAAACAGAGTAAGTAAAGCAGCGGATAAAACTACTATTTCAAAACCATAGTCAACTTACATCAAAAGTACTAAGTCATTATTTTCCAACTACTACAAGTCTAGAAACATAAACTGAAAACTGGAAATAACATAAAGTAAACTATCCCCAAAGTAGACGTGGTAAAGCCATAGCGAGCTCAAGTCCAAACCGTACATGAGCTATCCAGAAAGCAAGCTAAAGATCCAAGCTAGGTGCTAGTGTTCCCACCCTGAGAACCTGGGGGGGGGGGGAACGGAAGAAAAGAGGCGAAAGAAAACGGGTCAGTCAAAAAGACTGGTAAGTCCTACCTACTATTAGTATAAAAACTAATAAAGTTAACTGGACATGTAAAACAGAGATGAAACATAGGATGATAGCTGGCATGGTGAAAAGTTAACAAGATAGATCAAGTGTGGCATCGCATATACAAGGTTAAGTTTTGCACCAATAGTACTAGTAATCCAACCCATGTCAAGTATTAACAAGAAATGATCCCTTGGCCCAATATCATGAGCTGACCCAAGTCGGGGTCCAACTACACGGTCTAGTCGATCGGCTCCCTATAAGCCTAACTCATCAAGTGTCGGTGTCATACGGCCCAATCACGGAATGTAGTCAAACTGTTCTAGGTCCACCCTAGGGTGTATCAAGTCCTAGGGTGCCAACCACTGACACGAATCGAGCATGCACAGTCTAAACCTACTGGTGCCCGTGCCTGCTTTTTCAACTCCGGACTATGTGCACAACCATAGTCCGCTTGAACCTACACCGGCGCACCAACTCAGCCGTCGTTCTGGTCGCTTACAATCAGCCCAGTAATCGTGCCCCACCCTAGCCTAGTCCCTAGGGTATCGTTGATACATCCAAGAGGGTTACTACTGAAAAGGACCGCGTAACTAGGGTTTCTAACGGGTTAAGTGTGGTTAACCCTATCCCATCATGTATCAAGTTGGTTAAGTATACCCAAGTGGTTCATGATTTAACCCCAACAATCCATCGTGTTCAATTGGTTAAGTATTCAAGTGGTCAACCCTATCCTGTGGCATTAAATAACTTAATGTACCCAACCTCTCACATTAGATCTGGTTGTGGTTACTAGTTAAGCCGGGCGGGTCCGGGTAGCTTTACACCACAACTTAGTCTAATCTCGGGTTTTTAAGTGCAACATGACCAACTTCTCACATTGGGTCCTATTGTTTGTAGCTACTAGTTAAGCCGGTCGGTTCCGGGTAGATTTATGTTACAAACTCAACCCAACCTCGAGTTGGCCACTTTCATGTTTTCTACATGTCATGTCCACGTTCATGTTTTCAAGCATAATTACATGTCATATTTTCAAATCATGTTTCATGTCATTTAAGTTTACCCATAACGTAACCCCATCGCATGTAAGTTCGCATCAACACACATAGATCAAAAGGGGAACATAATGATATGACAAGTTGGGCATAATGTGGCAAAGTCTATCACAAGTTTAACATGGTGATATATGAGGCAAAGGTGTTCATCACAACTAGCATATGACATTATTGGCCTCAAAACATGCATGACATCAACTTAGAAACTAGGTGATAACATGGTCATAGTAGACGTGGGGTGATAACTTGTGATTAGCATATAGTTCATAACGTGGCAAGTTAACATCAAGGTCATTAGAGTTTCTATGTTGCATTATGCAACATTCCCACATAAAGCTCATAGCTTTCAACCCAAAATGTCAAGGTGATAGTCTCATAATCATAGATCAAAAGAGTCATGAATAGATCTATGCATAAAATGATAGATCTAAGGTAAACATTACACTTAAGCCCAATTTCAACATGCAACATGTCACATTTAAGTTCATAGTTTAAATCTAAGAGTAGAATAGGGCTTACAAAGCTTGGCTATGAAGACTAGAACAAAATAAACAAGATTGAGACGAAGCCACACTAGAAATCCCCAAATGATAAGCTCCACTCAAAAACTCTTGAGAAATAAGAAGAAGATCGTTGCTTTGATGAAGAAAGATGGCTATTTTACTAGCTTAGAACACTCAAACTTTCATGAAGAAGATGGAGGTCATGTTATGAAGATGGATGCCATGATCAAGGAGCATTTTGGCATAACCTAGTTGTAGGATTGATTTGTGGTGATTTAGGGTAGGGTTTAGGGTGCTTGTATAGAAGTTTAGGTTAGTTTAGGCCATAGGATTAACCCTAATTCAGATCTGAGCCATCAAATCACGTTACAAGCCAACAAAACAGGATCCAGGAGCCAAAACAGGTGCACTAGGCCAAACTGGCCCGACCACCCAGGTCGACAGGGGTGTCGACTGGGTAGTCGACACCAACTAGGGTGTGTCGACTCCCCAGTCGACTTGGGGGCTGGGCGGGAAACTTTCCCGCTCAGTCTGTTTGGCTCCAGATTTGAAATTTGAACTGTTTTTGAACTCTGGATTTTCTGAAAACTTCGACGGGCCATAACTGGGTCATACAGACTCCGATTTTCGAAAACTCGGACTCTATTTCGCGTATTTTTCCGAGACGAACGCAATGGCACAGTCCGTTTCCCTTGATTCAGATTTTAACATTTAATTCTGCCTTAATTTACGTTATAACATGTTATTCAAAATACAGGTTGTTACACCATCAGATACTCAACTCTACCTTTTGAGATATGACCAAAGCACTTACGTCATAAAGATGTTTTTTTTATATTTAATTTTCGTTTAGTACCACACGTTTCTACATGCAAGGTTTCATTATAGGATGCTACCATTTCTAACAAATAAGGATGGTCATACGCGTTTCCAACAACATATTAAAAGATAAAGTAAATTGATTGTTTCCAAATGAACAACAATAACCAAATTTTTCTCAATTTCAGTAAGGAAAGGTGTGGCATTGGTGATCTCTTCGGATATCACACCCCTAAAAGTCTTATGTATGTCGTGTTTGATGATCATAAAACTCATGCGATTTGAACGGTCTCATTTCTCCAAAACCTGCTTTCATCAGAGGTACTAACATCTATAAGAGAAACAGGACAATCCATCCTTAATGCAAGCTCCATGCAGCCAAGAACAATTAATATGTTCTTCTTCTGATCCTTAATGTTTTTACCATTAAGGACCGATACTGAATTAAGGTTAGCAGATACAGTAGCAACAACTCAAAAGAGACCATAACAATTGTATAAATAACATGCTCTTAAAGACGTCATATAAAACGATAATTTCAAATACGGTTAATCCCGTCTCAAGATACCAAACGCCTCATTAATATCAAGTCTTTGGACATTAATATTAACTGTAAGCGGTACTCTTGTTGTAGCAATCAAATATTGACAATAAATTATGTCAGACAATATGCAATCTTTGGACTACCATATTGCTCACACAAAATATTTTATAATTATTACACACTTTTTACCACAAGTATGTACGAAATTCGGCCAAATACTACTAATTTACGTTTGGGCTCGCTAATAAATGCATGAACTACATACTCACAATTACTTTTGATATTTTAATTAAATTAATATAGACAAAAGTGATAACTTTGTTGATATTTTGTTTCAATTAATCTATTTAAAATATCAAATATGCTCGGAAACAGAGTTTGATTTTTTTTTAGAAAAAATAATAATTTCATGAAACACACATAATAAAAAAAAATTGGTTGCATACATAATTTCATGGAACGCACATGATACGCACGCTGTGTACTAAGTATATTGGGTAAGCTAATGCTGTAAGCATTAGAAGGGAAACATCTGTCCAAGACACCCATTTTAACTTTTAATGGCCTTGGCACTGTATTGTACAGCCTATCCTTTTACAGTATCCCTTTTTACTATCATTAATTGTAAAATAGACGAAGGATGTTGTCATGCGAGTTTTGTTATGTTAACATAATCAAGTAATAAGACAGAGGCCCGGCCCTGAGAATTTGGAGGCCCAAGGCCCAAAAAAAATTAGTTGCAAGCAAAATCAGATGTGGGAGGCTTACAAGGAAAACAAAAACTACATATATACCAAGCCAAGACTTGAGCACAGGTCATCCCGTAGGGGCTACCGGATCCAACCACCAGGCCCATTGCAGTTTTATGTACAGCTGAAGCACTGTTACATTATACAACAAAATTTTTATTTTGAAGTCCCCATCTGCCAGTGGCCCTAGGCCACAATCTAGTGGGCCTAGGCCCAGGACGGGGCCTGATAAGACAAAACAGGTTTTCCAAATGCGAGAGTCCAAGCAGTTTACTGCATAAGATGCAGAAAATATTCATGACATGTTTGCTATCATAGAATGGAACTGGACGCAATTTTATAAAATGCTTGTTTTTTTTTCTTTTTTCTTTTAATATACATAAGTTCATGCATAAACTTGTGCGAACATCATCTTACGTTTATTCATGGATGACCCAACCTTCACTAATATGTTTTTGCTGATATTCCTTGAATGATGGTAAAAGCACTTTACTAGCAACTACTTAAAAGGTTGGAATGAAGACAAACTGGCATGGTACAGTACAGTCATTAATTAGTTCCAGAACATGCCATTCTGAAGTGAAAATTTCCAAAGTTCTTTTCACAATTTCCAGATCCCATGTCAGAACAAGTCATTATATTTAGAACCAACCTTATACCCCAGTTTCTTTTCATGTTGAAAGCAGCGTGCATTAAAACTGCTAATGTAACTAACACGCGCACAGTTTTTCCAAATCCCATGTCAAAGAGAAAAAACAAAAAAAGTTATATGGATTCAGAATCAAAGGGCTCCCATTAATGCTGCTGCTTCAGCGTTCCTCTTTGCATGCCTTCAGTTCTGTGAGACTCCATTTTTGTCATGTGCAGCCTCTCCTTTTTGGTTTTACATCATAATTGCCATCAAATTTTATCCCTTTGCATGTATCTACTCTGAATTACTGACATCATTTGGAAGCACTCGGATGTGGCTTTGAACATGGCGTACTTCTTTTCATTTTTATATTTTCGCTTTGGTTAGGATGCCCAACTCAGGTTGCCCCTTTTGCCGTCATATAGAAATGCAGAAAAATTGTATTTAGGAATTGTAAAATGGAGAAGATTGATTGTATTCTTTCGAATTATGTTAACTGTAAAAATAGAACTTGTATTTCACGGTAACACACTCTAAAAGCTATTGGGCTAAATAATGGTTCGGCCCATATGCATACATAATATAAGAGATAAAAGGATAAACTATGGGCCGCATTCTTCATACACAGTATACAGTTTATCTCTTAATCCCCTCTTCCAAACTGGGTTTAGGCCTTCAGAGCCGAACCCTAATTTGATTCAGCAAACCCGAGGAAAACAACCTCCATCTTCAGTAAAACGAGATATAATCAGGAGGAGAGCGAAGATCAAAAGCATGCATATAGCAAATAGAGGTGGATGAGCTCGATTGAAGATGAAGTAGCGAGAAAAGAGGGCTTTTAGTAGATCCGACTTCTATCCTTCAAATATGACTTATATCCTTCGGATCTAACTTCTGCATGCTTCCATTAGCTTCTGGATGATATATCAGGTCGTGTGATGGTTGCATATTGTAATGCTCTTACCACACTTCTATATTGTTTTATATTATCTATGGCTTCTCCCATGTTCACAGTACTGCTGATTTGATATCATTGGTGTAGGAGCTTTGCTTCATGCATACTTGCTCTAGTAAGTAATTCTAAGATGTATTTCCTATGACTCAAATGCATTTATGTAGATGAACGCCTTTTCATTCAATGCCTGGAAAATATGAAGCACCGCCTAGATTCATTATTGAAAATTGACCATTTAGATATTCAGTTAGTTTCTTAATCTCCTCACTGTTATTACCTATAATAATAAGATCATCAACATAAACTAGTATATAAATGGTAGATAAGTTGTTAATTTTTATCAAAGGTGAGGTATTAGATTTAGTTAGATTGTAGTTGTTAACAATATTTTTCGTCAACACCAGAAATGGATCAATGGGGGTAAATCTTAAGGGAAAATCAGGTGGATTGTTTCTCTTTCCCGTTCGATTTTAGTGGTGGATTGGGATACTAGGGCTATTTGGCGTTGGCTCGCTAAGGTCTACTAGATTGGATCTAGGCTCAGTGAATGGAATTCGGTCGCCATTTAAGGGTGTGATGGGTGTAAATCTGAGCTCCTCTGTAGAATGGATAATAAGTCACAATGATAACAATTAGAGAAATAAATGTGCACACTTACAGAGCAATTTTATCAGATGTTCTCTCTTTATTAAGCTTTTAATGAGAATACATAGATGTCGTAGAGAAAGAGATCTCCAATGATGATTTTCTAAGTTATTTCTGAGGATACAAAAAGTAAGAAAAAAGCCCCCCTCAATGTGGCATCTAGGGCCTTATTTATAGTGGTCTAGGCCTCCTCTCATCGATGGGCCAGTGGGCCCGCAAGGATCCTTGTTGGTCGCTTTATTCTTGGCTTCGAGCGCGGGACCTTTGGTCGCTTTTGGTGCATCGGTCACGGTCCCTGAACGATACTTGAATCTCTGAAAGTGACTAGTAAATGTAGGCTTGCGGACATGAGCTTTCGGATGTGGGCTTTCGGCTTTATCGTGAATATGTGGAGGGATTGGGCCTCGTGGTGTATGTTGATATTTGCCGGTTCGAAACCGCCACGGGTTTCGGTACTAAGTGAATTAGTACGGGTAACCTGTGTATCCGCTTGGGTCTTGGTTAGCCTTTCGGTAGGTTTTTTGTGGTAGCCTGGATTCTCGAGGGATGGCTTCTGATGTTACTCTTGTTACCTGCGACTTCGTTCTTTCGGTGTCCATGCGGTAGATGCTCCGGGGGTTGGTTCCGGGTAGCCCTCGTGCTCCATTGGTTTAGTGCCTCTAGTGCTTTCACCTTTGGGTGTGTCGGTATTTGGACAGGTTGTTATTGAAGATCATCTGTCGGGTTTGTTGCTTTTGACTTCCTTAGTTCCGGATCAGGGTGGTTCTTTACTCGGAGCCCTTCATTGGGCAGATGCTGTTGAAAGGGTCTTGTTGGACTGACTTTGGCGAAGAAGTCGGTTACGGCGGCCTTTCGGATCATGTTCTCCTGCCTTCGCTCTTTTTCATTGCCAGGGCCTACTTTCTCTTAAGCCTTCTGCTAGCTTTCGGTCATCCGATACCCCTTCACTGCCAGCTTTCTTCAATGTTGATTTTGATAGTAACAGTAGCCCATAGAGCTGAGTGTGGTTTTGAGTATATCAAACCACATCTTGGTGCCTGTTTAGACCATAAATTGCTCTATTCAGTTTGCAAACTTGACTTTCGTTTTGAATAAATCCTAGTGGTTGTTGCATGTAGATTTCCTCCTACAAATTTGTAACACCCCGAATTTCAGTTAATGCTAAAATTCACTAATTGCAGAATAAATAATCTCAGATGTGAGAATTGGGGGAAACGGGCTGCGTCATTGCGTTCGTCTCGGAAAAATACGCAAAATAGAGTCCGAAATTTTGAAAATCGGAGTCCGTATGGCCCAGTTATGGCCCAATGAAGTTTGCAGAAAATTCAAAGTTCAAAATAGATTTAAAAATTCAGGTTCAAATTCGAAATTGGGGCCATTGGGCGCAGGCGGGGAAAATTCCCGCCTAGCTACCCAAGTCGACAGCCCTGTCGACTGGGCAGTCGACTTGGCTAGGACCAAGTCGACAGCCCTGTCGACTTGGGTGTCGACAGGGGGTGCTCGGCCAGTTTAACCTGGTGCACCATCTTAGGGTTTGGCTGTGCTTTGGGCTGTTCTCTAGAAGCTTCCGAGATCTGATGGCCCTAATCTAATTTAGGGTTAATCTAATGGCCTAAAACACTTGCCTAATCCTATAAATAAGACCCTAAGCTAGCCCTAAATGATCATAATCCTATCTCCTAACTAAACTATGCCAAAATTTTCTATGATCATGGCCTCCACTCAAAACCCTAGCCTCCATTCTATTTCTAAACTAATTCTATGAAGGCTTTCATGTTCATACAAGCATCTTTGAGTTGTATGAGTGGTCATTAGCTTGCATTCATCATCAAGTTGCAAGCTTTATGTTCAAGGCTAGAGTTTTTGGGTGATTTTTGGCAAGGGTTTGCTTATGGGTGTTTAGTGGTGAGTTTCTATAGCCTTAATAATCAATTGTTAAATTGATTATGATAGGATATGATAAGATATGGCCATGTTTGTGGATAAATGTGCTTATGCAAGTTTAGTATAATGTATGTTGTGTGTTTTGCAAGTTTTATGCTATATGCAAGTTTAATGCTATGTTTTATGATGCTCACTATGCAAAACACTATGTTGAACATTGATGCATATGTAACATGTTATGCAAACTATATGTGAGATTATATGCAAGTTATATGTAGCATGTTATGCAAGTTGTGTATTTGGTTTTATGCATGCTAAGTATTTGGTTTTATGCATGCTAAGTGTTTGGTTTTATGCAAGTTCTGATGCAAGTTCATATGCAAGTTATGATGCAAGTTCATATGCAAGTTATGATGCAAGTTATGATGCAAGTTCATATGCAAGTTATGATGCAAGTTCATATGCAAGTTATGATGCAAGTTCATATGCAAGTTTGTCTCTTTTTATGATATCCATAATATATGCATGTTTGCCTCTATGTATGACATAAGTACATGTGCAAGTTCATCCCTTTTAGACCTATGACATGTATGCAAGTTGACACCTTTATGATAGGTCTATGACATGAACATTTAAGCAAGTTACCATCTTTATGACATATGTGATTCATGCAAGTTTGGGTTGGTTATTTATGCAAGTTGGGTTTATGGTCATATATACAAGTTGACACCTTTTAAACCCATGATAATGCTAATGATATGCTAAGTTGAACCCATTGTGTGTATGATGAATCTTCTCTTTTGAAGTATGTCATGTTAACGTATTTACGTGGGGACGATGGGGTAAAAATTAATGAACACATAAAATTGTGTGAAGTGGGTATAATTAAACATACCATAAAGTGGATGGACATAATTGGGAATTTACCTATTAAGTTAGGTCTACCCATATTATGGAATTGGGAATTTACCTATTAAGTTAGGTCTACCCATATTATGGAATTGGGAATTTACCTATGAGTTAGGTCTACCCATATTCTTAAATATTTGTAATTAATTAGGGATAATTAATACAAATTATGGGGGTGATTAATTAGGTGTAATTAATCTACTAAGACACGAGGTTGGACCCTTTTGTAGCATAAGACTGCCCGGAACCGACCGGCAAATCCAGCGGCTACAAATGATTGGCCCAATGTGAGAGGTCTTAGTCATAAACTAAATACGTGACAAGTGTAAAGACACGAGGTTAGACTCTGTTATGGTGTAAGGCTGCCCGGAACCAACCGGCATATCCAGCTGCCATAAAAGACAGTCTAATGTGAGAGGTCTTTATAAAGGTTACGATATTAATTAATTAAGAAACACTTAACCAAATTAGCATGTAGTGAGGCATGAGGGGTTAAGTGGGTGCCTTGGGTGGCATGTGGTAACTAGTGGGGGTGCCTTGGGTGGCATAAGGAAACTAGTGGGTTGCCTTGGGTGGCAATAGAAAATACGATTAGAATACTTAACCAAAGTGGAACATGTAATTAAACATGATTAAAGGGTTAAGTAAGTGCCTTGGGTGGCATGTGGGAATCAAGTAAGTGCCTTGGGTGGCATGTGGAAATCTTGTGGGGGCCTTAAGTGGCAATTAAAATATAATTAAATGACAAGCTTAAGTAGTAGCTTGTGGGGGCCTTAAGTGGCAATTAAAATATAATTAAATGACAAGCTTAAGTAGTAGCTTGTGGGGGCCTTAAGTGACAATTAAAATATAATTAAATGACAAGCTTAAGTAGTAGCTTGTGGGGGCCTTAAGTGGCAATTGAAATATAATTAAATGACAAGCTTAAGTAGTAGCTTGTGGGGGCCTTAAGTGGCAATTGAAATATGATTAGATGACTTAACCAAACCTTAACATATAAGTGGGCATGATTATAAAAGGGGTTAAGTGGGATGCACTAAATAAAATGGCAAGCTTAAGTAGTAGCTTGTGGGGGCCCATTTCAACCAATATCCCAAACGTATCTTTGTGGGCTCGACCCAAGTCGAGGACGGGACACGCATATTGGGCTTGACTATAAGAGGCCAAAACGGGGTAGCGGTGGCAACGCGAGTCCAACGGGTTTCATATGCGTGTGTGGACCCGGGCTGGTAGGTAAGACGTTGTTGCATCGTGTAGGTATAAGCCGTGCACCATTGATTATCGGGTTGCCACTTTGGGGAGTGATACACCCCACTGTGGGGCCAGCACGGGTATCTACGGTAGGGAGCCGATCGCTTGGGGAGTAGTGGGTACACCTAGTGGAGATAGGGGCAGACGACACCTATGTAGTCAGCTAGGGGTACAAGAAACTACTGGGTAAAATTACTAAGTACACTTAGTGGGATCAACCTTTAAGTAGGAATTACCCTTGGGTGGGTAGAACTGGTGTGGTGCAGTGTAGGAATTACCCTTGGGTGGGTAGGTCTGGGCTGGTGCAATATTGTAATTATCCTTGGGTGTATAAATGCGTCTTTTCGGTTATCTTAGTACATCCTGTGTTTAGTTGGCTACTTAGTGTAGTCATTATCCCCAGAGGTACCGTACCTTGTTTATATCATACCCTAATTACTTTAATGATTGTATTGTTAGGGTTATAGGACTCACTCAGACTTATGTCTGACCCCGTTGTTTCTTTATCTTTTTCCCAACCCTCAGGTTTTCAGAGTGGGCCTAGCACTAGTGGGCTTTGATCAGATTGCTTTATCTATCTTTTGGAGCTTGGACCGTGGATGTAAAGCTCAGTTTATCTTTTCTATTATGGCTATTAGGTTATGTAGTGGGATTATGTACTTTTGTTTTTATCAGGATGGATATTATGTACTTGACTCTTATTTATGGTTTTGGTGTAACCAAGCATGTTTTACTTTCCGCTGGAACGAAATGATGTTTTAAATTCTCAAGTATTACTTATATCTGTCTTGTTGTAATTTTTCTGTTCTATATTCACTTAAAATACTCCACCGATGTTATGGCATTCCCTTAGTGAGTGACTGTAGCGGGAGTGGGGTGTTACACGTGGTATCAGAGCTTAAGGTTACCAGAACAGATAATTTTTTTTAGAAAAACTATTTTCTAAGAATATTTTTGAAAGGAGTATTTTCAAAAACATGTCTTTTAAGAGAAAAGTTTTTGAAAGAAAAGCATAATCCCCGATAGCCATATCTTTATCTTTCGAATTCTCCGTTTTGAATCTCTTCCTCTCTCGTTTTGAGTTTCCCCTCCGCGTATAGATGATCTTTCTAAGATAGATAAGAATGGAAAACCACTTCAAGGGACTTAGACATTAGTCGGATTAGAAGTTGGTTCAAGAAGGAGGAGGACTTGTAGGGTACCTATTGGATAGACGATGGGAGGAAGGCTCAAATAGTTGTTTGGTTAATGAAGAATGAAACCTCATTGGTGGGAGGTTACGAGTGGAGAATGGGAAGAAGAAGGCGAGTAGTTATCCTTTTGGAGGAATAGGACACCTTATTAGAATTGTCCAAAGGGGCATGGGCAAGGTATGGAATCTCCTGGAGGGTAGTTGTATTCCCTCGCGGCTAGTGTACCAGATGGGGATAGGACCGTCTAGGTTGGAATTTGGATTTCTTTAATTATCCGGTTCGAACTTTACTTGATTCTGACGCATCGAGTTCGTTTATCTCATCATTGTTAGTTGAGTCACTGCACTTAGACACCAGTTTGGTAGATGATCACTTAGTTGTTTCAAACCCAATTGGGGCTCCATGGTGTGTTTGGGTTTGAAAGTTTCTATACTTAGCGTTGAGTTTAGATGTGATGCTTTTTGGGCTTCACGGGCTATGGGTTAGTTTTGGGCATGGACTGGTTATCCAGTAGGGGTGCCGTTCTTGATTTTGAAGGGAGAGTTGTTAGGCTTATGACCCGCTTGGGTAACACTCTCGAGATCCCTTGTAATCCCATGGAAACTGTTATGCTAAGTTATCTAGAATCGCTTGACACGTCGGTCGAGAGTTTGCGATCTGTTAGAGTGGTCCGGGAATACTCGGATGTGTTTGAGGGGGGTGAAGGGCCTACCTCTGGAGCGGGAGATTGACTTCCGAATATATCTAGTAGACAATGCCAAACCAGTATCTTGGCCAGTGTGCCACATGGCTCCTCGTGAGAGGAGGGAACTCCATAAGCAAGTAGGCGATTTGCTTGAGAAGGGGTTCATAAGACGAAGTATATCGGAGTGGGGTGCTCCAGTAGTTTTTGCTACGAAGGCGGATGGGTCCCTCCGACTTTGTGTAGACTATAGAGAACTCAACAAGCTCACAAAGAAGAATAGACACCCATTGCCGAGGATTGATGATCTCTTTGATCAGTTAGTTGGCGCCTCAGTATTTTCGTAGTAGGACTTAGCCACGGGGTTTCATCAGTTGAGAGTGGCTGAGGATAGTATAGAGAAGACTGCCTTTAGGACTCCGAATGGTTTTTATGAGTGGCTGGTGATGCCATTTGGTTTGACGAACGCCCCGCATACTTTATTGATGAGAAGGGTGTTCAGGGAGTACCTAAATAAGTTCGTGATGGTCTTTGTAATAGACATCTTGGTCTTTTCTAGGAGCGAAATAAGTTTTCGTATGTGCTCAATAGGTTGAGCAAAGCCCGTTATGGGATAAACGGTGGTTTTGGAGCGAGACTGGCGAGGACATCCAGAGTTGGACAAGGGCTTAATTATTTAGCCGTTTTTACTAGTATCATCTCACGTAGGTCGTCTGAATTCGAAGGAGGTATCTCTTGGGTGTTTGTCTGATATTGGTTTAGGCCTTTGGGGCTTGCATTTGGGGGATGTCGAGTTCGACTAGGGTGTCTGCGTGAGAGATGGACAGTTGTGATGAAGTGGATGGGGTAATATCCTGGTTTTCTCTAAAAGTGGAGAAGAGCATGCCCTACATCTTAGGGAAGTGTTGGAGACCCTTCGAGCGCATAGTCTTAGGACAGCAAAAGTGGATGGGATTCTTAGCATCCTATGAGTTTGAGATAGCGTATACCCCTGGCAAGGGTAACGGGGTAGCGGACGCCTTAAGTAGAAAAAGGTTGTCCTTGAGTTCATTGTTCGTTGAACGACGGAGCTTAGAGTTTATTTCTATGTTTGACTTTAGACCTTCCGTTGACTTTGTACCCGGTTTGCTAGCCTCCTTGGAGGTTAGGCCTACTCTTTTGGGACGGATTGGCGAGGCACAGCGAGACGACCCACAGTTGGTTGAGTTAGTAGAGAAGCTCATAAGAGGGGGAGTCGTCCAGCCATTTGAGTAGGTACACCATAGATGGTAAGGGGTGGTTGTGTAGAGACGGAAGACTTTGTGTACCGCAAGACGAGGGTTTGAGGAAGGCTATACTTGATGATGCACATCGGTCAAAGATGACCATTCATCCCGGTGGGGACAAGATGTACCAAGACATGAAGCGAGTTTTCTTTTTGGGCCGGTATGAAGAAAGGTGTGGCCGAGTATGTCGCTAGATGCTTGGTGTGCTAGCAAATGAAAGCGGAGCAGAAGAAACCCGGTGGGTTGCTTCACCCATTTGGAGGTTCCGCTATGGAAGTGGGATAGTGTCTCGATGGATTACTGAGATCAAGGAAGGGTAATACGGGAATTTGGTTTGTGGTAGATAGACTTACTAAGAGTGCCCATTTCATACCCGTGAAGAGCAAGAGGACTATTCCATGTCTAGCTTCAGTTTATATTCGAGAGATAGTTCGGTTGCATAGGAAACATGACGTATTCCATGTGTCACATTTGAGGAAGTGCCTACATGAGACCGCAGAGGCGGTAGAGCCGAGCTTGCTTAAAGAAGTAAAGGTAGAGCGTGATGTGATTATTCGACAAGCTCCTACCCGCATCCTTGGGTCATAGATTAGGAAGTTGAGAAACAGAGAGGTTCGACTAGTCAAAGTGAAAAGGGGAGAAGGTGAGAGCAATGCTACTTGGGAGACAGAAGCGAAGATGCGTTCGTTATACCCATTCCTTTTTGAGGGTATGTCCTTTAAACGTCTCCTTTATCGTTTGTCTAGTGCTTATCTTATCTTTAGTATGTCCTCTCATTAGTACCTTTGACCTTTAGATAGGGTAAACCAATGGTTGAAGCATGTGTTTGAGACATGTTATGGTTGATGGATGCATGTGGATGCAAGTGTTTGCTAGTGGTTGCTCGTGGATGCATATACACACACCCTATGCACTAGATCGGCTCAGTCACTTCATATTGCATATTGCATATAATTGTGTGTAGGTAGCTATATTTATGGATGTATAATGATTGTGTTATCATATGGATGATGCATTTTGGTGAATGATTGTGCACTCATGTAGATATTGTATGTGTCGATAGGGTTCTCTCGCATACATAATGGATGCATGGCACTATCATGGTTTGCATATGTTCATACATTAGATAGGGAACATATACACACACTTTTTGCATATGCTCATACATCATTAGAAATTGTTTTAAGGACAATGGATGCCTGTGTTTGATGGATTGAGTAGATGGTTGTTTGGATGGTAGGATATGCATTCTCCTTAGCTTAGAGATTTCGGGGACGAAATCCTTTAAGGAGGGGAGAATGTAACACCCCGAATTTCAGTTAATGCTAAAATTCACTAATTGCAGAATAAATAATCTCAGATGTGAGAATTGGGGGAAACGGGCTGCGTCATTGCGTTCATCTCGGAAAAATACGCAAAAATAGAGTCCGAAATTTTGAAAATCGGAGTCCGTATGGCCCAGTTATGGCCCAATGAAGTTTGCAGAAAATTCAAAGTTCAAAATAGATTTAAAAATTCAGGTTCAAATTCGAAATTGGAGCCATTGGGCGCAGGCGGGGAAAATTCCCGCCTAGCTACCCAAGTCGACAGCCCTGTCGACTGGGCAGTCGACTTGGCTAGGACCAAGTCGACAGCCCTGTCGACTTGGGTGTCGACAGGGGGTGCTCGGCCAGTTTAACCTGGTGCACCATCTTAGGGTTTGGCTGTGCTTTGGGCTGTTCTCTAGAAGCTTCCGAGATCTGATGGCCCTAATCTAATTTAGGGTTAATCTAATGGCCTAAAACACTTGCCTAATCCTATAAATAAGACCCTAAGCTAGCCCTAAATGATCATAATCCTATCTCCTAACTAAACTATGCCAAAATTTTCTATGATCATGGCCTCCACTCAAAACCCTAGCCTCCATTCTATTTCTAAACTAATTCTATGAAGGCTTTCATGTTCATACAAGCATCTTTGAGTTGTATGAGTGATCATTAGCTTGCATTCATCATCAAGTTGCAAGCTTTATGTTCAAGGCTAGAGTTTTTGGGTGATTTTTGGCAAGGGTTTGCTTATGGGAGTTTAGTGGTGAGTTTCTATAGCCTTAATAATCAATTGTTAAATTGATTATGATAGGATATGATAAGATATGGCTATGTTTGTGAATAAATGTGCTTATGCAAGTTTAGTATAGTGTATGTTGTGTGTTTTGCAAGTTTTATGCTATATGCAAGTTTAATGCTATGTTTTATGATGCTCACTATGCAAAACACTATGTTGAACATTGATGCATATGTAACATGTTATGCAAACTATATGTGAGATTATATGCAAGTTATATGTAGCATGTTATGCAAGTTGTGTATTTGGTTTTATGCATGCTAAGTATTTGGTTTTATGCATGCTAAGTGTTTGGTTTTATGCAAGTTATGATGCAAGTTCATATGCAAGTTATGATGCAAGTTCATATGCAAGTTATGATGCAAGTTCATATGCAAGTTTGTCTCTTTTTATGATATGCATAATATATGCATGTTTGCCTCTATGTATGACATAAGTACATGTGCAAGTTCATCCCTTTTAGACCTATGACATGTATGCAAGTTGACACCTTTATGATAGGTCTATGACATGAACATTTAAGCAAGTTACCATCTTTATGACATATGTGATTCATGCAAGTTTGGGTTGGTTATTTATGCAAGTTGGGTTTATGGTCATATATACAAGTTGACACCTTTTAAATCCATGATAATGCTAATGATATGCTAAGTTGAACCCATTGTGTGTATGATGAATCTTCTCTTTTGAAGTATGTCATGTTAACGTATTTACGTGGGGACGATGGGGTAAAAATTAATGAACACATAAAATTGTGTGAAGTGGGTATAAATAAACATACCATAAAGTGGATGGACATAATTGGGAATTTACCTATTAAGTTAGGTCTACCCATATTATGGAATTGGGAATTTACCTATTAAGTTAGGTCTACCCATATTATGGAATTGGGAATTTACCTATTGAGTTAGGTCTACCCATATTCTTAAATATTTGTAATTAATTAGGGATAATTAATACAAATTATGGGGGTGATTAATTAGGTGTAATTAATCTACTAAGACACGAGGTTGGACCCTTTTGTAGCATAAGACTGCCCGGAACCGACCGGCAAATCCAGCGGCCACAAATGATTGGCCCAATGTGAGAGGTCTTAGTCATAAACTAAATACGTGACAAGTGTAAAGACACGAGGTTAGACTCTGTTATGGTGTAAGGCTGCCCGGAACCAACCGGCATATCCAGCTGCCATAAAAGACAGTCTAATGTGAGAGGTCTTTATAAAGGTTATGATCTTAATTAATTAAGAAACACTTAACCAAATTAGCATGTAGTGAGGCATGAGGGGTTAAGTGGGTGCCTTGGGTGGCATGTGGTAACTAGTGGGGGTGCCTTGGGTGGCATAAGGAAACTAGTGGGTTGCCTTGGGTGGCAATAGAAAATACGATTAGAATACTTAACCAAAGTGGAACATGTAATTAAACATGATTAAAGGGTTAAGTAAGTGCCTTGGGTGGCATGTAGGAATCAAGTAAGTGCCTTGGGAGGCATGTGGAAATCTTGTGGGGGCCTTAAGTGGCAATTAAAATATAATTAAATGACAAGCTTAAGTAGTAGCTTGTGGGGGCCTTAAGTGGAAATTAAAATATAATTAAATGACAAGCTTAAGTAGTAGCTTGTGGGGGCCTTAAGTGGCAATTAAAATGTAATTAAATGACAAGCTTAAGTAGTAGCTTGTGGGGGCCTTAAGTGGCAATTGAAATATAATTAAATGACAAGCTTAAGTAGTAGCCTGTGGGGGCCTTAAGTGGCAATTGAAATATGATTAGATGACTTAACCAAACCTTAACATATAAGTGGGCATGATTATAAAAGGGGTTAAGTGGGATGCACTAAATAAAATGGCAAGCTTAAGTAGTAGCTTGTGGGGGCCCATTTCAACCAATATCCCAAACGTATCTTTGTGGGCTCGACCCAAGTCGAGGACGGGACACGCATATTGGGCTTGACTATAAGAGGCCAAAACGGGGTAGCGGTGGCAACGCGAGTCCAACGGGTTTCATATGCGTGTGTGGACCCGGGCTGGTAGGTAAGACGTTGTTGCATCGTGTAGGTATAAGCCGTGCACCATTGATTATCGGGTTGCCACTTTGGGGAGTGATACACCCCACTGTGGGGCCAGCACGGGTATCTACGGTAGGGAGCTCGCTTGGGGAGTAGTGAGTACACCTAGTGGAGATAGGGGCAGACGGCACCTATGTAGTCAGCTAGGGGTACAAGAAACTACTGGGTAAAATTACTAAGTACACTTAGTGGGATCAACCTTTAAGTAGGAATTACCCTTGGGTGGGTAGAACTGGTGTGGTGCAGTGTAGGAATTACCCTTGGGTGGGTAGGTCTGGGGTGGTGCAATATTGTAATTATCCTTGGGTGTATAAATGCGTCTTTTCGGTTATCTTAGTACATCCTGTGTTTAGTTCGGGTCTTTTCGGGTCGGTTCGGTTCGAATTTTCGGTTCTCGGTTCTAATTGTTAGCCCTACATGTTTTTCAGGACACTTGATGTACACTGGGAATGACATGCCCCATACGGACAAAACAAGCTTTTGTCGGCATGGAGAACAATAATTGTGCTATTCCTCTAGCTTTAACCCACATGCAAGAGAATTGGACATGTATATTTGTTAAAGGTAACGATAATGCAGAAAATCATATAGATGATTTTTATGGCGTTTTAACATAAATTTTGCACCTGGCATATTTCTCACGCCCCGCGTGGAAGTGTTTCTATTTAAATGCAATTGGTTTAGTAATGTTCCAACTCTGGAATTAATGTGCACAAGGATTTTAATCTTATCGAAATAAAGCACACATCGCATTATCACAAGTATGATCTTTTTGTGCTAGCCAAACATGCATTGCAAGTTTATTGTTCTCCTTACCCGTCTCTAAAAAGACATAAAGTAGATTGGTCGGTAGTTTTTAAAACAAAGGTCAGATTTACTATAATCGGAAGAATATTTCAAACGAACAAGCTTTTCCGGCAGATCTTGAGAACAATGAAATAATAATTACAGACTATCATACAGATTTTGGACCTTTGATCGATGAATCAAATGTTCTAGTGGAAGCGTTTGATAATACAAAGGAAATTAATGAAGAAAATGAGACCGAATCTGACTCAAAAGACGATGGTGATTGATATAAAATGAGTAGTATTAATTTGATAGTTATAGTACCATTTTTTTTTCGATTGATGTAACTATGTTGAATACTTGTTATGTTATTAAATTGATGCTACTATGAAACTAATATGTTTACTATTGCTTACATCTTTTACGATATTTCCATTTGTCATTTATTTAGCAATTTTATTAAAAATGCAATGTAATCTTCGTATCGTTGGAACATGTGACCTATTATGAATCTGGTATATACAATTCCAGTTCTATTTCTATTTCGATTAACAATTTATATCGTTTATGACATTTAAATATGAGATATATTTCATTATCATGTTATTATTCTCATCTTAATTGTTGTGTTTATATCTCGCAGGTATAGGCATGTCATATAGAGGTTGGAGTTTGTACAGACCATCAGGAGGCGATGACACTAGTCCATCGCAATCATCACTATGAACTGTCATTACATTACTACCTAGAACTGAAAGGTAAAAAATAAATTATATTCAACATCTTAATTGTTTTTAACCGATATATGTACTTATGTGAGTCATATTAAAAAAAAGGGGATTCGATTTACAACCATCACGGATTATGTTGGATGTTTCTAGAGCAGCATATCGGAGTAGGCTGTCAGATAGTTGGTCGAAGTGCTACACCGTCCCTCCGCACATAGTAGAGTGCATCTGGTAGGACGTGCTTGTATATATATTTTTGGGCAAATTGACACCATTAATTTCAAGTTACACACGTCTTCTCATATTAATACAGAGTTTAGGTTATTTTTGGTTAATCCTAAGTATTAGCGGTCACTTCCCATATTGATCTCATTTACCTATTAACCTGTTTAATCGGTTTACTTTTCCAAATCAAACATCAATTCATTTATTCTTCTTCGACTTCACATCTTTTTCATTTCTCTTGAGATTTCACTAGTCCTCTTGTGAGTCTCCATGTTGCTTTGGCTCTCGCTCTGGAGCTTCGTCTATATAAATTCCTCATGTCCCGATCAACCAAATCAAGAATCACACATCATGATCTCTCATCTCAATTTACAAAAAAACACGCTCGTCATCAAATTTCTTGCAGAAATTACAAACTCAAAATGGGCATCTGCGCATCATGCGAAACCACGACAGTTGGACCCACACCGACGGCGAAAGTGATTACATCCAATGGCGACGTCCTGAGTACGACTATCAAATCAAGGTTTCCACATTCCTTGATAACAAATCTGATTACTTCGTCTGCGATGCAAACGAAATGAAGTTCAACGAACATTTGAAGGAAGTGAGATTGAATGATAAAATTAAACTAGGGAAGATTTATTTCATTCTGCCCAGATCATTGTTGAAGCGTTGGATGTGCGCGGAGGACTTGGCCGCGCTCGCGGTTAAGGCGAGCAAGGCATTGGCGAATGGGAGGGATCGAAGGAGGGGAAAAGCGCTGTTAACGGTAGACGGCGCAACTACGTAGAAGATCTAAGTGTTATTCCTGAATAGTAGAATGCGACGGAGTTGGATTTGGAAAGAAAATGAACTTTCCAAGGGAATGAAAGACTGGATGCTTTGCGTGTGAGGTTAGGGACAACTTCAACCGTAGATCATGATAGTTTGAAAGAGGTTTGACAGGATTGAAATTTTAGTCATGCCGATTAGTTCAAAAATAATGATTTGAAACGAAAAAAGGTGAATTTGAACAAGAAGAAATGAATTGCTGTTTGATTTGGGAAAGTAAACCGGCTAAACAGGTTAATAGGTAAACGAGATCAATATGGGAAGGGATCCCCAGTACCTGGGATTAACTAAAAATAACCCGAACTCTGGATTAATATGAGAAGACACGTGAAACTTCGGATTAACGGTGTCCATTTGTCCAATTTTTCTATGTTTTTCATTTTTAATTCTTTTTTATCACTTTTGTATTGTTTATCGTTTATAGGGTATTTTTTTTTCGGTTAAACACTGGGCTAGCTGGACTTCCAGACAGATGATATGCAGCTTGCACGAGATTACTAGATGTAGGGGTGAGCAATATCCGGTTCAAACCGAATTAACCGATCAAACCGGTTCATTTCGTTCGGTTCGGTTTTAAAACTAAATCGTTTTGTAAAATATATTTTTTAGTTTTTGGTTTAACCGAATTAACCGACCTTTTACTTTATTATCTAATTTTACGTTTTTGCAGTACTTTAAATAATTAGTTTAGTGATAAAATATAGAGGAACGTGTTACAAATATGTCAAATTTTATTATAAACATAAAATGCACTACATAAAATTTCTCCAAACATGAATTTATATTTTACTTTGAGTGAATTCATCATTTAAATAATAAGACATCCTTCAATTTTAGCTAAATCGTTTACCGATCGAATAAATCGAAATTAATTTGGTTTGGTACGAAAAAATTCGGTTTTAATTCGGTTGAGTTTTTGACCTCAAAACCATCTGAACCAACCGAACGCTCACCTCTAACTAGACGTGTAAAATGCGAAAGAACTTTGAGGATGCAATGTATTAAGTGAAGAAACAAAATAAGAAATCGAATTGGATGAGGGCAAATGTAAGAAGGTTGGTTGAAATACTACAATAGTGAGTAGGCGAAGGTAAGTGTACTAATTTTTTTTCAAATATTTGACTGATAGATAATTAAATATCGAAAAATAGTTGATCGATAACTAATGTATCCAATTTTGAATGTACAGGCTGAATGAAAAGAAACTCTTCAAACAGAAATGAAAATGCTATCACCCATCAAGGAGGATCAAAGTCATTCCAGCAATATCGGCAGGAGTTGGTAAATTTACTAATTTTGAATTGTAAATATATGTTTTACTATATAATTTTGAACATACAATAATTGTATAAAATAATCAATTTTAGGAAGTAGAGGCAGACGGTCCCATGTAGTATATGGATGTCTTTACCTGTACGCATGCCGCCGAGCATGTAAATCCGAACGGGACTGTTTCATACACATGGCACGATCAGAAATTCAGTAAGAGCCACATAAACATATTTCAGTTTATTTACTATTAGTATTTTTACTTAATCAATTGTATTTCAATTTATTTACTATTTGTAATTGATTTATTTAAATATATTTCATGCGGAAAAAGTTTATGAAGCAGCGACAAAAAAAAGGTTGGCTAAGACAAGTCGTGAGTAACTAACGGTGGATGAAGAAGATTCTATATTCGAGTCAATTATGAATCCATTGTCATGGAGTAGACGATATGGATTTGGCAATCAAGCAGTAAATAAATAATATATTAGAAGATATGAGTTTAATAAATTATTTGAAACTAAATTATATAATTATTACACGCTAGCAGCCAAAGACGAGGCCTACCGACCCAAGCCGATATCGATTGTGCGGAGATAGAAAGTTTGAGGGCTAGAATGACGCAACTTGAGGATCAGAACCGACGACAGGCCATAGAGATGGAGGAGTTATTGGATCAGCGTATTGCCGAGTACATGCAGCGGTTTGGCCACTTCTCTCCCTCCGTTGGCTCTGGAGGTAATTCTGCAGAAGAGTGATGTTTTTGAGAGGTGTGTTTGTCTGTGACTAGGTGGGTAACATACTTGTCTGAATGTTAACAGGGATGTGTTTGATCATTGGTTTTATATATGATAGACTTGATGTTGTATTATGTGATGGTACACTTGGTTGGTTAGTTGTATGCTTGTAAACTTGTTGTTTTGGTTGTTTGTGGATAGTTTGTAATGTATTGTATGGTTGTTTGACTAGGATGACTTAATTTTATGTATTTTATGGTTTGGTGAATTATGTAAAGCTTTATTTTTTATTTTTGGTTAGAGTTGTGTATATTGGGTATTGTACCGCAGTGGTGGAAGAGTGTTTGTATATGAAATGTGGCAGGAAGGCTAAAATCAGCAAAAATATTAAAAACTAGCGGAAGGTTTTCCGACGGATTTCGAGTATAACTTAACTGGCAACTTGCGGCGGTTTCCAACACGTGTCGAAAGCTGCCGAGAGCTGCTGGAATCCGTCTGAAGCCGTCGAAAATATATACAATGGCCGATGTCGGAAACCGTCGGAAGCACTGCTTCCTGACCCCTTTATTTTCGGCGGTTTCCGACAGTCGTCGACGATTTCCAACTGTCGGAAATAACACTCTTTCTTATAGTGTATCTTGTACTACTAAAATTAATTTGCTTTCAGTGTCATGCATTTGGTGTACAATTACTTCAGCGTAATCTAATTATTTATATTAATATTTATTCATCGACAAAGTTGCACACTAAAATAAAATAATATAATAAACAGAATATCCTTATCCGCACAAAGACAAAACAAGGAAATAAAATAAATGTGGCTATCGGCTTGCTTTCTAATATGAAATTTACTGCTTCATAAGAAAAAGAAATAAACAACCATGTTATTCCATGTAAATTCATTGCGTTTAGTAGAATTTCAATCCTGTTACTTTCAACAACAGCAACAACTACTACAAATATCGTTTACCCAATGGTTTTATTGTGATTCCCCACGAAAGTGTAAACTGAAAAACATATGCAGTTGTTTACTCAAAAGTTCATTTTTACTGTACATTTCCATGTTTTATAAAATAAACTATTTTTTAGGTTTTCCATTCATACTATGGAGGATTTGGAATAACCGTATTTCTCTTGTTGTGGACAGTCATCAACATCCCCTTCCTATTTACTCTAATATTAATCATTGTACTAACAATGTTTTTCTAGCATCAAATCTTTGTGTTCTTTCTTAATTGTTAACGAATACTATCATTTTAGAACAAATTAAAGTTTTCTGCTATCAACTCACATCCATTTATTCTTCCCCACTAAGTGCATCCAATCTACTTATATATATTTTATTTATGCATCTGTTAAGCAAAGATGGAAATATAAAATCTTATATGCATGTTGTATGTGTTTTACCCTTACAATAAATTCAAACATACTCATGTCCTGAATATATTCGTGTCCACTTCTAACGCATTATTTTCTGGATTATGTTAAATAAATACTGGATTCATGCCATTGGCATGGGTTACATACTAGTAAGTACATATGTTTCCAAAGAGATTTAGGATATGTAATCACATTGTTTTGTTATTACTAAGTACGTATGTCATTCTAGATATTTTATTAAACTTATTGCCAAAAGTAACTAAGGATGTTCCTTTTTCCTTGTTGGTTTAGAAAATTAACAATTTCATCAACTACGTGCAAACATGTATGTTGCATGATTCAGAATCAAAGGGTCTCCATAGTTGCTGCTTCAATTGTGTATATGCATTTCCTCATCACCTTTTATGAGACTCCATTTTGTCATATGCAGTGCAACTTCTCCTTTTTTGTTTACATCATAATTGCCATCAAATTTTATCCTTTTGTATCTGCTCAGAATTATTGATATCATTTGGAAGCACTCGGATGTTGTGACACCCCACATCCCTTAATGTCACCTATATGAGGATGCATTAATTTTTGTGAAGCACAATAGGTGTAAAGTAATATTATAGAGGCTAAAATTCACAAGGCAAAATATAAAATGCAACGGAAAAGTTTCAAAGACATTTATTTTATTAAACCAGCATCACAACATTACAGTTTCAAATACCATAGAGTCGTAATCATAACACATCTCTCTCATGGAAAGTAAGACATCAGAATACTAATACAAAACCATAAAAATCATATCCCTCATGAGTCATAACAATAGTGATAGAATAGAAATCATAACAATAAATGGAGTTAGAAATAGTCCAAGTCCTAGATGAATTAAAGAGTCACGATCACTGCTGCAATCCACCGTCCTGAGAACCTAATGGGAAAGGAAGAGAAAGAGAGAGAAAAAAGGTCAGACAATAACTCTGGCAAGTTCCATTGATATTTAGCATAAGCATAAGATAGGGAAGTATCAAAACAAATCAATAGACTAGATACGAAAATACAATAAAGTAGGAAATACGGAATAAAACAAGATAAGTAAGATAACCTTCTTATTCATATCCAAGAACATAATTTCTGCACCAACTATCAGGATATCAAGATTAAGTTTTTACATAATTATTACCCAGTGATCGGTTCAATAAACAGACACGAATAACTTGCGCCAGCTATGGTATTTGGGGATATCAGTCCCTCATCAACTAAAAAGACATAGCCTTATCCACCGGTGTTACAATGTCTTATCTTCCCCAATCGGATCCATTCACACTCATGACTCCGCCAGAACGCACTCGTACCCACCTCAGAATTTGAACCTCTTACAGTCATCCATCTATAAAGCGTGTCATATTCTCTACCTAGTGCGAGACTCGTGTGATAACAGAAGGGTACTGATTGGTATGGGTTCTAGACAGATAAAAAACAACAGACAGACAAAAGTCACCCCTTGGATTGGCCCCCAAGTTAAGTAGGATTTCCAGAGACCCCACATATTTTACCAACAGAATGGACATCTTAGCTTATTAATCCAAAAAATTCAACTTAGCTGGTTTAAGTTCATTAATAAGCTTAATATAACTCTATGTTATATTCCAAGATTGTACATAACATTTCTTATTATTGTAATTCTTTACACAACCCTTCCCTAAGTCTGACAGACCCATGCTGACATGTTTACAGATTACATGTTACGAGTTACAGTAACATGTTTTACTTAACATACATCTGATTCACATGCTTTCTCATGACATGTTTACTTATAAAATTCAGTCCAACCTATTCATAGTTACATGTTTGCATATTCTTACTTTTTAATTATCCCAATTTTACAATCAATTTTTCACAATTTCCAATATACCCAAATCCCCTTTTATCATTATTACAGATTATTCCAATTTTACGCAACACAAATAGAAAAGGCCTAGACTCTCATTGGCCTAGGCTCAATGCAAATAGAGGAAAAAGGAGAAATTAGATCCAAACTTAGAAATGAAAAAATTGAATAAATATGCACAATAAGACTGTAAATAAAACAATGACAGAAAGGGGATAAGGAAGAACAATGTACATATAAAAAATAATAATTAAAAAAGGAAAAAGTAATTCATAGTAATTAGAAATGAACAATAACATATAAGACTAAACTTATAAACACTGATACTTTCAAATTCAATATATTGACTGTCTAAAATACTTTTTAAATTGCAAATCTAAAAATAATGTAGAACTCATAGAGATTTGTAATATATCCAGAAATGGCCTTTGAAATTGAACTGGAAAAAGAATTATCCATTCAATCTATACTTTGACAGCACCCTGGCCCTTTTCCTAATTTTATTTCAGAACATAATATAGTGGAGGATGAGGATAAAGAAATATATTGCGTAGGAAAATAGTGAGTGTAACACCCCGTAAAATATACCTAGATAGACTTAAGATAATCTAATTTAAAATAAAATAATAGTATATTAATAGGTTGAAAAATGGAACTTCACAAAATTAGGTATTTAGCCACGAATATTCCATTAAATTCAAAATTGTGCGTATATATATACATATAACATTGGATAAGAATATTGATTGAATGGAAAGGAATTGATAAAAATAAGTAACATTTAATAAAATAATCCTTTTAAGCAATCAACTTAGGCCACTAGCCATTTTCGATACCCGGGGGTCGACCGCTCCCTAGAAGAGGTGTTGACCCTCGATCGATCGCCCTCCTAGGGAGGTGCCTGGTGCGGCCAGAGCCCAATGATGCCGGTTTGGATGGTGTTTTGGTTAGTTTTATATAAAATGATTAGATTAGATTTAATCTAAGTTAATCTAATGGTTATTATTCATTTGCTCACCTAAAAATACCACTAACTCGCCTCACAGTTCTCTAAACCCTCTCATTCTCTATGCCTCTATTATGCTGTTGATATTCCAGAAATTAGGTTGAAATAGGTTTCTTCTTTCCCTAATCTATTTCATCTAATCTATTTCTACTTAGATTATATTCTGTAATTTCTATTATTTGTATATGAGATTCAAATCTATGTGATTCTCTTATATAGATTTGCAGTAGAATCGAATAATGACGTTTTTAGCATTCAAATCAACATTATCTCCTTTTCCCAAATCTTTGTGGGTGGAAATAATACTTGTTTAGGCTAGATTCTACATTTTTTAGATTTCATATTGGTTTGTATGCCTAAAGAGGTTTGGTTTCACGATAACATCATAATGCAAAACCCCCAAATCTCATATTTTGTATATATTGCAAAGTTGTCAATCAATATTTTGGGTTTGTGAATTGTTTGGGTTATGTTTGACGAATAGTTTGGTGATTTTACTTTTGTTTAATTGGATTTACTTCTTTCTATTTAAAAATATTTTTTGGTGTAAAAAGATTAAGATTGGTTTGGTTTAATTATTTGAATAGGTTTAGATTTCCATTCCAAAATGGATAATTTGAACGTGTTCAGATTTGAAATAATCAAATGTTAATGCTTTTATGCGCAACATGGAAAAAAGACAAATTTGATTCAAATAAAGATTTATGTATGTATGTGTGTATGTATATATGCCGAATAGGTACATATGTATGTATTTAATACCTTGTTTCTCTTTCATTACTTAAAACCATTATAACAAACCAAGGATATAGATTAAAATAGTCATGTTGTTATTTTCTCATTTGCTGCTTATTATTGATTATGCCAAGAATTAAGTAGCTTAGTATGGGAATTGCAGTTGTATACCTTTTATGTGAACATGATTGACAATTTACACTGTTAAAACGTTTCTTAATTCGAATGGAAATCAGCGTTTATAGCATGTATTTAATTATATCCTTATTTAGCGTAATAAACGCAATAATGGCATAATAAATACGTTAGAATAAGGCTAGAAACTTGAAATGTCCCCATATGAATTGTTACTTGTGTGTGTAATAATTGGCTTATATATATATATATATATATATAGATATATTAAATATTGACAAACAAACACAAGATTAGTCGTCATTTGTGGTAGAAGCCTGCCCGGAACAAACGGGAAAATCTAGCAACCACAAGTGAATTAGGCTACTGTGATAGGTCTAGGTGTCATGGGTCATTTAACTTAGAACAATATGACATGAGGTTAAGCCCGCTTGTAGTAGAAGCATGTTCAGCGCCTGACATAACCAGTATCTACAAGTAGACGGTTTAATGTGAGAGGTCTAATGTATATATATATGCGTATTATTTATGTAAATAGGTAGGCTTACTACCGCCTTCTGAAGGTCTTAAGTGGTTGACTTTCTTCTTATCTAGTTTGGGTCTTAATTTGTTAGGACTAGGACCATTTCAGATGTTTATTTCTTGGATTTGGACCAAAGTAATAGGACTCTTCCATATTAGATTTGAAATCATCTATGGGTCCTCCTTCTCTAAAAAGTGGTTTAGTCAAGGAAATAACGGAGTATGGTAGTTTACCGGAATGTCCACTTCCTCTAAGAGCTTTGTGAGGGCCAATCTAGGGACATTTTTGGTATACGTGGGATGTAGTATGCAATTTAACTAACCAAACCATCAAAGGGAAGTCTTAAGAGGCATAGGTCTACTACCATAATATCATTTAAGTAGTAACATGAGGCATCTGTCGGAGGGGTAAATGGCTATATGCGGGCCTACCCTAAACCGGTACTAAGAGGCGAGGTACTACTTCTTATATTACTTGTGAGAATATACTTCTATAGAGACGTTGATGTGCTAGGACGGGGTCTTTAGTGGCTGGGGTCCGCCTTAGGGTCGGAAGAGATTATGAGAATCCACCCTTAATAAATATAATAGAATGGGCTTTAAGTAACCGAGAATGTCCACCTCGTTGGGTCTTAAGTAATCGCTGATCTACCCTAAATGCACTAATAAAGGTCTTAAGCTATTGACTCGGATATCCACCTCATTAATTAAAATATTCATTTGTATGTGTGCTTGTGTGTTTCGTAGACATACCTTAAAATATATAACCTGCCAAATCTAGGGTATAATCTTTAAGGACATAATATTTTCTATCATCGGAACTTTATGTTCTGACCCCTCTCCTTAGCATATCCAACAGGGTAGTAGGTAGGGTGGCAGCTTGATGGACAAAAGGATGATGGAGCCTGAAGAAGGCAACGAGACTGTTATATTTCTATTAGCTATTATTGCTTTGTTATTGTTGGAAACTATGGATAATGAATAATAGTGATGGACCATTATGAACAAATGCATTTGGCATTTTATATTTTGATCAGTGGTTTTCAAATAAATGGTACATCTTACTTTATTATTATACTTTCTCGTTCTGCTGTGTAAGATTCCATCTCGTTATATTATTCTGTTATTTTGTACAAATGTAATTTCCTTATAGGAACCGACAATCTGTTTAGAGTGGCTTTAAGTCTCGACGGACCTTTTCTGTGTCGAAATTTAGGCCAATTCTGGGTGGGTTTTTACATTTGGTATCAGAGCTTAGGTTACCCGATTATTGGGAAAATATATGTATGAGAGACGTATTTGTATTTTGAAAAAAGGTCTTCAAAGTGTATATATATATATATATCCGAATAAGCATACGCAACTATACAAGGCAACTTTATCGTTTTCTTTCCTTTTGAGCTTAAAACTATCTCAGGAGTATTTTCTGAAGGATTCTTCCAATCTTTTTCAGATTGTAGAATGACCTGTAATCCTTCCGGTCAGGGAAACCAGGCAAGGCCATAGTATTTTCCAGAATGGTTCCAACAGTATCCCCGTACCGTGGAGCAAGTCCCTATCGCCAATCCCACCCCGGCGGAGCTTGCAGTTCTCGCCGTTGAGGTAGCTTTTGATTTTCCTCGACTCTGTAAGAACTTCACGAACCTTGGTGGAAAACCATTCTTAGGGACAAAGGGTTTTGTTGGAACCCAATCTTGGATAATGGACAACGAAAGGATTTTTGAGGCCACGAGATGGTTAGGCAAGGTTAAGAGAAGATTTGCAGGCTGGCACTTAAAAGGAGATGCCCCTGATTGATGGAACCTAGTATCTAGAGAGAATATGGGCCGAATATTAACATGGGCTGAATTCATGACCCGCTTTGAAGCAAAGTTTCTATCCAAGGCTAAGATTGCAATCCAATTAGAGAAGTTTATCTGTCTCAAACAAGAAAATATGAATCTGCAAGAGTATATGGCTAAATTCACCGAGTTATGTAATTTTGGTAGGGGTTTGGTGCATATCCCAATGAACAAAGCTTTAAGATTTGTTAAGGGGTTGAACTCCCCACTGAAAGGCACTTTGATGGCCCAAGTAACATTCGAAGCAACCTTTGAGACATTAGTAGAGATATTCTTCTTGTGCACAGCTGAAGGATCAAAAGAAAATAGGAATGATGAGAAGAGAGAAGGTAGTTCTGGTTCTAATAAGAATAAGAAGAAAGAGTGGTGGAAGAACAAGAAGAAGTGGAGTAAGTTTAAGAAAGAAGTGAAATCGCAAGGGCCATGAGGCAAAGGACTATAGGACTGCTTTCGCAAAGAAAGAGTTCAAAGGAAGTGCTTCAATGCCACGAGGAAGGTCACTTATCTAGTGATTTCCCAAAGCCTAGAGTTGTTCACAACAATTATAATTATGCATTAGAAGCAATACTAATATAGATCTGACTCCCAAAAGATCAAGGTCAACCCACACTTGAAGGTATAACTTCTATTTCAGGAATTTATGTATACGCCTTGTTTGACTTTGGAGCGACCCATTATTTTATTTCTAAGAGATTATTTGACTTGTTTAACCTTTCCTTATCCATCCCTAGTAATCTGATGAGGTGGCCAACCCTATATGAGGAGCTAAGTATCTTGAGTTGATTTGTAAAGCCCTAGTTTTAGAGATCGACGATATCGAGTTTCTCTGCAAAGCGTATGCATTAGATTTTATAGGGTATGACCTTATCCTAGGTATGGATTGGTTGCCATTTTATGGAGTCATCCTAGATTACGATAAGAGAATTGTTCAGCTTAGGAGCCAAAGGGGACGTAGCCTGAGAATCCCTTGTGACATTAGAAACAAGGATAAAGCCTTATTGTGTACCTTGTCTCCAAGTTCGGAAAGACCATCTTCGGTCCCAATAGTATGTGAATTCTTGGATCTCTTTGAGGAAGCTACATGAATTCCACCCCGTAAGGAGATCTCTTTTCTTATTTACCTAGAGAAGAATGTTAGACCCATAGCTTTACCCTTAAGGCATATAGCACCAAAAGAAAGAAGGGAGTTGGATAAACAGATTTCGGAATTGCTACAGAAAGGCTTCATTTGATGAAGCAGATATAAATGGGGTGTTCCTGTTGTGTTTGCCACCAAAGCAGAAAGATCCCTATGACTTTGCATGGATTATAAAGAGCTAAATAAACTAACCAAGAAGAATAGATACCCCTTACCTAGAATTGATGATTTGTTTAACCACTTGGGAGAAGCCCGAATATTTCCCAGTTAGACCTTGCAATTGGATTTCACAAATTGAGAATTTTAGAGGATAGTAACGATAAAATTGCATTTAGGACGCCAGATGGATTTTTCCAATGGGAAGTTTTTACCCTTTGGACTAACGAATGCACCCACCTTCTTTGTTGACCTCGTGAGTAGAGTGTTTAGGGGAATTCTGAATAAGATTGTGGTGGTTTATGTATACAATATCCTTATATTTTCTAAGGATCACAAAGAGCATGAAAGTCACTTAAGATAGGTCCTAAGAATACCGAGGGAGAACCCTTTGAAAGCCAAGTTTTCAAAGTGCCATTTCTGGAGGAAAGAAGTTAAATGTTTTAGGTATATTGTGTTAAGCAAAGTTTTGGCAATAGACCCTGCGAAGATCGAGGCAATTACGGAATAGAAAGTACGTCGAAATGCCATGAGGTAAGAATTTTTCTTGGATCGGTAGGAATTACCGAAAGTTTATTAAGGACTTCACAAAGATTGCTACTCTTTTACTCAACTAACGAAGAAGAACTTGGTATTTTCTTAGAGTAATAAATTACGATGTGGCTTTTAAGAAATTAAAGGAAGCATTGACTAGTGCGCTAGTTCTTATTATACCTAATGGCTAAAGGATGTTCATGGTTTACATTGATGACGGGGAACTAGTTTAGGAGTGGTTCTCATGCAAAAAGGAAGGGTTATTGCTTGTGCTAGTAGACAACCCAAGGACCCTGAGAAAAGGTATCCAGTTCATGATCTAGAGCTAGCAGCGGTAATGTTTTCCTTGAAAATGTGGAGTCACTATCTTTTGGGAGAAAAGTTCGATCTTTTCACTGATCATAAATCCCTACAGTATTTATTCTCTCAGCGTGACCTGAACTTAAGACAACAACGATGGATGGAGTATATTTCCTCTTTTGATTTCATGATCCAATATACCCTAGGAAAATCGAGCGTCGTAGCTGATGCGTTGAGCAGAAGGCATGCATCTTTGAATGTAATCTCGGAATGGAAACAGTTGGAGTTTCCCTCTAACTTTAACTTGCAACCCCCGCAGTAGCTTTAGTAATTTTCTTGACGTTATGCTTGTTAAACCCACTCCTAAGGAAAGGATTCAGAGTAGGCAAGACCTTGACGAAGAGATAATAAACTTGAAGAAGAAAGTAAAAAAGAAGGTGGCCTTTCCTTATTCAGTTAGATATTCGCTAGGCGATGATGGAAGTTTGCTTAGGGATGGACGACTTTGCGTCCCTAAAGATGAGGAGTTGAGAAAGGAAATTTCAGGGGAGTGCCATAGGTTGAGATTACCATACTCCCCAGTGGAGATAAAATGTATAAGGATATGAAGAGAAACCTCCATTAGGAAGGGATGAAAAGAGAGATAGCTGAATTTGTGGCCAAGTGTTTAACATGAGAAAAAGTAAAAGCGGAGCAAGGAAGCCTCGGAGGATGGATGTTGCCTTTAGAAATTCTCATGTGAAAGTGGGAGCATATTTCCATGGATTTTGTGGATGGACTTCCAAGAAGTCAGAAGGGAAATGAGGCTATTTTGGTTATTATGGACCGTTTAACCAAGAATGCTCATTTTATACAAATCAAGAAGAATAGGACTGCAATTTCATTGGCCCAGTTGTATGCTAAAGAAATAGTCGGATTACATGGTATCCCATCTAGTATAGTGAGCGATCGAGATCCCTTATTCACAAGTGAGTTTTGGAGAAGTTTACAAGAATGATTGGGGACGACACTCAACTTAAGTACGGGATACGACCCACGGATCGAAGGCCAGACAGAAAGAGTAAATCAGATCCTAAAAGACTTGCTCAGAGCTTGCATTATCGACCTTGGACGAGTTTGGAAGCAGCACCCGCCGCTTGTGGAGTTTACATATAACAATAGCTTCCAAGCAACATTGGTATGGTCCCTTTTGAAGCGCTTACGGGAGGCTATGCAAATCGCTAACTTGTTGGTGTGAGACTACCGACAAGGTTCTACTCGGACCATACTTCTTCTGTGATTCTACGGAGTATATTTCCTTGATTAGGCAGAGGACGAGGGCAGCCCAACACCGTTAGAAATCGTATGCTGATAAGAGGAGGAAGGTACCTTAGTCCAGTGTAAGAGACTTGGTACTCGTATAGGTTTCCTCTCTTAAGAAGATTGACTGGTTTGGAAAGACTACGAAGTTGGATCCCAAATTTATTGGGCCTTTTCAGATCATCGAGAGAATATGATATTTGGCTTATCGAGTGGATCTTTCTGAATGTCTACCGGGGATCCATAATGTATTTCATGTATCTCATTTGAGAAAGTCCTCCATGATTCTTCTATTGAACTCTAGCTTGATGAGATTGAGGACATAGGGAAACTCGAGTTGGAGTCTAGGGTGCCCCATGCCAGTACAAAGATTGTTGAGAACAAAATCAAAAGACTCCGCAATAAGACCGTTCTCCTTGTCCGAGTACAATGGGAGGATGATCCTACGGAAAGCACTTGGGAGACTGAGGACAAGATGAGGCAGACCCACCTAGAACTTTTCTCAGGTGATTTTCCCTCTAAATTAAGTTTATGGATGCATTGTGTTTGCTAGATTGGATGTTAGGGAAATGGATAAACACAATTGCACAACGCACTCATATAGAAATATATGCATATTGCGATGTTTTGCATACACGTTACACCACTTATTTCACCAACACGTTGGATTGAGATCACTTTAGTAAGTATGTAGTTCATAATCACAGCAAGTCATGGATGTTTATGGATGAATTAAAAACATCATGGGGGTATAACATGGATGTTTAGAGCGATTTGTATTTTCGCCCTTTAGACAGATTTCGGGAATAAATCTATTTTAAGGGGGGAGGGGTGTAACACCTCGTAAAATATACCTAAATAGATTTAAGATAATCTAATTTGAAATAAAATAGTAATATATTAATGGGTTGAAAAATAGAATTTTACAAAATTATGAATTTGACTACGAAAATATCGTAGTTATATTCGTGATATATAATATGTCAAAAACGGAGCCTGTGTGAAGGATTCACGTTGAAAAAGGTTGTACGTTAATATATATATATATATACACACACACACACGAACATTTTAAATTTGAATTAAAAGTATAAATATATGGAATAAAAATAACTAATTAATGGTTGATTAGAATATTCTATTGAAATCAAATTTGTGTGTATATATATGCATATAACAGGGGATAAGAATATTGAATTAATGGAAAAAAATAAGTAATGTTTAATAAAATAATCCTTTCAAGCAATCAACACAGGCCACTGGCCATTTTGGAGGCTAGGGGGTCGACCGCTCCCTAGAAGGGGTGTCGACCGCCTGGTGCGGCCAGAGCCCAATAAGACTGGTTTGGATGATGTTTTGGTTGGTTTTATACAAAATGAATAGCTTAGATTTGATCTAAGTTAATCTAACGGTTATTATTCATTTGCATACCTGTAAATACCACATAACTGTTGACTCGAAAAATTGGCACAACACCCAAAGAAAGGGTTGCGTAGAGAACAAATGAAGACAAATGATTGTAAAAACTGAAAATAGTGGAAATCACACACCAATTTACAGTCGGTCCGCGTTAATGAGCCTACGTCCACTTTATAACATCTTATATATTCTTAAACTATTAGACAAAATAGTTACAATAGCGGTACGACAAGAGATTAAAAAAGTATTTGAAAGCTAGGGTATTGAAACTCCCAAAAAAGATCCTCTCTTCAGAATTCAGAAGGGATATTTATAGATGATACAGTACTTGAGCCGACTTAGACACGTATTGCAGGATCCAAAAGAATAGCAAGGTTTGAATAAGCAGTTTTTCTCCTAAGGAATCGGTACTCCTCGAAGTATTGATAAGGGGGTGGCAGACGATTCGTTCTATTTAGATGGTTTGGAATAGATAAGGCATGCGTTAGCTATTCTTTAGGCGTGCATTAGGTTCATAGCTGGATCCGATATGACTAAGTATGCATTATCACGACGTGTTTCTCTTGGACTGCATTTGGCGTAGGAGACGTACTCAACTGACGGGCATCATCATTCAGCATACTTCTTAATTCTAGGGTACCTACTTCGGATATTCAAAACACGGACCCATGGTGATATCGAGTTTTGATGGGCAGGTCGAAAGTCCCATCAACACTTTGCCCCCCCAAAGTATGTTGCGTTGGAGAGGGGACATACTTTGTAAGCACGTGCTAAGAACAAATATTTCCTTTATCGACCGATGAATCCCACAGGTCGATTTGAATCATTCATTCATTGAGCTTCGTAAATCGTAAGAAACCTGTCAGCCATTTTGGAAACTTAAACGAGTTTAGATAATAATGATGTCTTACTTTCATCCGTCCTATCGGCCGATTCTTGATTCGCCAATGGCTTTATACGTCAGCCGGGTCCAGTCTGAAGGTCACGTCAACCGAATGTGAATAACCACTCTATCATCTTATAAAACGAAAGCCTTTTTCACCTTTTTATTTTTATTTTTACCATCGCAAAAACTGTTTTACTGCTTCATAGGAAGAAGAAGAAGAACGATCACCATCTTTCCCAAGATCATCTTTTTAAGGTAGAAACCAATTATTTATCTTTTTCGAAATACTTAAATGTCATTGCTTGTGTAGGACCTCTCTTTCTTTTGCTTTCTTGTTGTAATTTGGATTACACATGATCCATAATTGGGATCATCAACGTCGGATTGCCAGAGTCGGTGGCGATGCAATTGTCGGTGGTGATTGCCATAACATCTTAGCAAAATCTGATAGTGTCGGATTTGCTAACCCGATTATGTCATGGAGATGGAGAGGTTTCCCTCCTGGTCATAGCGCTTTATGTGTCAAGGTGTTGTGAACCCGCAGACACGTGGCATTGTTTGAGAGAGTGGTAATAAAGATATCAACCTTTATATAGCTTGACATACAAAAACAAATCGCAACTTCTATGGCTTGTCTTTTATTGAGATAGCTCTGTAAAGCGGGACTAACCCCTTTTGAATTGACCTTTAATTTCAGCTTGGCAACCTTTTCATCTACTGATGGTTAAAGAACGTGGCACTCATAAGCAAGGATCGGGCGAGGAGGTGCCCTTTTCCATTAGAGTAGATAGTACTTCTGAGTCGTCGTCCTGATCATAACCAAACTCGGATAGCGACCCTCGAAGTCGGTCGACAGGTCCACTACCTCCCCCCGAAATAACGGTCGAGTTAAATGAATCAGCGCCCGTTCCTATAGCACTCGACATGCTTCCAGGTGCGGAAATTCTAGAAAACCCTCCGGATGCAAAAAGGACCACGATGAATCTTAAACGGCTATAGAATTTAACCAGTAAACACAACATTCCTTTTGAAGACGTTCTTATCCCGCAGGAAACCAATCGACCTCACAGATCCCTGGATTGTTATATGGAAATATCTCTCCCGATGTGTAACGTGGGAGCCATCCCCCTTTTCCTTCATTCATTGTCAATTTCTTACTGTGGATGAACTTGGCTCCGATGCAGTTCCACCTAATTGCTTACGAAAATCTGTTATCAATCTATTATTTGTACATGAGGTATTCAGGTCTCCCTACGACCTTCGATGACCTAGCTTTCCCTTTTCACTTTAGAAACAACGAGAAAGAGTCCCCTTCTCTTCTTTACTTCAAGACTGCCTGAGGTTGGAAGATTATTGAAGAGATTCCAAGTAAGGTGGGTGATCCAAAACGGGAATGGTTTTGGACTAAGGAGTAGCCGAGATGCGCTCGATATTTGATTCAATGCAGTAAGTCTCTTTGTCGGTCGATACATCCATAATAGAGTTCCTTATGCTGATCACACATTTTTTTACACGGGACGATCCAACTAGGCATGAGTAGGAAGTGTTTGAGGAATGCCACAGGCGGTTGATCAAGTTGAAGCTCGAGCGATAGTGGTTTTGGAATTGCTTGACTGAGGACCACTTACATTGATATGCTATCCTAGACGAAGATAAAACAATCGGGTCACTGGAGGACGGATCCAGGTTGACAACACCGAGCCGGGGTGCGATATCCCCAGCAAAAAAGAAATCAGGGAGTACGTAGGCGACCATTCGGGAACCTTCGGTCCATTCCTCGCCTGGGGAGAAAACAAAATTCCATCCAAAAAAGCCTACTTTCAAAAAACGGGTTCGAGAGGTTGAGCGTCGAAAAAAAGAGAAGGTCCGTGCCAAGAAAATTCCAAAGAAAGTGCGAGGAGAGCTAACCAAAAGAGAACCCTGCTGAGGATCGCTCGATAGACTCTGAAGTCGAATAAGATCCCTTCGCGGTCCACGATTCGCAGGAGGAACATGTCACATCCCCTATTCCTAGGTTGAAAAAACTCCAGATGCCAGAGATCATACTTTCCCCACAGAGCTTAGATCCAAACCAATTTTTCACCAATCAGTCTGAGGGGATGTCCTTCCCGACTATACAAAAAGGGGTCGAGGGTACGATCTTACCCAAGCACAGGGTCTATCTAAAGAATTTGTCACATAGCATTTGCACTGCACGTCAAAGTACTATTTTTTATTGTGTAAATTGAATGTTGACTGTCTCAACCATGGTCCTCTCTCTTTTTTTAAAAGGACATCGTTGAAGAATTTTATGGCAATCTTTTTGTCTCCCTTCCAGTGGATATTAGGCCAGATGAGCCCACTTCGCAGCACCTTATACAAGGAGACGATGATGAGGACGCTGACAACAAGAGAGATAAGGAGAAGACAAAA
Source organism: Allium sativum (assembly GCA_030737875.1). Classification (NCBI taxonomy): domain Eukaryota; kingdom Viridiplantae; phylum Streptophyta; class Magnoliopsida; order Asparagales; family Amaryllidaceae; genus Allium; species Allium sativum. Next base: position 1,049,248,470 of record CM060922.1, read on the forward strand.
AAAGACACAGGAAGAGATAGAGAGAGAAAGAGAGAGAAAGAAGAAGGAAAATAGAAGGAGAAAAAAGATAAAAGAAAAGAGAGAGAAAATGAGAGAAATACAAAGAGAGAGAAAGAGTTAACTCGAGATCAAAGCAAGCAAGAGAAGAGAAGTTTGGGAAAATATGATCGGGCATCGGAGGAGAAGGAAGAGCAGGGGTGTATGCCCAAGAAGAAAAAGGCGCATTAGTCCCTCGAGCTTCGGCTTATTCCCCATCCTCAGTATAAGATCCCTAGGGCGGGCGAGAAGGCAGAACATTATCATGCTATGTTAAGTTGTCCTAGACCCTCGGTCGACCCTTCCTCTACCGATCGAGTCAAAGAACTGAAACGAGATTTCCTTGATCTCATCTTTACAAGGATTGAGCCTGCCACCGAGTTACAACCATTATCATGTAGCTTTTGCCGACGTATTCGAAACAACCTCGACCACGTTCTTTCTCAATATGACACGATGCGAAAGTACGCCGGGCAAGTAAGTGGAGCATTAAGGGACAAGCTGACCGAGATTGCTGGTTTGAAGAGGGATATAGCTTGTGATAAGAAGACCTTCAGGCTTCTTGAAAAGAAAATTAAAGATTACGAGTTATGGGCAGTGGACGATAAGGAGAGGTATGAGAAGGCGACCGAGGGCCTGAACACCCAATTCCAACAGAAAAGCTAGGAATGTGATTCTATGAAGGGTGAGGTTGAATCTCTCAAGGATGAAAAGGATCGGATGGCCCTAGAGGTGCAGAACCTCAAGGCTCAGCTTTATTTGTCCAAATTGTCCAGAAGTTTGGCTGAACAAAATGCCGCCGCGACAATCGAGTCCACTAACAATTCAAAGCTCCAACACGAAATTGATATTGAGACTATCAAAGCCAATCACACTAGAGAGGTATCCGAGATAAAAAAGGAGCGCGGGCATCAAGCCCTTACAATTTTCACAAGGGTCCTTCATCATAGGGACTTGTCTTGGATGCCGTGATATTCAACGGTACTGATCGATACATGGAAAATAATTTTGAGAGAAGAGAGAGAGGCAGCAAAGAGGCAATTAGTGGATGAAGAAACTCTGATGTCTCAAATTATGAACGACAAGGAGCGAGCAGTATTGGCGGAGGGAAGAAGCCAAAAAAAAGAGCACGGTAGAGGCAGCATGCCGCAGAGTTAAGGGGAAGTCAGTCCCTGAGGGAGAGGTTGGTAGCAGTTGAACCATGGCATCCATCTCTCTCACTTCTACAAACATTGAGATCGGTTCGACATCAAACCCTCCATCTGAACCAGCCAGGGTCGTAGAGGAGCAGACGATTGAGTCCGATATAAGAGGTAAACTCGTGTACTAATCCTAAGTTTACTTGTTCCACCATGACTTGTGTTTTCTACAGTAGGTGCTTCATTGGTGAAAGAGAGTGTAGTGGCAGAAAATGTTACCGGGGAGAAGAATAACGCTGAGGATGCAACCGAAGTCTTGAGGGAGGAGAGGATCAATATACGATCATCGGAGAACGACGACATCGAGATTGTCGGGGAGTCTAAGAGAGGTGGTCGTCCATCCACAGCCGAGATCAAAGCTCAGAGTTAGAAGGATATTTCGTTCATGAAACCCGAGCCATCGGAAGACCCTTTGAATGTTCAACCTATCCAAGTTGTCTCTCCGACCATCCTTTCTTTAGTCAAGGCTCCCCCTTTCGTGGATTCCATAAACCCACAAGTCTTAGCACCAGTTCCCCATCCCTTAGGAAGCACGCTTGGAGTATCAGGACACAGACTGAGCACCGAGGAAGCAGTGGAAATGGTCAAGCAGAAAGAGCTGGCAGAGATGATCGAGCATGGGGATATGGCACCCCCGTTTTAAATTTCATTTGTTGTTATTTTTTACTTTTAGGCCCTCTAGAAGTCCCATGCGAGTGCGGCCCTCGTGCTTTTGTTATTATCAGACTTTGTATCTCTGGATATGATGTTTAAACAGTACCTGTCATATAACAACATTTTTAATCATATCAAGTTATCGTAAATGAAAATCTACTTGTCTTTAAATAGTTATGTCAATTATGCGTTGAATATGTCAAGAATGAAAATATTGTTTGAATTTCCTATTTTATTCCATCCCTTGAGGATTACTTGAACATTATCCTAGTTTGGATTATTTATCTACCCCTCTTGTCCCCGGTGTCGGGGTAAGTTGCGCGGATAACGAATTCTCAATCATACTCAAGTTGATTTGACCGACGCCCTTAAGCAGGGGTGCTTTTAGTCTTTTATACTCACCCTCTAGTCAACAAGGGGTAGAGTTTTTAAGGATCGAGCGGTCCTTTGTCAGGATGCACCTTTCGTGCTCTTTCGTCCTTTATACTCTTCCTCAAGTCATGGGGATTAGAGTTATGTCCAAACAATCAATCGATATGTTTGGTTAGGTGTTAACATTTTCTTTAAGTCAATAAAGTAGGAGTCGAAAGCTGTTCGATCGACCTAGGTCTAATATCGATACCTTCGCTTTGGTTGAACCCTTATTCTTTCAATGGTGCTGGCCCGCTTTATCCCGGACCGGCACATTAGGGTGCTAGGATGTAAGCTACAGTTGGTCGAATTACAACATTTAGATTTTATAACAATGAAATGGAGCAGGAAAGGAGCTTTCTATTCATACGCTACTGCAATCGATAAAGGATTGCTTATTACAATACTAAAACAAACGAACTAGTAAAGAAACTAAAAAGTTCTAAGAAAGATAAAGTTGTAAGTGCTCTGCATTCCATGCTCTTTGAAATGGTTCGCCATTAACAGTCGATAGCCTGAAGCTTCCATTATCAAGCTTTCATTGAATGACGTTTGGTCCTTCACACTTGGGGCCCATGTGCACGGGAATTGGGAAGACCCGTTTCGAAATAAGGTTACGTACATCGAAGGTCTTTGATCAGACCTTTATGTTATAGTATCGCACGACCCTTCGTCTGTGCGCTTCAGCACGAAGGTTTGCTTCCTCTCTTTCCTCTCAATTGTGTATAGCGATGTCAAGAGAAGTGCTTTATTAGATAGTGGGTCATAGTAAGTCGTTCGATGAGAAGGGACCTCGAGTTCTATCGGAAGAACTGCTTCCGAACCGTAGGACAGGGCGAAAGGAGTATGGCCAGTAGTCGTCTTATGAGTGGTACGATATGCCCAAAGGGCTAGAGGTAGTTCATCGACCCATTTTCCCTTAGCACTCTCTAGCCGCTTTTTTAGAATGGTTTTGATAATCTTATTAACCGCCTCAACCTGACCATTAGACTGGGGGTGTGCAACCGTGGTATATCTCTTCTAGATGTGATACTTCTCAAAAATGTCCCTGAACTCCAAGTTATCAAATTGAGTTCCATCATCCATGATTATTGTTCGAGGTATCCCATATCGGCATATGATATTTCTTACAATGAAGTTGATGACTCTTTTTCTTGTGATTGTGGTCATCTGCTCGTCTTCTGCCCACTTTGTGAAATAATCCACTGCTACAATTGCATATCGGTCTCCTCCTTTAGAAATGGGCAAGGTTCCGATGATGTCTGTCCCCCAAATGGCGAATGGCCAAGGGCTAGCCATTTGGGTGATATCTGTCGAAGGAGCTTGTGGGATTTGTGAAAATCTTTGGCATTTATCACACCTTTTGGAATAGTTAGTAGCATCTTTGTTGATAGTTGGCCAGAAGTATCCATATCGCAACATTTTCATGGCTAAGGTCTGTCCTCTGGTGTGTGCTCCACAATCTCCTTCATGCACCTCCTTTAGTATCCTTTTGATATCATCATTGGCAACACACCAAAACATGGGAACGGAGAAACATCTTATATACAGCTAGTTTTCTTTGATGACATACATGGAAGCTTGACGTACTATCGCTCGTCTCTCGTTCCTATTTTCGAATAATGTGCCATGGAGGAGGACGTTTTTGATAGGAGTCATCTAAAATTCCTCTTCAGGCTTAGCATCATCCTGGTCGACTACCATCTGTTCGATGCTCGGCACGCTCAGGGTCTCTATAGAAACTAGCTCCATTTCACCCGGGTGGTCTGAACTGGCTAGCTTTGCCAACCTATCTACTTTTTGGTTCTCCTTTCTAGGAATGTGGAAGATGCTATACTGGTTGAAACTTCGCAACAATTTTTCTACTTGTTTAAGGTAGGAAGTCAGTCGATCCCCTTTGGTAAGATATTCTTTCCGAACCTGGCATACCACAAGTTGTGAATCACAAATACTCTCGAGTGATGTTATTTTCAAGTCCCTCGCGAGTTTGAGCCCGGCAATCAGTGCCTCATACTCGGAATCATTGTTCGTTGTTAGAAATTCTAATCTCAGGGCGTAATAAATCGATCTTCCTTCAGGTGACAACAACACATTGCCAACACCCGAGCGTCGATCATTACAAGCTCCATCAGTATACAACTTCCAAAAAACTGACTTTGACTCGGTCTTTAGTGGCCCAGTATTATCTTCCTGGTTTTCATCTTCTGGGGTAGTAAATTCAGCTATGAAATCGGCTAGGGCCTGCCCCTGAATAGACCTTCAAGGAACAAAAGTTAAATCGAATTGACTTAATTCAATTTTCCATATGCGCAATCTTCTGCTTTCCTTAGGTCGCTGCAAGACCTACCGAAGGGGTTGGTTGGTAACTATCTTGATTGGATGGGCCTAGAAGTAGTGCCGAAGCTTTCTTGATGCAATTGATAAGCTGTAGGCGAGTTTCTCGATATTCAGATAGTTGCGCTCGGCCCCTGTCAATTTTTTGCTTACATAATAAACCGGCCGTTGTACTCGATCTTCTTCACGTATCAGGACCGAGCTGATCCCGTGTGCGGATACAGCTAAGTATACAAACAGGTCTTCATGGTCGATAGGTTTAGATAGGATAGAAGGTTTCTCTAAATGATCGCGCATGTTCTGGAAAGCTTCGACACAGTCGTGCGTCTAAGCAAAGTTCTGTTTTCCTCTTTTGAATAACTCAAAGAAGATAGGCATTTATCAGTCACCTTAAAAATAAATCGACCCATTACTGCTACCTTACTTACCAGACTGTGAACATCCTTGATTCGTCGAGTTTCCTGAATTCCTTTGAGGGCCGAAATCTGGTTGGGATTAATCTCGATTCCTTGAGAACTAACAACAAAACCAGAAACTTTCCCGAAGCTATTTTGAAAAAACACTTCAAAGGATTTAGTTTCATTCCATACCTTCGGAGGATGTTGACGTGGTCGGACGATTGCCTTGATTTTACCAGCATATCGTCAACGTATACCTCCATCATCTTCCCTATTTGATCGTGAAACATTCGATTAACCAACCGTTTATAGGTTTCTCCCACATTCTTCAGTCCAAAGGGCATTACTACGTAACAATACAGCCCAAGGTCAGTGATGAAACTGGTGTGCTCTTGGTCTTGAACATGCATGGTGATCTAGTTGTATCCCGAATATGCGTCCATGAATGATAATAGTTCGTGTCCCACGGTCGAGTCAACCAACTGATCAATCCTAAGCAATGGGAAGTTGTCCTTAGGACAGGCTTTATTGAAGTCGGAAAAATCAATACAAGTCCTCCACTTTCCATTAGCCTTCTTCACGAGTACTGGGTTCGCTATCCAGTCGGGATAGGTCGAGTCCCAAATAAACCCATTGGCTTGCAATTTCCCAATTTCTTCTTTCAAGGTCGTAGATTTTTCGGGGCCAAGCATTGGCATCTTTTGCTTTATCGGGGTATACTTCTTGCTAATGCTGAGGGAATGAGTTATAACGGAAGGTGAAATTCCAAACATGTCAGCATGGGTCTGTGCAAACACGTCAAGGTTTGCACGGAGGAATTCGGTCAACTCCCTCGTTCGGAGGGGACCAAGATGGGACCCGACCTTTAGAACCTTGGCAGGGTCGTCTCCATTGATCGAAATTTCCACGGTCGCCTTATTTGGAGATGCCTTTCTACATCCCAGTTCTTCGTCATCTCTCTGGTCGATGTCCTCGACTTCCCATGGACGGTCCCGACCGGGATGTTCTCTGTAGTTTCTGTGCTTCTTTCTCCCCCGTAAGGGGAGGATTATCTTTTGATTGTTTACCACTTCTATTTTGGAGATCTTTCCACTCCGCTAAGTAATAAGCTCGCCCCGTCACTCGATCCCACACACCATGCCAATTCCTCCATCAGCTAGGAATTTTAACAGCAGGCACCAGGAGGCGATGTAGGCTCTGAACTCCATTAAAGCTGGACGCCCTAAAAACTCATTATATCGGGAGTAGATGTCCATCGCAACAAATGGTAGGAGCCTTACCCTCATCCAATCCCCATCTCCCAATTCCATTGGTAGCATGATCATTCTAATAGGCTCGGTGGAGGATCCGTTGAAGCCCCGTATATGGCCGGTGCATGGTTCCAACTCTTTAAACTCTAATTTCATCTGATCATAAGCTTGCTTAAACAATATGTTGACCGGACTCCCATTATCCATCAGCGCCTTCCTTACTGTTGTCGGGCCGATGATTGCGGTTATCACCATAGGATCGACCATTGAAGCCTCTATGCCAGTTGCTTTCCTTCCTCGAAAGATAACGTCCTCTACCTCAGTTTTCCTTTGTTTCATAGGGCTTCATTTTCAAGGATACTGGTCTCCACAACATCAAGGTGTTTTCCAGAATTTACATATTTCTCTATAGTCCCGACGTTGAACCCATCAGGGTGTGGCCTTTCGACTATGGCATTGATGACTATCCCTTTCCCTTTCTCTTGGGCGGCAGTGCGAGATGCGACCTTACTTTGCCAGGGGGCTGAAGTCCCTTGCCCCATGTGCCTTGAGGATGTCTTATATTCCTCAAGTTTTTCCTCTTGAATTAGCTTCTCTATGATGTCCCTGGGATGCCAGCACTCGTTGGTTGTATGTCTGTAGACGTCATGGAATAAGCAATACTTCCCAGTCGCCCGCTCCTTCTCCGTGGGTTCACGTAGGAGCGATTTCTTATATTGGACCGTGCTGCAGGTATCGAGATAGATGTTCTCCAACGTGTCATTCAAGGCTGTATAGGTCTCGAATACCTGGAACAGGGGTCGCTTTCGGACATTCCCTCTTTGTCTTGAGTTCCCATTGGTCTCTTTCGACCTTTCACCACTTCGTTTGCCGCGGTTTCCAACATTCACTTCCACTTTTCCTGAGTTATCCTCAGACTGATTGACTGTGACATTATTCTGGGTCGGTGGGGTAGATTTATCTTTCGACCCATCCTCTTATTCTAACTGCGCATCCTCCTGCCTCAGTCGGATGTGGGCCTTCTCATAGAAAGCTTCAATCGTTCTGGGCGGCTTCCCAATCAAATACTTTCCGAACTCTGTTCTCTTGTCGACGCCTTCGATCATGGCCATTAGAACAGTTTCATGGTTGGGGTTTCTCAATTCAGTAGCAGCCCGGTTGAATCGATTAAGATAATTCCTCAGGGATTCACCTCTTCCCTGCTTAACCGCTGAGAAAGCCATGGAATTCTTTGATTTGCTAGTGTGGAGGCAGAATTGATTCAAGAATTTCTCGCTCAAATCTTTAAATCTTGGGACCAACCTCGCAGGCTGGCATACGAACCACATGAGTGCTATTTCGCTCAAAAGGATTGGAAAGGATCTGCATTTGATAGTGTCGGGGGCCACCACTACCTTCATGTGCCAGGAGTACCTCATCAGATGCTGTTGTGGGTCGGAGGTGCCGTCGTACTGGTTCATCTGGGGAATGTAACACCCCATATTTTCTGTAAACATAAGAGTAAAAAAAAGTATACTTAATTTTCAAAAGAATAATTAAGGGAAACAAGTTGTACCATTGCGTTCATCTCGGAATTCTGCTTGAGATAGAGTCCGAGTTTGCGTAAATCGGACTCTGTATGAAGAAGTTATGGCCTTTAGAAGTTTCAGAAAATTTAAATTAATTAAAACAGCTCAGTTCGAAATTCAAAACCCTCACCCGGGTTGGGCGGGAAATTTCCCGCCTAGGACCCAGGTCGACCAGGTGGTCGACCTGGGTCGACATAGGTCGACAAAGGGGTCGACCTCCCCCCTATTTCCAGATCTGAGGCAGATTCTGATTTCGGCACCTGGACTTGTTTTCTGGACGGATTCTTTGGCTTCTAACCTATTTAAACACCCCCAAACCTCACTTTCTCTCCACACCAAACCATTGTAACGCTATGCTGCCTCTATTCTAATTAAAATAAATCAATGGCATCTCTACTCTGCTGAAACCTAAGCTAGAACTAGTGCTTCTTCTTCTTCCAATCTGAATAGGATTAAAAGAGAACAACTACAACCCTTTTTCTTTTAGAATCCAACCAAGGTGAGTACATTTATTTTCAGATATGAAATTTAATTATGATCTTGACAGGGTTATAAATCTGAATTTGAGATTAAGCATATTCTTGTTTATCAGATCTGTTTTTCTGTATAGATCTATCCTATAAATATTATAGTAACTATTCTGTATCTCTTCCTTCCTTCTGTTTTATAGCCAGGCTAGGTGACACCCCATCTCCATTAAGGTCACTCACAAAGGGAATACCTTAACTTTGGTGAAACGTTTATTGTGTATAGAACAGAAAAGTAAACAAGATAGATAAATATATTGGTACTTGGAAATAAAAAAACAACTTTTATTGCAGCGGAGAAATAGTTTGGTTACACCACAACAAAAACCAACTACAAAACCAAATACACTTATTATCCATCTTAACAAATAAGTCCTGAGTACATAAAATAAAAGACATAACCCCAACATAAAATAGCCATAAATAAGATAGGCTGAACTTTACTTCAGCAATCCAAGCAACTTCCAAAAGAAAGAGATAAAGCGGTCCAAATCAAGCTCCACTAGTACTAGTCCCACCCTGAGCACCTGGGGGGAAAAGGAAGAAAAGAGGTGGAAACAAAAAAGGGGTCAGACATAAAGTCTGGTGAGTGCAATAACTTTAAGAATATAATTATTAAAGTAAATTGGATAAGGCATAAGCTGGGAAATAAGGAAATGAGTGTGAATAAAAGGGCAAGACCGAGCAAACCAAGGAAATAAGATGAACAAATATAACACTAACTGCGCATCTAATCGCTACAGGATAATTACTACACTGCACCACACCAAACACCCTAAAAGTTGATCCCATCTACTAAACTTTGTAATCATAATAGTAGTTTCATGTACCCCTAGCTGTCTACATAGGTGTCGCCTGCCCCAATCTCCACTAGGTGTACCCACTACCTCCATGCGATCGGCTCCTTAACTCGTAGATACCCGTGCTGGTACAATAGTGGGGTGTATCATTCCCCAAAGTGACAACCCGATACCACTAAGGAAGCAAGGCTTTTACCTACGCGGTGCAACAACGTCTTACCTATCAGCCTGGGCCCACGCACGCACATGACCCCATTGGACTTGCGTTGCCATCGCTAACCCGTTTTGACCTCTTACAATCAAAACCAGTATGCCTGTCCCGTCCTCGACTTGGATCGAGCCTACAAAGATACTTACTGGTCTGAAAAGGGCCCCCATGCCTGACACAAGCTTTCCACCTATGCTTGGTCTCCCCTAGTACATCCCACTTAACCCCCTTCTTATTCATGTCTACTTACATGTTTCAATTAGGTCAAGCGTTTCTATTCGCATTTCCACATGTCACCCACTTAACCCCATGTCCCACCATATGTTTACTTTGGTTAAGTGTTACTCAGTTTATTACTACCGTAACCTTGTAGGACCTCTCACATTAGGCCACCCTTTGTGGTTGCTGGATTTAGGCCTATGACATCTCACATTGGACTACCATTTGTGGTTGCTGGATTCGTCGGGCGGGTCCGGGCAGTCTTACACCACAAATGAGCCCAACCTCGTGTCTTAGGCATTGATTATTACATATACTCTTTTACCCCAATTTGAATTAATATCCCTATTCAAATTTGTCAATAAATTCCAAACATACTTATGTCCATAATTGTCACCTAAATTATGTCCATTTATTTCAGGTATACAAATTATACCAATTATTGCCTCAAATTAATTGTATGCATTTTAAGGCCATTTCATGCCAGTTCTCAATATGTGTATATTCAATATTATCCGCATCGTTCCCTCGTTGTTCATTCGCTTAACATGATATATATATATATATATATATATATATATTAGACTAGCAAATAGTCTAACACACAAAGGGAAGAAACAACACAAATTTGCATAACACACAAAATAGATCTAACTTGCAAATAAGAATTACAACATAACTTGCATAAACTTTGTATTGTCATGAATCTAAACATAGACCTAAAAGGTGTGAACTTGCGTGTATGAATATAGTTTTCACACAAACTTGCATAGGCAATGGTCACAAACTTGCATAAACTATGTATGTCATAGATCTAAACCTAAAGGTGTAAACTTGCATATATGTGAATCCAATTACTACCTAAACTTGCATATATTCATTTTACTTGATTCACATGTAAACTTGTGTACAATCCATACAGAAACTAGCATATAATCTACACCCAAACTTGCATATAAAATGATGTCAGAAATGAATCAAGTTGAACATAGGTGATTGGGCATATGAAAAGGATCCACAACAAAAATTAACAAAAACTATCATCATGAACAACTAACTTGTATTCACAAAATATCACAATTTCCAATGATTCACAACATAGCCATATAACCCAAATTATGACTCAACCTAATTAACTCTTTAATTATCTTATTAAAGAAATCGAACTCACAACTCAAAGAAGGTCTTGAGTTCTGGGATCTGTATTCTGCAGTTGAATTAGCTCGCCTTTGAAGTAGACAAATTCGTTGTTATAGACTTGAGTTGAATTGAATTGAGTTGCTTTACTTTGCTTCTAGTTGGTGGCAGCTACTCTAGGTTTTGGAGTGACAGCATGACGACCATTGATTTAATTTTTTGAATAAGTTTAAGGTTTGAGTCTACATGTGTTTATATAGAGATTAGGATTAATTTAGGCCCTCCGATCAACCTAGAAGCAACCTGGACCATCCAAATAGCTAACTCAACCCTAATGACTCAGCAGCAGCTCAGAATTAGGCTTAATTCAAATATGCCCGAGGGGGTAGGTCGACCCCCAGGTCGACCCCCAGGTCGACCTGTAGGGGAGGTCGACACTAGGGTCGACCCCCTGGTCGACCTGTCCTGGGGCGGGAAATTTCCCGCCCTGCCCAGTTCTGAGTCTGAATTCGATTTTGAATTTAAATTTGAATTTCTGGAAACTTTCTACAGCTATAACTTCTTCATACGAAGTCCAATTCACGCTAGTTAGGACTCCATCTCAACCAGAATTCCAAGACGAACACAATGGCATAACCCGTTTCTCTTAATTCTCACATTTAAAATTAATTATTTTTTAATTCGTTAGTTTAGTGTTAACAGAAAACATAGGGTGTTACATTCTCCCCTCCTTAATGGATTTCGACCCCGAAATCTTCAAGTTAAGAAGAATGCATATCCTACCATCCTGTCGTCCATCTACTCAACCATCAAACACAGGCATCCATTTTCCTTACAAGACTTCTAATGCTTTCATGTTTATATACATAGTGTGTGTACATGTCCGTATCTAATGAAAAATCAGGCGGTCTACTGATTCAGTTGACCTCCTTAATGCAAATCATGATAGTGCCATGCGTCCATTATGTATGCAAAAGGTCCCTAATGATACATATTACTTCTACATGCGTGCACAACCATTCATGCGAATGCAGCCACCACATGATAACACAACCATTATACATCCATTAACCTAAATAAGCACAAATATTCATATGTTGTATGAAAGTGATTGAGCCGATCTAGTGCCTAATGTGTGTGTATATGCATCCACGAGCAACCACTTGCATCCACTCGCATCCATCAATCATAACATGTTTCAAATACATGTTTACATCCATTGGTTTCTACCTAACGATAAAGAATATGACCGAGGAGATACACCAAAAAAAAGGTAGATACAAGCTTGAATAAACTTAAGGAAAAAGATATCAAAGATGTACCCTCAAAAAGAAAAGGGCAGGCTGCACATATTTTGGCCTCAGTCTCCTAAGTCGCGTCTTCCTCGGCGTCGCTCCATTGAACTTTAACAAGCTTGACTTCACGGTTGCGTAGTTTTTTTACTTCCGTCCCCAAGATACGAGTTGGGACTCTCCTCATAGTCGCTTCTCATTCCACTTCGACTTCCTCTGGTATGCTTGGATCCACAACTTCTGCAGACTCATGTAAGCTCTTTCGTAGCTGAGAGACATGAAAAACATTATGAACTCTAGCCAGTCTTTCGGGTAGCTTTACTCTGTAAGTCATCGTCCCAATCCTTTCAATGGTAGGAAATGGTCCTGCAAATCGTGGTGCCAACTTTCCTACGGACCCAAAGCGAATGACATTCCTCAAAGGAGATACTTTAAGGAACACCTTATCTCCAACCTCAAACTCAAGGTTGGTCCTTCTCTTGTCTGCGTAGGATTTATGACTATCTTGGGCAGTCTTCATACTTCTTCGTATCAAGTCCACTTTCTCTGAAGTCTCTCAAATCTTGTCCGGCCCAAGTATGAGTTTATCTGTGGACTCCCACCAACAAGTTGGTGATCGACATGGCCTTCCATATAAAGCTTCGAAGGGTGCCATGCCTATAGTGGCTTGGTAGCTATTGTTATAAGCAAATTCCACCAAAGGGAGATGATCCTCCCAAGATCCTCCAAAGTCAAGAAAGCACAGTCTCAAAAGTTCTTCCAGTACTCTGTTCACCCTTTCCATCTGACCATCGGTTTGAGGGTGATAGGTCGTGCTTAAACATAGCTGTGTGCATACAGCCTCTTGCAAACTCCTCCAAAACTCGCTCGTAAAGATAGGGTATCGATCACTCACTATGCGAGAGGGTATCCCATGGAGTCGAACTACCTCTTTAAGATAAATATATGCTAATGATGAGGCAGTCCTCCTACTCTTGATAGGTATAAAGTGAGCGCTTTTTGTGAGCCTGTCCACTATTACCCAAATACCGGTATTGCCCCTTCTCGACCTAGGCAACCCATCAACAAAGTCCATCAAGATGCTATCCCATTTCCATTGCGGTACTTCTAGAGGATGAAGCAAACCACCAGGCTTCTTCTGCTCCGCCTTGACCTGTTGGCATATCATGCATTTCGAAACAAGTTCAGCTACATCCCTCTTCATGCCATTCCAAAAGAAAACTCTTTTGATGTCTTTATACATCTTGTCTCCACCGGGGTGTATGGTCATCTTGGAATGGTGTGCCTCTTCAAGAACCATCTTCACCAAATCCCTTGCTTGTGGGACGCATAGTCTTTCATCCCGTCTCAACCAACCCTTATCATCGATGGAGTATCTATCGAGATGACTAGAAGTCTCACCCCTAATCAGCTTATCTATCACATCAACTAGCTGAGGTCTTCGCGTTGAGCGGTTCCTATTGAGTCCAACAAGGTAGGCTGCACCTTTAGCATTGCCATCAAGCCAGTCACATAATCAACAGAGAGTGTAAAACCAAAATTTGTTATGTACTCCAAACTTTGCCTTTCTAGAAAGAGAGGACTTAAGGTCAGCTTCTTTCTACTCAAGGCGTCTGCTACTACATTGCCTTTGCCAGGAGTATAGGAGATCTCAAAATCGTATGAGGCAAGAAACTCTATCCATCTTTGCTACCTTAGATTGAGGTCTTTCAGCGAGAAAAGGTATTTCAATGATTTATGGTCAGTATACAATTCAAATTTCTCACCTAAGAGATAATGGCGCCAAGACTTAAGTGCAAAAACGATGGCTGCCAACTCTAGATCGTGGGCTGGGTAGTTTTTCACATGCACTTTCAACTGCCTTCCACCATAAGCTACTACCTTCCCCTCTTGCATCAAAACAGTGCCTAGTCTGTACCGCATGCATCTGTGTATACCGTAAACATCTTGCTCCCATCTGGTAATGTCAAAACTGAGGCTGTTGTCAGAGCCCTCTTCAAACGTTGGAAAGCGACTTCGCAATCCAAATCCCAAGTGAAAGTCAGGTTCTTCTTCGTTAACCTTGTAAGCGGAACTGAGATTTTCGCAAAGTCTTTAATGAACTTACAATAAAAGCCTGCTAGCCAAAGAAAACTTGGACTTCGGTTGCATTCTTTGGAACCTTTCAATCCTGGACCGCAACTACTTTTGGGGGGCCACAGTTAACCCTTCTTTGGACACCACATGTCCAAGAAACCTTACTTCTTCTCTCCAGAAGTGGCACTTGGAGAATTTTGCTTTCAACTGATGTGCAAGGAGAGTATCCATGACTTCCCTTAAACGCAAAGCATGATCTTCCTCATTCTTTGAGAAAATCAGAACATCGTCTATGAAGACCACCACAAATTTATTGAGAAATTCCCGGAACACCCTACTCATCAAATCAACGAAATAAGTTGGTGCGTTTGTCAAGCCGAAAGGCATGACAAGCCATTCGAAGAAACCATCCACAGTTCTGAACGCGGTCTTATCAATGCTATCTTCAGCCACTCTTAGCTGATGAAACCCGGTAGCTAGATCTAATTGGGAGAAAACTGTTGCACCTACAAGCTGATCGAACAGATCGTCAATTCTTGGCAGTGGGTGCCTATTCTTCTTAGTCAGCTTGTTTAGCTCCCTATAATCAACGCATAGGCGAAGTGATCCATCTGCTTTGGTTGCGAACACCACTGGAGCACCCCATCCAGAAATACTCCGCCTTATAAACCCTTTTTCTAGCAGCTCCTTAACTTGCTTGCTAAGCTCCTTTCTCTCCCTTGGAGCCATGTGTCTAACGGGTAAAGCAATGGGTTTTGCGTTATCAACTTGGTATATGCAGAAGTCTATTTCCTGCTTCGGAGGCAAGCCCTCTACTTCCTCAAAGACATCCGAATATTCCCGGACCACTCTAACAGACTGCAAATTCTCAACAGACACGTCAAGCGATTCTAGATAACTTAGCATAACAGAATTCATGGGATTACAAGAGATTTCGAGAGTGTTACCGAGGCGAGTCATGAGTCTAACCACTCTCCTTTCACAATCGAGGACGGCACCATTACTGGATAACCAGTCCATGCCTAGAATTAACCCATAGCCCGTGAAGCCCAAAACATAAGCATCACCTTTAAACCCAACGCTAAGTATAGAAATTTCCAAACCCAAACAAATCATCGACAAATAGGCTGAGCCTCTAATTAGATTTGAAACAACTAAGGGATCCTCTACTATACTGGTGTCTAGGTGCAGTGACTCAACAAAAGCAGTAGATATAAAAGAGTGTGATGCGCCAGAATCAAAGAGCGCGCGAATGGGATGATCAAAAAGATAAACTAAACTTTCAACGGAAATTGTTCAACCTCGTTCTTGCAGCGATGGGTCCATGAGAGCCTGGACCTTCCCTCTTGCCTGCCCTGGTGCCATGAGTGCTTGGACCTTCCCTCTATAAGTAGACCCTGCCCTCTGCCCCTTCCTTGCGCAGTCCTTAATCAGATATCCCGCTTCACCACAGTGGAAACAACCAGTCTTCTTTTTCTTCCTACAGTCTTTGCTCGGATGGCCTGGTGTCCCAAAGTTAAAGCATCTTTTCTTTCCCTTGCCATTGTTATCTTTACCACCCTTCTTGTTCAGTTGTTGCTGTTGCGGTTTCTTTTGATCCCCTTTCTTATCGGGTGCCTTATTAGCATTGGTGCCTTTCTCCTCTTCATGCATAAGCGCCATGTCAACCAGTCTCTCAAAGGGGGCACCCATAGGGGTGTGGGTCATAGCCAACCTATGGAGCGGCTCATTCAAACCCTTAACGAATCTCAGGGCCTTCTTTTCGGGTGTATTCACCAAGTCCAAGCCAAACCTCATCAACTGATTGAACTTGCTGACGTACTCTTTTAATGACAGACTCCCTTGCTTCAACGCCAAAAACCTTTCCATGTAAAGATTCTCTTCAGCCCTTGAGAGAAATTTAGCTTCGAACCTAAGCCTGAAATCCGCCCATGTATCAACTGGATGCTCTCCATTTGTAACCTCCCACCAAAATGAGGCTTCATCCTTCATTAACCAAGCAGCTAATTGGACTTTCCTTCCATCTTCTACCTTGAAAATACCAAACAAATCTTCTACCTCCTTAAGCCAATTTCGAGCTTCAACAAACGTTTCTGACCTGTGAAAAGGTTTTCTGCCCATGGCCCGAAAGTCCTTACATATCTTTGCAAAAGTATCAACACGATGAGGGGAGGAGAAGGAACGGGTGCAGCTGGGGGAGGAGGAACGTCTGCTGGGCCTGGAGTGTTGGCCCTAGCCTCAAGGTACCTTCTGAGCCAGCCAGGTACCAGTACGTCTTTAGGAAGGAAAAGATCCCCAGACATACTGAAACGAAAGAAAAGAAAGATTCAAAACAAGGAATCGAAGGAAAGATATATGGCTCTTGGGGGTTATGTTTTGAAAATACTCTCCTTAAAACATAGCTTTGAAAATATTCTTTATAAAAATGCTTTTTGAAATTTAATTTTTCAAAATACCTTATCTGTTCTGGTAACCTTCAGCTCTGATACCACGTGTGACACCCCATCTCCATTGGTCACTCACAAAGGGAATGCCTTAACTTTGGTGGAGTGTTTGTTGTGTATAGAACAGAAAAGTAAACAAAACAGATAAATATATTGGTACTTGGAAATAAAAAAACAACTTTTATTGCAGCGGAGAAATAGTTTGGTTACGCCACAACAAAAACCAACTACAAAACCAAATACACTTATTATCCATCTTGAAAAATAAGTACTGAGTACATAAAATAAAAGACATAACCCCAACATAAAATAGCCATAAATAAGATAGGCTGAACTTTACTTCAGCAATCCAAGCAACTTCCAAACGAAAGAGATAAAGCGGTCCAAATCAAGCTCCACTAGTACTAGTCCTACCCAGAGCACCTTGGGGGAAAGGAAGAAAAGAGGCGGAAACAAAAAAGGGGTCAGACATAAAGTCTGGCGAGTGCAACAACTTTAGCAATATAATTATTAAAGTAACTAGGATAAGGCATAAGTTGGGAAATAAGGAAATGACTGTGAATAAAAGGGCAAGACCGAGCAAACCAAGGAAATAAGATGAACAAATATAACACTAACTGCACATCTAATCGCTATAGGATAATTACTACACTGCACCACACCAAACACCCTAAAAGTTGATCCCACCTACTAAACTTAGTAATCATAATAGTAGTTTCATGTACCCTTAGCTGTCTACATAGGTGTCACCTGCCCCTATCTCCACTAGGTGTACCCGCTAGCCCCATGCGATCGGCTCCCTAACTCGTAGATACCCGTGCTGGTCCCACAGTGGGGTATATCATTCCCCAAAGTGACAAACCGATAACACTAAGGATACACGGTGCAACAACGTCTTACCTATCAGCCCGACCCCACGCACGCAGATGACCCCGTTGGACTTGCGTTGCCAGCGCTAACCCATTTTGACCTCTTACAATCAAACCCAGTATGCGTGTCCCGTCCTCGACTTGGGTCGAGCCCACAAAGATACTTAATGGGTTACTGGTCTGAAAAGGGCCCCCATGCCTGACACAAGCTTTCCACCTATGCTTGGTCCCCTCTAGTACATCCCACTTAACCCCCTTCTTATTCATGTCCACTTACATGTTTCAATTTAGTCAAGTGTTTCTATTCGTATTTCCACATGTCACCCACATGTCACCCACTTAACCCCCATGTCACACCACATGTTTACTTTGGTTATGTGTGTAACACCCAATTCTGTAACACAAAGATTCACAAATCAAGGCAGAATTAAATTTTAAAATCAAAATCAAGGGAAATAGGCTGCGCCATTGCGTTCGTCTCGGAATTCTGCATGAGATAGAGTCCGAGTTTGCGTTAATCGGACTCCGTATGAAGGAGATATGGTCTTCAGAAGTTTCAGAATTCGATTTAAAATTCGAACAGGTCAGAAACAAGTTCAAAATTCAAAAATCGGACTCAGATTGGGCTGGGCGGGAATTTTCCCTCCCAAGACCCAAGTCGACTGGGTAGTCGACCTGGGGCACCCAGGTCGACTGGGTAGTCGACCTGGGGCACCCAGGACGACTGGGTAGTCAACCTAGGGGTCGACCCCCCTGCTTTTCCCAGATCTGCAGTCTGGTTCGTTCTTCTGTATCCGGACGCCATTCTGACCAGATTCGTTGACTTCTACACTATATAAATAGCCTTAGTCTCCTTCTCTATTCACAATTCTTTTCTATCCTTATGCTGCCTCTGAGAAAATAAATAAATAAGTGAATAAAATAATATATAAAGACGAGGAAATGCTGCTCAAGTTGTCAAGAAGAGATTCAAATCAAGATTAAAGCTTCAAGATAAGAATCAAAGGCTAACTCAAACGGTTTCGAGCAACGTCGCACGAATCATAGCAATGCCATCTTTCTATTCTAATCTCTGTAAGTCGGTTACTTTTTAGATTTGAACGTTTCTCTCTGTTCGTGACATGAAATTAAAGGAATAAAAGAATATGCCAAATATTTCTATCAGTGCTTATATCCTTGGACCTAATTAAGAACTGTTATGATGACAAATATGACTGTGACTATGAAACTATGGACCTTAAAACTATATGCCTCTTTGACTATGAACATTGGCTATGAACATTGCCTATGACTGTGACTTATGACTGTGAGAACTATTTTCCTTTGACTATGAACATCGCCTATGACTGTGATTCATTAACTGTGAGGATTTATTGCCTATGACTATGGATATAAGATTATTATTTATGCCATGACACTGTAGTTACAAAACCATGTTTTACCCCAAACTGGCATTATACTGGACCTAGGCTTGGCTTTCTATTTCAGTTTGTTCTTAGATCTTGATCATGGGAATTTACCTATTAAGTTAGGTCTACCCATGTTCTTGAATCTATACTATTCAACCCTTTTCATGTCGTAATCTATATGCCTGTGAATTATCATCTTATGCCAATTGTTATGTCCGTTCTTTCATGGCATTTTGGTTCATTCCCTTCTATCCACAAATCTAGCTCAATTTATGATCTAGGTTGAATCACGATTATACGAACGATGGGAATACGTTTTGGGGAAAAACATGAAATTGACTAAACTTGGAAATTGGCATAATTTGGAAACATGCATTATAGCATGACTATTGAGATGAAAATTAGAATAACAAGTCTAGTTTTGACATGAACTGAAATTAGAATATTAAATCAGAATTCGGTGGCTAAATTAAGTATGATAAGTATATTAGCATAATTTACATACATTAGGCGTAAATGGTAAATGGTTGAATATGCCACAAAATAGGTATTTGGTATGCAAATTAAGTTTTGGGCATAAACGGTGAACTTGAATATGATATCTAGTTTGGCATAAACTGTAAACTAGAATATAAAATCAAGTTTTGGCATGAACTGTAAATGGGGTGTTGGATCTAAATTGCAATAAACTGTAAGATAGGCAAATCAAGATTTGAGCCTAGAATACAAGTCCATTAGTAGGCATGGCAAATGTATAGGGTATATGCCAAATTTGTTTTAAAAAGGGAAAATGGACTTTGAGGATAAGTGGTTAAACTTTGAGGATAAATTGTTTACAATTTATTTGTATACAAAAGAAAGGTTTACTAATGGCATCTCTTTTAATAATACATACACCGGAAAGTTCTAGGGTGACAGAGAGGATAGTGTCTAGGCTTGGGTTTGGAAAATACAAGTTTCCTGCTCTCCCTGGCTATCTCTAACTGATCCGATGGACGGGATGGTTACTTTCAAAACCTGATTGAAATATTAATCAAAACCCTTTGAACTTAGAAAACACGAATATGCCTAACCCGAGGTTAGACTGAGTTGCGATGTAAACCTGCCCGGAACCAACCGGCACATCCAGTATTCGCAACAATATCTGTCTAATGTGAGTGGTTGCGGCTTTAATTTATTTAGTTAAAGCTAGAACAATAATGGTAGGGTTAAGTTAACTAAGACACTTAACCAATTCAACATGATAACCAGACCGGTGGGTGGGGTTAGGTTCATACAGACACTTAACACAGTTAAGCTAGAATGGGAGGGTTAAGTCCATAGGAACACTTAACCAACTTAACACAGTTAAGTTAGAATGGGAGGGCTAAGTCCATAGGGACACTTAACCAAACTTAATATGGTAACAAGACAAGATTTGTAAGGGTTAAGTAACTAAGAAAACACGTAGCCAAATTAACATGTTAACTAGACTAGAAGGTAGGGTAATTAACATGCTAACTAGACTAGAAGGTGGGGTTAAGTAAAATTAATACATTTAGCCAATTTGACATGTTAGCTGGACTAGACCATAGGGTTAAGTAAACTAGAACACTTAACCATCAGATTGTGATAACGGAATAGGGTTAAGTCTAGAACATGAAGGGATAATACTTAACCATTAATAACATGTTAGTTAAAACAGACGGGAAAGGTTAAGTTAAAAAGGAACACTTAACCAATACTGGATGAATGCGTAGGGTTAAGTAATAAGAAATACTTAACCAATATAACTTGGTTTGTGATAGGGTTAAGTCAACATGAATTACTGATAACACTTAACCAGTTTAACAGGATAAATGAAGAGGGTTAAGTTAGCTTGAATTGGCTAATGACACTTAACCAATCCAAATTGACGGGAAAGGGAACTAAGTAGTAAACCCTAGTTAAAAGGAGCTAAGTAGTAAACCTTACTTAAGAAAACAACGATTCTGGAAACTAAGTGGTAAACCTTAGTTAGTAGAACTAAGTAGTAATTCTTAGTATAACACGGGAAGGAGCGAATGTCCATCTAAGTAAAAAGAAGGCTCCAACGAATTGGGTTACGAAGCCCGAGGCTTCGAGGGGACGTGAGGTTACTCTTGGTATCCCTCTGTGAGGCTACAGATGATCCTCCTGGGCTCACAGAGGTTAAGGTCTGCGTTACAAGAACCAGAGGTATGCCTTGGTTGCAATATATGGCAACCTAAAGACTAGGATGGACCAGCGTGATTCGGCGAGAAAACGGTAGCCCTGTGATAGCAACTCGTCGTCTACCATCCATCTTGAGTCAATCGAGATACGTGAAGCGGAAAGGCGGAGAACTCCAAAAGACCATATACTTTCTATCTAGTTATGGGTGAGGATGGCCATAGGATAGTGGGGGCACCGGGGGCCTGCTTATAGTTCTCATTTTTCAAGGTGTGCCTTTCATTAGTTGAGGGAGGGGTCAAGTGGGACCATAGCCACTGGAATAAAAACAGACCTTAGCATCTGCATTGGCAGATATCTGAAAGCTCCCGACTGAGTTCTGTGTTTCTTGATTTGCCCTGTCACAGGACTCGGGCCGCACATTACGGGACATGTGCATCTAGACAAGCGATGACGATTCACGATACATGCGTGGGGAAGTATAGGAACATATACCACTCTAGGTAGTGTGTCCTAGACTTGGGGGCATCGTTCGACAGGTAGCATAATCCCTAGTTGGACAAGGTGGCATAAACCCTGAAATCCGAGAAGCGTTCAGCAGATAGCGTAAACTCTATTTGAATCTAGAAAGCACTTGATAGAAAACCCTAGATTAGATCTAGGTAATAAATAATGAATGGATGCCCGAGGGCAATGGAAAATACAGGGATTGGGATCACGATATCGTTACTAGTTGGGACACTAGTTAGGTGGTGCAGAGATATAGTATAACAAGGAAATAGCGAAGCGGCGAAAATATTAGAGCATATCCAGTTTATCCTATCTTAGCATATCTTGTGTTTATCTTGTCTAATCTTGCTGACCCTATCACCATGGTATTATCTTGTATTCTGTTAATTCATGTCGTTTTGTTTTTCCATGTTCACATGCTAGAAGTTACTGAACTTACTCAGGCTTTATGTCTGACTCTGTTTTTCTTTCGTCTTCTTTTCTTCCGTTCTCCCCCCCAACCTCAGGTAGTAAAGGAGGGAATAGTATAACTCAGGTTAAGTCGGACTGTCACTCTTTCCCAGCTTGAAGATTTGTCGGAGTTTTGCTTGGATTCTCTTTTCAGATGCTATGGCTGGCTCTTGCTACAATTGGGGAATATAAATGTTGTTTTATGCTTCTTTATTTTGTAAGACACATGATACTATGATATTGTAAAGAAATCGTTGTACAAATCATTTTATCAATAAAGCAAAGTTTTATTTTCCGCTATTTAATTTTTGTCTGTCTTGTAATTTATCTGCATCTTTTACCTTAAAATGCTCCACAGAACTTAGTGCATTCCCTTTGTGAGTGACACTAACGGAAGTGGGGTGTTACACGTGGTATCAGAGCTGAAGGTTACTGGATCAGATAAAGGATTTGAAAAATTATTTTCAAAAACGGTTTTAAAAGAAGCATTTTCAAAAGAAAAGATTTGTTTTAAAGGCATATTCCCCAAAAGCCATACGCACTATCTTCTCTTCCTCTGTTTGAATTCTTGTCTCCTTCTTTCTTGAGTCTTTAGGGCTCCTGGCTTTCCGGAAGGTAACCTCATCAATGGGTGAAGTCGTGTTTGGCTTCCATCCATAGCCGTAGTTGTCTCACCTACGGCCAGTTTTCTTTCAAGCTTATAGGGTTTTCTGTACGATGGAAGCAGCTTTCGAGAGATTTGTCAACATGACTACACACAGAAGAAGATGAGGAATTCATGGATGTAGATTTAGCTCAAAAAGGAGGAAGGAATTATAAAACCTAAGACAAGAGGAAGTATCTTTACTAGGGTATGATAGGCCATATAATTAAGGACAAGGGCAAGAAAGAGGAACAAGATTGTCAGAAGGGCAAGTACATACTTTCACCACCATGCGTACCTAGGAGAAAGGTAGTAAAGTTCTGTTGGAAGAATCTAGTTTTGCCATTAGTACTCTTTCCTTTGGTTTTAGCACTTCGCATTTGTTCATATCCACTTCCATAGTTGAGTCTCTGCACCATAGTACTTGTATAGTAGAAAGATCCCACTAGAGTCTCAAATCCAATTGGTGGTCCGACCAGTTTATTTTTGGTTAGTAGGGATTTGAGAATAGCTATCGAGTTTGCTTATATCATCTCACGTCTAAAATCGGAGGAGATATTCCTTGGGTGCTGGTCTGATATTGGTTTAGGCCTTTGGGGCTTGTACTTGAGGAATGTCAAGTTCGACTAGGATGGTTTGCATGAGAGATGAATAGTTGTGGCAGGCACTCTAAAAAGCACGCAGTGACCCTTCGACCCTTATAGTTATGGCATGGTGGATAAGAGGGAGACCTCTAATCATCTTAGTACATACACTTGGTACCGTGATTGACATATGTTTATTTTGGAAATGGAGATCAGGAACTTTACAATCGTGAAGTTAAATTAGTTAAGATACAGTGGAGTAAAGCTCAAGTAGGCTAGATATTAGCAACATACCCTTTTCCTTAAGGGTGCATCCTTGATTTCTTTTTTTAGGAGCTTTACGCATAATTGTTTCTCTCTTTCCAAAGTATATCCTCTAGGTCGTATCTTCGATCCTTATGTAGAAGCCAATGGATGTAAACATGTATTTGAAACATGTTATGGTTGGTGGTTGCGAGTGGTTGCTAATGGTTGCTCGTGAATGCATATACATACGTATTAGGCACTAGATTAGTGCGGACGCTTTCATATTGCATTTACAGATATGTATTTGTTTGTAAGTTGAGCTTGATATGTTATCATATGGATGTTGCATATGGATGAATGGCTATGCACACATTTAGTATTTACATAACTAAGGATGCTTGCATACATGATTGGACACATGGCACTGACATGATTTGCATTAAGGAGGTCAACTGAATCAGCAGACCGCCTGATCTTGCATTAGATAAAGACATATACACATACTATGCATATGAACATGAAAGCATTAGAAATCTTTTAAGGACAATGAATGCCTGTGATTGAATGGTTGAGTAGATGGGTGATTGGATGTTAGGACACATTCTTCCTAACTTGAAGATTTCGGGGACGAAATCCTTTTAAGTGGGGGAGAATGTAACACCCCGTAATTCTGTAACACTAAGATTCACAAATCAAGGCAGAATTAAATTTTAAAATCAAAATCAAGGGAAACGGGCTGCACCATTTCGTTCGTCTCGGAATTCTGCATGAGATAGAGTCCGAGTTTGCGTTAATCGGACTCCGTATGAAGGAGATATGGTCTTCAGAAGTTTCAGAATTCGATTTAAAATTCGAACAGGTCAGAAACTAGTTCAAAATTCAAAAATCGGACCCAGATTGGGCTGGGCGGGAATTTTCCCGCCCAAGACCCAGGTCGACTGGATAGTCGACCTGGGGCACCCAGGTCGACTGGGTAGTCGACCTGGGGGTCGACCCCCCTGCTTTTCCCAGATCTACAGTCTGGTTCGTTCTTCTGTATCCGGACGCCATTCTGACCAGATTCGTTGACTTATACACTATATAAACAGCCTTAGTCTCCTTCTCTATTCACAATTCTTTTCTATCCTTATGCTGCCTTTGAGAAAATAAATAAATAAGTGAATAAAATAATATATAAAGACGAGGAAATGCTGCTCAAGTTGTCAAGAAGAGATTCGAATCAAGATTAAAGCTTCAAGATAAAAATCAAAGGCTAACTTAAACGGTTTCGAGCAACGTCGCACGAATCATAGCAACGCCATCTTTCTATTCTAATCTCTGTAAGTCAGTTACTTTTTAGATTTGAACGTTTCTCTCTGTTCGTGACATGAAATTAAAGGAATAAAAGAATATGCCAAATCTTTCTATCAGTGCTTATATCCTTGGACCTAATTAAGAATTGTTATAATGACAAATATGACTGTGACTATGAAACTGTGGACCTTAAAACTATATGCCTCTTTGACTATGAACATTGCCTATGAACATTGCCTATGACTGTGACTTATGACTGTGAGAACTATTTTCCTTTGACTATGAACATCGCCTATGACTGTGATTCATTAACTGTGAGGATTTATTGCCTATGACTATGGATATAAGACTATTATTTATGCCATGACACTGTAGTTACAAAACCATGTTGTACCCCAAACTGGCATTATACTGGACCTAGGCTTGGCTTTCTATTTCAGTTTGTTCTTAGATCTTGATCATGGGAATTTACCTATTAAGTTAGGTCTACCCATGTTCTTGAATCTATACCATTCAACCCTTTTCATGTCATAATCTATATGCCTGTGAATTATCATCTTATGCCAATTGTTATGTCCGTACTTTCATGGCATTTTGGTTCATTCCCTTCTATCCACGAATCTAGCTCAATTTATGATCTAGGTTGAATCACGATTATACGAACGATGGGAATATGTTTTGGGGAAAAACATGAAATTGACTAAACTTGGAAATTGGCATAATTTGGGAACATGCATTATAGCATGACTATTGAGATGAAAATTAGAATAACAAGTTTAGTTTTGACATGAACTGAAATTAGAATATTAAATCAGAATTTGGTGGCTAAATTAAGTATGATAAGTATATTAGCATAATTTACATACATTAGGCGTAAATGGTAAATGGTTGAATGGGCCACAAAATAGGTAGTTGGTATGCAAATTAAGTTTTGGGCATAAACGGTGAACTAGAATATGAAATCTAGTTTGGCATAAACTGTAAACTAGAATATAAAATCTAGTTTTGGCATGAACTGTAAATGGGGGTGTTGGATCTAAATTGTTATAAACTGTAAGATAGGCAAATCAAGATTTGGGCCTAGAATACAAGTCCATTAGTAGGCATGGCAAATGTATAGGGTATAGGCCAAATTTATTTTAAAAAGGGAAAACGGACTTTGAGGATAAATTGTTAACAATTTATTTGTATACAAAAGAAAGGTTTATTAATGACATCTCTTTTAATAATACATACACCGGAAAGTTCTAGGGTGACAGAGAGGATAGTGTCTAGGCTTGGGTTTGGAAAATACAAGTTTCCTGCTCTCCCTGGCTATCCCTAACTGATCCGATGGACGGGATGGTTACTTTCAAAACCTGATTGAAAAATTAATCAAAATCCTTTGAACTTAGAAAACACGAATATGCCTAAACCGAGGTTAGACTGAGTTGCGATGTAAACCTTCCCGGAACCAACCGGCACATCCAGTATTCGCAACAATATCTGTCTAATGTGAGTGGTCGCAGCTTTAATTTATTTAGTTAAAGCTAGAACAAGAATGGTAGGATTAAGTTAACTAATACACTTAACCAATTCAACATGATAACCAGACCGGTGGGTGGGGTTAGGTTCATACAGACACCTAACACAGTTAAGCTAGAATGGGAGGGTTAAGTCCATAAGAACACTTAACCAACTTAACACTGTTAAGCTAGAATGGGAGGGCTAAGTCCATAGGGACACTTAACCAAACTTAATATGGTAACAAGACAAGATTTGTAAGGGTTAAGTAACTAAGAAAACACTTAGCCAAATTAACATGTTAACTAGACTAGAAGGTAGGGTAATTAACATGTTAACTAGACTAGAAGGTGGGGTTAAGTAAAGTTAATACACTTAGCCAATTTGACATGTTTGCTGGACTAGACCGCAGGGTTAAGTAAACTAGAACACTTAACCATCATATTGTGGTAACGGAATAGGGTTAAGTCTAGAACATGAAGGGATAATACTTAACCATTAATAACATGTTAGTTAAAACAGACGGGCAAGGTTAAGTTAAAAAGGAACACTTAACCAATACAGGATGAATGGGTAGGGTTAAGTAATAAGAAATACTTAACCAATATAACTTGGTTTGTGATAGGGTTAAGTCAACATGAATTACTGATAACACTTAACCAGTTTAACAGGATAAATGAAGAGGGTTAAGTTAGCTTGAATTGGCTAATGACACTTAACCAATCCAAATTGACGGGAAAGGGAACTAAGTAGTAAACCTTAGTTAAAAGGAGCTAAGTAGTAAACCTTAGTTAAGAAAACAACGATTCTGGAAACTAAGTGGTAAACCTTAGTTAGTAGAACTAAGTAGTAATTCTTAGTATAACACGGGAAGGAGCGAATGTCCGTCTAAGTAAAAAGAAGGCTCCAACGAATTGGGTTACGAAGCCCGAGGCTTCGAGGGGACGTGAGGGTACTCTTGGTATCCCTCTGTGAGGCTGCAGATGATCCTCCTGGGCTCACAGAGGTTAAGGTCTGCGTTATAAGAACCAGGGGTATGCCTTGGTTGCAATATATGGCAACCTAAAGACTAGGATGGACCGGCGTGATTCGGCGAGAAAACGATAGCCCTGTGATAACAACTCGTCGTCTACCATCCATCTTGAGTCAATCGAGATACGTGAAACGGAAAGGCGGAGAACTCCAAAAGACCATATACTTGCTATCTAGTTATGGGTGAGGATGGCCATAGGATAGTGGGGCTCCGGGGGCCTGCGTATAGTTCTCATTTTTCAAGGTGTGCCTTTCATTAGTTGGGGGAGGGGTCAAGTGGGACCATAGCCACTGGAATAAAAACAGACCTTAGCATCTGCATCGGCAGATATCTGAAAGCTCCCGACCGAGTTCTGTGTTTCTTGATTTGCCCTACCATAGGAATCGGGCCGCACATTACAGGACATGTGCATCTAGACAAGCAATGACGATTCGCGATACATGCGTGGGGAAGTATAGGAACATATACCACTCTAGGTAGTGTGTCCTAGACTTGGGGGCATCGTTCGACATGTAGCATAATCCCTAGTTGGACTAGGTGGTTTAAACCCTGAAATCCGAGAAGCTTTCAGCAGATAGCGTAAACTCTAGTTGAATCTAGAAAGCACTTGATAGAAAACCCTAGATTAGATCTAGGTAATAAATAATAAATGGATGCCCGAAGGCAATGGAAAACACGCGGATTGGGATCACGATATCGTTACTAGTTGGGACACTAGTTAGGTGGTGCAGAGATATAGTATAACAAGGAAATAGTGAAGTGGCGAAAGTATTAGAGCATATCCAGTTTATCCTATCTTAGCATATCTTGTGTTTATCTTGTCTAATCTTGCTGACCCTATCATCATGGTATTATCTTGTATTTAGTTAATTCATGTCGTTTTGTTTTTCCATGTTCACATGCTAGAAGTTACTGAACTTACTCAGGCTTTATGTCTGACTCTATTTTTCTTTCGTCTTCTTTTCTTCCGTTCCCTCCCCCCCCCAGGTAGTAAAGGAGGGAATAGTATAACTCAGGTTAAGTCGGACTGTCACTCTTTCCCAGCTTGAAGATTTGTCGAAGTTTTGCTTGGATTCTCTTTTCAGATGCTATGGCTAGCTCTTGCAACAATTGGGGAATATAAATGTTGTTTTATGCTTCTTTATTTTGTAAGACAGATGATACTCTGATATTGTAAAGAAATCGTTGTACAAATCATTTTATCAATAAAGCAATGTTTTATTTTCCGCTGTTTAATTTTTGTCTGTCTTGTAATTTATCTGCATCTTTTACATTAATATGCTCCACAGAACTTAGTGCATTCCCTTTGTGAGTGACGCTAATGGAAGTGGGGTGTTACAATGTGTTACTTAGTTTATTACTGGATTTGTCGGGCGGGTCCGGGCAGTCTTAGACAACAAATGAGCCTAACCTTGTGTCCGTACAATCGTCACGCATTTAATTTGGGCATGTGACATCTCACATTGGACTACCGTTTGTGGTTTCTGGATTTGCCGGGCAGGTCCGGGCAGTCTTACACCACAAATGAGCCCAACCCCGTGTCTTAGGCATTGATTATTACATATACTCTTTTACCCCAGTTTGAATTAATATCCCTATTCAAATTTGTCAATAAATTCCAAACATACTTATGTCCATAATTGTCACCTAAATTATGTCCATTTATTTCAGGTATACAAATTATACCAATTATTTCCTCAAATTAATTGTATGCCTTTTAAGGCCATTACATGCCAATTCTCAATAAGTGTATATTCAATATTATCCCCATCGTCCCGACGTTGTTCGTTTGCTTAACATGATATATATATATATATATATATATTAGACTAGCAAATAGTCTAACACACAAAAGGAAGAAACAACACAAATTTGCATAACACACAAAATAGATCTAACTTGCAAATAAGAATTACAACATAACTTGCATAAACTTTGTATTGTCATGAATCTAAACATAGACCTAAAAGGTGTGAACTTGCATGTATGAATATAGTTTTCACCCAAACTTGCATAGGCAATGGTCACAACTTGCATAAACTATGTATGTCATAGATCTAAACCTAAAGGTGTAAACTTGCATATATGTGAATCCAATTACTTCCTAAACTTGCATATAGTCATTTTACTTGATTCACATGTAAACTTGTGTACAATCCATATAGAAACTAGCATATAATCTACACCCAAACTTGCATATAAAATGATGTCAGAAATGAATCAAGTTGAACTTAGGTGATTGGGCATATGAAAAGGATCCACAACACAAATTAACAAAAACTATCATCATGAACAACTAGCATATATTCACAAAATATCACAATTTCCAATGATTCACAACATAGCCATATAACCCAAATTATGACTCAACCGAATTAACTCTTTAATTATCTTTTTAAAGAAATCGAACTCACAACTCAAAGAAGGTCTTGAGTTCTGGGATCTGTATTCTGTAGTTGAATTAGCTCGCCTTTGAAGTAGACAAATTCGTTGTTATAGAATTGAGTTGAATTGAATTGAGTTGCTTTACTTTGCTTCTAGTTGGTGGCGGCTACTCTAGGTTTTGGAGTGACAGCATAACGACCATTGATTTAATTTTTTGATTAAGTTTAAGGTTTGAGTCTACATGTGTTTATATAGAGATTAGGATTAATTTAGGCCCTCCGATCAACCTAGAAGCAACCTGGACCATCCAAATAGCTAACTCAGTCCTAATGACTTAGCAGCAGCTCAGAATTGGGTTTATTTCAAATCTGCCCGAGGGGGTAGGTCGACCCCTAGGTCGACCCCTAGGTCGACCTTTAGGGGAGGTCGACACTAGGGTCGACCCCCTGGTCGACCTGGCCTGGGGCGGGAAATTTCCCGCCCTGCCCAGTTCTGAGTCTGAATTCGATTTTGAATTTAAATTTGAATTTCTGGAAACTTCGGACAGCCATAACTTCTTCATATGAAGTCCAATTCACGCAAACTCGGATTCTATCTCAACCATAATTCCGAGACGAACACAATGGTGTAACCCATTTCCGTTAATTCTCACATTTAAAATTAATTATTCTTTAATTCATTAGTTTAATGTTAACAGAAAACACGGGGTGTTAAGGCTACCACGAGCCTGAGCCAAATCTCATAAGAGATTGACGCACGAACGCTAAATTTAGGGAAAATAGTGAATGATGCATAATTGGACATGACTGATTTGTGACTGATTTGAGAAAACAACATATGTTGTAATTTAAGATCTAGATCTGGGCATACTATATATGATAATCTGTGATTTGGAAGAAGGAGAATTATTTTGTATACGACTTAGGCGTAAATATCTATACTAAAATAGGATAACTATTAAATATGAACACGCCTAAATAGGGATTCTTGGATATTTGGCATAAGCCGAAATCAAAGGCTATAATTTGGCATAATTCGTATTGTATATCATGATTTGGGATTTTTTTGGAGAATATTCTGTACTGTGCAAATTTAACTAAAAATTTGGGGCATATGTTATATTGTGAATTATGACCATAATTTGGGCATGTTAAATTAGGCTTAATTTTATGATTAGGTGAGATATGTCAAAGGAACTTTAAAGGAAGACTAAATCTGTTAAATTTCCTAATCTGCTAAATCTGTTGAAACTGAATACGGTAATATGGGGTATGAAAATATGTAGGCTCGATCTAAAATTGAGCAAAACATGTTAATAGAACTTTAAATAATCTGCTGTAACTTGTAAAGGAGTTAATTTGTTGAATTGGCATAATTAGTCTGATATTGGCATAATCTGTGAATGAATACTTTAGCTAATATAAGAATGCTGAGACACGAGGTTAGACTCTATTTGCGATAGTAACCTGCCCGAATCCAACAGGCCTAACCAGCAACCGCGAACTGTCAATCTAATGTGAGAGGTCGTAGGCACAACTAAAAGAGTCTTATACACGAGGTTAGGTTTGGCTTGTGGCAGAAGTCTGCCCGGAACCACCCGGCACATCCAGCGGCCACAAGCTACCGACCTAATGTGAGAGGTGTGCGTGTTAATAATTACTTTATGCAAATCTAAGATAAATATGATGCTTAAAACGTGTTGGGTTGATAGGGTTAAACCAACTAGACAGATGAATCTAATAAACCCGTTTCGTGAATCTATAGGCCCAATACAAGGTTAGGTGAAACAATGTGTAAGTCTGTAAATCCGTACATCTAATCCGTTAGTCTGAAATCTTGTTAACCTATATGTCTGATCTGAGAACTAGTTAATCTGAAATCTGTACATCTGAAATCTCTAAGCAAGTTAATCTGAAATCTGTTGGTCTAGGGACACAAGGTTAGGAGGGGCAATTACTTGTGTCATCCGTTGTGTGGGACCCATATTAGTCAGTAACCCTTTTATGGTATCAAAAGTATGACCCAACACTAGGTAGGGGTCCGGGCACGCTTACTAAACTAATCGTAAGAGGTTCATTCTGATAATGGCGAGGGGTGTTGATGGCGCATTCCAACCGGGTCATGTGCGTGCATGGATCCGGTCTTCTCTGAGGAAGTTAAGACGCTGTGACATCCGTAAATAGGTCTGTGTCTCTCCGTAGGTTGCCACATTAGGGAGTGACACACCCTACTGTGGGGCCGACAC
This sequence comes from Allium sativum, assembly GCA_030737875.1. NCBI lineage: Eukaryota > Viridiplantae > Streptophyta > Magnoliopsida > Asparagales > Amaryllidaceae > Allium > Allium sativum. Next base: position 1,049,280,362 of record CM060922.1, read on the forward strand.
AGGGTATTTATGTATTAGGGAGCCGATCGCTTGGGTAGAATTTAGGGTACATCTAGTTCTGTCTGTTTCTGTTAGGGTACCGTCTGTTTCTATTAGGGTGGTAACACCTGTCCGTTTCTGTGTGGTACCGTCTGTTGGGGTGGTAAGGGCCCATTACTAGTGTACATCTAATTCTAATATTCTGTTTCCATAGGGATTATTCTGTTTTCGTCTCTGGTTCCGTTTCTGCTTCTGTTTCTGTACCTCTGTCTCTGTTCGGGTGGTAAAGGCCCATTACTAGCATTCTGTTTCTGTAGAGATTATTCTATTTTCGTTTCTGTTTCAGTTTATAAATTAGGGTAACACCTAATCCTGTTATACTAAGTATTAGTGCAGAGAAATAAGATATAGGTAAGAAGCATATTTTGGTCTATATCATTCTGTTTCTTCGTTTAACTTAAGCATACCTGCTACTCCTGTTGCTGTAATCTCTCATCCAGCTTTACTTACATGTCATGATACTGTTATATGTTTATATGCTGAATGTCACTGGACTCGCCAGACTTTATGTCTGACCTCGTTTGTTTTCGCCCCTTTTCTTTCCGTTTCCCCCCAGTTGTTCAGGGTGGAAACATAGGAGCTAGATTCAGATTCTCTCTGCTTGAAGTGCTTGAAGTATTGCTTGGCTTTGACTCTATCTTTCCATGGCAGTATGTTGGGGATTATGGCTTTAAAATTATGCATTCTGAAGGATTTTGTATAAGACTGATACTTGTGTACTTGGGTTTTGGTATTGTGATTTTTGAAAGATGTAACCAAACTTACTTCTGTTTCTGCTGTAATAAAGTTACAAATTTTTCAGGTGCTACTTTACGTATCTGTCTTGTAATATTCTGTTTTGTTTACTTATAATGCTTTATGGAAGTTAACGCATTCCCTTTGTGAGTGACATTAACGGACATGGGGTGTTACACTTGGTATCAGAGCTGAAGGTTACCAGATTTGATAAAATGTTCTTGAAAACTATTTTCAAAAAGGTTATAAAAAAGAAGTATTTTCAAAAGTAAAGTTTATTTTGAAAAACATAATCCCCAAAAGCCATATATCTATCTTATAATTCTTCGTTTTGAATCCCTTTTCTTTCATTTCAGCATGTCTGGGATCTTAACCTTCCAGAGGGCGTACCGGTACCTGACTGGTTCAGAAGGTACCTAGAAGCTAGAGCTAATGATGCAGGCCCGACAGACATCCCTCCTCCCCCAGCTGCAGCGGTTCCTCCTCCTCCTCCTTCTCCTCCTCGTGCAAATGCTTTCTCAAAGATATGTAGAGACTTTCGAGCCATGGGTGGAAAGAACTTTAATGGAACTGAATCATTCGTGGAAGCAAGGAACTGGCTCAAAGAAACTAAAGATTCGTTTGTTATCTTCGAAGTGGACGACATGCAAAAGATACAGCTGGCCGTATGGTTGCTTAAAGACGAAGCTTCTTATTGGTGGCAGGAAACCAATGTAGAGAGACCAGTTGAAATTTGGGAGTATTTCAGAATGAGGTTTGAAATGAAATTCCTCCCACAAGCTGAACGAAGCCTATAGGTGGAGAAGTTGTTAGCTCTCAAACAGGGAATCCTATCGGTTAAGGTATACGTCAATCAATTCAATCAGCTGGCTAGATTCAGACAAGAATTAGTAAACACTCGACATAAGAAGGCTCTCCGCTTCATTAAAGGGTTGAATGAGCCACTACACAGCCTAGCTATGACCCATATACCCATGGGTGCGACTTATGAGAAATTGGTTGACATGGTGTTGATGCATGAAGAGGAAGTCAAAAGTGAGAAGAAAGAAGAAAAGCCCAAAGGACCACAGAACAAGAAAGCGTGGCCCAAAAAGGAAACACAAAAGAAGGATGGAAAGTCTGAAGATAAGAAGGAGAAAAAGTGCTTTACTTGTGGAAGCTTGACTCATCTTAAAAAGGATTGCAGAAAAAAGAAAGGCACTTGCTTCAACTGTGGTGAGATGGGACACTTCACTAGGGACTGCCCGAAGAAACGAGGGCAAGGGAAGAGGACAGGACCTACTTCTGAAGGGTAGGCGAATGCTATCGTGGCTGATGGATAGGATAGAAATAGGAAAATTTCTGTAGAAGGTTTAATTTCCTTATCTGATTATTGAGTTAAAACTCTTTTTGATTTTGTAATTGAGACTCTGCACTTTAATACTAGTCTTGTTTCTGATCCCGCTATAGTCTCAAACCCCATAAGGGTTACGACTCATTTGTTTGTGGTAGGTTGGGGTTTGAGGTTATCCGTGTTGAGCGTTAAGTTGACTATGACGCATACATTCTGGGTTTTGTGGAATATGGTGGGGTTTTATCGTGCTTAGTTTCCTAAGAATCATTTAATAATCTGATCTATACCAGTAGTCTATAAGTATCTGAATATTTCTGAAAAGGATATTGGTTTTTACTCGAAGCATGAGGTAGATTTCCAGTTTTGACATTGTTTAATGGGAGTAATTCTCTGAGTATCAATCTGATGTTGATTTCGGTCTTCGGTGTTGATACTTATGGAATTATTCTCTTAACCGATGTCTAATGGGAGCAGAGATTTTGTTTTAATTATACTTGCTTTTATCACTCGGATGTATCCTATCGATCGAGTCTGCGACCTTTAGGTAGAAACTAATGGGTGTAAACATGTGTTTGAGACATGTTATGTTTGATGGTTGCAAGTGGATGCAATTGGTTGCTAGTGGTTGCTTGTGGATGCATATACACACACTAAGCACTAGATCGGCTCAAAAACACTCTCATACTGCATATGGATGTGTGTGCATTTTTCAATTTTTGTGGATGCAAAATGATTGACTCGTCACATGGATGTTGCATTTGGATGAATGATTATGCACTCGTATAGAAATGATGTGTATCAAATAGGATTTCTTGCATATATAATTAGACTCATGGCACCAACATAATTCGCATTGAGGAGGTCAACTGAATCAGTAGACCGCCTGATCTTTGCATTAGATAAGAGACATATACACACACTTTTTCATATGTTCATACAATATTAGAAATTTTTCTATGTACAATGGATGCTTATGGATGATGGTTGAGTAGATGGGTTATTGGATGGTAGGACACATTCTTCTTAACTTGAAAATTTCGGGGATGAAATCCTTTAAGGAGGGGAGATGTTACACCCCGTATTTTCTGTAAACATAAGAGTAACAAAACAAAATATACTAAATTTGTAGAAGAAGAATTAAGGGAAAAAGGTTGCACCATTGCGTTCGTCTTAGAATTCTGCTTGAGATAGAGTCTGAGTTTGCGTAAATCGGACACCGTATGAAGAAGTTATGGCCTTCATAAGTTTCAGAAAATTTAAATTAATTAAAACAGCTCAGTTCAAAATTCAAAATACACACCCGGGCTGGGCGGGAAATTTCCCTCCCAGGTCCAAGGTCGACCAGGGGATCGACCTGGGGGTCGACCTGGGTCGACATAGGTTGACCAAGGGGTCGACCTCCCCCCTATTTCCAGATCCGAGGCAGATTCAGATTTCTTCACCTGGACTTGTGTTCTAGACAGATTCTTTGGCTTCTAACCTATTTAAACACCCCCAAACCGCATTTTCTCTCCACACCAAACCATTGTAGCGCTATGCTGCCTCTATTCTAATTGAAATAAATCAATGGCATCTCTACTCTACGGAAACCTAAGCTAGAACTAGTGCTTCTTCTTCTTCCAATCTGAATAGGATTAAAAGAGAACAACTACAACCCTTTTTCTTTTAGAATCCAGCCAAGGTGAGTACAGTTATTTTCAGATATGAAATTTAATTATGATCTTGACATGGTTATAAATCTGAATTTGAGATTATGCATATTCTTTTTTATCAGGTCTGTTTTTCTGTATAGATCTATCCTATAAATATTATAGTAACTATTCTGTAAATCTTCCTTCCTTCTGTTTTATAGCCAGGCTACCACAAGCCTGAGCCAAATCTCATAAGATATTGACGCACAAACACTAAATTTGGGGAAAATAGTGAATGATGCATAACTGGACATGACTGATATATGACTGATTTGAGAAAACAACATATGTTGTAATTTAAGATATAGATCTGGGCATACTATATATGATAGTCTGTGATTTGGAAGAAGGAGAATTATTTTGTATATGACTTAGGCGTAAAGATCTATACTAAAATAGGATAACTATTAAATATGAACACGCCTAAATAGGGATTCTTGGATATTAGGCATACGCTGAAATCAAAGGCTATAATTTGGCGTAATTCGTTTTGTATATCATGATTTGGGATTTTTTGGAGAATATTCTGTACTGTGCAAATTTAACTAAAAATTTGGGGCATATGTTATATTGTGAATTATGACCATTATTTGGGCATGTTAAATTAGGCTTAATTTTATGATTAGGCGAGATATGTCAATGGAATTTTAAAGGAAGACTAAATCTGTTAAATTGCCCAATCTACTAAATCTGTTGAAACTGAATACAGTAATATGGGGTATGAAATTCTGTAGGCTCGATCTAAAATTGAGCAAAAATATTTTATAGAACTTTGAATAATCTGATGTAACTTGTAAAGAAGTTAATTTGTTGAATTGGCATAATTAGTCCGATATTGGCATAATCTGTGAATGAATACTTTAGCTAATATAAGAATGTTGAGACACGAGGTTAGACTCTGTTTGCGGTAGAAGCCTGCCTGGATCTAACCGGCCTAACCAGCAACCGCGAACTGTCAGTCTAATGTGAGAGGTCATAGGTACAACTAAAAGATGCTTTGACACGAGGTTAGGTCTGGCTTGTCGCAGAAGTCTGCCCGGAAACACCCGGCACATCCAGCGGCCACAAGCTACTGACCTAATGTGAGAGGTCTGCGTATTAATAATTAATTTATGCAAATATAAGATAAATATGATGCCTAAAACGTGTTGGGTGGATAGGGTTAAACCAACTGGACTGATGAATCTAATAAACCCATTTAGGTCCAATACAAGGTTAGGTGAAACAATGTGTAAGTCTGTTAATCCGTACATCTGATCCGTTAGTATGAAAACTTGTTATCCTGTATGTCTGATCTGAGAACTAGTTAATCTGAACTCTGTACATCTGAAATCTGTAAGCAAGTTAATCTAAAATCTGTTAGTCTAGGGACACAAGGTTATGAGGGGTTATTAATTGTGTCATCTGTTGTGTGGGACCCATATTAGTCTGTAGCCCTTTTCTAGTATCAAAACTATGACCCAACACTAGGTAGGGGTCCGGTCACGCTTGCTGAACTAATTGTAAGATGTTCATTCTGATAATGGCGAGGGGTGTTGATGGCGCATTCCAACCGGGTCATGTGCGTGCGTGGATCCGGTCTGCTCTAGGGAAGTTAAGACGCCATGACATCTGTAAATAGGTCAGTGTCTCTCCGTAGGTTGCCACATCAGGGAGTGATACACACTACCGTGGGGCCGACACAGGGTATTTATGTATTAGGGAGTCGATCGCTTGGGTAGAATTTAGGGTACATCTAGTTCTGTCTGTTTTTGCTGGGGTACCGTCTGTTTCTGTTACGGTGGTAACACCTGTCCGTTTCTGTGTGGTACCATCTGTTGGGGTGGTAAAGGCCCATTACTAGTGTACACCTAATTCTAATATTCTGTTTCCATAGGGATTGTTCTATTTCCATCTCTGGTTCCATTTCTTCTTCTGTTTCTATACCGTCTATCTCTGTTGAGGTGGTAAAGGACCATTACTAGTATTCTGTTTCTGTAGAGATTATTCTATTTCCATTTCTGTTTCAGTTTAGACATTAGGGTAACACCTAATCCTGTTATACTAAGTATTAGTGCAGTGAAGTAGGACATAGGTAAGAAGCATATCCTGGTTTATATCATTCTGTTTCTTCTGTTTAACTTAAGCATACCTGCTACTCCTATTGCTGTAATCTCTCATCCAACTTTACTTACATGTCATGATACCGTTATCTGTTTATATACTGAAAGTCATTGGACTCGCCAGACTTTATGTCTGACCTCATTTGTTTTCGCACCTTTTCTTTCCGTTCCCCCCAGGTGTTCAGGTTGGAAACATAGGAGCTTGATTCAGATTCTCTCTGCTTGAAGTGCTTGAAGTATTGCTTGGCTTTGACTCTATCTTTTCATGGCAGTATGTTGGGGAATATGGCTTTAAAATTATGCATTTTGAAGGATTTTGTATAAGACTAATACTTGTGTCCTTGGGTTTTCGTATTGTGATTTTTGAAAGATGTAACCAAACTTACTTCTGTTTCTGCTGTAATAAAGTTATAAAATTTTCAAGTACTACTTTACGTATTTGTCTTGTAATATTCTGTTCTGTTTACTTATAATGCTTCATGGAAGTTAATGCATTCCCTTTGTGAGTGATATTAATGGACATGGGGTGTTACAGGGAATATTGAATCTCCTGGGGAATTATGCTCGTAAGATGTCATCGGTGAACGGTATGTGGCTTCGGTCGACCCCCCAGTTTTCATTCCTATGTACGCGACTGTCATTCATGATCTGTCGTACCATGGCAGTCAGATTCGGCAGAATGACTGTGTCTCGATGAACTTCATCAACGGTCTGACCTCTCCTTGTCCTTTCATCTGGTAATGTCATCTGACTTCCCATCCGGGTATTTCGGTCAATCACAAGCTAGGTAACTCGGTCAATCACAAGATTCCGGAGGGGATGAATAAGGGCCCAATCTCCTCGGGTAGCATTCTGATGAGCAGGAGGAGAGGCTTCTCGGTTTTGTGGAGCTATGGGACCAACATTTTCTTCCTCGGCTTGGTCGACCTGGGTTTAGTCGCCAGCCCCTGGCTGGTCATGACGTCTCTCGAGACGCAATTGCCGAACATTTTCAGCTCTTTCTAGCGGACATCGAGACTGACGTGGATCTCTGCTTCCCCCGGATGATGAGGAGACTTCAGACACTCGATCTAATTAGGGAGGAGCGAGTTATTGGTCTCGAACCTCCTGGGTTTGGTTTCTGAACTCCTCCCATTGCCTCATCATGCGAGTCAAATCTTGCTGCATCGCAGCATTCTCTTGAGCATAGGCTTTTAAGGCATCCGTAGTTTCTCGGAGCCAATTTAACATAGCCATAAACTCATCTCAGGTGGCGAAAACGAGGATGGAGCTGAATCTGCCGTGGGGGGCAATGCAGGTTGATCTGAAGTAGTTTCAGGGGTGGCCGATCCGTCGGCCGCTTCCGTAGATGTTCCTAGCTGCTGTTGCTTTCCAGTATTGCGAGCTGTTTTTCCAGCCATAACTCAGTAATACAACAATGAAGGTAAGATTTTCGTCTCGGACATGGTGATCCAAAAGTAGAGCAAACATCCGTAATCAGCTGAGAATATCAATTCTCAGTGAAAGCACCAAAGTGTTAACACCAAAAATTGGCACAATACCCAAAGAATTGGTTGTATAGAGAACAAATGAAGACAAATGATTATAAAAAACTGAAAATAGAGGAAATCACATGCCAATTTATAGTGGTTTGGCATTAATGAGCCTACGTCCACTTTATAACCTCTTATATATTCTTTAAACTATTAGATAAAATAGTTGCAATGGAGGTACAACAAGAGATTAACAAAGTATATGAAAGCTAGGGTATTGAAACTCCCAAAAAAGGTCCTCTCTTCGGAATTCAGAAGGGGTATTTATAGATGATACAGTACTTGAGCCGGCTTGGACACGTTTCATAGTATCCAAAAGAATAGCTAGGTTTGAATAAGTAGTTTTTCTCCTAAGGAATCGGTACTCCTCGAAATAGCGACAAGGGGTGGCAGACGATTCATTCATTTCGGATGGCTTGGAACAAATAAGGTGGGCGTGGGATATTCTTTAGGTGTGCATTAGGTTCATAGCTGAATCCGATATGACTAACTATGCATGATCATAACGGGCTTCTCTTAGACTGCGTTTGGCATAGGTGACGAACTAAACTGACGGGCCTCATCAGTCGGCCTACTTCTTAATTCTAGGGCACATGCTTTGGATATTCAAAACGCGGGCCCATGGCGATATCGAGTTTTGATGGGCAGGCCGAAAGGCCCATCAACAATAACTCACCTTACAATTCTCGAAACCCTCTCGTTCTCTGTGCCTCCATTCTGTTGGAGAATGGAGTTTTGATGACAACAACCTTATTTCAATTATCATTGATTATAAAATATATGCTAACACTTTTTGTATAATATATATATATATATGCAGGAACTATATACAAGAAATATTATTGAAGACTGTACAGTTATAAAGGTAATAGAGATTCAAAAATTAGAGAAATTTCAAGACTCATGAGTAATCAAGATTTCAAGAGTTCAAGATTAATATAATTATAGAGTCTAGATTTTGTAATACTCTAAATAGCACTCCAGGTTCAAAGTCAAAGTCAAATTTTCAAATTCTGATTTTCAATTCTATCCTCCATCCTCTCTATTTTTCTATTTGTTTCTATTTTTATTCTTACTTGTTTTTTAAATTTAAGTTTTATATATTTATATTCTTATACTTTATATTTATATATAGTTTTTAACCTTATAAATTTATAAATATATTTATGTTTAAATTTATATTTTCCTATGTTTTTCTATCATATAATATTAATTTACAACACTAGATTTTTACTTAAGAATTTCCAGAATTCTTTTCATATCAAAACACTTGAAAAATGTTTTGAAAATATAAAATATACAAGGGTATGCCGACATACAAAAAACACCATGTCGACATACAATTTTCACTTTTTCCAATTTTGAAAGAAAGTGTCTTTTCACTATTTGAAACGATTCAGAACCATTGCAATCTTTCATACTCTATAAAAGGGGTTAAAACCGAATTTTTAATCATCTCTTCTTCTCTAACTTCATCCTCTTTCACTACACCATTATTCTTAACCATTTTTATGGTTTGTACACTTATACTGTGCCGAATTCAACTCTGTTTTGATCAAACTTCTTCTCTCTACTCTCTGAATCAAGCTCTATTGAAGAGTATAGGGCTGTTTGTAATTGTTTGAGATGAGTAAAAGTTGTTTGGGTTGAGTAAAAGAGGAATCAGTGTGTCCTTATAGCCGTGAAATCAAGGAAGTAGGAATCGGTGTGTCCTTGTAGCTGTGAAATCAAGGAAGTAGGAATCAATGTGTCCTTGTAGTCGAGAAATCAAGGAGGTTGTACTTGACTATTGGAAATAGTAATAAAGCTCTGCGCAATCTAGTGTTGTGCAGGACTGGACGTAGGAGCAATTCGAATTAGTGTAAAATCCGGTGTGTTATTTCCTTTTTTGCATCTTTATTCCTGTTTATTTTGCATTTGTGTTTGAATCTGTGTCTATGATTGTGTTCGTGTTGTTTGATTCATCCCATAGTTCACATTAGTTTTAGATTTTGTTTAAATTCTAACAAACACTATTCACCCTGCTCTAGTGTTTGCTTTGCCTTAACGATCCATTCTGCATTCCCTAACAATTGGTATCAAAGCAAGGTCTTTCAAAAAGTTCATAATCTGATTTTTGAAAATAGTGACAATGACAACCAACACCGGTAGCAGTAATAGTTCTTTTATAGAGAGTCAATCCACTGTTAGACCACCATTGTTTAATGGTAGTAATTATTAATATTGAGCATGTAGAATCAAAATTTATTTACGGTCAGTAGGATTAGACGCATGGAATAGTACACAAAATGAATATGTTGAACCCACAACTACATTTTCACAATGGGCAAATGAACAAAAGGTTGCTTCATAGAGAAATTCTAAAGCCATGAATATGTTATTTTGTTCATTAGATAGGAATGAGATTAATAGAGTATCAATATGTAAGACTGCTTATGAAATCTGAAGAACTTTACAAGTTACTCATGAAGGAACTAGTAAAGTTAAACAGACAAAGATAGGCATGTTAGTTAACCAATCTGAAATATTCAAAATGAACGAGAATGAGTCTATTTCAGATATGTATTGCAGATTTCAAGAGATAGTGCATTCGCTAACAACACTTGGAAAAACTTATTCAGAAGAAGATCAAGTCAGAAAAATATTGAATCCACTAACTCAACAATGGGATCAGAAGACTTCGGTTATTGAAGAAGCCAATGATGTCAATGAAATGAAGATTGAAGAGTTAATCGGAAACTTGATGTCATATGAAGTTCAATTACAGAAAAGAAAAGAAAATAGATCAACTGAAAAGAAATCTATTGCACTGAAAGCAACAACAAATGATTCCGACTCTAGTAGTGAAGATGATGAAGAAATAGCACTAATGACAAATCATTTTAGAAGATTTCTAAAATATAGAAGGAAGGGTTATAATCAAGAAAATTCAAAAATAAATGATCGACGATGCTTTAACTGCAACAAACTAGGTCATATAAAGAAACTGTGTCCATATCCAGACAAATCTACTCAAAAAACGGACAACAACAAATCATCAAGAAAAAGAAAGAAAGAATACGAAGCAGCATTAGATGATTCAGATTCGTCATCAAGTGATTAAGAACCAGAAACCAAAAATACAAATATATGCTTTACAGCAATTCAGAGTTCATAAAATCATGAAGAAAAGGATCAAAAAACCGGGTAAGCATTAATTAAATTTTAATTTTATTTTGTTGAATGGTTGCTTTGTTTGTTTGTTTTTGTTTGAATTTAAAACTTTAAAAACAAAGTTTTGAAGTTTGAAATTCAAATTTGAAATTTGAATTTTGAAATTCCAAATAATAAAATAATATTAAATAATCAATAAATTAATAAAATAAAATTGTTTGAGTTCTTATTAGGATTAGAATTATTTGAGGAAATCGTTAAACCTGAAATATAGATCTATAATATATTTCAAAAAGTTAAAAATTTAATTCTCATTTTGAAATAAGCCTAGTATGTCGACATACAGAAAAATACATGTCGACATATCAAACCTGTTTTAAAATTTAAATTTTGAATTTCAAAAGTTTAAACTTTCAAACTTCCCTCCAATCTTTTCACCAACTCTCAAGGTCTGAAAACGTGTCCTTTCAATTTGAAAAGTTGTGCCTATTCAATTCATATTCATTCAATTCATATATATTCAATTTCTATATATACATCTATCATTTCTACCTTTCATTCACAACTCAAAACAATATTCTTCATATCTATCCTGTTCAAAATTATCATTTCAATGGCTTCCTCAAGTTCATCTCAGAAATTGAAGATAACAAAACCATTAAAGGTTATCTTTACAATGACAAAGAGGCCATCAAAACCTATGGTAACTATTTAGCAAATGCTAAAGTTAACACGGCTGCTTTCGCCGTCTTTAGCGATTTTCCATCTTATGATCTCATCTCTCTTTTCGAACACAACGAAGTCTTGAGTCTAATTGACTCTCGTGATAATGACGAAGTATGTTATCCCAAACTCTTAAAGATGTTCTATGCAAATCTCAATCGCCGATTTTACGAAGGCAATTAAAACCAAATTTGGAGTAGTGTCAAGGGAACTCAATTTGTTCTCGATGCCGAACTTTTAGGAAAAATTCTAAATTGTAGAAGTGTGGGCTCGGATTTTTCAACTTTCGATATCAAAGAAACCGATATGGAAACCATTCACGATATCTTCGAAGATGGTGCTCCAATAGATTTCATAAACCGTTTCTTACATCCAAAAACAAGAATTGTCAACCTTCTCCTTCAACACAACATCATTCCTCATTCCAGAAATTTCAACAATCCAACACTTAAAGTCCAAAAAGATTTCGTTGCTATTATGAGTGGATATCTTATCAATTGGGCTGAAATGATTCTAAATGAAATTAAGCCCATAGATTTATCCACAAGAGAAAACACTCTCTACTATAGTGTTTATCTCACTCATATTTTCAAATACTTTAATGTTGATCTTCATGGAGAAGAATTTGTCTCTAGAAAAGTGTTTGACACATCAAACATTCATCTCATGCAAATTCCTCTCACTTTTAAACCATATGAGACATCCGAGGCCAAACAAGCTCGATTGCAACAAGAACAAGAGCCAATGGAAGTCGAAGAAGAAGAAGAGGCTTTTATGGAAAGCATTGAGTATCCAACCTCAAAGCGTATCTACAAAGACACGATTGTTCCAAATCAAGTGAAAATCATCAATAATCAAAAGAAGCTTAACAAGAGACTTTCCAAAATATCCAAATTCATGGTCAAGATAGGAAGAAAGCTTGGAATTTCATCTTTCTCATCATCGTCTGAAAACTAGGCCATCTAGTTTAATCTATCTTTATATATTTCCTTGTATTTGCTTTCGAATCTCATATTTAAAGTGTGTCTTGTTTTGTTGGATGTATTTGGTTTCTATTAAGTAATGAATGGAGTTTTATTACTGATAAAATCATCTTTATGTTTTAAGAAAAACTATAAAACAAATTATAATATTACAAGAGTTCAAAAGAATTCAAAAATTCAAAAAAAAAAAAAACAATTCAAAATTCACTATAATATGTCAACATGACAAAAAGAGTATATCGACATATAACTTATAGATTTTCAAATTGTTTCAAAGTTTAAAATTAAAATAACTAGTCATGTCCATTCAAAATCCAACGAATTCCAGATAATATTTAAGTATATTTCCTTTAGAAAAATTCATTATTCCATTACTCCTTCTCCGTAATTCATTTCTCATCAAATCCATGGTAAATCCTATCCATAATCTTAGTGAAAATCTAGAAGAAACTCTCAGTTCTTTCAAAAATATTCTCTCTATCATTCTACGAAATCAGCGCCATCTCGAAATAATTCAAATAAAGATGTGCGAACAACAAGAAACACATTTTGATGCAATGTGATGGCTAATCTCTTCTCTTTTCATAGATGAAGAAAATAATCTCGCAAAGGCTCCACCAACCAAAGAAGATGAAGATTGGGAAGTAATTAAGAAGGATCCTATCTTTGGGGAAGATGGTTGGGTTGAAGTTCCAAGAAACGTTTAATTATTCGGTACGATTTGATTGATTTGTTTAAGTACTCTAAAAACATATGGTGTGGTGTGATTTGGATTCTATTTTTTGAAACTTGTATATATTAAGACATATGGAGTGATTTGATTTGGTTTGATTTGTATATATATCAGACAAACATATGTAATAATGATACTTGGATTGGTTTGTATTTAGTCATCATATTAGGTATTATTACAAGTTTGAATAGATTAAGGGAGTATTCTACTTAGAAATAGTTAATAAATTAAGGAGGAATATTTTTATTGGGATAGTTACTTATGTTCTATTCAGAGAATTATACAATTTAGGGGGAGTATCTTTGGGATTTCTTTTTGATAATGCAAAAGGGGGAGAAATTATAAAATATAGGCATAGTTTATGAGGATTCTTACAGACAGGGAGAGTATAGAAGCAATATCATCAAACAAGCATATACATGTATGATATTTTATAAACTAAGGTTGTCATCATCAAAAAGGGGGAGACTGTTGGTGAATGGAGTTTTGATGACAACAACCTTATTTCAATTATCATTGATTATATAAAATATATGCTAACACTTTTTGTATAGAATATATATATATATATATATATGCAGGAATTATATACAGGAAATATTACTGAAGACTATACAGTTATAAAGATAATAGAGATTCAAAGATCAGAGAAATTTCAAGACTCATGAGTAATAAAGATTTCAAGAGTTCAAGATTAATATAATTATAGAGTCTAGATTTTGTAAGACTCTAAATAGCACTCCAGGTTCAAATTCAAATTTTCAAATTCTGATTTTCAATTTTATCCTCAATCCTCTCTATTTTTCTATTTGTTTCTATTTTTTTTCTTTGTTTTTTAAACTTAAGTTTTATATATTTATATACTTTATATTTATATTCTTATACTTTATATTTATATATAGTTTAAAACCTTATAATTTTATAAATATATTTATATAGTTTAAATTTATGTTTTCATATGTTTTTCTATCATATAATATTAATTTACAACACTAGATTTTTACTCGAGAATTTCCAGAATTGTTTTCATATCAAAACACTTAAAAAATGCTTTGAAAATAAAAAATATACAAGGGTATGTCAACATACCAAAAACACCATGTCGACATACAATTGTCACTTTTTCCAATTTTGAAAGGAAGTGCCTTTTCACTATTTGAAACGATTCAGAACCGTTGCAACCTTTCATACTCTATAAAAAGGGGTTAAAACCTAATTTTTTTATCATCTCTTCTTCTCGAACTTCATCCTCTTTCTCTACACCATTATGCTTACCCATTTAAATGGTTTTTACACTTATACTCTGCCGAATTCAATTCCGTTTTGATTAAACTTCTTCTCTCTACTCTCTGAATCAAGTGCTATTGAAGAGTTATAGGGCTGTTTGTAATTGTTTGAACTGAGTAAAAGTTTTTTGGGTTGAGTAAAAGAGTAATCGGTGTGTCCTTGTAGCCGTGAAATCAGGGTAGTAGCAATCGGTGTGTCCTTGTAGCCGTGAAATCAAGGAAGTAGGAATCGGTGCGTCCTTGTAGCCGAGAAATCAAGGAGGTTGTACTTGACTATTGGAAATAGTAATAAAACTCTGCGCAATCCAGCGTTGTGTGGGACTGGACGTAGGAGCAATCCGAACCAGCATAAAATTCAGTATGTTCTTTCCTTTTCTGCATCTTTATTTCTATTTATTTTGCATTTGTATTTGAATCTGTGTCTGTAATTGTGTTTGTGGTGTTTGATTCATCCCATAGTTCACATTAGTTTTAGATTTTGTTTAAATTCTTACAAACACTATTCACCCCCCCCTTTAGTGTTTGCTTTGCCTTAATGATCCATTCCGCATTCCCTAACACATTCTACTGCTGATATTCCAGAAATTAGGTTGAAATAGGTTTCTTCTTCTTTCCCTAATCTATTTATATTTAGATTATATTTTGGAATTTCTATTATTTACATATGAGATTCAAATCTATATGATTCTCTTATACAGATTTGCAGTAGAATCGAAGAACGAAGTTTTCAGCATTCAAATCAATATTATCTTCTTTGCCCAAATCTCTATGAGTGGAAATAATATTTGTTTAGGCTAAATTATACATTTTGTATATTTCATATTGATTTGTATGCCTAGGGAGGTTTGGTTTCATGATAAAATCATAATGCAAAACCGCCAAATCTCGTATTTTGTATATATCGCAAAGTTGTCAATCAATATTTTGGGTTTGTGAATTGTTTGGGTTATGTTTGAGAAATACTTTGGTATTTTACTTTTGTTTAATTGGATTTACCTCTTTTTATTTAAAAAGTGTTTGTGTTGTAAAAAGATTAAGATTTGGTTTGGTTTCGTTATTTGAATAGGTTTAGATTTCCACTGCAAAATGGATAATTTAAACGTATTCAGATTTGAAATAATCAAATGTTGTAAATTTGATTAAAAAAAGGTTTATGTGTATACATACATACATACATACATGCATGTCAAATAGGTATATATGTATGTATTTAACACCTTGTTTCCTTTTCATTATTACTAAATCATTCTAACAAACCCAGGATACAGGTTAGAATAACCATGTTGTTATTTTCCTATTTGCTGCTTATTAGTGATTATGCCATGAATTAAGTAGCTTAGTGTATGAATTGCACTTATATACCTTTTATGTGAATAGGATTGACAATTTACACCATTAAAACGTTTCTTAATTCAAAAGGAAATTAGCTTTTATTGCATGTATTTAATTATATATTTGTTTAGCATAATCAACGTAATCAAATGTAATAATGGCGTAATAAATACATTAGAATAAGGTTAGAAACTTGAAATGTCCTCATACGAATTGTTGCTTGTGTGTACAATAAATGGATTATATATATACATATATAATATTCACACACAGACACGAGGTTAGTCGTCATTCGTGGTATAAGTCTACCCGGAACCAACCAGAAAATCCAGCAACCATAAGTGAATTAGGATAATGTTAGAGGTATGGATGCCATAGGCCATTTAACTTAGTGCATTATGACATAAGGTTAAGCCCACTTGTAGTAGAAGCCTGTACGGAACCGCCCGACATATCCAACATCTACAAGTAGACTGTTTAATGTGAGAGGTTAGTGCGAATATATATGCCTATTATGTGTGTAAATATGTAGGCTTACTACCTCCTTGGGAAGGTCTTAAGTGGCTGACTATCTTCTTATCTAGTTTGGGTCTTAAGTAGTTCGGAGTAGAACCATTCTGAAGATTTATTCCTTGGATTTGGACCAAATTCATGGGACCATCCCTTATTATATTTAAAGTGGTCTATGGGTCCTCCTTCTCTAAAAACTGGTTTAGTCATGCCAATAACGGAGTAAGGTAGTTTATCGAAGTGTCCATGTCCTCTAGGAGCTTTGCGAGGGCCAATCTGGGGACAGGTTTGGTATACGTAGGACATAGCATGAAATTCAACTAATCAATCCGTCTAAGGGAAGTATTGAGCGGCATAGGTCAACTACTGGAATACCAGTTAAGTAGTAACATGAGGAGTCCACCGAAGGTGTAATGACCCGAAAATCCGATCCAATTTGAGCTGACCAAATAACACAAGTCCAACCCCAAATTGTACTGGAAATTCAAGATATTAATAGGAAGAAGATAGAAGGTGAGGATAGATAAGATAGAACTAATAGAATAGGAGAAGAAGAAGAACATCATCAGAGTAAACACGAAACTCACAGCGGAACGAATAAAATATAAAATAACTTTTGAAATAAAACAATTATGTATACAATAGCACTTATCAGAGTACATCACTTACAACAATAGCGGAAATAATAATAGCTATAGAATCTTGAAGCCTCCTGCTCCAAGCTCCCCAAGTGTATCTGTAAATCCCGACTACTTGACTGCCCGTACAAATTTAGGCACCCAAGAGTTTAGGGAAACAAAACAAAATAAACTCCGGGTCATTCATGGGACTGGTATGAGTAAAACAGTTTAAACAGTTCAAGCAGGTAAATGATATCTCATAATACCACGCCATATAACGGAACGGGTTTTTCCCTTATGAGAATCCAAATTATCTTTATATCAAAAACCCTTTTGATATTATATAATGTCTATCAACCACAATATAATAATCATCTAGCAGAAACGCTTTCATCTCACGTTCTACATATATAGTATACAATCAAAACCGCAAGCATGTATTGGGTAATGGATTTCCAACTATGACAAGGTATGGAACCAACTTCCGATCAGTGTACTCTAGGTACGATACACTGGAGTTCAACAAGAACATCTTGCAACTCAGCCACACATGACCGACCACTCATTTCGCTTGAGTGTATCGAATGTACATCACCAACGGTTGGGATCAGCAACCGTTCCCGTATATATATATGGGACAACCTTGATAGATTAAAGAAGCAAATGAATATTCTCTAGATAGGTGATTATACACCCTACTTCGGTGCGAACGACTTAGCCATGCTGCCTGCCCGACTTCTGTCATTTACCGGATGTGAGGCTAGAAGCTACGCTTATCTTTTCACATACCACATTTTCATTCACTTAGAATATCACATCGTCATACCCTCTAAATCACAAATTGATTTTACCAAAAATACCACGGGTATAAGCTAAGAGAAACGAATTCCTTCGTCACCAACGTAAATACGTTTGAAACGATCAACTTACGTGATCTACCAGATATACTCTGTCAGACCTTCGTCCATACAAGTTGTCCTGGGACTGGACAAACCGAAGGCACTATTCTTTAAACAGGATAGACCTTGCATAACTCCGTCTTTAATTATCTTTGGCATATATGATTCGCAACGCTTATGCCAATACGGAGTGGTTCTTCGGATAATAATCCAACCGGTCTCTCCATATTAACAACGTTAAAATGGTCGAAAACTTCGATAGTCGATGAGTTAACTATCAAAGAAAAACACGTGTGCAAACAACGATATTATTTCCAATTGGAAATTATATCGATCAATCATCAACCACATATATATATATATATATTCACATTTTCTTATTTTCTATGTTTAGAAAATATATGTTATTAACACTGGAAAACATTTCAATTGTTTAATTACATATCCCTATTCTTCCACAACTATCAGTCCCTGACTGTAAACTAGTATGAGAACAATTCTCTAAGTATAAACCTCGAAGGCCGAAACCAACATCAGATAGACACTTAGAAAACCATTCAATTTACTAATCTCTAGTCAGTTTCTAATCTTTTTTAACTCTATTTCGATTAACTCTAATTGAATAACTAATATTTCGATTAACTAAATTCAATTAACTAATATTCGATTTAACTCCATTCGCTTAACTCTAGATCGCAGCGATCACAATGGTTACGCCTGATTCCCTCAGGAAACATCCGACCGCCGTAGGCTATCTGCAGCCTTGCGAATTACGCTAGCAGTCGTGCTAAATGGAATCTCATCCCGAATAACTATGTATGTTTTACTCTAATAGATTAACTCTGTTCATTTCCTAAATATATATTCCTTTATCCTATTTATTTTCTAAATAAATAT
This sequence comes from Allium sativum, assembly GCA_030737875.1. NCBI lineage: Eukaryota > Viridiplantae > Streptophyta > Magnoliopsida > Asparagales > Amaryllidaceae > Allium > Allium sativum. The sequence continues at coordinate 1,049,298,930 of CM060922.1, forward strand.
TCTCCTTTATAATCTCCTATTTATAAAATCGGTTGATTTTATAAAATTCCTTTATTTCAATATACGTTGAAATATTCCTTTTTACATCCCAGTGTCTTTTATATGACATTTAAAATATCGAATAACAATGATCAATATCGTTCTTACACACAGAATCCATAACAGATTATATATCACATCATATATTACAATACATGAACAGAACAGTATTATAAATATTAAGGAGTCCAGTTGGACCCCTCCAACCTGTTTCCCTGCTTTACAGATGTTAAACAATATAGATAACATCACTTTCAGTCCATATGATATATTCTGTTAAACAGAATCAAATATAGAAATTCAACAAACTGACTAGCAGTTCAATCAAACAGTCAACACACAACCAATTAGAAAATATTTAACAGTTCTAAAAATACAACGTGAATTTATAAACTATTTAGAGTTAGTGAGATTTACTCACATTGGACGATCATTGTTGATAACGATAACCATCGCTCGATTTGATTCAGACGGACAATTTATTTTGCTATAAATTGTAACGAGCTCTGATGGACTTCCAGTCAGTTCCATTCTGTAGCCACCGTCCATACGATCCCAACGCAACTTATGGTTCGAAAATCTGATAATGTATGACCGAGATATAACATTCAGAAGTCAATACACATTAAACCCAAATTTAAACTAAACCTGAATTAGTATTTTGGCCCACCAATTTAAAATCTGGCCCACCTTTCCTCTTGCAAACATACGGCCGCAAATGCCCCTTTCTTCCCAGTCCTCAACACTCCAAACCAGTCCTCTTTCTCATGGACATTTCGATTCCTTCCAAGCTCATACTGCTCCTCCTCTAATTCACTAAACTCAACCCAAAGACCATTGAACGACTCAGCAAATCATCCTCTTCATCATTGTGTACTACAACTACAACTCGACCTCGTCAATAGAAATGCGTTCTCAGCTCAATGTCGGCCTTCCCACATTCCGATCGACGGTTTTAACCGCCGAGTCCACCCAAACTTCGGGCGCAACCTCCATTCAACCCGCTTAATCCAAAATCAACCTTGAATACACGAATCGAAGCTAAAAAATCGCGAATCGTTCAGCCCTAGTAGAAATACCCATCGCTGTACAAAAACCCAGCGACCAAAAATGTTTCGGAATCCATCATAACCTATACCAGATTGTAGATAATTGATTCACGAGTCTATATATATATATATATAAGAATTTATAGATTTAACTTTGCTTTTATTTTGATTTTTGAAGATCTCGAATTTGGGTTTAAGAAGAAACTGACGGCCAGAAATTGTTTTGACCGAAGGGAGAAAAATGTTTACGGTTAAGAAAAGTTAAGGGGTATATATAGAGAAGTTTGGATATTTTAGGATATTTTATTTTAATCATTTTATATCCATTTCTGCATTCTAAAAATAAGTACGATCACATACGATACCTAAAAATCACGAAAATTGACATGTAGCTAGAGTTCGACATTACGGTCCCAACGAAACTGGGTTCGTCGAATTCCGACTTCGTATGCTTACACAGCGTATTTTTAACTGTTAGAATATCGACTGTTTTTCACCTTAAAAATCAGTACGACCACATACTGACTTCAAAAATCACGGAAATTGAAATCTAACAATAATTTGATATTACGAATCCAACAAAATTAGTTTCGTCAAATTCTGAGGTCGTTTGCAAAACTGGTTATTTTTAAAGCTCTAAATAACCCATTTAAATATATTTAAATGTAATTAAATTAAATATTTGTAAATAAACATTATCGTATATATCCACAGTGGAATACCATACAGCTCTAGAATATTCCTATATGAATTTCTAACTCGATATTCACTTCTTGGTCAACCCGATATTCGATTTATATTGAATTTCCTTTTAAAATATAAATAATTCCTTTATAAATTATAAAAGAATTCCACAGCGACTTTTCTGAAATTTTATTTGGACGTAAATCAAAATCTACACAATGACCCGATATTTCTCTTCCACTAGAAAGATATACTCCACCAGCTCCGTACGTTTCTTGTTTCACAGAAATCCGATTTAAAACGAACCCTGTATACTCAATTGAAGTTCGAATCGCTAAATAGCGAACTGTCGCGTTGTTACGCGCTCTATTTTAATTATATTATAATTCTACGTTCAAACTGACGTCGATTGAATATATTCGTCAATATAATTCAACTCTAAGGTGAATTAAATCTAAGGGACGACCCTGTTAACAGAATATTGTGATTTCCAATATTTTTGATTATTTCTGAATCAAATATATTACTCTACTATCTAAATTAATTAAATATTCACTTTATTTAATTAAACGACGATTTAATTCCCTATATCACTATTTTAAATAATTAAATAAATAAATTACAATACCTCTGCCAATGCGGGTCATTACAATCTTCCCCACTTAAAATAATTTCGTCCTCGAAATTGCTAAGGTAGAGGACGACCCTATGTATTTGAATTCCTAAGATTTGTTTACCCCTTATTTCTGATTTAAACTGAACCAATTAATATCGACTAAAATATTTATTCATTCCGACTAACTAAAATTTTCAAAAATTCTGAAAATTCTCTAACACTTTAAATTTTCGGAAAATTTCGCCATAACCTCCTTTGTACAGCCCTATCGGTAAAACTCCAACTCGCCTCTCTAGGCCTTCTCCAACCCAAAAGAAAATCAAACAGCCAAGCGGCTTGCCAATTCGGCTCATAAATCTCATGCTTGTATCTAATATAAACTTGTACCTTTGTGTCGGGCCTATCAACTTTATTACTTTCAACCTGTTATCAATTCAGCATATACCAATATCAATCCAATCAAACTCTGATCTGTTTATCCTCAACACAACCATCCGTTTATCCAAGCCAAATTCAATTTCAAATCAAAGTTCTATTTCTTGATTCCAAATTCTTAACTCACAACCAAATATCATTTCAAATTCCTATCTCATAAATCCAATTTGTTCGATATTTCTATTTCAACTCAGTTTCCCCTTAACTGGTTTCTAATTCCATCTCAATTCTATTGGATGTTACAAATTTTACTTTAATTTGTTTAAATTCAAACAACCATTTCTTCCTGGAAATTTTTAAATAGTTTACCTCTTTCAAAAATCAATTTTTCCTTTTTGAAATCTAACACAACTTGTTTTCCCAAAACAACTTCAAAACAAAATCCTTGGTAGTAATCCGTCACTTACATACTCGAAAATGAACACCAATGATGTCATGATCAACATCAGAATCTACTTTCCAGCTACCGAAGTGAGTTCAATACTATAGCACTTTCAAAACCCATTTTTTTAACATTTCCACCTTGAAATCAATTCCAAATATACTTTTACAATGTTGCAAACAAAATTAAAATCTCTCAGGATCATAAATTTCACATATATTAAATCCAGATTCATTTACAAACACCTTTCCCATTTTTGGGATTTTAAATTCCAATTCTGATCTAAATTCAGATTTAATTCATTTCAATTTCATATAATTCACTTGTATAAATTCTGGTTGGTTATATATAACCATTTCACATGTTATAATCTTACTCGATTATAATCACAACATATATATATTAATATATCACATATCCATACTGTGTCGGTCCATCGTATTCAAGTGTTTATTTACTTCTATCGATACAGTGGATCAAACTGATCGACTAGAACTCATAAACAACTCAGCCAATGAATCTCCACAATATAAAACCATTTTTATATCAAATACAAATACGCACTCGTATATATACACTCAACTCAATCTAGGGTATTACTAACCCTATCTCTACCGAGTCACGCCACAAAGCCAAGGTAATTCTTAACTTAAGCTCTGATACCAACTGTAATGACCCGAAAATCCGGTCCAATTTGAAAGGAGGCTGCGCCCGAAGTTTGGGTGGACTCGGTGGTTAAAACCGTCGATCGGAATGTGGGAAGGCCGACATTGAGCTGAGAACGGGTTTCAATTGACGAGGTCGAGTTGTAGTTGTAGTACACGATGATGAAGAGGATGATTTGCTGAGTCGTTCGATGGTCTTTGGGTTGAGTTTAGTGAAGTAGAGGAGGTGCAGTATGAGCTTGGAAGGAATTGAAATGTCCATGAGAAAGAGGACTGGTTCGGAGTGTTGAGGACTGGGAAGAAAGGGGCATTTGCAGCCGTATGTTTGCAAGAGGAAAGGTGGGCCAGATTTTAAATTGGTGGGCCAAAATACTAATTTAGGTTTAGTTTAAATTTGGGTTTAATGTGTATTAACTTCTGAATGTTATATCTCGGTCATACATTATCAGATTTTCGAACCGTATGTTGCGTTGGGATCGTATGGGCGGTGGCTACAGAATGGAACTAACTGGAAGTCCATCAGAGCTCGTTACAGTTTATAGCAAAATAAATTGTCCGTCTGAATCAAATCGAGCGATGGTTATCGTTATCAACGACGATCGTCCAATGTGAGTAAATCTCACTAACTCTAAACAGTTTATAAATTCAAGTTGTATTTTTAGACCTGTTAAATATTTTCTGATTGACTGTGTGTTGACTGTTTGATTGAACTGCTAGTCAGTTAGTTGAATTTCTATATTTGATTCTGTTTAACAGAATATATCATATGGACTGAAAGTGATGTTATCTATATTGTTTAACATCTGTGATGCAGGGAAACATGTTGGAGGGGTCCAACTGGACTCCTCAATATTTATAATACTGTTCTGTTCATGTATTATAATATATGATGTGATATATAATCTGTTATGGTTTCTGTGTGTTAGAACGATATTGATCATTGTTATTCAATATTTTAAATATCATATAAAAGACACTGGGATGTAAAAAGGAATATTTCAACGTATATTGAAATAAAGGAATTTTATAAAATCAACCGATTTTACAAATAGGAGATTATAAAGGAGAATATTTATTTAGAAAATAAACAGGATAAAGGAATATATATTTACGGAATGAACAGAGTTAATCGATTAGAGTAAAACATACATAGTTATTCGGGATGAGATTCCATTTAGCCCGACTGCTAGCGTAATTCGCAGGGCTGCAGATAGCCTTTGGCGGTCGGATGTTTCCTAAGGGAATCAGGCGTAACCATTGTGATCGCTGCGATCTAAAGTTAAGCGAATGGAGTTAAATCGAATATTAGTTAATTGAATTTAGTTAATCGAAATATTAGTTATTCGATTAGAGTTAATCGAAATAGAGTTAAACAAGATTAGAATCTAACTAGAGATTGGTAAATTGAATGGTATTTTAAGTGTTTATCTGATGTTGGTTTCGGCCTTCGGGGTTTATACTTAGAGAATTGTTCACATACTAGTTTACAGTCAGGGACTGATAGTTGTGGAAGAATAGGGATATGTAATTAAACAATGGAAATGTTTTCCAGTGTTAATAAAATATATTTTCTAAACATAGAAAATAAGGAAATGTGAATATATATATATGGTTGATGATTGATCGATATAATTTCCAATTGGAAATAATATCGTTGTTTGCACACGTGTTTTTCTATGTTAGTTAACTCATCGACTATCGAAGTTTTCGACCATTTTAACGTTGTTAATATGGAGAGACCGGTTGGATTATTATCCGAAGAACCACTCCGTATTGGCATAAGCGTTGCGAATCATATATGCCAAAGATAATTGAAGACGGAGTTATACAAGGGCTATCCTGTTTACAGAATAGTGCCTTCGGTTTGTCCAGTCCCAGGACAACTTGCATGGACGAAGGTCTGACAGAGTATATCTGGTAGATCACGTAAGTTGATCGTTTCAAACGTATTTACGTTGGTGGCGGAGGAATTCGTTGAGTCTTAAGTGACCGCACCCACCCTAAATGCACTAATGAAGGTCTTAAGCGATTGACTTGGATATCCCCCTCATTAATTAAAATATTTATTTATGTGTGTGCTTGTGTGTTTAGTAGACATACTTTAAAATATATAACCTGCCGATTCTAGAGTATAGTCTTTAAGAACATATTATTTTCAATCATCGGAACTTTATGTTCTGAACTCTCTCCTTAACATATCCAACGGGGTAGTAGGTAGGGTGGCAGCTTGATGGACAAAATGATGATGGAGCCTGAAGAAGGCAACAAGACTATTATATTGCTATAAGCTATTATTACTTTTTTATTGTTGGAAACTATGGATAATGAATAATAATGATGTATCATTATGAACAAACGTATTTGCACTTTTTATTTGGATAAGTGGTTTTTAAATAAATAGTACATCTTACTTTATTATTATACTTTCTCGTTCCGCTGTGTGAGATTCCATCTCGTTATATTACTCTGACATTCTTTGCACATGTAATTTTCTTATAGGAACTGAAGATCCACTTAGAGTGGCTCTAAGTTTCGATGGGTCTTTTCTAGGTTGAAATTTAGGCCAACTTCGAGCGGGTTGTCATAGTGGGGGTTACTGGTCTATTTATTGGTTTGATAGGATAGTCTAGGCCATATGATCTTTGGGTTTCAATCCAAACCATAGAATACCTCATGCTGAGTCATCCAAAAGAACGTTCTAGAAACAGGTTAATCCGACTAGGTTCAGGCTCGTGACAGGCCTCGGGCAGTTCGACCCACCTCCTATGTGGGTCGACACTAGTGTCGACACAAGGGTCAACCCATAAAGGGTTGCGTTGCCAAGTGACAGTTGCATCTTTGTTAAATTAATTATTTAATTTTATTCAAACTTCAATTGGTTATATCTTATTCATACTTGGTCTGATTTACGCAAACCAAAAGTCTATCTGAACTAGAATTTCGTAACGGACGCAAAGGTTAGTCCATTTTATCTAGTTCTGGATAGTTTATTAATTAATATTCATTTCATTAATCTTCTTTATTTAATTATTGTTTACTAAATTTTGGGGTGTTATATTTTCCCCTCCTTAAAGGATTTTATCCTCGAAATCTCCACGTTAAGAAGAATGTTATTAATGTTATCAACCATTACCTACACCCATCTACTCATCCATCGACCACTGGCATCCACTGTCCTTAAAATTTCTAATGCTTTGTATGAACATATGCAAAGGTATTATGTATATGTTTCTAAGCTAATGCGAAAATCAGGCGGCCACTTATTCAATTGACCTCCTTAATGCAATTTATGTTTGTGCCCTGTATGCAATATCTATGCAAAAGAATCCTAATAATACATATAAATTAGGGTGCATTTTTTACAAGTCCCTATTAAGTTTCAAAATATATAAAAAAAACCGTTGATAAAAAGAATATAAAATACATCCTTGTTTTTGAACTTCCGCTGAAAAAATACCAGATGTACCCTTATGAAATTAAAAAACTATCCAAAACGATACGCATCATTTACTCAGTCAATATTTCCTTATATCTCGCTTGAAACCCTAATCCCACTATTTTGCAAACCGTTCGATCACTCCAGTCGTCCACCTCCTACGATTTGACATCGTCGTCGTTCCCCCGCACCAGACGCGACACCGCCCACCGATGGACCCACTGCCGTCGACAAACCCTCCTCTTCATCTTCCTTCCCCAATCCGACCCCCACCAAACATCTACAGCCACAAGACTACATCCAACCGCAAAGTGAGAACCGCCGTTGCCCGTGACTAGAATTTAGTTAGTCAGATTAATTACGAATTATTGTAACCAAATATGAAATGTTGTGTTGATGGAAAGTTTGCAAATATCAGCAGATATTTGCATATTTGTATGCAGATAATTACAGATGTTGTGTAAAAGTGTGCAATTATTTATTCATAAAAGTTTTAATTCTTGCATAAGCAAATAAATTTTGTAATAAAAGTTTCTTGATTATGTGCGTTTAGTACAAGATTTTTTTTGAATATTTGTACTGTTATTTTGTTTTAAAACTACGGGCTATTGGTTATTATTTTCAACAATGAATCATTGGGAAAAATTATGTAGGGTTTCAAGTTATTTTTTTCTATATGATAACCTAGAATTTTTACTTATTGGTATGTAGTTATTCAAAATATTAGCATCATTGTATGCAAATATTTTGAAAATTTGCAAATTTAATTGCAGAAGTTAAATACTAGAATACTTATATGAAAATATTATTATTACTTGCATACAAATATGTAAACAATACAAATACTAATTGTGTACATATAATTTTCATAGTTGCATACATTTATGCATTTATGTAGATTAATTGCATACATTAATACATAAATTTGCACAAGTGGTTGAGAAGAAACTGCTGCCAATACATTTCAGATCAAAACGAAAACTGGAAATTATAAACAAATTTACAACAAAATACTGAACTGATTTTATTACATCACATAAATGTTTACAACAAATGGTAAAAGTAAACACTAAAACCAAGTGTCTTAAAAATAAAATAAAATAAACAAAGCAGATCTAATGGTCTTTTGAAGAACAAGCTCTTTAGTTAAGACCCAGCTTATTACACGAACATCAGCTAGTAGTCTCCGTAGAATCAACTGCAGATTTCAAAATTTTGGACGAAGATGGAGGACCAGGCATTCTTCTACCTTTTGGAGGAGAACTGATATTAAAAAAATTAACCATTAATAAGCATAATGTGCAATAATCAAATTACATAAACAGCTTCAGATTAATATAAATACATACGTACAATTCAACAAAATAACAATAATTCTGCATATTTATGTGCAAGTTTTCTATATACATGTATATATATATGAATTATATTTAAAAAAAATATATGTTTTCCTGCACGTATGATAAAACAATTCAGCGAAATATCAATAATTCTGCAGATTTATATGCAAGTTTTCTATATATATGCATACATATATGAATATATTTTAAAAAAATTTGTTTTGCTGCATGAATTATAAAAAGATGCATACAGATATGAACAAATTAAGAATATATGAACATTTGTATGCAAATTTTTGACAGTATGTGAGACTAATATACAAATAGATGCATATTTGTATACATATATATAGAATATATGCATACTTATACTCAATTTTTCTGAGTAAATTTACAACCGAAGTGTTCTAACACTAATTTCATACGTTTACACTCAGATTGAGAAATGAAATCCGTGCACAAAAAAAATACTAACAATTATAAAACACCTGTCAAAAGAAACGTCCTCGTTTTAAATGATGGCTCCATCGGATTAAAACGTTGAAGAATTTGTCGCCTTTATCAAGGAAGAAAAAAATTTGAATCAGATAATTTAAAAGTAAGAACGAAAAAATACAAAGACAAAAAAATACCTTGATGTAGATGATGCCAGTAAGAAGCAGCCGCCGCCATTAGCAGGAAAAAACGAATGAAAATTTAATCGCAAATAAGAAAGAAGTAGCCGCCGCCATTAGCAGGAAAAAAACGCGATATAAAAATGTAATTGCATATAAAAAATATCGAATAAGATCCGAAATTAAAGACGCGGATATCAATATGGGCAAAAGTGGAAATTACTAGGCACTATTTTAAAAATTGGGATGAAATTTATATGTTTACAAAGGGGAGGATGTGAGCCTAATTAACTTTAATTTTAAGGATGTGAGGCTAATTTTCACTATAAATTATATATGTGTGCAACAACCATTCATCAAAATGCAACATCCAAGTGATGATACAACCATTTTCTTTCATTAAAAATTAAAATACACACACATCCATATGTAATATGCAAGCGCTCTTATTAAGCTTGTCCCTAATCTAGTGCCAAGTGTGTATATATGCATCCATTGCATCTACTAGAAAACACTTGCAACCATTAAACGTAACATGTCTCAAAATCATGTTTTCAACCATTACTATCATTTATAGCCTTCTATCTAAGAACCGAGATTTGAACTATAGGAAAAACAAATTTGAGTTCAAAAGCTTAGAAAGAAATTGAGAACATACCCTCAAAGAAAAACAGGTAAGAAGTGCGAATCTTGTCTTTGGGTTCACATGTTGCATCGTCACGATCTTCTCCCCATTTTACCTCCACTAACTTGATCTCCTTGTTTGGTAGCTTGTTAACTTCAGATCCAAGTATTCGGGTAGAAACTTTTATGAATGATGCCTCCTTTTCAACTTCAATATCCTCAAGTGTACTTGGCTCTACTATCTCTTTGGATTCATATAGACACTTCCTCAAGTAGAAAACATGGAACACATCATGTACTCCCACCAGTCTCTCTGCTAGTCTAACTCTGTAGACCATCTGACCCATCCTCTCAACTTTGGGGAATGGGCCAACAAATCTTGGCACCAACTTCCTTACTAAGCCAAAGCAAACAATGTTCCTCAAATGTGACACCTTGATAAAGACCATATCTCCTACCTCGAACTCTAAATCAGTCCTCCTCCAATATGCATACAACTTCTTCCTGTCCGGAGCTACTTTCATTTGTCTTTGGATCAGGTTTATCTTCTCTGAAGTTTCTTTAACCATATCAAACCCAAAATAAAAGTATGTCCGTAGACTCCCACCAACATGTAGGTGAGATATGCAAGGTCGTCCATAAAGCGCCTTGAAGGGAGCCATACCAATACTCGTCTGATAACTATTATTATAGGAAAACTCTACAAATGGGAGATGCTCCTCTTAAGTCCCTCCGAAGTCTAGGACACACAGTCTCAATAAATGCTCGAGAACCCTATTGACCCTCTCAGTCTGTCCATCCGTCTGAGGGTGTCAGGTAGTGCTTAGTCTAACTATATTCCCAGTGCCTCTTGCAAGCTCCTTCAAAACTCTCTCGTAAAGATGGGGTCACGGTCGCTAACAATACCGAGGGGTACCCGATGAAGTCGGACGATCTCTTTAAGGTATACCGATGCTAACCAAGCTGCCGTCCTCTTGCTTTTAAATGGGATAAAGTGAGCAGTCTTAGTCAATCTGTCAACTATAACCTATATAATGTTGTTGCCCTTCCTTGATATGGGCAAACCATCTTTAAAATCCATAGATACACTCTCCCACTTCCACTATGGAACGTTTAGAGGCTAAAGTAACCCACTAGATTTCTCTATTTATCCTTCACTTGCTGGTAAATCAAACATCGGGTTACATATTATGCTACATCCTTCTTTATACCAGTCCAATGGAAAATTCTCTTCATATCTCGTACATCTTGTCACTGCTCGGATGGATAGTCATCTGATAGTGATGATCCTCCTCTAGAATTAATCTCAACAAATCACCAACTCTGGGAACACACAATCTTACATCTTAACGTAGCCACCCCTTCTCGTCCACAAAATATATAGCAAGGTGGCTAGAGGTATGTCCTCCATTGAGTCGATCCAAGATGCCCACTAACTGCTGATCCTCGCGCTGAGTGGATCCAATGTGTTCTAAATGAGTAGGTCAGACCTCCAAGGATGCCAATAAACCGGATGCAAAATCCGTAGATGGTCTAAAATCAAATGATGAGATAAACTCCAAGCTCTGCCACTCTGGACTCATGGCCATCCTCTTCTTACTCAATGTGTCAGTGACCACGTTCCTCTTCCCTGGGGTATACGCTATCTCAAAATCATAAGACGCAAGGAACTCCATCCAATGCTAGTGTCGTAAATTGAAATATTTATGTGAGAACAAGTACTTGAGCGACTTATGATCTATATAAAGCTCGAACCTCTCACCGAGTAAGTAGTGCCTTCAAGAGTGCAAACACTATCGTTGCCAACTCCAAATGGTGGATATCATAGTTCTTCTCATGTACCCTCAACTGTCTACTCCCATAGCAAACTACCATACCTTCCCGCATCGACAATGCACCTAAACCTATGCCGCAAGCATTCGTATAGACGACATCTTGGTACCATCGGGAAGAGTCAAAACTGGGTTGATGTAAGAGCCTTATTTAATATCAAGAATGCATCCTCGCAATCTATATCCCAAGTAAAAACTAGGTTCTTCTTCGTCAGATGAGTAAGTGGAGCTGAGATCCATGCAAAGTCCTTAATGAACTTTTTGTAATATTACACCAATCCCAAGAAACTCCTAACTTTTTTCGCATTCTTAGAGGCTTTCCATTCTTGAACTGCGACAACCTTAGCAGTATCCATAGCTATTCCATCCTTGGAGATAACATGCCCTAGGAACCTCACTTCCTTCCGCTAGAAATGACACTTAGAAAACTTAGCCATTAGCTGATGCGATCTGAGAGTGTAGAGAACTTCTCCTAAGTGTATGACATGCTCTTCGTTGCTTCTCGAGAAAACCAGGAAATCATCAACAAAAACCACTACAAACTTATTCAAATACTCCCTAAATACCTAACACATCAAATCCACAAAGTAGTCAGATGCATTGGTCAGCCCAAAAAAGCATGACCAACCACTTAACGAATCCGTCGGGAGTTCTGAAAGCAGTCTTATCTATACTGTCATATGTTACTCTAAGATGATGAAAAACCAAGGTCAGATCCAATTGTGAGAAAACCGAAGCGCCCACTAATTGGTCAAACAAGTCATCGATTTGTGGAATTGAGTGTCTGTTCTTCTTGGTGAGCTTATTCAACTCCCTATAGTCCATGCATAGAGGGAGAGAGTCGTCTGCCTTGGTCAAAAAGATGAATGGTTCCCTCTCCATTTATAAATGCTCCGTCTAATGAATCCCTTCTTGAATAACTCACCCACTTTCTTATTGAGCTCCCTCCTCTCCCTAAGATCCATGTGGTGCACGGGTAAAACAACAGACTTTGCATTCTCCACCAGGTATATCCGAAAATTTTTCGCTTGGTTGGGAAGTAGTCTTCTCACCTCGTCGAACACATTCGAAAAGTCACTGACTATGGGTGTTGAACTAAGATCATCAATAGGAGCATCAAGGAAATCTAGAAAACTGAGCATAACTGACCCCCATGGGTCATAAGAAATCTCGAGAGTTCTACCATGACATTTCAAAAGCCTAACAACTCTCCTCTCACAATCGAGGATGGCACTATACATAGCTAGCCAATCTATTCCTAGAATAAGCCTATAACCCATAAAACCCAGAACATATGCATCGCACTTAAACTCGACGCTAAGAACAGAAATTCTTAAACCTCTGCATATCATAGACATGTGAGCCATATCTCCTATGCGGTTTGAGGCTACAACAGGATCAAAAACTATACAAGTATCTAGGTGCAGACTATCAACAACAGAATTGGATATGAAAGAATGAGAAGCACCATAATCAAACAAAGTCCTAATAGGAGAGTCAAAAAGAAAAATCAAACCTTCTACGGTGACTTACCTCAGTCCGGACTACCAACCTCGAGTGCGTGGACTTGTACTCCAGATGATCCTGCCTTCTGACCTTGCTTATTAGGGCACTACCTGGTGTGATGTCTAACTTGTCCACAATTAAAACAAGCATTCTTAGTCTTCCTACAGTCTCTGACAAAGTGTCCATACTTCCACATCCATGACACTTAACTTCTATCTTGATTCATGCCTTATCAGGTTTTCCTCCTTTCTTTGCTATCCCTTCTTGAGCTACCACATTTTCTTTTCAGTCTTGGGTGTAGCTTCTTCAGTCTTAACTTTTTGTTTGTCCTCTTTCCCATCCACATGCATCAAATCCATATCCATTATCCTCTCAAATGTATCTCCCATAAGGATATGTGTCATTGCCAATCCTTGAAGAGGTTGGTTCAACCCTCTCGCGAATCTTAAAGTCATCTTGTAAAGAATGTTTACTAAATCCAAACCATGCATTGCCAATTGATTAAAGCTATTGACATATTATTTCACCATCATACTTCCTTGCTTTAGACTTAAGAACTTCTCCATTTGCATTCCTTCCTCGGCTTGCGATAAGAACTTCATTTCGAATCTATTCTTAAACTTAAATCACGTAGCAACCAAATGCCCTGCCTGAGTTACCTTCCATACATACGGTGCTTCGTTTTTCAGCTGCCAAGCAGTCAACTGAATCTTCCTCCTATCGTTGAGATATACCAATCCAAATACATTCTCCATCTCCCTAAGGAAATTGCAAGCCTCCACGTAACTCTCTATTCCACGAAATGTCTTGCCACCCATCGCATAGAAATCCTTACAAATCTTAGAGAAGTTAACTGCGGGATTGGGTGGAACTACTACGACTATAGCTGGGGGTGGTAAGTTTGCTTGCAATTCGGCAGGTGCCGTAGCCTCAACATAACTATGGAACCATGTCAAAATAGGAAGGCTCTCGAGGAAATTAGGAGTCCTAGAATGCTGAAAAGAGAAGAGATAAGGATTCAAAAAGAGATCGGAGGAATATTATAATTGACTTGAGGGGATATATATCCAAAAATAGGTTTTACATTAAAATCTTTTGCTTTGAAAACACTTTTTCAAAAACTTTTTCTTTGATCTTGTAACCTTAGGCTCTGATACCAAATGTGAAACCCCACATTCCTTAGTGTCATCCATATGAGGATGTATTAAGTTCTGTGAAGCAAAATAAGTGTAAAGTAATAATACAAAGTCTAAAATTCAAAAGGTAGAATATAAAATGCAGCTGAAAACTTTCAAAAACAATTATTTTTATTAAACCTACATTACGGTTTCAAATACCGTAGAGTCATAATCATAACACGTCTGTCTTGTGGAACGTAAGACATCAGAGTACCGGTATAAAATCATATCCCTCATGAGTCATAATAATAGTCATAGAACAGAAATCAAAACAATACATGGAGTAAGAAATAGTCCAAGTCCAAGCTGAATCAAAGAGTCATGGCCACTACTACAATCCACCGTCCTAAGAACCTAGGGGGAAAGGACAAGGGAGAGAAAAATGAACTAGGTCAAACAATAAGTCTGGTGAGTTTCAATGATTTTTAGCATAACGATAAGATAAAGAAGTATCAAGACAGATCAATAGTACTAGATATGAAAATAAAGTAAAATAGGAAATATGGAATAAAACAAGATAAGTAAGATAAGTTTCTCATTCATATCCTAGAACAGAATTTCTACACCAATTATCAGAATATTAGGATTAGGTTTTTACCTAATTACTACCTAGTGATCGGCTCCCTAAAAAAACACGAATAACCTGTGCCAGCTATGGTATTCGGGGATATCAGTCCCCAACCCATCAACTAAAAGGACATAACATTTTTCGCTTGTGTTACAACATCTTTTCTTCCCCAATCGGATCCATGCACTCTCATGACTCCACCGAAAAGCTCTCGTACCAACCTCAAAATTGGAACTCTTACAATCAGCCATCAATAAAGCGCGCCCTAGACTAAACCTAGTGCGAGACTCATGTGATAATAGGAGGGTACCGATTGATATGGGTTACAGACAAATAAACAAACATCAAATTGACACAAGCCACCATAGGGTTGATCCTCATGTTAACTAGGATTTTAAGAGTCCCCATATATTTTACCAGCAGAATGGACATCTTAGCTTGTTGATCATATAGGATTAACTTAGCAAGTTTGAATTCATTAACAAGCTTAATATAACCCTATGTTATATATTCCAAGGCTATAAGTAACATTTCTTATTAATTGTAATTTTTTACACAATCCTTCCCCAAGTCAGACAGGCCCCTGCTAAGATGTTTACATATTACAAGTTACGAGTCACAGTAACATGTTTTACTTAACGTACATATGATTTACATGTTTTCTCATGACATGTTTACTTAATATAAAATTAAGTCCAACCTATTCATATTTACATGTTTGCATATTCTACCTTTTCAATTATTCCAAGTTTATAATCAATGATTCAAAAATTCCAATATGCCCAAATCCTCTTTTATTCTTATTATAGATTATTCCAATTTTACGCAACTCAAACGGAAAAGGCCTAGGCTCTCGGTGACCAAGGCTCAACGCAAAACAAAGGAAAATGGAGAAAATAGATCAAAACTTAGAAATGAACATATTGAATAAGTAGGAATAATAAGACTGTAGATAAAAAAATGACAGAAAGGGAATAAGGAAGAAGAATGTACATATAAACAATTAATAATTGAAAAAGGAATAGGTGATTGACAGTAATTGAAAATGAACAATAACATATAAGACAAAACTTGTAAACACTAATAACTTTAGATCTAACATATTTATTGTCAAAAATCCTTTTTAAATTGCAAATCTAAAAATAACGTATAACTCAGAGATTTATACTAGCTCCAGAAAAGGCCTTCGAAACTGAAGTAGAAGAAGAACTACCCTTTCATTATATATTTTGACATCACCCTAATCCTTTTCCTAATTTTATTTCAGAACAGAATAGAGTGGAGGAAGAAGATGAAGAAATATTTGGTATTGGGAAATAGTGAGGTTTGCTAGTTTATTTGTAGGTGTGACCGGATAGTCTAGACCATAGGATCTCAGGGTTTCAATCCAAATGATAGAAAACACCTCATGCTGAGTCATCCAAAAAAACGTTCAAGAAACAGGTTAATCTGACTAGGTAAAGGATCGTGCCTGGCCTTGGGTGGGTCGACCCACCTCCTATGTGGGTCCACATAGGGGTCGATCCATGTAGGGTCTGGGTCTCCCAATGACCATTGCACCTTTTCTGAATTGATTATTTAATTTATTTAATTTAATTCAAACTTCAACTGGTTATATCTTGTTCATACTTAGTCCAATTTACATAAATCAAAATTCTATCTGGATTAGAATTCTGTAACGGATGCAACGGGAAAGTCAATTTTATGTAGTTCTAAATATTTTATTAATTAATGTCCGTTTTATTAATCTTCTTTATATAATTATTGCTTATTAAATTTTCGGGTGTTACAGATATGGCTTTGAACATGGCGTAGTTCTTTTCATTTTCACTTTTTTTGCCTTGGTTGAGCTGCCGAAAGTCAGATTTAGGCCTGTTAATGGATACTTTCGGATGCGGATAGTGCCATATTTGCATCCGCATCCGAAACCGTTTTCGGATATCGGATATCCGCATCGCAGATACAGACGGATATCGAATAATTATCCGCTCCGCCAATGGTCGATAAATCAATGAACATAAATGAAATTTTTAGCTTAATATTAAGCTTTTTCAACCCAATTGATTACTAAAGTGCTAAAAATAAATAAATATGATGATAATATATAATTTTGGGCAATATGCATGCATTTAGTTGACTTTCAATTTGCAAATTAATAAATTAATATACTTAATTATGTTAAAATACACATAATTTTAAGCTATAATCTTTAAAAAAAGCAGACGAATAATTTTCGGATGCGGATATGCCTATATCCGCATCTGCTTTTTCGGATATCGGATATTTATCCACTTTGCGGATGCGGATGTGGACAAATTTCGGATTTTTCGGATATCCATTGACAGCCCTAGTCAGATTGCCTCTTTTTCCAAAATCGAGTTGTGATGGGTAATTAGTTCCTAAGAGCTTGGTTTTGGTTGAGAACATAAGTTGTTGTTTAATTTTTCAACCCGGCGTGAGTTGAGGATTTCCGTTCAGTGATGTTGTTGGTGTTGAGTGTGCTTCATCTGGTTTATGTTTCTATTTCCCTATAGTTTTTCATCTAGTTTATTATTTGTTGGGATCTTATTAGTCTGTCAAGTGATCCTTGTCGTTAGTGTAGGACAACAGAAGTTTTCTTATTACAGTTGTAATTAAATGGAGGTTATGGTTTTGCTAGTGTAATTTAAACTTCATGCAATTTTCTAATGATGGAATCTATTATGGCCATTCTAGTCATGTTTTGTTATGTAAGGTTCATATATTTTAATATTCTGCTCTCCTACTTGACTTATCGACTCTCCTACCCAACTTAACCACCATGTTCATCTATCTATAGTTGAAGCCTTCGACATATGGATCATAAGTACATAATCATATATTAGAGGTCCTGAATATTTATATTTAAAATTGATTGGATTTGATTTTAGAAAAATTGGGCAAGGTACCGAGTTTTTAGCTTCTTCTTGAAATTTAGATTTATAATGAATTCTTAGATGTTGATGAAATAGGTCATATGGAAATGTAGCTCTGAGATACCAAGAAAAAGTATTAAGATTTTTGATTCAGATTCAAATGAAGAAGGAAATGATGATATTACACATCCAGTCATTACATGCCGAACCTATTTATAATAAAATATTACACCGTTGTTAGTTTTATCCTTAATTGCCATATGGTCTGCATATCTATTATTTTTATCTCCAAATTGTTATGAGTTGTTCCATGCACAGTCGTGCAAGAGCGACTGTGCAGAGCACTCGCTCTATTATTGGCCACCCTGTATTTAGAGGATAGATAATGTGACAAGTGCTTCATACAGTCCCTTTTGTACGAATGTGTGTAACACTCCACAATTGTTACATTGTTTTATTACTTTGTACTACAAAATATGTTTGAACTCTTTAAGGCTGACGCTTTTAGTCATTTCAACAGCTAATGAATCCAATGATCACAACTTTTTATTAAAATGGTTGGCTATTCTTGTTCATAGGGCTTAACAGCTGATGAATTAAAAGATTACAATTTCAAAAGAATTATTTGAATTTCGAGTGAAGATCTGAAATTCAAACACCATTAAACCAATCGTTGCGCTACCTTCATAAACTATGCCACAAAGCTTCATGCTATGCAACCGAGAAAATCAGCCAAATCATAACTTAATAACCATTACTAACACTGATCACATTCACCAAGCACAGCAAACGTCGCGACCCAAACCCATCCCATGTATGCGCCAAAGCACCTCCACAATCTTCATATTTTATACTAACAATAACCACTCATAAACGAACATCATCTCCTACCAGAAAATGACCTCTCTACTCATCCAAAAATCAAATCCTATCGCTAGCCTAACTGCCAAGATTACCTCAAAACACCTCAACTTCCTCACTCTCCCAAATCTCAATCAAACCAGCAACTCGTCTTCCAGAAAGTACCACAATCAACTATTCATACTCAATCTCCTGACTACATAATTGAACAACCACTTCCATCAGCACCAACACCAGTGAAGAACTCTACAACCTCAGTAACAATTCCTTAAGTTGCCTTTGATTATTTTCCTTTGGTGATTTCTAGTACTTTTTATTTTTATTTCATGTTTTTTCATATTTTAGTAAAGTCGCCTAATTCTAAACAAAATCGAACAGGCCTTCAGGGTAAATGTTCAGGTGCATAAATTTGTTTTGATTTTCACCTGTAAACAAAGACAAGGAGAGTATTTTCACTTTGGAGGCTAACACGATTTGGTTTAGAGAGTAGACAGGGAAAGAGATGACATATTTTCTAGACTGAGAAGATAAACATTAGTGAATTGGAAATTTACCTGGATAGAAATAGTGTAAACATAACAAAATCGATAACGAGTGATTTTTTTAGATTCAAGCAATTTCGATGAGAGAAAAAAGTTTGACCGAGACAGACTCAAAGAAAGATGAAAATAAATTAATGACGAGAGAGGGAAAACAAAATTTTAGCACGAAAGAAAGCGGGAGCCAAATGAAAATGTATGTTTATTACAATTTCAGGAAAAAGAAAAGTTGTATTACAGTTATAACAATGGGCAGGATAAAAAGAGTTGTTTGAAAATTAGTATATCACAACTTATTAACAAAAAGGGGTTATGGAAAACCTTTATTACGACTTTTATTTTGTGACGGCTATAAAACAGCAGATGTAATATAGTCTTTCTGTTGTAGTGCAAGTAGTGAACTTGTATAAACCATTGTGCATCTTACCCTGTAATAATGTGTTTTAACTTAGTAAGTCCTTTGCAAGGCAGAACTTGGGGTGAAACTCAAAGTATACATTGTTGTCATTGGCAAATTGTGAGACACTAATTAAATTTTTCTTAATATGAGGTACTCTTAATAAGTTGTCAAGGTAAAGTTTCCTTTTTCCCTTAAGATAACCATTGTTAATATGTGATATACTTATTGCTTCACCATTGCCCATTTGAATAGTTTGTTTACCTGAGTAGCTCTTATTCCCAAGATTTAGGTTCTCTAAATTGTTGGTAAAATGATTGGTGGCACCTGAATCTGGATACCAATCTTCAGTATTGGTGTCATCTTGCCTTGTTCCATCATCACTGCTTCCAGTTTCCCACTGATCTTGTTGTGTTGCTCTTATTTTGATTAATCATTTGAGCCATGTTAGCACTTGGTACCCTCTGACCACCTTGGTTTGTCTGTGTCACATTAAATTTAGAATTAAATCTGAAATAATATCTACTGGCAATGTGTTCAGGCTTCTCACAAATTTGAAATTTCACTCATTTATTATTATTCCATCTACCATGGCCTCTTCCCTTTTGAGGCTAGTTATTTTTTTGCCCTTGACTTTTCGGTTTGTTATCATTAGATACATTTCTTCGCTGATACTTGTTTCTTGATGTTGATGCATAATTGATTGAAAATTCATTTTGTACGGCTTTTCTTTGTTCAATTCTTCCTTCATGTGCCATCAGTGTTGAATGTACGAACTGCAAGTCAAGTAATGTCCTTTGTGTTGCTATGTATGTAACAAAAAATTTATATTCTTAATCTAATTCATTCGTGATTACAAGAATCTGTTCACAGTCAGACATCTTGTGTCTTACTACATTCAGCTTATCAGACCACGATTTAACTTTGTAAGATAATCACTCAAGGACGTGTCATCTTTTCTAGCATTTTGTAGTTCTCTTATATAGTGCATTATACTTGCTGATGACTGAGAATTGAAAACTTCTTCATGGCTGACCATATTTCAAGTGAGCTATTGCATCCAACTATTTGTGAGATTGAATTTGTACTTATTGATGACAGTAATCTGTCTTCTTTTTGATACATTGTGTATTCTAGATTGCTTGCAGTGTTCCCTTCCTTATTGCCTATAATTGTAGGTGGTATGGCCTCGCATCCTTTCACATAATGTTGCAGTCCATATCTCTTAAATGCAATTTTGATCTGGTACTTCCGTAAAATGAATTTTTCTTCATCTAAGGGGATGGTAATCACTTGGCTTTAGGGTTTGTTGAGAGTGGTAATAGAGGTTGTAAGCTCATTTTCATCTATTCTTGATGTTGCTAAGGTTACATCTTCTTGTCTATTTCCAATTTCGGTCAAGATCCAGATGTGGAAAGGAAGCTGAATAATGAAAAAACAATTATTGAACCAAATTCAAGAAGCAAAATGGCAGGCGAGGCAAAAATTGACGTTGCCTCGTTGGTAATCACCATAGTGACTGAAAATAGGTTAAATGATGAGTAGAAATACTTTGATAGCCAAGAATTCGTTGTAGCCAAGAGAAAAGTAATGAAGATTCTCTGATTTCTCCTTTGCGGGGCGTGAGTCACGTAAACTAATAAGCAATGATACTTCCTAATTGTCGAGAATGATAAATTCTACTCGGTGATGATATTTTTTTGAGGAGACTACTATTTTGAAAACAATCTCACTCTTCAATGAAATGAAGTATTAATCAGATAATGCTCCCAATGACATGGGTGATCGAAATCTGATGCTAGTTGTCGTTGGTCGATGAGTCGTGTAACGACCCGTATTCTACATACCGAAAGACCATAGAATATTTATGATATTTTCATGTAAATTCGTATGACTGTATAACTTTGGGAAATGACTAATTGGTTTATCTCCTACTTTTGCCCCTTTCATCAAATTTTGATGTAAGCATTTTCCCTTAGGGAACCTTGTTTCGTCCATAACTTTTGATTGGTGGCTTTTCAAGGAAGCCAATCCTAGGTGGCTTAAGCCAACCATTAGTGGCTTCTCTTGGATGAAAACAGTGGCTTCTCAAGGAAGCCAATCCTCCATGGCTTCTTGAGAAAGACAATCTTTAGTGGCTTCTCTTGAAAGCCAAAGGTGGCTTCTCAAGGAAGACAATCCTTATTGGCTTCTCTTGGAAGCCAAAGGTGGCTTCTCAAGGAATCTAATCCTTAGTGGCTTCTCTTGGAAGCCTAAAGTGGCTTCTTAAGGAAGCCAATTGTAATGATCCGTATTCTACACATCATAGGAGCGTAGAATATTTATTTCTTTCTTGTATGAAGTCGTAAGGTCATGTAACTTTGGGAAACATCTATTAGAGTCATTTCCCATGTTCATGATTTCTGTCGATTTTTAAATGACCATTTTGCCCCTAGTTGGTACTGTTTTGGCCATAACTTTTGATTGGAAAGGAATTTTGACCTGAAACCACTTCCATTAGATTCGTTTGATGGTTTACCTTTCCGTAGAGTGGTCATAACAGCCAAACGGACTTACCGTTTGGGAGATATGGCTGAAACAAGGTTTGGAGGGAGAAAAACTGCTTAACCGGGCCAAATCGGGTGATTAATGAGTAGGCCCATAACCCATTTCGGGATTAGGGTTATGGGAGGGCTGAAATGAGATGGAGAATCATTCCATTTCAGTTTTCTAGCCTCCACTTATCACCAAGGATCGCTAAAAATGGCCTCCAACCTCGAAATCACCTCCAAATCACCTTTAGGTTAAGGATTTGGCTTAGCAACCCCTAATCAAGGAAGATCTTCACCAAATCAACAAAGGAGCTGCTGTTTGGCATTGAGATTCATTTCAGATCTTAGTTTATTTTGTGGCTAAGGTGAGTGATTTGCATAGTTTTAAACTAATTATGGCTAGTTAAGGGTAATTAGTGCTAATTAGCGAATTTAGGCACGGTTAAATTCGGAAAAAATGTTCATAAATCCCTAAATGATGTTTTAGACCTCTGATATGAATTTGGGTTAGTTTGCTTAAGTTTTGCTAATCCTATCATTAGTTTCACCTAAACATGCTTAAGGGGAAATATGGGATTTTGGGTATGTTTGATCCATTTTAACCTATCATATGGATGTTTTGATGTTTGTGGTTGATTATGAATGTTGCTATGACTGTATGAAATGCTTTGTGATTGATCCCAATAGTTAGAATGGTCGAAAACGTCGTCGAATGGCGTAAACACTTGCTGGAACAGTTTCAAGAAACAGTGCAGGGTTCGGATCGGATCGGATCGGATAAGGGGGCTCGGATCGGATATGTGGAACTGAGCAAAGAATCTGATCGGATCGGAACCCAACACTTGGGAAAAGTGGCAAAAAGGAAGGCCACGCTAGCTGAACTGGGATTGGATCGGATAGAGGAAAACGGATCGGATCGACAAGGACGGATCGAGAAGGACGGATCGGATCGAAGAGGACGGATCGGATCGAAGAGGACGGATCGGATCGGAAACACAAAGACGAATCAGAGCAGGAGCACGAAAGCGGATCGGATAGGAGCATATGAAGGGGAGCATGAAGATGGATCGAAAGCATGAACCAAGAAGGACCCGACCCGAAAGGAAGCACCGACCCGACCCGAAGAAGAAGAAGCAGCTGACTCGAACCCAGAGGAATGCCGACCCGAACCGCATCAGAAGGGGGACCCGACCCGAACGGATAAAGAACACCGACCCGAACCGATGACCTGAGGAAGAACCCGACCCGACCCAGTATTGACCAATAACCCGAGATGCAAAGGTAGTCCAATAGGGGAAGTTAGAGCTCAGGATCCCGGAACCAGTTGGGAACCAACGAGTTCACTTCATGGTTGGACTTTGCTGCGGGACGTGTGCTAAGGAGTTGTCGACGTTCATAACTTCGATTCACCACTAAAAGGAATGATGGGCTACTTATCAGTGCAGTAGGGTCATTACGACCTGAGGGGCAAGGTGATGGTAGCAAGACTACGTTATCAGTGCAGTAGGGTCATTATGACCTGAGGGGCAAGGTGATGCGTAGTAAGACTATGAGCCAGCGCAGATGGGGTGAATAACTCCATGGGGCAAGTGGACATAGTAAGGATTGGTAAGGCTATGAGCCATCGTAGATGGGGTGAATAACTCCATGGGGCAAGTGGACATAGCGAGGAATTCGTGGCTACGTTATCAGTGCAGTGAAGCCATTTATGACTTCATGGGGCAAAGTGATCGTAGCAAGGAATGTTGGGTGATCGAAGTGGTGAATGTTGTATGCTTTATGCACCGAGTGAGAGATGCGAGGATGGATGCTATGCTTGACTGTTTGCCATCATTATGACATGCACAGCTCCCCCACCTCCGTATCTTTATACCGTTGATATGATACCTTAGAGTGTTGTACAATATGTAGTGCTAACTCTTTGGTTGCAGGTCCAGGTTCAGGTATGTTTTAGTCTACCTGTTATTGTTCACTTTAGATGCTTATCGCTCATACCAAGCTTTATGTCTGACCCAGAGTTTTATGTCTCCTCTTATTACTCTGGGTGCTCACACGAGCAGACTAGAGACAGGTTAGCTGGTGATGCGTGAGTAGCTGATTCGGAGGCGGGCAGGAGGCTTCCACGTATTATATATATATACACACATTCTCCCTGTGTCGTTGGTGGTCGCTACTTGGGCATTCGTAGTGTACCTCATTTATCTTACTTTTGCTTTGAGACAGTTTGAAAGTTGTAATAAGCTGTATTTTGGATTTCCGCTGCTATGATGTTTAGTTCTGATTTTCAGCTTATGCACTGTCTCTCCTGTTTTATGTCAAGTATATTATTATTATATTTTGTTCTATGCGCTGTGAGACATTCTACAGGTTCTTTGTATGTTCATTTCCTTCTTCCTTTTCCTTCTGACGACCCGTTCCGTGCTAACTGGACATGTGTACAACGCACCTTTGGGATAAATGTCGATTGGTGCGGGGCGGGCCGTCACACTTGGTATCAGAGCTCTAGGTTGCGTAGTTAACCTAGGGAAAGACACTAGGGGGAGATAGTACGTATATGAGAGCGCGTATTTGTGATTACTTTGGTTTTCAAAAGCTATGTATGTACATACTATTAGTAGTATAAAGATGAAGTCGCACTGCACTAGCACCACTATGGGGTCGTTAATCGTTTCCCTTTTTACAAATTAACGATGAGCCGAGAGACGAGGGGTGCTGGTAGAGGGACCAACCAAGGAAATGCCGCTGACATGAGGGCGATGTTTACTAACCTCATGAGAGACATGCTTAGAGAAGTGCAAGGGGCAATTCCCAATCCCAGAGTTGGTGTTGGCCCGGTAGTGCAGGCGCCTAGGGTCGATTTCGCCAAGTTGTGCAAAGATTATACTAATCTTGGTGGGAAGCCGTTCCATGGAACGGAGTCGGCCACGGATGTTTAGGACTGGATGGATAGCTGTGACCGTATCTTTGATGACTTGGGTCTCGAGGATGCGATGAAGAGAAGACTAGCGTCTCGTCGGCTGCAAGGGCGAGCGATGAATTGGTGGAATGCCATTAGAACAGCTACTCCAGAAGACCAGGTGACTTGGGATCAGTTTAAGGCTCGCTTTAGCGAGAAGTTTATTCCAGCTGCCCAGAAGTCAGTGTTGTTTAAGTGGTTCTTGGAACTCAAGCAGAACGGAAGGGCAATTTCTGATTATATTGCTGAGTTCGACACCTTGTCGAAGTATGGACTGTCTCTCATTGATACTCCTGAAAAGAAGAATGAGAAGTTCATTACTGGTTTGGATGTATACTTGGGGGAAAGACTTATTAATCACATCGATGAGACTTTTGAATCGATCGTGGGGAAAGCTTTGAGATCAGAGAGTCTTTACCCTAAGTCAAAGACTGAGGCTGCATCTGCAGAAGGGCCAAGGCCGCAAGCAGGCGGTGGAGGCAAGAATAACTCTCAGAATAAGAGGAAGCATGACCAATCAAAAGGTGGCCAGAAAAAGAGTAAGAAGGATGTTGAGTGCTTCAGCTGTGGAAAGAAGGGCCATTATGCTAAGGAATGTCGGGCCAAGCCAGCGGAAAGGAAGTGCTACAACTGTGGTCAAGTGGGACATCAGAAAGATAAGTGTCCGCAACCTCTTAAGGAGAAGCAGATTGTGAAAGCATATGCTATTGATGTTGTTCCTTCTTCGTCGAATGCCCCAACTGCGGCGGAGAAAGGAAAGAATGTTGTTATTCAAGGTATGCTTTCTATTTATGATGTACCAGTTCGAGTTTTGTTTGATACTGGGGCTTCCCGTTCCTTCATATCTAGTGACCTGGTAGATAGGTTGGGACTGGAACCCGAGATAGTCGATAGACCATTGATTGTGACGAACCCGATTGGTGGTTCGACTAGCCTTAGTATGATTTGTAGGGATTTGGTCTTATCGACTCATGGATGTATGTTTGTATGTGATTGCTTTGTTTTGGGTTTTACTGGGTATGGCATTATATTGGGAGTCGATTGGCTCCAAAGATACGGGGTGGTGGTAGACTGTGAGGGCTTTTTGGTGACAGTGAGGGCGGATGATGGGCGGAGGGTAGTGTTTGGTAGTCTACCCAGTGATGGGGTTATGGCTAGTTTTGTAAATTCCCTCGACATCCCGCAGGATGAGTTGTCAGATGTGCCCGTGGTTGGCCAGTATCCGGACGTCTTCGAGGAGGTGACCGGGCTTCCACCACACCGAGAGATTGAGTTCCGTATTGATTTAGTGAAAGATGCCAGACCTATAGTGATGCCACTTCGTCGTATGGCACCAAAGGAGCAGCGAGATCTCAGGGTGCAAGTCAGCAATCTTTTGAAGAAGGGATTAATTAGAAGGAGTGTCTCCGAATGGGGAGCACCAGTTGTGTTTGCCACTAAGGCAGATGGTTCCCTTCGTTTGTGTGTGGACTATCGCGAGTTGGATAAGGTGACGAGGAAGAATAAGTATCCTCTACCACGGATAGATGATTTGTTTGATCAGCTGGAAGGAGCAAGAGTGTTCTCCCAGTTGGACCTCGCGACAGGATTTCATCAGCTAAGAGTGGCAGATGAGAGTGTTCCGAAAACGGCATTCAGGACGCCGTCTGGATTTTTTGAGTGGTTGGTCATGCCATTTGGGTTGACCAATGCACCAGCCTATTTTGTGGATCTTATGAATCGAGTATTCAGAGATCAGTTAAATAAGTTTGTTCTTGTGTTCGTGGATGATATCCTTGTTTACTCAAGGACAGAGGAGGAACACAAGGGACACTTGAGGATAGTGATGGAGGTGTTGAGGAAACATCAATTGAAAGCGAAATTCTCTAAGTGTCATTTTTGGAGAAGGGAAGTAAGATTCTTGGGTCATGTTGTTTCCGAGAGTGGTATTGCCGTGGACCCTGCGAAGGTGGCTACGGTACAGGATTGGCCTACACCCAAGAATGCTACAGATGTAAGAAGTTTCTTGGGATTAGCTGGATATTATCGTAAGTTTATCCAGGACTTCTCCAAGATAGCAGCACCGTTGACTCAGTTGACTAAGAAGAACCAGTCCTTCGTCTGGGACGGAGTGTGTGAGGATGCCTTCAAAAGTCTAAAGGAGAGGTTGACGCATGCGCCAGTGTTAGTCATTCCTAAGGGGAATGAAGAGATGACGGTATACACGGATGCTTGTGGTACCGGACTGGGTGCAGTATTGATGCAAGGAGATAGGGTTGTAGCTTATGCTAGTCGTCAGCTAAAGCCGCATGAGAAGAAGTATCCTACCCATGATTTGGAATTGGTAGCGATTGTATTTGCGCTGAAGATGTGGAGACATTATCTCTTGGGAGAAAGATTTGAGTTGTTTACCGACCATAAATCGTTAAAGTATCTCTTCTCCAGAAAGATTTAAATCTCCGTCAGCAGAGATGGTTAGAGTTCTTGGCTTCGTATGATTTTGATATCACATACACACCCGGGAAGGGTAATGCGGTAGCCGATGCCTTGAGTAGGAGACATGCCAGCTTAGGGGCAATGTTTCTTGAATGGAAGCAACTGGAGTATATTGCGGGGTTTGATTTCAGACCAAGGTGCGAATTGGATCCAGTTATGCTAGCTAGTTTGACGATCAGACCCACTTTGATAGAGCGGATTGGTTCTAGCCAGAGGGACGATCCTAATCTATTAGAAATCATCTCCAAGTTAGAGAAGGGTATCGATGAGGAGGTGAATGTGTATGGGCTTGATCGAGATGGATGGCTTAGAAAGAATGGAAGACTAGTTGTGCCCAACGTAAATGGTTTGAGAGATGAATTGCTTAGAGAATGTCATCACTCAAAACTGACTATACATCCCGGTGGTAATAAGATGTATCGAGACATGAAACGAACCTACTACTGGGAAGGAATGAAAAGAGACGTTGGGAAGTTTATATCCAAATGCATGAATTGCCAGCTAGTTAAAGCCGAGCAAAAGAAGCCTAGTGAGTTGTTGCAACCATTAGAAATTCCCGAATGGAAATGGGAGCAAGTCTCGATGGATTTCATCGATGGTTTACCAAGGACTAGATCGGGATATGATAGCATTTGGGTAATTGTGGATCGATTGACTAAGAGCACAAGATTTATACCAGTCAAATCGACCAGAACGGCAGCCAAGTTGGCAGAATTGTATATGAAGTGGGTAGTGAGATTTCATGGAGTACCCAAAGGTATTGTGAGTGACCGAGACCCGTTGTTCACTAGTGGGTTTTGGAAAAGCTTACAAGAGGCTCTAGGGTCAAGATTACGTCTCAGTACCGCATATCATCCTCAGGCCGACGGTCAAACGGAGAGGGTGAATCGTATATTGGAAGATCTCTTGAGAGCTTGTATATTGGATTTTGGTGGATCATGGGATGACCATTTGCATCTAGTAGAGTTTGCATATAATAATAGCTACCAGTCCAGTATCGGTATGGCTCTATATGAAGCTTTGTACGGAAGATCGTGCAACTCACCATCATGTTGGATAGAGACTGGCGAGAAGTTTGTGCTTGGACCAGATGTGGTGAGAGAAACGTCGTATAAGATTAAGATCATTCAGCAACGAATGAAAGCTGCTCAAGATAGGCAGAAGAGTTATGCTGATAAGAGGAGAAGAGACTTGAAATTCTCCGTGGGTGACTTGGTGTTTGTTAAGATCTCTCCATTGAAGAGCGTGATACGATTTGGCAGGAGAGGCAAGTTGGCACCAAGATTTGTTGGCCCGTTCCCCGTTCTTGAATTAGTCGGGAATTTGGCGTATAGAGTTGGCTTACCAGAGAAAATGGCGGGAGTTCACGATGTATTTCATGTTTCCCAACTAAGGAAGTTCGTTCACGACTCAGATGTGACGATTTCACCTGATCAGTTAGAGGACTTCGAAGTAGAACCCGAGGCGGTTGGGAACCGCAAGCCGATTCGTATTGTGGGGCACGATACGAAGCAACTTCGAAGGAAGGCGGTGAAGCTAGTCAAGGTTCAGTGGGTCGAGGACGAGAATTATTGTACTTGGGAGACAGAGGAGAGCATTAGGAAAGCATATCCAGAACTCTTTGCCTGGTAAGATTTACTTTGCGATTTAGTTATTCCGCATGCTAGGATAGACTTATTTTACTTGTTTGGTATGTTTGATGGTTGTTTTATGGTTGATAGGCATGCAGGACCTTTTTGTGTGTTTTGATTAGGGAATTTCGGGGGCGAAATTTCTTAAGGGGGGGAGAGTGTAATGACCCGTATTCTACACATCATAGGAGCGTAGAATATTTATTTCTTTCTTGTATGAAGTCGTAAGGTCATGTAACTTTGGGAAACATCTATTAGAGTCATTTCCCAGGTTCATGATTTCTATCGATTTTTAAATGACCATTTTGCCCCTAGTTGGTACTGTTTTGGCCATAACTTTTGATTGGCAAGGAATTTTGACCTGAAACCACTTCCATTAGATTCGTTTGATGGTTTACCTTTCCGTAGAGTGGTCATAATAGCCAAACGGACTTACCGTTTGGGAGATATGGCTGAAACAAGGTTTGGAGGGAGAAAAACTGCTTAACCGGGCCAAATCGGGTGATTAGTGAGTAGGCCCATAACCCATTTCGGGATTAGGGTTATGGGAGGGCTGAAATGAGATGGAGAATCATTCCATTTCAGTTTTCTAGCCTCCACTTATCACCAAGGATCCCTAAAAATGGCCTCCAACCTCTAAATCACCTCCAAATCACCTTTAGGTTAAGGATTTGGCTTAGCAACCCCTAATCAAGGAAGATCTTCACCAAATCAACAAAGGAGCTGCTGTTTGGCATTGAGATTCATTTCAGATCTTAGTTTATTTTGTGGCTAAGGTGAGTGATTTGCATAGTTTTACACTAATTATGGCTAGTTAAGGGTAATTAGTGCTAATTAGCGAATTTAGGCATGGTAAAATTCGGGAAAAATGTTCATAAATCCCTAAATGATGTTTTAGACCTCTGATATGAATTTGGGTTAGTTTGGTTAAGTTTTGCTAATCCTATCATTAGTTTCACCTAAACATGCTTAAGGGGAAATATGGGATTTTGGGTATGTTTGATCCATTTTAACCTATCATATGGATGTTTTGATGTTTGTGGTTGATTATGAATGTTGCTATGACTGTATGAAATGCTTTGTGATTGATCCCAATAGTTAGAATGGTCGAAAACGTCGTCGAATGGCGTAAACACTTGCTGGAACAGTTTCAGGAAACAGTGCCGGGTTCGGATCGGATCGGATAAGGGGGCTCGGATCGGATATGTGGAACTGAGCAAAGAATCTGATCGGATCGGAACCCAACACTTGTGAAAAGTGGCAAAAAGGAAGGCCACGCTAGCTGAACTGGGATCGGATCGGATAGAGGAAAACGGATCGGATCGAGAAGGACGGATCAGATCGAAGAGGACGGATCGGATCTGAAACACAAAGACGAATCAGAGCAGGAGCACGAAAGCGGATCGGATAGGAGCATATGAAGGGGAGCATGAAGATGGATCGAAAGCATGAACCAAGAAGGACCCGACCCGACCCGAAAGGAAGCACCGACCCGACCCGAAGAAGAAGAAGCAGCTGACTCGAACCCAGAGGAATGCCGACCCGAACCGCATCAGAAGGGGGACCCGACCCGAACGGATAAAGAACACCGACCCGAACCGATGACCTGAGGAAGAACCCGACCCGACCCAGTATTGACCAATAACCCGAGATGCAAAGGTAGTCCAATAGGGGAAGTTAGAGCTCAGGATCCCGGAACCAGTTGGGAACCAACGAGTTCACTTCATGGTTGGACTTTGCTGCGGGACGTATGCTAAGAAGTTGTCGACGTTCATAACTTCGATTCACCACTAAAAGGAATGATGGGCTACTTATCAGTGCAGTAGGGTCATTACGACCTGAGGGGCAAGGTGATGGTAGCAAGACTACGTTATCAGTGCAGTAGGGTCATTATGACCTGAGGGGCAAGGTGATGCGTAGTAAGACTATGAGCCAACGCAGATGGGGTGAATAACTCCATGGGGCAAGTGGACATAGTAAGGATTGGTAAGGCTATGAGCCAGCGTAGATGGGGTGAATAACTCCATGGGGCAAGTGGACATAGCGAGGAATTCGTGGCTACGTTATCAGTGCAGTGAAGCCATTTATGACTTCATGGAGCAAAGTGATTGTAGCAAGGAATGTTGGGTGATCGAAGTGGTGAATGTTGTATGCTTTATGCACCGAGTGAGAGATGCGAGGATGGATGCTATGCTTGACTGTTTTCCATCATTATGACATGCACACCTCCCCTACCTCCGTATCTTTATACCGTTGATATGATACCTTAGAGTGTTGTACAATATGTAGTGCTAACTCTTTGGTTGCAGGTCCAGGTTCAGGTATGTTTTAGTCTACCTGTTATTGTTCACTTTAGATGCTTATCGCTCATACCGGGCTTTATGTCTGACCCAGAGTTTTATGTCTCCTCTTATTACTCTGGGTGCTCACACGAGCAGACTAGAGACAGGTTAGCTGGTGATGCGTGAGTAGCTGATTCGGAGGCGAGCAGGAGGCTTCCACGTATTATATATATATACACACATTCTCCCTGTGTCGTTGGTGGTCGCTACTTGGGCATTCGTAGTGTACCTCATTTATCTTACTTTTGCTTTGAGACAGTTTGAAAGTTGTAATAAGCTGTATTTTGGATTTCCGCTGCTATGATGTTTAGTTCTGATTTTCAGCTTATGCACTGTCTCTCCTGTTTTATGTCAAGTATATTATTATTATATTTTGTTCTATGCGCTGTGAGACATTCTACAGGTTCTTTGTATGTTCATTTCCTTCTTCCTTTTCCTTCTGACGACCCATTCCGTGCTAACTGGACATGTGTACAGCGCACCTTTGGGATAAATGTCGGTTGGTGCAGGGCGGGCCGTCACACAATTCTTAGTAGCGTCTTGTGAAAGCTAAAGCATTAGTAGCTTCTATTAGAAGCTATCCTTAGTAGCTTCTCAAAGATGCTTCATTTAATTATATAACTATGTATATATATATATATATATATACACACACACACACATAGGAGCTCACTTTGCAAAGGAATGGAGCTAACTTCCAACATAATCAAAAGAATACTCGTTTACATCTCAAAAAGTGAGAAGCATAGTTTCGATGACTTATACCTACATCAAAATCTTTCATTTAAGCACCCAACTATTTTATTAAGTGCAAATCAAGTCAAATTAATACTATATCAAGATAAAAGCTACTACAGCACAAGAACCAGAGCCAATCACTTTTCATTCTCGGCTTTAACATTTTTGGAGCGATTAAGGTGAGTAATAGTGTTTTTGTTTACTAATTTGAGAAGATTAGCATATAGATGCTTATAAATCATGTTATGACACATGTAAGTTTGGGTTGATTTGAATTTGATTTGTGAAACTCAGATCTAATTAGATCTGGGAGCATCGAACCGAATGTTGTTATCAAACCGAGACTTTTGTATCCGGGACTATCCTATCCCGAAATATTCTATCCGGAACTTATCCTATCCTATACATGCAAACGGAATGGGTTCGCATAGAGAGGCATTGCTTTTTTATAACGATTAGACTCTTTTGAAGTCCAACTCCAAAACGACTACGTTAAACCAAGACGCAAGAAAATTTTAAAAAGGAAGTTACCACAATGGATCCAAATGGGAACCATCGGAGTGACTCCTAAGTTGGACCTAGCTGCGGGTACATGTGTAACGAAGATATCAATATTTGTAACCTCGGTACGTCATTGAGAGAGTGGAACAAGAATGAATCAGAGCCAATGCAGTGTGGACTGATCATGACCCAGAGCCAATGCGGTGTGGACTGGGTAGGGTTTTCAGCTATAGCTCATGCGGTAGGGCATAGCAATAGACAGGTGGAGCTCATGCGATAGGGCCTGCTAGTGTCTCGATTGATTTGACATTTGCCTCGATTGACTTGACGTCCAAAGTATCGAATATTGTATGCTCAATACACCAAGTGAGTGAATGTGAGGATGTTTTTATGACTAGATGATTGCTACCACAATGACACACACTTCCACTTATAGTCATTATCTTTATTGCCATAGAGTAGAGTACATGATTGTCTGTGCTAACTCTTTGGATGCAGGGATAGGTCAGGTATGACTCTTCATACCTATTGTATTATCTTATTTAGTGATTAAGATTACAATCGCTCACACCAGACTTTGTCTGACCTGGAGTTTTATGCATTGCTTCATATTACTCTGGGATGAGCAGACTAGAGAAAGGTTGGTATACTCGAGTAGCTAGTCGGAGACGAGCAGAAGGCTTCTACGTACTATATATATATTCTTATCCCTATTGCTTTCGTAGATTACTCCTTTAGGCATTAGTAGTGTATATTGTTTAGAGACAATATTCTGGAGATGTACTTATGACTTAATATATATTTTGCTGTTAATATGAATCTACTACTCTGTTGTTTTTGATTCAGTTTTCATCTCATACACTATCTCGCCTGTTTTATATCATAACTTATGTTATAATTATATTTTATTCCATGCATTATGAGATATACGACATGTTATATGGGTTTCCTTACTTTAATCCTTGGCGATCATCCTGTATTATCGGGCACAGTCACATCGCAACTCGTTGGGTGTCGACTGGTACACGGCAGTCGTTACATTCGATATCAGAGCCTAGGTTTCGTAGTTTAACCTAAATGGGTAATACCGGGGGTTGAGTATATATACGAGAGCGCGCATTTGTAGTATTTTTGTTTTGAAAGTTATATTTATATATATACTATTAATATACTTAAAAGTGAAGTCACACTACACATGCACCGCTAAATAGGATTCCTTGGAAAGAAGATTAATCGACTTCTTTGCAGACTGAATGATGAGTCGTCAAATAAGGAACTCTACTAAGAACTTAAGTTCTGGAATTGAGGATGGAGCAGGCTTGGGAGCCAACAATGTTAATGCTCATGATATGCTGATGATGTTTACTGCTTTCATGAGAGAGATGTTTATAAACGCTCAAGGAGCTGCTTCCATTATAGTCGAGGGTAGTGGTGCACATGTGCAGGCTCCTAGTACGGACTTCGCCAAGTTGAATACATACTTCACCAATCTGGGTGGTAAACCATTCCAAGGAACGGAATCAGGTACAGAGGTTCAGGATTGGAATGATACCTGTGAGCGTATCTTTGAGGACCTCGGACTCAATGATGTTATGAAGAGGAGATTGGCTTCACGCCAGCTTCAAGGCAGGGCTATGAATTGGTGGAATTCTATCAAAGCTGCTACTTCTGAAGACCAGTTTACTTAGGAGCAACTTAAAGCTTGATTTTGTGGAAAGTTTATTCCAGCTGCTCAGAATTCGGAGCTGTTTCGTAAATTTGCAGAGCTTAAGTAAAATGGTAGGTCCGTTTCTGGGTACATTGCTGAGTTCGATGCTTTATCGAAATATGGGATGTCTTTTATTGATACCGCTGAGGAGAAGAAGAATGAGGAATTCATCACTGGATTGAATGATTACTTAGGAGAGAGACTTATTAATCATATTGATGAGATTTTCGAGTCTATTATGGGAAAAGCTTTGGGTTCAGAAAGTCTTTATCATAAGTTGAAGACTGAAGTCGCCATTGCATCTGAAGTTGAACCAAAGCCGCAAACGGGTGGTGAAGGCGAGAAGAAGCTTCCTAATAAAAGGAAGCCCTTTCTAGCGAAGAATGGATAGAAAAAGAAGGCTAAGTCTGAATTAGCTTGTTATGGTTATGGTAGGAATGGCCAACTTATCAGGGACTATAGCCCCATGCCAGGGGCGAAAACGTGCTTCAATTGTGGCAAGGAGGGGCACTTTAAGAATGATTGTCCAGAGCCTCCAAAGGATAAGGAGTTGGTGAAAGCACACATAATTAATGTTGTTCCTTCTTCATTTTATGCGCCCAATAGCCATGGATAAGGGAAAGGGTACCGTTATCCAAGGCATGCTTTCAGTTTGTGGTATTCTTGTTAGAGTTCTATTTGATACAAGGGTTTCCAATTCCTTTATATCTAGTGACCTAGTAGACTGATGGGAGTTGAAACCCGAGATTATTGATCAACCTTTGGTTGTGACAAACCTGATTGGTTGTTCTGCCAACCTTTGCTTGATTTGTCGTGGGTTGATCTTATCGAGTCATGGATGCATGTTTGCTTGTGATTTGTTTGTTTCGGGCTTTACTAGGTTTGGTATTATCCTTGGAGTCGATTGGCTCCAGAGGCATAGGGTGGTGGTAGATTGTGAAAGGTATTCAGTGACCATTGGTGTAACAACCCGAATTTTATAACATGTTAAAAACAAGAAATCAGGGCAGAATTAAATTATAAATTAAGAATCAAGAGAAACGGGTTGCGCCGTTGCGTTCGTCTTGGAATTCTGGTTGGAAACGAGTCCGAAATTTCGTAAATCGGAGTCCGTATGACCAAGATATGGCCTCTAGAAGTTTCACAAAAAATCAGAAAACGAAAACAGACTTTCAAAATTCAAATTTAGCCCAAACAGACTGGGCGGGAAA
Organism: Allium sativum; assembly: GCA_030737875.1. Classification (NCBI taxonomy): domain Eukaryota; kingdom Viridiplantae; phylum Streptophyta; class Magnoliopsida; order Asparagales; family Amaryllidaceae; genus Allium; species Allium sativum. The sequence continues at coordinate 1,049,334,682 of CM060922.1, forward strand.
ATTTCCCGCCCAACCCTAGGTCGACTAGGGAGTCGACCCCCCAGGGGCCAGGTCGACTGCCCAGTCGACCTGGGTGTCGACCTCCCTGGTCGGGCCAGGTTGGCCTGGTGCACCTGCTTGCTTGTGTGGTCTGGTTGGTTGGTCTGTGACGATTTTTAGTGGCTCAAATCTATTCTAGGGTTGATCCTATGGCCTAAACTAGTCCTAACTCCTATAAAAACACCCTAAGACCTAACCTAAATCACTAAAAATCATTCTAGCAACTAAGTGCTACCAAAATGCTCCTAAATCATGGCCTCCATCTTCATCATAAAGAGCTTGAGAGTTCTAAACTAAATCTAAGGAAAAGGAGCAATCTTTCTCCATCAAATCAAAGGGGCTACTTGTTTCTCAAGGCTTCTAGTGTTGCTACATCATTCCTAGAGCTTCTACAACAAATCAAGAGGGTAGATCAATGTCGCTACAACAATTCTATGATGATTCTTGCCCCTAATTCATAGCCACACTTTGTAAGTTCTAGATGCTTTTAGATTGAAACGATAACTTGAATATGACATGTGATAAAGTTGAAATTTGATCTATGCATGATAATCGATCCATGCTCATTCTTGTTCATTTTGAATCTTGACCTTTGGGAATGTTGCTATGACATTAATTTGGACCTATGCATGTTGCAAATCACTCTTTCATGTCCTTATCATGCATGTAATGATGATTTTCTCTCGGATCTTGTTTTATGCAAAGTTTCTACCTTCCCCTATTTATTTTCTTTTGATGAACCTTGGTCGATTTCGGACCTAGGCCTAAACTACGATTTGCGTGCGATTTGTATATGGGGGAAATATTGGGATTTCACCTATTTGGGTATAGGTGTGGGTGGTCGAATTTGTGCATAACATGAACAAGGGAAAAATTTGGGGTATTGCCAATATAATTTGCAAGTTTGGGCATACATAAGTTGATATATGAATCAAATCACGGGTTTTGAGACTATGCAAGTTAAATCACGGGGTTGGGCTTACGTTAACTAGGCATAAGTAGAATTGGAAACATGAACCATGATTTGGGTTTATTTGGGCATGAACTTGACAACATGTAATTTTGGCTAGAACTTGATAGGGATTGGATGTCATAAACTTGGCATACATGCAAATAGGCGAGAATTGGACATATGTAAAGTGGCTAGAATGGGGTACATATTTTCGTGGGCATGTAAGGTGGAACTTGGGCATATGTTTAGTAATATGTAAAGTGGGGATTTTGACTTAGATGGCACATATGTAATTAACAATCTAACGGATGCCTTCGACACGAGGTTAGACTTGAGTTGTGGTGTAATTCTGCCCGGAACCGCCCGGCATATCCAGTGACCACAACAATAATAGTCTAATGTGAGAGGTCGTAGGCAAAGATTAGATTGTGAAAATGCTTGAACCCGAGGTTGGAATGGGTTTGCGGTGTAATTCTGCCCAGAACCGCCCGGCATATCCAGTGACCGCAAACAAGTCCAATGTGAGAGGTTGATGGATTAATAATTAATAAATGAATATGACATGGACGGGTGGGTTAAGTAACTTGATTAGACTAATGACACTTAACCAATATGACATGGACGGGTGGGTTAAGTAACTTGATTAGACTAATGACACTTAACCAATATGACATGGACGGGTGGGTTAAGTAACTTGATTAGACTAATGACACTTAACCAATATGACATGGACGGGTGGGTTAAGTAACTTGATTAGACCAATGACACTTAACCAATATGACATGGATGAGTGGGTTAAGTAAAAACCAGACTTGATTTCTTGATGACACTTAACCATATAACACGATTAGAGGATGGGTTAGTTTAACCTAAATGGGTCGATAACACCCGACTAGTATAGCACGATGCATGGTAAGGTTAAGTAAACTCACAAGGGTAACACCTAACCGTTACAAATTGACTAGTGGATGGGGTTAGGTTAACGTATATTTAACCAATCTAACATGGTAACTTGATGGGGTTAAGTCATGAATCGCTTGAATATACTTAACCATTCTAACACGGTAATTTGATAGGGTTAAGTTGAATTGCTTGAATATACTTAAACAATATAACATGGTAACTTGATGGGGTTAAGTCATGAATCACTTGAATATACTTAACCAATCCAACACGGTAATTTGATGGGGTTAAGCTTAAACATACCTAACCAGTTTGACACGATGATTTGGACAGGGTTAATTCATGAACCGCTGGGATACGCTTAACCAACTTGACACGTGATTCGTAGGGCTAAGTCATGAACGTGAATGACAACACTTAGCCAATCTTGACATGACATATAGACGGGTTAAGTCACGAACTTGAATGACCACACTTAACCAACTGGACATGCTAGACTGATAGGGGTTAAGTCTTGAAATTTAGATGACAACACTTAACCTACTGGACGGAAACCCTAGTTACGGGGTCCTTTTCAATAGTAACCCTCTTGGATGTATCACGATACCCTAGGGACTAGGCTAGGGTGGGGCACGATTACTGGGCTGATTGTAAGCGAACAAAACGACGGCTGAGTTTGGTGCGCCATTGTAGGTTCAGGCGGACTATGGTCGTGCACGTAGTCCGAAGTTGAAAAAGCAGGCGTGGGCACCAGTAGTTGTACACTGTGCGTGCTTGGAATGGTGGCAGTGGTTGACACCCTAGGGCTTGATACACCCTAGGGTGGACCTAGCACAGAGTAGCTACATTCGTGATTGGGCCGTATGACACCGACACATGACGAGCTAGGACTTGTAGGGAGCCGATCGATTAGATCGTTACGTGGAAAAAGGGCGTTGTTCGATAGGTAGCATAATCCCTAGTGGTCCTAGGTGGCATAAACCCTGATCGAATCTAGAAAACGTCCAATAGGTAGCATAATCCCAAGTGGTCCTAGGTGGCATAATTCCTAAATGAACACGCGATAATTCATGATAAGGGAATCTGGCCAGAACAAGGATGGCCGTCCGAGCGATTTGAAGGATGATGACACTACGTTGTAGTGATACAGAATAACGTGATGGAACCCGTACGATATACGGCAAGGGACTATACATATACATGGAAGGGATGATATGAGTTAGGATGCTAGTACGGTTGGTGTAGAGGACGTTAGACATGCGATGATATTCCGAGTTTATCTTGTTATCTTGTTACCTTGGTTATCCTGTTACCTTGGTTATCTTGTTACTTGATTTTATCTTGTTATCTTAGTTTGATCTGTTTATCTTGTCATCATGTTTATGTTCACTTTCAGTTTATACATGTCATGTTACCTTTACCTGTTTTTAGGCTGAAAGTAGCTAGGACTTACCAGTCTTTATGACTGACCCCGTCTTGTTTCGCCTCTTTTTCTTCCGTCCCCCCCCCCTCCAGGTTTACAGGGAGCAAATGTTGCTACTTAGTGCGGATTTTCTTCTTCAAGATCATCATCTATGGCTTGGACTTTTCTTGGCTATGGCTATTTTACTGTTTTACTTGGGAAATAATTTATGACTATGGTTTTATGCTTCTTTATTATTGCAAGACAGGTTTCGATGTAAGTAATTTAATGGTACTATGATGTAAAAGGTTTTAGACCTTACTACTTTTATAAAGTAATGAAATCATGTTTTCATCCGCTGTTTTATATGTTCTGTCTTGTAATATTTCTGTGCATGTTTACCTAGACAACACCCCTCCAAAGCTAGTGCAATCACCCGTGATTGGCCCTGGCAGAGGTGGGGTGTTACAATTGGGATGGATGATGAGTGAAGGGTGGTGTTGGGATGTTTACATGGTGATGAGGTGATGGCTAGTTTCTGTATTCCGTCCACATCCCGTACGATGAGTTATTGGGTGTGTCCATTGCTAGCGAGTATCCGGATGTTTTCGAGGAAGTGACCGGACTTCCACTACATAGAGAGGTTGAGTTTCGTATTGATTTAGTGAAAGATGTCAGATCTATAGTAATGCCTCTTCGACAAATGGAACCAAAAGAGCAGCGAGAGCTTGAGGTGCAAGTGAGTGACCTCTTGAGGAAGGGTTTTATTCAAAGAAGTATTTCTATGTGGGGAGCACCAATTGTATTCGCCACAAAGGCGGATGGTTCCCTTCAATTGTGTGTAGACTACCGTGAACTGAACAAGGTGACAAGAAAGAACAAGTATCCTCTTCCACGGATAGATAATTTATTTGATCAGTTGAATGGTGCACGAATATTTTCTCATCTTGACCTTGCGACAGGATTCCATCAACTACAGGTAGCAGAGGAAAGTTTACCTAAGATAGAACCCCATCTGGTTTCTATGAGTGGCTGGTCATGCTATTCTGGTTGACCAATGCACCGACATATTTCGTGGATCTCATGAATCATGTTTTTAGAGATCAATTACATAAGTTTGTGCTTGTGTTCGTTGATAATATACTGGCATACTCACGGACAAAAGAAGAACACAAGGAACATTTACGGGTTGTGATGGAGGTGTTAAGGAAGCACAGCTAAAGGCTAAATTATCTAAATGTCATATATATAGGAGGGAAGTGAGGTTCTTGGGACATGTTGTTTCTGAAAATGGTATTATCGTAGACCCTACAAAGGTGATGACAGTACAAGATTGGCCTACGCCTAAAAATGCAACGAATGTGAGAAGTTTCTTGGGACTAGCTGGATATTACTGTAAGTTTATTCAGGACTTCTCCAAAATAGCAACACCATTAACTTAGTCGACTAAAAAGAATTAGGCCTTTGTCTGGGATGCAAGATGCGAATATGCATTTGAGAGCTTAAGGGAAAAGTTAAGATGTGCTCCAGCGTTAGTTATTCCAAGAGGAAATAAGGAGATGACGATGTATAACGATGCTGTGGTACCAGACTGGGTGTGGTGTTGATGCAAGGAGGCCAATGCTAGTCGGCAACTAAAACCACATGAAAAGAGGTACCCGACGCATGATTTGGAACTGGCGGCGATTGTATTTGCATTAAAGATGTGGAGACATTATCTTTTGGTTGAAAGATTTGAGTTGTTTATCGACCATAAATCATTGAAGTATCTTTTCTCTCAGAAAGATTTAAATCTACGTCAATAGCAATGTCGGAATTTTTGGCTTCCGATGATTTTAATATTGCATACACACCAGGAAAGGGTAATGTGGTGGCTGATGCATTAAGTAGGAGACATGATGTTTCAGGAATGGAAGGAGTCGGAGATTATAGTTGGTTATGACTTCAGACTAAGATGTGAATTCGAGCCAGAGATATTGGCGAGCCTAACAATTAAACCAACTTTGGTAGAATGGATAGGCTCCAGTCAGAGAAGAGATCCTAGATTATTAGAGACCGTCACCAAAGTGGAAGCCGGTATAAATGATGAGGTTAAGGGAATGTACAAACTTGACCACAATGATTGGCTTCGAAAAGGTGGAAAGTAAAATAAGTCCGCTAGAGATCAGAAATTGTTGAATCCTGTGAATTGCAAATAAAAATAAATGCCCTATCGCTTTCAATTACGGAGAAGAGTATACTCACTGTTATCCCGCTCCCCCTCAGACCACCACAGATCATCAGGAGGCAACTTGAGTTGTTTCAACTCGAGCCAAATTCGTTGTACCCGACATCGATGGATTAAGGGATGAGGTACTCAAAGAGTGCCATTACTCAAAGTTAACCATACATCCTTGTGGTAACAAGATGTATAGAGACATGGGGCACACATATTACTGGGAGGCATGAAGAAAAACATTGGGAAATTTATCTCTAAGTGCATGAATTGCCAATTGGTTAAAGCTGAGCAGAAGAAGCCCAATGGCTTATTGCAACCGTTAGAAGTTCCCGAGTGCAAATGGGAACATGTTTTGATGGATTTTATTGATGGTTTGCCTAGGACCCGTGCGGGTCATGATAGTATTTGGGTCATCGTGAGTAGGTTGACCAAGACCGCCAGGTTTATACGTGTCAAGTCAAACAGAATGGCAACCAAGTTAGTAGAATTATATGTGAAGTAGGTTGTGCGATTCCATGGAATACCAAAAGGCATTGTAAGTGATCGGGATCCATTGTTTACTAGTGGATTCTGGAAGAGCTTGCAAGAAGCTTTGGGGTCAGAGCTACATCTCAGTACTGCATACCATCCTCAAACCGATGGTCAGACAGAAAGGGTGAATCATATAATAGAGGATCTCTTGAGAGCGTGCACCCTAGATTTTGGAGGTTTGTGGTATGACCATTTACATTTAGTCGAATTTGCATATAATAAAAGTTATCAGTCAAGCATTAGCATGGCTTCATATGAATCCTTATATGGGAGACCATGCAACGCTCTGTCATGTTGGTTGGAGGCAAGTGAGAAACTAGTACTTGGGCCAGATATGGTTAGAGAAACTTATGAAAAGATTGAAATCATTCAGCAGCGAATGAAAGCCTTCCAAGACAGGCAGAAGAGCTATGTCGATAAGAGACGGAAAGTCCTGGAATTCTCTATTGGTGACTTGGTGTTTGTCAAAATTTCTCCTTTGAGGAATGTGATTCGATTTGCTAGCAAGGGGAAATTGGCACCAAGGTTTATTGGTCCATTTCCAATCCTTGAGCGAGTTGGAAGTTTGGCATATAAAATTGAGTTACCTCAAAAGATAACTGGGGTACACAATGTGTTTCATGTTTCCCATTTGAGGAAGTTTTTGCACTATTCCAATACTACTATCACACTGGATCAGTTGGATGATATTAAGGTGGGACCAGAAACCACATTGAACCGTAGACTAATTCGTATCATTGGACATGATACGAAAAAGCTTAGGAGGAAGACAGTGAGGCTTGTCAAGGTTTATTGGGGTAAAAATGAGGGTGATTGCACTTGGGAGACAGAGGATAGCATGAGGATGTCTTATCCTGAGCTCTTACTTGGTAAGTTCTTAATATATCACCCTTAAATCTCCATCTGTGATATCCTCAGTTTTCTAGCTTAGTATCCTGCATATTAGGATATATCTAAATTGTTTGCTATGTATGTTTAATCACTTGTGTATGACTGATAGGCACGTGGGAAAATCTTATTTAAGGAATCTCAAGGTAAGGGCTGGAGAATGTAACAACTTGTATTCTACATATCATAAGACCATTAAATATTTATGATATTTTCATATAAGGTCGTATAACTGTATAACTTTGGGAAATGACTGATAGGTTTATCTCCTACTTTTGCCACTTTCGTCAAATTTTGTTGTAACCATTTTTCCCATAGGGAAGCTTGTTTCGTCCGTAACTTTTGATTGGTGGCTTCTTGAAGCGACCCGAACTTCCCCGGTTTCCGAAGAGAAGAGAAAGAACGAATTGTTTTGAGAACACGACAAAATAGAACGCAGACGGAAGAACATTTCATTGTTAATTACAACAGTTCCATCAGACTACAAGAATATACAGAGTATAAATGAATATTGCACAGAAACATCAGAGATTTAAATTACATTTAAATACATAGCAGCGGAAAATAATACAAAATACAACTGAAGGAGATATACGGATACAAAGCTTTCCGGAAATCGTTCCAGCTGTAAACCAGGATCCTGTGAATATAAATCTGCAAAACCAAAACTACTAGCTGCCCGTGTCAAAATAGGGGCACCCAGAGTTTAGGTCGAAACAATAAACTCCAGGTCAGTCATAGGACTTGTGTGAGAACTAAAGCAGTTGTTAATCTTTATTTTTAAAGTTAGGTAATTCAAGGGACCACGCCGTATAACACGGAACAGGTTTCCTCCCATGAATACCAGTGCATAAAACAAACAGCGCAATGCTAAATAAAGAAACATGAAGCTATTATAAGACCCAGTTCCCATCACACAATGCAATGCAAGCCGGAGGATAGGGTTTTTACCTTATAATAGCCAAGAATGCTTGATACGTTTAAAACAGATCATTTGATACTATTATAAGTGCATAGTGGATAAAACAACTTCAAATCATAAGTATCAATCATAGACGGCATAAGCGCCCCATCCCACTATGTCGCCATACTAGGCTCTACAAATAAAACCGCAAATGTCACGTATTTGGAAGATGGATTTCCATCTATGAACCGAGGCAAAAGATAGTCCTCAACCGATTCGAGACTGTCGAGCCCGAGCCTCAGGAACAGCCGCAACATGCCCCTTGGAGCGACAGGGCCGGTCTACCGATGTGGATTAAAATTCCTGAACACTGCGTTTCTCCGCCCTTTGGGGCGTAAGTGAGCCAACGAATGGCTCCATCGGACCCGGATCGTCCGATCAAACTGAGGCGCCTCGTAACACTAACAACCACATAAGTCAAACTCGTCAGGGCGTGTAAAACCACTGACGCCACTTCTAGCTAGAAAGAAATGCATGCCCTCCCTGAGGTCCTCTCCCGTTTTTGGTTCATACCGGGTGTGAAACTCGCGAAGTAAACGTTACACAAAGCTACGTCACAAAGGCCGTGCTTCGATCATCAAGCACAAGACTTTGCTTTTCAACAGAAGCCTTGATCATTTGCCACTTAGGCATGCCACACAGGCAATTCACTCTATGCGTTTGATATCCATCAGTATATAACCCCTGAGCTCGTACGTCTCAGAGAATGGTGTTAAGCAAGAGAATAAATTCTCCGCCACCAAACAGATATATATTTAATAGAAATCAATCACACAGACTAAAATCCAATGTCAGACACACAGTCCATTTATAAGTCCGTTCTGGGTCTGAACGAAACCGGAGGCACCTAGTACCCCACATATCCATCGATCTCCAAGAACGTCTGGACGATCACTAACTGTTTCCATCTTCTTGGGTGTACAGCCCAATCAAGATCATCAGTAATCATCCAAATGACGTGAAGACTTCCGGTCTTCGACCACCGTCTTCATCTTAGACTTATCGTCGTATCAGTTATTCAGAATGGGATAAACCAGGTCTTTCTGAATAACTCGCGTATATAATAAGCATGTGTTACACAAATACAACATACGCCTCATTCCAATTCAGAATATTCTTTTATTCAAATATTCTTATACTTTGGGAAAGGTCCCCATTAATTTTATCAAAGATAAATTCTTTAAATTTATTATTTAATCTTCTTTTGAATATCAATTCAAACTAGTCGGGATTAGCGAACCACGCCGAAGTAATTATTTATTTTATTTCCCAATCCCAACCTATTCATCCCATGAAGTAAAACTGGTAATACTTCATATCTAACACCATGGTGTTATCGGTAAATTCAATTACCATTTCACGTTCAAATCTAATTAAAGATTTAACTATCGCCTGGAGTAAAACTGGTGATACTCCATTCTCGATCATTTCAATCTAATTAAAGATTCATTAAAACTCCACTTAGTTTTAATCTTCACAGAAATCAATATCCTGTCTTTAACTGGGTTAAGAACCAATGTCATTTAAAACACGACCCACAATAAACCCAAAATCATATTCATTAATTATCGGGTTAAAGAGCAAGTGTTATTTAAAACACTGTTCACGAAAAACCCAAAAATCAATACCAGTTCAATTTCAATTAGATATTATTTAATTGGTACACTTCATTAAATCTAAATAAAAAGATTTAATCTTTTTCTCGATTGGGCTTAAGAACAGTGTTAATGAAGACACCATTCACGACAAACCCAAATCACATTTGATAATAAATACAAGGCTCTGAATAGAAAATATATCGGCTTATATTCAACATCACATTCTACGACCAACAAATATCGTATTGGAAATAACGATATATATACAAATTTCCATAACGTTGTCTGTATAGTCGTGAAATCCATCATCGAAATATTCCGAAGACAATTTCGATTCAAATCCATTCCAATGCAATTATTGGAAATTCTGATTATTTTCAAAACCCTTTTTAAATTCAATTTATTTATTTAAAAATAAATAGAATTATAATTCTAGTTCAAAACTAGTTCATTTCGATAAAAATCTATTTTTATCTTTTCAAATATGGAGTTTTTCATCCGGATTCTTCCCAAATCATTTCTTATGATTTTACACAAATTATTACTATTTTTAATAATTTTATCAAGCCCCGTACAGTCGATTTCCATCAACGGCCATCGAACTGCACTTACAGCGACCTTTTCCAAATTTGATTTGGACATAATTCCAAATCCAACCGTTAGATTTCAAATTTCTAATATTCGTTAGAAAGCTCTTTTCGATACGAACCCAACGGTTCTGGTTTTAGGAGAATCCGACGGTCGGATCTCCCACAATATCCGTTCGAAGTCAACGGTCGAAATTCGCGAACTGCCGTGGCGCGGTGCGTTCTATTCAGGCCATTATATCTTATATATAATATATATATATAATATACTTCGTCGATTTCAATTCAAAACGTATTTTATAAATCGTTTTAAATTCGTTTTCAAAACGATTTCAACTTCTATTTCAAATTCAAATCAAAATTGAATTTTTCCTTGCAAATTCGTTTTAAATTCATTTCAAATTGATTTCAATTCAAATCGATTTTTAATTCAATTTCAATTCATTTTCAATTCAATTTGAATTTCAAATTAATTCATTTTCAATTCAATTTGAATTTCAAATTAATTCAATTTTAATTCGAATTCATTCCTATTCAATTTCAATTCAAATTCATTCCTATTCAATTTCAATTCGAATTCAATTATATTCCATTTCAATTCGAATTCATTTCTATTCAATTTCAATCCGAATTCAATTCTATTCAATTTCAATTCGATTTCAATTCTATTCAATTTCAATTCAAATTCATTTCTATTCAATTTCAATTCGAATTCATTTCATTTCAAAATATCAGATTTTGAAATCACTTTCGATATTCATTATAAAATGAATAAATCGATATAAATATCGTTTTCGTCAAAATGGCGTCAATCTAATCAATACGGCTTCATATATTCCTATTTTCAAATATTCTATTTCAAATATTTCTTTTTCAAATATTTCTATTTTAAAACTGGAATGAGGCCCAATCAATTACCATATAATGTTAATTTTATGGATTTTCTACCACACGTATACAACAGCAACGATAAATCATCAACCATCTTCCAAAGTGCGTTCTACACTGCATAAGCATCAAATACAAATATTTAACGCTTATAATAGTATGTCAATCAATCGATCGACATACAACTAAACAATCGGGATTAGTGTACGTCAATCATCCCAATACCCGTATGGGGTTTCAAACAATCAAACACAGATTTTATTTGTGCAGTTGGGCGATGTGTAAAATTTATCGTCCCAATCAATATCAGTCAAATGTGTGTATATAAACAAATCGTCCAATTTGTTTATTTTTATTTCATTTCATATACAAGTTAAAAAATCTATTTTTAACTATAAAATAATTTCCACTATAAAATATTTAATTTCATTTCACATCACATCACATCACACAATCAATTACACAGCAAAATCAAACAAACAAGCATACAAGCCGTCCATGGTCTGTGGACAACGGGTGTTGGGTGCTACTAAACACCGTCTGCATCCTAGTATATATTTATAACTAGAAAAATAGAATTAAAGGTTAGGAGTTCTCACAGATTAGCTAATCCAATCCCACGACTCTTCTTATGTAGGAACCTTCGCCATTCTTGTCACTTTCTTTGCCCGTATTCTCTACATATGCAAAAATCGAATTTTTACTTTGCTATTCAATATATAAAAATCGAATTTTTACTTCGCTATTCAATATATAAAAATCGAATTTTAACTTCGCTATTCAATATATAAAAATCGAATTTTTACTTCGCTATTCAATATATAAAAATCGAATTTTTACTTTGCTATTCAATATATAAAAATCGAATTTTTACTTCGCTATTCAATATATAAAAATCGAATTTTTACTTTGCTATTCAATATATAAAAATCGAATTTTTACTTCGCTATTCAATATATAAAAATCGAGTTTTTACTTCGCTAAATAACTAACCTTTCCTTTATAAAGATCAGATTTTTATCTATCTAAAAATCACACTTTTATACGAATAAAAATATGAACTTTCTTCGCTATTCAAACAAATAAAAAACCATATTTTTATTTGCTATTCGCATAATTAAAAATCGTTCCTTTATCTCACTAGTACATACATAAAAATTGAATTTTTATTCTATAACTAGGTAAATAATAAAACTTACATACGGATGAAGGGGCCGGTGGAGTTGCTGACGATCGGTAGCGGGCTGTGGAGGCGGGCGGCGCGCTGGTTTCTCGAGTGGGAGGTTGGAGCTGAAGAGGGGGGGTGCGCGTCGCTCAGCAGGAGGAGGGGGGGTCGCTCAACAGGAGGGGGGGTCGCGTCGCTCAGCAGGAGGAGGGGGGTCGCGTCGCTCAGCAGAAGGAGGGGGTGCGGAATCGCGGCGGCGCCGCCTGGGGGGGGGGGTCGCGATCGATTAGTTTTTTTTCTTATCTGAGATGAAATGAATGTGAGGGGTGGGGGCAAGGTATAGGAGAGGGAAAGGGTATTTTATTTTTAATTATTTTAATTATTTAATTTCTAAAAGTTGACTTTTTCATACGACCTCTAAACGAGGCCCACCGCCTGTCGTCCATAGCTAATTACCCCCATTCCGAACACAATGGGATATGTATCGTAAGCTGATTCGATCGTTTCGATCAGTATTCGTCAAAATCAACATATAACTCTATATATTGAATTTGAACGCGCATTTCAATTTATTGGGGCCATATACAGACTCTAAAAATTCCCGAAAAATATTTTCAGGATTCATATTGACGATACGGTCCTAACAAAACCAATTTCATCGAATTCTGAGACCGTTTGAAAAATGGCCATTTTCAGTCGATTAAATTCAACTAAAATGGTCAAAACACGTTTTCCTTTGCCATGCTCACATATTGATTCGAAAAATTATGAAATTTGGAATCTAGCAATAATTTGACATCACGGATCCAACAAAAGTGGTTTCGTCGAAATCCGAGGTTGTTTGCAAAATTTCCATTTTTAAGGGCCTGAATTCCATAGCGACTATTCAGAATTTTCAACTGGACATATCTTTTGATTCCCGCTATGAAATTTCAATTTTTCGGGTTTGTTGAAAAGATAGTCACAATTAGATTCCATTATTTTTGGTTTCACTAAAATCCGGTTTATTTTGCACCCGGTATGTTCATTTGAATTTTGAAATCGAATTATCGAACTACCGCGCCATTTCCAATTCCTTTTATAAATATAAATAAATATTTATATTCTATCGTCGGTTCAAACGAATATATACATTCGAATTATATTCAAAATAAATTCCTCATCGATATTATTTAAAAATAATTTTTTTAAATAATCAAAATTCGCTAAAATTGCCAAAATAAAAATTTTAAATTGGCCCAGATTTCCGGGTTATTACACTTCTCATAGAATCCAATCTTAGGTGGCTTCTTAAGGAAGCCAACCTTTAGTGGCTTCTCTTGGAAGCCAGCAGCGTCCTCTCAAGGAAGCCAATCCTCGGTAGCTTCTTGAGAAAGCCAATCTTTAGTGACTTCTCTTGGAAGCCAAAATTGGCTTCTCAAGGAAGACAATCCTTAGTGGCTTCCCTTGGAAGCCAAAGGTTGCTTCTTAAGGAAGCTAATCATTAGTGGCTTCTCTTGAAAGCTAAAAGTGGCTTCTCATGGAAACCAATCCTTAGTAGCTTCTTCTGAAAGCCAAAGCATTAGTAGCTTCTCTTGGAAGCTATTCTTAGTAGCTTCTCTTAGAAGCTATCCTTAGTATCTTCGCAAAGTAGCTTCATTTAACTATATATGTGGAGCTCATTTTGCAAAGGAATGTAGCTAACTTCCAACATAATAAAAAGAATCCTCTTTCACATCTCAAAAAGTGAGAAGCATAGTTTCGATGACTTCTACCTACCATAAATCTATCACTTAAGCACCTAACTACCTTACGAAGTGCAAATCAAGTCAAATTAATACTATATCAAGATAAAAGCTACTACAACACAGGAATCGGAGCCAAGCACTTTTCATTTTTGGATTGTGATGCCAAGGAATTTCGCTCGGTCCGAACCAGTCGCTAAACTGACCCAGACCGTTCGAAACGCCCTATCGTTTGAGAACAAGACAAAACAGAACGCAAACAGAAGAACATTTCACTGTGTATCACAACAATGCATCAGATTACAAGAATATACAGAGTAAAAATGAATATTACACAGAAATATCAGAGATTTAAATAAATTACATAGCAGCGGAAAATAATACAATACACAACTAGAAGAGATATACGGATACAAAGCTTTCTGGATATCATTCCAGCTGTAAACCAGGATCCTGTGAATATAAATCTGCAAAACCAAAACTATTAGCTGCCCGTGTCAAAATAAGGGCACCCAGAGTTTAGGTTAAAACAATAAACTCCAGGTCAGTCATGTGACTGGTGTGAGAACTAAAACAATTAATCTTTATTTTTAAAGTTCGGTAAATCAAGGGACCACGCCGTATAACACGGAACGGGTTTCCTCCCAAGAATACCAGTGCATAAAACAAACAGCGCAATGCTAAATAAAGAAAAATGAAGCTGTTATAAGACCCAGGTCCCATCACACAATGCAACGCAGCCGAGGATAGGGTTTTCCCTTATAACAGCCAAAGAATGCTTGATACGGTTAAAACAAATCGTTTGATACTATTATAAGTGCATAGTGTATAAAACAACTTCAAATCATAAGTATCAATCATAGGCGGCATGAATGCCCCATAACACTATGTCGCCATATATAGGTTATACAATCAAAATCGCAAAGTCGCGTATTTGGAAATTGGATTTCCGTCTACGAACCGAGGCAAAAGATAGTCCTCAACCGATTCGAGACGCTCTAGCCCGTGTCTCAGGACCCAGACACAGGTGGGCCCTTGGATCGTCAGGGCCAGTCCACCGATGTGGATTAAACTTAAACCCTGAACATGCGTTTCCCCGCCCTATGGGGCGTAGGTGAGCCAACTAAATGACTCCATCGGTTCGAGAACGACCGATCAATCCGAGGCGCCTCGCAACAGCAACAACCACATAAGTCAAACTCGTCAGGGCGTGTAAAACCACTGACGCCACTTTTTAGCTAGAAGGAAACGCATGCCCTCCCTGAGGTCCGTCTCCCGTTTTTGGTTCATACCGGGTGTGAAACACGCGAAGTAACCGTTACACAAAGCTACGCCACAAAGGCCTTGCTTTGATCATCACCTCAAGACTTTGCTTTTCAACAGAAGCCTTGATCATTTGCCACTTAGGCATGCCACACAGGCAATTCACTCCATGCGTTTGATATCCATCAATATATAACCCCTGAGCTCGTACGTCTCAGAGAAGGGCGTTAAGCAAGAGAATAAATTCTCCGCCGCCAAACAGATATATATTTAATAGAGATCAATCACATGGACTAAAATCCAATGTCAGACACACAGTCCATTTACAAGTCCGTTCTGGGTCTGAACGAAACCGGAGGCACCTAGTACCCCGCATATCCATCGATCTCCAAGTACGTCTGGAGGATCACTAACTGTTCCCATCTTCTTGGGTGTACAGCCCAATCAAGATCATCAGTAATTACCCAAACAACGTGAAGACCTCCGGTCTTCGACCATCGTCTTCATCTTCGACTTATCGTCGTAACAGTTATTCAGAATGGGATAAACCCGGTCTTTCCGAATAACTCGCGTATATTTTAAATAAGTGTTACACAAACACAACATACGCCTCATTCCAATTCATTAGTCACTAACCGTAAATTAATCAAGAGAATAATTCCCCAAATATTAACCCCGAAGGCCGAAACCAACATCAGATCAATATCCAGAAAACCATTCTGTTTGGCTACCCGACAGTCAGTTTCTTAATTTTACATTCATAGGGAAAGGTTCCCATTAATTTTATCCAAGATAAATTCCTTGAATTTATTCTTTAATCTATTCTTTTGAATTTCGATTCAACTAGTCGGGATTAACGAAACTTACCGAAGTAATCATTTGTTTTAATTTCCCAATCCCAACCTATTAATCCCATGAAGTAAAACTGGTAATACTTTATATCGAACACCACGGTGTTATCGGTAAATTCAATTACCATTTCACGTTCAAATCTGATTAAAGATTTAACTATCGCCTGGAGCAAAACTGGTGATACTCCATTCTCGACCATTTCAATCTAATTAAAGATTCATTAAAACTCCACTTAGTTTTAATCGTTAACTGGGTTAAAGAATCCGTGTCATTTAAAACACGGTTCACGATAAACCCAAAGTCACATTCATTAATTATCAGGTTAAAGAACAAGTGTTATTTAAAACACTGTCCACGATAAACCCAAAAATCAACATCAATTCAATTCCAATTAAACATTATTTAATTGGTACACTTCATTAAATCTAAATAAAAAAGATTTAATCTTTTCTCCACTGGGTTCAATAACAGTGTTAGTGAAGACACCATTCACGACAAACCCAAATCACATTCGATATTCAATACAAGGCTCTGAATAGAAAATATATCGGCTTATATTCAATATCAAATTCTACGACTAACAAATATCGTATTGGAAATAACGATATATATATCTATATCTTTCAAATTTCCATAACAACATTTGTATAATCACGAAATCCAACATCGAAATATTCCGAAGACAATTCCGATCCAAATCCATTCCAATGCAATCATTGGAAATTTTGGTTATTTTCAAAACCATTTCAAATTCAATTTATTTATTTAAAAATAAATAGAATTATAATTCTAGTTCAAAACTAGTTCATTTCGATAAAAATCTATTTTTATCTTTTCATATATGGAGTTTTTCATCCCAATTCTTTCTAAATCATTTCTTATGATTTTACATAAATTATTACTATTTTTAATAATTTTATCAAGGCCCGTACAGTCGATTTCCATCAATGGGCATCGAACTGCACTTACAGCGACCTTTTTCGAATTTGATTTGGACGTATCTCCAAATCCAACCGTTAGATTTCAAATTTCTAACATTCGTTAGAAAGCTCTTTTCGATACGAACCCAACGGTTCCGGTTTTAGGAGAATCCGACGGTCGGATCTCCCGTAATATCCGTTTGAAATAAATGGTCGAAATTCACGAACTGCCGCGGCGCGGCGCGTTCTTTTCAGGCCATTATATTATATATATAATATATATAATATATATTTCGTCGATTTCTATTTAAAACGAATTATATAAATAGTTTTAAATTCGTTTCAAAAGCAATTTCAACTTCCATTTCAATTCAAATCAAAATTGAATTCTTCTTTATAAATTCGTTTTAAAATTCATTTCTATTCAATTCAAATTTCAATTCAATTTGAACTCATTTCAATTCGTTTTCAATTCAATTTGAATTCGTTTTCAATTCAATTCATTTCGAAATCGTTTTCAATTCAATTCATTTCGAAATCGTTTTCAATTCAATTCATTTCGAAATCGTTTTCAATTCAATTCATTTCGAAATCGTTTTCAATTCAATTCATTTCGAAATCGTTTTCAATTCAATTCATTTCGAAATCGTTTTCGATTCAATTCATTTCGAAATCGTTAAAAATCGATATAAATATCGTTCACGTCAAAATGGCGTCAATCTAATCAACACGGCTTCATAAATTTCTATTTTCAAATATTCTATTTCAAATATTTCTTTTTCAAAATAGTTGTTATTATCAAAATATTTCGTTCAACACATGACCAATCTCAATGGATGAGTACTGCCAACACATGAACCTTTATTTTATATTGATAAAGATGTAAATTTTATTACTAAAATATTTCGTTCAACACATGACCAATCTCAATGAATGAGTACTGTCAACACATGAACTTCTATTTTATATCGATAAAGATGTAAATTTTATTACTAAAATATTTCGTTCAACACATGACCAATCTCAATGGATGAGTACTGTCAACACATGAACTTTTATTTTATATCGATAAAGATGTAAATTTTATTACTAAAATATTCCGTTCAACACATGACCAATCTCAATGGATGAGTACTGTCAACACATGAGCTTTTATTTTATAATATTCTTTATTTTTCAAATTGGAATGAGGCCCAACCAATTACCATATAAAGTTAATTATATGGATTTTCATACAACACATGTATAATAGCATTGAAAAATAATCAACCATCAACCAAAGTGCACTACACTGTATAAGCATCAAATATAGATATCTAACGCTTGTAACAGCCTGTCAACCAATCGATCGACATATTTAATCAATCAGGATGAGTGAACTTCAAATTTCATCCCAACACCCGTGTGGGGTTTCAAACAATCAAACACAGGTTTTATTTGTGCAGTTGGGCGATGTGTAAAATTTATCGACCCAATCAATGTCCTTCAAATCGGTGTACATAAACAAACCGTCCGGTTTGTAAATGAATATTTATTTATTCACATTCACTATATTCATATTCACGTTAAAAATTATATTTTTAACGATAAAACATTTTATTTTAACATATGAATTTCTATTTAGTTCATTCTTTAAATAAAATGGTATTTTTATTTTCTAACTTATTTTAGAAAATTTCGGCGGCATAACGGCACGATATTAGAAACGGGACAAGGCCTAGCCTTATCCCCGGTCTAGTGAAGGCCCACGCCATTCACACATCAATCAAAATCACCAAACAACTCAATTCAAAACAAATAATCTAACCAACTACACAACCAAACAATTTAACAAACAAGCCATCCATGGTCTGTGGATGACGGGTGTCGGGTGATACTTACCACCGTCTACATCCTAGTACATATATATATAACTAGAAAAAGAATTTTGAGTGAGAAGTTCTCACCCATAGCTATCCAATCATCTTGACTCTTCATTTAGAGAAATCTTCAACGTCAACGCATCTTCGTTGCCCGCTTTCACTACCTATGTAAAAATCGAATTTTTACTTCGCTATTCCATATATAAAAATCATATTTTTATTTCAAAGTTCAATATATAAAAATCATATTTTTATTTCGAAGTTCAATATATAAAAATCATATTTTTATTTCCAAGTTCAATATATAAAAATCATATTTTTATTTCGAAGTTCAATATATAAAAATCATATTTTTATTTCGAAGTTCAATATATAAAAATCATATTTTTATTTCGAAGTTCAATATATAAAAATCATATTTTTATTTCTTTAAAAATCAGTTTTTTTTTTATATATCTTTAAAAAATCAGTTTATGCATCTTTAAAAAAATAGTTTTTAAATCGGTTTTTAAATTCTTATAAATCAGTTTTTAAAATTCTTTTTAAATCAGTTTTTAAAATTCCTAAAAATCAGTTTATAATTTCTTAAAAAAAATCAGTTTTTAAAATTCCTAAAAATCAGAAATTAGTTTTAGCAGAACAAAAAAAATAAAAATAAAAATGAAATTACCTAATCACTCACCGCAGCCTGCGAAAAGGGAGGGAAGAAGAAGAAGGCGTCGGCGGCTTCGAGGTGGTGTTCGCTGGGTTGCTCGATGGTGTCGGCGGCAGGGTGTTCGAGGGGGGCGCGGTTGCTCAGGGAGGTGCGGTTGCTCAGGGAGGTGCGGCGATGTCTCGAGGTAAGGGCGGCGGCGATGTCTTCGTCGGCGGCTTCGAGATGAGGGCGGGGTCTTCGGGATGAGGGCGGCGGTAGGTTTAGGTTTTTATATTTTTTTTCTTTCTGATTAATGAATCGGAGGGGGGGGGGCAATGAAGAAGAAAATGGGGGGAGAAATTAATATAATATTTTTTTTTCCTTTTTATTATTTAATTATTGTAAAAAGGTTGACTTTTACGTACGACCTCGAAACGAGGCCTACCGCCTGTCGTCCATAGCGTTTTACCCCCATTCCGAACACAATGGGATATGTATCGTAAGCTGATTTGATCGTTTCAATCAGTTTCCGTTAAATTTACATTTAAATCACTATATTGAATTTTAAACGTACATTTCAATTTACCGGGGACAAATACTAACTCTATATATTCCCAAAAAATATTTTCCAGCTTCGTATTGACGATACGGTCCTAACAAAACTAGTTTCGTCGAATTCTAAGACCGTATGAAAAATGGCCAATTTCCAGTCGATTAAAATCAACTGAAACTGGTCAAATGCGTTTTCCTTTGCCACGCTCACATTTTGATTCGAAAAATTATGAAATTTGAAACCTAACAATAATTTTACATCCCGGACCCAACAAAACTAGTTTCGTCGAATTCCGAGGTCGTTTGCAAAATGTCCATTTTTAAGGGCCTGAATTCCATAGCGACTATTCAGAATTTTCAACTGGACATATCTTTTGATTCCCGCGATGAAATTTCGATTATTCGAATTCGTTGGAAAGATATTATCAATTAGATCCCATTATTTTTGGTTTCACTAAAATCCGGATTGTTTTGCACCCGGTACATTCAATTGAAGTTTGAAATCGAATTATCGAACTACCGCACCATTTCCAATTCTATTTATAATTATAAATAAATATTTATATTCTACTGACGACGTATATAAATAAATACGTTCGATTTATATTCAAAATAAATTTCTCGTCGATATTATTTAGAATAATCTATTTTAAATATTCAAAATTCGTCAAAATTGCCAAAATAAAAATTTTAAACTGGCCCAGATTTTCCGGGTTATTACAATCTCCCCCACTTAAAACTTTTCGTCCCCGAAAAGGAACAAAGTCGAAAGTGGTTTGATTAACCAACTCTACGTTCGATCCGGCTTGCATTCTCCAACTTTTCAGTTTCTGAGAATTTTCAAATTTTCAAAAATTTGGCTAACACCCTAAATTTTCGAAAAATTTCGCCAAAACCTCCCCTGCACCGGGAGCGTCGGGGAATTTCAAATAGCTTCCCCGGTCCTTCAGATCTCAAAAAGAAAAAGAAAAAGCTAAGCGGCTAGCCAATAGCCTCATAAAATCATCATCACCCAAACAAAACAGGAAATTATGTAGTAAACATGTACCTATTTGTCGGGCAAACAAATTTTATTCTCTGCTCTAGCCTCCTTGCTATGACCTGTTCAATGTAAGTATATGTATATGCAAGCAAATGCGACCAATTTTCAATACAATTCAATATTTGGTTCAATTAGGCAAAATGGTTAAAAATTAGCAAACAAATAAACAACCAACACAAACATCAATCAATTAGTGAATTAACATTTCAAATTCATAATTTTGATATATATACTGAAAATCTTGTTTTTGATGCCAATTCACAACAATGTGTTCTAGCTATATATAAGTTTTGGTTCTCACACCAGCCTAATGGAAATATATAGAAAATCACACCTTCGAAACACGAACATAAATACTGATGATGTCATGACAATCATCAGCACCATCTTCGGGCGACTAGAGTGTGATGCTATATCTATCCAATATATTAAAACTTCGAATACACGCGGATCAGACGTATACGCAAAATCTATATATACTGGATTGTCCACATCAATATAAATAAATAATCAAATACGAATAATTGATTTAAATTTTCAAAACAAAATTTGTTTTCACTTTTATTTTTAAAAAAATTTACTCTTCACACTCGTTCTAGGATACTACTGATCCTATCTCTAACGAGTCATTCTAATTGGATATTACTAATCCAATATCTGATGAATTCTTTCGTATGGTTCTAATGTGTCTTGTTCTCTGCTTTGTAAACCAAAGCTCTGATACCAACTGTGACGGCAAGGAATTTCGCTCGGTCCGAACCAGTCGCTAAACTGACCCAGACCGTTCGAAACGCCCTATCGTTTGAGAACAAGACAAAACAGAACGCAAACAGAAGAACATTTCACTGTGTATCACAACAATGCATCAGATTACAAGAATATACAGAGTAAAAATGAATATTACACAGAAATATCAGAGATTTAAATAAATTACATAGCAGTGGAAAATAATACAATACACAACTAGAAGAGATATACGGATACAATGCTTTCCGGATATCATTCCAGCTGTAAACCTGGATCCTGTGAATATAAATCTGCAAAACAAAAACTACTAGCTGCCCGTGTCAAAATAAGGGCACCCAGAGTTTAGGTTAAAACAATAAACTCCAGGTCAGTCATGTGACTGGTGTGAGAACTAAAACAGTTAATCTTTATTTTTAAAGTTCGGTAAATCAAGGGACCACGCCGTATAACACGGAACGGGTTTCCTCCCAAGAATACCAGTGCATAAAACAAACAGCGCAATGCTAAATAAAGAAAAATGAAGCTGTTATAAGACCCAGGTCCCATCACACAATGCAACGCAGCCGAGGATAGGGTTTTCCCTTATAACAGCCAAAGAATGCTTGATACGGTTAAAACAAATCGTTTGATACTATTATAAGTGCATAGTGTATAAAACAACTTCAAATCATAAGTATCAATCATAGGCGGCATGAATGCCCCATAACACTATGTCGCCATATATAGGTTATACAATCAAAATCGCAAAGTCGCGTATTTGGAAATTGGATTTCCGTCTATGAACCGAGGCAAAAGATAGTCCTCAACCGATTCGAGACGCTCTAGCCCGTGTCTCAGGACCCAGACACAGGTGGGCCCTTGGATCGTCAGGGCCAGTCCACCGATGTGGATTAAACTTAAACCCTGAACATGCGTTTCCCCGCCCTATGGGGCGTAGGTGAGCCAACTAAATGACTCCATCGGTTCGAGAACGACCGATCAATCCGAGGCGCCTCGCAACAGCAACAACCACATAAGTCAAACTCGTCAGGGCGTGTAAAACCACTGACGCCACTTTTTAGCTAGAAGGAAACGCATGCCCTCCCTGAGGTCCGTCTCCCGTTTTTGGTTCATACCGGGTGTGAAACACGCGAAGTAACCGTTACACAAAGCTACGCCACAAAGGCCTTGCTTTGATCATCACCTCAAGACTTTGCTTTTCAACAGAAGCCTTGATCATTTGCCACTTAGGCATGCCACACAGGCAATTCACTCCATGCGTTTGATATCCATCAATATATAACCCCTGAGCTCGTACGTCTCAGAGAAGGGCGTTAAGCAAGAGAATAAATTCTCCGCCACCAAACAGATATATATTTAATAGAGATCAATCACACGGAGTAAAATCCAATGTCAGACACACAGTCCATTTACAAGTCCGTTCTGGGTCTGAACGAAACCGGAGGCACCTAGTACCCCGCATATCCATCGATCTCCAAGTACGTCTGGACGATCACTAACTGTTTCCATCTTCTTGGGTGTACAACCCAATCAAGATCATCAGTAATTACCCAAACGACGTGAAGACCTCCGGTCTTCGACCATCGTCTTCATCTTCGACTTATCGTCGTAACAGTTATTCAGAATGGGATAAACCCGGTCTTTCCGAATAACTCGCGTATATTTTAAATAAGTGTTACACAAACACAACATACGCCTCATTCTAATTCATTAGTCACTAACCGTAAATTAATCAAGAGAATAATTCCCCAAATATTAACCCCGAAGGCCGAAACCAACATCAGATCAATATCCAGAAAACCATTCTGTTTGGCTAACCGACAGTCAGTTTCTAAATTTTACATTCATAGGGAAAGGTTCCCATTAATTTTATCCAAGATAAATTCCTTGAATTTATTCTTTAATCTATTCTTTTGAATTTCGATTCAACTAGTCGGGATTAACGAAACTTACCGAAGTAATCATTTGTTTTAATTTCCCAATCCCAACCTATTAATCCCATGAAGTAAAACTGGTAATACTTCATATCGAACACCACGGTGTTATCGGTAAATTCAATTACCATTTCACGTTCAAATCTGATTAAAGATTTAACTATCGCCTGGAGCAAAACTGGTGATACTCCATTCTCGACCATTTCAATCTAATTAAAGATTCATTAAAACTCCACTTAGTTTTAATCGTTAACTGGGTTAAAGAATCCGTGTCATTTAAAACACGGTTCACGATAAACCCAAAGTCACATTCATTAATTATCAGGTTAAAGAACAAGTGTTATTTAAAACACTGTCCACGATAAACCCAAAAATCAACATCAATTCAATTCCAATTAAACATTATTTAATTGGTACACTTCATTAAATCTAAATAAAAAAGATTTAATCTTTTCTCCACTGGGTTCAATAACAGTGTTAGTGAAGACACCATTCACGACAAACCCAAATCACATTCGATATTCAATACAAGGCTCTGAATAGAAAATATATCGGCTTATATTCAATATCAAATTCTACGACTAACAAATATCGTATTGGAAATAACGATATATATATCTATATCTTTCAAATTTCCATAACAACATTTGCATAATCACGAAATCCAACATCGAAATATTCCGAAGACAATTCCGATCCAAATCCATTCCAATGCAATCATTGGAAATTTTGGTTATTTTCAAAACCATTTCAAATTCAATTTATTTATTTAAAAATAAATAGAATTATAATTCTAGTTCAAAACTAGTTCATTTCGATAAAAATCTATTTTTATCTTTTCAAATATGGAGTTTTTCATCCCAATTCTTTCTAAATCATTTCTTATGATTTTACATAAATTATTACTATTTTTAATAATTTTATCAAGGCCCGTACAGTCGATTTCCATCAATGGCCATCGAACTGCACTTACAGCGACCTTTTTCGAATTTGATTTGGACGTATCTCCAAATCCAACCGTTAGATTTCAAATTTCTAACATTCATTAGAAAGCTCTTTTCGATACGAACCCAACGGTTCCGGTTTTAGGAGAATCCGACGGTCGGATCTCCCGTAATATCCGTTTGAAATAAATGGTCGAAATTCACGAACTGCCGCGGCGCGGCGCGTTCTTTTCAGGCCATTATATTATATATATAATATATACAATATATATTTCGTCGATTTCTATTTAAAACGAATTATATAAATAGTTTTAAATTCGTTTCAAAAGCAATTTCAACTTCCATTTCAATTCAAATCAAAATTGAATTCTTCTTTATAAATTCCTTTTAAAATTCATTTCTATTCAATTCAAATTTCAATTCAATTTGAATTCATTTCAATTCGTTTTCAATTCAATTTGAATTCGTTTTCAATTCAATTCATTTCGAAATCGTTTTCAGTTCAATTCATTTCGAAATCGTTTTCAATTCAATTCATTTCGAAATCGTTTTCAATTCAATTCATTTCGAAATCGTTTTCAATTCAATTCATTTCGAAATCGTTTTCAATTCAATTCATTTCGAAATCGTTTTCAAATCAATTCATTTCAAAATCGTTTTCAATTCAATTCATTTCGAAATCGTTTTCAATTCAATTCATTTCGAAATCGTTTTCGATTCAATTCATTTCGAAATCGTTAAAAATCGATATAAATATCGTTCACGTCAAAATGGCGTCAATCTAATCAACACGGCTTCATAAATTTCTATTTTCATATATTCTATTTCAAATATTTCTTTTTCAAAATAGTTGTTATTATCAAAATATTTCGTTCAACACATGACCAATCTCAATGGATGAGTACTGCCAACACATGAACCTTTATTTTATATTGATAAAGATGTAAATTTTATTACTAAAATATTTCGTTCAACACATGACCAATCTCAATGAATGAGTACTGTCAACACATGAACTTCTATTTTATATCGATAAAGATGTAAATTTTATTACTAAAATATTTCGTTCAACACATGACCAATCTCAATGGATGAGTACTGTCAACACATGAACTTTTATTTTATATCGATAAAGATGTAAATTTTATTACTAAAATATTCCGTTCAACACATGACCAATCTCAATGGATGAGTACTGTCAACACATGAGCTTTTATTTTGTAATATTCTTTATTTTTCAAATTGGAATGAGGCCCAACCAATTACCATATAAAGTTAATTATATGGATTTTCATACAACACATGTATAATAGCATTGAAAAATAATCAACCATCAACCAAAGTGCACTACACTGTATAAGCATCAAATATAGATATCTAACGCTTATAACAGCCTGTCAATCAATCGATCGACATATTTGATCAATCAGGATGAGTGAACTTCAAATTTCATCCCAACACCCGTGTGGGGTTTCAAACAATCAAACACAGGTTTTATTTGTGCAGTTGGGCGATGTGTAAAATTTATCGACCCAATCAATGTCCTTCAAATCGGTGTACATAAACAAACCGTCCGGTTTGTAAATGAATATTTATTTATTCACATTCACTATATTCATATTCACGTTAAAAATTATATTTTTAACGATAAAACATTTTATTTTAACATATGAATTTCTATTTAGTTCATTCTTTAAATAAAATGGTATTTTTATTTTCTAACTTATTTTAGAAAATTTCGGCGGCATAACGGCACGATACTAGAAACGGGACAAGGCCTAGCCTTATCCCCGGTCTAGTGAAGGCCCGCGCCATTCACACATCAATCAAAATCACCAAACAACTCAATTCAAAACAAATAATCTAACCAACTACACAACCAAACAATTTAACAAACAAGCCATCCATGGTCTGTGGATGACGGGTGTCGGGTGCTACTAAACACCGTCTACATCCTAGTATATATATATAACTAGAAAAAGAATTTTGAGTGAGAAGTTCTCACCCATAGCTATCCAATCATCTTGACTCTTCATTTAGAGAAATCTTCAACGTCAACGCATCTTCGTTGCCCGCTTTCACTACCTATGTAAAAATCGAATTTTTACTTCGCTATTCCATATATAAAAATCATATTTTTATTTCGAAGTTCAATATATAAAAATCATATTTTTATTTCGAAGTTCAATATATAAAAATCATATTTTTATTTCGAAGTTCAATATATAAAAATCATATTTTTATTTCTTTAAAAATAAGTTTTTTTTATATCTTTAAAAAATCAGTTTATGCATCTTTAAAAAAACAGTTTTTAAATCATTTTTAAATCGGTTTTTAAATTCTTATAAATCAGTTTTTAAAATTCTTTTTAAATCAGTTTTTAAAATTCCAAAAAATCAGTTTATAATTTCTTAAAAAAATCAGTTTTTAAAATTCCTAAAAATCAGAAATTAGTTTTAGCAGAACAAAAAAAATAAAAATAAAAAAGAAATTACCTAATCACTCACCGCAGCCTGCGAAAAGGGAGGGAAGAAGAAGAAGGCATCGGCGGCTTCGAGGTGGTGTTCGCTGGGTTGCTCGATGGTGTCGGCGGCAGGGTGTTCGAGGGGGGCGCGGTTGCTCAGGGAGGTGCGGTTGCTCAGGGAGGTGCGGCGATGTCTCGAGGTAAGGGCGGCGGCGATGTCTTCGTCGGCGGCTTCGAGATGAGGGCGGGGTCTTCGGGATGAGGGCGGCGGTAGGTTTAGGTTTTTATATTTTTTTTCTTTCTGATTAATGAATCGGGGGGGGGCAATGAAGAAGAAAAAGGGGGGAGAAATTAATATAATATATTTTTTTTCCTTTTTATTATTTAATTATTGTAAAAAGGTTGACTTTTACGTACGACCTCGAAACGAGGCCTACCGCCTGTCGTCCATAGCGTTTTACCCCCATTCCGAACACAATGGGATATGTATCGTAAGCTGATTTGATCGTTTCAATCAGTTTCCGTTAAATTTACATTTAAATCACTATATTGAATTTTAAACGTACATTTCAATTTACCGGGGACAGATACTAACTCTATATATTCCCAAAAAATATTTTCCAGCTTCGTATTGACGATACGGTCCTAACAAAACTAGTTTCGTCGAATTCTGAGACCGTATGAAAAATGGCCAATTTCCAGTCGATTAAAATCAACTGAAACTGGTCAAATGCGTTTTCCTTTGCCACGCTTACATATTGATTCGAAAAATTATGAAATTTGAAACCTAACAATAATTTTACATCCCGGACCCAACAAAACTTGTTTCGTCGAATTCCGAGGTCGTTTGCAAAATGTCCATTTTTAAGGGCCTGAATTCCATAGCGACTATTCAGAATTTTCAACTGGACATATCTTTTGATTCCCGCTACGAAATTTCGATTATTCGAATTCGTTGGAAAGATATTATCAATTAGATCCCATTATTTTTGGTTTCACTAAAATCCGGATTGTTTTGCACCCGGTACATTCAATTGAAGTTTGAAATCGAATTATCGAACTACCGCACCATTTCCAATTCTATTTATAATTATAAATAAATATTTATATTCTACCGATGATGTATATAAATAAATACGTTCGATTTATATTCAAAATAAATTTCTCGTCGATATTATTTAGAATAATCTATTTTAAATATTCAAAATTCGTCAAAATTGCCAAAATAAAAATTTTAAACTGGCCCAGATTTTCCGGGTTATTACATGGATCTAACCTTTTTTTAGCGATAAAGGTGAGTAATTGTGTTCTTATTTACTAATTTGAGTAGATTATCATATAGATGCTTATAATTCATGTTATGACACATATATAAGTTTGGGTTGATTTGGATTTGATTTGTGAAACCCAGATCTAATTAGATCTGGGAGCATCAAACTGAATGTTGTTATCAAACTGAGACTTTCCTATCCAGACTTTCCTTTTCGGACTTCCCTATCCGGAATTATTCTATCCAGAACTTATCATATCCGAGATGTGCAAAAGGGAATGGGTTCGCGTGGCGAGGCATTACTTCTTGATAACGACTAAACTCATTTGGAGTCCAACTCCAATACAGCTAGATAAACCCGAGATGCAAGAAAAGTTTAAATAGGAAGTTACCACCAAGGATTCAGATGG
This sequence comes from Allium sativum, assembly GCA_030737875.1. NCBI lineage: Eukaryota > Viridiplantae > Streptophyta > Magnoliopsida > Asparagales > Amaryllidaceae > Allium > Allium sativum. The sequence continues at coordinate 1,049,363,435 of CM060922.1, forward strand.
GAATCATCGGGGTAACTCCTAAGTTGGACCTAGCAGCGGGTACATGTGTAACGGAGATATCAATATTCGTATCCTCTGTACGTCATTGAGAGAGTTACACAAGAACGAATCAGAGCCAATGCGGTGTGGACCGATTATGACCCAGAGCCAATGCGGTGTGGACTGGATAGGGTTTTCAGTTATAGCTCATGCGGTAGGGCATAGCAATAGATAGGTGGAGCTCATGCAGTAGGGCCCGCCAATGTCTCGATTGATTTGACGTCCAAAGTATCGAATATTGTATGCTCAATACACCGAGTGAGTGAATGTGAGGATATTTGCTATGATTAGATGATTGCTACCACAATGAAACACACTTCCACTTATACTCAATATCTTTATTGCCATAGAGTAGATTACATGATTATATATGCAAACTCTATGGATGTAGGGCCAGGTCAGGTATGACTCTTCATACCTATTGTATTATCTTATTTAGTGATTAAGATTACTATCGCTCACACCATACTTTGTCTGACCTGGATTTTTATGCATTGCATCTTATTACTTCGGGGGCTCTTAAATGAGCAGACTAGAGACAGGTCGGTGTGCTCGAGTAGCTGGTCAGAGATGAGCATGAGGCTTCTACGTACTATATATATGCTCTTATCCTTATTGCTTTCGTGGATTACTAGTTTGGGCATTAGTAGTGTATCTTGTTTAGAGACAGTATTTTAGAGACGTACTTATGACTTATTAGATATTTTGATGTAAATATGAATCCACTACTCTGATGTATATGATTCAATTTTAATCTCATACATTGTCTCACCTGTTTTATATCACGACTTATGTTATTATTATATATTTTTTCCATATGCTGTGAGATATATGACAGGTTATATGGGTTTCCTTACTTCAATCTTTGGCGATCGTCCTGTATTAGTCGGGCACAGTCACAACGCAACTCGTTGGGTGTCGACTGGTATAGGGTGGTCGTCACAACTCGGATACCATAAAAGCTTTTGCACAAATTTATTCAATGTAAAATAAGTTCATAATAATTATTTTTCATACATTACAACATGCATTTAACACATATTTATACAATCAGAATGTAACTACAAGACATGCCACGACCCAAAGTAAGTATTAGTAAGGCTTCGGCCCATCTGCTTTTATAGGGTGAGAACATTGAAAACCCGAATCTTTCAATAAACATGCATCAAAAGGAAATTCCAATAATCAAAACCAACATTAAACCAAAGCATCCATGAATTTGATAATTATGTAGAGAGAGTTGGGAACTAGCTACAAAGTGGGAAAATATTTTCTAAGATCTCCCGAGGAAGAAACAGTCATGTTATCCTTCAACTTAGTGAGTGTTATAGGTCAAAGAATGAAATTTTTGGAAATGGCAGCTATCCAACATGCTTCATACTTAGGGGCGATCATCCCAAAGCTGAAAACATGATTAAATCCTACAGAGAGAGTAACAAAGGCTAATTCAATTTCAAGCCAGTGAACAGTAACAACTTGTTTTACTTACAGTTCAATTAGGAGGAATTCTCGCATCCTGAAGAGATCATCTCTCTGCAGTATGATGAAATGTTTCAATTAGATATCAATAATTGGAGAGTTAGAGCTAGTTCTTATAGAAGCATGCTTGACGATCAAATATATTACCCACCTGAGCGAAGCAAAGGCAAAAGCAGCAAGCTTCATGAATTTGAAAGTCAAGTTGCTAAAGATCTTCACAATACGAATAAGTTTAGAGAAGATTGCTTCGATTCATAGAATCTAGATGTTAACTAAAAACAAGGAGAGGATTGGAAGACTCCTTAAAGGATGATCGCTCATATATCAAAAATCTGGATTAGTCACCCAATTTATTTTTCGAAGCCCTAATTTCTCTAGGGTTTCTTCAGCTTTTGATGTTTTAACAGACTGAGATTGTTAAGAGTACGACTATCAACAGATGCTTTCAAATACGGATAGTGCTATATCCGCATCCATCCGAAATCATTTTCGGATATATGATATCAGCATCCTCGGATGTGAACGAATATCAAATAAATATCTGAGCCTCCAACGATTGATAAATTAAAAAATATAAATAGAAAACTTTAGTTTAGCATAATTTTTTTTTCAATCAAATTTATTATTAGAGTGCTAAAAATATATATATAATGAATTTGAATAGCCTTGAGCAATTAATGTATTTACCGTGTAACTTAGTAAAATAGTAAAGCAGTATATTTCATTATGCTAAAATATATGTAATTTAAATTATAATTTTGAAAAAACTAATGAATAATTTTCGGAAATGGATGTGTCTATACTTGCATCTATATCATTTTTTCCATATATTGAATATTCATCGATTTTTCAGATGCGGATGCGGACGAATTTTGAAGTTTTTGGATATTCATTGATTACTCTAGGTAAGAGGCCGGTGAAGGATGGTCAATATGAGGTCGGATGTATTATATTTCCTGTCCATTTTTTTTGGATACCCTATTTGGGTATCCTGTATAGGCCTTATTTTTGTTTGACTATTTCGGGGGAGAGAGAGGAAGGAAAATGTAGGATGAGGTTTTATAAAGTTACATCTCAGCGGGAACTAGTTTCTGATAGGTCTCAACGTTGGACATCTAGAATCATCTAGAAGTGATTAACGTTCTAATAGAGAGATGTCAAACCTCCTTCATTTGTGCAGGCTTAAAATAAAGAAGTCCAAATAAAACGACGTTTACGTTTTTGGAAACCAATCTGTCAACTGACTACGCGATGAGTAACTAGTAACCACAGTTTCTTCCTTTGTGAGATGTTTAAAACAATCAATGGTTTTAAAAGAGAAAAAAAATGGCTGCTGTTTATAATTAAAAATATTTATTTTATTATTTAAGTTATATTCTAAAATTATTTGCCACTATTTACATCCAAATTATACTTAAGCCGATGGAAATGTACTAACGCATTTAAAAAGCGACCTCCGTGTATGCACTACTATTGAGAATGTGCTTGTGATATTTTCTTAACAACCCTGGTGCATTTTGAAATACTTCATATATAAATTTTAAAAATATCACATTTGAAATGTCATCCATATTTTTTTTTAGCATGGTCCTAACGTCCTTCTGACCCAACGCCAACTTATATGTCAGATTTGCCTTGTCCTTGCACATGTATATATACTTTATTGTCTAACCATTGATTTGTACTATATAAGTATAAATCAACATTGTTTGGTTTTCCCTCCATTTAGACCAAATTCATAATGAGAGAAGTTAAAAAAAGATGAATAAGGAAGAACTGCATGTATAGTCCAATGGAAATTGTGTCATAGTCTAATGGCAGCACAAGTACAAGTCATTTCTTACACGCGTTCCCTGGCACTGGCACGGTCATGTCATGCATTGAAGACACAACTTTTGGTGTTCATCTATTCGCTGGTCCCCCCAAATGTGCCAGTGCCAGGGAAGCTTCTAAAAATAGATGGATTCCATTTATTAAACACATTTACTACACAATTGTCGTGTTTTAACGTAACATGTGTTTCGTACATAACTCCAACTATTGTTAAGTATTTTCCACCAGAGAGCATGTTAAAAAAATAATAATAATTAAAGCCATTGATTTGACCATGATTAACTCAGTTATTTCGCGATCCTAAATAGATGGTCTAAACAAACTATCACATACGACTTCCTGGTCCTCGTCCAAAATCGGCACAAGCATCATGGATGTCATTGACGATGGATTGGTTGAGGTAACATATAAAATAAATGTGGTGAAAAGGGAATTTTAATTTTTTTTCCTATTACCATAACATAGAAATACCATAAAAATTACTCTTTCACTCTCCCTAATACCCCACATTAAAAAAATGAGGCTACCACCGTTAGATTATTCTGTGTTTAGCACAAAACTCAAAACCATTCCGCCATTCTAATTCACATGGAATACCACTGCGCCAACATTGCTTTTGGATATCGCTTACTTTAATTTTTATCTCTATATATTATCGATCACAGACCTGTACCTCTACTGATCACCATCCTGCTGCCCCCTACGACATGCTGCCCTAGACGATATAGAAGAAGAAGCTTCAGATGTACATGGTGGACAAGAAAAATTGATATAATCAAATAATTTGATACTCAGTATGCATTCAACATATGGAAAGGAGAGATATAATTTAATTTATAATTTTTATGTTATATGTATAAAGCAATAAAAATTATAAATTTTAGTTACACATATTAATTAAATTTATGTTATTATGCATCAATCATGCACACAAGGTACTTGAGTGGAAGTTCTTAAAAAATGCTACTAGATTTAGGAACATTATCGAGGATTCTGGATTGTTTCCTATTGTTCACACTTGCTATAGAAGCGTAAATAAAAACTTGATATCATCATTTATGGGACGTTGGTTTCCGGAGACAAACACGTTCCATATGTCGTCTCTTGAGATTAACATTGCCCTTGATGATGTAACATCTTTGTTACACATTCCGATGGAAGGAAAACCCATGCAAACTCTTTCATGTGATACGGAACAAGCAGTCAACATTGTTTCCAAATATCAGGTCTTAGTAAAGCAGAAGCGAGGATGGAAATGAATGAAAGAATTGGGTATAAGTTAAGTTTGTCCATGTTATTTAATAAGTTTAAGGATGTTAATGATGACTGGACAGATCGAGCGATTAGGCGTGTTTCTCGTGCCTATCTTTTATTATTGTTATGTAGCACCTTGTTTGCTGATAAGAGCAAGTCGCATGTTCACATGTCACTTTTGGATCCATTGAAAAATTTACATGCCGTCAGTATCTATTCCTGGGGTTCAACAACATTACCATTTAAGTATAAGAAGCTTGGATTAGCCACTCGCGCTGGGTGTGAAGAAGATCGCAGGCTATCTTTGCTTGCTAGAGACATGGATTTTTGAGCACTTCCTGTGCTTTCATCCTTCTACAAAGTTGTACAATGAAAGTTTACCACGAGCTGTGAGATGGAATCTATCTATAGACAATGTTGTACCTCTCATCGATCTTCGTATATTAATTTATCGATAATATTCAGATAGAACAGGTACTTATCTTTATTTAATTTCATAAGTTATATATTAGTACAGTTCTCCAACATGGTTAACAAGTTCTATCATTTATTTTTCAGGTTATTTTTGATCCATACAAATATGCACGTGCCTATCATCCATTTCATCCTATTTCATGGTATAGTGATTGTATTTTGTGTCTCAATGTTGTCGAATCATATCATCCTAACAATTTTAGGCAAGTTGGAAGAGTTCAGAACAATTTCAGTGCTCCCATTCCTCCTGTTACTACAAACGCACGACGAGGAACAATCTCTGTTGTGAAAACTGTGCCTTTGCGAAAGCGACCAGGATCTTCTTCACCCAATTACTTAAAGATGATTTCTATGGAAACAAACACAGATATGAAATCACATGCCAAACACAAAATATTCCACCCAACCACCCTCTTTATTGACTCTCAAAACAAATTTTGTTTACACTCACTGGTTCAACTACCAACAATAAACAAACTATAAGAATCAATAACCTTATTGAGAAAGGGAAAGAATATCTAGATGACTACAATTTTTTTGAAGAGGGAGAACAATGAAGAACGATGGCTAACCCTTGGATTAATTAATTCGGTCTCAATCCCATGCTTTTAGTCCAACCCTAGATGCTGCTTTTATGGGAGAATAGAAGGCCTAGACACATACCCAATTTGCCCCTTCATTCCTTGCAGAATAAGTGTAACACCCCACATCCGTTAGTGTCACTCACAAAGGGAATGCACTATGTTCTGTGGAGCATTTAGGGTAAAAGATGCAGATAAATTACAAGACAGACAGAAATTAAACAGCGGAAGATAAAACTTTACTTTATTGATAAAATAATTTGTACAATGATTTCTTTACAATATCAGAGTATCATCTGTCTTACAAAATAAAGAAGCATAAAACAACATTTATATTCCCCAATTTTTGCATGAGCCAGCCATAGCATCTGATAAGAGAATCCAAGCAGACTTCGATAAATCTTCAAGCTGGGAAAGAGTGACAGTCCAACTTAACCTGAGCTATACTACTCCCTCCTCTACTACCTGGGGGGGGGGGACGGAAGAAAAGAAGACGAAAGAAAAACAGAGTCAGACATAAAGCCTGAGTAAGTTCAGTAACTTCTAGCATGTGAACATGGAAAACAAAACGACATGAATTAACTGAATACAAGATTACACCATGACGATAGGGTCAACAAGATTGGACAAGGTAATCACAAGATATGCTAAGATAAGATAAACTGGATACGCTCTAATACTTTCGCCGCTTCGCTCTAATACTTCGCCGCTTCGCTATTTCCTTATTATACTGATTTCTATATCTCTGCACCACATACCTAGTGTCCCAACTAGTAACGATAACGTGATCCCAATCCCTGTATTTTCCATTGCCTTCCGGCATACATTCATTATTTATTACCTAGATCAAATCTAGGGTTTTCTATCAAGTGCTTTCTAGATTTGACTAGAGTTTACGCTATCTGCTGAACGCTTCTCAGATTTATGCCACCTAGTCCAACTAGGGATTACGCTACCTGTCGAACGATGCCCCCAAGTCTAGGACACACTACCTAGAGTGGTATATGTTCCTATACTTCCCCACGCATGTATCGCGAATCGTTATCCCTTGTCTAGATGCACATGTCCTGTAATGTGCGGTCCGAGTCCTGTGACAGGGCAAATCAAGGAATACAGAACTCGGTCGGGAGCTTTCAGATATCTGCCGATGCAGATGCTAAGGTCTGTTTTTATTCCAGTGGCTATGGTCCCACTTGACCCCTCCCTCAACTAATGAAAGGCACCCTTTGTAAAATGAGAACTATACGCCGGCCCCCGGTGCCCCACTATCCTATGGCCATCCGCAACCATAACTAGATAGCAAGTATATGGTCTTTTGGAGTTCTCCGCCTTTCCGCTTCACGTATCTCGATTGACTCAAGATGGATGGTAGACGACGAGTTGCTATCACAGGGCTACCGTCTTCTCGCCGAATCACGCTGGTCCATCCTAGTCTTTAGGTTGCCACATATATATTGCAACCAAGGCATACCCTCGGTTCTTCTAATGCAGACCTTAACCTCTGTGAGCCCAGGATGATCATCTGCAGCCTCACAGAGGGATACCAAGAGTACCCTCACGTCCCCTCGAAGCCTCGGGCTTCGTAACCCAATTCGTTGGAGCCTTCTTAAAACCAGATGGATGTCCGCTCCTTCGTGTTATACTAAGAATTACTACTTAGTTCTACTAACTAAGGTTTACCACTTAGTTTCCAAATTCCTTGTTTTCTTAACTAAGTTTTACTACTTAGTCCCTTTTTCAACTGAGGTTTACTACTTAGTTTTCTTTCTCGCCAGGTTGGGTTGGTTAAGTGTCTTTAGTCGATTCAAGCTATCTTAACCCTCTTCCCTTATCCTATTACACTAGTTAAGTGTTATCCCTTTATGCTTTTTACTTAACCCTATTCATTTATCATATTCTGATGGTTAAGCGTTCAAGTTTACTTAACCCTATGGTCTAGTCCAGCTAACATATTAATTTGGCTAAGTGTATTACTTAACCCCAACCTCTAGTCTAATTAACATGTTAAATTGGCTAAGTGTATTAACTTTACTTAACCCCACCTTCTAGTCTAGTCAACATGTTAATTTGGCTAAGTATTCCCATGGACTTAACCCTCCCATTCTAGCTTTAACTGTGCTAAGTTGGTTAAGTGTTCCTTAACCTTCCCATTCTAGCTTAACCGTGTTAGGTTGGTTAAGTGTTCCTATGGACTTAACCTTCCCATTCTAGCTTAACTTTGTTAAGTCGGTTAAGTGTTCCTATGGACTTAACCCACCCATTCTTGCTTAACTATGTTAAATTGGTTAAGTGTTTCTATGGACTTAACTCTCCCATTCTTGTTCTAGCTTTAATTAATAAATTAAAGCCGCAACCTCTCACATTAGACAGATATTGCTGCGGTTACTGGATGTGCCGGTCGGTTCCGGGCAGGTTTACACCGCAACTCAGTCTAACCTCGGGTTAGGCATATTCATGTTTTCTAAGTTCAAAGGGTTTTTGATTAATTTCCAAATCTGGTTTTGAAAACAACCATCCCGTCCTTCGGATCAGTTAGGGATAGCCAGGGAGGGCAGGAAACTTGTATTTTCCAAACCCAAGCCTAGACACTATCCTCTCTGTCACCCTAGAACCTTCTGGTCTATGTGTTATAAAAAGGGATGTTATCAAAATACTTTTCTTTTGTTTATAAATTGTTAACAATTTATTCCAAAAGCCCATTTCCCCTTTTTAGACAAATTTGGCCTATATTTATTTGTCAAGCCTACTAGTATACTTATATTCTAGGCCCAAGTCCTAACCCAACATGCAGTTTAGGCCATTTCCTATTTCATTGTCGAAACTAGATTAAATATCCTAGTTTATAATTTATGGCCAAAACTTAACCAAATTACATATTTTGTGGTAAATGAACAATTTAACATTTATGACGAATTCTATAAGTAAATTACTCCTAATTTACTTATTTCATTACTACTCTTTTAATGTACATTGTCACATTTATTATTATAGCCCATTCTCTCTTATTTATCATATTTATACTTTTTGGTATGTAAATTATACCAAATTTAGTGTCGCTAACCATAATTTATTCTAAACATGACAATTGCTCACAATTATGAATAAATTCAAAATTGTGCTAATATACTTATTCCAAATCAACCTTAATTAACCCAATCTTGGTTTAACATCCTAATTCACAATTTATGGCAAAACTAGAATTGTTTTTCTAGTTTACATTTTATGCCTAAAATTTAGCTTACTTACTAACGCTAAATTTAATATGTCAAAATCACATATTCCCTAATCCATGTCAAATTTCCCCGTTTTCATTTTAATATGCATGTCATAATACATATTCCAAATTATGCCAATTTCCAAGTTTACAATTACGTTCATATTCATTTCCATGTTTTTCCCCAAATTGCATTCCCACCGTTCGAATAATCGTGATTCAGCCTAGATTATAAATAAATCTAGATTCGTAGATAAAAAGGGAATGAATCAAAATGACAAGAAGGAATAATTGGCATAAAAAGGTTTGGATAACAATGCAGGTTCAAGAAGATGGGTAGACCTAACTAAATAGGTAAATTCCCACTGTCTTAAAACCAAAGAATGGGCAAAATAGGTTCAAGAACGTGGGTAGACCTAACTTAATAGGTAAATTCCCACTGTCTTAAAACCAAAGAAAAACCAAGGAACAGGTAGAGTAAAAAATTAGGTTTAGACCCAACTTCTCAATCACAAAACTAAAGCAATATTTTCCTAATCATAAATCATGGGTGTCAAAATCACAGTTGTCCTCATTATGTCATAAGTAATAATTTATGTCCAAATCAAAGGTATAGGCCTAGTCAAGGAAATAATCCTTGTAGTCACAGTCACAGTCATAGGAAATGTCCATAGTCATATGCGATGTTCATAGTCCAAAGGCATATGCTTTCAAAGGCCACAGTTCTATAGTCATAGTCACGGTTACAGTCTTATTTGTCCTCGAATCATAACAGTTCTTAATTCAGTCCAAGAGTATAAACACAGATTCAAAGAGAGAGAGAGATTTGGCATATTCCTTTATTCCTTTAATTTCATGTCACAAATAAAACAAAATATTCAGATCTAGAAATAACCAACTTACATAAAATAGATCTAGAAAAGAAGGAAAGTGTGGCTATGATTCGTGCGTCGTTGCTTGAAACTTGTTTGAGCTAGCCTTTGAATTCTTCACTTGAAACTTTGATTTGAATCCCTCCTTAAAAGTCTTTTAGCAGCATCTCCTCGTCTTGAATCATATTTTATTTTATTTATTAATTTAATTAAAGAGGAGAGGAAGAGGCCATGAATCTAAGCCGCATAAGGATAGAAGAGAGAGGTGCAAAGAGGAATGGAGACTAGGGCTGTTTATATAGCTGCTCAAGACCTTATCGTACACGCAGCGCTGAGTCAGCATTGAACCCAGTTAAGAAAATAGTCCAGGTACGTAGATGAATCTAGCCAAACCTTATCATACACGCAGCGCTGAGTCAGCATTGGGTCCCACAAGCTATTTTGGCGTAGAAATTTAAATTTCGAATGAATTGTTTTGGCGTAGAAGTTTGATTTTCGAACTTTTGAATTTCTGGAATTTATTTAACTGTTTTATTCACATGAAATATTCTTATATGTATACAATTCCTCTAACGACCATTTTACGCGTATATATATACGCACAACTTTCATTTTATTTTCAAAATTCAAATGATGTTGCCATATTTCATTGACTGTAGCCTTATCTTAAATTTTATCTTTTGCATATATATATATATATATATTTATATTCTCATATGTATATATATATCTTCTTTATTTCCTTATATGTACGTTCTTATCCTTTCAAATTTTGAATTTGTATACGTACATATATTTGCATGTTCAGTTGGCCCTCTCTAAAACAAAGATAAAAAAATTATGCCGCCGCTGGGGTTCGAACCCCCGACCTCCATGCTACAAATCCAATGCCTTAACCAACTGAGCTACAGAGGCTTTTGTTAATAAGTCTTAGAACAATAATAATTATTGTTCTCTCCTTACTTCTCTTTTTTCATGTTAGTTACAATACTTAAATTAAACAACTACATGGATCTTTTACTTTTAATTTTTCTTTTAAAAATTAATTATACTTTAATTTGAGAATCTTAATGTCACAGAATTACGGGGTGTTACATTCTCCCCCACTTAAAAGGATTTCGTCCCCGAAATCTTCAAGTTAGGAAGAATGTGTCCTACCATCCAATCACCCATCTACTCAACCATTCAATCACAGGCATTCATTGTCCTTAAAAGATTTCTAATGCTTTCATGTTCATATGCATAGTGTGTGTATATGTCTCTATCTAATGCAAAATCAGGCGGCCTACTGATTCAGTTGACCTCCTTAATGCAAATCATGTTAGTGCCATGCGTCCAATCATGCATGCAAACATCCCTAGTCATGTAAATACTACATGCGTGCACAGCCATTCAACCATATGCAACGCCCATATGATATCATATCAAGTTCAACTTATAAACAAATGCATATATGTAAATGCAATATGAGAGCGTCCGAACTTGATCTAGTGCCTAATACGTATGCATATGCATCCACGAGCAACCATTTGCAACCACTTGCAACCATTCAACCGTAACATGTTTCAAATACATGTTTACATCCATTGGCTTCTACCTAAGGATCGCAGATACGACCTAGAGGATATACTTTGGAAAGAGAGAAACAACTACGCGTAAAGCTCCTAAACAGAGAAATCAAGGATGCACCCTTAAGGAAAAAGGGCATGTTGCTAGTATCTAGCCTTCTTGAGCTTTACTCCACTGTATCTTAACCAATTTATCTTCACGATTGTGAAGTTCCTAACCTCCATTTCCAAAATAAACAGATGTCAATCACGGTACCAAGTGTATGATTAGAGGTCTCTCCCTTATCCACCATGCCATAACTATAAGGGTTGAAAGATCACTATGCGCTTTTTAGAGTGCCTGTCACAACTATTCATCTCTCACGCAAACCATCCTAGTCGAACTCGACATTCCTCAAGTACAAGCCCCAAAGGCCTAAACCAATATCAGACAAGCATCCAAGGAATATCTCCTCCGAATTTAGACGATCTACGTGATATGATATAAACAAACTCGATAACTATTCTCAAACCCCTACTATCCAAAAATAAACGGGTCGAACTACCCACTGGGTTTGAGACTGATTGGGATCTTCTTACTATACAAGTACTAAGGTGCAGAGACTTAACTATGGAAGCAAATATGAACAGATGCGAAGCGCTAAAACCGAAGGAAAGAGTATGAACAGAAAACTAGATTCTTTCCAACAGAAACTTTTACCACCTATCTCCTAGGTATGCTTAGCATGTACTTGTCCTTTTAAAAATCTTGTCCCTCGTCCTTGCCCTTGTCTTTAATTATATGCCCTATCATACTCTAGTAAGGATACTTCCTCTTTTATAATTTCTTCCTTCTTCGTAAGCTAACCTATCTCCATGCATTCCTCATCCTAGGGTTTTGTCCCTTTTGCCAAACTCCTCATCCCTTTCCATGTATTGCTATGTTGGCAAATCTCTCGAAAACTGCTTCCATCATACAGAAAAACCTTATAAACTTGAAAGAAGACTGGCCGTAAGTGGAACGAATACGGCTATAGATGGAGGACGGGCACTACTTTGCCCTTCGATGAGGTTACCTCCCAGAAAGCCAGGAGCCCAGAGACTAAAGAAAGAAGGAGACAAAAATTCAAACAGAGGAAGAGAAGACAGTGCATATGGCTTTGGGGAATATTCCTTTAAAACAAAACTTTTCTTTTGAAAATGCTTCTTTAAAAACCATTTTGAAAAATAATTTTTCAAATCCTTTGTCTGATCCGGTAACCTTCAGCTCTGATACCACGTGTAACACCCCACATCCGTTAGTGTCACTCACAAAGGGAATGCACTAAGTTCTGTGGAGCATTTAGGGTAAAAGATGCAGATAAATTACAGGACAGACAGAAATTAAATAGCGGAAGATAAAACTTTGCTTTATTGATAAAATAATTTGTACAATGATTTCTTTACAATATCAGAGTATCATCTGTCTTACAAAATAAAGAAGCATAAAACAACATTTATATTCCCCAGTTTTTGCATGAGCCAGCCATAGCATCTGATAAGAGAATCCAAGCAGACTTCGATAAATCTTCAAGCTGGGAAAGAGTGACAGTCCAACTTAACCTGAGCTATACTACTCCCTCCTCTACTACCTGGGGGGGGGGGACGGAAGAAAAGAAGACGAAAGAAAAACAGAGTCAGACATAAAGCCTGAGTAAGTTCAGTAACTTCTAGCATGTGAACATGGAAAACAAAACGACATGAATTAACTGAATACAAGATTACACCATGACGATAGGGTCAACAAGATTGGACAAGGTAATCACAAGATATGCTAAGATAAGATAAACTGGATACGCTCTAATACTTTCGCCGCTTCGCTCTAATACTTCGCCGCTTCGCTATTTCCTTATTATACTGATTTCTATATCTCTGCACCACATACCTAGTGTCCCAACTAGTAACGATAACGTGATCCCAATCCCTGTATTTTCCATTGCCTTCCGGCATACATTCATTATTTATTACCTAGATCAAATCTAGGGTTTTCTATCAAGTGCTTTCTAGATTTGACTAGAGTTTACGCTATCTGCTGAACGCTTCTCAGATTTATGCCACCTAGTCCAACTAGGGATTACGCTACCTGTCGAACGATGCCCCCAAGTCTAGGACACACTACCTAGAGTGGTATATGTTCCTATACTTCCCCACGCATGTATCGCGAATCGTTATCGCTTGTCTAGATGCACATGTCCTGTAATCTGCGGTCCGAGTCCTGTGACAGGGCAAATCAAGGAATACAGAACTCGGTCGGGAGCTTTCAGATATCTGCCGATGCAGATGCTAAGGTCTGTTTTTATTCCAGTGGCTATGGTCCCACTTGACCCCTCCCTCAACTAATGAAAGGCACCCTTTGTAAAATGAGAACTATACGCCGGCCCCCGGTGCCCCACTATCCTATGGCCATCCGCAACCATAACTAGATAGCAAGTATATGGTCTTTTGGAGTTCTCCGCCTTTCCGCTTCACGTATCTCGATTGACTCAAGATGGATGGTAGACGACGAGTTGCTATCACAGGGCTACCGTCTTCTCGCCGAATCACGCTGGTCCATCCTAGTCTTTAGGTTGCCACATATATATTGCAACCAAGGCATACCCTCGGTTCTTCTAATGCAGACCTTAACCTCTGTGAGCCCAGGATGATCATCTGCAGCCTCACAGAGGGATACCAAGAGTACCCTCACGTCCCCTCGAAGCCTCGGGCTTCGTAACCCAATTCGTTGGAGCCTTCTTAAAACCAGATGGATGTCCGCTCCTTCGTGTTATACTAAGAATTACTACTTAGTTCTACTAACTAAGGTTTACCACTTAGTTTCCAAATTCCTTGTTTTCTTAACTAAGTTTTACTACTTAGTCCCTTTTTCAACTGAGGTTTACTACTTAGTTTTCTTTCTCGCCAGGTTGGGTTGGTTAAGTGTCTTTAGTCGATTCAAGCTATCTTAACCCTCTTCCCTTATCCTATTACACTAGTTAAGTGTTATCCCTTTATGCTTTTTACTTAACCCTATTCATTTATCATATTCTGATGGTTAAGCGTTCAAGTTTACTTAACCCTATGGTCTAGTCCAGCTAACATATTAATTTGGCTAAGTGTATTACTTAACCCCAACCTCTAGTCTAATTAACATGTTAAATTGGCTAAGTGTATTAACTTTACTTAACCCCACCTTCTAGTCTAGTCAACATGTTAATTTGGCTAAGTATTCCCATGGACTTAACCCTCCCATTCTAGCTTTAACTGTGCTAAGTTGGTTAAGTGTTCCTTAACCTTCCCATTCTAGCTTAACCGTGTTAGGTTGGTTAAGTGTTCCTATGGACTTAACCTTCCCATTCTAGCTTAACTTTGTTAAGTCGGTTAAGTGTTCCTATGGACTTAACCCACCCATTCTTGCTTAACTGTGTTAAATTGGTTAAGTGTTTCTATGGACTTAACTCTCCCATTCTTGTTCTAGCTTTAATTAATAAATTAAAGCCGCAACCTCTCACATTAGACAGATATTGCTGCGGTTACTGGATGTGCCGGTCGGTTCCGGGCAGGTTTACACCGCAACTCAGTCTAACCTCGGGTTAGGCATATTCATGTTTTCTAAGTTCAAAGGGTTTTTGATTAATTTCCAAATCTGGTTTTGAAAACAACCATCCCGTCCTTCGGATCAGTTAGGGATAGCCAGGGAGGGCAGGAAACTTGTATTTTCCAAACCCAAGCCTAGACACTATGCTCTCTGTCACCCTAGAACCTTCTGGTCTATGTGTTATAAAAAGGGATGTTATCAAAATACTTTTCTTTTGTTTATAAATTGTTAACAATTTATTCCAAAAGCCCATTTCCCCTTTTTAGACAAATTTGGCCTATATTTATTTGTCAAGCCTACTAGTATACTTATATTCTAGGCCCAAGTCCTAACCCAACATGCAGTTTAAGCCATTTCCTATTTCATTGCCGAAACTAGATTAAATATCCTAGTTTATAATTTATGGCCAAAACTTAACCAAGTTACATATTTTGTGGTAAATGAACAATTTAACATTTATGACGAATTCTATAAGTAAATTACTCCTAATTTACTTATTTCATTACTACTCTTTTAATGTACATTGTCACATTTATTATTATAGCCCATTCTCTCTTATTTATCATATTTATACTTTTTGGTATGTAAATTATACCAAATTTAGTGTCGCTAACCATAATTTATTCTAAACATGACAATTGCTCACAATTATGAATAAATTCAAAATTGTGCTAATATACTTATTCCAAATCAACCTTAATTAACCCAATCTTGGTTTAACATCCTAATTCACAATTTATGGCAAAACTAGAATTGTTTTTCTAGTTTACATTTTATGCCTAAAATTTAGCTTACTTACTAACGCTAAATTTAATATGTCAAAATCACATATTCCCTAATCCATGTCAAATTTCCCCGTTTTCATTTTAATATGCATGTCATAATACATATTCCAAATTATGCCAATTTCCAAGTTTACAATTACGTTCATATTCATTTCCATGTTTTTCCCCAAATTGCATTCCCACCGTTCGAATAATCGTGATTCACCCTAGATTATAAATAAATCTAGATTCGTAGATAAAAAGGGAATGAATCAAAATGACAAGAAGGAATAATTGGCATAAAAAGGTTTGGATAACAATGCAGGTTCAAGAAGATGGGTAGACCTAACTAAATAGGTAAATTCCCACTGTCTTAAAACCAAAGAATGGGCAAAATAGGTTCAAGAACGTGGGTAAACCTAACTTAATAGGTAAATTCCCACTGTCTTAAAACCAAAGAAAAACCAAGGAACAGGTAGAATAAAAAATTGGGTTTAGACCCAACTTCTCAATCACAAAACTAAAGCAATATTTTCCTAATCATAAATCATGGGTGTCAAAATCACAGTTGTCCTCATTATGTCATAAGTAATAATTTATGTCCAAATCAAAGGTATAGGCCTAGTCAAGGAAATAATCCTTGTAGTCACAGTCACAGTCATAGGAAATGTCCATAGTCATATGCGATGTTCATAGTCCAAAGGCATATGCTTTCAAAGGCCATAGTTCTATAGTCATAGTCACGGTTACAGTCTTATTTTTCCTCGAATCATAACAGTTCTTAATTCAGTCCAAGAGTATAAACACAGATTCAAAGAGAGAGAGAGAGATTTGGCATATTCCTTTATTCCTTTAATTTCATGTCACAAATAAAACAAAATATTCAGATCTAGAAATAACCAACTTACAGAAAATAGATCTAGAAAAGAAGGAAAGCGTGGCTATGATTCGTGCGTCGTTGCTTGAAACTTGTTTGAGCTAGCCTTTGAATTCTTCACTTGAAACTTTGATTTGAATCCCTCCTTAAAAGTCTTTTAGCAGCATCTCCTCGTCTTGAATCATATTTTATTTTATTTATTAATTTAATTAAAGAGGAGAGGAAGAGGCCATGAATCTAAGCCGCATAAGGATAGAAGAGAGAGGTGCAAAGAGGAATGGAGACTAGGGCTGTTTATATAGCTGCTCAAGACCTTATCGTACACGCAGCGCTGAGTCAGCATTGAACCCAGTTAAGAAAATAGTCCAGGTACGTAGATGAATCTAGCCAAACCTTATCATACACGCAGCGCTGAGTCAGCATTGGGTCCCACAAGCTATTTTGGCGTAGAAATTTGAATTTCGAATGAATTGTTTTGGCGTAGAAGTTTGATTTTCGAACTTTTGAATTTCTGGAATTTATTTAACTGTTTTATTCACATGAAATATTCTTATATGTATACAATTCCTCTAACGACCATTTTACGCGTATATATATACGCACAACTTTCATTTTATTTTCAAAATTCAAATGATGTTGCCATATTTCATTGACTGTAGCCTTATCTTAAATTTTATCTTTTGCATATATATATATATATATTTATATTCTCATATGTATATATATATCTTCTTTATTTCCTTATATGTACGTTCTTATCCTTTCAAATTTTGAATTTGTATACGTACATATATTTGCATGTTCAGTTGGCCCTCTCTAAAACAAAGATAAAAAAATTATGCCGCCGCTGGGGTTCGAACCCCCGACCTCCATGCTACAAATCCAATGCCTTAACCAACTGAGCTACAGAGGCTTTTGTTAATAAGTCTTAGAACAATAATAAATATTGTTCTCTCCTTACTTCTCTTTTTTCATGTTAGTTACAATACTTAAATTAAACAACTACATGGATCTTTTACTTTTAATTTTTCTTTTAAAAATTAATTATACTTTAATTTGAGAATCTTAATGTCACAGAATTACGGGGTGTTACAATAAGTCACGGAAAGACCAAGTCAAAACCATAGAAAAACCCGCTCAGACGTCTGACCAAATTATGTCAGACGTCTATCCCTGCTCTCGGGTTTCCAAAACCCTGACAACAGACGTCTGACCAAATGCTGTCTGACGTCTGTGCTGAAACGCAGCACAAAACTGCTTCTCCTTGCCTTCTTTATGTCGCTGCTTCATCTCCTCTATCGCCAAGCACATCCACGCCTCGTCTTCATCAACATATGTGATTTCATGTTACAAATCACAACACTCCACCTTGATATGAAATCGCATCACATCAAACTAACTTCCAACACACAAGTCATCTAGCTCTTTCAATGACACCTACTCTCAATTAAACCATTACAAACACAACCCACCGCCTGCCAATGATACATCTTCTTCCTAAGATGCACCACGCATCTCTAACGGTCTAAAAATTCTTGTAATACCACAAGGATCTCCACCTTCTAGATTTTCTGCATCGATACCCGTCTACCACATGATCTAAGCTCATTCGTTGATCACCCCGGATCCCTCGAGCATCATCAACATGAAGATTCTGTCTAACACATCAGCAGTGACCAAATTAACCTCTCCACCTTGCTGTGGACTAGGTTCTTAAACCATCACTTGCCTTCCACTGTCGACCACAGAACCAACCAATCTATACAGGTTTCCCACCTACAAGACACCTCTCATCACAACACGACCACCCTTCTTCACTCTCAAAACTCCACCTCGAATATCATAAGTGCAACCACGACGATCCAACTGACCGAAAGAAATGAGGTTATGCGAACTAGCGAGTACATGTCTAGCTCCAGAGACTTCCCTCACCACGCCATCATGCATACAAAACCAGATAAATCCAATACCACGAACTGGTAGCTCTACTCAATTGGTTGCTCTAATCATGTCGACATTCTTCTCATAAGAAGAAAAACACTTCACATCCCTACAAATGTGAAAACTGGCTTCTGAATCCATCTTCCAAGGATTAACTTCGCTAAACAGGACATCACTAGAAGTATCGCTAATGGAACTTACAGCAATATATGCCTGTGCCTCATTACTTCCACCACCATTCGTAACCTTCTTCTTATTCCTCTGATAAGCATAACAATCCTTGCGTATGTGACCTTGCTTACCACAATAATAACAAGCACCTTTACTATAAGCCCCTTTCTTCTTCCTTCTTGTATCTTTCCCCGAGTCCTTTCCTACTATAGCCTTACCTTGAACTGATTTAAAACCCGACCCTTTTCTCCTTAGTTCCTCATTCAAAAGGCTGCTTCGAACAGTTTCCAAAGAGATGGCTCCACCAGCATTGCAGTTACTCAATGAAACAACCAAAGTCTACCAACTTTCTGAAAGCTAACTCATCAGCAAAAGAGCCTGCAACTCATCATCAAAATTGACCTTCAGATTTTCCAATTGATTGATCACATCTTGAAACTCATTCAGGTGCTCTGCAACAGACTTCTCCTCTCGCAATCTCTGCTGAATAAGCTTTCGGACTAGAAAAGCCTTACTTGTAGCACTCCTCGACTCATACAAAGATACTAACTTGTCCCACAAATCCTTCGCGGATTCACAATTAGCCACATGATGGAATACCGAATCATCAAGGTACTGCCGAATCAAGGCAATAGCCTTCTTACCCATCTACTTCCACTTTCCCACATCCACATCCGAGGGCTTCTTCACATCTCCATCAAACGGATCATGAAGATCATTGAGTTAAAGCACATCCACCATCTTAGGCTTCCAAATCCCCCAATTTCTTCCGTAAAAAACAGTCATCTTAGAAAACGCCATCATATCCGTCATAAAAAAAATTGATACTTTCCACTCTAAAATCACTCTAAGCTTTGCGATGATCTAACTCTGATACCAACTGTTGTGAAAACTGCGCCTTTGCAGAAGCGACCAGGATCTTCTTCACCCAATTACTTAAAGATGATTTCTATGGAAACAAACATAGATATGTAATCACACGCGCAAACACAAAATATTCCACCCAACCACCCTCTTTATTGATTCTCAAAACAAATTTTGTTTACACTCACTGGTTCAACAACCAACAATAAACAAACTACAAGAATCAATAACCTTATTGAGAAAGGGAAAGAATATCTAGATGACTACAATTTTGTTGAAGAGGGAGAACAATCAAGAATGACGGCTAACCCTTGGATTAATTAATTCGGTCACAATCCCATGCTTTTAATCCAACCCTAGATGCTGCTTTTAAAGTACAATAGAAGGCCTAGGCAAATACCCAATTTGCCCCTTCATTGCTTGTAGAATAAGTCACAGAAAGACTAGGTCAAAATCCAGCAGAATACTGCTTAGACGTCTGACCAATATATGTCAGACATCTGTCCATACACTGGGGTTCCAAACCCTGTAAAGTCAGACATCTGACCAATATGCATGCCTTCAAACGTCTGTGCTGAAGCACGGCACAGAACTGCTCCTTCTTTCCTTCTTTCTGTCGCTGCTCTGTTTCCTCTATCACCAAGCACATCCACGCCTCGTCTTCATCAACATATGTGATTTCATGTCACAAATCACAATACATACACTCATGTGCGTTATGAGTTTTTAGAAAGTATATGAGAGAATTATCACCATGTAATTGCTAAAGGACATCGATCAATACCACTAGCCCAATCTTTTTTAGGCTTCACAGATGATTACATGCTTTGGTATAAAAGCAATATGTTGTAAGAGTGCAAAATCCCGCTAGGTTGCCAGCCAATATTATGATTGGAGTGTCTCATTTTCAGCCGACCTACGAGAAATTATATTCGTTATGTTGTATTTTATTTTTTAAACTTATTTGAAGTAGTAATGATACTTATGATTGGACTTTCTTCTTCTTTTCAATCAGACTTTGACCGACGTGCATGGCTTCTTAGATGAATCTAACACTCAAGTTGCTAACGCTAGAGTTGCGACGCTACACCCGCCGTCCGAATTAGAGAGTGTGCACGCTTGAGTTGTATGATTGTTTTGTGTGGGTGTTCTTTAGTGAACGGTTATTTTGTAATGTATGATGAAATTTCTATGTTGATATATGGTTAATATAAGGTTGAACTTTAAGTACGAGCACTGTGTTGCTGTATGGTTTATGAATGGTTAAATTTTGTGTATAAGCACCGTGTTTTAATGACGATTTATGTATGATTTTGGATTCTTGCTGTATGATTTATGATTCTTGCTATATGGTTTATGTATGGTTTATGATTCTTGTTGTTTTACTACTTGCTATTTCGCTACCGTCTTCCAGTATATATATTTTTTACTACCTCGTAGAGGTAGTACGTGGTAGTGCTAAAAATGATGCATAGCTTATACATGATTTTTATGTCTACCATATAGGAAACATGCATGAGAAATTAATATTCTATGTTTTTATTGTACGACCTAGAACAAAATTAACGTATTCATCCTAAGACCGGGACAAAAAAAATTTGATAGAAATTGTCTGCCTTGTATTTTACATACGAGTTTTCTCTAAAAATCACATAGCATATGTACGTGATAAAAAATAAACAACGAAGTGTGGTTGCGTGGAAAAAAAATGAACCACACTGTACCTCTGCGTGGATTCACAGAATATCAAGTATGTGTCTTACATGGTATACTGCAATAGAAAAAATAAGACAGAAACCCCTAATTGCATAAAATGCATTACACAATTGCACAATATGACAGAACTCCCAATATGACAGAAACATAAACAATTCAGCAATGACAGAAACTCCCAATTGCATAATATGACAGAAACTCCCACTATGACAGAAACTTAAACAATTGAGCAATGACATTGTATCATTCCATACATAAACAATTCATCCAAAACATATTATAAGATAATTCTAACAAGTTAGAAAATCTAGTTCCATTGAGCAAATTGTGTTCTTTCACCCCAAGCCTGTTGATGATTCCCGTAGATAAACTCCCAATTGCTGGTCTCCATACGACTAGTCGTCATCCATTTTGCATAAATTGGTGGAACCGGATGTTTAGGCTCTAATTTAACCTGCAATATGAAAGCAATAAGTGAATTTTGATATATATAATAACAACTTAACAACATTAAATAAGATATTACAAACATACTAGCACAAAATGACCATCACTGACAAAAGCTACAGCTATTTCAAAACGTTGTAATGATGGTGGCACTTGTCCTTTGAGTGGTAGGATCGTGAGCGAGACTATCACTTATGCTGAATACGACTACGTTTTATTTAGTCGCAATAATATAACCCATACCGGGCATTGTCGTCCATTTTTCCAAGGGAGTTAACCATTGCCTTCATGATGTAGCTGCTTAAGCAAATCGATGCATCTGCCAAGCTCTATGAAAACCTTCTCATAAAATGCTTGGTTTTCATACAACTCACCATACAAGTCATGTCGAATTTGTGACCAATAAAACTCTCCCATTCTAAGTGAAGCATTAATACAACGAAATCTACAATTACCGTTTGATTGAACATCAATAATATCATTCATAGATGATTTTAGCTCTTTTGGTATATGATTAATACACAATCTCATTTCACGGCTGCACTTGTCCATCTGTATAATATAATTTATGTTTTGTAACATAAAATAAATTGAAGTCAACAAGCATATATACCTGTAACGGTTTTCTAATTGTTAGTTTTTCCTTCTTCTGTTTGGTCACGCTAACTTGTCTAGATGAATTTTCTGATGAAAGACTCTCGACTAACTCAAATAAATAAGGCATTCTTTTAGTCAAAGAATTATTTGATTTCTTGCTTTTCCATCCTTTTGTTTTTACTTTGCTTTTACGTGAGCTGAGAATAGAAGTTTCTGGTTGGACAACTTCCATTAATTTTTTTGTAAATTTGAAGTTGATATGAGTGTCCATTTTTTTAACATCACTTAACAAAATTTCCATTTTTTTCGACTACTCCAACATCTTTTTCTCCACTTCTTTCCACTATATGTAGTCTAATCCAATGAATAACTATCAAATGTAGTGGTATTGATGTCGATGGTCCAAGGTAAGCAAGCTCGTGTGCACATGGCAAACCCTATGTCTTACGGAGGACACATCCACATAAAAATTCATCATCTCCAATAGAGGACACTCGAAGTAGCTCCAAATGTAGCAAATCAAGAGCTATAGTAGAAACAACACCTTGCAAATTTTTGAACTCCTTGATATGAAAAACATGTTTAACTCTACTTAGGATCTGTTCGAATGAAGCTTTTAATTTTGTGAATGATAACTCTAACAATGAATGCTTTTTAGTCCAGGCTTGCTCGAAATCACATTGACTTGCTGCAAGGTGTTTCTTCAACTTCGAATGAGTTGACTGGGCCCTATATTTTATAAATAAATATTAGCATAAAGAACAAACATATATCAAACACCACAAACAACGGTAAATTAGTATTACCTATTTGATGTATAATTTCGAAAATGCATATACTCGTCAGTCCACATTTGAACAAAGCGGTCTTTGTATGGATCTAGCCAATTCTCATGCACATATTTCATTAACGAACCATACTTACCATACTTTTCATGTAGAAGATGTAATTTCTCAGTGTATACAGAACTGATTTAGAGATAACAAGTTCATACCAACCACTCAAGAATGGTTTCTTCTCCGTTATGTCCTTAATATTTCTTTTTGTCCCCATAAAAGTGAGTATGTTATTTTTAATCTGCCATTTGCATAATATGTGAGCTGAATTTGGTAAAACATGAGCAATGTCATTAAGCAATGCCAACTCTCTATCATTAATGAATGCACTAGGCAATCCCCCCTTACAATCGATCATAACGGATTTCAAACGTTCTAAAGACAAAATATAGTTCTCTTCATTTTTCGCAACTAAGTATGCAATAACAATATAGAATGTCTCATCCGTTGAGATCACACCAACTATCTCAAGTAACGAAATTTTATACCTTTTGGTTTTGTATGTATAATCTAGTATGATAGCACGAGGAAATGTTCGAAGAAAATCTAAACTAGTTGAATAAGCCCAAAAAATATCCCTAATAATGCCGCTGGCATCTAAAGTCTTTCGATGTCATTGAAATTAACCAAATTCTTTTAGTTTACTAAAGAGATACTGCACTTGCAAATGTCCACCTCTTTCAATCGCATTGTGAGTTTGAATGGCACTGTACATTGTTTTAATAGTTGTGCAATTCGAAGGATTATTTCTTTTTAATGTATTCAAAATCTCCATTCCTTTCACCATATTTTCGTGTATTTCCATGACTAACTTGATCACTTGTTCACTTAACCTTCCTGCATAGGAATGACCTCCGTTGTGCTTTAATGCTGAATTATTGTGAACACCATTTACACCTAATAAATGCCAACTGTCCATCGAAAGAACTTTCACACCTTTTAGTCTAAACGGACAATTACATTTCTTCATACCCGTCGCTCTATAATTGTTTGGATCTTTAATATCGCTTCTCTTATACACCCCATTACGTTCACATGCAAACATTATCCAGGGTTTCGCACTCGACGAAGCACTGTTCGATCTCATTATAATTATCAAAAACCCAAGATATCTGCCAGTGTTACAAATTCAATCAGTTAAATGCTGACGGAATGGATAAATCTACAAACAAACAAAAAAATCTCCAACTGTGTAACAAAGAAAAAGTAAATAAATACATGAAAACATAAATACAAAACATTACTTACATCATATATGGTAAATTCATTTGAATAGTCCAACAATATTTCATTCATGTCATCTTTATCACTTGAATAATCTACTATCTAAAGAAGCGACATATAAATGCAAAACTAAATTGTCAAATGATAAGTTACAACGTAATAGCTATACGACATTATGTGACAAACCAAGTAGAACGCATTCGAGGTAAGAACAATAATCATGCATACATACTGCATGATTATTTTTCTTCCCATGCATCATGTCTACGCAAGTGTATGCTATAGCCCTTTTTTCTCACGTTGATCGTTCACATGGTATGCACAACAATCACGTTTTGGCTATAAGTGAAAACTATCATACCCACGCACTCCAAGTACGTGAATACTGTTACGATCTCACCTCCCAGTCTCTTCGAAACTGAGGTTTTTGACATCGAAATTTTACTGTTCAAAAGTGAAAAAATATTAAAATTACTGCATTAATCTCATTTATGTTTGTAGCTTCGCCTTCATGATCCATTGTTCGAATGTAAAAGGATGATATTTTGATATTTATTATGATTTAGGGTTTACTGAATGAAGGAGAAGATTAGGAAAAGAAAGAAGTTACATATAAAAAAAGAAGGGTATTTTAGTCTCTTATATTTTCATAAAGTTAGTTGGGTTAACTCAGCAAAATTCTGGGTTTAAATAGAATTACACTTTTTTTTCATCACCTCTACTGTAACATAGAACCAATTTTCATATACATGTAACAAAATGCCCTAGTGAAACCCTTGTGATGAACTTATTAAAATAAGGTACATTTCTTAAGCATCTCAAAATATAGCAAATAAAATACAAAAATGATCATTGTCATTCCATGATCTTAACGCACTGAACTACACATGAAATGAAGATTGTATGCGAGATTTATAGTCATTTACATTTCAAGGGAATTTTTGTAACTTTATAAATCGTTTGATTAAACAATATCATCAGATGAACACCACCGATGGTTTCATGTCATAAAGTGAAATGATTTTGATATATAATACGTCTAATTTATAATAATTTTATGTACTATTTTTTTAATAAGGGATAGATCAAACTTTGTATACTTATAATTAAAAAGACATTTTTTTAAATTAGCTAACCATGACATTCACTACAACACACAAGGCTATTTGCAATGGCTATATGGCATCAATAGTCATTGCAAATTTAGTCGTCACCAATAGAAAAGCGATGGCTTGGTCGCTACAATGAATTGCAACAACAATTTCTCCACGTGGAATCCAACATGACATTTAGTTTGTTTCCGGGGAGCCGTTAATAGCCATTACTAATCTGGAACAATTAGTCGTTACTAGCCATTGCAATCCATCGCTATATTTTACTAATAAGACATTGCTAGCCATCGCTATACTGGATGTTTCTGGGTGCACCATGAGGCGATTCCATTCCCTAAAATCACACATACTATTATTCATAACAAATATTATCGATTCATGTAACACCCCGCATTTTTAAGACAATAAAATGTGAGTAACTTAATTAAATAATGGGAATTTAGTAAAATGGACTACCCCATTACATCCGTCTCGGAATTCTAATCAAGATAGACACCTGGTTTGCGTAAAACAGACATCGTATGAAGAAGTTATTAAGCCTAGAAGTTTGTATACACACAAGAGAGTTATATATATACAAACATAAAAAAAAAATCAAAACAGCGAACGGAAGCCCCTATAGCTGAACCGCCCCATTTTGGGGGTCGACCCAATCGACTCAGGGTGTTTGGGGGTCGACCCTAGGGTTGATACCATAAGAGAGGGGTCGACCCCTATTTATATCAGGACATAATTCCGGTTTTTGAACGTGGACTCTTTTCTTGACCAAATACGTTGCTGAACACCTATAAATAAGCCTGTGGAGCCTAACCTAAGTTTTATATTTCTGAGACAACGCAGAAGCTCTGCCATCCCTCTTCCTCCTAAAATCTCTTCAAAAAATATAGATTATTAGTTTAGGAAAATTCTGAATCTAGATTTAGAGGAAATGAACGAAAATCAGTTAGAAGTTGTTCAGATCTCTTATCGAAGTGAGGTAATTTTCTAGATCTGGTCTATTTCAATTCTCCTCACTTTCTTTCCTTTTCTTTTAGTAAAAATTATGAATCCATGGTTGTTAGGTTCTGAATCCAATTAGGGGAAAAACCATGGAATGCTAGAACTGGACCAGATCCAGGATTGGGAAAGCATATGAGGTGAGTAGATTTAAGTTATATCATTTTAGATAATGATATATTATCGTTTAGCATTTCCCCGTTATTATGAAATGTGAATTTTCCAAAAGTGTTAAAATGTTGTTATAACATTTTGAGATATTAATATGAATATGTTGGAAAAACTCATATGTAGAAACGATTAAAGTGTTGAAATGTTTACACGTTGAAAGCAATAAACTTTTTAGAATATGCGTAGCGACTATTGTTGTTCGTATTACATGTTAAATTGTGACATTTATATACATGAACCCTTACTTGTATGAATTGGAATAGTTAATGACTAAAATGGTTTCATGTTAGCGTAGAAAAAAGGGACATGCGACATAAAATAGGCATAATTTGATGACATGTAAATTAGACTACAGTAAAAATTTAGGAAGAATAATATGCCTAAAATTTACACTAAATAGAAAACTGTAACCGCGCTTAGACACGAGGTTATATTACACTTGTGGTAGAAGTCTGCCCGGAACCGCTTGCCATATCCAGCAACCACAAGTGGTAAATCAAACGTGAGGGGTCTAAGTGCATAAAACATGTAACGGTGCTAAGACACGAGGTTAAGTCAACTTGTTGTAGAAGTCTGTCCGGACCCGCCCGGCAAATCCAACATCCACAAGTGTAGGCTTAATGTAAGAGGTGTAGTGTATATACATACATACATACATACATACATACATATAACAAGATATACATAAATGGCAGTGCTGGTAATTAAATTCCTAACTTAGAAAATAAGATATGAAGGGATGTAAGCGATTGGGTGTGATACGAAGAAAAAGTGATGTATTTCCCTAAATGACCTCTTTCTGAGAACGTTGTTGCAAGTAAGCCATGGTGAACAAAGTAAAAAATACTTGCCACCATGGGTTTGAATGGGAATATGTTATGAAAATAAATCATTGATTCCTTCTGTAAATCAAACTAATAAGGTGCATTAAGTGTTTTCCTTACAAAATAAGGAACATATATTACAGTTAATGAAGGATAATGGGTTACAACAGTAAGTGGTTTTGAATGAACGGGGAATGGTAATAACATATTATAAATAAATTACATTAATGAGAATGTTATACAATATGTAGACTTGTCCTAGGAACAAGTGGATATTATAACTTAGGTTATAATAAACTAGTGAGGAAATGAGATAACTTGTGTAATGAGATAAGTGGTACTTAATTATAAATTAAGTAATCAGTAAATGGGGAAAACTAGAACCAGTTGTGTTGTAATAAGTAGAGAAAAAGGGGACATTTATGAAATGCAAGAAGTTGTACTTAATTATAAATTAAATAATTTGAAATCTAAAATATGATGATAAGAATAATATGTTAAGGCTTGTCCTAGGGACAAGAGGAAATTATAACATAGGATATAATAAATGGAAAGACGACTTATTAGTAAACCTTAGTTAAGAGAACTAAGTTAATAAGTAAACAGCGATAAGTTGTAGTGACAATGTAAGATGGAATTATGATTAAATAGGAAAGAGTGAGGCAAACTTATGGAATGAAATAAGTTATATTTAATCATAAATGATAAGTGACATGTTAGACAGAAAACATGTAAATTGAGATATATTTAATTACGTATTAAGTAGAACATGTTATTGTAACCTTGAAATCAAACAAGAATTTAAAGGGATTGTGCATTACAGACCTTGGTTCCCAATCTAGAGAATAACATGTTGTGGGCTTATTAATAAACTTAAACGGGTTAAGTTATATGACTGAAATTAATAAGCGAAAGAAACTTGGTAACATGAATAAGAAGTCAATGTGAATGGGAATAACCAAGTTAAATGGAAACTGATGAGGTAAAGCAAGCGCGTAAAAGAATGTTTAGACATAGGGTCTAACGACATATTGAAATGAGGCGCTTGGACCAGTTTGCACATTTGAGGGTGAATAACCCAACAGGATAGATCATCGTGGTGTCATGGGGAACGAGGGGAGTGCACGTCCATCTGATTATTCTGACGGCTCCGAAGGACTGGAATGGGAAGCACGCGGCTTCCTGAGATACGTAAGGTTCTCCTGGTAGTCCTCTGTGCGATGGCAGATGTTTAGGCTGTACTCGCAGAGGTTGGGTCTGCATGAAACTACCAGGTGGGTGGGCCTTGACTACAAAAGTAACTTTGCAGTTAGAATGCTATGATGCGGTGACACTAGGGTGATTCAGTGGTCGCCTCAATGGGGAGGTAGAGGTCAGGACCAACATATATAGTAGATCGTCGGGTACCCGTCATCGGCAGCCGTGGGATGCGAAAAGATTATAGCTAAACCCAATAGACCATTCACTTTTCACTATCGGGGTACGGTTGTTGAGGCGAGACGCCAACTGGTTGTTTAGATTGTTTGTTGTTAGGGGCAAGTCTCTTAGCTCTTGTAGTCTTTACTAGTTGTGGGAGGGGCCGAAATGGGGCCACAGCCACCTTGAAAAACAGACCTTAGGAATATCTGTATATTTGAGGCTCTTAGAGACAGGCCTGTACAGATAAGGAAAAGCTCCCGAACGAGTTTTGTGTTTCTTGTATAGCCCTGCCACGGAACTCGGTGCACATTATGTGCAGTTAAGGCATCGAATACGATTTACGATACATACATGGGAAAGTCTAGATACATGCATATCGGCTCTGGGTGGTGTATCGTAGGCTAAAGGGTTTTACTCTGGTATGGAAATTGATTCGATCAACGATGGAAGTCTGTATGCTTTCGTAGCATAGTAAGGATGGATACATGCTGAACATAACAATGTCATGTAGAGATTCGTTTGTCACTCCGGCGTAGGATGAGGGACTGCGTTTAGTTCTATATGGTGGAGACGGTGCGAGTGGGGTACCATGGGGAGTACCTCAATATTGGGGGAGGGTAGCTACATATATATTGTATTAGGTTAATCCACTAGGAAGTAAATGGGTACGACGTGTGTGTAAGCCTTGAGTGTTGTTAACCCAAGTAACCTAGTAAATAAGAAAATGTGATTGAACAATATATGTAGGATTATACAAAGTGTATACTTTAAATCCAGTCACCAGAACTTGTGTTCTGACCCCCTCCTTATCACATACTCGCGGGTTAGATTTGTAGCAGAGACATAATAGTTTTGAATACTGGTAGATAGTATTATTACTATGGTAAGGCTATATTTGGATCATTATATTTTATCCATTCTGCTGTGAGATATTTTCTAAGCTCTGACACATTTTATGTCTCTGTTTTTTCTGCAGGATACCGGAGCAGACCAACACGAGTTTCTATAGATTAGAATTTTGAAAAAAAAATCAGTTTGTCGAAATTCAGGTTGTTACATCTGGTATCAGAGCTTAGGTTTAGGATTCTTGTATAGATTATGAGTGAACGTATTTGAAATTTTTTAAATAAAAATATAAGTATATTATATATATACCTCGATCCATAGAGGAACCCACAAAATAGAAAGAATATAACATGGTAAGAATTACTGTTTATTACACTAAAGGAATGAACATGGAAATTTGAGACCCTTAGGAAATTTGGGTGGAAAGTGTACAATATGTTTTGAAATAGAGAAAGGTGAATCCCATAAGTCAATATTTCATATTAGTGGGATTGGCGGGAAGAAAAACGTTATAAATTGGAAAAGGTTAAACAGAGAAAAAAATGGATTAGGAATATACATAGTTGAGAGAATTGACTTTGTGGGAGTGTCTAGGAAACCCTAGGAAAATTGGAAAACCGCTTTGAGTCTAACCCCATCGTTAACTTTTAAGAACTTGAAATTGTAAAAGTTTTGGGAAAATGGTTTATGGTGTTTTCAAGTTTTAATCTTAAAAGTTAAAGTTTTAAAATATGTAAAGTACATATTTGGTTTTGAAGTAAAATGGGGTATATTTTGTGATTTCTTGCGAAAAATATGTCTAAAATAAAATTCCCTCAGTAAAACGTGCATATTATAGAGCATTTATTGCTCGCTAGTTTTCTTGTTATATTACAAGAAAGAATTTAAAAGTAAAACTTAGAAAAAGTTGCATTTTTTTGAAAACTGGAATTTCCATTAAAGAAATTTTTGAAGTCTCTATTCTTTTGACAATCATTTTTGATAAATTGTTTTAACAAGAGAATTTTGTTGGGTGGAAAAGTTAAGTGTAGAAATCAAGGATAGAGTGGATGTTTGCACCTTGTAGTATTTGAACCGACTCTATAGGCAAGAACAAGTCATAAACCTGATTAAAAGAATAGTTGTTTGTATCTACTGCAGTTTTTATGACCCAAAAAAGGAATATTTACATTTTTTTAAGATGACATGTTTTATGGTTTGGCAAAAGTAAGTTTTCATGAGGAATATAAAATTCTAATACTTCTGATTTTTCGAAGAAAAGTTTAAATGAAAAGGCCAAACCATGTTTTAAAAGTATGGAGTAGGTAAGGATTAGTGCCTAGGGAAGACGGGAAAAGTTTTGAGACTATGAAGTAAATAACGACAATTATCTTGGAATAATAATAAGTTCCCGTATAATGCGTAAGCATTGAAAAGCCTAGGGTGTTGCTTGAACTAATTGTTGGTACACAGCTAGAATTAGTAGTGAGTACTAGATAGTAAAATGGGCAAGTAAGTGTTAAACCCTGTTGCTAATTTTCATGTTAGGAGTAAAACCCGTTATTACATTTTTGTTGGGATTGTTCCATTTTTTTTCTTGTTGGTAGTTAGGTAACACCTAAACCTGTCATGGATCTCATAGTTTGGACTTTTCTATCTGAGGGGGACATAGTCTCGAGATTCTTGGCCCTTAGTAGTAGCTGTGTAGAGCGTTTGTTTCCTATTTTAGTTGAAAGACTAAAAGGCTTATTTGAAAACTAAATATAGATCAGATGATTAAATAAGCTAAGAAAAGAGTAATAGCATAACTAAAAAGGAAACAGTAAATTCTGTTAAGCAACAAACATGACAGTTAAAGAAAAATTGGAAAAAAATATGAGAAAAGATGAATATGAGTAAAATTTCCAAGATAAGCTGAAAAAGAGAATATGTAATAAAGAAAATTTTCTTATGTGGGTCGTGCTTGGATAGGAAAAGAGGGGAATCTTTATAAATAGTTACATAAAATCCAAGTACGGTTAGAAAAAGGTTGAAAAAGAAAAACGGAAGATGTGAAGTTTTCCGTTTTCCGCCTTTTTGAAACATAAGAAATTGAATTTAGAAAATTATATTTTTCTGAAATTCGAAAAATAAAGTTGCTTGGTAGGGTTTTGAATGCAAAAATTGGATCAACTACGCTCTTGTTCAGTAAGAGTGCGTGAAAATTTGGATGAAAAAGCATTTTTGATTTTCAAAATATTGCATTCATGTAGAATTGCAAGTATATTTAGGATGTGAGCATCATGTTTTTAAAGGATTTTCGAAAATTTTGCATACATATAGGAGGTACCGCTTAGGTGTACATGTATTACCATGTTGTATTACACTTTGCACAAGTGCACAATGTTTGCAAAAATTGGATGCACACATGATGGATGTATATTATGCGAGTAGTTATTTGATTTTACCCTTATCAAATTTCCGGGATGAAATTTCCTAAGGGTGGAGAATGTAACACCTTGCATTTTTAAGATAATAAAATATGAGTAGCTTAATTAAATAATGAGAATTTAGTAAAATGGACTGCGCCATTGCGTCCGTCTCGGAATTCTGGTCAAGGTAGACACCTGGTTTGCGTAAAACGAACATCGTATGAAGAAGTTATTAAGCCTAGAGTTCATATACACACAAGAGAGTTATATATATACAAAAAAAAAATCAAAACAGTGAACGGAAGCCCCTATGGCCGAACCGCCCCATTTTGGGGGTCGACCCAGGCTGTTTGGGGGTCGATCCAAGGGTCGACACTATAATAAGGGGGTCGACCCCTATTCAGATCAGGGCAAATTCCAATTTTTGAACGTGGACTCATTTCTTGACCAAACACGTTGTTGAACACCTATAAATAAACTTGTAGAGCCTACCTTAAGTCTCATATTTCTGAGACAAGGAAGAAGCTCTACCATTCCTCTTCAACCTCAAATCTCTTTAGAAAATTTAGATTATTAGTTTAGGAAAATTTTGAATCTAGATTTGGAGGAAAAGAATGAAAATCAATTAGAAGGTGTTCAGATCTCTTATCGAAGTGAGATAATTTTCTAGATCTGGTCTATTTTAATTCTACTCTCTTTCTTTCCTTTTCTTTTAGTAAAAATTATGAATCCATGGTTGTTAGGTTCTAAATCCAATTCGGGGAAAAACCATGGAATGTTATATCTGGACCAGATCCAGGATTAGGAAAGCATATGAGGTGAGTGGGTTTAATTTATATCATTTTAGATAATGATATATTATCGTTTAGCATTCCCAGTTATTATGAAATGTGATTTTGCCAAAAGTTTTAAAATGCTATTATAACATGTTGATATATTGATATGAATATTCTGGAAAAACTCATATGTTGAAACGGTTAAAGTGTTGAAATGTTTACAGTTGAAAACAATAAACTTGTTCGAATATGGGTAGCGACTGCTGTTGTTCATATTGCACGTTAAATTGTGACATTTATATACATGAACCCTTATTTGTATGAATTGGAATAGTTATATGATTAAATGGTTTCATGTAAGCATAGAAAAAAAGGGACATGTTACATAAAATAGGCATAATTTGATGACATGTAAATTATATTACAGTAAAAATTTGGGAAGAATAATATGCCTAAAATTTACAATAAATATAAAACTGTAACCACGCTTAGACACAAGGTTAGATTACACTTTTGGTAGAAGTCTGCCCGGAACCGCCCGACATATCCAGCAACCACAAGTGGTAAATCTAATGTGAGGAGTCTAGGTGCATAAAACATGTAACGGTGCTAAGACACGAGGTTAAGTCAACTTGTGGTAGAAGTCTGCCCGGACCCGCCTGGCAAATCCAGCTTCCATAAGTGTAGGCTTAATGTGAGAGGTCTAGTGCATATATATACATATGTATATATATATATATGTATATAGTAAGATATGAATAAATGGTAATGATGGTAATTAAATGCATAACTCAGAAAATAAGAAAGGAAGGGATGTAATGGACTAAGTTATTGTGATACGAAGGAAAAGTGAGGTATTTCCCAAAATGACCTCTTTCTGAGAACGTTGTTGCAAGTAAGCGATAGTGAACAAAGTAAAAAAAAGAAATTACTTGCTACCACGGGTTCAGATGGGAATATGTTATGAAAATAAATCATTGATTCTTTCTGTAAATCAAACTGATAAGGTGCATGAAGTGTTTTCCTTAATAAAACAAGGAACATATATTATAGTGAATGGAGGATAATGGGTTACAACAGTAAATGGTTTGGAATAAACGGGGAATGATAATAACCTATTATAAATAAATTACATTAATGAGAATGTTATATAACAGGTAGACTTGTCCTAGGAACAAGTGGATATTATAACTTAGGTTATAATAAACTAGTGAGGAAATGAGATAACTTGTGTAATGAGATAAGTGGTACTTAATTATAAATTAAGTAATCAGTAAATGGGGAAAACTAAAACCAGTTGTGTTGTAATAAGTAGAGAAAAAGGGGGACATTTATGAAATGCAAGAAGTTGTGCTTAATTATAAATTAAGTAATTTGAAATATTCTGATAAGAATAATATGTTAAGGCTTGTCCTAGGGACAAGAGGAAATTATAACATAGGTTAAAATAAATGGAAAAAAGACTTATTAGTAAACCTTAGTTAAGAGAACTAAGTTAATAAGTAAACAATGATAAGTTGTAGTGACAATGTAAGATGGAATTATGATTAAATAGGAAAGAGTGAGGCAAACTTATGGAATGAAATAAGTTATATTTAATCATAAATGATAAGTGACATGTTAGACAAAAACATGTAGATTGAGATATATATAATTATGCATTAAGTAGAACATGTTATTGTAACCTTGATATTAAACAAGAATGTAAAGGGATTGTGTATTACATACCTCGGATCACAATCTAGAGAATAACATGTTGTGGGCTTATTAATAAACTTAAACGGGTTAAGTTATATGACTGAAATTAATAAGCAAGAGAAACTTGGTAACTTGAATAAGAAGTCAATGTGAATGGGAATAACCAAGTTGAATAGAAACCTGATGAGGTAAAGCTAGCTCGTAAAAGAATGTTTAGACATAGGGTCTAATAACATATTAAAATGAGGCGCTTGGACTAGTCTGCACGTTTGAGGGTGAATAACCCAATGCGGTAGATCATCGTGGTGTCATGGGGTACGAGGCGAGCGCACGTCCATATGATTATTCTGACGGCTCTGAAGGACTGGAAGGGGAAGTACGCGGCTTCCTAAGATACGTAAGGTGCTCCTGGTAGTCCTTTGTGTGGTTGTAGATGTTTATGCTGTACTTGCAGAGGTTTGGTCTGCGTGAAACTACTAGGTAGATGGGCCTTGACTGCAAAAGTAGCTTTGCAGTTAGAATGCTGTGGTGCAGTGATACTAGGGCGATTCGACGGTCGCCTCAACGGGGAGGTAGAGGTCAGGACCAACAGAGATAGTTGATCGTCAGGTACCCGTCATCGGCAGCCGTGGGATGCGAAAGGACTAGAGCTAAACCCAATAGACCATTCACCTTTAACTATCGGGGTACGGTGGTTGAGGAGAGATGCCAACTGGTTGTTTAGATTATTTGTTGTTAGGGGCAAGTCGCTTAGCTCTTATAGTCTTTCCTAGTTGAGGAAGGGGCCGAGGTGGGGCCATAGCCACCATGAAAAACAGACCATAGGAATATCTGTATATTTGAGGCTCTTATAGACGGGCCTGTACAGATAAAGAAAAGCTCCTGACCGAGTTCCGTGTTTCTTGTATAGCCCTGTCACGAAACCCGGTGCACATTATGTGCAGTTAAGGCATCGAATACGATTGACGATACGTACATGGAAAAGTCTAGATACATGCATATCGGCTCTGGGTGGTGTATCGTAGGCTTAAGGGCATTACTTTGGTATGGAAATTGATTCGATCAACGGTGGAAATCCGTACGCTTTCGTAGCATAATAAGGATGGATATATGCGGAACGTAACAATGTTATGTAGAGATTCATATGTCACTATTTCGTAGGATGAGGGACTGCGTTTATTTTTACACGGTGGAGACCGTGCGAGTGGGGTGTACCTCAATATTGGGGGAGGGTAGCTACATATATATTGTATTAGGTTAATCCACTGAGAAGTAAATGGGTATGACGTGTGTGTAAGGCTTGAGTGTTGTTAACCCTAGTAACCTAATAAATAAGAAAATGTGATTGAACGCTATATGTAGGATTATCCAAAGTGTATAATTTAAATCCAGTCACCAGAACTTGTGTTCTGACCCCCTCCTCATCACATACTCGTAGGTTAGATTTGTGGCAGAGACATAATAGCTTTGGATACTAGTTATGCAGTATTATTACTATGGTAATGCTATATTTTGATTACATTATATTTTATCCATTCCGCTGTGAGATATTTTCTGAGCTCTGACACATTTTATGTCTCTGTCTTTTTTGCAGGATACTAGAGCAAACCAACACGAGTTTCGATAGATTAGAATTTTGAAAAAAATTCGGTCTGTCAGAATTCAGGTTGTTATAATTTACCAATATCACATAATACCATTGTTAACTGGCCTTTTGGTCCGATTCCCAAAAGTACACCTAGCCCGCTCGATTCAACACATCGCACGACACCAAAACCCGAAGTGTTGCCAGAGCACTAAGGATACAAGTCCAAGAGAAGTTGTGCAAGTGTAGGCCTCATAGTACCTCCAAACTCAAATTTTGAATCCCTGGTTTCGAATCAGGAATTTGGAATCCCTCTTATTTCGACTCCCTACAGCCTCCACTCCACTTATTTCGAATCCCTCATCTCATGTCAAGGAATTCAAATTCTTTCAGCTGCACATTGTCGATTTCGAATCCCTCGACCTCATTTCCTATTTCGCATCTCCTTAATCGCCTCAACGTATCCTCCTAGGTTACGAACCCATATTCCTAAGGGTATACGACTTTTTGTATCCCTAAGGCATACGAAATTGACGTATCCCAAAGGATACGAGCTCGTATCCCTTAGGGGATACAAAAGCTCGTATCACCAATGGATACAAACTAATGTATCCCTCGGGTACAAATTCGTGTCCCTTAAGGGGATACAAATTTTCGTATCCCTTAAGGGGTACGGAGCTGGTGTATCTCCTGGGATACGAAATTCATATCCCTCGGAGGGGATATAAAATACTTCTAAGCGCTGCAAAGGGGCGCAAAATTCAGGTTTCTGCCCTTTAGGAATACAAAATTCTGCTGTGTGATTCCAAAATCTCATCTACTCCCACCTAACCCACTACCTATAAATACCTCCCTTGCTCATTCCTCACAAGAGTTGGATTTTGATCGAATTGCCAGCCATACATGCTCCAAGAACTCCATTAATGGCAACATAGCTCTTGATGAAAAAGAAGCATACATCACTTTTTTCCAAGACTTGGCATATAACTATTATGACTTCAGAATACATAGAACAACTTGTAAACGAGTGCCATGATGAAGTTCAATGCTTGTAACTCTGCTTTGTGAATAAATATCAACAAACTCCTTCAAAGTAGACGTAGTCCCCTCATGGACCGAACTACTATAAATATTCGTGTATTTACTGCTTTCTGCACTTTAATTTCCATACACAAAAGCTAATTCTCGAGTTAGAGAATCTTTGGGTGTGACAACATTATTCGCCGTCAACACTTTGGTGCTTTCACTGAGAATCTGAACTCACTTCTTTCCATCCAACTTCCATCTCGACTTCGGCACGCTACTTAGGTTTCTTCTCAGCCTACCGCTCATGTCCTCTTACGACGGTTAAACGAGGAGAGAACCCAATGGTTGGAACCTCTGTAATGGCTAACACTACTGCTTCTCAACAGCCCCAATCCGCGGGGAACCCGACCGATATGGATATCGTCCCTCCTATGGACCTCGATGCTTCTGCAACTCAAGCGTAGCTCTTCGCGCTTAATAAAAAATTGGAAGTTAGATCTCGAGAGCTCAACCACACACTGATGCTTCAATGAAAACGTTGAACATCGACTTAATGCATCGAATACGGGAAAGTCAACGTCTTGTCGCTCAACTCTAGGTTAGTTTAAACAACGCTCGGTCGCAGCACAAAGTCTCAGAAAGTGCTTCTTCCGCTACTCGGGGCCGAAGCCAAATGAGAAGGATGACTGTTAATGACAATGATGTTGCCCACACTAATGCTAATATCAATGGTCACAACAACGGCAACGAAAATAGTAATGGGACTACCATCACTTTCAACGAGGGGACGTGTCAACGCGATCGTTCTTGGTTTGTTATTAATGATGAACCAGGTACCAGTATTCGACCCCTTCCTTGACAAAACCCAACCGTCGCTGTTCAGAAATTAGGGCCCTACGCTTCTAGCAACTCAACAGGCTCAAGTTCTGCTTAATCAGAATCAACTAACACAGCCTTATCTGCCATAACCAAATCTAGCGAACAATGCTGATAACATGGATGAGAATGATCCCGATGTTCATCATAGAAGACGTCCATGGCCTAAAACCCTTGAGGTGAACCACGACCGCTGGATTCCACTATCGGATGTTCAACCTGCATATATCTCTGATATTGTCTGAAGGACCATGAGAGACATGCGTGGGAACGTCAACGACATGTGGGAAACCAACATGGGGCATAACCCCTTTACCAGGGCTGTACACGAAGCCAAGTGGCCCCGACACTTTAACATGCAAAAACTTGGACTCTACAGGGAAAGATTAGCCCTTTTGCTTTTCTAAACCGCTATGAGTGGCACATGGACTCCAGCCGGGCCATCGATGTCGTCAAGTGCAAGTCCTTCCCTATTTTCTTGGAAGGAACAACTTTGCTCTGGTTCACTCGACTTCCGGCTCAATATATCTCCGTCATTGACCAGTTGGCTACGGAAATAGTCACACAGTTCAAGATGCATGTACCCACGCCAAAGAATACTCTCTCCAACCTCTATTTGTGCCAGATAGAAACCCTCAAAAGCTACCTCGAGCGTTTCAACACTACCCTCTTTGAGGTTGACGATCTTGTACCTCGCACGGTCCTTGTCCGGCTTGTCAAGAGCATCCTTCTTAGCTTCGAGTTCGGATCGTTGATCGACAGAAAGCAACCCAAGACTCTGGAATCTTTTTACGAGAAGACCAGACAATTCCTGTGTCAAGAGGAAGCACGGCGCAACAGGGTTGCTTAAGGTGGCCATCCAACCAACCCATACACTAGCACCGTGGTCAATAGGGTCAAAGGAGAACAAGTCGGAGAATCTTTTGACAAGGGTAAAAGGGTGATCCCTTTCGAGCCAAAGCCAAACAATGGCAAACCCAGCGTTCGCAACTACAATTAGGCTCCTGGAGAAACCAAGAAGAACAACATCTATCCCACTAAAGAGTCTATACTCCTTTCAACCAGGAGATGGAGACCATCTACTTTGAGACCTGTAACACTCTTCAATACAAGAAGCCCAACAAAAGGGAATCTTCCGACCATGAGAAGAACCCCGATAATTACTTCAGATTCAATGATATGTTTAGGTACAACACCAATGAGTGTTGCCACCTAAAGGATGCGATTGAAAAGATCACTCGCGAGAAACATCTGGAATAGTACATTCAGAATCCTAATCCTCCTGAGTTAGCCGTGGGCCCTACAACGCTTGCTCTCCTACCGCATGCTAATGCGGCCTCAGGGTCATCCAATCAGAGACCACATGGCATCATGATCAATACTATTTATAGTTGGCCTCACCCCATGCATGACAGCTTTGGCACAATGGAGGAGTATGTCAATTCCATTAAGCATGTCAGCTACAAAGCATGTTCTATCTTGGACGAATCTGTCCCTACCAAGCTCCATAAGACAATGCGGGATGACATCGGCTTCCGCGAGAGAGAGTCTACGGGAATCGCGATCCCAACCTTAAACCTTCTCGTTACCTTAGCCCACATAGGCCTGGCCTATGTCCGAAGGATCTTCATAGATTCGGGAAGCTCTGTCAACATTATCTACAAGTCGTTCTACGACCATATGAAATTTGAGGCCAAGGACTTGAAGCCTTGCCATGACGTCATCTCTCTCTACAATATCTTATTTGGATGCCCATTCCTTGTAAATTATTAGTCTGTCTGTCACCATGGTCCCTTCTAATGAAATTTCTAACAGAGAACGGGATCGGCACAAGCGACACAACAACCGAAAAAGCCTACTATCTCACCGAGTGGAAGGATACCGTCAACAAGGTAAAAGGCAAGACAGTTACTCCGCCTTCCTTTCCCAAGACCGTCTTCGCATAGCAATCAAAGGTGTTCGATTCTTGGCTCAGACGCCACTGCCGTCTTTTTGGACATCTCGGTCGAAGGGAAGACGAAGAGCCTGATTTCGAAAGGGCTAGCCCAGTAGAACCAATGGTGGATGTTCCGATCAACCCCGACGATCCCATAAGGGTCTTGAAAGTTGGATCCTAACTCCCCCCGTAATAAAAGAAGAGTTTGTGGACTTCTTATGGGCCAACCTCGATGTATTTTCTTAGACCCACTCAAACATTTGCGGCATCGACCCAGGAATCGCTTACTGTATGTTCAACATCGACCCGAAGCATCTTTCAATTAAACAAAAGCGTCGAACCTTGAAAACTGAAAGATCGACTGCACTCAAAGAGGAGGTGGATAGGCTGCTTGATAATGGCTTCATATGCAATGCCCTCTATCCCGAATGGGTCTCCAACCTGGTCTTGGTAAAGAAAGCAAATGGCAAGTGGCAAATGTGTTTCGACTACTTATACTTGAATAAAGCCTGCCCAAAGGAAAGCTTTCCAATTTTGAAGATTGATCAACTTGTTGATTCAACTGCCGACTGCCAGCTTCTCTCCTTCATGGACGCATACTCAGGATACAATCAAATTCCCATGTACCTTCCAGACTAGGATCACAATTCATTCATAACCGACTTAGGGCTCTATTGCTACGTTGGCATGTCTTTCGGTCTCAAGAATGCTGGATCCAATTATCAGCGGCTGGTCAACTGCATGTTCAAGGATCAGATTGGGAGATCCACAGAGGTTTACGTGGATAGTATGATCATGAAAATGAGGGTATCGGATGACAACGTCATCGACCTCACCGAGATGTTCGGTGTCCTCCGTATATATAGCATGAAACTCAATCCCTTGAAGTGCTCTTTAGGCATTGCATAGGGAAAATTCCTGGGTTCCATCATCAACTCATGGGACATCGAAGCCAATCCAGAAAAAAATCAAGGCTATCCGGGATATCCATGCCCCTCAAAGCATCAAGGATGTTCAAAGCTTAAATGGGAAAGTGGCCGCCCTAAGTCAATTCATCTCTAAAGAAACTGATAAATGCATTCCCATTTTCGACTTGCTAAGAAAGGGGAAGCGCAACTTCACATGGACACTGGAATGCGTTGACGCATTTCAGGACCTCCTGAATCACTTAGAGCGATCACATATCTTGGAAAAACCCTTGGATCACAAAGACTTATATCTCCATTTAGTTGATTCTGTACAGGCAATTAGCTCGGCGCTTACGTGCATCGAAGATCATGTCCAACGACCCATTTACCACATTAGCAAGAGATTGACAAGGGTAGAAAAGAATTATCCAAAGCTTGAGAAGCTTGCTTACTTCCTGTTGATCTCTTCCCGGAAGCTACAACCATATTTTCAGTCCTATCTAATCAAAGTCTACACTGACCAACTACTACGACATGACCTAAAACGACCTGACGTGTTTGGGCGACTTTTGAAGTGGAACATAGAATTGAGCCATTTCGAGATCACTTTCATCTCTCATCGAGCAATATTATGATAAGCCCTCGCATATTTCATAGCGGAGTTCAAAATTCCCCAAGAATCTCCTTTGGAAGACAGTGAGACTCTAGACATTCTGTTGACGTCAAAAGTTGGTCACTAGTGACCATCAACCCCCATTCTGCGATCAACACACGAATAAAGATTAAAAAATCAATAAAAGTAAAAGAACGGGGAGCACACACAGAATTTTTATAGTGGTTCGGCAAAGATGATGCCTACGTCCACTTTATATATTATTTCTCTATTTTGATTACAAGTACAATGCTTTGTTTGTTTGAAGAAAGGAAAGAAGATGGCTCTTTCCCTTCTTCTTCTTGAGAGAAGTTAAGAGAGATGAACTCCAGAGTTGAAGTGCAATGGACTTAGCATGAAAAAAAAGAGTCCCTTTCCTCTTTAAGCTAACAGGTATTTATAGGTGGAGAATGCAGCTTGGGCTGTTGCGATATGGTCTGGCCATTTCGGGAAGGCCTGGACACGTGGAATGCATCTGTTGGATTGAATTGCGGCTAGAAGACTGATTCCACTATTCATAAATAATATCCTCGGAAGTTGTGGCTGACGTGGCATCCACGTGTATCAAAAGAAGAGCTTTGTCCGCATATGGTTTGACCGCCTTTATTGCCTTGAAAGTCGGGATATTTGGTGGACTGGCTCTGTAGAAATCTTCCACGCCGGCCCGAGATAGTCGTTCGATGCATTCCATCTGGAGGCGAAAAATTCAGTCGACCAGCAGAGCTATTCTTCCGGGGCGAGCAGTCACTCTGGCTAGTCTGGACTTGGGACGGTACGCGACTGCTTTGGACCGCGTCTCTACTGGGCTTCTTGAAGCGCGGCTTATGTGTGATTGCGCGTTTGGGCTTTGATCTGGCTCGTTGAGACTCTTGCCAAAAAAGAGGGTTAACACTTTGCCCCTCAGAATATATCTTCATCGATAGAGGGAGATGTGTTCTGATATCTGAACCGAAGCACAAATGCTCGAGCTGCTTTGCTCCCGCCGGACCATATTAAGGCCAGAAAACCGACGGTCCGATGTTGTATTAAGGCCAGAAAACCGATGACCATGGCAGGTTGTATTACGACCGTAAAACCAACAACTATCAGGAACCGTATTAAGGCCGAGATGATGATCGCCATATGTATGAAAGTTGGTTCCTGAAAATACAAAACAAACCATCCTCGTTTCGGAGGAGGGCGATGGGTCGAGCATTTTATTCCACTTGGCTTTAGTGGGTGGCGAGCATGAACCATGCTCGGCTTAGTGGCGAGCATTAACCATGCTTGGCTTAGGGGCGAGCATTAACCATGCTCGGCTTAGGGGCGAGCATTAATCATGCTCGGCTTAGGGGTGAACGCTAGTTTGGTTCGGCTTGGAGAGAGGGTGAGTATTAGCCATACTCGGCTTAGGGCAAGTGTTTCTTATGCTCAACTCATGTTAGGTTAGTTAGTCCAGCGAGCTATGCATGCTCATGGTGTAAAAAGAAAAGGGGTATAATTCATACTCATGTTTTAGAGAATGCGACCCTACTCGCTTGAAGGAGTAGGTATTTTGAAATGGTGGTGGGCTTTCGCGCTGACCACACAAAACAGGAAGGCAAGCATTACCTATGCTCGGCTTAGAGATTTTACAACATGATTATGTTTGCAAAAGATAAAATTCATAACTGCTAAGCAACTATTACAAAGAAAAGAAATTCTACGGGGATAGCGATTGATTCCAGAGCATGCCTAGGAGCTAAATCCTAACCTCATACATGTGTATATCAAGGTGTCCTTATTATCAAAAGAAATACTTCGAAAGAAAGATAAAAAAAATCTAATTAATGATAATGCCGTGGGTGCTAGTCTCAGGGTCCTTTCCGTTTCTAGGAGCTCGCGGACCAGCCTGAGGAGCTTGGGCAGAAGGTCGCGGAAGCATGGCCGGGGCGCGATCTATAACATATTCGGCGATCTCCCCTTTTCTGACTCGTCCTTCGATGAGATCGCGCAGATGTCGGCAATCATTTGTATTATGTCCAGGTACGTTGTGGAATATACAATGCTTGCCAGAGTCGAGTTCCATCTGGGTCGGTTCTCGTCGAGATGGTCTTGGAGTGGGCAAGGACTCACGTATATCGAGGTAGATGTCGAGCAAAGAGGAATTGAGCTCGATGTATTGGTCATATTTGTTTTCATTTCGAGGTCGCACACTGCGTTCTTCTTCTCCGAGGCCTTTCCTCTTCCTTTATTCTGGCTGTTGCCATTGAATGGACCTTGTTGTTTGGCTACTAAAACTTCAAGGCTCTCCATTTCAAGGCTGGCATCCTCTTGTCGGAGGAATCTCTCTGCCTTGGAGTAAAAATCATTTGTATCTTTGGGTGGATCTCCGGTTAAGGAGTTTGAATTCTGATCTCTTCTGGACTCTCGCGATGGCGGCCATGAGCACCACCGATGGCTCGGGCCGATCGACAGATGTCACAATTGCGTTGAATCTTTCAAGAAGGATCTGAGCGTCTCTCCGGATCGTTGCTTCATGGTAGATAAGAACATGACACTGTTCGGTCGAGAGATATGTACTCGGAACTGTTTGATGAAACGGGTGACCAGAGTGTTCCAACTGCTGATCGACTCCATTGTTAGCTGCCGAAACCACATTCCAGTTATATCTGTAAGAAAGAGGGGAAAGCACTTAGCCATGAAGCTGGTTGAAGCACCAAGTACTTCCATATGTCACATGTATCGCATGAGGTGAATGGTCGGGTCAGTGCGACCATTGTATGGCTCGATAGCTGGGAACTTGAAGTCTGG
This sequence comes from Allium sativum, assembly GCA_030737875.1. Taxonomy (NCBI): domain Eukaryota; kingdom Viridiplantae; phylum Streptophyta; class Magnoliopsida; order Asparagales; family Amaryllidaceae; genus Allium; species Allium sativum. The sequence goes on from CM060922.1 coordinate 1,049,407,765, forward strand.
AGGGTTTCGAGAATTTCTGATTTCCCTGGTGAAGGGGCTGCGATTGACATTGTCTATGTTTTGCTGCGAAGAATTGCCCCGAGTGAAGCATCGGATGATGCTTGCAAGCTGACTCCCATCTCCGAGGAGTGATTTCCATGAATTTAGTTCTGCATCCTGAGGAGATTCTGGGCGAGGATCCGGCAAAAGCATGCTCGGAATGGCGGTCGTTGGCTATGCTCGACCTCCGAGAGTTGAGTGAAGATGTAAGGGAAGGTGAGATCTGGCAGGTGGTTCGGGGAAGATTGGCCCCTCTGGAACCCAATGAGTTATGGGTCGAGCCATACCCGTAACTAAGGGTCTATGCTGATCAGCCATAGAATGTGATGTTCGAAGGCCAGGGTTGCCCCCGTTTGGAGCAAGGTTAGGAGGGACTACGGTAGTGTGTTCTTCCGCTACAGTGAGGACCGGCATAGTAGAATGGCTTCCCTCGTTCGAAGGGAAGGTTGTGCAGCTCTTTGATGAAGGGAAAGAGTGGTTAGACTGGTCTGCGGTAAGATTCCGGGTTGTAATGGGAATGGCATTGATTCTGATGGACCCGGTGGGAGCTCGACCGATTCGATAGGTCGAGATATTCCAGAGAGTGGAGGCATATTTGTTAGACGATCTAGATCTTGATCGCCTGCCTCCTGAGGTTCTATGGCCACAGCTATGCTGGTCGCTGGAAGCGATACCCCTGATTGTGCTCGACTGGTTGGTGGGACCAAACCAGGATGAAATAAAGGTGTAGCCTGATCAGTGGCCTGAATAAACTGAAGGTCAGCTGCTGCTCCAGTCTCGGCTTGTGGAGGAATTGATGTTGAAGCGTTCAATCCCGTTTCCAGTCGACCGAGAAGGTGATCCATCAACTGCTGCTGTCGTTTGAGGACTCTACCCTGAGATGTCATATGGTCTCTGAGCTCAACCATGATTTTATCCATGTCGTCCCGGGTTAGGAATTGAGACATGTCGTTATGAGAAGAAACTTCATGGCTTACTTCTGCAGCATCTTTACCGGCTGCATCGGCATTTGTGGGACGAGTGGATGTTGCATCTTTCTTTCATTTATTCGCCATGGGCTAAAGTGTACATAGGCTCGAAGGCGATGTAGGTGCGCACCCCTTCCGGGAGCGCCAAAGTGTTGACGTCAAAAGTTGGTCACTAGTGACGATCAACCGCCAATCGTGCGATTAACACATGAATAAAGATAAAAAATGCAATAAAAGTAAAAGAACGGGGAGCACACACAGAATTTTTATAGTGGTTCGGCAAAGATGATGCCTACGTCCACTTTATATATTATTTCTCTTATTTGATTACAAGTATAATGCTTTGTTTGTTTGAAAAAAGGAAAGAAGATGGCTATTTCCCTTCTTCTTCTTGAGAAAGGTTAAGAGAGATGAACTCCAGAATTGAAGTGCAATGGAGTTAGCAGGAAAAAGAAGAGAGAGTCCCTTTCCTCTTTAAGCTTAGAGGTATTTATAGGTGAAGAATGCAGCTTGGGCTGTTGCGATATGGTCCGGCCATTTTGGGAAGGCCTGGACACGTGGAATCCATCTGTTGGCTTGAATTGCGGCTGGAAGACTGATTCCACTGTTTATAAATAGTATCCTTGGAAGTTGTAGTTGACGTGGCATCCACGAAGAGTTGTATCAAAAGTAGAGCTTTGTCCGCATATGGTTTGACCGCCTTTATTGCCTTTAAAGTCAAGATATTTGGTGGACTGGCCCTGTAGAAATCTTCCACGCTGGCCCGAGATAGTCGGTCGATGCATTCCATCTGGAGGCAAAAAACTCGGTCGACTAGGAGGGCTATTCTTCCGAGGTGAGCAGTCAATCTAGCTAGTCTGGACTTGGGCCGATATGCGACTGCTTTGGACTACGTCTCTGCTGGGCTTCCCGAAGCGCGGCTTATGTGTGTTTGCGCATTTGGGCTTTGATCTGGCTTCGTTGCGACTCTTTCCAAAAAAGAGGGTTAACACATTCAAAGGAAACTATTCGTGGATGGATCGTCTATAAGTCAGTGATCTGGCGTCAGAGTTATACTCGTTACTTTAGAGGAACGTTCGATCCGTTATGCTTTGAAGCTCGACTTCCTTGCTACCAAAAACAATGCTAAATACGAAACCTTGATTGCTGGACTCGGAATTGCAATCGAACTTAATACCAAGGCTATCCAAATTTACTTCGACTCACAGCTCATCGTACACCAGGTGTAGGGCGAATACCAAGCCAAGGGGGCATGACTCGCTTCCTACCTGGCTTGGGTACACAACTGCTCACCAACTTCGACCACAACATCATTACGCACATCCTACAAGAACAAAATGTGAAAGCTGATTCTTTGGCCAAACTGACAAGCTCTGGGGAGGCGCAAATCTTAGGGTTGGTCCCAGTTGAGCTGCTCGACTCTCCAAGCATCGATAAGATGCAAACTAATTTTGTTGCAATGTCGGAGGTCGAGCCCAGGCCCGAGACCTAGATGACACCCATCAAGAATTACTTACAACACGGAATCCTCCTTGAGGGCTATTAGTAAAGACAAACCCTCATTCGCAAATCATCTCATGATGGAGCGCTCTACCGAAGGGGATTCTTTGTTCCATTACTTCGGTGTGTAGCCCACAACGATGCCGACCGTGTACTGCTGGACGTGCAAGAAGGCGAGTGCAGTGACCACACCGGGGGAAAACTCTGGCAAGGAAGATTCTGGCCCACATTCGACCAAGATGCCATGGACTATGCCCGCAAGTGCGACAAATGCCAGAGGTTCTCCAAGATTCCAAGAGCCCTGCCTACCGAGCTAATACAAATATCCATCCCTTGGCCATTCTCTATGTAGGGAATATGTATCACCAGAACTCTTACAATGGACAAAGGTGGTGTCCTCTATGCCATCACCGGAGTTGATTACTTCACCAATTGGGAAGAAGTTGGGGCCCTTAATATAATTACTACCAAGAAGGTAATCAACTTCGTCGTCCGCAACATCATCACCCGATATGGAGTCTCCCAAGCTATCATTCCCGATAATAGGACCAATTCAAGAGCGCTGAGTTCATGATCTTTTGCAGACAATACAAAATTGAAAAGAAATTCTTGGTAGTAGCTAATCCTCAAGCCAATCGGTGGTAAGGGCTAGCATATCCTCGGTACCTCCCTTCTCTTCAATCCCCTTGACTTTCTTCCCCTCCAGCTCTGCTTTCTTCTTGGCTTCCCGTGCAGCTTTCAGTTCATCCAACTTCCCGACCTTGAGCTGCTTGGCCACGTTTGCTTGCAGTATCTTGAATGCCTCATCGACTCTTTTCTTGGAAGCCTCGTATGCCTATTTCTTCTTGGCCTCATCACCGGCCCTTTTCTTCTCCACCTCATCGGCAACCATCTTCCTGGTTATCTCAGCCTTGTCCTTCTCCTCAACATCCTTCCTGGCATTTTCCTGGGCCTTCTGTAGGGTAGCCTCATCAGCCTTCCTCTCAACCTCCTTCTCTTTTGACTTGGCGAGTAATTTAGCTTTCTGCTGCTCCATTAAGTCGTGCATCGAATGCAAGCCTTCATCAACTGGCCCCGTCACTAGATCCCTTGACCATTGGTTATCTCCCCTTCCTCAGAGAAAAGGTCCTTGTAAACACTAGTTGTTAGGTCCACATCCGAGAACGTGTCCAGTGTGCCGCCTCTTTCTCCAAACTGTATCACTTGCAGTCCAAGTCCAGTCTCAGGTAACGAGGGAAATATCAGGGCAGAGATCGTTGTCACTTCTGCTCCAGAAGGGCCTGCACAACAAGGAAGAAGGCTACTCAGTATCCTTTAACTAAGTTCTTACATCCTTTTTGAGTGTTTGTGATAATGAGACTTTATCCCCATAAACTTGTGGCCCGATTGAAATTGGCATGGTGCTCTTGGTCGTTGTCTAAGAGGAACTTTCTAGTCCTATCCCCGGGAAATCGGGGTCATACTCAGTAGTAGCGAGGGATGGGACCGTTGGACCACTGGTAGTTGTGGATGGCCTAACTTATTGTTGACAAGAACTCCCCTATGCAAATTCCTGAGAGACAATCATGCTCTTAGTAGTCACGAATTTCCCTTTGGCAGCAACAAGTTCCTCCAACCTCGCCCTCTCAGCTTCTTCATGCAATAGTCTCCTCCCTTCCTCCAACACCTTGCGCTAACTCTCGGTCAGGTGAGTCTCCATGAGCAAGAATTCATTTACAGCCTCCACCTATAGCCTCTGAGCCTCAATATCCAACAGCCTTTCCCAAGTCCGGGCCATCATCCAAGGATAGTCGTTAACCCATGAGATTCTGTGGAATCGAAGCTCCTTGACGTGCATACCTCAGATGGGCTCCTCTAAAGACTCTTCCACTTTTTCCTCGGCATCCTCGATACTTTTCTTGAGCTTATCCACCTCAAGCCGATGATCATTCTTGATACTGTCCATACTAGCCAACACTTCCTTGCTTGTAGACTCTGCATCGGCCATCTCCTTCATAGCTTGAGCAAGTTCAGCGTTCCTCAGCCCCAACATCTTTTTAAATTCCCCATTCCCTTTCAAAACACATTGTGCTTGCTCGTACTCCTCCTTCATCCTTCTGTTCTCGGCACGAGAACCTCAAAGTCCAAACGGAGTTGTTGCAGTTCCTTGTTTTCCCTCTCCAACCGAAGTTTCCTCTCTTTCAAAGCCTCATTGTCACGTTTTCGCATTCTCCGTTGAAAACCATTAACACCATGTCTTTGAAAGTCTCCTTTTCTTTCTTTGCATCCTCCTCAAGCTTCTGGTAGTCCTACTTTAATTTCCCTGTTTCAACAGGAGAGAGTTAGCATTTAAGTGTGTTACTCTTTTACGATGAAACAATTGCAATTCGAGGGTGTGTCTTACCTATCTCTTTATCCTGGTTCCGAACACTGACTCGCTCAGCTTCAAGGCCCAACTCCAAGCCCTGGATCTCCGCATTCTTGTTAAGAATCAACTCCGAGTGGTGTCCCCCATACATCCTAAACTTGTTGCATTGATAATAGGCAACGTGCACTTTCCTCCAGACCTCGTTGTCCTCGCTGGGAATCAGATCAATGTCTAAATTCCAGTTTATTTCATCAAAGTAGTACTTGGGAAATCGCTCCCTCAGTATGGCCTTCTTTGCTCAACAGTAAGCTCCAAAGCTTCAGGCATGTCTGACAACTGTCCCCCTTTCTTCGACACTCCCTTCTTTCTTTAATCGGTAGGCACCAACTCCTTTCCTTTAGAAGTGGTGACGGGCGCTGAGGGTGGAATGTAAGGAGGGATTGTCGATGAGGGCTGCCTAGTACGCGTTATGCCGAAACTTGTATATGTCCCGGATGAACAAGTGATTGGAGGAGGGGATTCAGAACATCGATGTCATTCTATGTAATTACGCTCGATGCCACGGTTTTGAGAGTGTGAGGGCTTATTAAACAAATCAGTGTCCCTCCTAAAATTTCAGATGATCCTGCTCCTCTACAGTCGATAACTCCCAATTCCTTGGCCTTGACTCCTATCTTCTCAAACCATTTGACCTGTACGGAACAGATTCAAGATTAGACCCAAACACTCTATGCACACAAACAAATATTGTGTTTATGAGTGTGTATCCTAAGTGTTCTCTCAACTTACCAAATTGCGGTCCGCTCGAAGGAGTGATCTCCCCAATGGTAAGCGTTAAGCTTTCTATACTTGTACCGCTAGGACAAGGCGATGTAACAAGCGGGATCTTATTCAAACCATCAAACTAACCCTCCTTTTCTTATAAGACGATGGTCTCAGAGGTAGTTACTAGAGACTGCAATCTGGGAGACACTCATGTCCGCGCATCATATGTCGCAGGCGGGACAGGAGTGGCCGACTGGCCCTCGTCTCTGGCAACCGCCTCCTTATCACCGGATCCATCCCCATAGGTCTACTCCTGAGTCTTCACCGTCTTGCATCGCTTGGAAAGGACAAGGGGTGCCTTCTTTTGCGGCCCGTAGAGCTTTCGTCTCCCTCAATTTCTGCTTTCCCTCAACCTCGACAATGGAAGACTAGATTATTGAACGACCAGTGGGAAGTAAGCTTGCACGACGAAGCCGTTGCTTATCCAAAACACTCCCAGTAGAATGAGCTTCGACCGGGATGGCCCATAATGCCTCAAGACGCTGTTGATATACAATGTCTGAAGGTGCCGGAGGATTTCCTGTTATATAAAAGCAAAGTTAACCCTAAGACGAAAACTCAACTAGCTTCGAGCCCAAAGAAACAAAAGGTACTTACTTTCGACCAACCAACGCCTCACTAATCCGAGAGGACAACACACAAAGAAGTAGTCGTACTTAAATACACTAAGCCTTCTCCAATACCACTCAATGAATAGAATGTCGGACAATGCTTCCACGTAGTAAAGGGAAGGCGTACTAGTTGCCCTCTTCTTCAACTGAAAAAGATACCAGATGTCCTCTTCGGTAGGCTCTATATGAAGACATGAATTAGATGTTCGAGCTATTGAAGAATCAGAACTCTCGACATGCCCAATGGAACGATCATGACCAAGTGCTAAATAGCTTAGAGATTTTTCCAAATTCCAGAAATGGTGATTTCAACTCAAAGCACATCATGCCAAAATAAGACGTACTTTGGGGGGCAAGTGTTAACCGACCTTTTGGTCCGGTTCCCAAAAGTACACCAGGCCCACTCGATTCAACGCATCGCGTGGCACTGAAGCCCGAAGTGTCACCAGAGAACTAAGGAAACAAGTCCAAGAGAAGTCGTGTGAGTGTAGGCCTCACAATACCTCCAAATTCAAATTTCGAATCACCGGTTTCGAATCCCTCTCATTTCGACTCCCTACAAATTCCATTCCACTTATTTCGAATCCCTCATCTCACGTCAAGGAATTCGAAACCCTCCAGCTCCACATTGCTGATTTCAAATCCCTTCGGCTTCATTCCCTATTTCGCATCCCCCTAACGTCCTCAACGTGTCCCCTCTAGGTTACAAATTTCCGTATCCACAAAGGATACGAAATCAGCGTATCCCAAAGGACACGAGCTCGTATCCCTAAGACGATACGAAAGCTCGTATCACCGAAGGATATGAATCAATGTATTCCTCGGACATGAATTCGTATCCTTTTAGGGGATACAAATTTTAATATCCCCAAGGGGATACAGAGCTGACGTATCCCCTGGGTTACGAATTTCGTATCCCTCGGAGGGGATACGAAATACTTCCGAGTGTTGTAAAGGGATGCGAAATTCGGGTTTCTTCCATCTAAGGATACAAAATTTTGATGTGTGGTCCCAAAATCTCACCTACTCCCACCTAACCCACTACCTATAAATACCCCCTTGCTCATTATTCACAAGGATTGGATTTTGAATGATTTGACAGCCCTACAAGCTCCATGAACTCTTTTAATGGAAGCATAGCTGTTGAGGAAGAAGAAGCATACATCCTATTTTTTTTAAAGACTTGGCATATGACTATTATGATTTCAAAATACATAGAAAAACTTGTAAACGAATGCCATGATGAAGTTCAATGGTTGTAACTCTTGTGAATAAAGATCAACAAGCTTCTTCAAAGTGGACGTAGGCCCCTCACAGACAAACCACTATAAATCTCCGTGTATTTAGTGCTTTGTACACTTTAATTTCCATATGCACAACACTAATTCTCGAGTTAAAGAATCTTTGGGTGTGATGACATTTTTCGCCTTCAACAACCATATCCCATCAATATCATTCCATCAAAATATACACCAAAAAAAACCTTTTTTAACCAAAATACCAATATTCACCAGAAAAAATTTCCAACTACAAAATTAACAAGATCATATGTCCATTATAACATACATAAAAAAGTAATAGCCGTTCAAGTGCCACTAAATCCAAAAAACTACCAAATCCATCAACCAAACACTATGTACTATCATCGTGCATCCACCATATACAATACCAAGTATCATTGCTAGTAAAAATATGTACATACCCATAAGAACAATCAAAATATGCAGCATCGTCTTCGTCATCACCAGTTGTAACGACCCGGATTTTTGGCGACTTTGGTTATCGACATAAGCTCGATGTCGATAACCAAAACATCGAAAAATCCTGGTAATTAATGAAAGAAATTAGAGGGTGAGAATAGATAAGATAGAAACTTAGAATAAAAGAAGAAGAACACAACATTAGAGTAACACGAACCTCACAGCGGTACGAATAACATACAATAGATAACATAACTTTGAAACATAACAGTTATGTATACAGTAGCACTTATCAGAGTACAACACTTACAACACAGCGGAAATAACTATAGCTATATGATCTTGAAGCCTCCTGCTCCAAGCTCTCCAAGTATATCTGTAAATTCCTGACTACTTGACTGCTCATTCATATTTAGGCACCCAAGAGTTTAGAGAAAACAACAAAGTAAACTTCGGGTCAGTCATGGGACTGGTGTGAGTAAAACAGTTTAAACAGGTATATGAACAAGTAAACGATATCTCATAAGACCACACCACAGAACGGAACGGGTTTTTCCCTTATGAGAATCCAAAATATCTTTATATCAAAAACCTTTTGATATTATAATAATGTCTATGTACAAATAGATATAAATCTAGCAGAAACGCTTTCATCTCACATTCTACATATATGGTATACAATCAAAGCCGCAAGCACGTATTGGGTATATGACAAGGTATGGAACCACCTTCCGATCAGTATACTCTAGGAACGATACCCTGGAGTACAACAAGAACATCTTGTAACTCAGCCACACATGACCGACCACTCATTTTGCTTGAGTGTATCGAATGTATATCACCAACGGTTGGGATCAGCAACCGTTCCCGTATATATATGGGACAGCATTGATAGATTTAAGAAACAAATGAATATTCTCTAGATAGGTGATTATACACCCTACTTCTGTGCGACCGACTTAGCCATGCTGCCTGCCCGATTTCTGTCATTTACCGGTTGATGAGGCTAGAAGCTACACTTTATCATCACATCAGATTCACTTCGAATGCCACATTGTCAGATCCATCGAGAATCACTAATTGACATCTACAACAGTACATTACGTGTTAGCTAAAGAAGTTTCCTTCTCCGCTTCCACTCTTGGTACGGTTGAAGAAATCAATGTACATGACCTCTCTGGAAATACTCTGTCAGACATTCATCAACACAAGTCATCCTCATTCACTTAGAATGTCACATCGTCATACCCGCCAAATCACAAATTGATTTATCCAAAAATAACACGGGTATACAGCTTAGAGAAACGAATTCCTCCGCCACCAAACGTGAATACGTTTGAACAGATCAACTTACGCGATCCATTGGATATACTCTGTCAGACCTTCGTCCATACGAGTTGTCCTGGGACCGGACAAACCGAAGGTACTGTTCTGTATATCCATCTTAGTCACTGTTATCTAAGACTTATACAACAGCCCTTGAATTTTACTCCGTCTTCAATTTTCTTTGGCATATATGATTCGCAATGCTTATGCCAATATAGAGTGGTTCTTTGGATAATAATCCAACCGGTCTCTCCATATTAACAACTCTAAAATGGTCAAAACTTCGATAGTCTGTGAGTTAACTATCAAAGAAAAACAAGTGTGCAAACAACGATATTATTTCCAGATGGAAATTATATCGAACAAACATCATTTAACATTAATCTCTTTAGTTCATTTATTTACTTATCTCCTGTTTCCCTATATTCTAAATTCTTATTTTCTTTTATCAGAAAACATTTCTGATTCTCGTTTGGAAAACATTTCCAAAACTCCTTTACGATCAAACCTTACCATGTCTTAGTCAAGAAGGAAGTCACTCAAGTTGGGGAAATATTACCTCTCAGAACTTAACTGAACAACGTTATAACTTCGAAATGGTCAAAGTTTATCTTTTATTCTTTAACAACTTCTTTACGCCTTTCTCGGATTCAATTTTACTAATCCACTTCTATATTCAAAACATTGGTTATAACGATAACGTTATAATCCCTACTTTCGAATTATCTAACTTTAATTATAACGTCTATTCTTGTTAGTGAATAATTAACCTAACACTTATTTATTTATAAATAAATAAATCTCTATTTAAACATGGGAAAGTATAAGTACTTTCCCGAATTCAATAAAATCGAATTCGCCGATTTACTCTCTTCGAGAAGTCTCTATTTGGTTAACTCTTCTTCGAATAACCTATATTCGATTAACTCCATCCTTTCGAATATACTATATTTGATTACTCCTTCTCGAATAAACGATATTCGATAATCTCTCTTCGAATAACTAATATTCGATAACTCTTTCTTTTCAAATATCTCATATCTGAAAATCTCACTTTCGAATAAACTATATTCGCAAATCTCTTTTCGAATAACTCTTATTCGATAAATCTCACTTCGATCAAACTATAATCGATAATTACTTTCGATGAAACTAACATCGGTAACTCCTTTCGATGAAACTAACATCGATAACTCCTTTCGATGAAACTAACATCGATTAATTTAACTCGACGAACTTAACTCGACTAACTTAGCTTGACTCGACTAACTCGACTTACTTGGTTCGACCAATTCGATTCGATTTACTAGGCTCGACTAACTGGGTTTTATTTAACTCAACTTGATTAACTCCTATCGAATAACTAATATTCGATTTAACTCCATTCGTTTGACTCTAGATCGCAGCGATCACAAATGGTTACACCTGATTCCCTCAGGAAACATCCGACCGCCTTAGGCTATCTGTAGCCCTGCGAATTTCGCTAGCAGTCGTACGAGATGACAACTTACCCTCAATACTATGTTTGACTAACTCTATCTCAAATAACTATATTTGATTAACTCTAGTTCATTTTAACTCTAATCGATTTACTCTAACTGATTTACCTAACTGGTTAACTCTAACGGGTTAACTCTTACTGATTAACCTGACTGACTTAACCCAACTGGTTAACTCGACTTACTTAACCCAACTGGTTAACTCTACTGAACTGGTTAACTCTACTGAACTGGTTAACTCTACCGAACTGGTTAACTCTACTGAACTAGTTAACTCTATTCAACTAACTCGACTCGACTAACCCCTTTCGAATAGCATATTCGTTTTACTAACTTTCGAATACCATATTCGATTTACTTTATTCACTTTATAAAGATTTCCTTTTTAACAACGTTTTATTCATTTGAAAAGATTTACTTTTAAATAACGGTTCTACACTTTAAAAATGATTTCCTTTTTATAACGTTTCCTTTTCAATTCCATTTGTAAATGGATTAAAAATATTTCCTTTTCAAATTTATTCTTGAAATATTCTAACTCCTTAAATTCTCTGAAAAATTCGCCATAACCTCCTTTGTAACGGGAGCATCGGGAAAATCCCCAAACCCGCCACACAGGCCTTTCCACTCAAAAGAAAATGTTTTGAAATTATTTTCTTTTTCTATGTATCTCCTACTTATAAATATTCCAATTCATAAATATTTCTTATTTATAAATATTCGAATTTATAAATATCTCTTATTTATAAATATTCCAGTTTATAAATATTCTGTTTTCAATATCACTTTGAAAATCCCCTTATCAACATCCCGTATGTTATGGTATTCAATCAGATCAAATCACGATGTTCAATATCGTCCAAGCACATATAATCACCCACAGATTTTATATCACATCATATAACAATATATGAAAAACAATAAAATAACTGTTGAGGAATCCACTTGGATTCCTCCAACCTGTCTCCCTGCATCCACAGATGTTACACAATATGATTATCATCACTTTCCGTTCAATATAAATTATTCTGATAGCAAAATCAATATATAAATATTTAACGGTTTATATATATATATATATATATATATATATATATTTATATTACATATATATATATATATGTAATTTTCACTAACTGACTAGCAGTTCAATCAAACAATAAAAACACAGTCAATCAGCCAATTTCTAACAGTTCTAAAAATACAACATGAAATTATAAACTGTTCAGAATTGGTGAGATTTACTCACATTGGACTGTTATCATTAAAAAACGATAAACTGTGGTTTGATTTGAATCAAACAGTTTATTTCTCCATAAATTCATACGAGCCCCAATCCACTTCTAGTCAGCTTCATTGTGAAGCTCTCGTCCATACGGTCCTAACGAATCCAACCATTCGAAATTCTGATGATATATGATAAAGTTATTCAATTTACAAGCATCTATACTATTTGAAATAAATTATACTTAACTTTATATCAAATATTGGGCTTAAAGAAATGACCAAGGCCCATACCCCTTCTTTGAACCCAAGCCCGTCTGACCTTCTTCCCTAAAACCCACCGTGTTCCAGTAAATACCCAACGCGATTTCTTCACCATTTCCAGGATTTCAAACCGCAAATTCCCTACCTATGATTCATGAAAAATCACAAACACAACATCGAAACCCCTCTCTACCATTCTACTTTCACGCCACCCACAATTTCAAGGATTCGCAGCATCCTTCTGATTGCGTTGTTCACCCCTGGAGCATGCTACTGTGCAACGCTCGACGGAAAGGTTCACCGAATCCCACAAAGAAACCCCAAACAAAGCCAACTCCCTCGACCAACTCAAATACGATGTCTGATTCGCGAACTCAAGCCTGTATGTCACCGAATACTTAGCCCTAACCTTTGAAACCGAACGTCGAACATTCCTGGAACACGAGCAATGATGTCGAGCTCAAAAGAAACCCACTGCATTTGAAGAGCTCACTCTTTGGACCCAAAGTATATAAATGTTTTGATTTTAGGACTTCATTTGATTTTATTTTGATTTTATGAAGTTGCGAATGGGTTTTGATCTTCTGTAAATACTGTCGGCGGAGTTTTGTTGAAGGATGGAATTAAGTCTTAAGGTTTTCCAAAGGGGGTATTTATAATGAAGATAAATATCAAGATATTTGTTAGGATATTTTATTTTAGTCAAACACTATTTTTACTGTCTTCTAAAAATTCCTGTGACCACAAGATTCCCAAAAATCATGAAAATTGACATGCACTTTCAGTTCGACATTACGGTCCCAACGAAACGGGTTTCGTCGAATTCCGACTCCAGTTGCTCACACAGCATATTTTTAACCGTCAATTTATCGATTGTTTTTCACTCAAAAAAATAGGTACGGCCACATATTAACTCTAAAAATCACGAAACTTGACATCTAGCAATAATTTGACATTGCGGATCCAACAAAATTAGTTTCGTCGAATTCCGACTTCGTTTGTAAAACCAGCTATTTTTAAAGCTCTGAATGACCCATTTAAATATATAAATATATTTAAATATAATTAAATTTAATATTTAAAAATAAATATTATCGTATATATTCACAACAGAATATCATACAGCTCCACTGGGATTTATAACTCGGTATTTCAAATCGGGGTCAATCCGATATTCGATTTATATTGAAATTCCTTTTTAAAATATAGATAATTCCTTTATAAATTATAAAGGAATTCCACAATGACTTTTCTAAAATTTGATTTGGACATATCTCAAAATCTACACGACGAAATCCCGATTTTTCTCTTCCACTAGAAAGATATACTCCACCAGCTCCACGCGTTTCTTGTTTCACAGAAATCAGGCTTAAAACGAATCTTGTACATTCAGTTGAAGTTCAAATCACCAAATCGCGAACTGCAGCGCCATTTCAAGCTCGATTTTAATTATAATATAATTATACGTTCAAACTGTCGTCGATTGAATATATCCGTCAATATAATTCAACTCTAACCTGAAATATATATTTTGAATTGCCCACTTCACATTATATTGTCAATTCAGCTAATTCTGATTATTTCAGAATTATATATATTATTTAATTATTATATTTAATTAAATATTTCTTATAGTTTAATTAACGACCATTATATCCTCTAAACTCTATTTAAATAATTAAATAAATTAATTATTATATCGTCGAAAAATGCGGGTCATTACATTCTTCCCCACTTAAAATAATTTCGTCCTCGAAATTGCTAAGGTAGAGGACGACCCTACCTATTGGAATTCCTAAGATTTGTTTACCCCTTATTTCTGGGCCTTCTTCAACCCAACTCGCCTCTCTAGGCCTTCTTCAACCCAAAAGAAAATCAAAACGCCAAACGGCTTGCCAATTCGGCTCATAAATTCCAAACTCATATAAAATATAAACTTGTACCTTTTTGTTGGGCATATCATTATATCCTTACCATCTGTTATCAACTCGGCATATACAAATGCCATCCCAATCAACTCCAACCAAGTTATTCTTAACACAACCATTCGCTTATTCAAGCCGAATTTAATTTCAAATTCGAGTTTCAAATTCCAAACTCTCAACTTATCATTTCAAATCCAGATTATTCTCTAATCGCTTCAGTTTTTCTTAACCTATCATCTCAAGTTAAATTCTGGTTTATTATTTACTTTTACCATCCCATTCGAATTAACTTCACAAGTTAAATTTTAATTTCTAGAACTTAAATTCCCGGTTTTATTTCAAATCAAATTTGAAATCATAATACCAATTCAAAATCTTTGAATTTCTAAACAACTTGTTTCTCAAAACAATTCAAATCAAAATCTTTGGTAGTAATATTCCATTTAGAACTCGAAAATCACACTGACGATGCTGCGCAGTCATCATCGGAATTATTTTCCAGCGACCCAAGTGATTTCAATACTATATCATTTCAAAACCCTTACTAAATACATCCATTTTGAAAACATCTCAAAATCTCCCAGGAACTTAAAATTTCCTTATTTTAATTCCAAATCTGATTTAAATTCATATTTAATTCATCTTATTTCATATACTTTACTTATATGATTCTGATTGGTTATATATAACCATTTCACTTTATAATCTCATTCGATTATAATTACAACTAATATATCTAATATATGATAATATATTACATATCCATACTGTGTCGGTCCATCGTATTCAAGTATTTATTTACTCCTATATATTATTTAATTATTATATTTAATTAAATATTCCTTATAATTTAATTAACGACCATTATATCCTCTAAACTCTATTTAAATAATTAAATAAATTAATTATTATATCGTCGAAAAATGCGGGTCATTACACCAGCAGCTGCATCTCCCTCCCCATGCATTGACCCATGCTTCTGATAGTAGGCTGCAATGAGCTCGCCTATTTGCTGGGCCAGGTAGCTCTTTCGCCAATCATTCAGCTCATCCAACTGCCGCTGCATACGACTATATCTTCCTCCTCAATAGATTTCATGTAAGCTCTTTGAAAATTAAGAGGTTGTGAAACAATTCAAGTTAACATTAAAGTTAATAATTAAAGTTAATATTAATAATATTATCATAAAAGTTTTAAAAAGGTTTACCTCCTGATTGTCGAAGCAGTATCACCTATTTCGAGTAGGCGGATCAATAATAGAATCCCATATATGATTGGACTCTTCAAGCCTAATCTCCTCTCGTCCACTAGCCTGTGTCAGTCTTGCCTGCTCTAAGTCATATCTCTCCTGCAATACAAATATAATTTTGACACAATTGCTATATAATTTACTTATATATTGTGATATAAACGAATATGAAACATTTCTATTATGGATAAGCATATTTACCACTTCATCCGCAGCTTTTTGGTCCGTCCAATCGCATGAAGTATTTCCCTCTTCATCGGTATGCTCCACCGCATGTGTAAGTATAAAAACCTCTACCATCGTAGGCTCCTTTTCATACTTTGCAAACTGAAGATATACGTTAATAAAATTATTGAAAATAAGAATAAATGATATACATAAACATATACATGAACATATGCTAAATATATTGAAAATTTATACCAATTATATCCTATGTTGTTGGAAAGATTTGGAGCCAATGTGGTGTAAAGCCGGATTCTTATTCCTATTTGCTGCATTCCTTGTTGCTACTTCCTATCAAATTTGATACATGATTAATTAAAATAATGCAACCAACATAGATGAAAATATTTTTATTATAGCTTACTTTAGCTGCTTTGGTTTTCCAATATCTAAAAAATGCAGCCGAAACATCATCGCTCATCCAATTTGGCTTTTCCCTAGCTTTTTTGGCCTTTGAAGTCGTCTCTCTATAATTTTTCTGCATTTTCATGTTCTAGTTAGTTATAAAAACTTTCATATCCTGCAGCTCCACACGTACTACAACCTGCATATTTAATTTATTTGAATTATGTACAGTATATTAATTTTCGATAGTAGTATAAAATTATACTTGCCATCAAATTAGCCAAAATAGCATTCTTAATATGAGGTGAGATACTATCCCAATGCATCCAACATCCAAACATCCTACTCCTATATGATTCCTTCGATACTTCTAAAATAAAGCATGACGGCTCCACCTCGAAACCCTTATATAAATTTGGATGTAGATATTTAATATATTTCAAATAATCTAATTGAAATACATTTGTTATTTACTCGACACTCTTTAGAACAATCTCCGCAACCCGGCGTGGATCTTGCTCTGAGCTGCTAGGACCTGCTTCAACTGCAGGAGACTATGAACAAGACGGCTGAGACGTACTCCTGGATTATCTTCTATCAAAAATATCTATCACAATCATATGATGCATACACAATAATAGTGAGCATATATGTAACACCCCACGTCCATTAATGTCACTCACAAATGGAATTCATTAACTTTCATGGAGCATTATAAGAGTATAGAACAGAATTTCACAAGACATATATATAAAATGGTACTTCAAAATTCAAAATAACTTCATTACAGCGGAAACAAAATATAGTTTGGTTACAACATCAAAACCACATACTAAAACCAAGTACACAAATATCCATCTTGAACAATTTTATTATCAGAGTACATAAAAGCAAAACCATAATCCCACTCCAAATAGCCATAATGAAAAAGAGATAAAGCTGAGCATTACTTTCAACACTTCCAAGCACTTCAAGAAGAAAGAAATCCAAGTCATGCTCCACTAGTCCCATCCTGAGGACCTGGGGGGGGGGAAGGAAATAAAAGAGGCAAAACAAAAAGAGTCAGACATAAAGTCTGGCGAGTCCAATGACTTTAACAATATAATCAGTAAAGTAATAGGATAAGAACATAAACTTGATATAAGAGATGACTGTAACATGAGCAATTATGATAAGGTAAACAAGATGAACAAGATAAAATGTTGATTGCGCTTCTAATCACTAGAAGATAATTCCTACACTGCACCAATTCTAGTTACACCGCACCAATACTAGTTCCATACTGAAAGTTAATCCCTCTCACTAATCATGATAATAATAATAATAATAATGGTAGTTTCGTGTACTCCTAGCTGGTGTCATAGGTTCCACCTGCTCCTATCTCCATTAGTTGTACCCACTACCCTCCCCATTCGATTGGCTCCCTAACTCGTAGATATCCGTGCTGGACCCACAATAGGGTGTATCACTCCCTAAAGTGGCAACCCGATACGACAAAAATGCACGGCTTATACCTACACGATGCAACAACGTCTTACCTACCAGCCCAGACCCACGCATGCACATGACTCCATTGGACTTACACTGCCGTCGCTAACTCTTTATTGACCTCTTACAATCAACCCCAGTAAGTGTTTCCCTGTCCTCGACATTGTTCAAGCTCATATAGATACTAAAATGGGTTACTGGTTGAAAAGGGTCAACCCACTTAACACAAGCTTCTCTCCTAAACTTGATCCCCTCTAGGAATTCCCACTTAACCCCTCTTTATCCCCATGTCTAATCACATGTCTCATCTTGGTTAAGTGTTTTAATTATGTTTCACATGCTACCCATGTTACCCACTTAACCCTTTTATCATTCCCATGTCTTACCGCATGTCTCATCTTGGTTAAGTGTTCATTAATTTATTGCAATCGTAATCTTGCAAGACCTCCCACATTAGATTGTCGTTTTGTTGTTGCTGGATATGCCGGGCGGTTCCGGGCCGTCTTATACCGCAATCCGAATCTAACCTCTTGTCTTTGCATTACTACTTATCTAATTTCTTCCTTTGACCTCTCACATTAGATTACCAAATTGCGGTTGCTGGATGTGCCGGGTGGTTCTGGGCAGTCTATTACCGCAATTCGAATCTAACCTCATGCCTTAAGCTTTCATTATCACTTTCTTGATTCAAGTCCCAATTTTAAATCTTGAATTAAAATATATTCCAATTACCCATAATTTCCAATCTAAATTATGTTTATAATTCTAATCCAAATTAGGCCTATAATCCTATGTATACATGTTATGCCAAATTACGCCCAAATTAATTTGCGTTAACAATTAACGCCAAACCTCATGTATACAAATTATATCCAATTATGCCCAATCCAACTTATGCAAAATCTCATGTATACAATTTTTTTACACAATTATGCCCAAATCGATTTATGGCAATAATCTCATTTTATTACATATTATTCAATATTTTCCCACAATGTTCCCACATCATTTGTATGTATAATTCAATGTAATATGTTAGGCTCGAAGTTAGCCTAATATCATAAAATAAAAAGGAAGAGAGGTAAGGAAGAGAATCAAAGAATCAGGACTGGCATAAACATAGGTGTTAACCATGTTAAAACGCAATTGAAAGAATGGTGTGTCGAGACCATCTAAGTCGTTAACACGACATGAAGCCATGTCGAGCAGGTTGAGCCGTCTGAACTGAGTCGTTGAAAGAACATGGTTCATGTCGTATACCGTAAAACTTGATCATGCCGCCTCTACAACCAAGCCATTCGTACCGCGAGGATCACTCATAGTGCAAGACGGTCATGTTGCTGTCGGATCCAATATAGTGAAGTAAGTCGGATCCGATATAGTGAAGTATGTCGGATCCCATATAGTGAAGTATGTCGGATCCCATATAGTGAAGTATGTCAGATCTGATATAGTGAAGTATGTCGCAACAGAGATGGTGAGCTAAGTCGAAACAGACATGATGAAGTATGTCGGATCCAACATAGCAAGCGACATGGCGTGATAAGCGACATGGAAGTATGTCGGATCCAACATAGCAAGTGGCATGGCGTGATAAGTGACATGGAAGTATGTTGGATCCAACATAGCAAGCGACATGGCGTGATAGCGACATGGAAGTATGTCGGTTCCAACATAGCGAACGTCATGGCGTGATAAGCGACATGGAAATATGTCGGATCTAACATGGCAAGCAACGTGGAAGTATGTCGGATTCAACATAGCAAGCGGCATGGCGTGATAGCGACATGGAAGTATGTCAGATCCAACATAACGAACGGCATGGCGTGATAGCGACATGGAAGTATGTCGGATCCAACATAGTGAGGCATGTCGGATCCGACATAGTAAGTCATGGCGAGATGAGTCATGGCGTTCTGACCATTCATGGCAAAATTGAGTCATGTCGGATTGAGTCATGTCAAAATTGAGTCATGGTGTTTTTCCTGCATAATTACAGAATTGCCACCCGGGCTAAAATCACCTATAAATAACCCTCATAATTCATTTGGGGAGAGACCGAAAAATCCATTCCTACAAGGAGACTCCGTCAAATTCAAAGCTCATCTACAACTTCTCTAATGGCTTTTATGGATTCATCAACACTTTTCTAACTTCAGGGAGATCAAATCTATGTCAATGATCATGAGGGCTTTCTACAAATGAATCTAAGCACCTTCAATCTCATTCAAGCTACATAATAAATCTCTCAAGCATCATTCAAACGATCTCTTCTCCTCTCTAAAGTTTGAATCGAATGTTAATTCACTATGAAATCTATGAAGATCATGGACAGGAATCAAAGCACATAAGTGGTTGAAGATTCATCACAAAGCTAAACTTCTTTCCTTTTCTTCTCCAAATTCAAGTGAAAGTAGATCGTCAAGAGAGTTAAAAGAGAGAAATGAATGTAATGAGGGAAAATTCATAAGTTATAAGCTTGAATATCATAATGAGAAATGGTTGGAAGTGGACGTAGATTCATATTGAATCGAACCACTATAAAAGTTTCTTTGTGTTCTTACTTGTTTTTTATCCGTTTATTTTGTGATTACGCGGTTCCATATTCTTACTGAATCGGTAAAGTGTAACTTTTACATCTTTAGGATTTGATCCCAAATTTGAAGCAAACATTTAGCGCCCACCGTGGGGCCGCGTCTGCACCTCCTACCTCCTCTTACATGGTTAAACGTCTTGCCATTAATGCTCTAAGTTGCATCCTTCTCCGAAATCATGGCAAAGACTAAGGAAACCGTTAGCAAAACCGTGATAGAAGCCGATGATGTTGCCAATGAGGAGACACCGCTCACAAATCGTTTTGATGTTGGCGAAAATTCAAAAAGCGGAGCTGGCGTGACTAGAAATGAGCTAAATGCTGCTATTGCCAATGTCAATCGCCGAATTGAAACTTCAAATAAAACTTTGATGGATGCTAATGATGCTATAATGGAGAAAATGAACGCTCTTCTGAATGCTCAACCAATTCAAGCCCCTCCGAAAGTCCATGTTAATTTTGAAGAAAATGACAAATCACCTGCTTCCGATCATAACCGCAATGACAATATGGAAGACGATTATGATGGGGCAAGTGACGAAGATGAAGCTAATATCGAAGAATTGAAATCAAAAGCTAAGAGCCATTCTGAAGCGAATATTCGAAAAGCCGCTAATCTTATCACGGGGGAACCTCTTCGTCGAGAAGCAAAAGCACCTAAGCTCTCTAATCAAGGTCATGTGCCTAGACGAACATTTGGTAAAGAGCTCAGCTTCACAGAGAGCCATAATACTGAAGAATATATCTTGGATATGATAGAAGTAGCCATGAAAAAGAATCAAGCTAGCAAAGACGACGAAAAAGAATGGGACTTCTCTCCCGATAGGACTCCATTCACCGAAAGGATCCTTGAAGCAGAATGCCCAAAGAAATTCAATCCTCCTACTTTGCCTTCGTACAATGGTCTCGTTGATCCGAACTACTTCCTATTCAAATATGAATGGCATATGAGTGCAGCTAAGGTGACCGATGAGATGAGATGCACGTACTTTCCTCTCTACTTAGAAGGTGCCACATCACTATGGTTCACAAAGCTGCCACCCAAATCCATCGATCGATTCTTTGATCTGACCAAAAAGTTCAAGGAGCAATTCCGCCTGTACGCTACTAAAGCCAAGGATGCTATAACACTTTCAGCAATGAAACATAATCCAGGGGAAATTGTCAAAGCCTTCCTTAGTCGATTCGATGTTGCCTTGTCTGAAGTGCAGAATTCAGAGCCACGCATAATTCTCATGGCTTTACTCAACGATATTGACAAAACGAGCGAGTTCCGAAGATGGATAAAAATGAGGGAACCGACTACGCTTGACAAGTTCTATAAGAAGGCGGAGGAGTACATCAGAGTGGACGATAATCCTATACCCCTTCAGATCATTGGTGGTAACCAACTCCTTGAAGCTCCTAGAAGTGCAACTATTGAGCCCAGTCAAAAGAACCCCGGAAATGGTCAAAAGAGGGGAAATGACGGAAGGGATGACCGGAATAGTAAGAAGCCCCCGCTTGTTCAAGAATTCTGAACTAACCCCCTTGATGGAATCTTCCGAAAACATTTTCGTTGCGACTAAGGACACTGAAGAGTATCCAATACCGAAGCCTCAAAAAATAGGAGATGAACAAGCCAAATCTGGGAAGTTCTGCAGGTTCCACAATCAGTCAGGCCACAATACCAACGAATGCAGGCACCTGAAATCATTAATTGAAGAGCTGATTAGAAAGAACCGTCTTCAACGGTATGTGAAGAACTTCCAAAATGCAAATCCTTCTTCAACTCCCCAAGGGCAAGGGCATTAAATGACCAATCCGGTCTAGGCAACGTAGCCTCTGCTCACATTATGCCAAGGCTGATAATCAACTAATGACCGTTGATGATGATCTAATGTCTACGGCTCAGAATAAGCGATCACTGTCGCATTTACTTTACTCTTTGCATTACTTTACTTTTCGCTATGTTCTACTTTCCTATAAATAGTCTGCCATGATTTACATGCATTGTACCGAACAATAGCTCTACGAATGAAGTATTGCATGCCTGTGTAAATCTCTGACTTGCCAAATTTACATGAAAATTTGTTAATAGATGATTTTTCATTACAGGCTATCCAATAAGTGTTTTCTCTCTCAAAGTCCGACAAAGTGAAATGCTCCCAACGAACATTAATTCAAATGTTGAGTTCTTTAATTATCGACATGCATGATGCAAGGAAGAGAGGCACCACTTTGAAGGGTGAATGGGGAGGATCACAATGAGTTAAGCAATAAAAGAAGAGAAGCACCGTCGTGGAAAGTGAATGGAAAAGGCGCAGAGATTCGAACAGCGAACGAGCGCATCGATAAACAAACAAGTGGGTTGTATCTTTCGTCGAAGGGGCACTTTCCTAAGTGAGAGTTTCAAAGCTCTAATTCCTGAACTGAGTTAGCTTGCCAAATCAAGTACTCGACAAAGCAGTTAGATTCAGCCCTTTGAAAAGATACAACAACCGTCCAATTAACTTGCGTAGCGTCTGAATATATCAGATGCGACAAGTCTTGGATCGTTAACCAATTAACTTGCGTAGCGTCTGAATATCTCAGAGGCGACAAGTGTTGGATCGTTAACCAATTAACTTGCGTAGCATCTGAATATCTCAGAGGCGACAAGTGTTGGATCGTCAACCAATTAACTTGCGTAGCGTCTGAATATCTCAGAGGCGACAAGTGTTGGATCGTTACCAATTAACCTGCGTAGCGTCTGAATATCTCAGGGGCGACAAGTGTTGGATCATTAACCAATTAACTTGCGTAGTGTCTGAATATCTCAGAGGCGACAAGCGTTGGATCGTTAACCAATTAACTTGCGTAGCGTCTGAATATCTCAGAGGCGACAAGTGTTGGATCGTTAACCAATTAACTTGCGTAGCGTCTGAATATCTCAGATACGACAAGTGTTGGATCGTTAACCAATTAACTTGCGTAGCATCTGAATATCTCATAGGCGACAAGTGTTGGATCGTTAACCAATTAACTTGCGTAGTGTATGAATATCTCAGGGGCGACAAGTGTTGGATCATTAACCAATTAACTTGCGTAGCGTTTGAATATCTCAGAGGCGATAAGTGTTGGATCGTTAACCAATTAACTTGCGTAGCGTCTGAATATCTCAGATGGGACAGGTGTTGGATCATTGACCAATTAACTTGCGTAGCGTCTGAATATCTCAGATGCGATAGGTGTTGGATCATTAACCAAATCGCTTGCGTAGTGTCTAAAACCTCAGACACGACAAGTATCGGATTTTAGCCTAAGCAGTAGCGCAAAATCTGGATTACTTCTCATAGAGAAGACTAGAGGACCTCCTAAATTAAGGCACGAAGACCTAAGACTCCTTCAAAGAGAAAAAGAAAATAATCACAGAAGTGTATTTCTCAAATGTGAAATACCATACACCATCATATAAGTCATTAAAATGATAGCGTTCAAAATCTACAGTCGGCTCAGTCGATTATTTGATTTTTTAATCGTTAAATGCAAATTCGAATTTGAATATCGTATTTGTACAAACAGTATTCAGTGAGTTATGAACCGCTGAGTAGAACAATTCTGTGTAGATACTTCATTCAGTTCAAAAATAAAATTTGCTATAATTCATGATTAAACTAATCTGTTATCGATGTGGGCGATCAATGACAAAGTATAAGTCCACAAATCATGCAAATACTTGTTTTTTATTACAGAGCAGGTATCACGAAGTTCAAAGCACGATTTTCCGTAGCAAAAAAAAGCTACGACTGAATCTCAGCACAAATTGTATTCATTTCGAAGCCCGCATTTCTCGCAAGCAAAAAATACAAGCTTCGAGGGGCAAATGTTAACCCCGTTAAAACGCGATTGAAAGAATGGTGCGTCGAGACCATCTAAGTCGTTAACACGACATGAAGTCATGTCGAGCAGGTTGAGCCCTCCGAATTAAGTCGTTGAAAGAACATGGTTCATGCAGTATACCGTAAAACTTGGTCATGCCGCGCCTATAACCAAGCCATTCGTACCGCGAGGATCACTCATAGTGCAAGACGGTTAAATCGAATGTTAATTCACTATGAAATCTATGAAGATCATGGGCAGGAATCAAGGCGCATAAGTGGTTGAAGATTTATCACAAAGCTAAACTTCTTTCCTTTTCTTTGCCTAATTCAAGAGAAAGTAGATTGTCAAGAGAGTTAAAAGAGAGAAATGAATGTAATGAGGGAAAATTCATAAGTTGTAAGCTTGAATATCATAATGAGAATTGATTAGAAGTGGACGTAGATTCATATTGAATCGAACCACTATAAAAATTTCTTTGTGTTCTTACTTGTTTTTTATCCGTTTATTTTGTGATTACGCGGTTCCATATTCTTACCAAATCGGTGAAGTGTAAATTTTACATCTTTGGTGTTTGATCCCAAATTTGGTGCAAACAATAGGCATATGAAATGTGAACTGGCATAGAACAATAGAATAGATCCAACAGGCATATGATAACAGAAATTTGGACATGAATCTGAAAGATAAGAATTTACAAAACTTGATATGATTCATCTTATAGGCATGTTCATAAAATCCAATTTATAATCCTATCAAAATCACTTTTAATTTAATTATATGTGAAAGTAACATAGACTCACTGCGACAGAATTTACAATAGAGAATAGATCTGAATTCTGAATTCTGAATTCTTAATTGGATTAGCTAAACCGTTGTTGTAGAATTTGATTCTTATCTTCCAATTTGAATACTTCTATTCTGATTTGCTTTGGTGGAGAAGAAAGGCTAGGTTAATTTAGATTTGAGCAGCATGGAGGCTCCTTGGATTTGTGTAATGAAATTAGGGTTAGGTCTAGGTGTTTATTTATAGGAGTACTAGGTGTATCAGGACCTTTAGATTAGGTCAGGAACCATCTGAACCATCCAAACCAGAAAAACACGTCATCCAGCCAATCCCAGAAGGACACATCAGCCCTAGGCCACCAAAACACATCGGCCAGATCTGGACCGATGGGGGTCGACACCCCTATTGGGGGGTCGACACCTATGTCGACTCCCCTAGGGGGGTCGACACCCTAGAGCGGGAGATTTCCCGCTCACCCAGATTTAGTTAATTTTGATTTTTGAATTATTTTTTGATTTATAATTTAATTATTATTAAATTCTGCTAATTCTTCTAAGCTTCATAACTTCTTCATACTATATCCGTTTTATGCAAACTCGGAATCTATCCCAAGCAGAATTCCAAGACGAACGCAATGGCGTAACCCGTTTCCCTTAATTCTTCTTGTAAAAATTAAGTATTTTTTAATTATCCTTTATGTCATATTTTAAAATTACGGGGTGTTACATTCTCCCCTCCTTAAAGGATTTCGTCCCCGAAATTTTCAAGAACGTATCCTTCCATCCAATCATCCATCTACTCATCCATCATCCACAAGCATCCATTGTCCTTAAAAGATTTCTAATGCTATATGAACATATGCAAAAGTGTGTGTATATTTTCCTTATCTAATGCAAAGATCAAGCGGTCTACGTATTCAGTTGACCTCCTTAATGCAAAACATGATAGTGTCATGCGTCCATTATGTATGCTAAAGAATCCTAATGATAAATATCATTCCTATATGAGTGCACAATCATTCATTCAAATGCAGCATCCATATGATAACACGTTCAATACACATCCACTAATTTAAATATGCACACTCATTCATATGTAATATGAAAGTGATTGAGCCGATCTAGTGCCTAATGTGTGTGTAAATGCATCCACGAGCAACCACTAGTGATCACTTACATCCACTTGCATTCACCAAACATAACATGTCTCAAAAACATGTTTACAACCATAGAATTTTCTACCTAAAGGTCGAAGATATAATCGAGAGGATACACTAAACGATAGAGAAAGTATAATCAAAGCGGTAGAGAAAGGAGAAGTTAAGAACATACCCTCAAAAGGAAAGGGTATGACGCGTGTATCTTGTCTTCAGTCTCCCAAGTCGCGTCTCCTTGATCATCTCCCCATTGGACTTTAACCAACTTGACCCCTCGGTTGCGTAACTTCTTGACCTATGATCCGAGGATGCATGTAGGAACTCACCTAATCGTGGCACCTCGCTCTACTTCCACTTCTCTAAGCATGGTCAGGTCCACTACTTCCGTGGTATCATGTAAAAACTTCCGCAAATGCGACACATGAAATACGTCATGAACACCACTAAGCTTCCCGGCCAACTTCACTCTATAGGCCATCTGTCCAATTCTTTCTGTAATGTGGAATGGCCCTACAAACCTTGGTGCCAACTTCCCTACGAACCCAAAACGAACTACATACCTCAATGGTGACACTTTAATAAAAACCATGTCTCCAACATCGAACTCAAGATCGGTTCATCTCTTATCAGCATATGACTTTTGCCAGTCTTGTGCTGTCTTCATGCATCTTCTAATCAAGTCTATCTTCTTCGAAGTTTCCCTAATCATCTCGAGCCCAAGCAAAACCTTATCTGTAGATTCCCACCAACAAGTCGGTGATCGGCAAGGTCGTCCATATAAAGCCTCAAAAGGTGCCATGCCAATGCTGGTCTGATAGTTGTTATTGTAGGCAAACTCTACTAATGGAAGATGTTCCTCCCATGTCCCTCCAAAGTCTATGATACATAACCTCAAAAGATCTTCTAGAATCTGATTCAGTCTTTCTGTTTGGCCGTCCGTCTGTAGGTGATAAGCGGTGCTGAAACAGAATTGTGTTCCTACCGCCTCTTGCAAGCTCTTCCAAAAATCACTAGTGAAAATGGGATCTCAATTGCTTACGATACAAGAAGGTATTCCGTGTAGACGAACTATATCTCAGAGATAAACATATGCTAACCATGTCGCTGTTCTTTTACTCTTGACGGGAATGAAATGGGCGCTCTTGGTAAGTCTATCCACTACTACCCAAATCCCCATATTACCCTTCCTTGACCTCGGCAACCCGTCAATGAAATCCATGGAAACACTTTCCCATTTCCACCGTGGAACCTCTAAAGGGTGAAGCAAACCACCTGGTTTCTTTTGTTCAGCCTTGACTTGTTGGCATACTAAGCATCTAGAAACGAACTCAGCCACATCCTTCTTCATTTCGGCCTAAAAGAAAACTCGCTTCATGTCCCTATACATCTTGTCACCACCGGGATATATGGTCATCTTAGAACGATGTGCTTCTTCAAAGATTGTCCTCCTCAAACTCTCGTCTTGAGATACGCAAAGTCTCCCATCCCTACGCAACCAACCTTTGTCATCTATAGTATACCTACTAAGATGGCTCGAAGACTCCCCTCTTATGAGCTTGTCTACTATCTCTATCAACTGTGGGTCATCTCGTTGTGCCACACCTATCTGTCCCAAAAGCGTAGGTCGCACCTCTAATGATGCCAACAAACTGGGTACATAATCGATAGTGGGTCTAAAGTCAAAGGTTGAGATATACTCTAAACTATGCAGCTCGAAAAACAAAGGACTCAAAGTCAACCTCTTTCTACTCAAGGCGTCAGCTACCACGTTACCCTTGCCAGGGGTATATGCAGTCTCAAAATCGTAGGATGCCAAGAACTCCATCCACTCTGTTGCCTTAAGTTTAGATCTTTTTGAGAGAACAAGTATTTAAGTGACTTATGGTCTGTATACAACTCAAACTTCTCGCCAAGGAGATAATGGCGCCAATACTTAAGCGCAAAAACAATAGCGGCTAATTCTAAGTCGTGGGTAGGGTAATTCTTCTCATGGACCTTTAACTGCCTTCCAACGTAGCATAACACCCTTCCCTCTTGCATCAAAACTGCGTCAAGCCCTGTCCCGCATGCATCGGTATACACTGTGAATGGTTTACTCCCATCCGACAAAACTAAAATTGGAGTTGTCGTCAATGCCCTCTTCAAACGCTGGAAAGCATCGTCACAGTAAACATCCCAAGAAAAGGTCAAATTCTTTTTCGTCAACCATATAAGTGGGGCTGATATCTTAGCAAAGTCCTTGATGAACTTTCTATAATAGCCCGCCAAACCAAGAAAACTTCTTACTTTTGTAGCGTTCTTAGGAATCTTCCAATCTTGGATTGCTACCACCTTCGCGGGATCCACTGCTATCCCTTCCTTAGAGACCACGTGCCCTAAGAACCTCACTTCTTTCCTCCAAAAATGACATTTGGAGAACTTAGCTTTGAGTTGATGTGCTCGAAAGGTCTCTAAGACTTCCCTAAGATGTAAGGCATGTTCTTCCTCGCTTCTAGAGATTATCAAGATATCATCCACAAAGACTACCATGAACTTGTTTAGAAACTCCCTAAACACCCTACTCACCAAGTCTACGAAATATGCGGGTGCATTCGTGAAACCAAAAGGCATGACAAGCCACTCAAAGAAACCGTCGGGAGTCCTAAAAGCAGTCTTATCTATACTATCCTCAGCTACCCTCAACTGATGAAATCCTGTAGCTAAGTCCAACTGCGAGAAAACCGAAGCACCAACCAACTGATCAAACAAGTCATCTTTCCTCGGCAACGGGTGTCTGTTTTTCTTCACGAGCTTACTCAGCTCCCTATAATCCACGCACAATCTAAGAGAACAATTAGCCTTCGTAGCAAAAATAACTGGAGCACCCCACTCCGAGATACTTTTTCTTATGAACCCTTTCTCAATCAACTCTTTCACTTGTTTACTAAGCTCCCACCTTTCTCTTGGAGCCATGTGGCGCACTGGCAATGCAACTGGCTTTGCATTATCTTCCAAGTATATACGGAAATCTATCTCGCATTTTGGAGGTAAGCCCCTAACCTCCTCAAAGACATCTGCATACTCACGGACTACTCGAACAGGTTGCAAATCATCAATAGATGTGTCAAGAGATTCTAGGTAGCTAAGCATAATGGAACCCTTAGGGTTGCATGAGATATCGAGAGTATTACCCAAGCTAGTCAACAGTCTAACTACCCTCCTTTCACGGTCAAGAATGGCACCATACCTGGCTAGCCAATCCATTCCTAGAATCAACCCGTAGACCGTGAAACCAAGTACATAAGCATTGCATTCGAACTCAACACCATACACAGATATTCTCAAATCCCGGCATAACATAGACAGATGAGCCGAACCACCAATAGGATTTGAGACTACAGTGGGATCCATAACTAGACTAGTATTTTGGTGTAGTGTTTCAACTAACGAAGCAAATATAAATGAATGTGAAGCGCCAAAATCAAACAAAGTTCGAACATGATGATCAAAAAGGAAAATCAAACTTTCAACAGAAATGTTTCTACCCCTCTCCTATCCTGGTGCCCTGAGAGCATGAACCTGCCCTCTAGAAGTAGGTCTTGTCCTCTGATCTTGCCCTTTTCCTTGCCTCCTCAAACAGTCTTTAATCAGATGTCCTGCCTCACCACATTGGAAGCAACCCGTCTTCTTCTTCTTCCTACAGTCCTTGCTTAGGTGGCCCAGTGTTCCACGATTAAAACACCTTTTCTTCCCTTGGTCCTTGTTATCCCTACCAGCTCTTTTGTTGTTGTTGTGCTTTCTTTGGATCCACTTTCCTATCCTGTGCCTTAACTACACCAGCACCTTTCTCCTCTTCATGTATCAGCGCCATATCAACAAGATTCTCGAAAGAAGCCCCCATAGGAATATGAGACATAGCCATCCCATGTAATGGTTCATTCAGAGATTTGGCAAATCTCAAGGCCTTCTTATGTGGTGTATTAACTAATTCCATACCAAATCTTGCTAACTGGTTAAACTTGTTAACATACTTCTTCACAAACAAACTCCCTTGTTTCAAACCCAAGAACCTCTCCATGTATAAACTCTCCTCTGCTTGTGAAAGAAATTTCAAATCGAACCTTTATCTAAAATCCATCCACGTCTCCACTGCACCTCCTCCATTAGTTACTTCCCACCAAAAGGAAGCTTCATCCTTCATCAACCAAGCAGCTAGTTGAACCTTCCTTCCATCGTCTATCTCAAAGATACCAAACAAGTCCTCCACTTCCTTTATCCAATTCTGAGCCTCAACAAACGTCTTAGTTCCATAAAATGGCTTTCCGCCCATCGCACGGAAGTCTTTGCATATCTTAGAAAAAGCATCTACATGGGGAGGAGGAGAAGCGGCTGCAGTTGGGGGAGGAGGAACGTCTGCTGGGCCTACGGCAGTTGCCCTAGCCTCCATATACCTTCTGAACCAGCCTGGTATCTGTACGCCCTCGGGTATAACAGGTTCCCCAGATATGATGGAAGGAAAAATGAAAAGATTCAAAACAGAGAATCAAAAGAAAGATCTATGGCTTTTGGGGATTATGTTTTTCATAATAAACCTTTCTCTTGAAAATACCCTCTTTAAAACATGTTTTTTTGAAAATGCTTCCATTTGAAAATGCTTTTGAAAACGGTTTTTAAAATCCTTTATCTGTTCCGGTAACCTTCAGCTCTGATACCACGTGTAACACCCCACGTCCATTAATGTCACTCACAAAGGGAATGCATTAACTTTCATGGAGCATTATAAGAGTATATAATAGAATATCACAAGACAAATATGAAAAATGGTACTTCAAAATTCAAAATAACTTCATTACATCGGAAACAAAATATAGTTTGGTTACAACATCAAAACCACATACTAAAACCTAGTACACAAATATCCATCTTGAACAATTTTATTATCAGAGTACATAAAAGCAAAACCATAATCCCACTCCAAATAGCCATAATGAAAAAGCGATAAAGCTGAGCATTACTTTCAACACTTCCAAGCACTTCAAGAAGAAAGAAATCCAAGTCATGCTCCACTAGTCCCACCCTGAGGACCTTGGGGGGGAGGAAAGAAAAGAGGCGAAACAAAAAGAGTCAGACATAAAGTCTGACGAGTCCAGTGACTTTAACAGTATAATCAGTAAAGTAACAGGATAAGAACATAAATTGGATATAAGAGACGACTGTAACATAAGCAGATATGACAAGGTAAACAAGGTGAACAAGATATAATGTTGATTGCGCTTCTAATCACTATAAGATAATTCCTACACTGCACCAATACTAGGTACACCGCACCAATACTAGTTCCATACTGAAAGTTGATCCCTCTCACTAATCATGATAATAATAATAATGGTAGTTTCGTGTACTCCTAGCCGCTGTCATAGCTGCCACCTGCTCCTATCTCCACTAGTTGTAACCACTACCCTCCCCATTCGATCGGCTCCCTAACTCGTAGATACCCGTGCTGGTCCCACAGTAGGTTGTATCACTCCCTAAAGTGGCAACCCGATACTATAAAAATGCACGGCTTATACCTACACGATGCAACATCGTCTTACCTACAAGCCCGGGGCCACGCACACACATAACTCCATTGGACTTGCACTGCCATCGCTAACTCTTTATTGACATCTTACAATCAACCCCAGTAAGTGTGTCCCTATCCTCGACCTAGTTCGAGCTCATATAGATACTAAAATGGGTTACTAGTTGAAAAGGGTCCACCCACTTGACACAAGCTTCCCTCCTAAGCTTGGTCCCCACTAGGAATTCCCACTTAACCCCTCTTAATCCCCTTGTCTAATCACAAGTCTCATCTTGGTTAAGTGTTTCAATTATGTTTCACATGCTACCCATGTTTTCCACTTAACCCTTTTATCATTCCTATGTCTTACCACATGTCTCATCTTGGTTAAGTGTTCATTAATTTATTATAATCTTAATCTTGCAAGACCTCCCACATTAGATTGCCGTTTTGCGGTTGTTGGATATGCCGGGCGGTTCCAGGTAGTCTTATACCGCAATCCGAATCTAAACTCGTGTCTTTGCATTATTACATATCTAATTTCTGCCTTTGACCTCTCACATTAGATTACCAAATTGCGGTTGCTGGATGTGCCGGGCGGTTCCGGGCAGTCTTATACCACAATTCGAATCTAACCTCGTGTCTTAGGCATTCATTATCACTTTCTTGATTCAAGTCCCAATTTTAAATCTTGGATTAAAATATATTCCAATTACCCATAATTTCCAATCTAAATTATGTTTATAATTTTAATCCAAATTAGGCCTATAATCTTATGTATACATGTTATGCCAAATTACGCCCAAATTAAAATGCGTTAACAATTTATGCGAAACCTCATGTATACAAATTATATCCAATTATGCCCAATCCAACTTATGCCAAATCTCATGTATACAATTTTGTACACAATTATTCCCAAATCGATTTATGCTAATAATCTCATTTTATTACATATTATTCAATATTTTCCCAACTTTTCCCACAACGTTCCCACGTCATTCGTACGTATAATTCAACGTAATATGTTAGGCTCGAAGTTAGCCTAATCTCATAAAATAAAAAGGAAGAGAGGTAGGGAAGAGAATCAAAGCATCAGGACTAGCATAAACATAGGCATATGAAACATGAACTGGCATAGAACAATAGAATAGATCCAACAGGCATATGATAACAGAAATTTGGGTATGAATCTGAAAGATAAGAATTTACAAAACTTGATATGATTCATCTTACAGGCATGTTCATAAAATCCAATTTACGATACTATCACAATCACTTTTAATTTAATTACATGTGAAAGTAACATAGACTCACCGCGACAGGATTTAGAATAGAGAATCGATCTGAATTATGAATTTTGAATTTGATTAGCTAAACCGTTGTTGTAGAATTTGATTCTTATCTTCCAATTTGAATACTTCTGTTCTGATTTGCTTTGGTGGAGAAGAAAGGCTAGGTTAATTTATATTTGAGCAGCATGGAGGCGCCATGGATTTGTGTAATGAAATTAGGGTTAGGTCTAGTTGTTTATTTATAGGAGTACTAGGTGTATTAGTGAAACACCCCACGTCCGTTAAGGTCACTCACAAAGGGAATGCCTTAACTTTGGTGGAGGGTTATAGGTACAAGACACAGAAAATTTACAAGACAGATATATATATATATATATATATATATATATATATATATATATATAAGTAGCGGAAAACAAACATTTATTTCATACGTGGTCCAATGCCAAAAACATTACAACAAATTGTCTCACAATAACTTCTAGAGCATTACATCATAATCTCTGTCTTGATTAAAACATAAAGAAACATAGAACTAAAACAAAACAACATAAATCCCCATAGAATGTGTCCAAAAGCCATAGCCAAGGAAAGAGAGTCCAAAGCATACATCTACTTTCTTGAAGCTTTCAAGGAGTCTGACTAAGCTAGAGTATTCCCTCCCTGTGGACCTGGGGGGGGGGGAACGGAAGAAAAGAAGACGAAAGAAAAAATGGGTCAGACATAAGTCTGAGTAAGTCTAGTGACTTTTCAGTGTGTGAATAAGGAAAAGGTCATGATAGGAATAAACTGAAAAACAAGACAGTACCAGAATAACAATCTAACATAAAGCTATACAAGGCAGGATAAACCGAATATACATCGCACCCATGTCTATTTCTTTGCACCTACTTATACTTGTCCAACTAGCACCACGTGTTCATGGTGAAATGATCCCCTTATATCGATCAGTTCCTACTCGCATGCTTTTATCATGTGTGTCATTCGGCCCCCGCTTGATTGTAGATACCTGTACTGGTCCGACTATGGGGTGTATCAGTCCCTCTGGTGGCAACCCGACATGATTCAAGATGCACAGTGTAAAACTACTGAAGCCCAATGCTTGCTTTTTCCACTGCGGAGTATGTGCACGCCCGTACTCCGTCGGAACCTACACTGACGCACCAACCGCCAACGTTTTGACCGCTTATAATCAACCCAGTAATCGTGCCCCACCCTGCCTAGTTCAGGGTACCATGATACATCTATGTGGGTTACTGCTGAAATGGGTCCCCGTTACTAGGGTTTCTTAATCAACCTGTTTGAATGGTTAAGTGTCCAAGTTTACCTAACCCCACCCATCAGTTTAGTTAACATGTTGAATTGGTTAAGTGTTGCCTTATTTGACTTAACCCTACCAATCTTGACTTATCTTTAATTTATTTCATTAAAGCATCAACCACTTACATTGGACATGTATTGTTGTGGTCACTGGATGTGTCGGTTGGTTCCGGGCAGTTTTTCACCATAACTCAGTCTAACCTCGGGTCTTTTGGGCTCGATGCACTAACCACCCACATTAGATCTATGCTGTTATGGTTGCTGGATTTGCCGGGCGGTTCCGGGCAGTCTTACACCGTAACTCAATCTAACCTCGGGCTAGGCATATTCGTCTTTTCTAAATTTACATATTTATCTATTTATATGTAAATTTGTCAATAATTAATTACCATGGCCCACTTTCCCTCTAAATCAAATTCATAGTTTTTGGTATAAAAATTATACCATTTTTATGCCACTCATTAATTACATGACTATGAGCCAAATATGTTAGTTATATGTAATTTCCAAGTTTTTCCCAACGTTACCCCCATTGTACGTTCGTGTTAATCACATAAAGTCATTGGCCCAGTAAATTAGCCCAATTTATAATCAAGAGGTAAAAGAAGGGAACATTTAATCAAACATATGTCATGTAAAATTAAATTAACATGTCTCATGAAACTTGCAATTAAATTGGATAGAACTAGAATAAGCCTAAGCATGTGAACATGTAGATCTAGGCATAGGTGAACACAACTTGGTTTATGAACTAGCATAATTTAGGAGAATCATGACATGTACATTACCAAAGCATGTATTAGTTTATCTTTAACATGTAGGTGTGAACTAGATCTAACAATAACGATCATGTGAATTTGCATGAATCCACTTTATAAACATGCATATAAATATAAATCTAATTTTTGGATCTAACACAAAACATGTAACTTGCATATGAAACACATATATATATAGATCTTGACTTGGATCTAACATAGAACATGTAACTTGCATAAGACACATCGTGAAAGGATTGTCAAACTTATATGTGGTATAATGGTTTCGTTCCCCAAATCATAATAAGTTCATCACCAATTTCTACATGATATGATAAGTTCAAATAAACCAAAATCATTCCAAGGCATACATGACCAAATTATCGCAGGAATTAGACATGAATCTGCATCATCAATCACATACAGCTTGGTCCAAATTCTATTTTCCATTTCATTACAATTCACGTCTTTAATTTATTCACATCTGAAAGGTAACTATACTTACAAACAAAAAGGAATTCTTGATTTCTGGAATCTGTATTCTAAAATTGATTTGCTCTCCTTTGATGTAGATCATTGAATTAGATTAGTTTTAATTTGATTTTGATGTAGCTTTTATCCTGTCTTTGACTTGAAAGAGATGACGGCTATTCTAAGTTCCCCTTTGACGGCATGACGACTCTAGGAATATTTTTGTTTGATTTTAGGTTGAGTGTTAGGTTGTTTATATAGAATTTTGATTTAATAAGAGTCGTTCGATGAATCTAGAATCAATCAAGACCATCCAGCGAAGATAGAATTACCAATTCAGCCCTAATGACTCAGCAAGAAGTCAGAGTTGTCTGTTTTCAGATCTGGCTCGAGGGGGCAGGTCGACCCCCAGTTCGACCCGTTTGGGGGAGGTCGACCCCCTAGTCGACCCCCTGGTTGAACCCCTGGTCGACCTGGATCCTGGGCGGGAAATTTCCCGCCAAGCCTGCTCCTGAGTTCTGTTTCGAATTTTGAATTCTGTTTCGAATTTTGAATTCTGTTTTGAGCTGTTTGAATTTATTTGAATTTCTGAAACTTCTGAAGGCCATAACTTCTTCATACGGAGTCCAATTTACGCAAACTCGGACTCTATCTCAAGAAGAATTCCAAGACGAACGCAATGGCGCAACCCGTTTCTCATAATTCTCTCATTTGAAATTATTTATTGTTTAATTCGTTACTATAATGTTAACAGAAAATACGGGGTGTTACATTCTCCCCTCCTTTAAGGATTTCGTCCCCGAAATCTTCAAGTCGAGAAGAACGTATATCCTACCATCCAATCGTCCATCTACTCAAGCATCAAACACAGGCGTCCATCGTCCTTAAAACACATCTAATGCTTCATGATCATATGCATAGTGTGTGTACATGTCCTTATCTAATGCAAAATCAGCCAGTCTACTGATTCAGTCGACCTCCTTAATGCAAATTATGTCAGTGCCATGAGTCCATTATGTATGCAATTTTTCCTACTCAAAATTTTCTACATGAGTGCACAAACATTCATACAAATGCAACGTCCATATGATAACACATCAAGTTTCAATCCATATACAAATACATATATGCATATGCAATATGAAAGTGACTGAGCCGATCTAACACATAATGTGTGTGTGTATATGCATCCACGAGCAACCACTTGCGACCACTTGCAACCATCAACCATAACATGTTTCAAACACATGTTTACATCCATTGGTTTCTACCTAAGGATAAAGGATAGGATCGAGGAGATATACTTAAAAAGATACATACAAGCATAAACTTAAGGAAAAAGAGATCAAGGATGTACCCTCAAAAAGAAAAGGGTACGCTGCGCGTATTCTATCCTCAGTTTCCCAAGTCGCGTCTTCCTCAGCGTCGCTCCATTGAACTTTGACGAGCTTGACTTCATGGTTGCGTAGCTTTTTGACTTCTGTCCCAAAGATACGAGTTGGGACTCTCCTCACAGTCGATTCTCGTTCAACTTCTACTTCCTCTAGCATGCTTGGTTCCACCACTTCCGCAGACTCATGTAAGCACTTCCGCAAGTGAGAGACATGAAAGACATTATGAACTCTAGCCAATCTTTCGGGAAGCTGTACTCTATAAGCCATCTTCCCAATCTTCTCGATGATAGGAAACGGCCCTATAAATCTTGGTGCTAACTTTCCCGCGGATCCAAAGCGAACAATGTTCCTCAAAGGGGATACTTTAAGGAATACCTTGTCTCCCGCTTCAAACTCAAGATCGGTTCTCCTTTTGTCTGCGTAGGACTTCTGCCTATCTTGGGTAGTCTTCACTCTCCTTCGTATCAAATCCACTTTCTCTGAAGTTTCTCTAACCATGTCTGGTCCAAGTATGAGCTTGTCTGTAGACTCCCACCAAGAAGTTGGTGATCGGCATGGTCTCCTATGCAATGCTTCGATGGGTGCCATGCCTATGGTGGCTTGGTAGCTATTGTTGTAGGCGAATTCCACCAAAGGAAGAAGATTCTCCCATGTACCCCCAAAGTCAAGAATGTACAGTCTCAAAAGATCTTCTAGTACTCTGTTCACCCCTTTCTGTCTGACCATCGGTTTGGGGGTGATAGGCTATGCTTAAACATAGCTGTGTGCCCACAGTCTCTTGCAAACTCCTCCAGAACTTGCTCGTAAAGATAGGGTCTCGATCACTCACTATGTTGGAGTGTATCCCATGGAGTCGAACTATCTCTTTAAGATATATAGATGCTAGAGATGAGGCAGTCCTTCTACTTTTGACGGGTATAAAGTGAGCGCTTTTAGTGAGCCTGTCCACTATTACCCATATACTGGTATTGCCCCTTCTTGACCTAGGCAACCCATCAACAAAGTCCATTGAAATGCTATCACATTTCCACTGTGGGACCTCTAGAGGATGAAGCAAACCTCTAGGCTTCTTCTGCTTCGCCTTGACTTGTTGGCATATCATGCACTTAGAGACGAATTCAGCTACATCCCTCTTCATGCCATTCCAAAAGAAAACCCTTTTTATATCTTTGTACATTTTGTCTCCACCGGGGTGTATGGTCAACTTGGAATGGTGTGCCTCTTCGAGAACCTTCTTCCCCAAATCCTCTGCTTGTGGGACGCATAGTCTTCCATCTCATCTCAACCATCCCTTATCATCGATGGAGTATCTATTGATGTGACTCGAAGTCTCACCCCTAATCAGCTTCTCTATCACATCAACTAGTTGAGAGTCTTCACGTTGTGCTATCCCCATTGAGTCCAAAGCACAGGCCGTACTTCCAATGTTGCTAACGAGCCAGGTACAAATTCAGAGGAGGGCCTAAAGTCAAAGTTGGCTATGTACTCCAAGCTTTGCCTTTCTACAAAGAGAGGGCTTAAGGTCAACTTCTTTCTACTCAAGGCGTCTGTTACTGCATTGTCCTTGCCAGGATTATGGGAAATATCAAAATCATATGAGGCAAGAAACTCCATCCATCTTTGCTGCCTCAAGTTGAGATCTTTCTACGAGAAAAGGTACTTCAACGATTTATGGTCAGTAAACAATTCAAACTTCTCAGCTAGGAGATAATGGCGCCAAGACTTAAGCGCAAAGATGATGGCAGCCAACTCTAGATCGTGGGTTGGGTAGTTTTTCTCATGTACTTTCAACTGACTTCCACCGTAAGCTACTACCTTCCCTTCCTGCATCAAGACAGTGCCTAATCCTGTACAGCATGCATCCGTGTACACTGTAAACATCTTGCTCCCATCAGGCAATGTCAGAACTGGGGCTGTTGTTAGAGCCCTTTTTAAGTGTTGGAAAGCAATATCGCAATCCAAATCACAAGTGAAAACTAGGTTCTTCTTTGCCAACCGTGTAAGTGGTGCTGAGATTTTCGCAAAGTCTTTGATGAACTTTCGATAAAAGCCTGCTAGCCCAAGAAAGCTTCGGACTTCGGTTGCGTT
This sequence comes from Allium sativum, assembly GCA_030737875.1. Lineage (NCBI taxonomy): Eukaryota > Viridiplantae > Streptophyta > Magnoliopsida > Asparagales > Amaryllidaceae > Allium > Allium sativum. The sequence continues at coordinate 1,049,446,541 of CM060922.1, forward strand.
CCGTGGGACCTTCCAATCTTGCACCACAACTACTTTTGCGCGGTCCACAGCTAACCCCTCTTTGGACACCACATGTCCAAGGAATCTAACTTCTTCTCTCCAGAAATGGAATTTGGAGAATTTAGCTTTCAACTGATGTGAACGGAGAGCATCCACGACTTCCTTTAGATGCTGGGCATGCTCTTCCTCATTCTTCGAGAAAATCATAATGTCGTCCATGAAGACCACCACAAACTTATTGAGGAACTCCCTGAACAACCTGCTCATCAAATCAACGAAGTAAGCGAGTGCATTTGTCAAGCCGAAAGGCATGACAAGCCACTCGAAGAAACCATCCGGAATTCTGAACGCGGTCTTATCAATGCTGTCTTCAGCCACCCTTAGCTGATGAAACCCAGTAGCCAGATCTAGTTGGGAGAAAAACGATGCACCTACAAGCTGCTCGAACAAATCGTCTATTCTTGGGAGTAGGTGCCTATTCTTCTTGGTCAGCTTGTTTAGCTCCCTATAATCAACGCATAGGCGAAGCGAACCATCCGCTTTAATTGCAAACACTACTGGAGCACCCCATTCAGAAATACTCCGCCTTATAAACCCCTTCTCAAGAAACTCTTTAACTTGCTTGCTGAGTTCTTTCCTCTCCCTTGGAGCCATGTGTCTCACGGGTAAAGCAACGGGTTTCACATTATCAACGAGGTATATGCGGAAGTCTATCTCCCGCTTCGGAGGTAAGCCCTTCACCTCCTTAAACACATCCGAGTATTCACGGACCACTCTAATAGACTAAAATTCTTAACGGACGCATCAAGAGATTCTAGATAACTTAGCATAACAGAATTCATGGGATTACAAGAGATTTCGAGAGTGTTAATGAGGCGAGTCATGAGTCTAACCACTCTCTTTTCACAATCGAGGACGACACCATTATGGATAGCCAGTCCATGCCTAGAATAAACCCATAGCCCGGGAAGCCCAAAACAAAGGCATTACATCTAAACCCAACGCTTAATATAGAAATTTTCAAATCCAAACAAATCATTGACAAATAAGCTGAGCCCCCAATTGGATTTGAAACAACCAAGGGATCCTCTACTATACTAGTGTCTAGGTGCAGATATTCAACTAAAGCAGTAGATATAAAAGAGTGTGATGCGCAAGAATCAAAGAGTGTGCGAACAGGATGATCAAATAGATAAACTAAACTCTCAACAGAAATATATCTACCTCGTTCTTGCAGAGGTGTTATGAGAGCATGAACCTGCCCCCTAGAAGTGGATCCAGTCCTTTGCCCTTGCCCTTGCTTCCTCGGGCAGTCCTTAGCCATGTGTCCTGTCTCACCGCAGTGGAAACAACCACTCATCTTCCTCTTCTTCTTCCTACAGTCTTTGACCAGATATCCAGGAATGCCACAGAAATTACACTTTTTTGTCACGGGGTTTGTTATTCTTCCCGCCTTTCTTTAAATCATCTTTCTTGTTCTATGATCCCTCCACCTTCTTATCTTGAGGCACTTCCACTTTTGCCTCATTCTTGCCCTTGTCTTCCTCATGTAAGAGTGTCATGTCCACCAACCTCTCATAAGTCGCATCCATAGGTACATGGGCCATAGCTAGGCTGTGAAGTGGCTCATTCAATCCCTTGACAAAACGGAGAGCCTTCTTATGAGGAGTGTTCACCAAATCCAGTACAAATCGGGCCAGCTGATTGAATTGATTGACATATTCCTTGACCGTCATACCTCCTTGCTTAAGAGATAAGAACTTCTCCACCTGTAGGCTGCGTTCAGCTTGTGAGAGGAATTTCATCTCAAACCTTATTCTGAAATCTTCCCAAGTTTCAACCGGTCTCTCAGCATTGGTGACCTCCCACCAATAAGAAGCTTCGTCTTTAAGCAACCACACTGCCAACTGGATCTTTTGCCTATCATCTACCTCGAAGATAACGAATAAATCCTCAGTTTCTTTGAGCCAGTTCCTTGCTTCTACGAATGTTTCAGTTCCATTAAAATTCTTTCCACTCATGGCTTTAAAATCTCTACATATCTTTGAGAAAGCATTTACACGAGGAGGAGGAGGAGGAGGAACCGCTGCAGCTAGGGGAGGAGGAATGTCTGCTGAGCCCGCGTCGTTGGCCCTAGCCTCTAGGTACCACCTGAACCAGCCAGGTATCGGTACACCCTCTGGAAGGTTAAGATCCCCAGACATGCTGAAAAAAAAGGAAAGATTCAAAACGAAGGATAGAAAGATAGTGCATATGGCATTGGGGGATTATGCCTTTTAAAATAAAATAACACTTTTTCTTGTAAAATGCTTCTTTATATTTCTTTTTGAAAATAGTTTTCAAAAACTTTTATCTGATCTAGTAAACCTTTGCTCTGATACCACGTGAAACACCCCACCTCCGTTAAGGTCACTCACAAAGGGAATGCCTTAACTTTGGTGGAGGGTTATAGGTACAAGACACAAAAAATTTACAAGACAGATATATATATATAAGCAACGGAAAACAAACATTTATTTCATACGTGGTTCAATACCAAAAACATTACAGCAAATTGTCTCACAATAACTTCCAAAACATTACATCATAATCTCTGTCTTGATTAAAACATAAAGAAACACAGAACTAAAACAAAACAACATAAATCCCCATAGAATGTGTCAAAAATCCATAGCCAAGGAAAGAGAGTCCAAACCATACATCTACTTTCTTGAAGCTTGCAAAGAGTCTGACTAAGCTGGAGTATTCCCTCCATGTGGACCTGAGGGGGGGGAACGAAAGAAAAGAAGACGAAAGAAAAAATTGGTCAGACATAAGTCTGAGTAAGTCCAGTGACTTTTCAGTGTGTGAATAAGGAAAATGTCATGATAGGAATAAATTGAAAAACAGGACAGTACCAGAATAACAATCTAACATAAAGCTATACAAGGCAGGATAAACCGAATATACATCGCACCCATGTCTATTTCTCTGCACCTACTTATACTTGTCCAACTAGCACCACGTGTTCATGGTGAAATGATCCCCTTATATCGATCAACTCCTACTCGCATGCTTTTATCATGTGTGTCATTCGGCCCCCGCTTGATTGTAGATACCTGTACTGGTCCCACCATGGGGTGTATCAGTCCCTCGGGTGGCAACCCGACACGATTCAAGATGCACAGTGTATAACTACTGATGCCCAATGCCTGCTTTTTCCACTCTGGAGTACGTGCACGCTCGTACTCCATCGGAACCTACACTAACGCACCAACCGCCGATGTTTTGACCGCTTATAATCAGCCCCGTAATCGTGCCCCACCCTGCCCAATTCAGGGTACCATGATACATCTATGTGGGTTACTGCTGAAATGGGTCCCCGTTACTAGGGTTTCCTAATCAACATGTTTGAATGGTTAAGTGTCCAAGTTTACCTAACCCCACCCATCAGTTTAGTTAACATGTTGAATTGGTTAGGTGTTGCCTTATTTGATTAACCCTACCAATCTTGACTTAGCTTTAATTTTTTTGATTAAAGCACCAACCACTCACATTAGACAGGTATTGTTGTGGTCACTGGATGTGGCGGTCGGTTCTAGGCAGTTTTACACCACAGCTCAGTCTAACCTTGGGTCCTTTTGGGCTCGATGCACTAACGGTTGCTTAATTTGCCGGGCGGTTCCGCGCAGTCTTACACCGTAACTGTAACAACCCGTATTTTGAATAACATGTTATAACTTAAATCAAGGCAGAATTAAATATTAGAATCTGAATCAAGGGAAATGGGATGTGCCATTGCGTTCATCTCGGAAAAATACGCGAAATAGAGTCCGAGTTTTCGAAAATCGGAGTCAGTATGACCAAGTTATGGCCCGTCAAAGTTTTCAGAAAATTTCAAGTTCAAAAACAGTTCAAATTTGAATTCAGAATTCAAATTCAGCCCAAGCAGAACAGGCGGGAAAATTCCCGCCAGCCCCCCCAAGTCGACTGGGGAGTTGACTTGGAAGTCGACACACCCCAGGTGGTGTCGACTGCCCAGTCGACACCCCTGTCGACCTGGGTGGTCGGGCCAGTTTGGCCTGGTGCACCTGCTTGTCCTTTTGAGTCATGTTTCTGGTCTTGTGACGAAATCTGACGGCTAGGATCTAAACTAGGGTTAATCCTATGGCCTAAACTAACCTAAATATCAAAAAAAAAAAAACACCCTAAACCCTACCCTAAATCACCACAAATCAATCCTACAACTAGGTTATGCCAAAATGCTCCTTGATCATGGCCTCCATCTTCATAACATGGCCTCCATCTTCTTCATGAAAGCTTGAGAGCTTCTAAGGCAAAAAGGAGCCATCTTTCTTCATCAAATCAAAGGAGCTACTTATTCTCAAGGCTATTTGTGTTGCTACATCATTCCTAGAGCTTCTACAACATCTCTATCTTGTTCTATTGTGTTCTAGCCATGCTTTGTAAGCCCTATTCTACTCTTAGATTTAAACTATGAACTTAATATGACATGTATCAAGTTGAAATGGGATTTTTGTGTAACACTAGCCATGCATCTATCATTGTATGCATAGATCTATACATGACTCTTTGGATCTATGGTTATGGGACTATCACCTTGACTTTTTGGGTAGAAAGCTATGAGCTTTATTTGGTGGTTATGCATAATGCAACAAAGAACTTGGTAGTTATGCATAAATGCAACATAGAACCATCTTAAAACCTTGATGTTAACTTGCATATGATGTTATGAACCTATATGCTAATCACAAGTGTATCACCCTATTTGCTAAGTTTAATGCCATACATGGTAGATTGGAATTGGACCTAAGTGCAATATTTGCCTTGAACCTATCATTGTATGCATAGATCTATTCATGCCTCTCTTGATCTATGATTGAGGACCTATCATGAACCTAGTACCGTTCATGTTGACTTTTGGGAAAAATGCTATGAAATGGATTATGGCTTATGCATGTTAACAAACCTTAACCCCTCATGTTTCTTAACATGCATATGATGATATTGAGCCTATTTGCTAATTATGCTATCATACATGTTTGTGGCCAAAGCATCCTTATGCTATTATGCATGCTTGTGGCCAAATCACCCTTATGCTATTATGCATGCTTGAGGCCGAAGCACCCTTATGCTATTTGATATGTTTGAGGCCAAGTCACCTTTTATGCTATCATACATGTTGAGGCCATATGCTAGTATGTTGAACCCCTTTTGCCTCAAATATCACCATGTTTAACTTGTGATAGACCTTGCCATCTTATGCCCACCTTGTCATATTCTTATGTTCCCCCTTTTTGATCTATTTGCGTTGATGCGAACTTATGTGCGATGGGGTTACGTTATGGGTAAACTTAAATGACATGAAACATGACTTGAAAATATGACATGTGATTATGCTTGAAACATGAACGTGGACATGACATGTAGAAAACATGAAAGTGGACAACTCGAGGTTGGGTTGAGTTTGTAGCATAAATCTACCCGGAACCAACCGGCTTAACTAGTGGCTACAAACAATAGGACCCATTGTGAGTAGTTGGTCACATCGCACTTGAAACCCGAGGTTAGACTGGGTTGTGGTGTAAGGCTACCCGGACCCGCCCGGCTTAACTAGTAACCACAACAAAGTCTAATGTGAGAGGTTGGGGTGCATTAAGTTAATTAATGCCACATGGTAGGGTTAAGTCATGGACCACTTGAATACTTAACCAATTAAACACGATGGGTTGGTAGGGTTAAGTCATGGACTACTCGAATACTTAACCAATTAAACACGATGTATTGATAGGGTTAAGTCATGAACTTCTTGGATACACTTGACCAACTCAATACATGGTTAGGATAGGGTTAACCACACTTAACCCGCTTGAAATCCTAGTTACGTGGTCCTTTTCAGCAGTAACCCACTTGGGAGTATCTGGATACCCTGGACTAGGCCAGGGTGGGGCACGATTACTAGACTGATTGTAAGAGACCAAAAGAGACGGCTGAATGGTGCACCGGTTGTTCAGGCGGACCATGGTCGTGCACATTAAGTCCGGAGTTGAACATGGGCACCGGTAGGTTTAGACTGTGCGTGCTTGAATTGTGTATGTGGTTTACACCTTAGGGCTGGATACACCCTAGGGTGGACCTTGCACAGTTAACTACATTCCATGATTATGCCGTATGACACCGATACACGACGAGTTAGGCTTATAGGGAGCCGATCGACTAGACCGAGTAGTTGGATATTGATTTAGGTCATCTCAAGATGTTGGGCCATCTTTGGGCCAAGGGATCATTTCTTGTTTATACTTGACATGGATTAGCATACTAGTACACTTGGTGCAACTTAACCTTGTATATGCGATGCCACACTTGATCTATCTTGTTAACCTTTCACCATGCCAGTTATCATCCTATGTTTCATCTCTGTTTTACATGTCCAGATAACTTTATTAGTTTTTATACTAATAGTAGGTAGGGCTTACCAGTCTTTTTGACTGACCTGTTTTCCTTTCGCCTCTTTTCTTCCGTTCCCCCCCGGTTCTCAGGGTGGGAACGCTAGCACCTAGCTTGGATCTTTGGCTTGCTTCTCTTATAGCTCATGTACGGTTTGGACTTGAGCTTTGCTATGGCGACACTACTGTTATCTTTGGGGAATACTTTACTTATGTTATTTTTCAGTTTATGTTTTTCTAGACTTTGTTTTGTTGGGAAAATGATGACTAAGTACTTTGATGTAACTTGACTATGGTTTTGAAATAGTAATTTTATCCACTGCTTTATTTACTCTGTTTTACTCATATGTTCTGTCTTGTGATATCTTCATGCATGTTTACCTTAACCAACACCCCTCCAAAGCCAGTGTACTTGCTTAGAGTGACCCTGGCGGAGGTGGGGTGTTACATTTGGTATCAGAGCATAAGGTTTTACTAGACCGGACAAAAGTTTTAAAAACCCTTTTGAAAAAAAAAACTATTTTCAAAACCAATTAAGTATTTTCCAAGATAAGACTAGTTTATTTTAAAAGGCTATTCCCACAAAAGCCATTAGCACTATCCTTTGTTTCCTCGTTCTCAATCTATCTTTTTCTTCGTTTCAGTATGACCGATAATTTTGCCATTCTGGAGGGCGTACTAGTACCTATTTGGTTTAGAAGGTACATGGAGGCAAGGGCGAATGAAGCCGGCCCCGCGAACATTCCTCCTCCTTTCCCCGTGGGTAACTTCCCTCCTCCTCCTGTAGCCGAGGTTCCTCCTCCTCCTCCTCCGCATCCGCAAGCAGATTTCGCGAAGATTTGCAAGGACTTTAAGGCGATGGGTGGCAAGAATTTTATTGGGACGGAGACTTTTGTTGAGGCAAGAAACTGGTTAAAGGAAACTGAAGACCTCTTTGCTATCTTTGATATAGAAGACCGTAGGAAAGTCCTGTTAGCAATATGGTTGTTGAAAGGGGAAGCGGCATATTGGTGGGTAGTCACCCCCACTACTAGGCCAATTTAGACTTGGGATGACTTTAGGAAAAGGTTTGGACTGAGGTTTCTATCATCGACAGAAGAGAACCTTCAGATGGAGAGGTTCCTATCACTAAAGCAAGGGGACATGACCGTTAGGGAATACGTGGATAAGTTTAATCAGCTTGCTCGGTCCGGTTTAGACTGGGTTAACACAGCTCAGGGGAAGGCCCTACACTTTGCTCTAGGATTGAACGAGCCATTGCACGTTTTGGCCATGTCTCACATACCCATGGGGGCGACCTTCGAGAGTTTGGTGAATATGGACCTGCTTCAAAAGGAAGATAAGAGTGGCAAGAAGGAGGTCAAGGCAAATGAGCCTCAAGGCAAGAGGAAAGATTCCGAGAAAGGAGACAAGAACAACAAGAAGGGAAACAAGGGCAACAACAACAACAAGGCAAGAGAGACAAGAAAGTGCAACTTCTGTAGGATCACTGGGCATATAGCCAAAGACTGTAAGAAGAAGAAGAGTAAGCTGGGCGTATGCTTTCATTGTGGAGAGTCTGGACACTATAGTAAGGATTGCCCGAAAAAGCGAGGACAAGGGAAAAGGCAAACTCAACAAGCAGGATCCTCTGGAGGGCAGTTGCAGGCTCTCCTCGCTCTTCCAGCTCTTGATCGAGGTAGTGTTTCAATAGAAAGTCATGTCTACATTCCTGATTTCCCTGTTCGTACCTTATTTGATTCTGGCGCATCGCACAGTTTTATTCTTGATCTTGTTGGAAGTTTGCACCTAAGTATTAGTCTAGTTAAAAATCCCGTTAGTATTTCAAATCCGATTGAGGGTTCCGCACATCTATCTGTGATTTGTATGGATTTGAAAATCTCTATCTTGAGCGTAGAATTCATGTGTAATGCTTATGTTCTCGGGTTTATGGGATACGGGTTGATTTTGGGCATGGATTGGTTATCCAGTTATGGAGCCATTCTTGATTGTGAGCATAGGGTAGTGAGGCTCATGACTCGCCTCGGTAATACCCTAGAAATTTCTAGTAACCCTGTGGATCCCGTCATGTTATGTTATCTTGAATTTCTTGACTCATCCATCGATGATCTGCAATCTGTGAGAGTGGTCCGAGAATATCCTGATGTTTTTGATGAGGTTAAGGGGGTTACCCCCTAAGCGGGAGACAGATTTCCGCATTTATCTTGTTGATAATGCCAAGCCAGTTTCATTTCCCGTTAGGCACATGGCCCCGCGAGAAAGAAGAGAGCTTAGCAAGCAAATCAAGGAGTTGCTTGAGAAAAATTTCATTAGGCGAAGCATTTCAGAATGGGGTGCTCCGGTGGTATTCGCTACTAAGGCGGATAGTCCATTTCGCTTAAGCATGGGTTATAGAAATCACCCTAGTAAGTATATTTGGCAACGTGGATTGGCATCTGTTTTCAAGAGATAGTTTTTCCGGGTGGAATACCGTATAGTATGTAAACGAAATCCAGGATTCACTAACGAATTTTGTAAAGCTTGCATGAAACCATGAGCACGCAGTTGTGTTGAAGCCAAGTATTTTAGGGAAAGAATAAGTGGAAGTGGAACGAGAGGCAACGGTGAAATGAGTTCTAACTCATATTTTGGAAATAAGAATTAAGAGCTACGAAGTGCGATTGCATGGAGCTAAGAATTAAAAGCTCAAGAAAATGCGACTTAGAAGATTGAAGACCAGATACACGCATCATATCTCTTTTTAAGAGCATATCCTTGATCCCTATTATTCTGTAGAGCTTGCTCGCATGCTATCTTTTAAGTATATCCTCTCGGTCCTATTCTCAATCTTAGTTCTATCGCAAACCCCATAAGGAGTATGACTCGCCTGTTTGTGATATATAGGTGGGCTGAAGATGTCCGTCAAGTTGACCAAACTATTTGGGCTTTATGGGATTTGGGTCATAGTGGATAGACTCACGAAGAGTGCCCATTTTATTCCGGTGAAGAGCAAGAGGACCGCATCGTGGCTAGCATCTGTTTATCTTCGAGAGATAGTGCGATTGCATGGAGTTCCTTCTAGCATAGTTAGCGAGGTGACCCAATCTTCACTAGCCAGTTCTGGAATAGTTTGCAAGAAGCGATGGGTACGCGATTGAATCTAAGTATAGCCTATCACCCACAGACGGATGGCCAGACCGAAAGGGTGAATAGGGTACTGGAAGATCTATTGAGGCTATGCATTCTTGACTTTGGTGGCACTTCGGAAGATCACCTGCCTCTTGTAGAGTTTGCTTATAATAACAGCTACCAAGCAAGCATAGGGATGGCACCATTCGAAGCTTTGTATGGGAGGCCGTGCAAGTCACCAACATGTTGGTGGGAGACGACGGATAAGCGTATACTTGGGCCCGACATGATAAGGGACACATCCGAGAAGGTTGAGTTGGTTCGAAGGCGGATGAAAACGGCCCAAGACAGACAGAAATCCTATGCAGACAAGCGAAGGACAGACTTAGAGTTTGAAGTTGGAGATACGGTCTTTGTGAAGGTTTCTCCTTTGCGAAATGTGGTTCGTTTTGGAGCAGTTGGGAAGCTGGCACCAAGGTTCGTAGGACCCTTCCCTATCATAGAGAGGATTGAGAAGATGGCTTATAAGGTGGAATTGCCCGAGAAGCTTGTAATGACCCGAAAATCCCCGCCCTTTGGACCGACCATAAACCACATAGGTCTGACCCAAAAGTTAGAAATTCTCGAATGTATTAACTCTGGGCATACAACACATCAGAAAAATAACACCAGACTTTTATTACATCATGGTAATATAACATCAGAATACAGAATATATCAGAGTACATCGAAATAAAATTACAGCGGAAGATAAATTACAATATATTTAATACATTGCAGCGGAAACAATAAAATTGATACAGCGGAAGATAACTATGCTCTGGACACAGCTTTAAGCTTCAATCCAGCATCCTGCTCGAGATAAGGAACTATAGATAAACTACTCGACTACCCGTGTGGAGAAGAGGGCACCCGAGTTCGTAAAGGTGGAAACAAACAACGGGTCAGTCATGGGACTGGTGTGAGAATTCTTAACTAATTTAACTAATAGTAATAAGGCAAATCCATGGACCACGCCGCTATTGCGGAACGGATTTATTTCAATGGATTGCCGTGCATAATTTTAAAAGTGTCAGAACAAGCAGATAAATAAATCGTGCAACAACGCAATGCTTTTTAGAAAAATGGAATCACCATAAGACTCAAGTCCCATCACACAATGCAACGCACACCAGAGGATAGAGTTTTCCCTTATGGTGATTAAACATGCTAAATACGGCGAATACGGGTTTAATATTATTATTAGTATATATAACAAAACATTTCAAAATAAATATATCAATCCTAGGAAGCATAGGTACCATATGTTATGCCTCCGTACTAGTAATACAATCAAATCCGTAGGGTCGTATTTGGAATTTGGATTTCCATCTGAGTCAAGGCTAGAGAGGAGTTCCTTACCGATTCGAGACACTCTAGCTAATGTCTCAGGATTCCCCGCAGAGAACCCTTGAATCCTGCAGGGCCGGTCCACACATACAGCTTCGTGGATTGGCAATTCCTGAACACACGTTTCCCGATCCTATAGGACCTATTCGAGGCGCCTCATTCCATCATCCACATAAGTAAAATGTCAGGGCTGGTAGGTCACTGGCACCACTCTAGCTAGAAAGAAACGTGATGCTCTCCCTGCGTTCCCTTCTCCCGTTTTAGACTCCGCCGGTGTGTGAGGCTCGCGAAGTCACACTATACACAAAACTATGCCTAAACAGACTATGCTTTGATCGTCCCACAAGGCCTGCTTTTCAACAAAGCCTTGATCATATGCATCTTATCATGCCACATTATCACTCCATATCACACTACCAATCCTTTGCCGAAATATATGAACGGGTGTTAAGCAAGAGAATAAATTCTTCGCCACCAAACATCCATACATTCGACAAAAGATTAATAACATGATATATAATGGAGTATGACGTCAGACACACAATCCATTTATAAGCTTATGCTCTGGGTCTGAGCGAAAGCCAAATCCGTACAAATCAACACTACGTCAGGGCAACTCCTACTATTACCTTATCATGGTAGCGAGCCATTCTACGGCCACAGTCATCATCGTCCATTCGATGTGGAGATTTGACGGTCTTCAATCGCCGTCTTCCAATCTTGGATTTTTAAACGTCGTTTAATTATTTGGAATGAGATAAACTCGGACTTTCCAAATAATCCTCGTATATATATATATTGAAAATCCTTCTTACACATTAATAATTATTTTTATTAACGATTCATTTCTATTTTAATTATTTAAAATAATTAAATTTTTATATAACGACGCCTTAAGTCCATGGGCGACTATGGCGCTGCATTCAACCAATTTTGATTTTTACATTTCTCAGAATCTAACCGTTGGATCTTAACGTAATATATATCGTTGGAAAGATTTTTCCAAGACGGTCCTAACGGTTTCAGTTTCAAGAAAATCCGACGGTCGGATCTTCTTGTATAGTCATTTAAAAGTACGATTTCAAAACGCGAACTACCACGCCCTATTCATTCAATTTTGATTATACATATATAATCATTGAAAATGTAAATTTTGATACACTCAAAATCTTTAAATTACATATAAAAATATAATTTCTAATGACAATGCAAACTCTACTCTTAATTCACATTGTGAAAACATGATTTGTAATTACAATGCAAACACTACATCTATTTCACATTGTAAAAATATAATTTTTAATTACAATGCAAACACTACATCTAATTCACATTGTAAAAATATAATTTTTAAATACAATGCAAACACTATATCTAATTCACATTGTAAATATATAATTTTTAAATACAATGCCACATTTCTACATCTAAATTACATATGAAATAAATCAATTTTATTTCTAATGTTCATTCTCATTTTATGTTACATATATACATAAGAAAAATGCAATTTCGATCATACAATGAAATTGCATCCTTTAATTGCATAGAAAAATGTAGTTTTGTCATACGGTATACTTTCCTATAGACATTACATATAAAAATGTAATATTTAACGCACAATGTAAATTTATGTTTTAATTACGTATAAAAATGTAAATTTTATTCTACGGTGTAATTCCCTATACAATTTACATATAAAAATGTAAATTTTAACATACGATGAAATTTCCATGTTAATTACAAAGGAAAATGTAATTTTTATCATACCGTTATAACTCATATATAAATTACATAGAAAAATGTCATTTTTATTTTACCGTTCTAATTCACATCTAAATTACATAGAAAAATGTAATTTTTATTTTACCGTTATAATTCACATCTAAATTACATAGAAAAATGTAATTTTCATTATGCGATGGAAATTCATATTTTAATTAAATAGAAAAAAAATGTAATTTCTATCATACGACATAAATTCATATTTAAATTACATCTAAAAATGCAATTTTTATCATACAGTGTAAATTCATATTTTTAATTACATATAAAAATGTAATTTTAATCATGCCATTCTAATTTATATAAAAACTATATAGAAAAATGTAATTTTCGTCATGCAATGTAAATTTACATTTTAATTACATAGAAAAATGTAATTTTCAACATACGGTGCAAATTTATATATAAATTACATATAAAAATGTAACTTTTGTTCATGCGGTGTAAATTCATTCTTAAACTACATAATAAAATGTTATTTAATTCATGCGATGCAAATTCATTCATAAATAACAAAATAAAATGTTATATAATTCATGCGATGTAAATTCATTCATAAATAACAAAATAAAATGTTATATAATTCATGCGATGTAAATTCATTCATTAATATCAAAATAAAATGTTATATAATTCATGCGATGTAAATTCATTTTACAACATAAAATTTCATTCTTTTACTTACAATGTAAAAGCATCAACTTTTTATTCACAATGTAAAAATATCTACTTTTATATTTTCAATGTAAAAATATCAACTTTTTATGTTTTACAAAGTAAAGACATCAACTTTTATATTTTACAATGTAAAAATATTAACTTCTCTATTTTACAACGTAAAAATATAATCTTTCCTATTTACAATGTAAAAATATTACCTTTTCTACTTTACAATGTAAAAATGTAATCTTTTCTATTTACAATTTAAAAATAACGTCTTTTTATTTTGAACATAAAAAGATGGTCTTTTTATTTTCAACATAAAAAGATTGTCTTTTTATTTACATCGCCAAATTTTCAATATAAAATCCATTATTTCTTTACAATGTAAAATTTACTCTTTAATTACAATGTAAAGTCCATTCTTTTTATTACATAAAAAAATGTAAATCTTCCTACGGTGAAATTCATATATATTAATATTAAAAATAATGTCAACTAATGCTACAGTTAAATTTCTTTTTAAAATTGACATTAAAAATGTTAATGACATCCTACGGTGTTATTCTTTTTAATATTAACATTAAAAATATTAATTACATCCTACGGTTAAATTTACTATTTAATTTACATTAAAAATAATGTAAATTTATACATGCGGTGAAAATACTTTATTTACATAATAAAATGTAAATTTCATGTCATCGCAAATTCTGATTTTAATTTTACATAATAAAATGTAAATTTCATGTCATCCAAACAACAACAGCATTCAAATAAACCAACATGACTAAATCTAACAATTCACATCAAAGTAATATATAGGGTGATGTTTACATTGGCATATGACAAATCAACGAGGCATGATTCAATAAAATTAACAAATAATTAATTCTAATTAATCAATAAATTCAGATCTAATATTTAGATTTGCAGACCTAACATCATACAGAATAAACAATTCAGATCCATATTTAAAATATCACGACATAGCAGATCTATCAATAAATATTTTTAATAACTAAGAATTAATAATTAAATAAATTAAATTAAATTAAAAATAAATTCTCACCTAGCTCGGATCTGAAATGAATTGTCAACTTTGATCAGGTCTTGTGTTTAAATTCAAAGCGATTTCGGATCTGGAATGATTCAAATCCAAATTCGTATGAAAAATCAAAATTCAGCCTTTAACAACTGACACAGCGACGCTACAAAGCGTGACAAAATCTGAAATAAACATTACCTAAAGTTCAAAACTTTGAATCGAGATAACTCGAGCTACGATCGACGGTTTTACGAACGGTTTGCAGGAGATTGGAGAGCTACGAGAGGGCTATCTTCACCGTGAGTTGGAGGAGGTGCGGCGGCTTGTGGGTGGCGCGGTGGGGGCGCAAAGGCTGCGGCTTTGGAGGCTTGTGGCGGTGGCTATGGTCGATGAGAGGTGGTGATTCTTGTTGGAGAAGAAAGAGCTCGAAAATCTCTTCGAAACGTGTATTTATACGAAGGTTTTCGTTGAGAATGGAGGGAGAAATCGGAGTTTGAAGTTTTGAATAGCAATTGGTTTTGCGGCTCAGCAAAATAACGTGGAGGAGGAAGAAGAACCCGATGTTCATTATATATTAAAATATTAGGATTATTTAATTATTATTTTATTAGCCCGTTAAAGCCCGTTTTGATCCGAACTCCGATTCAGGCCCAACGATTGTCGTTCATACCATTTAGCCCCCGTTCCGGACTCATCTGGACCTGTCCCGTTAGCCCAAACTGTCATCTTGGCCTCCGTTTTTCAGTTTTAAAATTTAAGTCCTTTATTTCTAATTTTTCCGTACAAATAATTTTACCGGGCCTACAAATTAACTCCGAAAAATCCAGAAAAATTATTTTTGGCTTCCTTTTGACGAACCAGTCCTAACAAAATTTATTTCGTTGAATTCTGAGACTTTTTGAAAAATGACTATTTTTAAGGCGTTTAAATTTAACTGAAATAGTCAAAACACATTTTCTTTTGCCATGCTCACTTATTAATTCGAAAAATTCTAAAAATTGAAATCTAGCTATTATTTGGCATTCCGATTCCAACAAAAGTGGTTTCGTCGAAAACAGAGGTCGTTTGAAAAATGACTATTTTTAAGGCCAATATATTTAATATTAAAAATACATTTTTAAAGAAATAATTTCTGAAACTCGAAATATATAAGTGTTTACTACTTTTTAATGTAGAAACATCATTCTGAACTCAATGGAAGTGGTTTCGAGTTCAAATTCCTTTATATGCAAAAAGTAGCATTTTTGACCTATGCAAATTACCTAGCGACCTTTCTAAATTTTAATTTGGGCATAACTTTTGATTCCTGCTATGAAATTTCGATTTTTCGAATTCGTTGGAAAGATATTTTTAAATAGATTCTAATATTTTTGGTTTCACTAAAATCCGTTAAATTTTGCATCCTGTACGGTCAGTCAAAGTTTAAGTTTGACTTTTCAAACTACCGCGCTATTTCTAACTCTTTTTATAATTAAAATTAAATTATTCATTCTAACTTCGATTTGAATCAAATTTGTTATCATTATTATTTAAAATAGATTATTTTAAATATCAAACTCATTAAAATCACTTAAAATAAATTTTAAATTGGCCCCAAAATTCAGGGTTGTTATAGTCTCCCCCACTAAAAAACTTTTCGTCCTCGAAAAGGAACGAAGCTAAAAGTTGATTAATTAACTAACTAATTTATATATATATTTTCTCCATTGGTTTAAATAATTTCATTAGTTGATTAACTTTCAAATATATAACTTTTTATATATTCAAAATCATATTTTCCAAAATAGAGTATAATTAATCACAAATACGTATATTATAGGCTTGCTACTCTCAACTCATTCTAGGGCATTACTAACCCTATCTCTAATGAGTTTTCTCATTCTAGGATACTGTTGATCCTATCTCTAATGAGTATTCTTATTGGATATTAGTAATCCAATCTCTGATGAGCCTTTTGTTCAGTTCTAATGAGTTGTACCCCAAAGATTAGAGCTAACCAAAGCTCTGATACCATATGTAATGGCTCGACGAAATCCGGTAGGCTTTGCAACCATCCCTTCATGACCCAAAGTAGCAGGTAAAACCCACCGTGGCTTACAGTGGTACCCCAGACACCTTGTTTTACGGCGACCCTCTCGAGCCTTCCGGCCACTGCCTAACCAACCCTCAACAGGGACATGTGGGGGTAAGAGTCTCCCGTTCGCCACCAAACCGCAAAGCGAGAACCCCCCATCATGCTGCATCCTATTCCCGGCATGCTAAACAAGGACTGGTGTGAGAATTCTTAACTAATTTAACTAATAGTAATAAGGCAAATCCATGGACCACGCCACTAATGCGGAACGGATTTATTTCAATGGATTGCCGTGCATAATTTTAAAAGTGTCAGAACAAGCAGATAAATAAATCGTGCAACAACGCAATGCTTTTTTAGAAAAATGGAATCACCATAAGACTCAAGTCCCATCACACAATGCAATGCACACCAGAGGATAGAGTTTTCACTTATGGTGATTAAACATGCTAAATACGGCAAATACGGGTTTAATATTATTATTAGTATATATAACAAAACATTTCAAAATAAATGTATCAATCCTAGGAAGCATAGGTACCATATGATATGCCTCCGTACTAGTAATACAATCAAATCTGTAGGGTCGTATTTGGAATTTGGATTTCCATCTGAGTCAAGGCTAGAGAGGAGTTCCTTACCGATTCGAGACACTCTAGCTAATGTCTCAGGATTCCCCGCAGAGAACCCTTGGATCCTGTAGGGCCGGTCCACACATACAGCTTCGTGGATTGGCAATTCCTGAACACACGTTTCCCGATCCTATAGGACCTATCCGAGGCGCCTCATTCCATCATCCACATAAGTAAAATATCAGGGCTGGTAGGTCACTGACACCACTCTAGCTAGAAAGAAACGTGCTGCTCTCCCTGCGTTCCCTTCTCCCGTTTTAGACTCCGCTGGTGTGTGAGGCTCGCGAAGTCACGCTATACACAAAGCTATGCCTAAACAGACTATGCTTTGATCGTCCCACAAGGCCTGCTTTTCAACAAAGCCTTGATCATATGCATCTTAGCATGCCATATCATCACTCCATATCACACTACCAATCCTTTGCCGAAATATATGAACGGGTGTTAAGCAAGAGAATAAATTCTCCGCCACCAAACATCCATACATTCGACAGAAGATTAATAACATGATATATAATGGAGTACGATGTCAGACACACAATCCATTTATAAGCTTATGCTCTGGGTCTGAGCGAAAGCCAAATCCGTACAAATCAACACTACGTCTGGGCAACTCCTACTATTACCTTATCATGGTAGCGAGCCATTCTAAGGCAACAGTCATCATCGTCCATTCGATGTGGAGATTTGACGGTCTTCAATCGCCGTCTTCCAATTTTGGATTTTTAAACGTCGTTTAATTATTTGGAATGAGATAAACTCGGACTTTCCAAATAATCCTCGTATGTATATATATATATATTGAAAATCCTTCTTACACATTAATAATTATTTTTATTAACGATTCATTTCTATTTTAATTATTTAAAATAATTAAATTTTTGTATAACGACGCCTTAAGTCCATGGGCGACTATGGCGCTGCATTCAACCAATTTTGATTTTTACATTTCTCAAAATCTAACCGTTGGATCTTAACGTAATATATATCATTGGAAAGATTTTTCCAAGACGGTCCTAACGGTTTTAGTTTCAAGAAAATCCGACGGTCGGATCTTCTTGTATAGTCATTTAAAAGTACGATTTCAAAACGCGAACTACCACGCCCTATTCATTCAATTTTGATTATATATATATAATCATTGAAAATGTAAATTTTGATACACTCAAAATCTTTAAATTACATATAAAAATATAATTTCTAATGACAATGCAAACTCTACTCTTAATTCACATTGTGAAAACATGATTTGTAATTACAATGCAAACACTACATCTAATTCACATTGTAAAAATATAATTTTTAATTACAATGCAGACACTACATCTAATTCACATTGTAAAAAAATAATTTTTAAATACAATGCAAATACTATATCTAATTCACATTGTAAAAATATAATTTTTAAATACAATGCCACATTTCTACATCTAAATTACATATGAAATAAATCAATTTTATTTCTAATGTTCATTCTCATTTTATGTTACATATATACATAAGAAAAATGCAATTTCGATCATACAATGAAATTGCATCCTTTAATTGCATAGAAAAATGTAGTTTTGTCATACGGTATACTTTCCTATAGACATTACATATAAAAATGTAATATTTAACGCACAATGTAAATTCATGTTTTAATTACATATAAAAATGTAAATTTTATCCTACGGTGTAATTCCCTATACAATTTACATATAAAAATGTAAATTTTAACATACGATGAAATTTCCATGTTAATTACAAAGGAAAATGTAATTTTTATCATACCGTTATAACTCATATATAAATTACATAGAAAAATGTCATTTTTATTTTACCGTTCTAATTCACATCTAAATTACATAGAAAAATGTAATTTTTGTTTTACCGTTCTAATTCACATCTAAATTACATAGAAAAATGTAATTTTCATTATGCGATGGAAATTCATATTTTAATTACATAGAAAAAAAAATGTAATTTCTATCATACGACATAAATTCATATTTAAATTACATCTAAAAATGCAATTTTTATCATACAGTGTAAATTCACATTTTTAATTACATATAAAAATGTAATTTTAATCATGCCATTCTAATTTATATATAAACTATATAGAAAAATGTAATTTTCGTCATGCAATGTAAATTTACATTTTAATTACATAGAAAAATGTAATTTTCAACATACGGTGCAAATTTATATATAAATTACATATAAAAATGTAACTTTTGTTCATGCGGTGTAAATTCATTCTTAAACTACATAATAAAATGTTATTTAATTCATGCGATGCAAATTCATTCATAAATAACAAAATAAAATGTTATATAATTCATGCGATGTAAATTCATTCATAAATAACAAAATAAAATGTTATATAATTCATGCGATGTAAATTCATTCATAAATATCAAAATAAAATGTTATATAATTCATGCGATGTAAATTCATTTTACAACATAAAATTTCATTCTTTTACTTACAATGTAAAAGCATCAACTTTTTATTCACAATGTAAAAGTATCTACTTTTATATTTTCAGTGTAAAAATATCAACTTTTTATGTTTTACAATGTAAAGACATCAACTTTTATATTTTACAATGTAAAAATATTAACTTCTCTATTTTACAACGTAAAAATATAATCTTTCCTATTTACAATGTAAAAATATTACCTTTTCTACTTTACAATGTAAAAATGTAATCTTTTCTATTTACAATGTAAAAATAATGTCTTTTTATTTTGAACATAAAAAGATGGTCTTTTTATTTTCAACATAAAAAGATTGTCTTTTTATTAACATCGCCAAATTTTCAATATAAAATCCATTCTTTCTTTACAATGTAAAATTTACTCTTTAATTACAATGTAAAGTCCATTCTTTTTATTACATAAAAAAAATGTAAATCTTCCTACGGTGAAATTCATATATATTAATATTAAAAATAATGTCAACTAATCCTACGGTTAAATTTCTTTTTAAAATTGACATTAAAAATGTTAATGACATCCTACGGTGTTATTCTTTTTAATATTAACATTAAAAATATTAATTACATCCTACGGTTAAATTTACTATTTAATTTGCATTAAAAATAATGTAAATTTATACATGCGGTGAAAATACTTTATTTACATAATAAAATGTAAATTTCGTCTCATCGCAAATTCTGATTTTAATTTTACATAATAAAATGTAAATTTCATGTCATCCAAACAACAACAGCATTCAAATAAACCAACATGACTAAATCTAACAATTCACATCAAGGTAATATATAGGGTGATGTTTACATTGGCATATGACAAATCAACGAGGCATGATTCAATAAAATTAACAAATAACTAATTCTAATTAATCAATAAATTCAGATCTAATATTTAGATTTGCAGATCTATCATCATACGGAATAAACAATTCAGATCCATATTTAAAATATCACGACATAGCAGATCTATCAATAAATATTTTTAATAACTAAGAATTAATAATTAAATAAATTAAATTAAATTAAAAATAAATTCTCACCTAGCTCGGATCTGAAATGAATTGTCAACTTTGATCAGGTCTTGTGTTTAAATTCAAAGCGATTTCGGATCTGGAATGATTCAAATCCAAATTCGTATGAAAAATCAAAATTCAGCCTTTAACAACTGACACAGCGATGCTACAAAGCGTGACAAAATCTGAAACAAACATTACCTAAAGTTCAAAACTTTGAATCGAGATAACTCGAGCTACGATCGACGGTTTTACAAACAGTTTGCAGGAGACTGGAGAGCTACGAGAGGGCTATCTTCACCGTGAGTTGGAGGAGGTGCGGCGGCTTGTGGGTGGCGCGGTGGGGGCGCAAAGGCCGCGGCTTTGGAGGCTTGTGGCGGTGGCTACGGTCGATGAGAGGTGGTGATTCTTATTGGAGAAGAAAGAGCTCGAAAATCTCTTCGAAACGTGTATTTATACGAAGGTTTTCGTTGAGAATTGAGGGAGAAATCGGAGTTTGAAGTTTTGAATAGCAATGGGTTTTGCGGCTCAGCAAAATAACGTGGAGGAGGAAGAAGAACCCGATGTTCATTATATATTAAAATATTAGGGTTATTTAATTATTATTTTATTAGCCCGTTAAAGCCCGTTTTGATCCGAACTCCGATTCAGGCCCAACGACTGTCGTTCATACCATTTAGCCCCCGTTCCGGACTCATCTGGACCTGTCCCGTTAGCCCAAACTGTCGTCTTGGCCTACGTTTTTCAGTTTTAAAATTTAAGTCCTTTATTTCTAATTTTTTCGTACAAATAATTTTACCGGGGCTACAAATTAACTCAGAATAATCCAGAAAAATTATTTTTGGCTTCCTTTTGATGATACAGTCCTAACAAAATTTATTTCATTGAATTCTGAGACTTTTTGAAAAATGACTATTTTTAAGGCGTTTAAATTTAACTGAAATAGTCAAAACACATTTTCTTTTGCCATGCTCACATATTAATTCGAAAAATTCTGAAAATTGAAATCTAGCTATTATTCGACATTCCGGTTCCAACAAAAGTGGTTTCGTCGAAAACAGAGGTCGTTTGAAAAATGACTATTTTTAAGGCCAATATATTTAATATTAAAAATACATTTTTAAACAAATAATTTCTGAAACTCGAAATATATAAGTGTTTACTGTTTTTGAATGTAGAAACATCATTCTGAACTCAATGGAAGTGGTTTCGAGTTCAAATTCCTTTATATGCAAAAAGTAGCATTTTTGACCTATGCAAATTACCTAGCGACCTTTCTAAATTTTAATTTGGGCATAACTTTTGATTCCTGCTATGAAATTTCGATTTTTCGGATTCGTTGGAAAGATATTTTTAAATAGATTCTAATATTTTTGGTTTCACTAAAATCCGTTAAATTTTGCATCCTGTACGGTCAGTCAAAGTTCAAGTTTGACTTTTCAAACCACCGCGCTATTTCTAACTCTTTTTATAATTAGATTTAAATTATTCATTCTAACTTCGATTTGAATCAAATTTGTGATCATTATTATTTAAAATAGATTATTTTAAATATCAAAACTCATTAAAATCACTTAAAATAAATTTTAAATTGGCGCCAAAATTCAGGGTTGTTACAAAGCTGGCCGAAGTGCACAATGTTTTTCATGTCTCGCATCTCCGAAAGTGCCTACATGAGTCAGCCGAGGTAGTTGAGCCTAGCATTCTTGAAGACGTGGAGGTAGAGAAAGAGGCAACCCTGAGGAGAGCTCCGATTCGTATCTTGGGAACGGAGATCAAGAAGCTGAGGAATCGATAAGTCAAGTTAGTAAAGGTTCAGTGGAGTGAAGCCGATGAAGATGCAACTTGGGAAACCGAGGAGAAGATGCGTGGACTTTATCCATTCCTTTTTTAGGGTACATTGTCAATCTCTTTTCCTAATTAGCATATCTTTCATTTGCTATCCATGTTTATCTTGTTATCTCGTTAACCTTGTCATGAGAACCTTAGGAAGAAACCCTTTAGATGAAACATGTATTTGAAACATGTTATGCTTGATGTTTGCAAGTGGTTGCAAGTGTTTGCAAGTGGATACTCGTGGGTGCATGATACACATTAGGCACTAAGATCGGCTCACACACTTTCATATTGCATATGCATGAGTGCTTATACTTATTCATGGCTGAAACTTGTTATGCTATTACGTGGATGTTGCATATGGATGAATGTTATGTGCACTCATGTAGAGATTATGGATTATGTTAGGAATTTGCATACATATGGACTCATTTCACTAACATACTTTGCATTAAGGAGGTTTACTGAATCAGTAACCGCCTGATTTTCGCATTAGATAAGTACATATACACACACCTTTCGCATATGATCATACAACATTTAGAATCTTTTAAGGACAATGACTGCTCGTGGATGATATTTTGAGTAGATGGATGATGGATGGTAGGATACGTTCTTCCTAACTTGAAGATTTCGGGGACGAAATCCTTTAAGGTGGGGAGAATGTAACAACCCGTATTTTGAATAACATGTTATAACATAAATCAAGGCAGAATTAAATATTAAAATCTGAATCAAGGGAAACAGGCTATGCCATTGCGTTTGTCTCGGAAAAATACACGAAATAGAGTCCGAGTTTTCGAAAATCGGAGTCCGTATGACCAAGTTATGGCCCGTCAAAGTTTTCATAAAATTTCAAGTTCAAAAACAGTTCAAATTTGAATTCAGAATTCAAATTCAGCCCAAGCAGGACAGGCGGGAAAATTCCCGCCAGCCCCCCCCCCCCACCCAAGTCGACTTGGGAGTCGACAGACCCCAGGTGGTGTCGACTGCCCAGTCGACACCCCTGTCGACCTGGGTAGTCGGGCCAGTTTGGCCTGGTGCACCTGCTTGTCCTTTTGAGTCATGTTTCTGGCCTTGTGACGAATTCTGATGGCTAGGATCTAAACTAGGGTTAATCCTATGGCCTAAACTAACCTAAATCTCTGTAAAAACACCCTAAACCCTACCCTAAATCACCACAAATCAATCCTACAACTAGGTTATGCCAAAATGCTCCTTGATCATGGCCTCCATCTTCATAACATGGCCTCCATCTTCTTCATGAAAGCTTGAGAGCTTCTAAGGCAAAAAGGAGCCATCTTTCTTCATCAAATCAAAGGAGCTACTTATTCTCAATGCTATTTGTGTTGCTACATCATTCCTAGAGCTTCTACAACATCTCTATCTTGTTCTATTGTGTTCTAGCCACGCTTTGTAAGCCCTATTCTACTCTTAGATTTAAACTATGAACTTAATATGACATGTAGCAAGTTGAAATGGGATTTTTGTGTAACACTTGCCTTGCATCTATCATTGTATGCATAGATCTATACATGACTCTTTGGATCTATGGTTATGGGACTATCACCTTGACTTTTTAGGTAGAAAGCTATGAGCTTTATTTGGTGGTTATGCATAATGCAACATAGAACTTGGTAGTTATGCATAAATGCAACATAGAACCATCTTAAAACCTTGATGTTAACTTGCATATGGTGTTATGAACCTATATGCTAATCACAAGTGTATCACCCTATTTGCTAAGTTTAATGCCATACATGTGTAGATTGGAATTGGACCTAAGTGCAATATTTGCCTTGAACCTATCATTGTATGCATAGATCTATTCATGCCTCTCTTGATCTATGATTGTGGACCTATCATGAACCTAGTACCGTTCATGTTGACTTTTGGGAAAAATGCTATGAAATGGATTATGGCTTATGCATGTTAACAAACCTTAACCCCTCATGTTTCTTAACATGCATATGATGATATTGAGCCTATTTGCTAATTATGTTATCATACATGTTTGTGGCCAAAGCACCCTTATGCTATTATGCATGCTTGTGGCCAAATCACCCTTATGCTATTATGCATGCTTGAGGCCGAAGCACCCTTATGCTATTTGATATGTTTGAGGCCAAGTCACCTTTTATGATATCATACATGTTGAGGCCATATGCTAGTATGTTGAACCCCTTTTGCCTCAAATATCACCACGTTTAACTTGTGATAGACCTTGCCATCTTATGCCCACCTTGTCATATTCTTATGTTCCCCCTTTTTGATCTATTTGCGTTGATGCGAACTTACGTGCGATGGGGTTACGTTATGGGTAAACTTAAATGACATGAAACATGACTTGAAAATATGACATGTGATTATGCTTGAAACATGAACGTGGACATGTAGAAAACATGAAAGTGGCCAACTCGAGGTTGGGTTGAGTTTGTAGCATAAATCTACCCGGAACCAACCGGCTTAACTAGTGGCAACAAACAATAGGACCCAATGTGAGTAGTTGGTCACATCGCACTTGAAACCCGAGGTTAGACTGGGTTGTGGTGTAAGGCTACCCGGACCCGCCCGGCTTAACTAGTAACCACAACAAAGTCTAATGTGAGAGGTTGGGGTGCATTAAGTTAATTAATGCCACATGGTAGGGTTAAGTCATGGACCACTTGAATACTTAACCAATTAAACACGATGGGTTGATAGGGTTAAGTCATGGACTACTTGAATACTTAACCAATTAAACACGATGTATTGATAGGGTTAAGTCATGAACTGCTTGGATACACTTGACCAACTCAATACATGGTTAGGATAGAGTTAACCACACTTAACCCGCTTGAAATCCTAGTTACATGGTCCTTTTCAGCAGTAACCCACTTGGGAATATCTGGATACCCTGGACTAGGCCAGGGTGGGGCACGATTACTGGACTGATTGTAAGAGACCAAAAGAGACGGCTGAATGGTGCACCGGTTGTTCAGGCGGACCATGGTCGTGCACATTAAGTCCGGAGTTGAACATGGGCACCGGTAGGTTTAGACTGTGCGTTCTTGAATTGTGTCTGTGGTTTACACCTTAGGGCTGGATACACCTAGGGTGGACCTTGCACAGTTAACTACATTCCATGATTAGGCCGTATGACACCGATACACAACGAGTTAGGCTTATAGGGAGCCGATCGACTAGACCTAGTAGTTGGACCTTGATTTAGGTCATCTCATGATGTTGGGCCAACTTTGGGCCAAGGGATCATTTCTTGTTTATACTTGACATGGATTAGAATACTAGTACACTTGGTGCAACTTAACCTTGTATATGCGATGCCACACTTGATCTATCTTGTTAACCTTTCACCATGCCAGTTATCATCCTATGTTTCATCTCTGTTTTACATGTCCATATAACTTTATTAGTTTTTATACTAATAGTAGGTAGGGCTTACCAGTCTTTTTGACTGACCTGTTTTCCTTTCGCCTCTTTTCTTCCGTTCCCCCCGGTTCTCAGGGTGGGAACGCTAGCACCTAGCTTGGATCTTTGGCTTGCTTCTCTTATAGCTCATGTACGGTTTGGACTTGAGCTTTGCTATGGCGACACTACTGTTATCTTTGGGGAATACTTTACTTATGTTATTTTTCAGTTTATGTTTTTCTAGACTTTGTTTTGTTGGGAAAATGATGACTAAGTACTTTGATGTAACTTGACTATGGTTTTGAAATAGTAATTTTATCCGCTGCTTTATTTACTCTGTTTTACTCATATGTTCTGTCTTGTGATATCTTCATGCATGTTTACCTTGACTAACACCCCTCCAAAGCCAGTGTACTTGCTTAGAGTGACCCTGGCGGAGGTGGGGTGTTACATTTGGTATCAGAGCATAAGGTTTTACTAGACCGGACAAAAGTTTTAAAAACCCTTTTGAAAAAAAAACTATTTTCAAAACCAATTAAGTATTTTCCAAGAAAAGTCTAGTTTATTTTAAAAGGCTTTTCCCCCAAAAGCCATTAGCACTATCCTTTGTTTCCTCGTTCTCAATCTATCTTTTTCTTCGTTTCAGTATGACCGATAATTTTGCCATTCTGGAGGGCGTACTAGTACCTATTTGGTTTAGAAGGTACATGGAGGCAAGGGCGAATGAAGCCGGCCCCGCGAACATTCCTCCTCCTTTCCCCGTGGCTAACATCCCTCCTCCTCCCGTAGCCGAGGTTCCTCCTCCTCCTCAGCATCCGCAAGCAGATTTCGCGAAGATTTGTAAGGACTTTAAGGCGATAGGTGGCAAGAATTTTATTGGGACGGAGACTTTTGTTGAGGCAAGAAACTGGTTAAAGGAAACTAAAGACCTCTTTGCTATCTTTGATATAGAAGATCGTAGGAAAGTCCTGTTAGCGGTATGGCTGTTGAAAGGGGAAGCTGCATATTGGTGGGTAGTCACCACCACTACTAGGCCAACTCAGACTTGGGATGACTTTAGGAAAAGGTTTGGACTGAGGTTTCTATCATCGACAGAAGAGAACCTTCTGATGGAGAGATTCCTATCACTAAAGCAAGGGGACACGACCGTTAGGGAATACGTGGATAAGTTTAATCAGCTTGCTCGGTCCGGTTTAGACTGGGTTAACACAGCTCAGGGAAAGGCCCTACACTTTGCTCTAGGATTGAACGAGCCATTGCACGGTTTGGCCATGTCTCATATACCCATGGGGGCGACCTTCGAGAGTTTGGTGAATATGGACCTGCTTCAAGAGGAAGATAAGAGTGGCAAGAAGGAGGTCAAGGCAAATGAGCCTCAAGGCAAGAGGAAAGATTCCGAGAAAGGAGACAAGAACAACAAGAAGGGAACCAAGGGCAACAACAACAACAAGGCAAGAAAGACAAGAAAGTGCAACTTCTGTAGGATCACTGGGCACATATCCAAAGACTGTAAGAAGAAGAAGAGGAAGCTGGGCGTATGCTTTCATTGTGGAGAGTCTGGACACTATAGTAAGGATTGCCCGAAAAAGCGAGGACAAGGGAAAAGGCAAACTCAGCAAGCAGGATCCTCTGGAGGGCAGTTGCAGGCTCTCCTCGCTCTTCCAGCTCTTGATCGAGGTAGTGTTTCAATAGAAAGTCATGTTTACATTCCTGATTTCCCTGTTCGTACCTTATTTGATTCTGGCGCATCACATAGTTTTATTCTTGATCTTGTTGGAAGTTTGCACCTAAGTACTAGTCTAGTTAAAAATCCCGTTAGTATTTCAAATCCGATTGAGGGTTCCGCACATCTATCTGTGATTTGTATGGATTTGAAAATCTCTATCTTGAGCGTAGAATTCATGTGTAATGCTTATGTTCTCGGGTTTATGGGATACGTGTTGATTTTGGGCATGGATTGGTTGTCCAGTTATGGAGCCATTCTTGATTGTGAGCATAGGGTAGTGAGGCTCATGACTCGCCTCGGTAATACCCTAGAAATTTCTAGTAACCCTGTGGATCCCGTCATGTTATGTTATCTTGAATTTCTTGACTCATCCATCGATGATCTGCAATCTGTGAGAGTGGTCCGAGAATATCCTGATGTTTTTGATGAGGTTAAGGGGGTTACCCCCTAAGCGGGAGATAGATTTCCGCATTTATCTTGTTGATAATGCCAAGCCAGTTTCATTGCCCGTTAGGCACATGGCCCCGCGAGAAAGAAGAGAGCTTAGCAAGCAAATCAAGGAGTTGCTTGAGAAAAATTTCATTAGGCGAAGCATTTCAGAATGGGGTGCTCCGGTGGTATTCGCTACTAAGGCGGATAGTCCATTTCGCTTAAGCATGGGTTATAGAAATCACCCTAGTAAGTATATTTGGCAACGTGGATTGGCATCTGTTTTCAAGAGATAGTTCTTCCGGGTGGAATACCGTATAGTATGTAAACGAAATCCAGGATTCACTAACGAATTTTGTAAAGCTTGCATGAAACCATGAGCACGCAGTTGTGTTGAAGCCAAGTATTTTAGGGAAAGAATAAGTGGAAGTGGAACAAGAGGCAACGGTGAAATGAGTTCTAACTCATATTTTGGAAATAAGAATTAAGAGCTACGAAATTGTGAAGTTAAAAGATGGTCAAGACACGATAGGATTAAGCTCAAGAAAATGTGACTTAGAAGATTGAAGACCAAATACGCGCATCATATCTCTTTTTAAGAGTATATCCTTGATCCCTATTGTTCTGTAGAGCTTACTCGCATGCTATCTTTTAAGTATATCCTCTCGGTCCTATTCTCAATCTTAGTTCTGTCGTAATCCTATGACTCGCCTGTTTGTGATATATAGTTGGGGTGAAGATGTCCGTCAAGTTGACCAAACTATTTGGGCTTTATGGGATATGGGTCATAGTGGATAGACTCACGAAGAGCGCCCATTTTATTCCGTTGAAGAGCAAGAGGACCGCATCATGGCTAGCATCTGTTTATCTTCGAGAGATAGTGCGATTGCATGGAGTTCCTTCTAGCATAGTTAGCGAGCGTGACCCAATCTTCACTAGCCAGTTCTGGAATAGTTTGCAAGAAGCGATGGGTACACGATTGAATCTAAGTACAGCCTATCACCCACAGATGGATGGCCAGACCGAAAGGGTGAATAGGGTACTGGAAGATCTATTGAGGCTATGCATTCTTGACTTTGGTGGCACTTAGGAAGATCACCTTCCTCTTGTAGAGTTTGCTTATAATAACAGCTACCAAGCAAGTATAGGGATGGCACCATTCGAAGCTTTGTATGGGAGGCTGTGCAAGTAAACAACATGTTGGTGGGAGACGACGGATAAGCGTATACTTGGGCCCGACATGATAAGGGACACATCCGAGAAGGTTGAGTTGGTTCGAAGGCGGATGAAAACGGCCCAAGACAGACAGAAATCCTATGCAGACAAGCGAAGGACAGACTTAGAGTTTGAAGTTGGAGATACGGTCTTTGTGAAGGTTTCTCCTTTGCGAAATGCGGTTCGTTTTGGAGCAGTTGGGAAGCTGGCACCAAGGTTCGTAGGACCCTTCCCTATCATAGAGAGGATTGGGAAGATGGCTTATAAGGTGGAATTGCCCGAGAAGCTTGTAATGACCCGAAAATCCCCGCCTTTTGGACCGACCATAAACCACACAGGTCTGACCCAAAAGTTAGAAATTCTCGAATGCATTAACTCTGGGCATACAACACATCAGAACAATAACAACATACTTTTATTACATCATGGTAATATAACATCAGAGTACATAATATATCAGAGTACATCGAAATAAAATTACAGCGGAAGATAAATTACAATATATTTAATACATTGCAGCAGAAACAATAAAATTGATACAGCGGAAGATAACTATGCTCTGGACACAGCTTTAAGCTTCAATCCAGCATCCTGCTCGAGATAAGGACCTGTAGATAAACTACTCGACTGCCCGTGTGGAGAAGAGGGCACCCGAGTTTGTAAAGGTGGAAACAAACAACGGGTCAGTTATGGGATTGGTGTGAGAATTCTTAACTAATTTAACTAATAGTAATAAGGCAAATCCATGGACCACGCCGCTATTGTGGAACGGATTTATTTCAATGGATTGCCGTGCATAATTTTAAAAGTGTCAGAACAAGCAGATAAATAAATCGTGCAACAACGCAATGCTTTTTAGAAAAATGGAATCACCATAAGACTCAAGTCCCATCACACAATGCAACGCACACCAGAGAATAGAGTTTTCCCCTATGGTGATTAAACATGCTAAATACGGCAAATACGGGTTTAATATTATTATTAGTATATATAACAAAACATTTAAAAATAAATGTATCAATCCTAGGAAGCATAGGTACCATATGCTATGCCTCCGTACTAGTAATACAATCAAATCCGTAGGGTCGTATTTGGAATTTGGATTTCCATCTGAGTCAAGGCTAGAGAGGAGTTCCTTACCGATTCGAGACACTCTAGCTAATGTCTCAGGATTCCCCATAGAGAACCCTTGAATCCTGTAGGGCCGGTCCACACATACAGCTTCGTGGATTGGCAATTCCTGAACACACGTTTCCCGATCCTATAGGACCTATCCGAGGCGCCTCATTCCATCATCCACATAAGTAAAATGTCAGGGCTGGTAGGTCACTGACACCACTCTAGCTAGAAAGAAACGTGCTGCTCTCCCTGCGTTCCCTTCTCCCGTTTTAGACTCCGCCGGTGTGTGAGGCTCGCGAACTCACGCTATACACAAAGCTATGCCTAAACAGACTATGCTTTGATCGTCCCACAAGGCCTGCTTTTCAACAAAGCCTTGATCATATGCATCTTAGCATGCCACATCATCACTCCATATCACACTACCAATCCTTTGCCGAAATATATGAACGGGTGTTAAACAAGAGAATAAATTCCCCGCCACCAAACATCCATACATTCGACAAAAGATTAATAACATGATATATAATGGAGTACGATGTCAGACACACAATCCATTTATAAGCTTATGCTCTGGGTCTGAGCGAAAGCCAAATCCGTACAAATCAACACTACGTTTGGGCAACTCCTACTATTACCTTATCATGGTAGCGAGCCATTCTAAGGCAACAGTCATCATCGTCCATTCGACGTGGAGATTTGACGGTCTTTAATCGCCGTCTTCCAATCTTGGATTTTTAAACGTTGTTTAATTATTTGGAATGAGATAAACTCGGACTTTCCAATAATCCTCGTATATATATATATATATATTGAAAATCCTTCTTACACATTAATAATTATTTTTTATTAATGATTCATTTCTATTTTAATTATTTAAAATAATTAAATTTTTATATAACGACGCCTTAAGTCCATGGGCGACTATGGCGCTGCATTCAACCAATTTTGATTTTTACATTTCTCAGAGTCTAACCGATGGATCTTAACGTAATATATATCGTTGGAAAGATTTTTCCAAGACGGTCCTTACGGTTTCAGTTTCAAGAAAATCCGACGGTCGGATCTTCTTGTATAGTCATTTAAAAGTACGATTTCAAAACGTGAACTACCACGCCCTATTCGCTCAATTTTGATTATATATATAATCATTGAAAATGTAAATTTTGATACACTCAAAATCTTTAAATTACATATAAAAATATAATTTCTAATGACAATGCAAACTCTGCTCTTAATTCACATTGTGAAAACATGATTTGTAATTACAATGAAAACACTACATCTAATTCACATTGTAAAAATATAATTTTTAATTACAATGCAAACACTACATCTAATTCACATTGTAAAAATATAATTTTTAAATACAATGCAAACACTACATCTAATTCACATTGTAAAAATATAATTTTTAAATCAATGCCACATTTCTACATCTAAATTACATATGAAATAAATCAATTTTATTTCTAATGTTCATTCTCATTTTATGTTACATATATACATAAGAAAAATGCAATTTCGATCATACAATGAAATTGCATCCTTTAATTGGATAGAAAAATGTAGTTTTGTCATACGGTATACTTTCCTATAGACATTACATATAAAAATGTAATATTTAACGCATAATGTAAATTCATGTTTTAATTACATATAAAAATGTAAATTTTATTCTACGGTGTAATTCCCTATACAATTTACATATAAAAATGTAAATTTTAACATACGATGAAATTTTCATGTTAATTACAAAGGAAAATGTAATTTTTATCATACCGTTATAACTCATATATAAATTACATAGAAAAATGTCATTTTTATTTTACCGTTCTAATTCACATCTAAATTACATAGAAAAATGTAATTTTTATTTTACCGTTCTAATTCACATCTAAATTACATAGAAAAATGTAATTTTCATTATGCGATGGAAATTCATATTTTAATTACATAGAAAATAAATGTAATTTCTATCATACGACATAAATTCATATTTAAATTACATCTAAAAATGCAATTTTTATCATACAGTCTAAATTCACATTTTTAATTACATATAAAAATGTAATTTTAATCATGCCATTCTAATTTATATATAAACTATATAGAAAAATGTAATTTTCGTCATGCAATGTAAATTTACATTTTAATTACATAGAAAAATGTAATTTTCAACATACGGTGCAAATTTATATATAAATTACGTATAAAAATGTAACTTTTGTTCATGCGGTGTAAATTCATTCTTAAACTACATAATAAAATGTTATTTAATTCATGCGATGCAAATTCATTCATAAATAACAAAATAAAATGTTATATAATTCATGCGATGTAAATTCATTCATAAATAACAAAATAAAATGTTAAAATGTTATATAATTCATGCGATGTAAATTCATTCATAAATATCAAAATAAAATGTTATATAATTCATGCGATGTAAATTCATTTTACAACATAAAATTTCATTCTTTTACTTACAATGTAAAAGCATCAACTTTTTATTCACAATGTAAAAGTATCTACTTTTATATTTTCAATGTAAAAATATCAACTTTTTATGTTTTACAAAGTAAAGACATCAACTTTTATATTTTACAATGTAAAAATATTAACTTCTATATTTTACAACGTAAAAATATAATCTTTCCTATTTACAATGTAAAAATATTACCTTTTCTACTTTACAATGTAAAAATGTAATATTTTCTATTTACAATGTAAAAATAATGTCTTTTTATTTTGAACATAAAAAGATGGTCTTTTTATTTTCAACATAAAAAGATTGTCTTTTTATTTACATCGCCAAGTTTTCAATATAAAATCCATTCTTCCTTTACAATGTAAAATTTACTATTTAATTACAATGTAAAGTCCATTCTTTTTATTACATAAAAAATAATAATGTATATCTTCCTACGGTGAAATTCATATATATTAATATTAAAAATAATGTCAACTAATCCTACGGTTAAATTTCTTTTTAAAATTGACATTAAAAATGTTAATGACATCCTACGGTGTTATTCTTTTTAATATTAACATTAAAAATATTAATGACATCCTACGGTTAAATTTACTATTTAATTTACATTAAAAATAATGTAAATTTATACATGCGTTGAAAATACTTTATTTACATAATAAAATGTAAATTTCATGTCATCGCAAATTCTGATTTTAATTTGACATAATAAAACGTAAATTTCATGTCATCCAAACAACAACAGCATTCAAATAAACCAACATGACTAAATCTAACAATTCACATCAAGGTAATATATAGGGTGATGTTTACATTGGCATATGACAAATCAACGAGGCATGATTCAATAAAATTAACAAATAACTAATTCTAATTAATCAATAAATTCAGATCTAATATTTAGATTTGCAGATCTAACATCATACGGAATAAACAATTCAGATCCATATTTAAAATATCACGACATAGCAGATCTATCAATAAATATTTTTAATAACTAAGAATTAATAATTAAATAAATTAAATTAAATTAAAAATAAATTCTCACCTAGCTCGGATCTGAAATGAATTGTCAACTTTGATCAGGTCTTGTGTTTAAATTCAAAGCGATTTCGGATCTGGAATGATTCAAATCCAAATTCGTATGAAAAATCAAAATTCAGCCTTTAACAACTGACACAGCGACGCTATAAAGCGTGACAAAATCTGAAATAAACATTACCTAAAGTTCAAAACTTTGAATCGAGATAACTCGAGCTACGATCGACGGTTTTACGAACAGTTTGCAGGAGATTGGAGAGCTACGAGAGGGCTATCTTCACCGTGAGTTGGAGGAGGTGCGGCGGCTTGTGGGTGGCGCGGTGGGGGCACAAAGGCCGCGGCTTTGGAAGCTTGTGGCAGTGGCTACGGTCGATGAGAGGTGGTGATTCTTGTTGGAGAAGAAAGAGCTCGAAAATCTCTTCGAAACGTGTATTTATACGAAGGTTTTCGTTGAGAATTGAGGGAGAAATCGGAGTTTGAAGTTTTGAATAGCAATGGGTTTTGCGGCTCAACAAAATAACGTGCAGGAGGAAGAAGAACCCGATGTTCATTGTATATTAAAATATTAGGGTTATTTAATTATTATTTTATTAGCCCGTTAAAGCCCGTTTTGATCTGAACTCCGATTCAGGCCCAACGACTGTCGTTCATACCATTTAGCCCCCGTTCCGGACTCATCTGGACCTGTCCCGTTAGCCCAAACAGTCATCTTGGCCTCCGTTTTTCAGTTTTAAAATTTAAGTCCTTTATTTCTAATTTTTCCGTACAAATAATTTTACCGGGGCTACAAATTAACTCAGAAAAATCCAGAAAAAATTATTTTTGGCTTCCTTTTGACGATACGGTCCTAACAAAATTTATTTCGTTGAATTCTGAGACTTTTTGAAAAATGACTATTTTTAAGGCGTTTAAATTTAACTAAAATAGTCAAAACACATTTTCTTTTGCCATGCTCACATATTAATTTGAAAAATTCTGAAAATTGAAATCTAGCTATAATTTGACATTCCGGTTCCAACAAAAGTGGTTTCGTCGAAAACAGAGGTCGTTTGAAAAATGACTATTTTTAAGGCCAATATATTTAATATTAAAAATACATTTTTAAACAAATAATTTCTAAAACTCGAAATATATAAGTGTTTACTGTTTTTCAATGTAGAAATATCATTCTGAACTCAATAGAAGTGGTTTTGAGTTCAAATTCCTTTATATGCAAAAAGTAGCATTTTTGACCTATGCAAATTACCTAGCGACCTTTCTAAATTTTAATTTGGGCATAACTTTTGATTCCTGCTATGAAATTTCAATTTTTCGGATTCGTTGGAAAGATATTTTTAAATAGATTATAATATTTTTGGTTTCATTAAAATCCGTTAAATTTTGCATCCTGTACGGTCAGTCAAAGTTCAAGTTTGACTTTTCAAACTACCGCGCTATTTCTAACTCTTTTTATAATTAAAATTAAATTATTCATTCTAACTTCGATTTGAATCAAATTTGTGATCATTATTATTTAAAATAGATTATTTTAAATATCAAAACTCATTAAAATCACTTAAAATAAATTTTAAATTGGCCCCAAAATTCCGGGTTGTTACAGTCTCCCCCACTTAAAAACTTTTCGTCCTCGAAAAGGAACGAAGCTAAAAGTTGATTAATTAACTAACTAATTTATATATATATTT
This sequence comes from Allium sativum, assembly GCA_030737875.1. Taxonomy (NCBI): domain Eukaryota; kingdom Viridiplantae; phylum Streptophyta; class Magnoliopsida; order Asparagales; family Amaryllidaceae; genus Allium; species Allium sativum. Next base: position 1,049,482,131 of record CM060922.1, read on the forward strand.
TCTCCATTGGTTTAAATAATTTCATTAGTTGATTAACTTTCAAATATATAACTTTTTATATATTCAAAATCATATTTTCCAAAATAGAGTATAATTAATCACAAATACGTATATTATAGGCTTGCTACTCTCAACTCATTCTAGGGCATTACTAACCCTATCTCTAATGAGTTTTCTCATTCTAGGATACTGCTGATCCAATCTCTAATGAGTATTCTTATTGGATATTACTAATCCAATCTCTGATGAGCCTTTTGTTTAGTTCTAATGAGTTGTACCCAAAAGATTTGAGCTAACCAAGCTCTGATACCATATGTAATGGCTCGACGAAATCCGGTAGGCTTTGCAACCATCCCTTCATCCCCCAAAGCAGCAGGTACAACCCACCGTGGCTTACAGTGGTACCCCAGACACCTTGTTTTACGGCGACCGTCTCGAGCCTTCCGGCCACTGCCTAACCAACCCTCAACAGGGACATGTGGGGGTAAGAGTCTCCCGTTCGCCACCAAACCGCGAAGCGAGAACCTCCCATCATGCTGCATCCTATTCCTGGCACGCTAAACAAGGGCTGGTGTGAGAATTCTTACTAATTTAACTAATAGTAATAAGGCAAATCCATGGACCACACCGCTAATGCGGAACGGATTTATTTCAATGGATTGCCGTGCATAATTTTAAAAGTGTCAGAACAAGCAGATAAATAAATCGTGCAACAATGCAATGCTTTTTAGAAAAATGGAATCACCATAAGACTCAAGTCCCATCACACAATGCAACGCACACCAGAGGATAGAGTTTTCCCTTATGGTGATTAAACATGCTAAATACGGCAAATACGAGTTTAATATTATTATTAGTATATATAACAAAACATTTCAAAATAAATGTATCAATCCTAGGAAGCATAGGTACCATATGATATGCCTCCGTACTAGTAATACAATCAAATCTGTAGGGTCGTATTTGGAATTTGGATTTCCATCTGAGTCAAGGCTAGAGAGGAGTTCCTTACCGATTCGAGACACTCTAGCTAATGTCTCAGGATTCCCCGCAGAGAACCCTTGGATCCTGCAGGGCCGGTCCACACATACAGCTTCTTGGATTGGCAATTCCTGAACACACGTTTCCCGATCCTATAGGACCTATCCGAGGCGCCTCATTCCATCATCCACATAAGTAAAATGTCAGGGCTGGTAGGTCACTGACACCACTCTGGCTAGAAAGAAACATGCTGCTCTCCCTGCGTTTCCTTCTCCCGTTTTAGACTCCGCCGGTGTGTGAGGCTCGCGAAGTCACGCTATACACAAAGCTATGCCTAAACAGACTATGCTTTGATCGTCCCACAAGGCCTGCTTTTCAACAAAGCCTTGATCATATGCATCTTAGCATGCCACATCATCACTCCATATCACACTACCAATCCTTTGCCGAAATATATGAACGGGTGTTAAGCAAGAGAATAAATTCTCCGCCACCAAACATCCATACATTCGACAGAAGATTAATAACATGATATATAATGGAGTACGATGTCAGACACACAATCCATTTATAAGCTTATGCTTTGGGTCTGAGCGAAAGCCAAATCCGTACAAATCAACACTACGTTTGGGCAACTCCTACTATTACCTTATCATGGTAGCGAGCCATTCTAAGGCAATAGTCATCATCGTCCATTCGATGTGGAGATTTGACGGTCTTCAACCGCCGTCTTCCATTCTAAGGCAACAGTCATCTATCTTGTTAAACTTTCACCATGCCAGTTATCATCCTATGTTTCATCTCTGTTTTACATGTCCAGTTAACTTTATTAGTTTTTATACTAATAGTAGGTAGGACTTACTAGTCTTTTTGACTGACCTGTTTTCCTTTCGCCTCTTTTCTTCCGTTCCCCCCCCCCCCAGGTTCTCAGGGTGGGAACGCTAGCACCTAGCTTGGATCTTTGGCTTGCTTCTCTGATAGCTCATGTACGGTTTGGACTTGAGCTTTACTATGGAGACACTACTGTTATCTTTGGGGAATACTTTACTTATGTTATTTTTCAGTTTATGTTTTTCTAGACTTTGTTTTGTTGGGAAAATGATGACTAAGTACTTTGATGTAACTTGACTATGGTTTTGAAATAGTAATTTTATCCGCTGCTTTATTTACTCTGTTTTACTCATATGTTCTGTCTTGTGATATCTTCATGCATGTTTACCTTGACCAACACCCCTCCAAAGCCAGTGTACTTGCTTAGAGTGACCCTGGCGGAGGTGGGGTGTTACAGTAACTCAATCTATCCTCGGGTTAGGCATATTCGTCTTTTCTAAATTTACATATTTACCTATTTATATGTAAATTTGTCAATAATTAATTACCATGGCCCACTTTCCCTCTAAATCAAATTCATAGTTTTTGGTATAAAAATTATACCATTTTTATGCCACTCATTAATTACATGACTATGAGCCAAATATGTCAGTTATATGTAATTTCCAAGTTTTTCCCAACGTTACCCCCATTGTACGTTCGCGTTAATCACATAAAGTTATTGGGCCCGCAAATTAGCCCAATTTATAATTAAGAGGTAAAAGAAGGGAACATTTAATCAAACATATGTCATGTAAAATTAATTTAACAATTCTCATGAAACTTGCAATTAAATTGGATAGAACTAGCATAAGCCTAAGTATGTGAACATGCAGATCTAGGCATAGGTGAACACAACTTGGTTTATGAATTAGCATAATTTAGGAGAATCATGACATGTACATTACCAAAGCATGTATAAGTTTAACTTTAACATGTAGATGTGAACTAGATCTAACAATAACGATCATGTGAACTTGCATGAATCCACTTTATAAACATGCATATAAATATAGATCTAATTTTTGGATCTAACACAAATCATGTAACTTGCATATGAACACACACACACATACACACACACACACACACACACATATATATATAGATCTTGACTTGGATCTAACATAAAACATTTAACTTGCATAAGACACATCATGAAAGGATTGTCAAACTTATATGTGGTATGATGGTTTCATTCCCCAAATCATAATAAGTTCATCACCAATTTCTACATGACATGATAAGTTCAAATAAACCACAATCATTCCAAGGCATACATGACCAAATTATCGCAAGAATTAGACATGAATCCGCATCATCAATCACATAAAACTTGGTTCAAATTCTATTTTCCAATTCATTACAAATCACGTCTTTAATTTACTCACATCTGAAAGGTAACTATACTCATAAACAAAAAGGAATTCTTGATTTTTGGAATCTGTATTCTGAAATTGAATTGCCCGCCTTTGATGTAGATTGTTGAATTAGATTAGTTTTAATTTGATTTTGATGTAGCTTTTATCTTGTCTTTGACTTGAAAGAGATGACGGCTATTCTAGGTTCCCCATTGATGGCATGACATCTCTAGGAATATTTTTGTGTGATTTTAGGTTGAGTGTTAGGTTGTTTATATAGAATTTTGATTTAATAAGAGCCGTTCGATGAACCTAGAACAAAAAGGAATTCTTGATTTCTGGAATCTGTATTCTGAAATTGAATTGCTCTCCTTTGATGTAGATCGTTGAATTTGATTAGTTTTAATTTGATTTTGATGTATCTTTTATCTTGTCTTTGACTTGAAAGAGATGATGGCTATTCTAGGTTCTCCATTGACGGCACGACGGCTCTAGGAATATTTGTGTGTGATTCTAGGTTGAGTGTTAGGTTGTTTATACAGAATTTTGATTTAATAAGAGCTGTTCGATGAACCTAGAATCAATCAAGACCATCCAACCAAGATAGAATTGCCAATTCAACCCTAATGACTCAACAAGGAGTCAGAGTCGTCTGTTTTCAGATTTGGCTCGAGGGGCAGGTCGACCCCCAGGTTGACCTGTATAGGGGAGGTCGACCTGGGTCCTAGGCGGGAAATTTCCCGCTAGTCCGCTCCTGAGTTTTGTTTCGAATTTTGAATTCTGTTTTGAGCTATTTGAATTTATTTGAATTTCTGAAACTTCTAAAGGCCATAACTTCTTCATATAGAGTCCAATTTACGCAAAATCGAACTCTATCTCAAGCAGAATTCCGAGACGAACGCAATGGCATAACCCTTTCCCTTAATTCTCACATTTGAAATTAATTACTGTTTAATTCGTTACTACAATGTTAATAGAAAATACGGGGTGTTACATTTAGGACCTTTAGATTAGGTCAGGAACCATCTGAACCATCCAAACCAGAAAAACACATCATCCAGCCAATCCCAGAAGGACACATCAGCCCTAGGCCACCAAAACACGTCGGCCAGATCTGGGCCGATGGGGGTCGACACCCCTGTCGACAACCCTATTTGGGAGTCAACACCTATGTCGACTCCCCTAGGGGCGGTCGACACCCTAGAGTGGGAGATTTCCCGCTCACCCAGATTTAGTTAATTTTTATTTTTGAATTCGTTTTTGATTTATAATTTAATTATTACTAAATTATTCTAATTCTTGAATTCTTCTAAGCTTCATAACTTCTTCATACTGTATCCGTTTTACGCAAACTCAAACTCTATCCCAAGCAGAATTCCAAGACGAACGCAATGGTGTAACCTGTTTCCCTTATTTCTTCTTATAAAAATTAAGTATTCTTTAATTATCCTTTATGTAATGTTTTAACATTATGGGGTGTTACAATATAAGCATCACATAATCATTAATCATCACATAATCATTAATCATCATACAATCATACCTTGCACATAATCGTACATGAAAAGAACAATGTATAATTCTTAATAATCCATAACATATATAGTCATCATTATTATTACATAAATCAGAATAGTAAAGAACATAAGTAAATTCAAGCTAAGAACATTCATCATCATCATTATTACATAGCTCAGAATAGTACATAACATAAGTAAATTCATAGCAGAGAGTAGTCATCTACGATTGGTCCTCATCGTCTTCTGATTCAGACTCAGTCTAGTACTATATATCATTTTCTTTAGTATCTACAAATGCATATATTAAAACATTCGCTTCATCATTCGACCCTACATCAATGTCATCGGCTATTATTATTTCAGTATTTGTTTCAAGATCCGCTTGATATGCTGCTTCATTTTGAATATTATTTCCATTAAATGTAAATCTTGCCTTTGTTTTAAAAACAACCCGCTGCTCTGCTTTATCTTATTTTTAGGATAGATACGGAGCAAAACAGACTTGTAATGCTTGCTTAGCTAATACGAAAGGATTATACTTATAGTAATGCAATGTATGCTTTATTTCAATTAGCTTATAATCTCTGTGCATGTTAATTCCAGAACAGGAACATTTCTAAACCAGTTGCATTTGAATAAAAAACTTTCTCTACAAGTTGTACATAATATGTCAACTCTAAAACCTATGTTAAGACGCCGTAAAAATCTTTTATATTCTCCTCTGGATCATCACTAGCTTTGATAAATACATCGTTGTTATATGTTAATTTTTCATCTTCATAATCGTTAATGTTGATTTAAATCCGTTGATGAAGTATATTGGATAAGTTTTGACATATCTTTTTTGGTCCAATAGTAAGATGTCGTAATCCTTCATCAACAACACAGTTTTTGGGATCATGAACGTAGTTTAAATACCATTCAGCAAATTCTTTACTAAGATCGCCAGATGGATGTTGTGATTCATATATGCTGCAAATATGTGTTAAGTTCCTTTATATATATATAATTGAATCATACATTAATTAATTGACAAATGGTGCAATTTCCACACAATTTAAAAGAACATATGTATGTGCCACATGGTAGTCTCTATCACTTAACCATATTTCCACATATTTTCCAACAGGTCGACCGTGTTGTCTAAAAATAGATAATATTATTTGAGAAGACTCATGATCAATAGCTTCTTCATTACGGGGAACAATTACAAAAGATAAGTTCACATCTTCACTAAAGTAATGGGATAAATAAATGAAGCTTCTTCTTCAAGGTACGATTTGCAAATCAAACCGTCTACTTGTGGTTTTTATCTAATTTTTTCTCAAATGATTCAAGTAACTGTAAAAAAAATTAATTAAATTTATATGTTGGTAAAAAATCTAAATTGTAAACTACCAAGGATATTGAGGATGTACAAAATTACCTCTCAAATGGGTACATCCATCCATATTGCACGGAACCTCGAAGGAGTGCTTCAGATGAAAGATGAAGAGATAAATTCTACATTACATAAAAAAAACTCGGTAGAAATATTCCTCGAGTTTGCAGAACAGTACAAGGATTTCTACTTCGGGTTTACGTAGACGGTCTACCTTTAACGTCGTTGAAACAAAATTGTTTATAAAACATACTTAATTCTGTTATAACACTCCACATTTTTGTGGGCAATAGTTTTTTGAAATTCATAGGTAAAAAATATTCCATCATGATATGACAATCATGGCTTTTCATCCCACTTAATTTATTGTTTTTAAAGTCCACATATCTATGGAGGTTAGATGAATTTCCATCAGGGCATCTTAATCCTTCCACCCACTTTAGCATGAGTTTTACTTGCTCATTGTCTAGCTCATAGCATGATTTGGATTTTTTTTATTATCGTCGTACAACTGAAGTTCGGGACGCTTACAGAAGTGTAATGTATCACGTGTCGAATTCAAATCATCCTTGGTTTTCCCCTTTACATTCAAATCTGTATTAAAAATGTTATCGAAAATGGCTCTTTCATTGTGCATGACATAAATATTGTGTCGTAGTAGGAGATTTTCTAGTAAGGTAACTCCCAAAATATACTTTGCTTGCACCAATTTTGAATGTCCGATTAACCTGGAATTTCAACCTTTTCCCAGTTTCATGTATCTTTGGATAGTTTTTACGATTTCCTATATCTTTTCACTTGTCCAAACATTAGGCGATAACATACTCTCTACTTTGTTAGCTTTAATTTTTTTATCCATTCTAAATTTTTGATTAATATGTATAAAGCACCAATGACAGTCCAACCAAGAAATATTTTTTTTCCATACTTTTATGAAAATGTTCGTGTCTTATCCATACAACGAGGACAAGGTAGACATGTAGATATGCTCCAACCTGAAAGCATGCCATATGCGGGAAAATCACTAATAGTCCATAATAAAGAAACAAATATATGAAAATTCCTTTTTCTCGAAATGTCAAATGTTTCAACTCATTCATGCCATAGTGTTTTCAACTCTTCAATCAATGATTGTACATAAACATCAATTCCTTGAGTCAGATCATCAGGACCGGAGACGACAATCGTTAGAAGTATATATTGAGTTTTCGTACACACCACAGAGGTAAGTTATCAGGAGTAACAATGATAGGTCATAATGAATATTTACTACCAAACATAGAAAATGAGGAAAATCCATCAGTACATAAACTAAGCCGAACATTACGGCTCTCTGCAGCAAATTCAGGATAAGTCCTATCAAAGTGTTTCCATTATTCACCATTAGATGGATGTATCAAAGTTCCTTCTTCTGGTGTTCTCACACTGTATCCTCGCATACGAAATGCTATAGCAGAAGATGCATATAGCCGTTTAAGTCTGGGAGTGATGGATATGTAATGCATTCTCTTATGTGGAACTTCTTATCAGTTGTTTTTGCTTGGCTTATATCTTTCTTCGTTGCATATTTTATATTTTCTATGGTGAGCGTCTTCTTTCCAATACAACATGCAACCTTTTACACATGTATATCTTCTGATACAGCAATCCAAAAGCAGACATAAGTTTTTCAATTTATAATGACTATCGCATATCAAATTATTGGGTGGCATGTGTCGTTTTGCAGTTTGTACAACTGCTATAAATGCAGCTTTTGTAAGATTGAATTTTGATTTCATATTGATGTATTTGGCGGTTACAGATAATTTGGTTCCACTTGTAAAACCATCCCACAATAGCCTCTTAGCAGAATTCAATAAATCGCAAACTTTTTAGCTTCCCCTGTTGTTTCTTCAACATTTTCGTTCTTATCGTCGCCTTGATCAACGGTAGGAAACATTGATGGTGCTGCATCTTGCACCATATTTTCTATCGCATTATTCATTGTATTATCGTCCTCTACCACTGTAGAATTTGATGCAGGTTGAATAAGTTCTCCATGATGATCCCATAAGTAATAATTCGGTACAAAACCAAATTTGTACAGATGTACTTCTACTACATCTGGCTTCCAATGCTTCAGATGTTTTCACTTGCTATATGGACAATGAATGTTTACGTCATTTTGATTATTATATTTAGCAAATCTAATAAATTCTTGGACATGGTTACAAAAATGTTCCTTTATCCATCCTTTCATACCAGTTCAGGATTCGTACATCCAACTACGATCGATAAAACAATCGAGCATTTTCCTCATTTGAAAAAGTATGTTAGAAAATTCAATCAAACACTTTATATCAATTAAAATCTTATAAAATTTCACTTATAACTACTTCATTTTTTCCAGTTTATTAGTTTATTGCTTTGTACTTTGTTGTCCGGTTATCCTACTTCTGATTACAAATATAATAACATAATCGCATTTTATAAATCATTTAGGTTAAGTGATTCAGCAAAATTTCGGTTGAACTTCCCTTTGGTCCCTGTATCGTACACAAATGCATGTACATAGGGAACAAAAAGGAAGTGCCATCGAAATTTTGTTAACCGTTTAAACTGAAATGATTTATAAAATATGCTTAGGTTATTGTATCTGTAATTTGTCCAGTACTGTGACAAATCCAACAAATATTGTATCAGATGAATATAGATTTCCGTTCTACATAAAAACGAATATCAAAATAATGATCATATACAACACTTGTCAGAGGGGGCCAAAATCTCTAAGGGGTCATAATTAAAAACATTTTGTAATTTGTATTGTAACGTCTACATAATATTTTTCAATACATTCAATAAATATTTGTTATCTATAGTTTCAATTTTAAAACGTACTGGAGCTTCCATTCAACTATAATATATTCCTTTGGAATATTTTATTGTTGTTATGCTCATTTCAAAATTTTATAATTTATTCAACTATTTATAGATTTTACTTAATAAATTTGAAATATTAACATGTAATATAAAAAATTCATAAGCTTTCGCTCTTAATAAATTAAATTATAATTATTTTAACTTATGCTAACACGTAAAACTAACACACATTAGCAATTTTAATATAGTACACATATTTTCGCCTAAACGACAACAAACATTGTTTTAAAGTTTAACAAGTATTCACACAAACTTATCATTAAGCATGTTAATAAATAGTACACACTAATTTTCAAATCACACAACCAATCAATAATTCTACACCAACTAGTACAGTATTATCATGACAAAAACTATGTAATAATCATCGTTTTCAACCTCCTAATTAACTACATTTACTCCCAAATCAACTTACACCCAATCATCATCATACATATCCCACATGACAACCAATTTAAACCTATATACAACCAATTTTCAAACATATAAACATGCAACTAAACCCTAGAATTAACCCTAATTAAGCATACAATAGGATTATAAGACATACCAACACGAATTTAAATGTTTGGAGTGCTGCAGCGACGGAGGGGCGACAGGTTGAGGTTTTGGAAATTGATTTCGGACATTTTGAATGGGGAAGAAGAAGTTACAACTGCTGTTTGTATCAGTAGACCATGGACGGCTTGTTACGACCGCCTTTTTTAGTCGTTGCAAGGCCTCATCGCTAATTGATATGCATCTTGTAGTGATTGTTAGATTAAAAATGGGTATAACAGCAATGATGTCATGTTAAGCCAAAAATCACTTTTAACAACCTTAATGACATCTAATTTATTATATATTTAGTATGTGACTAATTATTATTATTTTTTGGCAAGACCAGCCCGTTTTTATATTGTCCATTCCCTTTTTCATGATAAGTAATAAATACATGAAAGTACAGGAGTTACCCAACTTGTCTAACTACTAAAAATACAAGAAGAAATTTTCTAAGCTTCCTCCGCATAGGAGGAACTAGTAGTCCCTTGTCTTAACAAAAAGAAATTAATTTTATAAGTAAAATATTGTTTAATTTTCATGAAATAGTATTTCTTATAGATCATTTGTAACATCCCTGATTCTATAGTCTGATAATAAATGCTACTGATGTTGTAGTCATAAATACTATCATTTCTCAGTTGTAAAATGAGATATGTTGTTATCTTAAAATATCATGAAAAATCGCAAACATTTCATTCATTAATAATTTCTATTACATATTCCAAGGCATAATCCACGTTCAAAAAATTATATTTATTACAAAATATCTCTAAGGGTGATATATGAAGATGCCCATTGGTTGATCAATGTAAATATATGTAATAATACAAATTTTTCCATATATCCAAAGTAATAGAACAACAAAAGATCCTAAAAATAACTAGAAATTCCTCCTATATGTCTTCAGAAGCTTACACGTCTAACATGAACTTGAAAACTGTTCTCAATCTACTCAAATGAGTACTCGAAAATTATGAGGGGAAAATAAAAGGATCGAATCAGATAATAATTATGACACCCCATGCCCCTTAACATCACCCATATGAAGGTGCGCTAAAATTTGTGAAGTGCTTAGATATAAAGTAACAATATATAAACTAAAATTCACAAGACATAAATATAAAACACAACGGAAACTTTAAATACATATATTAAATAAGAAGTTAAACCACAGTACTTATTACAATTCGAAATACTAGATAGTCATCATCATAAATTAAACACACTGTCTCATGGAAAATATCAGTGCACATAAGTAAAACCAAAAAACTACCCCTCTCATAAGTTAATACAATGATCATAAAACATGAACAAAACCAATACATGAATCAGGAAGAGTCTGAATCCAAGATGAACAAAATAGTCACTATTGAGACACCTCACCCTGCGAACCGGGCGGGGAGGGGATGGGAAAGGAAGAGAGAAGGAAAAAAACTAGGTCAGATATACATCTGGTGAGATCTAATAATTTATAGCATGAGTATAAGACAAGAAGAATTTAGATAGATGAATGGTTCTAAGAGAAATAGACATATAATCATAAATGAAATAGGAGGAAAGATAAACACGAATAAAGATATGCTTCTCCTTCATATCCAAAAATTGCTGCACCAACTACTACGACATCATAATTAAGCTTTACCTAATTTTTACCGGTCGATCGACTCTTATACCCATAATGTGATAACCTATACTAGCTATGGTATTCAGGGTTATCAATACCAAACCCATTAACTAAAAGGACATAGCCGTTAATCACAGGCTTTACAGCGGCTTATCTTCCGCAGTTGAAATGATGAACGCTCATCGTTCCGCCGGAACACGCCTGTACCCACCTCGTTTGATTCTCTTACTATCCAGTTCAATAAAGTGTGCCCTAGCCTCTACCTTGTGTGGGACTCCATGATAACAAAGGGTTACTGACTGATACGGGTTCCCAACAAAAAATATAATCGACACAAGTCACCTCTAGACTTGATCCTCATTCATTATTTTATTAGGCCTTTAATCTTTCACAGTCAGCACTACCTGCCGAAACAGACCTAAACTACGATTTCATTACAGTATTAAGCCTCTTATCTTCCCCAATCAGCCCCACCTTGTCGGAACGGACCTAAATTACGATCCACTTATCTTCCCCAATCAGCCCCATGCCATCGGAACGGACTCGCTCTATCTTAGATTATTAATTTTATCAATTTAACTTAACACGTTTAAGTTTATTAATAAGCGTAATATAACTATTTTGTTATATCCTAGGTTGTATTAACATTTCTAATTAATGTAATCTTTTTATATAACTCATCCCTGCGTTACTTAATGTCCAATTAAGTTTAATTTATTTCAGTTTACATGTTCTCCAATTACATATTAAGGTTTTATTCCCAATTTACAGTCTAATGTTATTACAATACTTAATCAGTTTCAATATGCCCAAAAAACCATTTTTATTCAATTTCAACATTATTCCAATTTAATGCACAAATAACGATAATGGCCTAGTACCTTCTCAGGCCTAGGCTGAGCATTAAAAGAAAAAGGGAAATGTATAGGCTACTCGCAAGGCCGAGACTCAAAATAAACAAAAACAAATAAAATAGGCATAACCATAACTGTAAATAAACTGAAACAAAGAAGGGGATAAAAAGAAGGAGAATTACTTATAAACAATAAACAACCGGAAAGAAATAAGCATGGACTATAACTAAATTAAGTGTCTTACAGAAAAAACTAAACATATAAATACTATCAACATAAATGTTGCAGATTAAAACTATTTTACTGTTTAAACTTTCCTACGCAAATAACTAATCTAAAATTACATAAAAACTCAAAGATCCATGGAACAAAGCTATCCCCGTGGCCTTCTTCGTAAATTTAGCAAAACATCTGCCTCCAGAAGTGTTTATAAAGTTAAATATTAAAAATTTAAGAACTTCTTCACCCACCTTCCTTGGTTGATACAGGGGTTGACCTAGACGGCTGGGTCGCCCAGTGATCATTGGTTATATTTGTTTATTTTTATTTTTATTTTGAATTCTTCTTTAATTCATACCTAATTCATTTTAAATCCGATTTTAGCAAACCTAGTGTCCATTTTGATTAGAAAATTAAAACGGACTCTATGGTGCTAGTCCCGTTGTCCAATTCTGAATATTATTATGATTAATATTTAATTTATTACTCTTTTACATTTAATTATTGTGTATCGAAATTATGGGTGTTATATTCTCCCATCCTTAAAGGATTTCGTCCCTGAAATCTCTAATGCTAGAAGAATGTTATAAATGTTATCAACTATCATGTACATCCATATACTCAACCAGCAACCACTATCATCCGTTGTCCTTAGATTTTATAATGCTTTTCATGAATATATACAAAGGTGTAGTGTATATTTCCCTGAGATGCCTTCATTCGTCTCTGAATCAAATCTATCTTCTTTGTGGTCTCTCTAACCATCTCAGGTCCAACTAGAAGTCTGTCTGTGGACTCCCATCAACATGTAGATGATCTGCAGGTCGTTCATACAATGCCTTGAAGGGAGCCATACCAATACTCATTTGATAGTTGTTATTACATGTGAACTCTACCAACGGAAGTTGCTCCTCCCAAGTCCCTCCGAAGTCAAAGATACACAACCGTAATGAATCCTCGAGAATCCGATGAACCCTCTCCGCCTGTCCAACTGTCTAAGGGTGATATGTGGTGTTAAGTTACAACTATGTCCTCATTGCCTACTGTAGTCTCCTCCAAAACTCGCTCGCAAATATGGGGTCTCGATCACTAACAATACTAGAGGGTACTCCATAAAGTCGGGAAATCTCTCAAAGATATACTGATGCCAACCAATCTGCCATCCACTTACTCTTAACCGGGATAAAGTGAGGACTCTTAGTCATCCTATCGACTATAACCCAAATACTGGTTTTACCCTTCCTCAATCGGGGGAACCCATCTATAAAGTCCATCGAGATGCTCTCTCACTTCCATTGTGCACATCCAAGTGATGGGGCAATCCACCTGGATTCCTCTGCTCATCCTTCACTCGCTGACAAATCATACATAGAGCTACATATTATGCCACATCCTTCTTCATCCCTATCCAATGAAAGACCCTCCTCATATCTCTGTACATTTTATCACTGCTCGGATGGATAGTCATCCGAGAGTGATGATCCTCCTTTAAAACTGATCACAACAATCATAAATTCGCAAAAATCACAATCTCCTATCACAGCCACCCTCTCTTATCCACATAGTATCTAGCAAGGTGACTAGAGGTCTCTTCCATACTTAGTAGGTCCATGATATGCACTAAATGTTGATCCTTGCGCCGGCTGGATCTAATGCGCCCTAAGAGAGTAGGTCGCACCTCCAACAATGTCAATAATCCTGGTGCAAAATCCGTAGATGATCTAAAATCGAACGATGATATGAACTCCAAACTCTGTCACTCTACGAACAATGGACTCAAAGTCATTCTCTGCCTACTCAATGTGTCTGCTACTACATTCTCCTTCCCCGATGTAACAAGATGCAAGGAACTCCTCCAACGTTGTTGTTGCAAACTAAGATCTTTTTATGAGAACAAGTACTTGAGAGACTTATGATCCATATAATGCTCGAACCTCTCACCTAATAAATAATGTCTCCAAGACTTAAGCGCAAACACTATCGTTGTCAGTTCCAAATCGTGGGTAGGGTAGTTATTCTCATGTACCCTCAACTGCCTACTCCCGTAGAAGACAACCCTACCCTTCTACATAAGCAGCGCACCTAAACCCGTACTGTAAGACTCGTATAAACAGTGAACATTTTCGTACCATCTAGAAGAGTCAATACTGGAGCTGATGTAAGAGCCTTCTTTTAACGACCCAGAAAATCTGAACCAATTTAAAAATTTTAAATTGGCTAAATAGTGGATTTTAAATATTTAAAATAAATATTTTAAATAATAATGATGAAAAATAAGTTTGAATCTAAGTTGAAAATAAATATAATTACTTTGAATTATAAACAAGGCCTGAAATGGCACGGTAGTTTCAAAATTTGAATTCAAACTTTGACTGACTGTACCGGGTGCAAAAAAAACGGATTTGAGTGAAACCAAAAATATTTAAATCTGTTAGTGAATACCTTTCTAACGAATCTGAAAAATCAAAGTTTCATAGTGGGAAGCAAAAGTTATGGCCAAATGAATTTTTAGAAAGGTCGCTATGGAATTTATATAGCCCGTGAAAATGGCCATTTTGCAAACGACCTCGGAATTCGACGAAACCACTTTTATTGGATCCGGGATGTGAAGTTATTGCTAGGTTTCAAATTTCATAATTTTTGAAGTTAATATGTGAGCGTGGCAAAGGAAAACGTGTTTTAGTCAATTACAGTTAAATTGGATCGACCAGAAATGGGCAATTTTTCAAACGGTCTCAGCATTCGATGAAACTAGTTTTGTTGGGATCGTATCGTCAAAACATAGCTAGATTTGTTTTTCTGGAATTTTTCGAATCAGTTTGTTGTTCTGGCAAATTGAAATGTACGTTCGAATCAAATATTGAATGTTTTATATTTTAATTTGAAGGAAAACTGACTGAAACAGTCGAATGGGCCTTCGAAACATATCCCATTGTGTTCAGAATGAGGGTAAAACGCTAGGGACGACAGTCGTTGGGTTTGGATTGGGGTTCGTGTGTGAAAGGGGTATTTTTGAAATTTAAAAAAAAAAAAAAATTAAAGAAAAAATCTTAATGGTCATCATTATTCTTCTTCCCCCGATACCCTCGAAGTCGACGGCGAAACTCATCCACTCTTTCCCCCTCATTTTCCGATCGATCCAAGAAGAATTAGCCCCACCTCCAGTTGGATTTTTTGTTCGTCTCACTCCCCTCTTCAAATCAATATAGAGTTTGGAATTTTTCGAGGCCTGTGGAGTGCGAATCGAGCCTCTGAACGTTCGACGTTCAAGCCACCGCCAAGGACGCCTGCCACCGTCGAGTTCAGCAAGGGGACCACCACCAGGAGCGCCTCTCGGAGCTGAACGCCGCTGTGCCCTCTGATCTTCATCCCGCTGCGCCGTTTGACCATAAAATCGAAACCTAGTTTCGAAGATTCAAGAGAGGTAACGGGTTTAACATAATTAAACTGTTTATCGCGCTTAAAAGCGTTGCAAAGTTGCTTTCTCATTTAAAAATCGTATCTTTTTCGTTCATTAACGAAATTCGATGAAACAGGAGACAGTGGACTCGTGTGGACGTCTTCTACATTATAGAAGAGACCGCATATTTTTCTAAGCCTTCTGCTATTTTTGGTGGAGTGGAACCCAATGTGAGATTTCTAAATTATAAACGATATGGAAAACGACGATGTATAAATTATATAATCGATATATGAGTTATATAAGTGTTATACACCTCTTGTATAAGCGTTGTATAAGTTATACGTTTGATATATAAGTTGTATATGCGTTGTAAAAAATTATATATGTGTTGAAATAGAAGTGAAATGCTATATATATATATATATATATATATATGTGCCCCTCGTCCACAAACCATGGACGATATTTATTGGTTGCGATTGGTGTGAAAATTGATTGATAGCGAATGGTTGATTGAAATTGTTTGTGGTTGAAATTGATTGATTGTGGTTGAAAAATACCCGTTTGTGGTTGAGAAATATTTGGTTGAAACCACATAGGATTAGTTTGTGGAAATGAAAAAAATATGCATGCCACCTGCGTGCGAACTAGATGCATGATTCCCCATTGTCAAAAGCTGCGAGGCTTTAAGGTAGAGCGAGGAGCCGTACTAGGCACGGTCCCGGTTTTAACTACCCTACCGTTATGCTGTCGAAATTTTGAATAATATTCATGTGTTAGAATTATTTTCCCGTGTTGAAACTATATTCGTCTATTGAATAGAAAACCTTCATGTGTTGAATAGAAATTCATTCGTTGAATAGAATTCATGTGTTGAATGGTATTCGTGTTTTAAAAATATAAAAATCACCTTTTTATCTATATGTATAAACTATAGAAAACCTTCATGTGTTGAATTGAAATTCATTCGTTGAATAGAAATTCATGTGTTGAATGGTATTCGTGTTTTAAATATAAAAATCACCTTTTTATGTATATCTATAAACTATAGAAAACCTTCATGTGTTGAATCGAAATTCATTCGTTGAATTGAAATTCATGTGTTAAATGGTATTCGGGTTCGAAAGGAATTGTTTCATAATAAAAATCATATTTTTATCACCTATATTAACTATATAAAATAGTCGTGTTTTGAAATAAATTGTTTTACATAAAAAATCAGATTTTTATTATATACATGAATTATTAAAAATATTGAAGTGTTGAAATAGAAGACAGTTAGATAAAAATATCATTTTTATCAAATGTATGAAAATCATATAGTTTTGAAATCGAATAATCGATATATATATATATATATATATATATATATAAATAGAATTGAAATATATCGAATAACGAAGCTGCAGTTCGTATTTTGAAACCGTGATTTCAAATGATTATACCGGGAGATCCGACCATCGGATTTTCCCGAAACCGCAACCGTTGGGTTCGCTTTGGAAATTTCTTTCCAACGGCACCAACTTTGTAAAAATCCAACGGTTGGATTGTCTGGAATGTTTAATTCAAATCTGAAGAAAAACAGCGCCAGAATCGATTATATATATAAATATAATTATATTAAATCGAATAACGACGCTGCAGTTCGTATTTTGGAATCGAAACTTCAAATGATTATACCGGGAGATCCGACCGTCGGATTTTCCCAAAACTGGAACCCTTGGATTCATTTTGAAAAGATCTTCCTAATGATATAAATTTTGTGAAGATCCAATGGTTAGATTTTCAGATATGTGTAAATCAAATCTGAAGAAAAACAGCGCCACGGCCGCGTTATGGCCCGAGGCGTCGTTTAAATAAATGGGCTATTTTAAAATAAATAAAAATAGCGATAAATCGTTATAAAATATTATAAACGATATGGATGTGAAATTTAGAAACTAACTGAAGGTTGGCTAAGTCGAATGGTTTCTTGGGTGTTGATCTGATGTTGGTTTCGGCCTTCGGGGTTAATATTTGGGAAATCGTTCTCTTACTGATTTACGGTTAGTGACTAATGAATTGAAATGATGCGTATGTGTGTTTGTGTTGCACTTGTTTATTATATATGCGAGTTGCTCAGAAAGACCGGGTTTATCCCATTCTGAATAACTGAATCGACGATAGGTAATCGAAGATGAAGATGGTGGTCGAAGACCGATCTTCACCTCGTTTGGATGGTAACTGATGTCCTGATTGGGAGTCATCCCGAAATATGGATAATGAGTGGTGATCGTCCAGACGTACTTGGAGATCGATGGATATGCGAGGTATATAGTGCCTCCGGTTTCATTCAGACCCAGAACGGATTTGTAAATGGACTGTGTGTCTGACATTGGATTTTATTCTGTGTTGATTGATCTCTATTAAATATACATCTGTTTGGCGGCAGAGAATTTATTCTTTTGCTTAACGCCCTTCTCTGAAATGCACGAGCTCAGAGGTTGTATATCGATGGACATCAGTCGCATGGCATGACTTGCTAGTGTGGCATGCCTAAGTGGCAAATGATCAAGGCTTCTGTTGAAAAGCAAAGTCTTGTGGTGATGATCAAAGCACTGCCTGTGTGGCGTAGCTTTGTGTATAACATGAATTCGCGAGCCTCACACCCCGGTATGAACCAGAAACGGGAGAAGGACCTCAGGGAGGGCATGCGTTTCTTTCTAGCTAGGAGTTGTGTCAGTGTTTTTACACGGCCTGACATTTTACTTATGTGGATAATGGATAGCGATGCTCCTCGGATATATCGGTCGATCCGGGACCGATGGAGTCATTCGTTGGCTCATTTGCGCCCCATAAGTCAGGGAGACGTATTGTTCAGGCATTTCAATCCACATCGGTGGACCGACCCTGTCGCTCCAAGGGTCGATGCGTTCTGATCCTAAGACAGGTAGGCTAGATTGTCTCGAAGTCGGTAAGGACTATCTTTTGCCTTGGTTCATGACGAAAATCCAATTTCCAAATACGTGACTGCGCGGTTTTGATTGTATACCTATGTATGGCGACATAGTGGTATGGGGCATTAATGCCGTCTATGATTGATACTTATGATTTGAAATTGTTTTTGAAACATATAAACACTAGTAGTAATATCAAATGCTTTTGTTTTATTCGTATCAAACATATCTTGGCCATTATAAGGTAAAAACTCTATCCTCCGGTTTGTGTTGCATTGTGTGATGGGAACTGAGTCTTATAATGGCTTCATTTTTATAAAAAGCATTGCGATGTTTAAAAGAAAGATTTGTTTTTAAAGCACTGGCAATCCAATGGAGTAAACCCGTTCCACGAAAGTGGCGTAGTCCTGTGATTAGCCATATTATAAATGTGTTGAGTAGATTTCTCATACCAGTCCCATGACTGACTCGTAGTTTGTTTCACTTTCAAACTTGGGTGCCCCTTTTTCTACACGGGCAGCCTTGTATTTAGGTTTTGGCTGGCTTTCTCTAGATAGCTGGAGCTGAAGATGGATTCTATCATTCATCTCTTTTTATGCTGTTCAGCTCCTATTGTACATTATGTTTGTTTTTCCGCTGTAGACATATATGTATAGCTGAACTGTATTTGTACTAAGTATGATCTTGTATACTGTGTAACTCTGATGATTACGTTTATCTAGTATATTCTATTGTGCATTATCTGGTGTATTTATTTAATTCTGTTCTGCTATTATCTGTTTATGTGTTATATTCTAAAGATTACCCTTGCCACCGTCAGTACGTGGTTCGGGGTCGTCTCACTTCTTCAGTCTCAAGAATGCATCCTCTCAATCTACATCCCAAGCAAAAAACAGATTCTTCTTCGTTAGGCGGGCAAGCAGAGCTGGGACGCACGCAAAATCCTTAATGAACTTTCGATAGTATCTCGCCAAACCCAAAAAGCCCCTCACCTCTATCGTACTCTTCTGGGCTTTCAAATCCTGAACTGTGAAAAACTTGGCAGGGTCCACCGCTATACCATCAATTGGGTCAACATACGGTAAGAACCTTACCTCCTTCCGCCAAAAATGGCACTTGGAAATCTTTGCCTTCAGCTAATGTGCACAGAGAGTACGGAGGACCTCTCCTAAGTTCAAGGCGTGCTCTTCCTCGCTTCTTGAGAAAACCAAGATATTATCAACGAATACCACTACAAACTTATTTAGGCACTCCCTAAATACCTGGCTCATCAAACACACAAAATACTCGGTGCATTGGTTAGCCCAAAAGTCATAACCAACCACTCAAAGAATCCATCGGAAATCCTAAAAGCAGTCTTATCTATGCTGTCATCCGCCACCCTAAGCTAATGAAAACCAGTAGCTAAATCAAACTACGAGAAAACTAAAGCGCCACCAACTAATCAAACAAGTCATCTATCCATGGGAGTGAGTGTCTATTCTTTTTCCTTGAGTTTATTCAACTCCTTGTAATCTACACATAGACGGAAAGAGCCGTCCTCCTTAGTCATGAAGACGACTGGTGCTCCCCCACTCAGAAATGCTCCATCTAATAAACCCTTTCTCGAACAAATCACCCACTTGCTTACTAAGCTCCCTCCTCTCTCTCGAGGCCATTTTGTGTACTGGTAATGCAACAGGCTTAGCATTCTCCACCAAGTATATATGGAAATTTATCTCGCACCTGGGAGGTAATCCTCTTACCTCCTCGAATACATCTAGAAAGTCTCTAACTATGAGCACCAAACTAAGATCATCAACAGAAGCATCTAAGGAATCCAAGAAACTATGCATGACTGACCCTCGTAGGTCGCAAATAATATCAAAAGTCCTATAATGGCACGTCGAAAGCCTAACAACTCTCCTATCACGGTTAAGGATGACACCATACATAGCTAGCCAATCCATCCCTAGAATAAGCACGTAACCCATAAAACCCAGTACATAAACATTACACTCAAACTCGACGCCATGAATAGAAATCCACAAACCCTTACACATTATGGACAGGTGAGTCGTACCTCCTATGAGGTTTGAGATAACTAATGGATTATAAACTATAGAAATATCTAGGTAAAGACTATCAACAACATAACTGGATATAAAAGAATGAGAAGTACCAGAATCAAACAAGGTACTAATGGGAAAGTCAAAAAGAGAAATCAAACCTTCTGCAGTGACTTCCTATCTCTGTCCTGACTGCTACCACCAGTCTGAGTCTCCTCAAGCACATGAACTTGTGCTCCGGATGGACCTGCCCATATCCTTGCTTCTGAGGGCACTGCCTGCTGTAATGTCCCATCTCTCCACATTGAAAACACGCATCCTTCTTATTGTCTTCTTACAACCTTTGTTGAAGTGTCCCATCATAGCACAACCATAAAACTTCACTTCCTTCTTGATGTGCGCTTTATCGGGCTTCTCTCCCTTTTTTACTGCACCTTTCTTAGGCCACCACTTTTTCTTTCCTATACCCGTCTTAGCCACCTCAGTCTTATCCTCTTTTTTACTCTCCTTTCCATCCTCATGCATAAGAGCCATATCCCCAACCCTCTCAAACAAAGCTTCCATCGGAATATGTGTCGTTGCTAGTCCTTGGAGGGGTTGGTTCAGTCCCCTCGCAAGTCTCAAAGTCTTCTTGTGTGTAGTATTGGCTAGATCCAAGCCAAATCTTTCCAATTCATTAAAGCTATTCATATACTCCTTCATCGACGTACTACCCTGTCTCAGACTCAAGAACCTTTTCACCTACATCCCTTCTTTAGCTTGCAGTAGAAACTTCTTCTCTAACTTATCCTTGAACTCACCCATGTCTCTACGGCACGCTCAGCCTCATTTACTTGCCACTAATACGACGCCTCTCGTTTCAGTTATCTGGCGGCCAACTGAATCCTAGCCTTTTCATCAAGCTCTAATAATTCTAACGCATTACCGATTTATCTTAGCCAATTACGAGCATCATCAAAACTCTTCGATCCAAGAAATGGCTTGCCACCCATAGTAGAAAAACTCTTATAGAGATAAGAGAAATTAACCGCTGAATTAGTTGGAACTACCATGGCAATAGCTAGAGGTAGGATATTTCCTTGTCCTTTGGTAGGTGTCGCAGCTTAAACATATCTACGGAACCATGCCGGAGTGGGAACGCCCTTTGGAAAATTCGAAGCCCCAAACATGTTGGAAAGAAAAAAGATAGGGATTCAAAAAGGGACCAAGGAAATGTTGTAATTAACTTGACGAGATTTTTTTTTTTCAAAAGCAAGTTTTTATTGAAAATCCTTTATTTTTGAAAATACTTTTTCAAAAACTTTTCTCTGATCTTGTATCCATAGGCTTTGATAACAAATGTGACACTCCATACACCTTAACATCACCCATATGAGGATGCTCTAAGGTTTAAGAAGCGCTTAGGTATAATGTAACAACTCATAGAAAAAAAATTCACAAAAAAGAAATCAACAGGATTCAAAAAACAACCTTTGTCTGGGCTTCGACAGTAAATCAACATGGTTAGGGTTCTTAGTTTGGAGGCGACAATGAGTTCGAATACTGATTTGGGGGTTGCGGTAGTGGGATACGGTGGAGTTCGATGCCTTGATTTTCGAAATAGATTGAAGGAAGGGGTCCAACTGTGAAGATCGAACAAGGATTTTGAGGTACTGGAGGTTGAACGAGAGGGATCAGATGAATGTTGTTTGATTTCCATTCAAAGTTATGCCGTGACTTCCCGAGTTACTGCAGAAGTTCATGGCAAGAAGGGTTTCTAGATCGATGTTCTGTTGAGGGGATGAGAGTGAGCGATGAAGGTTAGGGCATTGTGGAGCTCGGTTGTTTCCTAGGAGATGAACTCGTACCAATGGGAGGGTAGATGAGTCTGTACTCTTGGAAGAAGCAGTTACAAATATACGCTCTGCTCACTTTAACTACAGTAGATATCTTGACCAGCACGTGCTTGAGCGATAGAAAGGACAACAGCGAGGTTCGAGTTTTAGTTCAACGACAACGGGTTATGGCCATGGCTTGTTACTACAATAGGTGGAAGGTTGGAGAATCAAACTAAAATAAGGTAAATTCTTATTTAAATATAATTAGTATATTAGTTAAACTGAATTCGTATACTGCTAAGAGGAAAATAAAATGGCTCTAAAATGTTATTTAGAATTTGTACAAATTGGAAATGGGAGATTTATTAAATCGTTATGAAAATTTATAAATTTGATGAGTGAACAAATTAAACTTGAAATCGTTAGCTTTGTAAAACCATGAAGTGTAGAAAAGTAAAAAGAACCTTGTTATGGAAATTCATTAGTTATTTATAGAATTCGAATTTTTTCTTAGGCAAGGGTAAGTCGAATGGAATCATTCGTGTGAAGTTCGTAGACTTGGAAAATCGATGAATATAAACTAAAATTGACGCAAGTGGAAACTAAACCCTGGTGAGTAAATCTCACTCACCTGTTATTTAGAATTTATTTTTATTCGGTAAAAATAATTGTTGTTGCTTGTTTGAATGCTTTCTGGTTGATTTAAATATATTAGTTATTTAAGGTTGACTATTATACATATATTGGGTTGATGATTGGATTGTTCCCGCAGTCTCATTAGTGGATGCCTGCAGTTTCATAGCGGATGATTTCCCTATGTGCACCACAAATATATATTAGTGGATGACCTTCATACCGCGATATCCAGCCTCAAAGCAGGATGGGTATTATTTATGTTGACTAATATATTTGGATGTAGGAAACAGGTTGGAGGGATCCAATTGGATCCCTCAAAAATATATTGTCTGTTTGTTTATTTGTTTGCATATATATTGTCATATATGATGTATTAGAAAACCTGAAATAAATAATTGGTTGTTTAGTGTTTAAATATCACTGGGCCTAAATGTTGATATTTAAAAATATCATGAAAAGGAATTTTTCAGATTTAAAAAGGAAGTTCTATTTTTCTAAAATAGAATTTGAAATTCGAATAGAATAAAAATATTAACTTGTTTTGAATATTTAAAACAAGTAGTTCATTTATAAACTTCGTTTATAAATGAAGTGAAATGAATTATCATTTGATAAATTCAGGAAATATAAATACAAGTGTGAATTTAAAAAGGAAAATTTATTTTTCCAAAGTAGCATATTTATTTCAAATGTAGTTGAAATCGAGACTTATTCAAATATATATAAACAAGTAATATAAGGCGATATTTACAAAGAAAGGTGAAAAACCATCAACTGGATAATATGGATATTTTTAATTCAAATGTGAATTTAAAATCAGAACTTAGAATCGTTTTAAATAATAAACGATTAACTTTATTACGATATTCGGAATATAAATAAAGTTGAATAAATCCTTAGGATTTATGTTCAAAATTCGACTATGTCGGATTTATAAATATAGATTGTTCCCAAACGAGATATTTAAATTTAGTTTAAATAGAAACTGAGATAAGACATAAAAAAGATCTATATTTATATAGATAAGTTATAAGAAATAGAATACTCTTAAATAACGTTTTGGTTTAAAACAGATTTCGAAATGGAAAACTTGTTTTGACTTTTTAAAACAAGGAAGTTAAATTATAAACGATGTTTTATAATTTAGTGGGATAAATTATCATTAGATAATTTAGAGATTTAAATTCGAATATGAATTTAAAAGGGTGAATTGGGAAGCAATTGGAAATATAACAATAGATTTTTATTCCGGAATTCGGAATATAAAATGAGTTAAGTTAAATCGAAGGATTTATAATTATAACTCGATTATATCGAACTTTATAAATAATTTATAAAGGTATTGGAATATAGTATAAAAGATAGAGTTATAAATTAATTTATATCTGAGTAGTGAAATAATCGACAAGTAAGAAAATTCAGAAATGTTAAGTTGGATTGAAAACTAGATTTGAATATATATATATTTATATATATTCGAACGATATTGAAATATAAATTATAAACGACGTTTAACCATTTATATTTATATATATAATTAAAACAAACTCACCGCGCGCGGCAATTCTCCAATTGGTGTTTCGAACTTCAATTGAGTGTACATGACTCAATTTTAATCGGAATTCTTTAAAATAAGAATCGTTAGGACCGATTGAATAATAGTTTTCTAATGGAAGAGAAAAATCTGAATTTCGTCGTATAGATTTTGAGTTATGTCAAAATAAAATTTTCAGAAAAACAACGCCAGAACCATTATAAGGCCATAAAGGTTTATTTAGATAAATAAAAGGATTTTAAGGAAATAAAATCTGAATGTCCATTAGAAAAATCTAGACTTGAGTTATAAAATAAGTATGAACTCAAGTGAAGTAAATGAAATGATTTTTGAAACAATAATCATATCTTTGATTATTGAATAGAATTAACTAGGCAGAAGAGAAAATAGTTAATCAAGTTTTGAATCATATTAAGACTTTGAAAAGTGAATGGGATTTGAGAATTTATATTCGAATTTGAATATGAAATGAAAGTGTCGATAGACGACTTTAGGCCGGATCAGTAATATGGATATGCGGAATATATGATATATACTAAGAAAGATCTCACAGTAGCAATATCACAGATAAGTAAATGCAGTAATAGAAAAATCACACCAGGGTTTTTATATTGGTTCGGAGCACCGTCATACGTCCACCCCCAGACCTCTCTCTGGAATTTCACTTATCAACAACCTCGCTTCACCCGGAGGAACAGGTTCACAACACCACTTGATTTCACGGGCTACAAGCTTACCCACTTGATTTCACGGGCCACAAGCTTACCCACTTGATTTCACGGGCCACAAGCTTACCCACTTGATTTCACGGGCCACAAGCTTACCCACCTGATTTGAACGGCTACAGGCTTACCGGAATTTCAATACAAAGTAGTTGATGGTTGACTATATATTGTGTCTTCAATACACGGACTAGTCACTTGTAGTACACCCTTCCTATAATCTTATCCTCGAGTATAAACTTTGAATGCATAGATTTAAGGAAGTAGAATGCCTATTGAATCAAATGATATTAAATTGATTCAAGGATTCAACAAATATTTGAATTTGGAGAGCTTTTAGAATGAAAGAGTATTTAGAAAGTAAGATCAGAAACTAGAGAAAGGATCGGTGATTTGAAAGTATGATTTCAAGTCTATTTATAGTGTAGAATAGTTGCATTCCTTCATGAAGAGTTTCTACAAAAATTTATATCCGTTTCCATTGAAAATTGAAGAGAAAACTCGTGATGAATGGAAGCAATCCTTCATAAAAAAGGCTTGCTGTTTGGGACCGGTCGACTGGTTGAAAATCACCGGTTGACTGGTTAAGTTTCTGGAAATTAAAGAATAAAAAAAATAGCCGTTATGTGCAAAAACAGTAAAACCGGTCGACCGGTACTTTTTTGGGCGGTCGACCGTTTTCTGGCTATGGACCGGAGAACCTCGGTCCATAGTCTATATCACTCTGCACTCTTTCCAGGTCAGAGCCTGGACCGTTTGGGCTTTTTCAATGACTTTTCAATTCCTCAAATATACATATTTCAGCAATGAAGTTTTGTGCATTTGTGTTATACTTTGAGGAAAGATTTTAAAATATTTCTAACACGACTCAAAGTATAAAAACCTTAGCTCTATGAAATGATCTTCATTGCACCTTTATATGTTGGCATCGATCAAAATCTTGTCTCAACATTCTCCTCCTTTTTGATTGATGACAACACCTTAGATATTCTCCCTCTGAATATAATGCTCCCCCTGAATGTCTGCAACACTTGTTAGTCCATAATATAAATGACCTTGCCTTTTGATTCCTGCATTAACAAATGTTAGCTTACATATACTATTATCATGTTAAGCACATAATTTTAAATGATAGTATATGTAATGTATTATCATAAGAGAAAATATTTCTCCCCCTTTGTCATCGATTAAAAAGAATAAATACCATGTTAAACACAGTAATCGAGAGTAGTAGAGAATACAAATAATTATAGCACGTTTAGGAGATACCGAATAACCTTCTCTTTGTTGTGGTGTACCTGCAAAAAATATAACATATATAGTTTGGTACCCATTTGCTTTGTTTGGGTCCATGGGTTAGATGGAAGGTAACCATACCCAAGAGGGTTTAATGGTACCTTTAAAGATAAAATTTTCATTATTAACTACTGAATCAAAATAATCATCGATATATTTTTCTCTGTTTTTCCAACTTAGAGGAACCCAAATACTTAAGTAATCTCTAGTGATATTCCTTTTCGTACTTCTATATTTATTATAAATAACACTAGTCATAGAAGTATTCGAATTTCTATAATAATTGGGTTTTGTATATGCATTAGTACTAGCAGTGATATTCTTATTGTACATAAAAGCATATCTAGTACTATTTCTATGACTGGTTTTACTATATCCTATACCACTTTTGTCATGTAAAGGTCGAGATCTAGACAAAATCATGTTTAAATCATTTTGACCTTTATTAAATTTCGCGAACTTATTTGTACATTTGATTCCATAGTCACGATTGGTATTTTAAAAGAAACCTTGTTATTAATACCCTTATTTAATTTAGAATTCTTCCTTTTTAAAGTTCTATTCTTATTTTCGAGACAACTAATTTGAGATTCCGAATTATATAAAGATGATTGTAATTTTCCTTTTGAGTCAGAAATTTCATTTTGCAAAATATTACTATTCACCTTTAAGAACTCACATTCTTTAGATAATTCCAAATTCTTTTTAGTTAGAGCTCCGTTCTCTTTTTCAAGAGACGATATTAAAGAACTTGAATTATTTAAAGAATCTTCTAATGATTTATTTCTATTTTGCAAAAGATCAATTTCCTTTAAAAGAACTTTGTTTTTATCTTCTAGTCGCTCATTTTCTTTTTGAAGGAAATCTTTTTGAAAAACAAGCTCTTCTAAGGTATTTTCCGAACATTTGGCTTGTTTTACCAAACGATTGTTTTCTTCTTTTAATTTGGAATTTTCTTGCTTGTAATTTTTTGACATAGCTAAAACGACTGTATTGAGTTTCAATAATTTTTCATGGTCTAACAAAAGATTTTTAAATAATGAATCTACACATAACGATTGTGATCTGACTTTAGCCATGAGACATTTGCTTCCTTGCTCTCTTGATCGGCTTTGTTGCTCTTCCACTTTCTAATCCCTTGACTAGACTTATTTATTGCCATTTGTTCTAAGATGTTGTTACAATCTCTAGAACACCAGGCTCTGATACCAATTGAAAGTGTCGATAGACGACTTTAGGTAGGATCAATAATATGGATATGCGGAATATATGATATATACTAAGAAAGATCTCATAGTAGCAATATCACAGATAAGTAAATGCAGTAATAGAAAAATCACACCAGGGCTTTTTATACTGGTTCGTAGCACCGTCCTACGTCCAGTCCCAGACCTCTCTCTGGAATTTCACTAATCAACAACCTCGCTTCACCCGGACGAACAGGTTCACAACACACCACTTGATTTCACGGGCTACAAGCTTACCCACTTGATTTCACGGGCCATAAGCTTACCCACTTGATTTCACGGGCCACAAGCTTACCCACTTGATTTCATGGGCCACAAGCTTACCCACCTGATTTGAACGGCTACA
This sequence comes from Allium sativum, assembly GCA_030737875.1. NCBI lineage: Eukaryota > Viridiplantae > Streptophyta > Magnoliopsida > Asparagales > Amaryllidaceae > Allium > Allium sativum. The sequence goes on from CM060922.1 coordinate 1,049,510,409, forward strand.
GGCTTACCGGAATTTCAATACAAAGTAGTTGATGGTTGACTATATATTGTGTCTTCAATACACGGACTAGTCACTCGTAGTACACCCTTCCTATAATCTTATCCTCGAGTATATACTTTGAATGTGTAGATTTAAAGAAGTAGAATGCTTGTTGAATCAAATGATATTAAATTGATTCAAGGATTCAACAAGTATTTGAATTTGGAGAGCTTTTAGAATGCAAGAGTATTTAGAAAGTAAGATCAGAAACTAGAGAAAGAATAGGTGATTTGAAAATATGATTTCAAGTCTATTTATAGTGTAGAATAGTTGCATTCCTTCATGAAGAGTTTCTACAAAAATTTATATCAGTTTCCATTGAAAATTGAAGAGAAAACTCGTGATGAATGGAAGCAATCCTTCATAAAAAAGGCTTGCTGTTTGGGACCGGTCGACTGGTTGAAAATCACCGGTTGACTGGTTAAGTTTCTGGAAATTAAAGAATAAAAAAAATAGCCGTTATGTGCAAAAACAGTAAAACCGGTCGACCGGTCCTTTTTTGGGCGGTCGACCGTTTTCTGGCTATGGACCGGAGAACCTCGGTCCATAGTCTATATCACTCTGCACTCTTTCCAGGTCAGAGCCTGGACCGTTTGGGCTTTTTCAATGACTTTTCAATTCCTCAAATATACAGATTTCAGCAATGAAGTTTTGTGCATTTGTGTTATACTTTGAGGAAAGATTTTAAAATATTTCTAACACGACTCAAAGTAAAACAACCTTAGCTCTATGAAATGATCTTCATTGCACCTTTATATGTTGGCATCGATCAAAATCTTGTCTCAACATGAAATGTAAGTGAAATGGAATCCAATTAGTTTATAAGAAAGTTGAAAATATATTTGAACATGTCATGGTCAAATATAAAAAAGGGAAATAGGCAAAGAGTTGATTAACGAATTAATTAACGAATTGAGTTAGAACGATTATATTGAATTGAGATGAATTGAGAATAGATGTATATAGGTTAAGCAGGTTTGGAATGAAGTATATGTAGATATATATAATTATAATGCTCGACAAAAGGTATGTATTTAAATTGAGTATGAGATTATATGCACCGTATCGGCAAACCGCTTGGCTTTTTGATTTTCTTTTTGAAAGGAGAGGCCCTGTGTGGCAAGGTTTGAATTTTTCCGGTAACCCCGTACAAAGGAGGTTATGGCGAAATTTTGCAGAAATTTAAGGAGTTAGAATATTTTTAAGAAAATTTGACAACTAGAAATCTATATATCCTTATGTATAGAATTCGGTAAGGAAACGAACTTAAAAATAGAATAGTATAACCGAAAAGGGAATCTATGAATAAAGTCTAGTAAAAATAGAAAGAGAAGCGTATACATGTTTAAAAAGTGGAATAATTGGTTTGTATGGTATTGATTATTCGAGTAAGTAGTCTTCTCTGTTTTGACGTTATGAATGTTATTCAGACAAGGTCTGAGAGGTAGTTATACCCCAACTTGATTGCTGCCATTATTAACAAATAAATAGTAAGATTCAGACTCGAAGGTCAATGTTGAATAAGATTTAGTTAATTACAGTATTTGGGTTGTCGTAATGATGTTTTACACAACATCTGTTTTAACCCAAATAAGTGTAAGTTGGAAATAGAATAATAAATATTTCCTAAGTATAGAAATAAACGAGTCGGAAAAGACATAAGAAATTGGAATATTTTCCAATTATAAATAAAAGATATTTTCTAAGTATAGAAAATAATAGAAGGCGATATATGGAAATGTTTTCCAGTGTTAATAACATATATTTTCTAAAACTAGAAAATAAGGAAATATGAATATATATATATATATACATATATATATATATATATATGTTTGATGATTTGATCGTTAATTCCATTTGGAAATAAGATCGTTGTGTGTACACGGACATTTTTCATTTGATAGTTAAATCCCCGACTATCAAAGTTTTTGACCATTTTAACGTTGTTAATATGGAGAGGCCGGTTGGATTATTATCCGAAGAACCACTGCATATTAGCATAAGCGTTGCAAACCAAGTATGCTGAATATATCGAAGACGGAGTAAAGTGCAAGTGTGATGACCCGTAACTTCCCCGTGAAAGAAAGCATGGATAACCGTGAGGACAAGACAAACCAGAACACAAATAGAAGAACATTTCATTGCTTATTACAACAATTTCCATCAGAGTACAAGAATATACAGAGTATTAATAAATATTATACAGCAGAGAATATCAGAGATTTAAATACATTACTGCAGCAGAAAAATAATACAAAACATAACTGAAAGAAATACGCGGATACATAGCTTTCCGAATATCACTTCAGCTATATACCAGGATCCTGTGAATATAAATCTGCAAAAACCCAACTACTAGCTGCCCGTACGGAATATAAGGGCACCCAGAGTTTAGGTTAAAAAATAAACTCCAGGTCGGTCATGTGACTGGTGTGAGAACTAAAACAGTTATTAATTTGATTTTAAAGTTCAGTAAATCAAGGGACCACGTCGTATAACACAGAATGGGTTTTTACCCCAAGGATACCAATGCATAAACAAACAGCGCAATGCTGAATAAAGAACAATGAAGCTGTTATAAGACCCAGGTCCCATCACACAATGCAACGCAAGCCGGAGGATAGTGTTTTGCCTTATAACAGCCAAAAATGCTTGGTACGTGAAATTTCATCTTTTATTATTACTATAAGTGAAGAAAACAACTTCAATCATAATGTATAAATCATAGACGGCATAAGTGCCCTATCCCACTATGTCGCCAAACTAGGCTCTGCAAATAAAACCGAAAGTCAAGTATTGGAAATTGGATTTCCGTCATGAGTCGAGGCAAGAGGCAAGCTCCTCTCCGCTTCGAGACACTCTAGCAAATGTCTCAGGACTACACACTCTGGGTAATCCTTGGATCTTCAGGGCCGGTCCTCTCTTACGTTTGAGGATTAATATTTCTGAACACATGTTTCCCGGTCCTAACAGACCAATATCCGAGGTGCCTTGCATTCCAACAACCACATAGGTAAAATGCATATAAATGTCAGCCAGTTTAAGCACTGACACCACCTCAACTAGAAGGAAACGTCGTGCTCTCCTTGCAGTCACTATCCCATTTTTGACTCATACCGAGGTGTGAGGATCGCGAATTAACGCTATACACAAAGCTATGCCACATAGGCCGTGTTTTGATCATCAACCACAAGACTTTGCTTTTCAATGAAAGCCTTGATCATTTGCCACTTAGGCATGCTACACAGGTAATTCACTCCATGCGATTGATATCTATCGATATATAACCTCTAAGCTCGTATGTCTCAGAGAAGGGCGTTAAGCAAGAGAATAAATTCTCTGTCGCTAAACAGATATATATTTAATAGGAATCAATCAACATAGAATAATATCCAATGTCAGACATACAATCCATTTACAAATTTGTTCTGGGTCTGAACGAAACCGAGGAACCTTATTCCTCGCATATACATCGACCTCCAAATACATCTGGACGATCACCAACTGATTCCCTCCTCTTGGGTGTACAGCCTAATCAAGATCATTAATAATCATCCAAACGATGTGAAGACCTTTGGTCTTCAACCACCATCTTCATCTTCGACTTATCGTCAAATCGGTTATTCAGAATGGGTATAAACCCGGCCTTTCCGAACAACCCGCGAATATAATAAACAAATGTTACACAAACACAACATACGCCTCATTCCAATTCAAAATATTCTTTTATTCAAATATTCACATCATTTGGGAAAGGTTCCCGTTAATTTTATCAAAGATAAATTCTTTAAAATTTGTTCTTTAATCTTCCTTTAGATATCATTTCAAACCATGTTAAGGTTTTCCAAACTAGTCGGGATTAGCGAACCACACCGAAGTAATTATTTATTTTATTTCCCAATCCCAACCTATTCATCCCATGGAGCAAAATTGGTAATACTCCATATCTAACACCACAGTGTTATCGGTAAAATTAATTACCATTTCACGTTCAAATCTAATTAAAGATTTAACTATCGCTTTGGAGCAAAACTGGTGATACTCCATTCTCGATCATTTCAATCTAATTAAAGATTTCACTAAAACTCTAATTCAGTTTTAATCTCGAAAATCATCTCTTAATGATTGTTCCAAGCTAAGAAATTAATCCTATCTTTAACTGGGTTAAAGAATCAATGTCGTTTAAAAACACGGTTCACGACAAACCCACAATCACATTCCATTGTTAATCGGGTTAAAGAACAAGTGTTATTTAAAACACCGCTCACGATAAACCCAAAAATCAATTTCAATTTAATTCCAATTAAATCTTGATTAATTGGTATACCTCATGAAATCTAAATAAAAAGATTTAATCTTTTCTCAACTGGGTTCAAGAATAGTGTTAGTGAAGACACCGTTCATGACAAACCCACAATCCCATTTGATATTAAATACAAGGCTCCGAATAGAAAATATACCGGCTTATATTCAATATCAAATTCTGAAACCAGCAAATATCGTATTGGAAATAACGATATAAATATATCTTTCAAATTTCCACAACCATATCTGTATAATCACGAAATCCAACATCAAAATATTCCGAAGATAATTTCGACTCAAATCCATTCCAATTCGTATATTGGAAATTCTGATTATTTTGAAAACCACTTCAAATCCCAATTATTTATTCAAAAATATTGGATTATAATTCTAGTTCATAACTAGTTCATTTCGATAAAAATATATTTTAATCCTTTCAAATAGGGAATTATTCATCCCAGTTCTTTCCAATTCATATATTATGATATTACACAAATTATAGATATTTTTAATAATTTTATCAAGGCCCGTACAGTAGATTTCCAATAACGGTCGTCGAACTACACTAACAGTGACCTTTTCCAAATTTGATTTGGACATAATTCCAAATCCAACTGTTAGATTTCAAATCTCTAATATTCGTTGGAAAGCTCTTTTCGATACGAACCCAATGGTTCCGGTTTCAGGAGAATCCGACGGTCGAATCTCCCGTAACGTCAATTCGAAGTCAATGGTCGAAATTCGCGAACTGCCGCGGCGCGTCGCGTTCTATTCAGGCCATTAATATATATTATATATATTTCGTTGATCTCCATTTAAAATGTATTTTATAAATTGTTTTAAATTCGTTTTAAAAACGATTTCAACTTCATATTCAATTTTAAATATAAATTGAATATTCCATATCATCAATATATATATATATATATGATAATATTTTCAAAATGTTATATTTTGAAATCACTTCCTTTTCGATACTCGTTGTAAAAATGAATAAAATTGATATAAATATCGCTCGCGTCAAAATGGTGCAAATCTAATCAACACGGCTTCATATATTTCTATTTTCAAATATTCTATTTCAAATATTTCTTTCTCAAATATTTCATCTTACATATTTATTTTCAAATATTTCTATCCAAATATTTCTTTTCAAATATTTCTATTCAAATATTTCTTTTTCAAATATTCTTTTCAAATATTTCTATTCAAATATTTCTTCTTCACATATTCTATTCAAATATTCTATTCAAATATTTCTTCTCAAATATTCTATTCAAATATTTCTTCTCAAATATTCTATTTCAAAACAGGAATGAGGCCCAATCAATTACCATAGATTTTATGGATTTCCGTACAACACATGTATATGTCAACAATGATAAATAATCAACCATCATCCAAAGTGCACTACACAACTGTCTGTCAACCTATCGATTGACATACAACTAAACAATCGGGATTAGTGGACGTCAATATCATCCCAATACCCGTGTGGGGTTTCAGTCAACAAACACAGATTATTATTTGTGCAGTTGGGCGACATGTAAAATTTATCGTCCTAATCAATATCAGTCAAATCAGTGTACATAAACAAATTGTCTGATTTGTAAATGAATATTTCTTTTTGTTCACATACACATTAAAAATTATTTTTTCAACGATAAAATATTTTATTTAACTTATGAATATTCTATTCAGTTCATTTATTAAATAAAATGATCTTTTGATTTTTCTAACTTATTTTAGAAAATTCCGGCGGCATAACGGCACGATACTAGAAACGGGATAAGGCCTAGCTTATCCCCAATCTAATAACGGCCCACGCCATACACAAACCACATTCTATCAATTCAATTCAACTAAACGACTAAACCCAAACAAATAATTCCATCAGCCAAATAACCAAACAAACAAGTCCATGGTCTGTGGACGATGGTGTCGGGTGCTGCTAAGCACCGTCTGCATCCTAGTATATATTTTAACTAGAAAGGAAAATTTAAAGTGAGAAGTTCTCACCGAGGGATCCACTCCTCCATTCTTTATTTCTGAACGGGTTGGATTCTATTCTGCTTTCAGTCAATTCCATCGCACTGTTATTCACACTGTTCATAATAAAAATCACATTTTTATTTCAACGCTATAAAAATCACATTTTCATTCCACTATATATATATATATAATAAAAATCAGATTTTTATTTCGCTACATATATAAAAATTATATTTTTATATTCTCTATCTTATAAAAATTCTATTTTCTATTCGCTTCTCCTACAAAAATCGAATTTTTATTTCGCTACAACATATATAAAAATCATATTTTTACTCTCTATATTATATAAAAATCATATTTTTACTCCCTACATTATATAAAAGTCATATTTTTACTCTCTACGTTATTTAAAAATTATATTTTCACTTCATATGATAAAAATTATATTTTTACACCCTTGCTCATATAAATAAAGATCTAATCTTAATATGCCAAAAATATAAATAAAAATTATATTTTTATATCTTAATATATATATATATATATATATATTAAAAATCACCTCTTTTTCAATATAAAAATCTAATCTATATTTGTGATAAAAATATAATCTTTCTATAAGCAAAAACCACTTCTTTATAATATTAAAAATTTGATCTTTACATATCATAAAAACCACCTTTTCCATATCCAACAAAGCATTTTTATTTTCAGATTTTCATATAAAAATCACAACTTTAATTTCAGATTCTAATTGGAAATAAAATAAAGTAAGCAAAAGCTCACCTTTGCCAAAATGAGATCTTTATCGTAGCGGGGTGTTGTGCGTCTGCAGTGGTCGGAGGGGGTGGCCAGGGGGAAGTCGCGGCGTCTTCTGGTGGCTGGATGGGTTACAGGCGAAGGGGCGTTCGAAAGGGGCTGAAGGATTTGGGGGAAATCAGATTGGAGGAGGAGAGGGCGGAGAATGATGGAATGGTGGCTAGAGGAGGGTGGAAGAGGGGGTGCGGCGACACCTTCGGTGGAGAACGATGGGGAATTAGGGCATGGGGCGCGGTTTCTTGGATCGAGGAGGGATGGGGCATCGCGGGGTCTTCTGGAGAGTGGCGGGGTTTCCTGGGGCGGAGGCGCTTGAGGCGCGGCAGCCCAGGGCGCGGCGGCGGCGGCCATCTCCCCTCGTCATCAATCTTCCTTTTTTTCTGTTCTGAACGATGGATTTGGGGAGTGGAGGATAAGGGCTTGGCTCGTTATATAATAATATATATTTAAATTTAAATTATTTTATCTCTCTAAAAAGTAGCTTTCTAATACGAACTCGAAATTAAACCCACCGACTGTCGTCCCTAGCTAATTACCCTCATTCCGAACACAATGGGATATGTCACGTAGGCCAGTTCAATCGTTACGATCAGTTTTCATTGAAATAAAAATATAAATCTTTATATATTAAATTTAAACGCACATTTCAATTTACCGGGGCCACATACTAACTCTGAAAATTCCAGAAAAATTATTTCTAGCTTTGTATTGCCGGTACGGTCCTAAAAAAACTAATTTCGTCAAATTCTAAGACCGTTTGAAAAATGGCCATTTTCTGGTCGATCGAATTTGACTGAAACTGTTAAACACGTTTAACTTTCCACACTCACATATTGATTTAGAAAATTATGCATTTTGAAATCTAGCAATAATTTGACATCCCGGATCCAATAAAAGTGGTTTTGTCGAAAACCGAGGTTGTTTGCAAAATTTCCATTTCTAAGGGCCTTTATATATATTAATATATATATAAATTCCACAGCGACTTTTCTGAATTTTAAACTGGACGTATCTTACACTCTATAAAGTGAAATCTCAGTATCTTAACTTTGTTAAAAAGACATGATCAAATAGATTCAAATATTTCTTGTTTCGTTCAATTCCGACTTAAAACGAATTCTGTATATTCATTTGAAATTCAAAATCGAATTTTCAAACTACAGCGCCATTTCAGGCTTGTTATATAATTAAAATAAAATTATTCATTTTAACTTCATCGAAAATAAAATTTCCATCGTTATTATTTAAAATAATCCATTTTAAATATTCAAAATTCTTTAAATTAGCCAAAATAAAAAATTTAAATTGGCTCAGAATTTTCGGGTTGTTATAGCAAGGGCTATTGTATAAGTCCTAGGTGGAGACTGCCTAGGATGGATGTACGGAATAGTGCCTTCGGTTTCGTTCCGACCCAGAACGAACGTATATGGATGAGTGTCTGACATAATATTTCCAATGATCGCATTTTGGACTGTCGAAATATATATGGTGGAAACGGATTTATTCCCTTAGCATAATATCCAGAATATATTTGTGCAATTCAATTAATGATTAACGGATCTGACAATGTGGCATTTAAAGTGATTGTGCTATCAATGGATGGCAAGTAAGCGTAGCCTCAGGCCTCAACAACCGGGAAATGACAAAAATCGGGCAGGCAGCATGGCTATGTGGGTAGCACCCATTAGGGTGTATCATCACCTATCTAGAGATTTATTTAATTCCTTATTCTACTCGATGTTGTCCCATTCGGGAAACGGTTGCTGATCCCAACCGTTGGTGATATACATTCGATACACTCAAGCAAAATGAGTGGTCGGTCATGTGTGGCTGAGTTGCAAGATGTTCTTGTTGAACTCGGTGTATTCTCCTCTAGAGATATACCAGCGGCAGGTGGTTCCATACCTTGTCATAGTCAGAACCCAATATCCAATAAGTTCTTGCGGTTTTGATTGTATATTATATATGTGGAACGTGAGATGCAAGCGTTCCACTAAGATTCTATTTATTTGATTTAGACACTACTATAATATCAAAGAGTTTTGATATAAAGACCTTTTGGATTCTCATAAGGGAAAAACCCGTTCCGTGCTATACGGCATGGTCTTATGAGATATCGTTTAATTTCTCAAGCTGTTTTAAACTGTTTACTCATACCAATCCCATGACTGAACCGGAGTTTATTTTTCTATGTTTTCCCTAAACTCTTGGGTGCCCAAATTTGTATGGGTAGTCAAGTAGTTCAGGTATTTCCAGATATTCTTGGAGGAGCTTGGAGGAGGAGGTTTCAGCGTTAGTTATCTAGTATTTTTATTTCCGCTGTATTGTAAGTGTTGTACTTTGATAAGTGTATGTTATACAGTTAAAATTTTGTATTTCAAAAGTTATGACATATTATATTTTGTTCCACTGCGATGTGAGATTCTGTGTTGTTATTTATGTTCTTCTTCTACCTTTTTCTTCAAAAAAAATGATTCGTATTTTCATGATATTTGGGTTGGATGTATGATGTATGTAGTCAACTCTGATATTATGGATTTGCGGGACATTACAGTTGGTATCAGAGCTTAGGTTGAGCGAATATCTAGGCTTTGGGGAATTATGCTCATTAGAGATAGGGTCAGTACTACCCTAGAATGAGTTGAGTGTATATATTATAGATACGAGAGAGCGTATTTGTTAATTGATATAAAATTTGATTTATATTATGTTGGCTTGTCTGTTAAGTGGTTTATGAATTCTGATCGAATCATGGGATGCCATGAAGTCAATAGGAATTTCTAAGCACTTGAATAGAAAATTCGACAAGATGTTGTTTTAAAGTGGGTATATGAAATAATTTTACCCAAAATTTCTATTATTGATAGAAAAAGAATAATTTTCTGGAATTATTATATTATATGGATGTGTTGGATATTAATATTATAATCAAATAAGATTATAAAATTGGAACGGTTAAGTATAACCAAATAAAATTTGTATAAGGAATGAAGTATATACAAATGAGATGAAAAAAAATTTGAATTCCAACCAGAATTCAGAATTTAAAATCCTGGAAAGTTAGAAAATATTTTCCAAAGTATATTAAAGCAATGGTGTTTTGTTTTAAAGGGATTTGTGAATAAAAATCATTTTGAATGGATTTTGAAAGTAATTAAGCACTGAACTCACTTCAGTGGCTGGAAAATAATTCTAATAATGGTTGCAACATTATCAGTATTCATTTTCGAGTTTCTAAGTGATAAGTTGTTACCTTAGAAAAGTTTTTGATGGAAATTTGGTTGAAAAGAAAACAAGTTGTTTTATAAAATTCAAATGTTTGAATTGAGATGGATATAAATATATGTATATATTTATATTATTTCAAAGGAGATTTGAAATAAGAACCTAGGAATTTGAATGATCGGAATTTAAATTTAACTTAAGAAGGTTAAATAAATCGAAGTAAACAAGTTGATCAGAATTAATTTGAATGGAATATGAATTGATTATAAATTATTCAGACTAAATAAATGCAAACATATATGGGGTGCGATATGAATGAGAAACCAAATGTTTTGGTAGATTAAAATTTGTTGAAAAATGAAGTGTTGAGTTTCAACATAAGTGGGAATTTGAAAAGAAATGGGTTTGTAGCACTTTTTCTAACTTAGTAATTTCGGGGACGAAATTCTTTTAAGGGGGAAGAATGTAATGACCCGAATATTTCGTTGGTTAATTTTAAATATTTAATTTTTGTTTTAAATATTGATTTGATAATATAAATGAAATTTTATATTGAGTTATCGATTTAATATCGTAACACGATTTAATTTAGAATAAATCGAATTATCGTAATACAGAAATAATTGAATTCGAAATTTAATACTGAATGGAGACGATTCAGAGATGATCAATAAAATTCTATTAGAATAAAACGATTATAATATTAATTTATTATTGAGGGAAATAATTGTTCTGGAATTTAATTTATATAGGTTTAAATTAATATTGTCTCAAGACGATCAAATTGGACTTCGGAAATTATCCCAGTGTGTCCGAAATAGGGGTATAACCCTAGGAATGCTTTTTGTTGGACTCAAATAGGAGTTCAGAATAAACGTGATAATTTAAATTTGATATCCATTTAAAAATCAAATTAAATTAAATAAATAAATATATGCTTGTTGACCTTTTCTTCACCACAAAATAAGCAAGGCGCGACCTTCTTTCATCCATTTAGATACTCAAGGAATTCCTTGGTAAATAAATGGCTACGTAGTTAAAATTATGACCACACCCCTTCTTTATAAAATCGCATTCTCCATTTCTCAAGAGAGAACGAAATTCGAGCTTCAGCAAAAATCAGAAATGGCCGCATCCCTGAATCAATCGAATCCAGCCACGATGATGGAGATCTCGATACTGAACATCATGCGATGGTCTCAGCTTTTCAGATCAAAGCCGCGAGTCTTGGATGGTTGTAGAGTCGTGATGTAGACAGGTGCGATGGAGTGGGTTCTCTATATTGGGTGATTGCAAATTAAGATCGCAGTGGTTTCTGGAAGTCGTGACCTTTGTCTGGGCTTCGACAGTAAATCAACAGGGTTAAGGTTCTTAGTTTGGGGGAGACAATGAGTTCGAATACTGATTTGGGGGTTGCGGTAGTGGGATACGGTGGAGTCCGATGTCTTGATTTTCGAAATAGATTGAACGAGGGGGTCCAACTGTGAACATCGAACAAGGATTTTGAGGTACTGGAGGTTGAACGAGAGGGATCAGATGAATGTTGTTTGATTTTCGTTCACAGTTATGCCGTGACTTCCCGAGTTACTGCAGAAGTTCATGGCAAGAAGAGTTTCTAGATCGACGTTCTATTGAGGGGATGAGAGTGAGCAATGAAGGTTAGGGCATTGTGGAGCTCGGTTGTTTCCTGGGTGATGAACTCGTACCAACGGGAGGGTAGATGAGTCTGTACTCTTATAAGGAGCAGTTACGAATATACGCTCTTCTCACTTTAACTGCAGTAGATATCTTGACCGGCGTGTGTTTGAGCGATAGAAAGGACAGCAGCGGGGTTCGAGTTTTAGTTCAACGACAACGGGTTATGGCCATGGCTTGTTACTACAGTAGGTGGAAGGTTGGTGAATCAAACTAAAATAACGTAAATTCTTATTTAAATATAATTAGTATACTAGTTAAACTGAATTCGTATACTGCTAAGAGGAAAATAAAATGGCTCTAAAATGTTATTTAGAATTTGTAAAAATTGGAAAAGGGTGATTTATTAAATCATTATGAAAATTTATAAATTTGATGAGTGAACAAATTAAACTTGAAATCGTTAGCTTTGCAAAACCATGAAGTTTAGAAAATTAAAAAGAACCTTGTTATGGAAATTCATTAGTTATTTATAGAATTTGAATTTTTTCTTAGGCAAGGGTAAGTCGAATGGAATCACTCGTGTGAAGTTCGAAGACTTGGAAAATCGATGAATATAAACTAAAATTGACACAAGTGGAAACTAAACCCTGGTGAGTAAATCTCACTCACCTGTTATTTAGAATTTATTTTTATTCGGTAAAAATAATTGTTGTTGCTTGGTTGAATGCTTTCTGGTTGATTTAAATATATTAGTTATTTAGGGTTGACTATTATATATATTGGGTTGATGATTGGATTGTTCCCACAGTCTCATTAGCAGATGCCCGCAGTTTCATAGCGGATGATTTCCCTAAGCGCCCCACAAATATATATTAGTAGATGACCTTCATACCGCGATGTCCTGCCTCGAAGCAGGATGGGTATTATTTATGTTGACTAATATATCTGGATGTAAGAAACAGGTTGGAGGGATCCAACTGGATCCCTCAAAAATATATTATCTGTTTGTTTATTTGTTTGCATATATACTATCATATATGATGTGTTAGAAACTATGAAATAAATAATTGGTTGTTTGGTATTTAAATATCACTGGGCCTAAATTTTGATATTTAAAAATATCATGAAAAGGAATTTTTCAGATTTAAAAAGGAAATTCTATTTTTCTAAAATAGAATTTGGAATTCGAATAGAATACAAATATTAACTTGTTTTGAATATTTAAAACAAGTAGTTCATTTATAAACGAAGTTTATAAATGAAGTGAAATGAATTATCATTGGATAAATTCAAGAAATATAAATACAAGTGTGAATTTGAAAAGGCAGATTTATTTTTCCAAAGTAGAATATTTATATCAAATGAAGTTGAAATCGAGACTTTTTTAAATATATATGAACAAGTAATATAAGGCGATATTTACAAAGAAAGGTGAAAAACCATCAATTGGATAATATGGATATTTTTTATTCAAATGTGAATTTAAAATGAGAACTTAGAATCGTTTTAAATAATAAACGATTAACTTTATTACGATATTCAGAATATAAATAAAGTTGAAAAAATCCTTAGGATTTATGTTTAAAATTCGACTATGTCGGATTTATAAATATAGATTGTTCCCAAACGAGATATTTAAATTTAGTTTAAATAGAAACTGCGATAAGACATAAAAAAGATCTATATTTATATAGATAAGTTATAAGAAATAGAATACTCTTAAATAACGTTTTGGTTTAAAACAGATTTCGAAATGGAAAACTTGTTTTGACTTTTTAAAACAAGGAAGTTAAATTATAAACGATATTTTATAATTTAGTGAGATAAATTATTGTTAGATAACTTAGAGATTTAAATTCGAATATGAATTTAAAAGGGTGAATTGGGAAGCGATTTGAAATAGAACAATAGATTTTTATTCCAGAATTCGGAATATAAAATGAGTTAAGTTAAATCAAAGGATTTATAATTAGAACTCGATTATATCGAATTTTATAAATAATTTATAAAGGAATTGGAATATAGAATAAAAGATAGAGTTAAAATCAAATTATAACTGAGTAGTGAAATAATCGACAAGAAAAAACAGAAATGCTAAGTTGGATTGAAAACTAGATTTGAACATATATTTATATATATTCGAACGAGATTGAAATATAAATTATAAACGACGTTTAACCGTTTATATTTATATATATAATTAAAACGAACTCACCACAGCGCGGTAGTTCGTAAATCGGCGTTTCGAACTTTAAATGAGTATAGAGGACTCAATTCAAGTCGGAATTCTTTGAAACAAGAATCGTCAGGACCGATTGAATAATAGTTTTCTAATGGAAGAGAAAATTCTGAATTTCGTCGTATAGATTTTGAGTTATGTCAAAATCAAATTTTCAGAAAAACAGCGCCAGAACCATTATAAGGCCATAACGATTTATTTAAATAAATAAAAGGATTTTAAGGAAATAAAATCCGAATGTCCATTAGAAAAATATAGACTTGAGTTATAAAATAAATATGAACCCAAGTGAAGTAAATGAAATGATTTTTGAAACAATAATCATATCTTTGATTATTGAATAGAATTAACTAAGTAGAAGAGAAAATAGTTAATCAAGTTTTGAATCGAATTAAGACTTTGAAAAGTGAATGGGATTTGAGAATTTATATTCGAAATTGAATATGAAATGTAAGTGAAATGGAATCAATTAGTTTATAAGAAAGTTGAAAATATATTTGAACATGTCATGGTCAAATATAAAAAGGGGAAATAGGCAAAGAGTTGATTAACGAATTAATTAACGAATTGAGTTAGAATGACTATATTGAATTGAGATGAATTGAGAATAAATGTATATTGGTTAAGCAGGTTTGGAATGAAGTATATGAAGATATATATAATTAGAATGCTCGACAAAAGTTATGTATTTAAATTGAGTATGAGATTTTATGCTCCGTGTCGGCAAGCCGCTTGGCTTTTTGATTTTCTTTTTGAAAGGAGAGGGCCTATGTGGCAAGGTTTGAATTTTTCCGATAACCCCGTACAAAGGAGGTTATGGCGAATTTTTCCGGAAATTTAAGGAGTTAGAATATTTTTAAGAAAAATTGACAACTAGAAATCTATATATCATTATGAATAGAATTCGAAAAGGAAACGAACTTAAAAATAGAATAGTATAACCGAAAAGGGAATATATGAATAAAGTTTAGTAAGAATAGAAAGAGAAGCGTATACATGTTTAAAAAGTGGAATAATTGGTTTGTACGGTATTGATTATTCGAGTAAGTAGTATTGCCTATTTTGACGTTATGAATGTTATTCAGTCAAGGTCTGAGAGGTAGTTATACCCCAACTTGATTGATGTCATTATTAACAAATAAATAGTAAGATTCAGGCTCGAAGGTCAATATTGAATAAGATTTAGTTAAATACAGTATTTGGGTTGTCGTAACGATGTTTTGCACAACATCTGTTTTAACCCAAATAAGTGTAAGTTGGAAATAGAATAATAAATATTTCCTAAGTATAGAAATAAACGAGTCGGAAAAGAGATAAGAAATTGGAATATTTTCCAATTATAAATAGAAGATGTTTTCTAAGTACAGAAAATAAAAGAAGGCGATATATGGAAATGTTTTCCAGTGTTAATAACATATATTTTCTAAACATAGAAAATAAGGAAATATGAATATATATATATATATATATATATATATATATATGTTTGATGATTTGATCGTTAATTCCATTTGGAAATAAGATCGTTGTGTGTACACGAACATTTTTCATTAGATAGTTAAATCACCGATTATCAAAGTTTTTGACCATTTTAATGTTGTTAATATGGAGAGACCGGTTGGATTATTATCTAAAGAACCACTCCGTATTGGCATAAGCGTTGCAAACCAAGTATGCTGAATATATCGAAGATGGAGTAAAGTGCAAGGGCTGTTGTATAAGTCCTAGGTAGAGATTGCCTAGGATGGATGTACGGAATAGTGCCTTCGGTTTCGTTCCGTCCCAGAACGAACGTATATGGACGAGTGTTTGATAGAATATTTCCAATGATCACATTTTGGATTGTCCAAATATATATGGTGGCAACGGATTTATTCCCTTAGCATAATATCCAGATATATTTGTGCAAATCAATTAATGATTAACGGATCTAACAATGTGGCATTCAAAGTGATTGTGCTATCAATGGATGGCAAGTAAGCGTAGCCTCAGGCCTCAACTACCGGGAAATGGCAAAAATCGGGCAGGCAGCATGACTATGTGGGTAGCTCCCATTAGGGTGTATCATCACCTATCTAGAGATTCATTTAATTCCTTATTCTATTCGGTGCTGTCCCATTCGGGAAACAGTTGCTGATCCCAACCGTTGGTGATATACATTCGATACACTCAAGCGAAATGAGTGGTCTGTCATGTGTGGCTAAGTTGCAAGATGTTCTTGTTGAACTCGGTGTATACTCCTCTAGGGATACACCAGCGACAAGTGGTTCCATACCTTTTCATAGTTAGAACCCAATATCGAATAAGTGCTTGCGGTTTTGATTGTATATTATATATGTGGAACGTGAGATGCGAGCGTTCCAATAAGATTCTAATTATTTGATTTAGACACTATTATAATATCAAAGAGTTTTGATATATAGAACTTTTGGATTCTCATAAGGGAAAAACCCGTTCCGTGCTATACGGCGTGGTCTTATGAGATATCGTTTAATTTCTTAAGTGGTTTTAAAATGTTTACTCATACCAGTTCCATGACTGACCCGGAGTTTATTTTTCTATGTTTTCCCTAAACTCTTGGGTGCCCAAGTTTGTACGAGAAGTCAAGTAGTTCAGGTATTTCCAGATATTCTTGGAGGAACTTGGAGCAGGAGGCTTCAGCGTTAGTTATCTGGTATTTTTATTTCCGCTGAGTTGTAAGTGTTGTACTCTGATAGGTGTATGTTATACAGTTAAAATTTTGTATTTCAAAAGTTATGACATATTATATTTTGTTCCATTGCGATGTGAGATTCTGTGTTGTTATTTCTGTTCTTCTTCTATCTTTTTCTTCAAAAAAAATGATTCGTATTTTCGTGATATTTGGGTTGGATGTATGATGTATGTAGTCAACTCTGATATTACGGATTTGCGGGATATTACATGTTATATTCATATAAGTTCCCATGATTCTATAATTTTGGAAGATGAATAATAGGGACATTTCCTATATGTAAGATTTTTTTTTTTCAAATTTTGTTGTAGCCATTTTCCCCTTGATGAAATCTTGTTTCATTCGTAAATTTTGGCTTGAGTGGAATTTGGAACTAAAACAACTACTACTGGATCGGGATGATGAACTCTCTTTCCATAGAGTAATTATACCTTAAAGATGGACTAATAATTTGAAATTTACGACTAATTTTTTTTTTGAATTATAAACAGCCAAATTCATCAATTAAGGACCATTAATAGTTGAGCCCCTTCATAATTTGGGATTAACAGAGAAAAAAGCTGAAATAGGATACTATAGACTCGTTTCCCTCATTTCTCTTCTTCCCAAAACTTTCCCCAACCTCCTTTAAAAATATTCTCTACATATCTAATGTAAAATCCAAACTTCTAAAACAAGTTTAAATGAAGAATTTTTTATCTATATTTAGAGAGGAGGATCTACAATTTTGGGAGTAATAGAATCCTTTTTATTATTATTCCATCTCATATCTGGAATTATAGGCAAAGGTGACTGATAATTTCATATTTATTGATTGTTTTAAATCTAAGATCTGTTTGATAAATTTGGATAGAAACTTGTTAAGAATCTTTTTATTCTAAAAATCACATGATTATGCACTTTTGCGAACAAGTCCTAGATTTCTATCTTAGATCTAGCGGGCCAAAACCACGTAAATTAATTGATTGGATGTGCACAATTTTTCATATAAGTACAATATTCATACTTTAGATCTAAACATGCTAATTCCATGTAAATTAATAGAATGGATGCACACACTTTTTCATTACCTACTTTAAATATAAACACGTTAAATCCATGTAAGTTGAATCATTGTATGTACGCACTTTTCCACATAAGTCCAATTATATCTGTCATTGATCTAAACGTTCTAAATTGATGAAAAATTAACGGATTGAATGTTTTGTTTTATTATACGTGATTGCATGCACGATTTCTCTTTGATTAGATATGTGAATGCGCCAATAAATAGAGACTTAAATTTTAGTTTGAATTTGAATTTTTACGAAAAAATTCAAAATTCAAAAGTTTTATCTAGCGTAACTTCTTCATATGATATACGTTTTGAACATGACTTCTTCGTTTAAACTCGTATTGAAGAGATCTACGCTTCTACGTTGATTAGGACTGATATAACTTGGGAAATTGATGTTGTTTCTCACTGAACTATAATATTTTGTATGGTAAATAATTGATATTTTAAAGTGGTTTATAATTTTAAAATATAATTTCTAGGATATTTGAACCTAGTAAATAAATAATAAAAGAATAAAAAAATATTGAGGTGGCTTTTGGAGGAAGATGGTAGGGACATAATGAGGTCCTACGACATTTGAAAACTGTAACAATCCGGATTTTTACAACATACTAAGACAAGAATCAAGGTAGAATTTAATTATAAAATCTGAATCAGGAGAAACGGGTTGCGCCATTGCGTTCGTCTCGGAAAAATACGCGAAATAGAGTCCGAGTTTTCGAAAATCGGAGTACGTATGACCCAGTTATGGCCCGTCGAAGTTTTCAGAAAGTTTCAAGTTCAAAAACAGTTCAAATTTGAATTCAGAATTCAAATTCAGCCAAGCAGAATAGGCGGGAAAAATTCCCTCCACCCTTGAGTTGACTGGGAAGTCGACTTGGGAGTCGACACACCCCAGGTGGTGTCGACTGCCCAGTCGACACCCCTGTCGACTTGGGTGGTCGGCCAGTTTGGCCTGGGTGCACCTGACTTGTTCCTCAAGACATGTTTGGAGGCTTGTGACGGATTTTAAAGGATCAGATCTATCCTAGGGTTAATCTAAGGGCCTAAACTAGTCTTAATCTCTATGAAAATACCCTTAAGCCTACCCTAAACCCTCACAAATCACTCATGCCACGAAGTGCTGCCCAAATGCCAAGTGATCATGGCCTCCATCTCAAATTCCTAGATACTATGCATTCAAATCGGGTTCAGATCAAAAGGTGCAAGCTTCCTATGTCAAATCGAGGGTAGATCAACGTTGCTACGCAAATTTCATGACGATTCTTCAACAAAGGAGCCACCTTTCTTCGTCAAGACGATGCATGATCCTTCCCTAAGCCTCGCTATGTAAGTTCTAGCTACTTGTAGATTCTAACGGTGGTTCTAATGTGACATGGAATAAAATGCGATGAAACATAAGTATGCTAGCCTATGTGAACCTAATTTTGCCCCTTTTCTATGATTTATGACCTTGGGCTAAGTTTTAGCGACTTACTCATGCCACTCATGGTATGTTTAACCTAGTTTATCTTGCAAGTTTGAATCTTCATCTATGGAATGTTAGCATGAACCTTTGGGAATCATTTGACTTGTGAAACAATGGCAAAGACTTGACTTTGGGGCTTATGCATGTAAATGAACCCAAACCCCTTATGATACTATGCATGTTTGTGGCCAAATTCCCTTATGATACTATGCATGTTTGTGGCCAAATTCCCTTACGATACTATGCATGTTTGTGGCCAAATTCCCTTATGACACTATGCATGTTTGTGGCCAAATTCCCTTATGATATTATCCATGTTTGTGGCCAAATTCCCTTATAATATTATGCATGTTTGTGGCCAATCCCTTTTTGACATCGTGCATGTTTTGAGGCCAATATGTAGCATAGTATCCTTACTATGTTGACTCGCTTTTACTTGGGTTGGAAACACGATTTGGGGTGGGTTAGACGAGCGTGATTATGACATGATAATTTGACATGGGATTTCATGAAAATATGACACTCATGATACACCTAAATGAGGACATGACATGTGGGGTAAACATGGGACTTGAAACTAGACACGTATGGGTTGTAAGTGTAAGATGACACTAGACCAAACATGAAAGTGGCCAACTCGAGGTTGGGTTGAGTTTGTAGCATAAATCTACCCGGACCCGCCCGGCTTAACTAGTGGCTACAAACAATAGGACCCAATGTGAGTAGTTGGTCATATAGCACTTAAAACCCGAGGTTAGACTAGGTTGTGGTATAAATCTACCCGGACCCGCCCGGCTTAACTAGTAACCACAACAAAGTCTAATGTGAGAGGTTGGGGTGCATTAATCTAATTAATGCCACATGAAAAGGTTAAGTAATTTTGACTAATGACACTTAACCGATATGACACGAATGGGTAGGTTAAGTGGAACCGGACTTGATTTCTTAATGACACTTAACCAAACAAGACAATTAGGGGATGGGGTTAAGTAATTTACACTTAACTAATCAGACTTGGTAATTAGATGGGGTTAAGTAACTTAGACTTAACTAATCTAAACACGGTAATTAGATGGGGTTAAGTAACCTTCACTTAACTAATCTAAACACGGCAATTAGATGGGGTTAAGTAACATACACTTAATTAATCTAAACACGGTAATTAGATGAGGTTAAGTAACCTACACTTAACTAATCTAAGCACGGTAATTCGATGGGGTTAAGTTAAACACTTAACCAATCTAAACTTGGTAATTCAATGAGGTTAAGTGACTTATACTTAACCAATTATACATGATGATTTGATGAGGTTAAGCAACCATACTTAACGAATCTAATATGACAACTTGATCTGTCACAAGACGATTCAAATATACTTAACCATTATAATACGACTAGTGGATGGGGTTAAGTTAACCTATACTTAACCAATCCGACTCGATAATCCGATGAGGTTAAGATAATCTATGCTTAACCAATCTAACACGATAATCTGATAGGGTTAAGATAAACAAATACTTAACCAATTTGACTTGATGATTAAATAGGGTTAAGTCATGAGCATCTTGGTATACTTAACCAACTTGTAGGGCTAGGTCTTGGACTTGAATACTTAGCCATATCTTGACATGATTCGTAGGCGGGTTAAGTCATGAACTTAAATGACAATACTTAACCCATTAGACAAAACCCTAGTTCAGGGGACTAGGTGGAAAACCGGGATTAACAAGGATAATGGGAAAGGAGACTAAGTGGTAAACCTTAGTTTAGGTAACTAAGTAATAATTCTTAGTCAAGGGATTTGGACCAGTTCACAGATAGATGAGTAACCAGATACGGTAGGTCATCACTTAGTATACGAGGAGGAGAAACTTATCTGACTTGGATAAAAAGCTCTAGCGAACTGGGTGACGAAGCGGTAGCTTCGGGGGACGTGAGGGTACTCTTGGTATCCCTCTGTGAGGTGGCAGATGGTCCATGAAACCTGGCCTCACAGAGGTTAATGTCTGCGGTAGAAGAGCCAAGGGTATGCCTTGGTTGCTGTGCGAGCAACCTAAAGACGGGGATGGATTAGCATGGAGTCGACGATACTTGATTTTTGCCCTGGATAATGCGTCGCCGACTTCCTACCATCTTTAGTCAATCGTGTATGAAAGGAAAGGCAGAGAACTCCCAACAGACCATGTTCTTGCTATTGAGTCATGGGTGAGGTTGGCCAATAGGAAAGTGGGGCATAGTGTGGCCGGGATGTAGTTCTCATACATGATTTTTCTTGGATTGCCTTTCAGTAGTTGAGGGAGGGGTCACGTGGGACCATAGCCACGGATACAAAAACAGACCTTGATATCTGCATCAGCAGACGACTTAAAGCTCCCGACCGAGTTCCGTATTTCTCGATTTGCCCTGGCACGGAACTCGGATGGAACATTGAGATACATGTGCGTCTAGACATGGAAAACGATTCACGATACACACATGGGATAAAGGGCGTGGTTGACGGGTGGCATAATCCCTAGTGGCCCTAGGTGGCTTGAACCCAAACCGAGACACGGAAACGTTCATTAGGTAGCATAATCCCTAGTGGTCCTAGGTGGCATAAATCCTAAGTGGACACGCGATAGTTCATGGTAAGAAAACATAACAAGATCAAGGGTAGCAGTCCAAAACAACTTCAAGGATAAAATGGTATTACATTGGGGTGGTATAGATTTACATGGGAAAGGCCGTACGGCAAAGGACTGAACTTATACATGGAAAGAAACATACGAGTTGGGAAAAACCTACATATGCTATATATTAGGTTGACATGGACCATTACATGACATTGGGCAAGGGACATTCATAGTTAACACATGACGCAGGTTGGGATACTAGTACGAGAGGTGCAGAGAAAATATACATGATAAATACCGTGGGATGTTATACATGATAGATACCTTGGGATAGTATACTTGATAGAAACCTGACAATGTGATACCTTGATTTATCTTGACAACGTAGTTTATCATGATACCTTAGTTTATCTTGCTACAGTAGTTCATCCAGTTATCTTGGTTTAGCTTATCTATCTTGTCGTCATCCTTATGTTTACTTTCAGTTTATGCATGTCATGTTACCTTTACCTGTTTTTATACTGGAAGTAGATAGGACTTACCAGTCTTTATGACTGATCCCGTTTTCTTTCGCCTCTTTGTCTTCCGTTTCCCCCCTAGGTTTTCAGGGAGGAAATGATGTTGTTTAGTTCGGACCTCTTATGCTTGAAGGTCATCATGTATAGCTTGGTCTTCTCTTGGCTATGGCTGCTTCACCACTTTATTTTGGGGAATAATTTATGAAAAGGTTTTATGCTTCTTTACTATTGCAAGACAGGTTTTGATGTATTCTGATGTAAAAGGCTTTAGACCTTATTTTATAAGGTAATGAAATTTGTTTTACTTCCGCTGTTTTATATATGTTCTGTCTTGTAATATTTCTGTGCATGTCTACCTCGATAATGCTTCACCAAACTTAGTGCATTCCCTTTGTGAGTGACCCTAGCGGAGGTGGGGTGTTACATTTGGTATCAGAGCAGAAGGTTACCAGACTGGGCAAAAGTTTTTAAAACCTTCTGAAAACTATCTGAGAAACCGTTTACAAAGAAGCATTTTTCAAGAAAAGTTTTTAAAGGCTATTCCCCAAAAGCCATTAGCACTATCCTTTGTTTCCTTGATTGAATCTCTTTTCCTTTCTTTCCTCCATCTGTAGTCACAGTAGTTTTAACTGCGACTTATCCTTGTCTAGCTACGAAGTGTTTTCCGTGAGATGGAGGTGGTTCTCGAGAGGCCTGTTACCGTGTTACAAGGAAGGGTAATAAGAGCAAGGATAAAGGACACGGACGTAAGGATAAGCAACTTGTTGGTATGGATTAGTCCACGAAGGAAGGCAAGGACAAGGTCAGCGAGAGGGCAATTGTATGCTCTCACTCCTAGCGTACCTAAGAGGGATGGTATCATTTCTGTTAAAGGTTTAGCCTTTCTTTTCTATCATCCCGTCCAGACTTTGTTTTGATCATCGCATCATTTAAGTCTGCTTTGATAGTTAAGTCTCTGTCCTTAGCACTAGCATGGTAGAAGATCCCACTTTTGTTCCAAAATCTGGTTGGAGAGTCGGTCCATTTATTCATGACTTGTTTGGAATCGAGAGTGTGAATGCCAAGTGTTGAGATTAGAAACAATGCTACTATTGTTGAGCTATGGATGGATTCTAGGGATGAAGTGGTTATCCAGTAAGGGATGCCATTCTCGGTTTTGAAAGGAGGGTAGTTAAACTCTTAACTTGCCTTGGTAATACCCTCGAAGTCTCGTGTAACCTTTTGTGTTTTGTCATGGTTAGTTACCTAGAATCTCTTGATGCATTTATCGGAAATCTCTGATCCGATCGAGTAATGTTCGCCAATAAGGCGGATGATTCATTCTGCTTAAGCATGGGCTGTAGGAATCAACCTAGTAAGTACACGGGGCAACATGGCTGGCATCGGTTGTTTTCAAGGGAAAGTTCTTCTGCGTGGAATACCTCTTAGTAGGTAAACGAGATCCAAGATTCGCTAATGAATTGTTGGAAAGCTTGCATGAAACCAGGAGTACGCAGGTATGGTTGAGCCAAGTATTCTAGAAAAGAATAAGTGAAAAAGGAACGAGAGGCGACAGGGAAATGAGTTCCGACTCATACCTTGGAAATAGGAATCAAGGAGCTACGAAATCATGAAGTCAAAGGCGGTCAAGGCACAATGGAATTAAGCTCATGGAAATGCGGCTTAGACACGAGCATCATGTCTCTTTTTAAGAGTGTATCTTTGATCCTTGGTTCACCTGTAGAGCTTACTTGCATGCTATCGCTTGGTGGATATCCTCTCGGTCCTATTTCTGTTACAAACCACGTAAGGAGTTTGTCTTGTTTATCTTCTCGGTCCTATCTTGGGAACCTTAGGTAAAACTCTATGGATGTAAACATGTATTTGAAACATGTTATGATTGATATGGTTGCAAATGGTTGCAAGTGGTTGCTCGTGGATGCGCGAATACACGTTAGATACTAGATCGATGCACTCACATTTTGCATTGCATATGCACGAGTATTTATACTTGTTTGAAAGTTAATGTGTTTTCATGTGGATGTTGCATGTGGATGAATGGTTGTGCACACATGTAGTGTTTATATGACTAGGACTATTTGCATACATGTTGGACTCATGGCACTAAACATATTTTGCATTAGAAAGATCATTCAGGC
Source organism: Allium sativum (assembly GCA_030737875.1). NCBI lineage: Eukaryota > Viridiplantae > Streptophyta > Magnoliopsida > Asparagales > Amaryllidaceae > Allium > Allium sativum. The sequence continues at coordinate 1,049,535,175 of CM060922.1, forward strand.
CTGGTCATTAGCATTAGCTAAGGAACATATCCACACACTTTCTGCATGTGTTAATAAAGCATTAGGAGTCTTTTAAGGACCATGGTTTCCTGTGGATGATGTTTTGAGTAGATGGATGATGGATGGTAGGATACGTTCTTCCTAACTTGGAGATTTCGGGGACAAAATCCTTTAAGTTGGGGAGGATGTAACAACCTGGATTTTTACAACATACTAAGACAAGAATCAAGGCAGAATTTAATTATAAAATCTGAATCAGGAGAAAGGGGTTGCGCCATTGCGTTCGTCTCGGAAAAATACGCGAAATAGAGTCCGAGTTTTCAAAAATCGGAGTCCGTATGACCCAGTTATGGCCCGTCGAAGTTTTCAGAAAATTTCAAGTTCAAAAACAGTTCAAATTTGAATTCAGAATTGAAATTCAGCCAAGCAGAACAGGCGGGAAAAATTCCGGCCACCCCCGAGTCGACTGGGGAGTCGACTTGGGAGTCGACACACCCCAGGTGGTGTCGACTGCCCAGTCGACACCCCTGTCGACTTGGGTGGTTGGCCAGTTTGGCCTGGGTGCACCTGACTTGTTCCTCAAGACATGTTTGGAGGCTTGTGACGGATTTTAAAGGCTCAGATCTATCCTAGGGTTAATCTAAGGGCCTAAACTAGTCCTAATCTCTATAAAAAGACCTCTAAGCCTACCCTAAACCCTCACAAATCACTCATGCCACGAAGTGCTGCCCAAATGCCAAGTGATCATGGCCTCCATCTCAAATTCCTAGAGACTATGCATTCAAATCGGGTTCAAATCAAAAGGTGCAAGCTTCCTATGTCAAATCGAGGGTAGATCAACGTTGCTACGCAAATTTCATGACGATTCTTCAACAAAGGAGCCACCTTTCTTTGTCAAGACGATGCATGATCCTTCCCTAAGCCTCGCTATGTAAGTTCTAGCTACTTGTAGATTCTAACGGTGGTTCTAATGTGACATGGAATAAAATTCGATGAAATATAAGTATGCTAGCCTATGTGAACCTAATTTTGCCCCTTTTCTATGATCTATGACCTTGGGCTAAGTTTTAGCGACTTAATCATGCCACTCATGGTATGTTTAACCTAGTTTATCTTGCAAGTTTGAATCTTTATCTATGGAATGTTAGCATGAACCTTTGGGAATCATTTGACTTGTAAAGCATTGGCAAAGACTTGACTTTGGGGCTTATGCATGTAAATGAACCCAAACCCCTTATGATACTATGCATGTTTGTGGCCAAATTCCCTTATGATACTATGCATGTTTGTGGCCAAATTCCCTTATGATACTATTCATGTTTGTGCCCAAATTCCCTTATGATACTATGCATGTTTGTGGCCAATCCCTTTTTGACATCGTGCATGTTTTGAGGCCAATATGTAGCATAGTATCTTTACTATGTTGACTCGCTTTTACTTGGGTTGAAACACGATTTGGGGTGGGTTAGATGAGCGTGATTATGACATGATAATTTGACATGGGATTTCATGAAAATATGACACTCATGATACACCTAAATGGGGACATGACATGTGGGGGTAAACATGGGACTTGAAACTAGACACGTATGGGTTGTAAGTGTAAGATGACACTAGACCAAACATGAAAGTGGCCAACTCGAGTTTGGGTTGAGTTTGTAGCATAAATCTACCTGGACCCGCCCGGCTTAACTAGTGGCTACAAAAAATAGGACCCAATGTGAGTAGTTGGTCATATAGCACTTAAAACCCGAGGTTAGACTAGGTTGTGGTGTAAATCTACCCGGACCCGCCCGACTTAACTAGTAACCACAACAAAGTCTAATGTGAGAGGTTAGGGTGCATTAATCTAATTAATGCCACATGAAAAGGGTTAAGTAATTTTGACTAATGACACTTAACCGATATGACACGAATGGGTAGGTTAAGTGGAATCGGACTTGATTTCTTAATGACACTTAACCAAACAAGACAATTAGGGGATGGGGTTAAGTAATTTACACTTAACTAATCCGACTTGGTAATTAGATAGGGTTAAGTAATCTATACTTAACTAATCTAAACATGGTAATTAGATGGGGTTAAGTAACCTACACTTAACTAATCTAAACACGACAATTAGATGAGGTTAAGTAACTTACACTTAACCAATCTAAACACGGTAATTCGATGGGGTTAAGTTAAACACTTAACCAATCTAAACTTGGTAATTCAATGAGGTTAAGTGACTTATACTTAACCAATTATACATGATGATTTGATGAGGTTAAGCAACCATACTTAAACAATCTAATATGAGAACTTGATAGGGTTAAGTCACAAGACCGTTTAAATATACTTAACCATTATAATACGACTAGTGGATGGGGTTAAGTTAACCTATACTTACCCAATCCTACTCGATAATCCGATGAGGTTAAGATAATCTATGCTTAACCAATCTAACACGATAATCTGATAGGGTTAAGATAAACAAATACTTACCCAATTTGACTTGATGATTGAATAGGGTTAAGTCATGAGCATCTTGGTATACTTAACCAACTTGTAGGGATAGGCCTTGGACTTGAATACTTAGCCAAATCTTGACATGATTCGAAGGCAGGTTAAGTCATGAACTTAAATGACAATACTTAACCCATTAGACAAAACCCTAGTTCAGAGGACTAGGTGGAAAACCGGGATTAACAAGGCTAACGGGAAAGGAGACTAAGTGGTAAACCTTAGTTTAGGTAACTAAGTAATAATTCTTAGTCAAGGGATTTGGACCAGTTCACAGATAGATGAGTAACCAGATACGGTAGATCATCACTTAGTATACGAGGAGGAGTAACTTATCTGACTTGGATAAAAAGCTCCAGCGAACTGGGTGACGAAGCGGTAGCTTCGGGGGACGAGAGGGTACTCTTGGTATCCCTCTGTGAGGTGGCAGATGGTCCATGAAACCTGGCCTCACAGAGGTTAAGGTCTGCGGTAGAAGAGCCAAGGGTATGCCTTGGTTGCTATGCGAGCAACCTAAAGACGGGGATGGATTAGCGTGGAGTCGACGATACTTGATTTTTGCCCTGGATAGCGCGTCGCCGACTACCTACCATCTTTAGTCAATCGTGTACGAACGAAAAGGCAGAGAACTCCCAACAGACCATGTTCTTGCTATCGAGTCATGGGTGAGGTTGGCCAATAGGAAAGTGGGGGCATAGTGGGGCCGGGATGTAGTTCTCATACATGATTTTTCTTGGATTGCCTTTCAGTAGTTGAGGGAGGGGTCATGTGGGACCATAGCCACGGATACAAAAACAGACCTTGATATCTGCATCAGCAGACGACTTAAAGCTCCCGACCGAGTTCCGTATTTCTCGATTTGCCCTGGCACGGAACTCGGATGGCACATTGAGATACATGTGCGTCTAGACATGGAAAATGATTCACGATACACACGTGGGATAAAGGGCGTGGTCGACGGGTGGCATAATCCCTAGTGGCCCTAGGTGGCTTGAACCCAAACCGAGACACGAACACGTTCATTAGGTAGCATAATCCCTAGTGGCCCTAGGTGGCATAAATCCTAAGTGGACACGCGATAGTTCATGGTAAGAAAACATAACCAGATCAAGGGTAGCAGTCCAAAACAACTTCAAGGATAAAATGGTACTACGTTGAGGTGGTATAGATTTACATGGGAAAGCCCGTACGGCCTACGGCAAAGGACTGAACTTATACATGGAAAGAAACATACGAGTTGGGAAAAACCTACATATGCTATATATTAGGTTGACATGGACCATTACATGACATTGGACAAGGGACATTCATAGTTAACACATGACGCAGGTTGGGATACTAGTACGAGAGGTGCAGAGAAAATATACATGATAAATACCGTGGGATGTTATACATGATAGATACCTTAGGATAGTATACTTGATAGAAAACTGACAATGTGATACCTTGATTTATCTTGACACCGTAGTTTATCATGATACCTTAGTTTATCTTGCTACAGTCGTTCATCCAGTTATCTTGGTTTAGCTTATCTATCTTGTCGTCATCCTTATGTTTACTTTCAGTTTATGCATGTCATGTTACCTTTACCTGTTTTTATACTGGAAGTAGATAGGACTTACCAGTCTTTATGACTGATCCTGTTTTCTTTCGCCTCTTTGTCTTCCGTTTCCCCCCCAGGTTTTCAGGGAGGAAATGAGTTTGTTTAGTTCGGACCTCTTATGCTTGAAGGTCATCATGTATAGCTTGGTCTTCTCTTGGCTATGGCTGCTTCACTACTTTATTTTGGGGAATAATTTATGAAAAGGTTTTATGCTTCTTTACTATTGCAAGATAGGTTTTGATGTATTCTGATGTAAAAGGCTTTAGACCTTATTTTATAAGGTAATGAAATTTGTTTTACTTCCGCTGTTTTATATATGTTCTGTCTTGTAATATTTCTGTGCATGTTTACCTCGATAATGCTTCACCAAACCTAGTGCATTCCCTTTGTGAGTGACCCTAGCGGAGGTGGGGTGTTACAAAAACCGTCTAGGAAGACCCACAACTGGTGCGACTTGGAGGAAAATCGATGAGATCTAAAAGAAAATGATGTTAACGGGGATAGAACACTTATCAATGACTTTAGTTGGGAGTCTGGTGAACATTTTTAAGATGGATTCTGTTTTGTATAATGTATGCAAAAGAATTATTGGTATTCGAGAATTCGGTACACCTTTGAAAGAGCACTGTCGGTAGTAGCATCTGCCCCAAAGTCTGAGGATATACACCTGTAACACCCCGTAATTTTATAACATTAAAATTCACAAATTAAAGTATAATTAATTTTTAGAAAAGAATTAAGTGAAATGGGTTGCACAGAGATATATATATATATATATATATATATATATATATATATATATATATATATATAAATTAAAAATTAAATAGATAAATATGCGAAAAAGTTCAAAACAACGAATTGGGAGGGGGAATAACCGAACCGACCCATTTTTGAGGTCGACCCAAGCTCCGCTGGGTCGACTAGGGGTAAATCCAGGGTGTTTGGCTGTTAACCCGTGGGCCGATTCGCTCAAATGCAGATTTTGCATTTGATTGGTTCTCATGGTTCAGGGTTAATCTAATGGTCCTAAATAACTTCCTACACCTATAAATACATCCTAAAGCTAACCCTAAACCTAATTAAAATAGAATAGTTACCGTCATACCATCGCCATGGAAATCAATGGAGCCGCCGCCAACTAAGAAAGAAGAAAAGCAAATTCAATTCTAATTCTCTCAACCCTAAAGCAAAGCAAAACTCTCTCTTTTCTTCTCTAAATTGTGAGTATGATGATCTTAACAAGATTATTAACATTTTAATTAGGTTGAGTTATGAATGGATTATGAGTAGATGATGTGAATTATCATATATGTTGTTGTAAACCCCTTTTGCTATCATGTATATTGTAAATCCAATATTATGTGATGATGATATCTTATATGTTGTAAATCATGCTATGATGATGCTATGTACGTTGAAAGTTTCTATGCTAAGTTGTGATGAATCATACATGTTAAAAAGGCCATGATGTTACCATCTATGCTAGTTAGTTCATATTAATTAAATCATCATGTTGGGTTATGTTGATCTATATGACAAGTCACATATGCAAGTTAGATTGATTAGAAAAGTAATGAACATATACCAAGACATCTATTATGACATCTAGAATTATGCTATGACATATGTGATATCCTATGCTAGTACACACCATCATTATGTTGCCTAAAAACGCCATATGCAAGTTTATGTATAGATTTGGGCTATGATCATATCATATAAATTGAGACATTTAACAAGTTGACACCTTTTGATCCTTAACATGTGCAGTTTATGCAAGTTTCACCCCTATTATGATTAGATTTATTTTAATTGTCTATATGTTGTGATAATTTATCTTTGTGCTAGGTGTTAGACTATACAAGTCTAGCCTATATTATGCGTTGAATAAGCGAACGTATAAACGTGGGATTTAATGTTAAAAAGTTGGGGTGCAATTGATATGATTTTGCATGCCATAAGTGGATGGCCATAATTGAGTCAATTATGGACATCATTAAAAGTTGACTTAATTAATAATTCGAATAGGGAATTATTAAAAATGGGGTAAAAGATTTTAAGTGTTAATCAATGCTTAGGACACGAGGTTGGACTCGTTTGTGACGTAAACCTGCCCAGACCCGCCCGGCAAATCCAGTGGTCACAAATGTCAGCCCAATGTGAGAGGTCCTAGGCCTAAACTAAAGCATAACGGTTGTAAAGACACGAGGTTAGACTCTTTTATGGTGTAAGACTGCCCGGACCCGCCCGGCAAATGCAGCTGCCATAAATGCCAGTCTAATGTGAGAGGTCTTTATGAGGTTATGGCCTGAATGAATTAAGAAATACTTAACTAGATAAACATGTAAGGTGGGACATGGGGGTTAAGTAGGTGCCTTGGGTGGCATGAGGAATCTAGGGGGTGCCCTTAGTGGCATGTGAAATACGATTAGTAAGACTTAACCAAACACACATGTAAATGAACATGACTAAGAGGGTTAAGTGGGATATACTAGTGACAAGCTTAGGTGGGTAGCTTGCGGGGGCCCATTTCGACTAGTATCCCAAACGTATCTTTGTGCGCTCGACCCAAGTCGAGGACAGGACACGCATACTGGGTTTGACTATAAGAGGCCAAAATGGGGAGCGGTGGCAACGCAATTCCAACGGGTTTCATATGCATGTGTGGACCCGGGCTGGTAGGTAAGACGTTGTTGCATCGTGTAGATATAAGCCGTGCATTCTCAAGTTGTATCGGGTTGCCACTTTAGGGGAGTGATACACCCCACTATGGGGCCAGCACAGGTTTCTACGAGTAGGGAGCCGATCGAAAGTGGGTAGTGGGGTACACCTAGTGGAGATAGGGGCAGACGGCACCTATGTAGTCAGCTAGGGGTACGTAAAGCTATTTATAAAGTTTCCGTGTGAATCAAGTGGGATCAAACAATAGGGTGACTGGTGTGGTGCAGTGTAGTAATGTGCAGTTTAGTAATCATTCGTTAGTAATTAGGTGTGCCTTTACCATTATCTTTAACGTTATCTTAAACGCTATCTTTATCTTCCTAAGAGTTCATAGACATTTACTTGTCTTCCTGCTTATGCCTTAGTCTAGTTATTTTGATAATAATATTGTTTGAATTATCATACTCGCCAAACTTTATGTCTGACCCCCTCTATTTCTATCCTTTTCCCCCTCAGGTCCTCAGGTTGGGTCCATCTCTAGTGGAGTTTGATTGAATTGCTTTATCTCTCTTTGGAAAGCTTGGACCGTTGAAGTAAAGTCCAGCTTGTTATCTTTTTAATGGCTATTTATGTAATGGGATTATGTATTTTGTTTTTATGAAGATGGATATTGTACTTGGTTATGATCTATGGTTTTATGATGTAACAAACATGTTTAATTTCTGCTGCAATAAAATGAAGTTTTAGATTTCCAAGTACTATTTATTATCTGTCTTGTTGTAAATTTTCTGTTCTATATTCACTTATAACCTCCATGGAAGTTAATGCATTCCCTTTGTGAGTGACATTAATGGACGTGGGGTGTTACACATGGTATCAGAGCTTAAGGTTACCAGAACAGATAAAAATACTTTAGAAAAATAGTTATTTTTGGAAGAAGTGCTTTCAAAAACATGTTTTAATGAGAAATTTAAAGAGAAAAGTTTTTAAGAAAAAAAAACATAATCCCCAATAGCCCATATCTTTATCTTTCGAATTCTCCATTCTGAATCTTTCCTTTTTCGTTTCAGCATGGCTAAAGATCTTAATCTACCCGAGGGTGTAACGATACCAGAATGGTATAGGAGGTTATTAGAGGCTAGGGCCGCTGCAGGTCCAACCAATGTTCCTCCACCACCAGTTGCACCCGTTCCTCCTCCTCCTCGCGTGGATACTTTTGCAAAGACGTGCAAGGAATTCAAGGCTATGGGTGGAAAACCATTTCAAGGGTCAGAAACGTTTGTGGAAGCTTGAGATTGGCTTAAGGAGGTGGAAGAATTGCTAGACATCTTTGAAGTAGAAGAAGGGAGGAGAGTTCGTTTAGTAGCTTGGTTGATGAAGGGAGAGGCCTCGTTTTGGTGGGAGGTCACTAATGGGGAGCGTCCTGTTGACTCTTGGGCGGATTTTAGACGTAGGTTCGAGGCGAAGTTTCTCTCTAGGGCGGAAGAAAATCTATATATGGAAAGGTTCTTGACATTGAAGCAAGGAAGCTCGTCAGTGAAAGAATATGTCAACAAATTTAATCAGTTAGCAAGGTTTGGTTTGGACTTAGTAAACACGCCGGAGAAGAAGGCTCTAAGGTTCGTGAATGGCTTGAATGAACCATTGCAAGGGTTGGATATGACCCACATCCCGATGGGGGCCACCTTTGAAAAGTTAGTAGAAATGGCGCTCATGCATGAGGAGAAAAGTGCTAAAGCTGATAAGGCACCCGAGAAGAAGGGGGATCAGAAGAAACCACAACAGCAAAACAAGAAGGGTGGAAAAGACAATAATGGCAAGGGAAAGAAGAAGTGCTTTAACTGTGGAACCCCAGGCCATCTCAGCAAGGATTGCCGAAAGAAAAAGAAGACTGTCTGTTTTCATTGTGGCGATGCGGGACATTTAGTGAAGGACTGCCCAAAGAAGGGGCAGAGGGCAGGAGCTACCTCGGGAGGACAGGTGCAGGCTCTTATGGCACCAGGGCAGGCTAGGGGACAAGTTCAGGCTCTCGCGGTCCCACCACTGCAAGAACGAGGTAGAACCATTTCTGTTGAAAGCTTAGTTTTTCTGTTTGATCATCTTGTGCGTACCTTATTCGATTCGGGCGCATCACATTCATTTATCTCTACATCATTAGTTGAATCACTGCACTTAAACACCAGTTTAGTAGAGGATCCCTTAGTTGTTTCGAATCCAATAGGGGGCTCAGCTTATTTGTCCATGATGTGTTTGGATTTGAAAATTTCCATACTTAGCGTTGAATTTAGATGTGATGCTTATGTGTTGGGCTTCATGGGCTATGGGCTAATTTTAGGAATGGATTGGTTATCCAGAAATGGGGCCGTTCTTGATTGGGAAAGGAGAGTAGTTAGGCTCGTGACTCGCCTTGGCAACACTCTCGAAATCTTCTGTAATCCCATAAATTCGGTTATGCTAAGTTATCTCGAATCGCTTGACGCGTCTGAGGAAAATCTACGATCTGTTAGAGTGGTCCGAGAATATTCGGATGTGTTTGAGGAGGTGAAGGGCTTGCCTCCGAAGCGGGAGATAGATTTTCGAATATATCTTGTGGATAATGCGAAACCAGTATCTTTGCCAGTACGCCACATGGCTCCACGTGAAAGGAGGGAACTCGATAAGCAAGTGAAGGAGTTGCTTGATAAGGGATTCATAAGACGAAGTATATCGGAGTGGGGTGCTCCAGTAGTATTTGCCACAAAGGCGGATGGGTCCCTTAGACTGTGTGTGGACTATAGAGAACTTAATAAACTTACTAAGAAGAACAGACACCCACTGCCGAGGATTGACGATCTCTTCGATCAGTTAGTTGGCGCCTCAGTGTTTTCGCAGTTTGACTTAGCCACTGGGTTCCATTAGTTGAGAGTGGCTGAGGATAGCATAGATAAGACTGCCTTTAGGACTCCGGACGGTTTCTATGAATGGCTAGTGATGCCCTTCGGTTTGACAAACGCCCCAGCATATTTTGTTGATTTGATGAGTAGGGTGTTTAGGGAGTACCTTAACAAATTCGTGGTAGTCTTTGTAGATGACATCTTGATCTTTTCTGAGGATGAAGAAGAGCATGCCCTACATCTTAGGGAAGTGTTGGAGACTCTTCGAGCGCATAAGCTTAAAGCTAAATTTTCTAAGTGTCACTTCTGGAAGAAGGAAGTACGGTTCTTGGGGCACGTGGTTTCCAAAGAAGGGATAGCCGTGGATCCCGCGAAGGTGGTGGCCATCCAAGATTGGAAGGTCCCTAAAAATGCTACCGAAGTGAGAAGTTTCTTGGGGTTGGTTGGCTACTATAGGAAGTTTATCAAAGACTTCGCAAAGATATCAGCTCCATGGACACGCTTGACGAAGAAGAACCTAGTTTTCACATGAGACGTAGATTGTGATGATGCGTTCCAACGTTTGAAGAGAGCTTTGACTTCAGCCCCAGTCTTAGTATTGCCAGACAGGAGTAAGCCGTTTACCGTTTGTACTGATGCTTGTGGGACAGGACTAGGCGCAGTCTTAATGCAAGAGGGTAGGGTAATATCCTATGGTGGAAGGCAGTTGAGACGCATGAGAAAAATTATCCTACACAAGACCTAGAATTGGCCGCTATTGTTTTCGCGCTTATGTCCTGGCGTCATTATCTTCTTGGCGAGAAATTCGAATTATTCACTGACCACAAGTCTTTAAAATACCTATTCTCTCAAAAGGACTTGAACTTAAGGCAGCAAAGGTGGATGGAGTTCTTAGCGTCCTACGACTTCGAAATAGCCTATACCCTGGCAAGGGTAACGTGGTGGCAGACGCCTTAAGTAGAAAAAGATTCCTTAAGTCCTTTGTTTGTTGAGCGGCGAAGTTTAGAATTCATTTCGATGTTTGACGTTAGACCTTCCGTTGACTTCGTACCCGGTTTACTAACATCCTTGGAGGTCAGACCTATGCTTTTGGGACGGATTGGCGAGGCACAGCGAGACGACCCGCAGTTGGTTGAGTTAGTAGAAAAACTCAAAGGAGGGGAGTCATCAAGCCATCTCCGTAGTTATACCCTAGACGATAAGGGTTGGTTACGTAGGGACGGTAGACTTTGTGTACCAAAAGACGATGACCTAAGGAAGACTATTCTTGACGAAGCACATCGTTCGAAGATAATCATTCATCCCGGCGGGGACAAGATGTACAAAGACATGAAGAGAGTTTACTTTTGGGCCGGTATGAAGAAAGATGTGGCCGAGTATGTCGCTAGATGCTTGGTGTGCCAACAAGTAAAAGCGAAGCAAAAGAAACCCGGTGGGTTGCTTCACCCATTGGAGGTTCCACTATGGAAGTGGGAAAGTGTCTCGATGGATTTTGTGGATGGGTTACCGCGATCAAGGAAGGGTAATACAGGAATTTGGGTTATAGTAGATAGACTTACTAAAAGCGCCCATTTCATTCCCGTAAAGAGTAAGAGGACTGCTCCATGGTTAGCCTCCGTATACGTTCGAGAAATAGTTCGTTTGCACGGTGTTCCTTCTAGCATAGTGAGTGACCGTGATCCTATTTTCACTAGCGAATTTTGGAGAAGCTTACAAGAGGCGGTAGGGACTCAGTTATGTTTGAGCACCGCATATCATCCTCAGACGGACGGCCAGACCGAGAGGGTGAATCGCATTCTAGAGGATCTGTTGAGGCTATGTATCCTAGACTTTGGGGGTACGTGGGAAGAGCATCTTCCATTGGTGGAGTTCGCATATAATAACAGCTTTCAGTCCAGCATTGGTATGGCACCATTCGAAGCTCTTTGTGGACGACCTTGTCGTTCACCTACATGTTGGTGGGAATCTACGGATAAGGTCTTACTTGGGCCCGATATGATTAGGGAGACTTCGGAGAAGATCGACTTGATTTGAAGGAGGATGAAAGCAGCGCAAGATAGGCAGAAATCTTATGCGGATAAGAGGAGGACAGATCTCGAGTTTGAAGTTGAGGACATGGTCTTTGTCAAAGTGTCTCCATTACAAAACGTTGTTCGCTTTGGGTCCGTTGGGAAATCAGCACCAAGGTTTGTAGGGCCGTTTCCTATTAAGGAGAGGATTGGACGGATGGCGTATAGAGTGGAGTTGCCCGAGAGACTTAGTGGTGTACATGACGTATTCCATGTGTCACATTTGAGGAAGTGCTTGCACGAGACCGCGGAAGTGGTAAAGCCGAGCTTGCTTAGAGAGGTGGAGATAGAGCGTGATGTGACAATTCGACGAGCTCCTACGTGCATTCTTGGGTCGGAGATCAAGAGGTTGAGGAATCGAGAGGTCAGACTAGTCAAAGTGCAATGGGGAGATGATGAGAGCAACACTACTTGGGAGACGGAAGAGAATATGCGTTCACGATACCCTTTTCTTTTTGAGGGTATGTCCTTTAATTTCTCCTTTATCGCTTAGCTTGTACTTATCTTATCTTTAGTATATCCTCTCGCTAGTATCTTTGACCTTTAGTTAGGATAATCCTATGGTTGAAACATGTGTTTGAGACATGTTATGTATGGTGGATGCAAAGTGGATGCAAGTGTTTGCTAGTGGTTGCTCGTGGATGCATATACACACACTATTAGGCACTAGATCGGCTCAGTCACTTCATATTGCATATATATGGATGTATTTAGTAAAATGGATGTATAATGGTTGTATTATCATATAGTTGCTGCATTCGGGTGGATGGTTGTGCACGCATATAGAATTAATATGTATCATTAGGAATCTTTTGCATACATATTGGACGCATGGCACTATCATGAATTGCACTAAGGAGGTCGACTGAATCAGTAGACCGCCTAATTTTGCATTAGATATGGATATATACACACACTGTGCATATAAACATTAAAGCAATAGAAGTCTTTTAAAGACAATGGATGCTGGTGTATGATGGTTGAGTAGATGGACGATTAGATGGTAGGATATACATTCTTCTTGACTTGGAGATTTCGAGGACGAAATCCTTTAAGGAGGGGAGAATGTAACACCACGTAATTTTATAACATTAAAATTCACAAACTAAAGTATACTTAATTTTTAGAAAAGAATTAAGTGAAATGGGTTGCGCTGAGAAATATATATATATTGATATATATATATATATATATATATATATTAAAAATTAAATAAATATGCAAAAAAGTTCAAAACAGCGAATTGGGAGGGGGAATAACCGAACCGGCCCATTTTTGAGGTCGACCCAAGCCCTGCTGGGTCGACTAGGGGTTAATCCAGGGTGTTTGGCTGTCAACCCGTGGGCCGATTTGCTCAAATGCAGATTTTGCATTTGATTGGTTCTCATGGTTCAGGGTTAATCTAATGGTCCTAAATAACTTCCTACACCTATAAATACATCCTAATGCTAACCCTAAACCTAATTAAAATAGAATAGTTACCGTCATACCATCGCCATGGAAATCAATGGAGCCGACGCCAACTAAGAAAGAAGAAAAGCAAATTCAATTCTAATTCTCTCAACCCTAAAGCAAAGAAAAACTCTCTCTTTTCTTCTCTAAATTGTGAGTATGATAATCTTAACAAGATTATTATCATTTTAATTAGGTTGAGTTATGAATGGATTATGAGTAGATGATGTGAATTATCATATATGTTGTTGTAAACCCCTTTTGCTATCATGTATATTGTAAATCCAATATTATGTGATGATGATATCTTATATGTTGTAAATCATGCTATGATGATGTTATGTATGTTGAAAGTTTCTATGCTAAGTTGTGATGAATCATACATGTTAAAAAGGCCATGATGTTACCATCTATGCTAGTTAGTTCATATTAATTAAATCATCATGTTTGGGTTATGTTGATCTATATGACAAGTCACATATGCAAGTTAGATTGATTAGAAAAGTTATGAACATATATCAAGACATCTATTATGACATCTAGAATTATGCTATGACATATGTGATATCCTATGCTAGTTCACACCATCATTATGTTGCCTAAAAACCCCATATGCAAGTTTATTTATAGATTTGGGCTATGATCATATCATATAAATTGAGACATTTAACAAGTTGACACCTTTTGATCCTTAACATGTGTAGTTTATGCAAGTTTCACCCCTATTATGATTAGATTTATTTTAATTGTCTATATGTTGTGATAATTTATCTTTGTGCTAGGTGTTAGACTATACAAGTCTAGCCTATATTATGCGTTGAATAAGCGAACGTATAAACGTGGGATTTAATATTAAAAAGTTGGGGTGCAATTGATATGATTTTGCATGCCATAAGTGGATGGCCATAATTGAGTCAATTATGGACATCATTAAAAGTTGACTTAATTAATAATTTGAATAGGGAATTATTAAAACTGGGGTAAAAGATTTTATGTGTTAATCAATGCTTAGGACACGAGGTTGGACTCGTTTGTGACGTAAACCTGCCCGGACCCGCCCGGCAAATCCAGTGGTTACAAATTTCAGCCCAATGTGAGACGTCCTAGGCCTAAACTAAAGCATAACGGTTGTAAAGACACGAGGTTAGACTCTTTTATGGTGTAAGACTGCCCAGACCCACCCGGCAAATCCAGCTGCCATAAATGCCAGTCTAATGTGAGAGGTCTTTATGAGGTTATGGCCTGAATGAATTAAGAAATACTTAACTAGATAAACATGTAAGGTGGGACATGGGGGTTAAGTAGGTGTCTTGGGTGGCATGAGGAATCTAGGGGGTGCCGTTAGTGGCATGTGAAATACGATTAGTAAGACTTAACCTAACACACATGTAAATGAACATGACTAAGAGGGTTAAGTGGGATATACTAGTGACAAGCTTAGGTGGGTAGCTTGTGGGGGCTCATTTCGACCAGTATCCCAAACGTATCTTTGTGGGCTGGACCCAAGTCGAGGACGGGACACGCATACTGGGTTTGACTATAAGAGGCCAAAACGGGGAGCGGCGGCAACGCAAGTCCAAAGGGTTTCATATGCGTGTGTGGACCCGGGCTGGTAGGTAAGACGTTGTTGCATCGTGTAGGTATAAGCCGTGCATTCTCAAGTTGTATCGGGTTGCCACTTTAGGGGAGTGATACACCCCACTGTGGGGCAGCACGGGTATCTACGAGTAGGGATCCGATCGAAAGTGGGTAGTGGGGTACACCTAGTGGAGATAGGGGCAGACGGCACCTATGTAGTCAGCTAGGGGTACGTAAGGCTATTTATAAAGTTTCTGTGTGAAGCAATGGGATCAAACAATAGGGTGACTGGTGTGGTGCAATGTAGTAATGTGCGGTGCAGTGTAGTAATTATTCGTTAGTAATTAGGTGTGCCTTTACCGTTATCTTCAATGTTATCTTAAACACTATCTTTATCTTCCTAAGAGTTCATAGACATTTACTTGTCTTCCAGCTTATGCCTTAGTCTAGTTATTTTGATAATAGTATTGTTTGAATTATCATACTCGCCAGACTTTATGTCTGACCCCCTCTATTTCTATCCTTTTCCCCCTCCAGGTCCTCAGGTTGGGCCCAGCTCTAGTGGAGATTGATTGAATTGCTTCATCTCTCTTTGGAAAGCTTGGACCGTTGAAGTAAAGTCCAGCTTGTTATCTTTTTAATGGCTATTTATGTATTGGGATTATGTATTTTGTTTTTATGAAGATGGATATTGTACTTGGTTATGATCTATGGTTTTATGATGTAACAAACATGTTTAATTTCCGCTGCAATAAAATGAAGTTTTAGATTTCCATGTACTATTTATTATCTGTCTTGTTGTAATTTTTCTGTTCTATATTCACTTATAACCTCCATGGAAGTTAATGCATTCCCTTTGTGAGTGACATTAATGGACGTGGGGTGTTACAACACCTGTATGTATTACTTATTCCATTGTTCAACATTTCTAGTCACTTCACTCTGTCTTGCATCAGCAACGGGTCTGATAAAATTCCCCAAATTAGCACGGTTTCCATCAATGGCAACATTCGTCTCTCAAAGACAAGGGGTTAAGCTCCATATACGATCAGGGTCGGTACCAATCTAAATCTCCGGATCGGTACTGATTTGGATCTACCGATCGAGAGTTGCTATTGTTCCTGCGCTTGCGTCTCTGGAATGGTTCCTCCCATGCCATAACTATGTTTCAGATTTTGACCTTCGGGCTTCCTTAACCAAGAGAGTATCTCTTGCGTCATGACCTCATGTTGTTTCAATCTAATTTGCAATCCATTTATCTACTTCATCCATAATAAATTAAATTTTCTATCTTCCCTTCGTATGCTACAGTTTAGTCAATTCAATGTACTACCTTTCCCTTAAACTCCTTTCCATCAGCACTTTAATTGGACTTTTAATTCAACTTGCTTCTAAAAACTATATATAGATGGGTTTTTTAACATCATATTAGTACTAAAATATAAAGTCATGAATAAAAAATCAAACTAGAATATATGATTTTCCTGAATAACTGGAAAATTATACCTATTCATAATTATTAAGAATATTTGCGTACGTGCAATAAAACCACATGCGATTTGCTTCGTATAGAATCTAGGTCGGGCTTTGATTCAGACATAAGCGGACACAACATATATGAGGAAGCATGTCCTTTGACGAATTGGTGCGACCCGTTAGATGGTAGCGATGAGCAGGGGTGAATTGTTAAAAACAACTATTGATGGATGCAACCCGTTAAGACAACATGAGAAAAAAATAGGTCGGTGCGACTGGTTAGAGAAAACACAATTGTTCGAAGAGGTGTGGACGAGAATATAAATATAGGAGAATACTGATCACATTCTCCATCTGATTTTCCAATTTTCACCCTTTGCTCCTCTCTTCTACCGCTGCTGCATCTAATATAAATCATAGAGTTGACATACTCATCTGTTGTATGTTAGAAAACTTTGCAAATAATTTTTTTAAGGAAATTGCTAAGCCTCAGAGTCCATTTCTTTAGTTTGTTTCGACAAATCACTACAATTTATTCGATATTGTACTGTAGTTATTATACTTGTAGTTAAATTGTTCCCCATTTCTAAAAATCTTAATACTTTTCGAAAATTAAGGGAATTTTCGAGAAATTGCAAAGTTGCAAACTTTCTGACTGTGGCTTGTTCATTGCCAAGTAGTTGTTATTTCAAATTCATATTTCTTAACTTGTTTTATACAACATGCAATGGAAGCTGTTTAAATATCAAACAATAGCGCTACACACAACAGGTCCGATCCTTTTAGAAGGGATGGTGGTGATTTTCTAGTTTGGAAAAATCTAATGTTGTTTTATCTCACCACATTCATTCTGCAAAGGTATCTCGAGGAGGAGAACCAGTGCATGCACTTGGCTAGGAAATGGACAAGGGTGTGATTGTTGCTGCTACTACATGGAAGCATTCTGACCTCCTTTCCAAAAGCTACATTTTGAATTGTCTCGACAAGGTGTTATACAAAGTATATCACCCTACAAAGAGAACAAAGGTACTCTGAAATGCACTTGCCACGAAATACAAGACGTAGAATGTTAGTCTTTAAAAATTTATTGTAGAAAAATTCATGGACTATAAGATGGTTGATAAAAAACTGGTGACTGCACAATTGCATGAACTTCAGATTATCATTCATGAATTCGAATCAGAAGGTCACAAGGTTGAAGAATCTTTTTTAGTTGATGCCATCACAGGGAAACTGCCTACATCAAGGAGAGAATAACGCAACTATCTAAAGCATAAAAAAGTAAATCTCTCTATAGGACCTCACATTCTGACTTAAAATTGAAGTAGATAATTGTGGAGTTATTAAACAAAGCGAGGAGGCGTTTGTAGTTGAAGGGGTAAAGACCAAAAACAAAAAGAATAATTTCCAAAGAAAAGGAAGGCTCTTGAAAATAAACCCAAAGACAAGAAACAAACAAGGAAGTTTAATGGCACGTGTTGGGTTTGTGGAAAAGTAGGATACACCATTAGAGATTGCAGACACAAGAAGGAATGCAACTCAGAGGCAAATATTGTAACACCCTACACTTTTTTGAGCCAAAATTTCGACAAAAATCGAAACTCAAACCCATCCAAGCATGGAGCGTGTAAATTTAGTACCTGCAAAAAAAGAGCTTAACCCAAATCAGAGTACGATAAAATAACTCATAGTGGAAACAAAATATGATAAAGTAGTATCAACTCAGGTAACTACCTTATAAAAGTAGGTCACCATGTCAATACCGAGCATGATAAAGAACAAGAACTGATAACCAAACTTAAATACCTATGGAAACCTGACCTTCTTAAGATAACCTGGAAACTGTAATTTGGAGGTGGTCAGAACAATAAGTTCTAGCGAGCATAAAGAGTATAACAGAGTCTACAATACAAAGACGTATCTCATTTGGTTCAACTAGAAACATATATCTACCAAGGCTAGTAATTCTAACCTAACCTCATAAACATATACGCACAACACTAACTACCATACCCACGATAGCATCCCCAATTGATAACGATACCGAGATAGAATGTTTATGAATAGTTATGAAGCCTTTAAACCATCATTCAACCAATAACCAAAAACTAAGAAGTATGCTGTGACGGCAAGGAATTTCGCTCGGTCCGAACCGGTCGCTAAACCGACCCAGGCCGCTCGAAACGCCCTATCGTTTGAGAACAGGACAAATCAGAACGCAAACAGAAGAACATTTCATTGTATATTACAACAATGCATCAGATTACAAGAATATACAGAGTATAAAAGAATATTACACAGAAATATCAGAGATTTAAATTACATTTAAATACATAGCAGCGGAAAGTAATACAATACACAACTAGAAGAGATATACGGATACAAAGCTTTCCGGATATCGTTCCAGCTGTAAACCAGGATCCTGTGAATATAAATCTGCAAAACCAAAACTACTAGCTGCCCGTGTCAAAATAGGGGCACCCAGAGTTTAGGTTAAAACAATAAACTCCAGGTCAGTCATGGGACTGGTGTGAGAACTAAAACAGTTATTAATCTTTATTTTAAAGTTAGGTAAATCAAGGGACCACGCCGTATAACACGGAACGGGTTTCTTCCCAAGAATACCAGTGCATA
Source organism: Allium sativum (assembly GCA_030737875.1). Classification (NCBI taxonomy): domain Eukaryota; kingdom Viridiplantae; phylum Streptophyta; class Magnoliopsida; order Asparagales; family Amaryllidaceae; genus Allium; species Allium sativum. The sequence continues at coordinate 1,049,554,026 of CM060922.1, forward strand.
AAACAAACAGCGCAATGCTAAATAAAGAAAAATGAAGCTGTTATAAGACCCAGGTCCCATCACACAATGCAACGCAGCCGAGGATAGGGTTTTCCCTTATAACAGCCAAAGAATGCTTGATACGGTTAAAAGCAAATCGTTTGATACTATTATAAGAGCATAGTGTATAAAACAACTTCAAATCATAAGTATCAATCATAGGCGGCATGAGCGCCCCATCCCACTATGTCGCCATATATAGGATATACAATCAAAACCGCAAAGTCTCGTATTTGGAAATTGGATTTCCATCTATGAACCGAGGCAAAAGATAGTCCTCAACCGATTCGAGACTGTCTAGCCCGAGCCTCAGGAACAGCCGCAACTGCCCCTTGGATCGTCAGGGCCGGTCCACACGGAGTGGATTATTATGCCTGAACAATACGTCTCCCCACCCTATGGGGTGTAAGTCTGGTCCGTCAGCCGACCAGAATGCATTCGGCCGAATCCGATATAACCGAGGCGCCTCGCAACCGCAACAACCACATAAGTCAAACTCGTCAGGGCGTGTAAAACCACTGACGCCACTTCTAGCTAGAAAGAAACGCAAGTCCTCCCTGAGGTCCGTCTCCCGTTTTTGGTTCATACCGGGTGTGAAACACGCGAGGTAAACGTTACACAAAGCTACGCCACAAAGGCCGTGCTTTGATCATCACCACAAGACTTTGCTTTTCAACAGAAGCCTTGATCATTTGCATCTTAGCATGCCACACAGGCAAACCATCCTATGCAACCGATATCAGTCACACAGAATGAAATCCGATGTCAGACACACAGTCCATTTACAAGTCCGTCCTGGGTCTGAACGAAACCGGAGGCACCTAGTACCCCGCATATCCATCGATCTCCAAGTACGTCTGGACGATCACTAACTGTTTCCATCTTCTTGGGTGTACAGCCCAATCAAGATCATCAGTTATCACCCAAACGACGTGAAGACCTCCGGTCTTCGACCATCGTCTTCATCTTCGACTTATCGTCGTATCAGTTATTCAGAATGGGATAAACCCGGTCTTTCCGAATAACTCGCGTATATTTTAAATAAGTGTTACACAAACACAACATACGCCTCATTCCAATTCATTAGTCACTAACCGTAAATTAATCAAGAGAATAATTTCCCAAATATTAACCCCGAAGGCCGAAACCAACATCAGATCAATATCCAGAAAACCATTCTGCTTGGCCAACCGACAGTTAGTTTCTAAATTTCACATTCATAGGGAAAGGTTCCCATTAATTTTTATCAAAGATAAATTCTTGAATTTATGCTTTAATCTACTTTTGAATATCAATTCAAACTAGTCGGGATTAGCGAACCTTACCGAAGTAATCATTTGTTTTAATTTCCCAATCCCAACCTATTCATCCCATGAAGTAAAACTGGCTTTACTTCATATCTAACACCACGGTGTTATTGGTAAATTCAATTACCATTTCACGTTCAAATCTAATTAAAGATTTAACTATCGCCTGGAGCAAAACTGGTGATACTCCATTTCGATTATTTCAATCTAATTAAAGATTCATTAAAACTCCACTTAGTTTTAATCTTTGACTGGGTTAAAGAATCAGTGTCATTTAAAAACACGGTTCACGATAAACCCAAAATCACATTCATTAATCATCGGGTTAAAGAACGAGTGTTATTTAAAACACTGTCCACGATAAACCCAAAAATCAATACCAATTCAATTCCAATTAAATATTATTTAATTGGTACACTTCATTAAATCTAAATAAAAAGATTTAATCTTTTCTCAACTGGGTTCAAGAACAGTGTTAGTGAAGACACCATTCACGACAAACCCAAATCACATTTGATTAATTATCGGGTTAAAGAACAAGTGTTATTTAAAACACTGTTCACGATAAACCCAAAAATCAATACCAATTCAATTCCAATTAAATATTATTTAATTGGTACACTTCATTAAATCTAAATAAAAAGATTTAATCTTTTCTCAACTGGGTTCAAGAACAGTGTTAGTGAAGACACCATTCACGACAAACCCAAATCACATTCGATATTCAATACAAGGCTCTGAATAGAAAATATATCGGCTTATATTCAATATCGAATTCTACGACTAACAAATGTCGTATTGGAAATAACGATATAAATATATATCTTTCAAATTTCCATAACAACATCTGTATAATCACGAATTCCAACATCGAAATATTCCGAAGATAATTTCGATTCAAATCCACTCCAATGCAATCATTGGATATTCTGGTTATTTTTAAAACCCTTTCTAATTCAGTTTATTTATTTAAAAATAAATAGAATTATAATTCTAGTTCAAAACTAGTTCAATTCGATAAAAATCTATTTTTATCTTTTCAAATATGGAGTTTTTCATCCCAATTCTTCCCAAATCATTTCTTATGATTTTACACAAATTATTACTATTTTTAATAATTTTATCAAGGCCCGTACAGTCGATTTCCAACAATGGCCATCGAACTGCACTTACAGCGACCTTTTTCGAATTTGATTTGGACGTATCTCCAAATCCAACCGTTAGATTTCAAATTTCTAATATTCGTTCGAAAGCTCTTTTCGATACGAACCCAACGGTTCCGGTTTTAGGAGAATCCGACGGTCGGATCTCCCGTAATGTCCGTTTGAAATCAATGGTCGAAATTCACGAACTACCGCGGCGCGGCGCGTTCTATTCAGGCCATTATATTATATATATAATATATATTTCGTCGATTTCTATTCAAAACGAATTATATAAATAGTTTTAAAATCGTTTCAAAACCTATTTCAACTTCCATTTCAATTCAAAGCAAAATTGAATTCTTCTTTATAAATTCGTTTTAAAATTCATTTCTATTCAATTCGAATTTCAATTCAATTTGAATTCATTTCAATTCGCTTTCAATTCCATTTGAATTCGTTTTCAATTCAATGCATTTCGAAATCGTTTTCAATTCAATTCATTTCGAAATCGTTTTCAATTCAATTCATTTCGAAATCGTTTTCAATTCATTTCATTTCGAAATCGTTTTCAATTCATTTTGAATTCGTTTTCAATTCAATTCATTTCGAAATCGTTTTCAATTCAATGCATTTCGAAATCGTTTTCAATTCATTTCATTTCGAAATCGTTTTCAATTCATTTTGAATTCGTTTTCAATTCAATTCATTTCGAAATCGTTTTCAATTCAATTCATTTCGAAATCGTTTTCAATTCAATTCATTTCGAAATGAATAAAATCGATATAAATATCGTTCGCGTCAAAATGGCGTCAATCTAATCAACACGGCTTCATAAATTCCTTTATTTTCAAATATTCTATTTCAAATATTTCTTTTTCAAAATAGTTGTTATTATCAAAATATTTCGTTCAACACATGACCAATCTCAATGAATGAGTACTGTCAACACATGAACTTTTATTTTATAATATTCTTTATTTTTTTTCAAATTGGAATGAGGCCCAATCAATTACCATATAAAGTTAATTATATGGATTTTCATACATCACATGTATATAATAGCATGGAAAAATAATCAACCATCAACCAAAGTGCACTACACTGTATAAGCATCAAATATAGATATTCAACGCTTAAAACAGCCTGTCAATCAACCGATCGACATAATTAATAAATCAGGATGAGTGAACTTCAAATTTCATCCCAACACCCGTGTGGGGTTTCAAACAATCAAACACACATTTTATTTGTGCTGTTGGGCGATGTGCAAAATCTATCGACCCAATCAATGTCCTTCAAATAGGTGTACATAAACAAACCGTCCGGCTTGTAAATGAATATTTATTTATTCACATTCACGTTAAAAATTATATTTTTAACGATAAAACATTTTATTTTAACATATGAATTTCTATTCAGTTCATTCTTTAAATAAAATGGTATTTTTATTTTTCTAACATATTTTAGAAAATTTCGGCAGCATAACGGCACGATACTAGAAACGGGACGAGGCCTAGCCTTATCCCCGGTCTAGTGAAGGCCCACGCCATTCACACATCAATCAAATCAATTCGTTATGCAAACCACAAAATTTGGAGTAAGAGTCTAACCTAGCCTTACTCCTTCGCCTTATAACGGCGCACGTCTAATCCTAACCAATTTATCGATTCGATTTTTCACACCACAAATCACATTCAAACCAATATCGCAATCAATCACCAAACAGTCAAACAAACAAGTCCATGGTCTGTGGACGATTGTGTCGGGTGCTACTAAGCACCGTCTGCATCCTAGTGTATATATATAACTAGAAAAAGAAATTGAAAGGTGAGAAATTCTCACTTATAGCTATCCTAGCTCCACGGCTCTTCTTTGGTAGAAATCTTCATCGCTATCGCATCTTCGTCATCTTCGTTGCCCGCTTTCACTACCTATGTAAAAATCGAATTTTTACTTCGATGTTCAATATATAAAAATCATATTTTTATGCCGAAGTTCTATATATAAAAATCATATTTTTCTCACAATTCAAAATACGACCTTTTCACCTTTTAAAGTTCTAATCTTTTTCCATTTTAAAATTCAAATCTTTTTCTATTTAAAATCTTAAAATAAAATCAGTTTTTAAACCTAATAAAAATCAGTTTTTCTCTTTTATAAAAATGCAGTTTTTATCTTCATAGAAAATGCAGTTTTTATTTTTATAAAATGCAGTTTTTATTTTCTTCTTAAAAAAACAGTTTTTAAAATCTAAAAAAAAAAAAAAAAAAAATCTGTTCACTTTTAAAATACTTTTAAAAATTCAGTTTTGTTTTAAAATACTTTTAAAAATTCATTTCAGTTTTGTTTTAAAATACTTTTAAAAATTCATTTCAGTTTTGTTTTAAAATACTTTTAAAAATTCATTTCAGTTTTGTTTTAAAATACTTTTAAAAATTCATTTCAGTTTTGTTTTAAAATACTTTTTAAAAATTCAGTTTTAAAATCGTTTAAAAAAAATCCAGTTTATAAAACTTTATTATAAAAATCAGTTTATATAAAAAAAATAAAAATAAAATAAATAAAAACGAAATAAAATTAAAAACTTACAGAGGAGCGGGGGGGGGGGGGGGTGTTTTCGCAGACGTCGAGACGGGGGGGCTTCGTCGGAGCTAGCGCGATTTGGGGGGGGGAGCTTCGTCGTCTTCGATCGATGGAGGGGGGGGAGAGCGGCTTGGGTCTGGTGGCGTCGCGATCTGGGAAGGAGGTGGAGGCGGACGGAGGAGGGCGGCGTTCGCTCTAGGGGGGGGGGGGCGGCTGCTCGATACTTAGGGTTTTTTTTTTTTCTTTTTCTGTTTAGAATCAAAACGAACGGGGGGGGCAAGCAGAAGATAAGAGGGAGGGAGGGAATAAAAATATATATATATATATATATTTTTTTATTATTTATTTATTCAAAAAGTTGACTTTCACATACGACCTCGAAACGAGGCCCACCGCCTGTCGCCCATAGCGTTTTACCCCCATTCCAAACACAATGTATCGCAAACTGATTTGATCGTTACAACCAGTTTCCTTTTGAATTTTCTTTTAAATCATTATATTGAATTTTAAACGTACATTTCAAATTACCGGGGTCACATACTAACTAGAAATATTCCAGAAAAATATTTTCTAGCTTCGTATTGACGATACGGTCCTAACAAAACTAATTTCGACGAATTCTGAGACCGTTTGAAAAATGGCCAATTTCCAGTCGATTTAATTCAACAGAAACTGGTCAAACGCGTTTTCTTTTGCCACGCTCACATATTGATTCGAAAAATTATGAAATTTGAAACCTAACAATAACTTGACACTGCGGATCTAACAAAAGTGGTTTCGTCGAAATCCGAGATCATCTGCAAAATATCCATTTTTAAGGGCCTGAATTCCATAGCGACTATTCAGAATTTTCAACTGGACATATCTTTTGATTCCCGCTATCAAATTTCGATTGGTCGGATTCGTTAGAAAGATATTACCAATTAGATTCCATCATTTTTGGTTTCACTAAAATCTGGATTGTTTTGCACCCGGTATATTCAATTGAAGTTTGAAATCGAATTATCGAACTACCGCGCCATTTTCAGTTCTATTTATAATTATATATAAATATTATATTCTAACGACGACGTATATAATATATACGTTCGAATTATATTCAAAAATAAATTTCTCGTCGATATATATTAAAATAATTCATTTTAAATATTCAAAATTCGCTAAAATTGCCAAAATAAAAATTTTAAACTGGCCCAGATTTTCCGGGTTGTTACAATCTCCCCCACTTAAAACTTTTCGTCCCCGAAAAGGAACAAAGTCGAAAGTGGTTTGATTATTCAGCTCTACGTTCGATCCGGCTTCCATTCTCCAACTTTTCAGTTTCTGAGAATTTTCAAAATTTCAAAAATTTGGCTAACACCCTAAATTTTCGAAAAATTTCGCCATAACCTCCCCTGCACCGGGAGCATCGGGGAATTTCAAATAGCTTCCCCGGTCCTTCAGATCTCAAAAAGAAAAAGAAAAAGCCAAGCGGCTAGCCAATAGGCTCACAAAATCATCATCACCCAAACAAAACAGGAAATTATGTAGTAAACATGTACCTATTTGTCGGGCAAACAAATTTTATTCTCTGGCTCTAGCCTCCTTGCTATGACCTGTTCAATATAAGCATATGTATATGCAAGCAAATGCAACCAATTTCGATACAACTCAATATTTGTTTCCATTATGCTAAATGGCTAAAAATTATCAAACAAATAAACAACCAACTCAAACATCAATCACTTAGTGAATTTAACGTTTCAAATTCATAATTTTGATACATATACAAAAATCAGGTTTTTGATGCCAAATCACAACAATGTATTCTAGCTATATAAGATTTGGTTCTCACACCAGTCTAATGGAAATATATAGATATCACACTTTCGTTACTCGAAAATAAATGCTGGTGATGGTATACTTCATCATCAGGACCATGTCCGGGCGACTAGAGTGCGACTCTATATCTATCCAATATATTAAAACTTCGAATACACGTGGATCAGACGTATACGCAAAATCTTTATATACTGGACTGTCCAACTCAATATAAATAGATAATCAAATACAAATGATTGATTTAAATTTTCAAAACAAAATTTGTTTTCATTTTCAAAAATACTCTTCACACTCGTTCTAGGATACTACTGATCCTATCTCTAACGAGTCATTCCCATTGGATATTACTAATCCAATATCTGATGAATTCTTTCGTATGGTTCTAATGTGCCTTGTTCTCCGAGCTTTGTAAACCAAAGCTCTGATACCAACTGTGACGGCAAGGAATTTCGCTCGGTCCGAACCGGTCGCTAAACCGACCCAGGCCGCTCGAAACGCCCTATCGTTTGAGAACAGGACAAATCAGAACGCAAACAGAAGAACATTTCATTGTATATTACAACAATGCATCAGATTACAAGAATATACAGAGTATAAAAGAATATTACACAGAAATATCAGAGATTTAAATTACATTTAAAAACATAGCAGCGGAAAGTAATACAATACACAACTAGAAGAGATATACGGATACAAAGCTTTCCGGATATCGTTCCAGCTGTAAACCAGGATCCTGTGAATATAAATCTGCAAAACCAAAACTACTAGCTGCCCGTGTCAAAATAGGGGCACCCAGAGTTTAGGTTAAAACAATAAACTCCAGGTCAGTCATGGGACTAGTGTGAGAACTAAAACAGTTATTAATCTTTATTTTAAAGTTAGGTAAATCAAGGGACCACGCCGTATAACACGGAACGGGTTTCTTCCCAAGAATACCAGTGCATAAAACAAACAGCGCAATGCTAAATAAAGAAAAATGAAGCTGTTATAAGACCCAGGTCCCATCACACAATGCAACGCAGCCGAGGATAGGGTTTTCCCTTATAACAGCCAAAGAATGCTTGATACGGTTAAAAGCAAATCGTTTGATACTATTATAAGAGCATAGTGTATAAAACAACTTCAAATCATAAGTATCAATCATAGGCGGCATGAGCGCCCCATCCCACTATGTCGCCATATATAGGATATACAATCAAAACCGCAAAGTCTCGTATTTGGAAATTGGATTTCCATCTACGAACCGAGGCAAAAGATAGTCCTCAACCGATTCGAGACTGTCTAGCCCGAGCCTCAGGAACAGCCGCAACTGCCCCTTGGATCGTCAGGGCCGGTCCACACGGAGTGGATTATTATGCCTGAACAATACGTCTCCCCACCCTATGGGGTGTAAGTCTGGTCCGTCAGCCGACCAGAATGCATTCGGCCGAAACCGATATAACCGAGGCGCCTCGCAACCGCAACAACCACATAAGTCAAACTCGTCAGGGCGTGTAAAACCACTGACGCCACTTCTAGCTAGAAAGAAACGCAAGTCCTCCCTGAGGTCCGTCTCCCGTTTTTGGTTCATACCGGGTGTGAAACACGCGAGGTAAACGTTACACAAAGCAACGCCACAAAGGCCGTGCTTTGATCATCACCACAAGACTTTGCTTTTCAACAGAAGCCTTGATCATTTGCATCTTAGCATGCCACACAGGCAAACCATCCTATGCAACCGATATCAGTCACACAGAATGAAATCCGATGTCAGACACACAGTCCATTTACAAGTCCGTCCTGGGTCTGAACGAAACCGGAGGCACCTAGTACCCCGCATATCCATCGATCTCCAAGTACGTCTGGACGATCACTAACTGTTTCCATCTTCTTGGGTGTACAGCCCAATCAAGATCATCAGTTATCACCCAAACGACGTGAAGACCTCCGGTCTTCGACCATCGTCTTCATCTTCGACTTATCGTCGTATCAGTTATTCAGAATGGGATAAACCCGGTCTTTCCGAATAACTCGCGTATATTTTAAATAAGTGTTACACAAACACAACATACGCCTCATTCCAATTCATTAGTCACTAACAGTAAATTAATCAAGAGAATAATTTCCCAAATATTAACCCCGAAGGCCGAAACCAACATCAGATCAATATCCAGAAAACCATTCTGCTTGGCCAACCGACAGTTAGTTTCTAAATTTCACATTCATAGGGAAAGGTTCCCATTAATTTTTATCAAAGATAAATTCTTGAATTTATGATTTAATCTACTTTTGAATATCAATTCAAACTAGTCGGGATTAGCGAACCTTACCGAAGTAATCATTTGTTTTAATTTCCCAATCCCAACCTATTCATCCCATGAAGTAAAACTGGCTTTACTTCATATCTAACACCACGGTGTTATTGGTAAATTCAATTACCATTTCACGTTCAAATCTAATTAAAGATTTAACTATCGCCTGGAGCAAAACTGGTGATACTCCATTTCGATTATTTCAATCTAATTAAAGATTCATTAAAACTCCACTTAGTTTTAATCTTTGACTGGGTTAAAGAATCAGTGTCATTTAAAAACACGGTTCACGATAAACCCAAAATCACATTCATTAATCATCGGGGTTAAAGAACGAGTGTTATTTAAAACACTGTCCACGATAAACCCAAAAATCAATACCAATTCAATTCCAATTAAATATTATTTAATTGGTACACTTCATTAAATCTAAATAAAAAGATTTAATCTTTTCTCAACTGGGTTCAAGAACAGTGTTAGTGAAGACACCATTCACGACAAACCCAAATCACATTTGATTAATTATCGGGTTAAAGAACAAGTGTTATTTAAAACACTGTTCACGATAAACCCAAAAATCAATACCAATTCAATTCCAATTAAATATTATTTAATTGGTACACTTCATTAAATCTAAATAAAAAGATTTAATCTTTTCTCAACTGGGTTCAAGAACAGTGTTAGTGAAGACACCATTCACGACAAACCCAAATCACATTCGATATTCAATACAAGGCTCTGAATAGAAAATATATCGGCTTATATTCAATATCGAATTCTACGACTAACAAATGTCGTATTGGAAATAACGATATAAATATATATCTTTCAAATTTCCATAACAACATCTGTATAATCACGAATTCCAACATCGAAATATTCCGAAGATAATTTCGATTCAAATCCACTCCAATGCAATCATTGGATATTCTGGTTATTTTTAAAACCCTTTCTAATTCAGTTTATTTATTTAAAAATAAATAGAATTATAATTCTAGTTCAAAACTAGTTCAATTCGATAAAAATCTATTTTTATCTTTTCAAATATGGAGTTTTTCATCCCAATTCTTCCCAAATCATTTCTTATGATTTTACACAAATTATTACTATTTTTAATAATTTTATCAAGGCCCGTACAGTCGATTTCCAACAATGGCCATCGAACTGCACTTACAGCGACCTTTTTCGAATTTGATTTGGACGTATCTCCAAATCCAACCGTTAGATTTCAAATTTCTAATATTCGTTAGAAAGCTCTTTTCGATACGAACCCAACGGTTCCGGTTTTAGGAGAATCCGACGGTCGGATCTCCCGTAATGTCCGTTTGAAATCAATGGTCGAAATTCACGAACTACCGCGGCGCGGCGCGTTCTATTCAGGCCATTATATTATATATATAATATATATTTCGTCGATTTCTATTCAAAACGAATTATATAAATAGTTTTAAAATCGTTTCAAAACCTATTTCAACTTCCATTTCAATTCAAAGCAAAATTGAATTCTTCTTTATAAATTCGTTTTAAAATTCATTTCTATTCAATTCGAATTTCAATTCAATTTGAATTCATTTCAATTCGCTTTCAATTCCATTTGAATTCGTTTTCAATTCAATGCATTTCGAAATCGTTTTCAATTCAATTCATTTCGAAATCGTTTTCAATTCAATTCATTTCGAAATCGTTTTCAATTCATTTCATTTCGAAATCGTTTTCAATTCATTTTGAATTCGTTTTCAATTCAATTCATTTCGAAATCGTTTTCAATTCAATGCATTTCGAAATCGTTTTCAATTCATTTCATTTCGAAATCGTTTTCAATTCATTTTGAATTCGTTTTCAATTCAATTCATTTCGAAATCGTTTTCAATTCAATTCATTTCGAAATCGTTTTCAATTCAATTCATTTCGAAATGAATAAAATCGATATAAATATCGTTCGCGTCAAAATGGCGTCAATCTAATCAACACGGCTTCATAAATTCCTTTATTTTCAAATATTCTATTTCAAATATTTCTTTTTCAAAATAGTTGTTATTATGAAAATATTTCGTTCAACACATGACCAATCTCAATGAATGAGTACTGTCAACACATGAACTTTTATTTTATAATATTCTTTATTTTTTTTCAAATTGGAATGAGGCCCAATCAATTACCATATAAAGTTAATTATATGGATTTTCATACATCACATGTATATAATAGCATGGAAAAATAATCAACCATCAACCAAAGTGCACTACACTGTATAAGCATCAAATATAGATATTCAACGCTTAAAACAGCCTGTCAATCAACCGATCGACATAATTAATAAATCAGGATGAGTGAACTTCAAATTTCATCCCAACACCCATGTGGGGTTTCAAACAATCAAACACACATTTTATTTGTGCTGTTGGGCGATGTGCAAAATCTATCGACCCAATCAATGTCCTTCAAATAGGTGTACATAAACAAACCGTCCGGCTTGTAAATGAATATTTATTTATTCACATTCACGTTAAAAATTATATTTTTAACGATAAAACATTTTATTTTAACATATGAATTTCTATTCAGTTCATTCTTTAAATAAAATGGTATTTTTATTTTTCTAACATATTTTAGAAAATTTCGGCAGCATAACGGCACGATACTAGAAACGGGACGAGGCCTAGCCTTATCCCCGGTCTAGTGAAGGCCCACGCCATTCACACATCAATCAAATCAATTCGTTATGCAAACCACAAAATTTGGAGTAAGAGTCTAACCTAGCCTTACTCCTTCGCCTTATAACGGCGCACGTCTAATCCTAACCAATTTATCGATTCGATTTTTCACACCACAAATCACATTCAAACCAATATCGCAATCAATCACCAAACAGTCAAACAAACAAGTCCATGGTCTGTGGACGATTGTGTCGGGTGCTACTAAGCACCGTCTGCATCCTAGTGTATATATATAACTAGAAAAAGAAATTGAAAGGTGAGAAATTCTCACTTATAGCTATCCTAGCTCCACGGCTCTTCTTTGGTAGAAATCTTCATCGCTATCGCATCTTCGTCATCTTCGTTGCCCGCTTTCACTACCTATGTAAAAATCGAATTTTTACTTCGATGTTCAATATATAAAAATCATATTTTTATGCCGAAGTTCTATATATAAAAATCATATTTTTCTCACAATTCAAAATACGACCTTTTCACCTTTTAAAGTTCTAATCTTTTTCCATTTTAAAATTCAAATCTTTTTCTATTTAAAATCTTAAAATAAAATCAGTTTTTAAACCTAATAAAAATCAGTTTTTCTCTTTTATAAAAATGCAGTTTTTATCTTCATAGAAAATGCAGTTTTTATTTTTATAAAATGCAGTTTTTATTTTCTTCTTAAAAAAACAGTTTTTAAAATCTAAAAAAAAAAAAAAAAAAATCTGTTCAGTTTTAAAATACTTTTAAAAATTCAGTTTTGTTTTAAAATACTTTTAAAAATTCATTTCAGTTTTGTTTTAAAATACTTTTAAAAATTCATTTCAGTTTTGTTTTAAAATACTTTTTAAAAATTCAGTTTTAAAATCGTTTAAAAAAAATCCAGTTTATAAAACTTTATTATAAAAATCAGTTTATATAAAAAAAATAAAAATAAAAACGAAATAAAATTAAAAACTTACAGAGGAGCGGGGGGGGGGGGGGGGGGGTGTTTTCGCAGACGTCGAGACGGGGGGGCTTCGTCGGAGCTAGCGCGATTTGGGGGGGGGGGAGCTTCGTCGTCTTCGATCGATGGAGGGGGGGGGGGGAGAGCGGCTTGGGTCTGGTGGCGTCGCGATCTGGGAAGGAGGTGGAGGCGGACGGAGGAGGGCGGCGTTCGCTCTAGGGGGGGGGGGGCGGCTGCTCGATACTTAGGGTTTTTTTTTTTTTTTTCTGTTTAGAATCAAAACGAACGGGGGGGGGGGGCAAGCAGAAGATAAGAGGGAGGGAGGGAATAAAAATATATATATATATATATATATTTATTATTTATTTATTCAAAAAGTTGACTTTCACATACGACCTCGAAACGAGGCCCACCGCCTGTCGCCCATAGCGTTTTACCCCCATTCCAAACACAATGAGATATGTATCGCAAACTGATTTGATCGTTACAATCAGTTTCCTTTTGAATTTTCTTTTAAATCATTATATTGAATTTTAAACGTACATTTCAAATTACCGGGGTCACATACTAACTAGAAATATTCCAGAAAAATATTTTCTAGCTTCGTATTGACGATACGGTCCTAACAAAACTAGTTTCGACGAATTCTGAGACCGTTTGAAAAATGGCCAATTTCCAGTCGATTTAATTCAACAGAAACTGGTCAAACGCGTTTTCTTTTGCCACGCTCACATATTGATTCGAAAAATTATGAAATTTGAAACCTAACAATAACTTGACACTGCGGATCTAACAAAAGTGGTTTCGTCGAAATCCGAGATCATCTGCAAGATATCCATTTTTAAGGGCCTGAATTCCATAGCGACTATTCAGAATTTTCAACTGGACATATCTTTTGATTCCCGCTATCAAATTTCGATTGGTCGGATTCGTTAGAAAGATATTACCAATTAGATTCCATCATTTTTGGTTTCACTAAAATCTGGATTGTTTTGCACCCGGTATATTCAATTGAAGTTTGAAATCGAATTATCGAACTACCGCGCCATTTTCAGTTCTATTTATAATTATATATAAATATTATATTCTAACGACGACGTATATAATATATACGTTCGAATTATATTCAAAAATAAATTTCTCGTCGATATATATTAAAATAATTCATTTTAAATATTCAAAATTCGCTAAAATTGCCAAAATAAAAATTTTAAACTGGCCCAGATTTTCCGGGTTGTTACATATGCTTTCAACCACTCACTATTCATGTGAAGGTTAATTATTTCTACATAGCCACTTAAGACCTCACTATCAACGATAGATAAGGGTGGATCCTTTTGATTACTTAACACACAAGGCGGACCCATTGGTCACTTAATCCCTTTTTCGATGGTTTACCCTACACTAGTATAAATTTGAGGACACTATTTAAAGTCCTACTAATTTAAGGCTTCTGTCATTCACACATGTAAATCTATTCCCCGCATAAGGCGAGAGATAGTAAGCTTAAGATCAATCGAATAGGTAGATGTTACACGCCATTTAAGACCTCCATATGGTGGACCCCATCGTTACCATCTACCTGACCTTATTTAGACACTTAGGATAGGTTGACCTATGGTACCTCCGTAGTGGTCATTTAAAACGTATTCCAAGGGTAGACCCTCAACCTCATCCACTTAAGACCCAAGGGAAGCAGACCAATCGTGGAGATTATCAAACTCGTACCCAATTAGCCTTTAATGTTTTCATTTACGGGAGGTGGGCTACGCAATTACTTAATATATTTTTAAAGGTGGATCTAACCACTTAAGACCTTAATTCCCAAAGCGGGTGACGTCACCGAATTATTTCCTTTTTGGTTTCTTCTTTCGGACAAGAGGAGGGCCCTATAGCCACTTAAGACCTCACTAATGAAGCAAACCTTAAATTTGGAAATAATCCACATACGTAAATTAACTATCGTCACGAGTTCCTATGGTCGATGATGTTTGACATCAGTTGGGCATATATTCGACTATTGGAAAGTGCAAACTTCTATCGAATAAGGCAACCGACCTCACATTATTAACCTACTAAGTCCAATTCTAATTTCTAATTAAATTAATTCTAGACTAACTAGAATAGAATAAGGAAAACCTATACCTTTTCTATCCTAAGATGTCTAATTAATTGTTTCCCTATTGGACTTAGTATTTAAAATGACAACCAATATCCATTAAACCATTTTTAATTCCATTTATTGCTATTTATTAGGGTTATTGCCATTTATGACCAGAATAGTCATATTTTCCTAAGGCACTAATTAAACCCCTTAAATGTCATTTATTACCATCAATTATAATTAATGTCATTTATGAACCTGATGGTCATAATTTCCTAAGACATTAATTAAACTAATGAATGTCCTTATTATATCAGTCCCTTATTATGCTAGTCTAATTATTGTAACTCCTTAAATCTTTCTATTTTATTTTAACTTGATTCATTCTTGTATATGTAACACTCCACATTTAATTAAATAATAAAATGGGTAAGAAATAAAGATTGCATATATACATATACGCATTGATTATAATGTTGAAATAAAAAGTGCAATTTAAAAACAGAAAGAAACAAATGCACAATAATGAATAGTGGAAAAGAATTTGGAAGCATATAAAATTAGAATGCATTAAAAGAAATAAAACAAAGAATTAATAGTGTTATTAATTACATAAATTAAGCAGCCGTTAAACGGACAAGGAATTGAAAGATTTTATGAATATATATACATGCAAATTCGAAATTCAAACCTAAATATAGTTTATAACTGAAATAATATAAATCAAGAGAATTATATTAAGTAATTAATTAACATTATTAATTAATGTTAAATCAGAAACCACAACAATGTAGAAATCTAGTCTGGACCCAGGATGGGTCAACCCATATGAGACCTGGGTCGACCTATGTGTCGACACAAGGGTCGACCCACCTCTAAGGTGGGTCGATGCAGGGGTCGACCCAATCAACTCAGATCATTTTTTTATATGACGTGGTTTTCTTATATAAACAGTTCGATTTTTTTAATTAAATACGATGGACCAGACTTTCTCACCTGTAAATAGACTAGCATGGCCTAGTTTTAAACTCATATTTTTTGAGATGCTGCCTAGGCTCTACCATTCTCTTTTCTCTCTAAACCTTTTCAGAAATTAAAAATGTTAGCCCTTAGGGATTCTGATTCAGGTATTGAAGATAAGAGATATAAATTTACAAATAGGTGTTCAGATTTATGATCAACGTATGGTAAGTTTTTGAATATGATTTATATAGGCTTCTCTCTTTCTTTCCCACTTCTTTTTCAAATTTCTGAATCCATGGTTGTTTTAATAATATATTCAGTTAGGAAGGCCACATAATAACAAATCTGGATCAGATTCAAGAATTGGAAAGCTGTCAGGTGAGTGGATTTAAATCATACCTTTTGGATAACGATATATTTACTCTTTGCATTCCCCATTATTCTTAACATGATAAATTGTTCGAAATTGTGGTAATTGAGATTAAATGTGCACAGAATATGTTAAGAACATTACTGTTGTATATATAACCTATTTCCATTTGATATTCTAATTAAATTGGGAATTACTGTAAACACTGGAATTTACAATAAATATAAATATTTTTTTAAGGGTATTATTATGCCAAAATGTTGTAAATAAAATTATAGCAAAATTTGTGAATAACGGAAAAGAATGGATATGCCTAATTGGTGAAATTATAGTAACTATGAACAATATATGGAATAGTAATTCAATATCTAACTCAGAAATGAAAAGGGAAAAGTTGGTAGTGGACTGAGTTAGTTGGATTTATGGAAAATGATATATATATATATTTCTCTAATGACAAATTAATGAGGATATTGTTGCAAAAAAAAGATATTAGTGTGAAATATGTATTCTTTTATCGTATTGCACACTAATCGAATATAGTGCATATATATATATATACACACACACTTAAAATAAAGAAAATAGCTTGCAACAATGGATCTAAGTCGATGTACGTTATGGAAATAAATCATTATATCTTTCTGTAAATCGAACTGATGAGGTGCGTGAAAGGATTTCCTAAAATAAGAGGAATGTACATGACAGTTATTAAAAGAAATATTACAACAAAAAAGGTTTGTTTATATTAAGGAACCTAAAAAGGATAACGATTAATGGGGAATATAACATATTATAACTGATTGTACGAATAAGAATAGAATATAATAGGTAGGCTTATCCTAGGGACAGGTAGAATTATAACATGGATTATAATAAATAAAAAGGAAACTTACTAATAAACCTTAGTTAACAGAACTAAGTTAATAAGTAAACAACAACAATAAGTTGTGATAGTTATGATTGAATAAGAAAGAGTAAAGTGAGAAGACTTGTGAAAAGGAATAAGTTAAAATTAATGATATATTAAGTAGACATGTCATTTGAGGACATGAGAATTGGGGTAAGATGTACTTAATTATACATTAAGTAGAACATGTTATTGTAACTTGTAAACATGAGATTGGACAATAAATGACATGGTAATAATGTAAAAAGATTGTTAATTACCTGCGTTAATTACAATCTTAGGAATAACACGTTATGAACTTATTAATGAACTTAAAATGGGTTATGTTACTCACTACATTAATAAGCGAGAGGTTTCCATTCCTTTTAGATATAAAGGATCATAGAAAACTTGGTAACTTGAATAAACCGTTAATATGTGGGAAATCAAGTTAATTGGTAATCAGATAAGATAAAGTAAGCACGTGATTAAATTATTAGACATAGGGTCTAATAACACGTTAGCATAATGCGCTTGGACCAGTCCGCATGTACGAAGGTGAAGAACCAAATGGGATAGATCATTGTCGTGTCTCGAGGCACAAAAGAAGCACATCCATCTGATTATTCTGCTTAATTGCTCCTCGGGACTGGAGGGAAGCACGCGGATTCCAATAGACGTGGTAGGTTACTCCGTGGTGGTCCTATTGCGGTGCATGCATCCGGGCTGTACTCGCAGGGTTGGGTCTGCGCCTTAGCATCCAGTGAGTATACCTTGACTGCAACGGTAGTTTGACTATCAGAAGGCTGTGGTGGGATGACGTTGGGTGATTCTGATGGTTGCCTTGGGAGAGGCTGAGTCAGGAACAATACATAATAGTAATCGCCGGGTACCTATCATCGGTAGTTAGTGGGAGGCGGAAAGACTAGATCTAAACCATGATACCATCGATCTTTCACTTTCGAAACATTGGTTGCAGGACACGCCAAATTTGATGATAGATTGGTTGCTAGGGGCACGCCACTTAGCTCTTGATGTAGTCTTTCACTAGTTGAGGGAGGGGTCAAGGTAGGACCATAACCACCACGAAAATGCAGACCATAATTTTTATATATTTACCTTAGGTCCTTTCGAGTGGACCTGTACAGATATGGAAAAACTTCCGACCGAGTTCCATGCATTGGATGCAACCCTATTACGAGACTCGGGGTACAGTAGACAGTACGTATGTGTGAAGGTCTAGATACACACACTGGGTGGTGTATCGTAGACATTAGGGCATTACTCCGCGTTAAGACTTGATTCGACGAAGGATTTGGATATGAAAGCTTGTATGCTTGCGTGGCATAATGACGGTGGTTCTATACAGTAACATGGATGTCTGTATGTCATTCAGCGTAGGATGAGAGTTGCATATGCTTCTATGGCGTGACAGCGGAGATCATGCGAGGAGGGTACTATGGGAAGTGCCTTCATATATTGAGGTAGATACACATATACCATATTAGATCAATCTACTAGGAGGTAGATGGGTACGACGTGAGTATAGGGCCTTGAGTGCTGCTAATCCAAACAACCTAATAAATAAGAAAATATAACTAAATGGTATATGTAGGGTTATTTCATAATGTATAATTTATCTGGTCACCAAAACTTTGTGATCTGACCCCTCCTCATAAGACACTCGCAGGTTATGTTTATGGCAGAGATATGATAGCTTTGAATATGGGTTAGACATTATTATTACTTTGGTAAGGCTATATTTGATTTTACTATATTTTATCCATTCAGTTGTGAGTTGTTTTCTAAGCTCTGATATATTTATTATTTCATAAATCAGTTTGCCAGAATTCGGGTAGTTACATCTGGTATCATAGCCGGGTTTAGGATTCCTGTATAGATAGTGAGTGAACATATTTGTATATTTTTAAAAATATAAATATATTATATATATACACCTAGATCCATAAAGGAACACACTAAATAGGAAGATCGGTTTATGCAAAGAATTGGGATATCAGTTATGTACACTAAGGAAACAATTATGGAATTTTTGAAAATAGACCCTTTGGTGGTTTTGGTAAAAAGTATACAATGTAATTGGTAATGAGGAAAGATGCATCCTATATGTTAGTGCTTTGGATTAGTGGGTTTGGCAGTAGAGCCTTATAAATTGGGAAATGGTAAAGAAGAAAATGGATTAGAAATATATATATATATTTGAGAGAAATGACTTTGTGGGAATATTTAGGGAAGTCTAAGTAAGTTGGAAACCCACTTTGAGTCTAGCCCCATTGTTAACTTTTAAGAACTTTAAATTTTAAAAGCATTTGGGTGATAGTTTATGGTGTTTTTCCATTTTTACCTTAAAGGTTTACAATAGTAAAATATGTACCAGCTAAATTGTATATAAACAATTTTTAAATAAAAAGAGTTGTTTTAATGTTTGAAAAAAGTACATAATGAGTTTTGAAGAAAAATGGGGTATATTTAGGAAATGGTGATTTCTTTTGGAGTTTTTGTCTAAAATGAATTCTTTCAGAAGAATGTGCACATTATTGAGCATGCATAGCTCACTAGTTTTTAAGTTATAACGTATGAAAGGATTAAAAAGAAAAACATAGAAAAGATTGCATTTTGTTAAAAACTAGAATTTTTGATAAAGAAAATTTTGAAAATCTCTATTCTTTTGAAAATGATTTTTGGCAATTGTTTTGACATAAAACTTTGTTGGATGGACAAAATAAGTTGTAAGAATTAGGAATAGAATATATGTTTGCACCTAGTTGTAAGTAATTGAACTGACATTATAAACAAGAACGGTTGTGTAACACCACGCAATTTTAAAGAACACTATAAGATAAACTAGAGAATACTTAATCAAATATTGGTAATTGAGTAAAACAGACTGCGCCATTGCGTTCATCTCGGAATTATACTTTAGATAGACTCTATGTTTGCGTAAATCGGACATCGTATGAAGAAGATATTAAAGTTTGAAGTTTATATACATATAAACAAAATATATATGTATATATATATACAAATCAATTCCAGGAAATCAAAAATCTAAGAGCGGGAAAGGGAGGGAAATCGGCTCATTAGGGGTCGACCCATGCTCCATGGGTGTCGATCCCACCCAGATCTGGGGCAGATCCAATATGTGTATGTAGGCTCATTTCTTGACCAGATCTATTGACAATAGGCTATCAATAGGACCTCATTTCTATTGTTTTATTCATCAAAAACAATGGAGACAACGAGGTGCTACACTAACTTAGATTGAATTAGCCTATTCTTCTACAACAACAACTTATAAGCACACAAGGATCTCTGCTACAACATCAACAGTCATTTTTCTATTCTTTAGATCCACTCACAGTGAGTTTATGTTATTTTTAGATATAAACATTTGATATGTAATCCTGACATGTTTATAAGATTGGATCTAAACCTATGTCTATTAATAACCTGAACCATAACTAATCAGATCTGCCATTACTTGTACAACTAATCTACTGCTTAGTTCTCATATGCCTATTCCTGATATGCTTGTTCTTCTATCATGACTAATTTCGTTGTCGTATTCCCATTTTACCACTAGGCCTATTTCTGTCACCGTATGCCTATTCAGTTAATATGCCAATTTTTGACATCGTATGCCTATTTTGTTATTATGCTTATTCATGTTCTCTTCTCTCTCTCCTTCCCTTTTTATTTTTATAGCCAGGCAACCTTCGAGCCTAGGCCTACCGGTGAAACATGCGAACTAATGAAATTGGGAATGGTTGGGGATGACATTGGGGCATAACTTGTATTGTAAAACATGACAAGGATTTAGGGGCATAATCTATACCTTAATCTAAAACTTTAAATTGGGGCATAACTTGTATCGTGGACCGGACTTGGATTTGGGGTATAACCTTGGATGAACATGAGAAATTGTTTAAGAATGAACACGCCTAATTTACAACAAATAGAAACTGTAACATAACGTAGACACAAGGTTAGATTACGCTTGTGGTAGAAGTCTTCCCGGAACCGCCTGACAAATCCAGCATCCACAAGTGGTTAATCTAATGTGAGTGGTCT
Organism: Allium sativum; assembly: GCA_030737875.1. Taxonomy (NCBI): domain Eukaryota; kingdom Viridiplantae; phylum Streptophyta; class Magnoliopsida; order Asparagales; family Amaryllidaceae; genus Allium; species Allium sativum. The sequence continues at coordinate 1,049,575,269 of CM060922.1, forward strand.
AGTGCATAAATGTCCACGTAACAGTGCTAAGACACAAGGTTAAGTCCGAATTGTGGTAGAAGTCTGCCTGGAACCGATCGACATATCCAGCATCCACGAGTGGTCGACTTAATGTAAGAGGTCTAGTGCATTAACATGCATAAATGGAAAATGGTAATAACCTGTAATACTTAACTTGTTTAAATCCATGGGGGTTTTATGAACCTGTCAAAATTATGTAAGGGTTAAGTAAACTTGCTTGAATCAATGAGGAGGGGTTAAGTAAACTTGCATGAATCTGTAAGGGATTATATAAACCCGATAAAGCTAAACGGTTTTACATGGTGGGGTTATGCGTGTTTGTTAATATGTTAGGCATAACTTGTCAAAATCCTAGTAGTGGGGATGCAAGCCTAGGGGGTGACTTGTATCATATGTTATGTGGACCCATATCAGTAAATAACCTATCTTGGTATCAAAAAGAAGAACCCCGGACTAGGTAGGTGTCAGGGCACCCTTACTGAGTTGATTTTAAGATGCCATTTGAGTAGGGTTGTTGATGGCGCATTCCGTCGGACTCATGTGCGTGCATGAATCCGCATGCGTTGGGATATTAAGACGCTATGACATCAGTAGATGGCTGTGCATCTTGAAAATAATGGGGTTGCCACTTTAGGAAGTGACACATCCTACTATGGGGCCATCATAGGGTTTCTATAGGATAGGAAGATGATCGATCGGGGTAGTAATTAGGGTACATCTAGTCTTGCTTGTTTAGGAGCCCATTATTATCGTTGGGGGTAACACTTGTCATTTATGTTGGGCTACATTTTATTATTGTTGGGGGTAAAACGCGTCACTAGAATTACACCTAAGTCTACCATCTTGTTCTTGTTGGGATCATTCAGTTCTTGTTATACTATTATTGGTGCAGAGAAAAATATTTAAGAAGTGCAATATATATATTTTGTCCTGATTATTCAGTTTATCCTTCTCAGTCTGTTATACCTGCCTTATGATATTGTTATCTCTCTCATCCAGTTTATATGCCTATCATGATGCTTTTACTTGTTTATATGCTAAAAATAACTTGACTCGCCACACTTTATGTGTGACCCGTTTTGTTTCCTTTTCTCTCTCTTCCTCTTCCCTCCAGGTTCTCAGGGTGGGAATACTCGAGCTTGATTCAGATTCTCTCTTCTATTACCACTTGGAGCTGCTTAGTTGTATCGCTTTGATTTCCTTTCTACTCTGATATGGCTCTTTTTGGAGTACATGCTTTCATATTATTGTACTCTGATGATTTTAGTACAAGGCAGATACTTTAAATTGATGTAATGGGTTTCCTGTATTTCACACTTATGTTGTAACTGAATTTGGACCACAATGTTTTCTATTTGGAAAATAAAGTTTAAATTCCGTTGTTATTTTATATCTGTTTTGTGATGTTTCAGTTTCTGTTTACCTATAACGCTTCACGAAACTTAATGCATTCTATTAAAGAGTGACATTAACGGACATGGGGTGTCACATTGGTATCAGAGCTGAAGGTTACCAAATCGGATAAAAAGGTTTTGAAAATTGTTTTCAAAAGATTTTAAAAGAAAGTAGTGTCAAAAGAAAACTCTGTTTTAAAAAACATATTCCCCAAATCCATTTGAAATATTTCGACTCTCTGTTTGAATCCCTTCTTCCTTTTCTTTTCAGCATTTCTAGGGAACTGATTCTTCCCGAGGGCGTTACAATGCCGGCTTGTTTCCGTAGGTATCTTGAGGATACGATTCCTGCCGGAGGCCAAGCAGACGCCCCGCCCCCAGCTGCAGCCGCTATTCCTCCTCCTTCACGAGCGGATAATTTCTCCAAGATATGCAAGGATGTCTATGCAATGGGAGGTAATCAATTGCGAGGAATTGAGATTTTTGTAGAAGCAAAGAATTGGCTTAAAGAGACGGAGGATTTGTTTGGGATTTTTGAGGTAGACGACCGAAGGAAGATTCAGTTGGCCGTTTGGCAGCTGAAAGATGAGGATTCATTCTGGTGGGATGTGACACAAGTAGGGCATTCAGTTGAGACTTGGGATGATTTTCGACAGAGATTCAAGATGAATTTTTTTTCTCAAGCCGAGCAAAGTTTGCAAATGGAAAGGTTTCTAGCACTTAGGAAAGGAGGCATGTCTATCAAAGAGTACGTCAATAAGTTCTATTAATTGGCGAGGTTTGGTTTGGAGCTAGTGAATACACCACACAAGAAAGCTTTGAGGTTTGCAAGAGGGATGAATGAACCCCTCCATGGATTGGCTATGTCTCAAATTCCGTTGGGGGAAACTTTAGAGAAACTCCTTAATATGGCATTAGTGCACAGAGAAGATAAAGGTGAAAAGAAAGAGGCTAAGATTGATGAAACACAAAACAAGAAGGTATGACCCAAGAAAGAACAACAACCGCAAAAGAAGGGTGGAAAGAACAACAAAGCTAAAGATAAGAGGAAATGTTATAATTGTGGACGCGTGGGTCATTTGAGCAAAGATTGCAGAAAAAGGAAGAATCCTTGTTTCCAACGTGGAGAGGTCGGACACCTTATTAAGGATTGCTCGAAGAAGCAAGGACAGGGCCAAAAGGCAGGATCTTCTGGAGGGAAGGTGCATGCTTTCGTAGACGGTGTACCGGATAGAGGTAGGAAAGTTCCTGTTGAAGGTTTGATTTCTCTTTACGATAATCCTATTAGAACTCTTTTTGATTTTGGCGGTTCAAATTTTTTTATATCAGATTATGTGGTTGAGTCTCTACACCTTAGTACTAGTATGGTTTTGGATCCCATTGTTGTCTCAAATCCCATTGGAGGTACGACTTATCTTTTTATGATTTGTCGGGGTTTGAGAATATCTGTGTTGGGCATCGAGTTTGAGTGCGACGCATATGTGCTTGCTTTTATGAGCTATGGTTTGATTCTAAGGATGAGTTGGCTAGCCATGTATGGTGCCATTCTGGACTGTGAGAGGAGGGTCGTTAGACTTTTGACTTGCCATGGGAGCTGTGTAGTTAAAGCGCTTAGCGGATCCAATGCGGTAGAGGTGCAAACAGTTGTAGCGGGGATAAAGCGAGGAAATAGCAGGATATAGCGGATGAGTCTAAATAGCATATAAAAATCATATTTTATGCTTTTACAAACAAGTAAATGATAAGTAAATGGAAAATTAACATTCAAATTAATTATAATTAGTACATTTTTAATTTTATATAAAAGCATATGCAAATATATGTAAACTTTTATTTAGCTTGATTAAATTAATAGAATATTATAGTATTTTCTATCCAGAAAAATATATGTTACAAAATTATATTAAAAAAACAAATTTTACAAATTTATAATATACAAATGTCACTTTCAAATTCATTTCTTCTATAAAAGATATAGCGAAATATAGCTAAAATAATAAGACATATCGGGAATATCGGAATATAGCGGGGCTTAAAGAGGAAAGGCTATATCAGAGGCTATTTGGAAATAGCGTAGCGGTAGAAATCCGCTACACGATATAGCGGAGATATGGCGGGGGATAAACTGCACATGATGGGAGGATCCTCGAGATTTCTTGTGACCCTAAGGGGTCTGTCATGCTTAGTTTCCTAGAGTCAGTTGATGCATCTATCGATGACTTGCGATCTGTACCAGTAGTGTGTGAGTATCCTGATGTTTTTGAGGAGGTTAGGGGCTTACCTCCAAGGCGCGATATTGATTTCCGGTATTATTTATTGGACAATGCGAAGCCAGTCGCATTGCCTATGCGCCACATGGCTCCTAGGGAAAGGAGGGAGCTCAACAAGCAAGTAGGGGAGCTACTTGAGAAAGGATTTATTAAGCAAAGCATATCTGAATGGGGTGATCCAGTGGTATTCGCCACTAAGGCGGATGGTTCGCTTATCTTATGTGTGGATTACAGGGAGTTGAATAAGCTCACTATGAAAAATAGGCACCCACTTCCGAGGATAGATGATCTATTTGACCAGCTTGTTGGTGCATCTGTTTTCTCTTAGTTAGACTTGGCCATAGGGTTTCATCAGTTGAGGGTGGTCGAGGACAGTATAGATAAGACTTCTTTTAGAACTCCAGATGGTTTCTTCGAGTGGCTCGTCATGCCTTTTGGGTTGATGAAGGCACCCGCCTATTTTGTGGATCTGATGAGTAGGGTGTTTCAGGAGTTTTTAAATAAGTTCGTTGTGGTCTTTGTTGATGACATCTTGATTTTCCCGAAGAATGAGGAAAAGCATGCCCTACATTTAAGGGAGGTTTTGAAGACTCTCCAAGCGCATCAGCTTAAGGCAAAATTCTCTAAATGTCATTTTCGGAGAAAGGAAGTGAGATTTCTAGGGCATGTGGTCTCTAAGGATGGGATAGCAGTAGGTCCAACGAAAGTAGTTGCAGTTCAAGATTGGCAAATTCCAAAGAACGCAACAGAGCTGAGGAGTTTTCTTAGTTTAGCGGGCTATTATAGGAAGTTCATTAAGGACTTTGCGAAGATATCAGCCCCACTCACCAGACCGACGAAGAAGAATCTGACATTTTCTTGGGTTGTTGACTGGGATGATGCTTTTTAGCGGTTGAAGAGGGCTCTGACAACAGCCCCATTCTTGACTTTTCTTGATGGGAACAAAGTGTTTATAGTGTACACCGATTCATGTGGTACAGGGCTTGGTGCTATTTTAATGCAAGAGGGAAGGCTAGTATGTTATGGTGGTAGACAGTTAAGAGTTCATGAGAAGAACTACGCTACCCATGACTTAGAGTTGGCTGCCATTGTATTCGCACTTAAGATTTGGCATTATTATCTACATAGGGAGACTTCTAGTCACCTTAGTAGATATTCCATGGATGACAGAGGGTGGTTGCAATGAGTTGGAAGACATTGTGTTCCTCGAGTTGGGAGCCTGTTGAAGACAGTCCTTGAGGAAGCCCATCATTCTAGGATGACTATCCATCCAGGCGGTGATAAGATGTATAAAGATACGAAGATGGTTTTTTTTGGGCAGGGATGAAGAAAGATGTAGCGTAGTTTGTTTCTCGATGTTTGATTTGCCAGCAAGTCAAAGCTGAGCAAAGGGAGACCGATGGTTTACTTCATCCTTTGGAGGTCCTACAGTGGAAGTGGGAGAGCGTCTCTATGGATTTCATTGATGGTTTGCATAGATCGAGGAATTATAACACCAATATTTGGATTATAGTTGACAGGCTTACTAAGAGCGCTCATTTTATTTCTGTTAAGAGTAAGAGGATGACAACATGGTTGATAGCAGTTATCTTCATGAGATAGTTCGTCTACATGGAGTACCTTCCAGTGTAGTAAGTGATCATGGCCCCCATATTCACTAGTGAGTTTTGGAGGAGCTTATAGGAGGCATTAGGTAAACAGTTGTGCTTGAGCACCGCTTATCACCATCAGACCGATGGGCAGACGGAAATGGTGCATTGAATTCTTAAGGATCATTTAAGACTGTGTATCCTAGACTTCGAAGGGACTTGGAAAGAGCATCTTCCATTTGTAGAGTTTTCTTACAACAACAATAATTAAGCTAGTATTGGCATGGCGTCCTTCGAGGCATTGTATGGACGACCTTGTAGATCACCAATTTGATGGTGGGTGTCTACAGATAGGCTTCTACTTAGACCTCAGATGATTAGAGAAACTTCATTGAAGGTTGATCCTATCCGTAGACGCATGAAGACAGCTCAGGATAGGAAAAAGTCCTACGCAGATAAAAGAAGGACTGATATTGAGTTTGAGGTGGGAGACATGGTTTTCATCAAGGTATCACCTTTAAGGAATGTGGTTCGCTTTGGATCTGTAGGGAAATCGGCACCAAGGTTTGTAGGGCCATTTCCCACAACATAAAGGATTGGCCAAATGGCTTATAGGGTGAAGCTACCAGAAAGATTGACGGGTTTTCCGCATTTCTCATTTAAGGATGTGCATGCATGATACCGCAGAGTAGTTAAGCTAGGTATGCTTAAGGAAGTAGAGATGGAATGAGAGGCGACAATTGGACGAGTTCCTACCCTTATTCTTGGATCAGAGGTTAAGAAGCTACGCAACCCATAGGTCAAGTTGATAAAAGTTCAATGGGGAGATGACCACGAGGAGGCGACTTGGGAGACTGAAGACAAGATTCACGCTTCGTACCTTTTTCTTTTCAAGGGTATGTTCTTAACTTCTATTCCAAAGCTTTTATTCATGCTTCCTTCAATCTTCTATGTATATTCTATCGATTGAATCTTCGACCTTTAGGTAGGGAACCAATGGATGTAAACATGTGTTAAAGACATGTTATGTTTGTTGGATGCAAATGGATGCAAGTGTTTGCTGGTGGTTGCTCGTGGATGCATATACACACACATTAGGCACTAGATCGGCTCAATCACTCTCATACTACATATGTATGCATGTGCATTTTTATTCTTTTTGTGGATGGAAATGGATGTGTCATGACGTGGATGTTACATTTGGATGAATAATTGTGCACACATATTAAACTTACATGTTATACTAGGATTATTTGCATACATTTTGATTACATGGCAGAACATAGATTGCATTAAGGTGGTCAACTTGAATCAGTCGACCGCCTGAGCTTTTGCATTAGTATAGGGACATATACACACACCTTTGCATATGTTCATATAAGCAGTAGAATTATTTTAAGGACAATAGATGCCTGTGGTTGGTGGATAAGTAGATGGATGATGGATGTTACAAATATATTCTTCTTAAGTTAAAGATTTCAGGGACGAAATATGAGTAAAGCGGACTGCGCCTTGTGTTTGTTTCGGAATTCTACTTAAGATAGACTCCGAGTTTGAGTAAATCAGACATCATATGTAGAAGATATTAAGATTTGAAGTTTATATACATATAAATAATATATATATATATATACAAATTAATTCTAGAAAATCAAAAATCGAAGAGTGGGAAAGGGTGGGAAATCGACCCGTTAGAGGTCGACCCCATGCCCCATGGGTGTTGACCCATGGGTCGACCACTACAAGGAGGTGTTGACACTAGGGTCGACCCCGGAGTCGACCGCACCCAGATCTGGGGCAGTTCCATTCAATGTACGTAGACTCGTTTCTTGACCATATTCGCTGACATTAGCTATAAATAGGACCTTATATCTATTGTTTTATTCATCAGAAACAATGGAGACAACGAGGTGCTGCCCAAACTCAAATTGAATTAGCCTATTCTTCTGCATTAATAACTTATAAGCATACAAGGATCTCTACAACAACATCAATAGCCATTTCTCTGTTCTTTAGATCCAGTCATAGTGAGTATATGTTATTTTTAGATATAAACATTTAATAAGTAATCCTGACATGTCTACCAGATTGGATCTAAACATGTGCCTGTTAATAACCTGAACCATAACTAATCAGACCTACCATTACTTGAACACCTAATCTACTGATTAGTTCTCACATGCCTATTCCTGATATGCCTATTCGATTATCATGCCAAACTTCATCAGCATATGCCCATTTTGCTACTAGGCTTATTTCTATCACCGTGTGCCTATTCAGTCAGTATGCCTATTTTTGACCTCGTATGCATGTTTTGTTATTATGCTTATTCTTGTTCTCTTCTCTCCCTCATTCCCTTTTTATTTTTATAGCCAGGCTACCGACGAACCTAGGCCTACCGCTGAAACATGTGAACGAACGAAATTGGGAATGGTTGGGGATGACATTGGGTCATAACTTTTATTGTAAAATATGACTGGGATTTAGGGGCATAATCTGTACCTCAATCTAAAACTTTAAATTGGGGGCATAACTTGTATCGTGGACCAGACTGGGATTTGGGTACGACCTTGGATGAACATGAGAAATTGTTTAAGAATGAACATGCCTAATTTACAACAAATAGAAACCGTAACTGCACTTAGACACGAGGTTAGATTAGGTTGTGGTAGAAGTCTAGACGGAACCACCCAACAAATCCAGCATCCACAAGGGGTTAATCTAATGTGAGGGGTCTAGTGCATAAACGTACACGTAACGGTGCTAAGACACGAGGTTAAGTCCAACTTGTGGTAGAAGTCTGCCCGGAACTGACTGGCATATCCAGTACCCACAAGTGGTCGACTTAATGTGAGAGATCAGGTGCGTTAACATGCATAAATGGAAAATGGTAATAACTTGTTAACCTGTAATACTTAACTTGTTTAAATCCATGGGGGTTTTATGAATCTGTCAAAATTATGTAAGGGTTAAGTAAACTTGCTTGAATCAATGGGGAAGGGTTAAGTAAACTTGCTTGAATTTTTAATGGGTTATATAAACCCGATAAACTTAACTTGTTTTACATGGTGGGGTTATGCGTGTTTGTTAATCTATTAGGCATAACTTGTCAAAATCATAGTAGTGGGGATGGAAGCCTCGGGGGTGACTTATATCATATGTTGTGTGGACCCGTATCAGTCAGTAACCTATCTTTGTATCAAAAAGGAGAACCCCAAACTAGGTAGGTGTCAGGGCACACTTACTGAGTTGATTATAAGACGCCATTTGAGTAGGGTTGTTGATGGCGCATTCCATCGGACTCATGTGCATGCATGAATCCGCTTGCATTCGGATAATAAGACGCTATGACATCAGTAGATGGCTGTGCATCTTGAAAATAACGGGGTTGCCACTTTAGGAAATGGCACATCCTACTGTGGGGCCATCATAGGGTATCTACAGGATAGGAAGAAGATCGATTAGGGTAGTAATTAGGGTACATCTAGTCTTGCTTGTTTAGGAGCCCATTATTATCGTTGGGGGTAACACCTGTGATTTCCGTTGGGTTACCTATTATTATTATTGGGGGTAAAACGCGTCACTAGAATTACACCTAAGTCTACCATCTTTTTCTTGTTGGGATCATTCTGTTCTTGTTATACTATTATTGGTGCAGAGAAAAGTATTTAAGTAGTGCAATATATATTTTGTCCTAATTATTCAGTTTATCCTTCTCAATCTGTTATACCTGCCTTATGATAATGTTATCTCTCTCATCCAGTTTATATGCTTGTCATGATGCTTTTACCTATTTATATGCTAAAAGTAACTAGACTTGCCAGATTTTATGTCTGACCCGTTATATTTCCTTTTCTCTCTCTTCCTCTTCCCCCAGGTTCTCAGGGTGGGAATACTCGGGCTTGATTAGGATTCACTCTTCTATTACCACTTGGAGCTGCTTAGATGTATCGCTTTGATTACTTGCATAATTTGATATGGCTCTTTTAGGGGACTATGCTTTTATATTATTGTACTCTGATGATTTTAGTACAAGGAAGATACTTTAAATTGATGTAATGGGTTTTCTGTATTTCAGACTTATGTTGAAACTGAATTTGGACCACGATGTTTTCTATTTGGAAAATAAAGTTCAAATTCCGTTGTTATTTTATATCTTTCTTGTGATGTTTCTATTTCTGTTTACCTATAATGCTTCACGAAACTTAATGCATTCTATTAAAAAGTGATGTTAATGGATATGGGGTGTCACAGGTTGTGAAACTGATTAAGAGGTAGTATTCCTTGTCTACACCTATTTTTCTGATTTGAAAAAATGTTTTACATTTTTTATGGGATGACATTTTTTTATGGTTTGGCAAAGGTTAGTTTTAATGAGAAAAAAAGTTTTGACACTTTTAACTTTTGGAAGGAAAATGAAATGAGGAAGCCAAACCACGTTTTTAAATCATGGAGTAGGTAAGGATTAATACCTAGGGAAGACAGGAAATATTTTGAGGCTATAAAGTGGATACGAGAATTATTTTGGAATAATTGTAAATTCCTGTAGAATGCATCTGCATTATAGAGCCTAGGTTGTGGCTTGGAAAAGACTGTTACTACACAACAAAGATCGGTTGTGACAAGTAGATAGTGGTGGGAAAGCGAGTTGCTTAGATTCTGTGGCTTGGACTTTTCTTTATCAGTGGGGACATAGTCTTAGGATTCTGAGCCCTTGGTAGTTGTTGTGTGTAGTGATCCTATTTTCCCATTTTAGTTTGGAAGAATTAGAAGGCTTATTTGAAGACTAAGCTTATATCAGTGGATTAAGTTAAATAAGCTAGGAAAACAGTAATGAAATAACTAAAAAGAAAACAACAAATCCAGTAAAGCAACAAACAAGACAGTTGAGAAAAATGGAAAATTTCGAGAAATGGGAATAAGTATGGATTTTTCCAAAATAAGTTGAAAAAGAAAATCTATAACAAAGAAATTTTCTTATGTGAACTGTGCTTGGATAGGAAGATAGGAAATATTTATAAAAAATTGCTTAACTTCCAAGTACAAATAGAAAAGGTACATAAAGGAAAAACGGAATATGTGAAGTTTTCCTTTTTCAACCTTTTTGTAACATAAAAATTCTAATTTAGAAAATTAGACTTTTCTGAAATTCGCAAGTTTAAAGTTGATTGGTAGGGTTTTGGATGCAAAAATTGGATGAACTATGCTTTTTCTCTATAAGAGTGTAGGAAAATTTGGATGAAAAAGCATTTTAATTTTCAAAATATTGCATTCATATAGAAATTGTCAGTATATTTAGGATATGTGCATCATGTTTTCAAAAGATTTTTCAAGAAATTTGCATTCATGTAGGAGGTACCTTTTAGGCATTCATTACATTTATGTATTGTTATGTTGTAGTACACTTTGCACAAGTGCACAAATGGTTGCAAAAGTTGGACGTACACATTATGGTTGTAAATTATGCGAGGGATCACTTAATTTTACCCTTACCAAATTTCAGGGATGAAATTTCCTAAGGCTCGGAGAATGTAACACACCACATTTAATTAAATTATAAAATGGGTATGAGTTAACGATTCCGTGTGTGTGTATATATATATATATATGCATAGATTCTAATATTGAAAAAAAAGTGCGAGTTAAAAACAGAAAGAAACAAATGCATAATAAATGAATAGTGGACAATAATTTGACTGCATATGAAATTAGAATGCATTAAAATAAATAATACAAAGAATTAATAGCATTATTAATTACACTAATTAAGAAACCATTAAATGGACAAGGAATTGAAAGGTTGTATGTGTGTGCATATATATAACACACACATATACATACGTGCAAATTCAAAATTCAAACCTGAATATAGTCTATAACAAGAATAATATAAATCAGGAGAATTATATTGAGTAAGTAATAAAGTTATTAATTAGCGTTATAATCAGAAACCACTGCAATGTCGAAAACTCGTCTGGATCCAGGATTGGTCGGCCCATATGAGACCTGGGTCGACCCATGTGTTGACCCAGGGGTCTACCCACCTCTAAGGTGGGTCAACACAGGGGTCGACCCAATCGACCTAGATCTGTTTTTATATATAACGTGGTTTTCTGATATAAACGGTTCAGATTTTATTTGATTAAATCTGATGGACTAGACTTTCTCGTACACCTATAAATAAACTAGCAGGGCCTAGCTTCGGACTCATATTTTCTAAGACGCTGCCTAGGCTTTACCATTCTCTTTTCTCTCCAAACCTTCTCAAAGATTAAAAATGATAGTTCTTAGGGATCCTGATTCAAGGTTTGAAGATAAGAGATATAAATCTACAAATAGGTGTTCAGATTTCTGATAAGCGTGAGGAATGTTCTTGAATCTGATTTATATAGGTTTCTCTCTTCTTAACCTCTACTTTTAACATCGGATTTAAGAATCTGTGGTTGTTTTAATAATAGTTTCAGGTAGGAAGGCCACAAAATAGCAAATCTGGATCAGATTCAAGGACTGGAAAGCTGTCAGGTGACTGGATTTAAATTATACCTTTTGGGTAACAGTTTATCTATTGTTTGCATTTCCCATTTGTGACACCCCACATCCATTAATGTCACTCTTAAAGAGAGTGCATTAAATTTCGTGAAGCATTATTGGTAAACGGAAACATAAATATTACAAGGCAGATATAAAATAGCAGCGGAATTTAAAACTTTATTTAAGTAGAAAACATCATGGTTCAAAACATAATTACATCACAAGTCTGAAATGCATAAAACCAAGTACATCAATTTAAAATTTCTGTCCTGTACTAAAATCATAAGAGTACAATAAACATGAAAAAGGCATAATCCCCAAAAACACAGCCATAGTAGAGAAGGTACGAAATCAAGCAGTACAACTATGCTGCTCCAAGCAGAAAGAGAGAAGAATCCTGATAAAGCTTTAGTATTCCTACCTTGAGAAACTGGGGAGGGGGGAACGGAAGAGAAAGAAGAAGAAACGAAATTGGCCAGACATAAGTCTAGCAAGTCCAGTTACTTTTAGCAAATAAATAAGTAAAAGCATCATGAAAGGCATATAAACTGGAGAGAGAGAGAAAGATAACAACATACAAGGAGGTATAACAAGGTAAAAAGGATTGAATAAATAATGCTTTCCTAACACTTTTCTTTCTCTGCACCAATACTAGTATCATATGAACAAGATGATCCTCAACAAGTATAAGATGTTAGACTTAGGCGTACTTCTAGTGAGAGGTTTAACCCAATACAATAATAGACAACCCAATTGAACACACCGGAGTTACCCCAAAGGATAATAACGAGATCCTGAACATACAAGAGTCTAGATGTACCCTAATTACTACCCCCAATCGATCGGCTCCCTACTCCGTAGACACCCTGTGCTGGACCCATAGTAGGACGTATCACTTCCTAAAGTGGCAACCCTTTATTTTCAGGATGTACACAACCATATCTACAAGTGTCACTGCATCTTAACCTCCCTTTTCCGAACCCATGCACGCACATGACCCCAGTGGAATGCGCCGCCTACACCGTCCCCTCTTTTGGATCTCTTACAATCAACCCAGTAAGCTTCCCCAGACTTCGACCAATTCAGAGTACTCGTTTGATACCTATATATCGGTTACTGACTGAAACAGGTCCCACACACAAGATGATACAAGTTTCCCCCTACGCTTGCATCCGCCTACTAGGATTTTCATTGGTTATGCCATACCAGTGTAGTAAAATTGCATAACTCCAATAGATTAAGTTTGTGGGTCTATATATAAATATTACTCACTACCCCAAGATATACTTCACCCTCCCACTGTTTCAAGCAAGTTTAATTAACCCCTACTCAAGTTAACATATTCATGTAACCCTATGGATTCAATCAGGTTAAGTATTCTAGTTCATCACCATTTATTAATTTATGGTTATAATGCGCTAGACCTCCCACATTAAGCCTACAACTTGTGGATGTTGGAAATGTCGGTCGGGTCCGGGCAGACTTCTTCCACAAGTCCGACTTAACCTCGTGTCTCAGCCTGTTACGTGTTTATGCACTTAGACCGCTCACATTAGATTCACAACTTGTGCTCGCTGGATATATCGGGCGGGTCCAGGCAGACTTCTACCACAAGTGTAATCTAACCTTGTATCTAAGCGCGGTTACAGTTTCTAATTACTGTAAATCTTGGCATTTTCTTTATTAACCAATTATTCCTATTTCATTATTGGTTTTATGCCCCTTTCCCAAGTCATATTCATCATGTACCATATGCCCCCAAATTAAGATCTAAATCACAATTTGGTTTATGCCCCCAAATCCATATTTATGTATTTAATTTAAGTTATGCCCAAAATTTCCCAATACAAGTTATTCCCCAATTTTAACGTTTTCCCCTCGTTCTCAATTTCACGTGTTCGCATATTTCAGTGGTATGCCTAGGCTCGAAGGTAGCCTGGCTATAAAATAAAAAGGGAAAAGAAGAAGGGAAGAGAACAGAAATAAGAATAATAACAAGATAGGCATAACAACTAATAAGCATATAGTGACAGAATTGGGCATAATGACAAGATAGGCATATAAGAACAGATCTGATAAACATGTGATAATAGAATTGATTAGGCATAGTAACATGATCATAAACCGGCATGATGAGATCAGATCAGTGAGTTAGACATACAAATAATGACAGATTTGACATGATTCAATTAGTCATAGGCTTAAATCCAATTCATAACATGTCAAGATTAACTTAGATACACAGGTTATGGCAGATCTGATATGATTCAAATAGTCATAGGCTTAGATCCAATTCATGACATGTCAAATAACTTTTGAGTGTTTATATCTAAAAATAACGTAGACTCATTGTGATTGGATCTACGAAACATAAGAATAAGTGCAGATGTTGAAGCACATATCTCTGAACTTGAATGACTAGATTGTTGAAGAATAATAGGCTATTTTAATCTAGGTAGAGGCAGCATCTAGTTTTCCATTGTTTTTTGTGTGTAAAAACAAGAGAAATGGGGTCCTATTTATAGCCTAAGGCCAATGAATCTAGCTAAGAATCAGTCCACATATGCAAAAATGTATTTCGCCCGGATCCAGGGGGTGTCGACATGGGGGTCGACATCGCTCTTGCGGTATCGACTTATGGGTCGATTTCCCCCCAGACTTCCAACTTCTAGTTTTTTGAATTATTTTGAATTTCTGGATTAATTTTTTATATATATATTTCTCTTATGCGTATACAAAATTTAGACCTTAATATCTTCTTCATACGTTGTCCATTTTACGCAAACTCGGAGTCTATCTTAAGCGAAATACCGAGACGAACGCAATGGCGTAGTCCGTTTTACAAAATTCCCAATATTTAATTAAATATTCTTTGATTTATCATCTTAATGTGTTACAAATTATGGGGTGTTACATTCTCCCCTACTTAAAGGATTTCATCCCTGAAATATCTAAGTTAAGAAGAATGTATATCCTAACATCCATCACCCATCTACACATCTACCAATCACAAGCATCCATTGTTCTTAAAATATTTCTAATGCTTATGTGAACATATGCAAAGGTGTGTGTATATGTCGTTATACTAATATGAAAGATCAGGCGTTCTACTGATTCAGTCGACCTCCTTAATGTAATGTATGTTAGTGCCATGAATCCAACATGTATGCAAATAATCCTATTATGACATGTAAGTTCTATATGCGTGCGTAGTCATTCATCCAAATGCAACATCCATGTGATGTTAAACCCATTTTCATCCATTAAAAGAAGAAAAATGCACACGCATCCATACGAAGTATGAGAGTGATTGAGCTATATAGTGCATAACGTAGGTGTATATGCATCCACGAGCAACCACTAGCAACCACTTGCATCCATCAAACATAACATGTTTCAAACACATGCTTACATCCATGGGATTCCTACCTAAAGGTCGAAGATTTGATCGATCGGATATATCTAAATGATAGAAACAAGCATGAATAAAAGGTTTGGAAAGAAGGTTAAGAACATAACCTTGAAAAGAAAAGGGTACGAGGCGCGAATCTTGTCTTCAGTCTCCCAAGTTGCATCCTCTTGGTTATCTCCCCACTGAACTTTCCTCAACTTGACCACTCGGTTGCATAGCTTCTTAACCTACGATCCAAGAATACGGGTAGGAACTCATCTAACTATCGCCTCCTGTTCCTCTTCTACTTCCTTAAGCATACTCGGCTCAACTACTTCTGCGGTATCATGCAAGCACTTCCGTAAATGAGAAACATGGAAAACATCATTAATGCCGGATAGTCTCTCCGATAGCTTTATTCTATAGACCATCTGGCCAATCCTTTCTATTATGGGAAAGGGCCCTACCAATCTTGGTGCCAGTTTCCCTACAAATCCAAAGCAAACTACATTCCTCAGAGGTGATACCTTAATGTAAACCATATCTCCCACCTCAAACTCAATGTCAGTCCTTCCCTTATCTGCGTAGGACTTCTGCCTGTCCTAAGCTGTCTTCATGCACCGTCTAATAAGATCATTCTTTTTCGAATTTTCTCTAATCATTTCAGGTCCAAGTAGAAGCCTTTCAGTAGATTCCCTCCAACAAATCGTTGATCTATAGGGTCGTCCGTACAATGCTTCGAAGAGTGTCATGCCAATACTAGCTAGAAAACTGTTGTTGTGGGCGAAATCTACTAAAGGAAGATACTCTTCCCAAGTCCCTCCGAAGTCTAGGATACACAGCCTTAGAAGATCCTCGAGAACTCTGTTCACACTTTTCATATGTCCATCTGTATGAGGATGATAAGAGGTGCTCAAACATAACTGTGTACCTAATGCTTCTTGCAAGCTCTGCCAAAATTCACTGGTGAAAATGGGGTCACGATCACTTACGATACTGGAAGGTACTCCATGAAGACGGACTATCTCACGAATGTAAACTGCTGCTAACCATGATGCCGTCCTCTTACTCTTAACCGGCGCTCTTAGTAATTCTGTCCATTACAACTCAAATTCTAGTGTTGCCTTTCCTCGATATAGGAAAACCGTCAAAGAAATCCATTGAGACGCTTTCCCACTTCCACTGTGAGACTTCCAAAGGATGAAGTAAACCACCGGGCTTCCATTGATCAGCATTGACTTCCTGGCAAACCAAACATCGAGAAACGAACTCTGCCACGTCTTTCTTCATCCCAGCCAAAAGAAAATCCTCTTCATATCTCTATACATCTTATCACCACCTGGATGAATAGTCATCTTAGAATGGTGGGCTTCCTCAAGGACTGTCTTCAATAAACTACTAACTCGGGGAACACAAAGCCTTCCATCTCATCACAACCACCCTTTATCATCTGTGGAATATCTACTGAGGTGACTAGAAGTGTCCCCTCTACTGAGCTTATCCAAGATGTCTGAAATCTGTGGATCCACTCGCTGCGAAGTTCCTGTTTGATCCAAAAGAGTAGGTCGCACCTCTGGTGATGCCAATAAACCAGGTATAAAATCGGTGGAGGGTCTAAAATCAAAATTTGATATAAACTCCAAGCTTTTCCTCTCCAAAGACAGAGGACTTAAGGCATTCCTCTGCCTACTCATTGTGTCTGCCATCACATTAACCTTGCCAGGGGTATAAGCGATTTCAAATCATAAGATGCTAGGAACTCCATCTATCTTTGTTGCCTCAAATTGAGATCCTTCTGCGAGAACAAGTACTTGAGAGATTTATGATCGGTGTAAAACTCGAACTTCTCTCCAAGTAGAAAATGGCGCCAAGTCTTAAGCGCAAATACTATGGCAGCTAGCTCTATGTCATGGATAGTGTAGTTCTTCTCATGAATTCTTAGCTGTCTACCTCCGTAACATACTACCCTTCCCTCTTGCAAAAGAACCGCACCTAACCCTGTACCACATGCATCGGTGTGTATTGTGAACTACATCAGGTAAGGTCAAGACTGGGACTGTTGTCAGAGCCCTCTTAAATCATTGGAAAGCATCGTCACAATCTATATCGCAAGAGAATGTCAGATTCTTCTTCGTATGCCTGGTGAGTGGGGCTAATATCTTTGCAAAGTCTTTAATGAACTTCCTATAATAACCTGCTAATTGAAGAAAACTTCTCACCTTTGTTGCATTCTTTTGGATCTGCCAATCTTGAATTGCAACTACCTTTGCAGGATCCACAGCTATCCCAACTTTAGAGACCACATTCCCTAGAAATCTCATTTTTTTCTCCAAAAATGACATTTGGAGAATTTCTCCTTAAGCTGGTGAGCGCGGAGAGTTTTCAAAACCTCCCTTAAATGTAAGGAATGCTCTTCCTCGCTCCTCGAGAAAATTAAGATGTCATCAACAAAGACCACAATGAACTTATTTAGAAACTCCTGAAACACCCTACTCATCAGATCAACAAAATAGGCGGGTGCATTCGTCAACCCAAAAGGCATGACAAGCCACTCGAAGAAACCATTTGGAGTCCTAAAATCGGTCTTGTCTATATTGTCTTCGGCCACCGTTAACTGATGAAATTCCATGGCCAAGTCTAACTGAGAGAATGCCGATTCACCAACAAGCTAGTCAAACAGATTATCTATCCTCGGGAGTGGGTGCCTATTCTTCTTAGTGAGTTTATTCAACTCTCTATAATCCATACATAAGCGAAGCCTTAGTTGCGAATACTACCAGAGCACCCCATTCAGATATTCTTCGCCTGATAAACCCTTTCTCAAGTAGCTCCTCTACTTGCTTGCTAAGCTCCCTCTTTCTCTTGGACTCGCGCTTCGGAGGTAAGCCCCGAACCTCCTCAAAAATATCAGGATACTCAAAGACTACTGGCACAGACCGCAGATCAACGATTGACGCATCAAGTGATTCTAGGAAACTAAGAATGACAGACCCTTTAGGGTCATAAGAAATCTCGAGGGTCCTCCCATGGCAAGTCAAAAGTCTAATAACCCTCCTCTCACAATCCAGAATGTCACCATACATGGCAAGCCAATCCATCCCTAGAATTAATCCATAGCACATGAACCCAAGCACATATGCGTCGCACTCATACTCGAAGCCTAACAAGGATACTCTCAAACCCTGACAAATCATAGATAGATGAGCCGTACCACCAATTGGGTTTGAGACAACAACGGGATCCAAAACCATACTAGTACTAAGGTGTAGAGACTCAACCACAGAATCAGATATAAATGAATGCGGAGCGCCCGAATCAAAAAGAGTTCTAATAGGATGATTGGAAAGAGAAATCGAATCTTCAACGGAAAATTTCCTACCTCTGTCTGGCGCACTTGCCACGAGAGCTTGCACCTGTCCTCCTGTAGATCCTGCCCTTTTATCTTGTCCTTGCTTCTTCAGGCATTCCCTAGAAAAGTGTCCGACCGCTCCACAATTGAAACAAGCATTCTTCTTTCTTTTGTAGTCCTTGACCAAGTGACCCTCGCGTTCCCAATTATAGCACTTCCTCTTATTTCTACCCTTACCGTCCTTTCCGCCCTTCTTTTGTTGTTGTTGTTGTTGTTGTCCTTTCTTAGGCCACACTTTATTATTTTGTGTTTCCTCAACCCTAGCTTCTTTCTTTTCACCTTTGTCTTCCTTATGCATCAATCCCTTATCAACGAGCCTTTCAAAAGTCTCTCCCGTCGGAATATGAGACATAGCTAACCCATGGAGGGGTTCTTTCAATCCTCTTGCAAACCGCAAAACTTTCTTATGCGGGGTATCTACTAGCTCCAACCCAAACCTCGCCAATTGATTGAACTTGTTAACATACTCTTTGACAGTCATGCCTCCTTGCTTGATTTCCAGAAACCTTTCCATTTGCCTACTTTTCTCATCTTGAGAAATAAACTTCATTTCAAATCTCTGCCGAAAATCATCCCAAGTCTCCACGGGACGCCCTGCTTGCGTGACTTCCCACCAGAATGAAGCTTCATCTTTCAGTAGCCAGGTGGCAAACTGAATCTTCCTATGATCATCAACTTCGAAAATTCCAAACAAATGATCCGTCTCTTTAAGCCAATTCCTTGCTTCCAAAAAAGTCTTAGTTCCATAGAATGGCTTTCCGCCCATAGCACAGAAATCTTTGCATATCTTAGAGAAATTATCAAAACGAGAAGGAGGAGGAGGAACATCGGGTGCAGCTGGGGGAGGAACGTCTGCTTGGACTTCGGTGGGTGTCGTAGCCTCAAGATACCTATGGAACCAGCCTGGTATCGTGGCGCCCTATGGAATATTAAGTTCCCCAGACGTGCTGAAAAGAAAGGAAAAAGGGATTCAAACTGAGAATCTAAAGATATTACATATGGCTTTGGGGAATATGTTTTTCCAAAACATACTTTTCTTTTGAAAATGCTTTCTTTTATAACCTTTTTGAAAAAAAATTCAAAATCTTTTATCTGATCTGGAAACCTTCAGCTCTGATACCAAATGTGACACCCCACGTCCGTTAATGTCACTCTTTGAGAGAGTGCATTAAGTTTCTTGAAGCATTATAGGTAAAAAGAAAAAAGAAATATTATAAGACATATATAAAATAGCAGCGGAATTTAAAACTTTATTTATGCAGAAAACATCATGGTTAAAAATATAGTTGCATCACAAGTCTGAAATGCATAAAACCCAGGCATCAATTTAAAACTTCTGTCTTGTACTAAAATTATCATAGTACAATAAACATGAAAGGGCATAATCCCTAAAAACATAGCCATAGTAGGGATGGTATGAAATCAAGCAGTACATATAAGTCGCTCCAAGCAGAAGGAAAGAAGAATCCTGATCAAGCTTGAGTATTCCCACCTTGATAACCTGGGGGAGGGGGGAGCGGAAGACAAAGAAGAAGAAACAAAATAGGTCAGACGTAAGTCTAGCGAGTCCAGTTACTTTTAGCATATAAATAAGTAAAAGCATCATGACAGGCCTGTAAACTGGAGAGAGAGAGAGATATAACAACATACAAGGAGGTATAACAAAGTAAATAGGATAAACATGATAGAATAAATAATGCTTCCCTAACACTTTTCTTTCTCTGCACCAATTCCAGTATCACATGAACAAGATGATCCTCAACAAGTATAAGATGGTAGACTTAGGCGTACTTCTAGCGAGAGGTTTAACCCAATACAATAACAGACAACCCAACTGAACATACCGGAGTTACCCCAAAGGATAATAACGGGATCCTGAACATACCAGAGTATAGATGTACCCTAAGTACTACCCCCAATCGATCGACTCCCTACTCCGTAGATACCCTGTGTTGTCCCCACAGTAGGTCGTACCACTTCCTCAAGTGGAAACCCTTTATTTTCAGGATGTACACAACCATATCTACAGGTGTCACGGCGTCTTAACCTCCCTTGTCCGAACCCATGCACGCACATTACCCCGGTGGAATGTGCCACCCACACTGTCCCCTCTTTTGGATCTCTTACAATCAACCCAATAAGCATGCCCCGACTCCGACCAAGTTCAGAGTACTCGTTTGATACCTATGTATGGGTTACTGACTGAAATGGGTCCCACACACAAGATGATACAAGCTTCCCCCTACGCTTGCATCCCCACTGCTTGGATTTCCATTGGTTATGCCATACCAGTGTAATAAAATTGCATAACCCCAATAGGTTAAGTTTGTGGGCCTATATATAAATATTACCCACCACCCCAAGATATACTTAACCCTCCCACTGTTTCAAGCAAGTTTAATTAACCCCTACTCAAGTTAACATATTCATGTAACCCTACGGATTCAATCAGGTTAAGTATTCTAGTTCATCACCATTTATTAATTTATGGTTATAATGCACTAGACCTCCCACATTAAGCCTACAACTTGTGGATGCTGGATATGCCGGTTGGGTCCGGGCAGACTTCTTCCATAAGTCCGACTTAACCTCGTGTCTCAGCCCGTTACGTGTTTATGAACTTAGACCCCTCACATTAGATTCACAACTTGTGGTCGCTGGATATACCGGGCGGGTCCAGGCAGACTTCTACCACAAGTGTAATCTAACCTCGTGTCTAAGCGTGGTTACCGTTTCTAATTACTGTAAATCTAGGCATTTTCTTTATTAACCAATTATTCCTATTTCATTACAGGTTTTTATGCCCCTTTCCCAAGTAATATTCATCATGCACCATATGACCAAATTAAGATCTAAATCACAATTTGATTTATGCCCCAAATCCATATTTATGTATTTAATTCAAGTTAAGCCCAAAATTTCCCAATACAAGTTATTCCCCAATTTAAACGTTTTCACCTCGTTCTCAATTTCGTGCATTCGCATATGTCAGTGATATGCCTAGGCTCGAAGGTAGCCTGGCTATAAAATAAAAAAGGGAAAAGAAGAAGGGAAGAGAACATAAATAAGCATAATAACAAGATATGCATAGCAACTAATAAAATTATAGTGACAAAATTGGGCATAATGACAAGATAGGCATATAAGAACAGATCTTATGAACATGTGATAACAGAACTGATTAGGCATAGTGACATGATCATAAACAGGCATGATGAGATCAAATCAGAGAGTTAGATATACAAATAATGACAGATCTGACATGATTCAATTAGTCACAGGCTTAGATCAAATTCATAACATGTCGAGATTAACTTAGATACACATGTTATGGAAGATATGTTATGATTCAAATAGTCATAGTCTTAGTATAACGACCCGAACTTTCCCATGAAGGAAAGCACAGATTGCTTTGAGAACACGACAAATCAGAACACAGACAGAAGAACATTTCATTGCTTATTACAACAATTCCATCAGAATACAAGAATATACAGAGTATGAATAAATATTACACATTAGATAATTATCAGAGATTTAAATACATTAATGTGGCGGAAAATACAAAACACAACTGAAAGAGATACAAGGATACAGAGCTTTCCGGATATCATTCCAGCTGTAAACCAGGATCCTATGAATATAAATATGCAAAAAAAACCAACTACTAGCTGCTCGGGTGCAAAATAGGGGCACCCAGAGTTTAGGTCAAAACAATAAACTCCAGGCCAGTCATGTGACTATTGTGAGAACTAAAACAATTATTATTTTGATTTTAAAGTGAGGTATACCAAGGGACCACGCCGTATAACACGGAACGGGTTCCCTCCCAAGAATACTAGTGCATAAAACAAACAGCGCAATGCTAAATAAAGAACAATGAAGCTATTATAAGACTTAGGTCCCATCACACAATGCAACGCAAGCCATAGGATAGAGTTTTTACCTTATAATAGCCAAAAATGCTTGGTACGTGAGATTTCATATTTTACTATTACTATATGGGTATAGTGTCAAAACAATTTCAAATATAAATGTATCAATCATAGACGACATGAGTGCCCTATCCCACTATGTCGCCATGCTAGGCTCTACAATCAAAACCTCAAAATGTCGTATTGGAAGTTGGATTTCCATCTGTGAACCAAGGCAAGGGATCGTCCTTACGCTTTGAGACTCTCTAGCCCGAGCCTTAGGAACAGCCGCAACTGCACCTTGGATCTTCAGGGCCGGTCCACACGTAGTGGATTAAAATGTCTGAACAATGTGTTTCCCTACCTTATGGGGCGTAAACTGGTCATATACCGACCAAACCATCCATCGTCATCGTAGTGACCGATACAACCAAGGTGCCTCGCTTTCCATCATCCACATATGTAAAATGTCAGGGCTTGTAAACTCTAACACCACTCCTAGCTAGAAGAAAACGCATGTCCTCCATGTAGTCCTCTGCCGTTTCTGGTTTACACCCAGGGTGCGAGGCTCGCAAATTAACGCTATACACAAAGCGACGCTATATTAAAGTTGTGCTTTGATCATCAACTACAAGACTCTGCTTTTCAACAAAAGCCTTGATCATTTGCCATCCAGGCTTGCCACACAGGCAGTTCACGCCATGCGATTGATATCTATCAATATACAACCTATCATCCCGTACGTCTCAAAGAAGGGTTAAGTAAGAGAATAAATTCTCCTTCCCCAGGCTGATGTATATTTAACAGAGATCAATCAGCACATAATAAAATCCAATGTTAGACACACAGCCTATTTACAAGTTCGTTCTGGGTCTGAACGAAACTGGAGGCACCTTATTCCTCGTCCCATATGTCCAATACAGGAGAGAGGTGTTGGATCTAGATTAACCCTAGAGGTGGGGTGAATAGGGTTTATTGAAAATTAAGCGAGATATAAAAAAATCAGATCACAGAATGCAGCAAAAATAAAAAGCAAAAAGGAAACAACACACAGAGATACCCAGCTTCGGCAAGACTCTGCCTACTGCTACATTCCTAAAGTTTCTACTAGGTGATAGAATAGTTCCCGCTTACAAGACCATGTAAACTTGCGAACCCCTCTCTCTTATTCTAAACCTACGCTCAAAACTCTAGACTGGTCTATATCCCTAGACCAGATTTCCCCTAGTTTTACAAATGCTAGTAAACTGCCAGTTAACACCCTAACTGGATTCCCCTAGAATTTTACAGACTCTAGAAACTGCTTGGACGATTCAAAAGAAAATAAAAATACAACAATAAAACAAAAACTCTAAAATCCTAGATTAATTAGAAATAAAGTCACCCCTTTATCACTTAAACACAAATGACCGGCCCACTTAAGAAAAAGGTTCCACCATTCTTTCTTCAATACTCCCGATCACTTTCCTCTTTTGTCTGGAGAAAACAAATGGCGGCGTCTAGGGTTTTCTTCACCCTTAAATCGATCGATTGATGATTGTTCTAGAAAGAAAAAGATGCTCAGATGATTGTTGCTCTTGGATATTCACTTGTGATCGATTGGGATTTCTTTTGATCGAAACTCTTGTAAGTTAAAATTGATTTGAAACTTTTTCTTGCTCTCAAGTTGATTTTGGTTTCGATCCATCTTCCTGTGATGAAATAGTGATGCTAATATTGGATTTTATAATCCTTTAATTGCGCTCTGATTTCAATATATAGGTTGGCCTGATTGTTTTTGTTTTGTGTTGCCATGATTTCCTCTTTTGATTGCTCTGTAAATAGATTGCCTTGATTAGCTCGACTTTGAATGATAATGAATTTAGTCGATATCATGAACCCTTGTGAACTTGAAATATGTGTTGTCTTAACTGAGTTGCATGATTGATTTCTTGTGAGAACTTGATTGCTGTAAAATTGGAAATGCAAACATGCCAAACATAAATCTGTGATTCCATAATTGTCACTATAATGATTATATTTGATTTTACCCTATTTTAAGCACTTGTCAAAAAGGATTTTGTTTTCATGCCAAAAATGAAATTCTTTTAATGCATTGCCAAAACCAAAAACATTTTTTTTTTCAAAAATGTCTTGACTATATTCTTTGCTGATTGACTGCTTTTCAAAAACTTCTTTGCATTCACTTCTGTTTTGTAAGCATATATGAATATTTCTGGAAACAAATTCTAGCACTTAATCTGTTGCCAAAAATGTCTTGAGCAATTTCTGGAAAAGTTTTACACTCTGCACTTTGAAACCATGCTCGGCAAAAAAGGAAGTAATTCTTTTTCAATACCATTCAAATGTGGGCTTGCTTTTGTTTGATTGTATAAAGAAAACTTGCTCTCTTTTGAGTGCACTGTTTTGTTTTGATGCACCATACATTTTGCTGAGTTTTTGGAAACAATTGAATACTATTAATTGCCATGAGTCATTCCTTTGATTTGGTATGAATTTTCGCCAAAGAATATATGCCGTTTATTCTTTTCCATGCTGATTGAACCAGTTAAGTAAAAAAAACTTTCCATTCCTCTTTGCATGTTGATTTCTTGGAATGCCATTAAACCATTTTTTTTATCCAAAGATGATTTTGTGATGCCTTGCCTTTAATGTAACTGCTTAGATTTGTGGCTGCAAGAAATTTAAACTGTCTCGACTGTTCTATTTTCCATTTCCATGTATAACTGAAACTCTCATTAGTTTCTCCACTTCATGTAAACTTGTTGCATGATTGTTTTCCACCATTTGTTGCATGCTATATTATGGAAAGTTAGAGAATTGTTTGTCCCTTTTAACCTTTGCCAAATATGTTTGGTTGATTCCCTGTTGAGCTCGATTGTTTGAGCTGAAATTCCTACGCTGCTGTACACGACAGTCTGACTTGAACCATGCTCCATTTTTTTTCCTTTTTTTTTTGAGTTGCTTGCATGTATACTCCCTTGTAATGTTGTGCACTTGCCACTTGAGTATTGACTTTCCTTTCATCACTATGCTTTGTGACCTTGCTGTTGTGTATGCACCATTTGAATGCTACTTCACCTTTGTGCTCGACCATGATCGTAACTTGCCTTTACCATGTTCACCTGTACATATGTGTATATATACACAATAATGTGTGTATACGTATATCGTGCACGTGAAATTTATATTATATGTATCAGCAAACTGCTGCACTGTGTTGTGGCTGTTCAGAATCAACTGGTTCTGATCAGAAAACCAGTGTAGTGTGTTTAGGCTGATCAGTGCATATATAGATATCAGATCAAGTCATGAAAAATGATGAGAAACACACCGAGATTCTGAGGCAAATAGATTTTTAAAATAAAAATTATATTTGCTAGAATATGAAATTATTTCTATTCAAGATTACTGTGTGTGCTTCTGTGTATGACAGGTATTAAGACTAGACTGGCCGAAGGATGTTGTGAAGACAGAAGGCAAAGAACTGAAGACAATTAATTGTATAAATCAAAATGTCTATATTGAGTGATGTGTCTGTGTCAATAAAAAAATGTCTGTATAACTGAGTGATTGTATGAGTGTTGTAGTGAGGAACTGTGTATGTAATGAGAGAAAAGTACTGATGTTTGTATTAAACAAATTTGACTGAAATACAATATTATTTTTATTGTGTTCAAACAAATTTGTCTAACGTATTCAGTTTATATACGAGTACAATATCATGTGTAATATCTGTGAATGTGTATAAATAGTGGAGTCATATAATTTGTACTGTTTAAATGTTGAAATATAATATTAAATAAAATACTGTGTGAATATATGAAATTCTGTACAGTCGTATTCTATTTAAATATAAATATCATATTCCTGTCTGTGATGTTATGTAACAGTACAATAACAAACACATTTAAAATAATATATACTTGTTTGTTATCATCAAACAAAAATCATATAATTGTGTATACAACACCGTTATATAAAACAATCTCCCCCTTTTGATGATGACAAACAAATAAAAAGATTTTGAATATAATAAATGTGTTTGTTCGAGAATAGTGAAACTCCCCCTATTTGAATGCTCCCCCTACAACTAAACTCCCCTTATAACTGTGTTGAGTGAAAAGAAAGAAAATTGAATGAATTTTCAAAATTAAAATATTTATAAAATATTCACTTATAAATCAAAATCCCAACCCATTCTCCCTCTTTTGTTATCATCAAAAGGATATAGAACTTAAAATATAAATGACAAATGACTATCAAATACAATATCAGCTTAAGAGGAAGTACGGTCATCATAAATATCAATCAATCAAACAAAAATCATAATAAACTAAGAATTGGTGGCATATTACATGTTGTAGAGAATGACAGATTTACGATGAATTTTATATAAAATGGAGAGAGTTACAAAAATATGATTTCCAATTATTTTCAAAAGAATTTTGTAAAATTTAGCACAAAAACAGTGATGGATTTGGACTACAGTTAATAATTCAATTTAAGTGACAAAATCAAATAATCTTAAATCCAAATACCTATCAATCAACAAATCATAATACGTCATAAAATATTAATACATTTCATAGATTAGAAGATGGATTGATAGGCTGGTTTTTTATTTTTAAACACCAAGGAGAATTTCTTATTAATTTCAATTTGGCATATCATTTCCTTTTCTTTTATTTTTTATTTAAGAGCACACTGACCACGCATAACCAAAGCTTGGATTTTTAAATGAGGTCAGTCGCAGCTTAAATTATAAGTGTCTCTTAACCATGCATGACCAATGCTTGGATTTTTAAATGAGGTTAGAGACACACTTATGTATTAATTATATATTTATCATTTTCAGCTTAAAAATAGAAAAACTCCATGGTATATAAAACCAATATATGGATGATAGAAGATGGGGTAGGTACAAAAATGGACCGTGAAATAAGTTTCTAAATTAATTATATTATGAGATATGAACAACTATACCAAGATCATTGAAAATTTTCAATTGTCACTATTTCTGAAAAATAACATAGTCCCATTTCTATCACAAATATTTCCACCGTTCATTCAAAAAGATTTTAAAACATATTAACTCTCCACATTAATATAAAATTATCATGGATGGCAGAATGATGATAGATAAAGGAGATGGTCGTGAAATAATTACCAATTCAAAGATATTATAATAAATGTTCAACCATCATGAAAAATTTAAATAAAATCTCCTCTTATTGTGAAATATACTGTAGTCATAATTCATCATAATTTCAAAATCTGTTAATAATTTTAATGAATTATAAATACAGTTCAATTTGGATATTGATTTCAATTTTTTGAATGAATAATCAATAAATAGTTTTAAAATTGAAAAACAATTACAAGAGGGATATGAAGATCTATACAAGACATGGGGAATAAAAAATTTATATACATAAAAAAGATCAGTACACCTAAATTGATAACACTTGATCTCTATTTAATAAGGATTTTAACATGACATTGAAGACAACCAAGGATATCTTAGACAACAGAAATTTTTAATCACAAAGCCTAGACAAGATTAATCAAACAAGTACAATAATTCCATTTATCAGAGCATGGTATATATTTGATACCAAAACAAGCTGTCACCAGAAAAAAATTTCAAAAGCGATTCCTTTTATCAGAGCAGCAAAACAGACAATTTCAATGTAGATTGTTTCAGAGATATTTTTGATGGTCATAAAAAAAACGTTTCATGATTCAAGATCAAAATATATAGTTTATTTGAAATCATTTGATGGAATATGAAGATATCAGGGTTCAATGAATCAATCACACCAGATTATTAATTTTTGATTCGAGATATGTGTGAGATTCAATAAATCAATAATTTCAAATGATTTTAAACAAACAGATATTCAAATCAAATAATCATGAAATACCAATAAATTTCAAGACCCAAATTTTTCAAGGAATTTTTCAAAGTAATTTCTGACAAGCACATGAGTAATTTCAGATCATTTACATCAAACTTAAGAGATATTCATGATCTAGAAAATTAAAAAATAATTTATTTGAAATCACTTGAATCAGTGTCAAGTTTTGAGATATAATGAATCAGTCACACAAGATTGATAATTTCAAATTTAAGAGGTATGTGAGATTCATAATATCAAGTATTTCAGATGATTTCAAACAAACAGATTTCAACCATAAAATGATCATGAATATAAGATGAATTTCTAGATGTATCACTATAATTCAAGACATTTCAAAATATCCAAGCCAATCTGAAAAAACAATGAAAATTTCACAACTGAGAAGTAGCAGTGTGCTGTAATGAGTATAACATTTCAAGCTTTTCTGAAATGAAGTAGAAGAAACTCAAAACAGCAGAAGTGCGTGAATTTCCATTTAATTTTCAGATTTTCAAAAATTTAGAATTCACATTAACAGTGTTCAATATATAACAAGAATACATCAACACTGTTATGAATTCAAAAAAAATAAAATAAACTTCAAAATAATTGCTGATATTTACAAATTTATATTCAAGATCTGAAAAAGATTAAAACATCAGATTTTCACTCAATTGAAGCACATTTCTAGAAAACCAAGAGTTATGCAATTGGAAGTTAATGAAGCCCAAAAAAAGTTACAATGATATAACAGTGACAAATCAAAACAGAAAACAAAGAAAAATAAACAAAAGGGACAAAAGGAGAAATAAACAAAGAAAATAAAAACAGAGAATATTTACAAAGGTGAGTTTAGATATCATACCAGAATCCAATGTAAACAATAGAATCTCTAACTCATCAGATCTTGGCTAAAAGAACTGTAAACGATACAGAATTATAGACCAGCTTGATTTCAAATTTCCTTTCAGCACATCAGTTCCTCAGCCACCTTTGGTACCTAACAGTTTAAAGGACCGAGTGGTCTAACAGAATTAATAAAACCACTCATAGTTGTATTCACATGTTTTGATACCCAAACTTGTTTGTATAACAATCCATCTGAATTTACCTTTGTTCCCTTTGGAACCCATATCTGTTTGAATTTAATGAATTTTATTTTATCTCTTTTTGGGATCCAGGATTGTTTAGGTGGATTATTACAAAACAAATTCACAATTTTCTTTTGGTTTAAAAATCCTTTAGAATTATCAAAGTATAAATTATCAAAACAATTATTTCCAAAGCAGTTTGAGGGACTTTTCAAATCATTTGAATTTCGTTTGTCAGAAACATTATTTTTTCCAAAGCTGATTCCGCTTTTATTTCTAGACGAAAATTGATTTTTCAACAACATATTCAGAGATTTTTCACTGTTAGAAAATTTAGCCAAAGTTGTTTCATGTTGTTGCATTTTAGTTTTAAGATCACTATTTTCTTTCATTAAATTTGAACAACGATTTTCAGTGATCTTACATCTTTCAAAATCATATTTCAAAACCAAATTTTCATCTTTAAGCAAATTAATTTTTGTTTGGGACTCAGCAATCTCATATTCAAAATGTTTTCGATTTTCAGACTCAAAATTCTTGAATCTTTCAATCTCATTTTCAAGTTCTTTCAAAATCAAATCTGATTTCAACAAATTCTCCTTTTCAGCAATTTCAAATTCGGAATATATATCAATCTTAAAATTATCAAATTCCTTTTGTAGAAAATTGTTCAAACTTGATAACTCAATCTTGTTTTCTTTTAAGATCAGAATTTCCTTTTTAAACACTTGAATATTTTTATTGAGATGAACAAGATTGGTTTCAATTTCAAACAATTTTTGTAACACCCCACCTCCGCCAGTGCCACTCTTGCAAGGACACTAACTTTGGAGGGGCGTTAAACGAGGTAAACATGCATGCAAATATCACAAGACATAACATATAAGTAAAAACAGAGTAAATAAAGCAGCGGATAAAACTAGCATTTCAAAACCATAGTCAAGTTACATCAAAGTGTTTTTCCCATAAAACAAAGTCTAGTACATAAACTGAAAACTTGAAAAAGAAACATAAAGTAACTATCCCCAAAGTAGCATAAGGCCATAGCATGCTCAAACCATACGTGAGCTATCCAGAAAAGCGGCTAAAGATCCAGCTAGACAACAGTATTCCCACCCTGCAAACCTGGGGGAGGGGGGGGGGGGGAAACGGAAGAAAAGAGGCGAAAGAAAACGGGTCAGTCAAAAAGACTGGTAAGTCCTATCTACTATTAGTATAAAAACTAATAAAGCTAACTGAACATGTAAAACAGAGACGAGATGTAGGGTGATAACTGGCATGGTGAAAAGTTAACAAGATAGATCAAGTGTGGCATCGCATATACAAGATTAAGTTGCACCGGGGGTGTACTAGTACTCCAATCCATGTTAAGTATAAGAAATGATCCCTTGGCCCAAAACTGGCCCACATCATGAAATGACCTAAATCGAGGTCCAACTACTCGGTCTAGTCGATCGGCTCCCTATAAGCCTAACTCGTCGTGTCGGTGTCATACGGCCCAATCACAAAGTGTAGTCAAACTGTGCTAGGTCCACCCTAGGGTGTATCAAGCCCTAGGGTGCCAACCACGGACACAGATCAAGCGCGCACAGTCTAAACCTACGGGTGCCCGTGTCTGCTTTTTCAACTCCGGACCATGTGCACGACCATGGTCCGCCTGAACCTACACCGGCGCACCTACTCAGCCGTCGTTTTGGTCACTTACATGTCAACCCAGTAATCGTGCCCCACCCTAGCCTAGTCCCTAGGGTATCATGATACAATCAAGAGGGTTACTGGTGAAAAGGACCACGTAACTAGGGTTTCTAGCGGGTTAAATGTGGTTAACCCTACCCAATCAAGTATCAAGTTGGTTAAGTGTACCCAAGGTTCATGACTTAACCGCGTCAATCCATCATGTTTAATTGGTTAAGTATTCAAGTGGTCCATGACTTAACCCTATCATGTGGCATTAATTATTTTAATGCACCCAACCTCTCACATTAGACTTTGTTGTGGTTACTAGTTAAGCTGGGTGGGTCCGGGTAGCTTTACACCACAACTTGGTCTAACCTCGGGTTTCTAGTGCAACATGACCAACTACTCACATTGGGTCCTATTGCTTGTAGCCACTAGTTAAGCCGTTCGGTTCCGGGTAGATTTATGCTACAAACTCAACCCAACCTCGAGTTGGCCATACTCATATTTTCTAAGTGTCATGTCCACCATTATGTTTACAAACACAATCACAAGTCAATGTTCATGACATATTTTAAAATCATGTTTCATGTCATTAATATTACCCAAACCCAACGCATTCCCATCGCATGTACGTTTCGCATAACATAACATAGATCAAAGAGGGAACTTGGCAAAAGCATGACAAAAAGGGGCATAAGGTAATAAGGTTGGCCACAAGTTAAACATGGTGGCATATGAGGCATACATAGGTTCATAAGCTTGCATATTACATCATAGGCCTCAAAACTTGCATAATATCCACTTAAACAAATAGGTGAAACATGATTTTGAATGACATAGGATGATGGCTAAAAGTTCGTATATAGAATTATATGCAAGTTATAATAAAGGTTATAAGAGTTCTCATGTTATATAATGCAACATTTCAACATAAAGCTTATAGCTTTTAGCCCACAAGGTCAAGGTGATAGGTTTTCAAACATGCATAGAATATATTCATATATAACATGATAAGATCAAAGCATATATCATACTTAGGCCCAAACTCAACTTGCAACATATCACATTTAACTTCATAGTTAGAATCTAAGAGTAGTATAGGGCTTACAATGAGCGGTTATGCGATCTAGATCAATATATATAAAGATTGAGACGAAGCCACAAGCAAAATCCGCAAAGAAAATAATAAGCTCCACTTAAACGCCTTGAAACAAGAAGTAATAACCCCAAAGACAAAGAAAGGAGGCTCTTTTACTTAAGAAAGATGGCTCTTTTATGACATAGATTGATTTGAGACACTTATGCTCTCATGAAGAAGGTGGAGGCCATGATTGGTGAATATTTGGACAACATTTAGTTGTAGGAATGATTAATGAGGGTTTAGGCTAGGTCTAGGGGTCTTTTTATAGGTGATTAGGTTAATTAAGACCATAGGATTAACCCTAAAACACATCAGGTCCGTCAAATCCCGTCAGAACCTTCCAGAGCAAGACATAACCTGTCAAAACGGTGCACCAGAAAAACTGGTCCGACCAGGGGGTCGACCCCTGGGTCGACATGGGTGTCGACCCATGGGTCGACATGGGTGTCGACCCATTGGAGGGGGTCGACACTGGTGTCGACCCTGCCTGGGGCGGGAAAATTCCCGCCCATTCTGCCTTGTTTGAAATTTAAATCTGAATTCGAATTTGAACTGTTTTCGGGCTTGGAATTTTCTGAAAACTTCATTGGGCCATAACTTGATCATACGGACTCCGTTTTTCGAAAACTCGGACTCTATTTCGCGTATTTTTCCAAGACGAACGCAATGGCACATCCCGTTTCCCTTGATTCAGATGTTACAGTTTAATTCTGCCTTGATTTATGTTATAACATGTTATTCAAAAATACGGGTTGTTACATTCTCCCCTCCTTAAAGGATTTCGTCCCCGAAATCTCCAAGTTAGGAAGAACGTATCCTACCATCCATCGTCCATCTACTCAACACATCATCCACGTGCAGTCATTGTCCTTAAAGGATTCTAAATGCTGTATGATCATATACAAAGGTGTGTGTATATGCACTTATCTAATGCGAAAATCAGGCGGTTACTGATTCAGTAAACCCCTTTAATGCAAAACATGTTAGTGAAATGAGTCCATATGTATGCAAATTCCTAACATACTTTATAATCTCTACACGAGTGCACATATCTTTCATCCATATGCAACATCCACGTGATAGCATAACAAGTTTCATCCATGAATAAGTATAAACACTCATGCATATGCAACATGAAAGTGTGTGAGCCGATCTTAGTGCCTAATGTGTATCATGCATCCACGAGTATCCACTTGCAAACACTTGCAACCACTTGCAACCATCAAGCATAACATGTTTCAAATACATGTTTCATCCAAAGGGTTTTCTACATAAGGTTCTCATGACAAGGTTAACGAGATAACAAGACAAACAGGATAAACGCGGATAGCAAAAAGAAAGATATGCTACTTAGGAGAGGAAATTGAGAATGTACCCTCAAAAAGGAATGGATAAAGCCCACGCGTCTTCTCCTCGGTTTCCCAAGTTGCATCTTCATCGGCTTCACTCCCTTGAACTTTCACCAACTTGGCTTCTCGATTCCTTAACTTCTTGATCTCTGTTCCCAAAATACGAATCGGAGCTCTTCTCAAGGTTGCCTCTTTCTCTACCTCAATGTCTTCAAGAATGCTTGGTTCAACCACCTCAGCGGACTCGTGCAGGCACTTTCGGAGATGCGAGACATGAAAGACATTATGCACTCCGGCTAGCTTCTCGGACAATTCCACCTTATAGGCCATCTTTCCAATTCTCTCTATGATAGGGAAGGGCCCCACGAATCTTAGTGCCAGCTTCCCAATTGCTCCAAAACGCACCACATTACGCAAAGGAGAAACCTTCATGAAAACCTTGTCTCCCACTTCGAATTCCAAATCTGCCCTTCGCTTGTCAGCATAGGATTTCTGTCTATCTTGGGCCGCTTTCATCCGTCTTCTCACCAATTCAACTTTTTCGGATGTGTCCCGTATCATATCGGGCCCAAGTATAAGCCTATCTGTTGTCTCCCACCAACAAGATGGTGACCTACACGGCCTCCCATACAAAGCTTCAAATGGTGCCATCCCTATGCTGGCTTGATAGCTATTATTATAAGCAAACTCTACAAGAGGAAGGTGGTCTTCCCAAGTACCACCAAAGTCAAGAACACAAAGCCTCAAAAGATCTTCTAGCACTCTATTCACCCTTTCGGTTTGGCCATCCGTCTGGGGGTGATAGGCTGTACTCAGATTCAATCGCGTACCCATCGCTTTTTGCAAACTATTCCAGAACTGGCTAGTGAAAATTGGGTCACGATCGCTAACTATGCTAGAAGGAACTCCATGCAACCGCACTATCCCTCGGAGATAAATAGATGCTAGCCATGATGCGGTCCTCTTGCTCTTTACAGGAATGAAATGAGCACTCTCCGTAAGTCTGTCACCTATGACCCATATGCTCGTGTTCCCTTTCCTTGACCTAGGCAATCCATCCACAAAATCCATAGAAATACTCTCCCACTTCCATTGCGGGACCTCCAATGGATGTAATAGCCCACCTGGTTTCTTTGACTCGGCTTTCACTTGTTGGCACATCATGCACTTTGAAACATACTCTGCCACATCTTTCTTCATTCCAGCCCAAAAGAAAATGTGCTTCATATCTCTATACATCTTATCTCCTCCCGGATGTATAGTCATCTTCGAGTGATGTGCTTCTTCAAGAACTTTATGCACCAAGTCTCCTACTTGTGGAACGCATAGCCTTCCATCACGCCTTAGCCAACCTTTATCATCAATAGTATATCTGGTAAGGTGACTAGACGTCTCACCACGAATCAACTTATCCATGACCTCGACTATCTGCGGATCTTCCTTCTGCGAAGCCCCAACTTGATCAAGAAGTGTGGGTCTAAGCTCAAGGGATGCTAATGAACCCGTCATTGACTCAACAGTCGTCGTGAAATCAAAGGTTGCCAAGAACTCTAAGTTCTTCATCTCAATAAACAAGGGACTCAAAGTCAACCTCCTTCTGCTTAGTGCATCTGCCACAACATTACCCTTGCCAGGGGTGTAAGCTATCTCGAAGTCATAAGATGCCAAGAATTCCATCCACCATTGCTGCCTTAGATTCAGATCTTTCTGCGAGAAGAGGTATTTGAGTGACTTGTGATCAGTATACAACTCAAACCTTTCGCCTAGAAGATAGTGGCGCCAGGATTTGAGTGCAAAGACGATCGCTGCCAACTCCAAATCATGAGTGGGATAGTTCTTCTCATGAACTTTAAGTTGCCTACCCCCATAACATATCACTCTTCCCTCTTGCATTAGAACAACACCTAACCCCGTACCACATGCATCAGTGTACACGGTAAACATCTTACCGCCATCGGGTAATGCCAAAACTGGAGCTGTGGTAAAGGCTCTCTTGAGCCTTTGAAAAGCAAGCTCACACTCCAAGTCCCATGCAAAGACTAAGTTCTTCTTCGTCAACTTAGTAAGAGGGGCCGAAATCTTAGCGAAGTCCCTGATGAACTTCCTATAGTAGCCCGCCAGACCGAGAAAGCTTCTTACTTCGGTTGCATTCCTAGGAGTCTTCCAGTCTTGAACCACAACCACTTTCGCGGGATCCACCGCTATGCCTTGCTTAGAAACTATATGTGCAAGAAACCGAACTTCCCTTCTCCAAAAATGACATTTGGAGAACTTGGCTTTCAACTGATGTGCTCTAAGCGTATCCATCACTTCCTTGAGATGTCTGGCATGTTCTTCCTCATCCTTTGAGAAGATCAGAATATCATCCACGAAGACAACAACAAACTTGTTAAGGAACTCCCTGAACACCCTACTCATCAAATCTACGAAGTAGGCGGGTGCATTAGTCAAACCGAATGGCATGACAAGCCATTCAAAGAATCCGTCTGGAGTCCTAAACGCAGTCTTATCGATACTATCCTCAGCTACTCTAAGCTGATGGAATCCGGTGGCTAGATCGAGCTGAGAGAAAACAGAAGCACCAACCAGCTGGTCAAAGAGATCATCAATCCTCGGTAACGGGTGCCTATTCTACTTTGTCAGCTTGTTCAACTCTCGATAATCAACACATAGACGAAGCGAACCATCCGCCTTAGTAGCGAATACCACCGGAGCACACCATTCAGAAATGCTTCGCCTAATAAAATTCTTCTCAAGCAGCTCCTTGATTTGCTTACTGAGCTCTCTTCTTTCTCGTGGGGCCATGTGCCTAACGGGCAACGATACTGGCTTGGCATTATCGACTAGATAAATGCGGAAATCTATCTCTCGTTTAGGGGGTAACCCCTTAACTTCTTCAAAGACATCAGGATATTCTCGGACCACCCTTACAGATTGCAGATCATCGTTGGACGAGTCAAGAGATTCAAGATAACATAACATGACGGGACCTCTAGGGTTGCAAGAAATTTCTAGGGTATTACCGAGGAGAGTCATGAGCCTCACCACCCTATGTTCACAATCGAGGATGGCTCCATAATTGGACAACCAACATGCCCAAGATCAACCCGTATCCCTTGAACCTGAGAACATAAGCATTAAACGTGAATTCTACGATCAAGATAGAAATCTTCAAATCCACACAAATCATAGATAGATGGGCGGAACCCCCAATTGGATTTGAAACACAAACGGGATCCTCAACTAGACTAGTACTTAGGTGCAAACTTTCAACAATGTCAGAAGAAATAAAACTATGCGATGCGCCAGAATCAAATAAAGTGCGAACAGGATAATCAGAAATATAAACAAGACTTTCTATAGAAATACTACCTCGGTCCTGAACTGG
Organism: Allium sativum; assembly: GCA_030737875.1. Lineage (NCBI taxonomy): Eukaryota > Viridiplantae > Streptophyta > Magnoliopsida > Asparagales > Amaryllidaceae > Allium > Allium sativum. The sequence continues at coordinate 1,049,612,340 of CM060922.1, forward strand.
AGCAGCGTTGAGAGCATGCACTTGCCCTCTAGAAGGTCCTGCACGCTGATTCTGCCCTTGCCCTTGCCCTTGCTTCTTGGGGCAATCCATGCTAAAGTGTCTAGTCTCTCCACAATGAAAGCATTCGCCCCGCTTCCTCTTCTTCTTTCTGCAATCCTTGGCTATGTGCCCCACAATCCCACAGAAGTTGAATTTTCTTGGGTCCTTTGCCTTGGCCTTGTTGCCCTTGTTGTTCTGATTGCTCTGATTTCCTCCCCACTTGGAGTCTGTCTTCTTGGCTTGAGTCTCATTAGCCTTGACTTCCTTCTTGCCATTCTTATCGTCTCCTTGAAGTAATGCCATGTCTACTAGGCCTTCAAAAGTGGCCCCCATGGGTATATGAGATAGGGCTAAACCTTGTAATGGCTCATTCAACCCTCGTGCAAAGCGTAAAGCCTTCTTCTGGGGGGTATTAACCATGTCCAAACCGAATCGAGCGAGCTGGTTAAACTGATTCACATACTCCCTCACTGTCATGTCCCCTTGCTTCAAAGATATAAACTTCTCCAATTGCAGATTCGCCTCAGCTGATGATAGAAACTTAAGCCCAAATCTTGTCCTAAAGTCGGCCCAAGTCTCTATAGGCCTCGTAGCATTGGTGACCTCCCACCAATAAGCAGCCTCTTCTTTTAATAACCATGCTGCCAATAAAACCTTTCTATGATCTTCCACATCAAAGATAGCGAAGAGATCCTCAGTTTCTTTCAACCAATTTCGTGCTTCCACAAAAGTCTCCGTCCCAATGAAATTCTTGCCACCCATCGCCTTAAAGTCTTTGCAAATCTTAGCGAAATCTGCTTGTGGATTATAAGGAGGAGGAGGAGGAACCTCAGTTACGGTAGGGGTGGTTGCTGGGCCCACATTGTTGGCCCTAGCTTCCAAGTACCTCCGGAACCATCCGGGAATGGTCACTCCCTCGGGAAGGTTAAGATCGGCCATACTGAAAAAGGAAAAGATAGATTTAGAACAAGGAAACGATGGATAGTGCTAATGGCTTTTGGGGAATAGCCTTTTAAAATAACTAGACTTTTCTTGGAAAATACTTAATTGGTTTTGAAAATAGTTTTTCAAAAGGTAAGTTTTAAAAACCTTTTGCTCAAATCTTGTGAACCTTATGCTCTGATACCAAATGTAACACCCCACCTCCGCCAGTGCCACTCTTGCAAGGACACTAACTTTGGAGGGGCGTTAAATGAGGTAAACATGCATGCAGATATCACAAGACAGAACATATAAGTAAAAACAGAGTAAATAAAGCAGCGGATAAAACTAGCATTTCAAAACCATAGTCAAGTTACATCAAAGTGTTTAGTCATTATTTTCCCATAAAACAAAGTCTAGTACATAAACTGAAAACTTGAAAAAGAAACATAAAGTAACTATCCCCAAAGTAGCATAAGGCCATAGCATGCTCAAACCATACGTGAGCTATCCAGAAAAGCAGCTAAAGATCCAGCTAGGCAACAGTATTCCCACCCTGCAAACCTGGGGGGGGGGGGGGAACAGAAGAAAAGAGGCGAAAGAAAACGGGTCAGTCAAAAAGACTGGTAAGTCCTATCTACTATTAGTATAAAAACTAATAAAGCTAACTGAACATGTAAAACAGAGATGAGATGTAGGGTGATAACTGGCATGGTGAAAAGTTAACAAGATAGATCAAGTGTGGCATCGCATATACAAGATTAAGTTGCACCGGGGGTGTACTAGTACTCCAATCCATGTTAAGTATAAGAAATGATCCCTTGGCCCAATGCTGGCCCACATCATGAAATGACCTAAATCGAGGTCCAACTACTCGGTCTAGTCGATCGGCTCCCTATAAGCCTAACTCGTCGTGTCGGTGTCATACGGCCCAATCACGAAGTGTAGTCAAACCGTGCTAGGTCCACCCTAGGGTGTATCAAGCCCTAGGGTGCCAACCACGGACACAGATCAAGCGCGCACAGTCTAAACCTACGGGTGCCCGTGTCTGCTTTTTCAACTCCGGACCATGTGCATGACCATGGTCCGCCTGAACCTACACTGGCGCACCTACTCAGCCGTCGTTTTGGTCGCTTACATGTCAACCGAGTAATCGTGCCCCACCCTAGCCTAGTCCCTAGGGTATCATGATACAATCAAGAGGGTTACTGGTGAAAAGGACCACGTAACTAGGGTTTCTAGCAGGTTAAATGTGGTTAACCCTACCCAATCAAGTATCAAGTTGGTTAAGTGTACCCAAGGTTCATGACTTAACCGCGTCAACCCATCATGTATAATTGGTTAAGTATTCAAGTGGTCCATGACTTAACCCTATCATGTGGCATTAATTATTTTAATGCACCCAACCTCTCACATTAGACTTTGTTGTGGTTACTAGTTAAGCCGGGCGGGTCCGGGTAGCTTTACACAACAACTTGGTCTAACCTCGGGTTTCTAGTGCAACATGACCAACTACTCACATTGGGTCCAATTGCTTGTAGCCACTAGTTAAGCCGGTCGGTTCCGGGTAGATTTATGCTACAAACTCTACCCAACCTCGAGTTGGCCTTACTCATATTTTCTAAGTGTCATGTCCACCATTATGTTTACAAACACAATCACAAGTCAATGTTCATGACATATTTTAAAATCATGTTTCATGTCATTAATATTACCCAAACCCAACGCATTCCCATCGCATGTACGTTTCGCATAACATAACATAGATCAAAGAGGGAACTTGGCAAAAGCATGACAAAAAGGGGCATAAGGTAATAAGGTTGGCCACAAGTTAAACATGGTGGCATATGAGGCATACATAGGTTCATAAGCTTGCATATTACATCATAGGCCTCAAAACATGCATAATATCCACTTAAACAAATAGGTGAAACATGATTATGAATGACATAGGATGATGGCTAAAAGTTCACATATAGCATTATATGCAAGTTATCATAAAGGTTATAAGAGTTCTCATGTTATATAATGCAACATTTCAACATAAAGCTTATAGCTTTTAGCCCACAAGGTCAAGGTGATAGGTTTTCAAACATGCATAGAATATATTCATACATAACATGATAAGATCAAAGCATATATCATGCTTAGGCCCAAACTCAACTTGTAACATATCACATTTAACTTCATAGTTAGAATCTAAGAGTAGTATAGGGCTTACAATGAGCGGTTATGCGATCTAGATCAATATATATAAAGATTGAGACGAAGCCACAAGCAAAATCCGCAAAGAAAATAATAAGCTCCACTTAAACGCCTTGAAACAAGAAGTAATAACCACAAAGACAAAGAAAGGAGGCTCTTTTACTTAAGAAAGATGGCTCGTTTATGACATAGATTGATTTGAGACACTTATGCTCTCATGAGGAAGGTGGAGGCCATGATTGGTGAATATTTGGACAGCATTTAGTTGTAGGAATGATTAATGAGGGTTCAGGCTATGTCTAGGGGTCTTTTTATAGGTGATTAGGTTAATTAAGACCATAGGATTAACCCTAAAACACATCAGGTCCGTCAAATCCCGTCAGAACCTTCCAGAGCAAGACCTAACCTGTCAAAACGGTGCACCAGAAAAACTGGTCCAACCAAGGGGGTCGACCCCTGGGTCGACATGGATGTCGACCCATTGGGGGGGGTCGACACAGGTGTCGACCCCTGTGTCGACCCTGCCTGGGGCGGGAAAATTCCTGCCCATTCTGCCTTGTTTGAAATTTAAATCTGAATTCGAATTTGAACTGTTTTCGGGCTTGGAATTTTCTGAAAACTTCATTGGGCCATAACTTGATCATACGGACTCCGTTTTTCGAAAACTCGGACTCTATTTTGCGTATTTTTCCGAGACGAACGCAATGGCACAGCCCGTTTCCCTTGATTCAGATTTTACAGTTTATTTCTGCCTTGATTTATGTTATAACATGTTATTCAAAAATACGGGTTGTTGCATGTTATTCAAAAATACGGGTTGTTACATGTTATTCAGATTTTACAGATGCTAGTAAACTGCCAGTTAACACCCTAACTAGATTCCCCTAGAATTTTACAGACTCTAGAAACTGCTTGGACAATTCAAAAGAAAATAAAAATACAACAATAAAACAAAAACTCTAAAACCCTAGATTAATTAAAAATAAAGTCTCCCCTTTATCACTTAAACACAAATGACCGACCCACTTAAGAAAAAGGTTCCACCCTTCTTTCTTCAATACTCCTTATCACTTTCCTCTTTTGTCTAGAGAAAACAAATGGCGGCGTCTAGGGTTTTCTTCATCCTCAAATCGATCGATTGATGATTGTTCTTGGAAGAAAAAGATGCTCAGATGATTGTTTCTCTTGGATATTCACTTGTGATCGATTGGGATTTCTCTTGATCGAAACTCTTGTAAGTTAAAATTGATTTGAAACTTTTTTTTTTGCTCTCAAGTTGATTTTGGTTTCGATCCATCTACCTGTGATGAAATGGTGATGCTAATATAGGATTGTATAATCCTTTAATTGCGCTCTAATTTAAATATATGGCTTGGCCTGATTGCGTTTGTTTTGTGTTGCCACGATTTCCTCTTTTGATTGCTATGTAAATAGATTGCCTTGATTAGCTCGACTTTGAATGATAATGAATCTGGTCGATATCATGAGTGAACTTGAAATATATGTTGTCTTAACTGAGTTGCATGATTGATTTCTTGTGAGACCTTGATTGCTGTAAAATTGGAAATGCAAACATGCCAAACATAAATCTGTGATTCCATAATTGTCACTGGAATGATTATATTTGATTTTACCCCATTTTAAGCACTTATCAAAAAGGATTTTGTTTTCATGCCAAAAATGAAATTCCTTTAATGCTTTGACAAAACCAGAAACATTTTTTTTCAAAAATGTCTTGACTACATTTTTTGCTGATTGATTGCTTTTCAAAAACTTCCTTGCATTCACTTCTGTTTTGTATGCATATATGAATATTTCTGGAAACAAATTTCTAGCACTTAGTCTGTTGCCAAAAATGTCTTGAGCAATTTGTGGAAAAGTTTTAAACTCTACACTTTGTTAAAACACTTTGAAACCATGCTCAGCAAAAATGGAAGTAATTCTTTTTCAATATCATTCAAATGTAGGCTTGCTCTTGTTTGATTGTATAAAGAAAACTGCCTCTCTTTTGAGTGCACTGTTTTGTTTTGATGTACCATACATTTTGCTGAGTTTTTGGAAATAATTAAATACTATTAATTGTCATGAGTCATTCCTTTGATTTGGTATGAATTTTTGCCAAAGAATATATGCCATTTATTCTTTTCCCTGTTGATTGAACCAGTTAAGTAAAAAAAAACTTTCCATTCCTCTTTGCATGTTGATTTCTTGGAATGCCTTTAAACCAATTTTTTTATCCAAAGATGATTTTGTGATGCTGTAACTGCTTAGATTTTTGGCTGCAAGAAATTTAAACTGTCTCGACTGTTCTATTTGCTGTTTCCATGTATAACTGAAACTCACATTAGTTTCTCCACTTCATGTAAACTTGTTGCATAATTGTTTGCCACCATTTGTTGCATGCTATATTATGGAAAGTTAAAGAATTGTTTGTCCCTTTTAACCTTTGCCAAATATGCTTGGTTGATTCCATGTTGAGCTCCACTATTTGAGCTGAAATTCCTATGCTGCTGTACACGACAGTTTGACTTGAACCATGCTCCATCTTTTTTTCCTTTTTTTTGAGCTGCTTGCATGTATACTGCTTTGTAATGTTGTGCACTTGGCACTTGAGTATTGACTTGTCTTTCATCACTATGCTTTGTGACCTTGCTGTTGTTTATGCACCATTTGAATGCTGCTTCACCTTTGTGCTCGACCATGATCGTAACTTGCCTTCACCATGTTTGCCTTTACATATGTGAATATATACACAATAGTGTGTGTATACGTATATCATGCACTTACCATTTGAAAATAAATACAAGGATCTAAATAGAAAATATATCGGCTTATTTTCAATATCAAATTATGAAATCACCAAATATCGTATTGGAATAACGATATGTATATATCTTCCAAATTCCTCCACAATGTCTATATAATCACGGAATCCAATATCGAAATATTTCGAAGATAATTTCAATTCAAATCCATTCCAATTCATATATTGGAAATTCTGGTTATTTTTAAAACCATTTCAAATCCAATTTATTTATTTAAAAATATTGGATTATAATTCTAGTTCACAACTAGTTCGTTTCGATAAAAATATATTTTTATCTTTTCAAATATGGAAATTTTCATCCCAATTCTTTTCAAACCATTTATTATGATTTTACACTAATTATTAATAATTTTATCAAGGCCCGTACAGTCGATTTCCAAATTTGATTTGGATATAATTCCAAATCCAATAGTTAGAGTCAAAATCTCTTATATTCATTGGAACGGTCTTTTCGATACGAACCCAACGGTCCTAGTTTCAGGAAAATCCGACGGTCGGATCTCCCATTACGTCAATTCGAAGTCAATGGACGAAATTCGCGAATGGTCGTGGCGTAGCGCGTTCTATTCAGGCCATTAAATATATAATATATATATTATGTATTTCGTCGATTTCAATTCAAAACTTATTTTATAGATCGTTTTAAATTCGTTTTAAAAACAATTTCAACTTCATATTCAATTTTATATCAAATTTGAATATTCCATATCATTAATATATAAATGATAATATTTTCAAAACATTAGATTTTTGAAATCATTTCTTTTTCGATATTCATTATAAAAATGAATAAAATCGATATAAATATCGTTCACGTCAAAATGGCACAACTCTAATCAATGCGGCTTCATATATTTAAATATTTTTGTGTCCATCAGAAATCGGACATCAAAATCAGATTTTGATTCTTTTCTGAATATTATTTTGAAATATTCATTATTTTATTTTATTCAACACATGAATATAATTTACTCAATGTATGAATATTATTTTAATTTATTCTTTATTTTCGACATTGGAATGAGGCCCAATCAATTACCGTATAAGGTTAATTATATGGATTCCATACAACACATGTATATAATAACAACGATAAACAATCATCCATCATCCAGAGTGCATTCTATACTGTGTAAGCATTAAATATAAATATTTAAAGCTTACAACAGCCTGTCAACCAATTGATTGACATACAGCTAATTATTGGGACTGGTGTGTGTTATATATCATCCCAGTACCCGTGTGGGGTTTCAACTAACAAACACTGAATATTATTTGTGCAGTTGGGCGATGTGTAAAATTTATCGTCCCAATCAATATCAGTCAAATAGGATTACATAGACAAATCGTCTGATTTGTAAATGAATATTTATTCTATTTCAACACATGAATATTTTATTTAATTCAACACATGAATAATTTTTATTTTCCATTCCACATCACAAACCAAATTCACACAAACAAATCAATCCAAACACACAACCAAACAAGTCGTCCATGGTCTATGGGCGACGGGGAGCAATTCATATATGCAGTGATAAAATAAAAAACTGTACAGAAATTTTAGTGAGGAGTTCTCACCTTGGGTTTCCACTCCGTCATTCTTTATTTCTAAACGGTTTGGATTCAGATTTGTTTCCAGTGGTTCCATCACAATCTTTTTCATATGATTTTTATATTAAAAATCATAATTTTCTTCTAATGCTACATAAATAAAAATCACGTTATTATTTTTCTACTTATATTTTATAAAATCATGCTATATATATGAAAATCATATTTTTAATTTACAAAGCTATTTTATAAAAATCATATTTTTGACACTACTATTTTTATTTTTATTATAAAGGTCACATTTTTATTTCACCATTTCTATTTTTAAAACAACAATATTTATAATTTTAAATCAAAGATATTTATATTTTAAAAACAACACCATTCATATTTTTAAATCAAGCTACTTGTATTTTATAAACAATCCTTATATATTTTATAAAATCAATTTTAGAACAATGCTCTATATTTTATATTTTAAAACAACACTAATTTGATATTTTAAAAATAAAGATATTCATATTTTTAAATCACATTTACATTTTTAAAACAATCTACATTTATATTTTCAAACAATCTATATTTATATTTTTAAAATAATCTATATTTATATTTTTTTAAAATAATATATATTTATATTTTTAAAATAAAAATCAGAAAAGAAAATCAATGTTGTTTAATTTAAAAAAAATCTAATTACATGTTTCAAATGTTACATTGCGTCTTCTTCCCGTTCATCTTCTTCGTCGCACGTTAAAACCCATCTGCCGATCAGCTAGGGTTCCAGACTGCCATCGCCTCGCTCAACGTGGGCCCGATCAGAGAACGCCATGAGGTGCGCCTCAAGCTCCTCCCCTGGCGCACAAATTTAGGTGCCACTCGGTGGCCTGGTCGGACCCTTAAAATACCTCGACGGCGACCTGTTTGGAGCTAGAATCCGAGCTCCACAACCCATGATAATCGATGGAAATACCACAGATTTGAAGAGGGTTGAAAGCTCTTCGATATTCTTTTAATAACTTCGATTTAATTATAAGTGTAGAAGGAGAAATCGACGATTGATTTTGGGAGATTTTGGTTTGTTTATCGCATCAGGAGGCGGCTAAGAGGTTTGTTGACAACGGTAGAAGAAAACAAACGGCTTTGACTTTTCTAGGGTTATATATTTTTTAATAATATTTAATTATAATTAGTTCGTAAAAGGGAAATTTCTCATTCAAACTCCAAATTAAACCCAACGACTGTCACCCTTAGCTAATTACCCCCATTCCGAACGGAATGGAATATGTTTCGTAAGCCAAATCGGCTGTTCCGATCAAATTTCATTGAAATTAAAATATAAATCAATATATATTTAATTTAAACGTACATTTCAATTTACCGGGGCCACATGCTGACTCTAAAAATTCCAAAAAAATGAATCTGGCTATGTTTTGACGATACGGTCCTAACAAACCAAATTTTGCCAAATTTGGTGATCGTTTGAAAAATGGCCATTTTCTGGTCGATCCAATTCAACTCGAATGATCAAAACACGTTTTCTTTTGCACACTCACATATTGATTTCAAAAATTATGAAATTTGAAACCTAGCAATAATTTGACATCTCGGATCCAACAAAAGTGGTTTCGTCGAAAACGGATGTCGTTTGCAAAATAGCTAAATTTAAGGTCTTTTATATATTAAAAAATATATAAATTCCATAGCGACTTTTCTAAATTTTAAACTGGACATACTTTCAACTTTTAAAACGAAATCTTAGTTTCTTACATTCATTAGAAAGATAGAGTTAACCAGATTCAAATATTTCTTGTTTCATCCAATTTTGACTTACATTGAATTATGTGCATTCATTTGAAATTAGAAATCGAATTTTCAAACTACCGCGCCATTTCAAGGTCGTTATATAATTAAAATAAAATTATCCATTTTAACTTCGTCAAAAATAAATTTTTCTTCATTATTATTTAAAATAAATCATTTTAAATATTCAAAACCATTTAAAATCGCCAAAATAAAATTTTTAAATTGGTTCTGATTTTCCGGGTTGTTACACTTAGATCCAATTCATATCATGTCAAAATAACTTTTAAGTGTTTATATCTAAAAATAACGTAGACTCACTGTGATTGGATCTAAGAAACAGAAGAATAATTGCAGATGTTGAATCATAGATCTCTGAACTTAAACGACTTGATTGTTGAAGAAGAATATACTGTTTTAATCTAGGCAGAGGCAGCATCTAGTTCTCCATTGTTTTCGGTGTGTAAAAATAAGAGAAATGAGGTCCTATTTATAGCCTAAAGCCAGCAAATCTATCCCAGAATTCAGTCCACATACGCAAAAATGTATTTCGTCCGGATCTGGGTGGTGTCGACATTGGTGTTGACATCCCCCTTATGGCGTCGACCCATGGGTCGACACCCCTAGGGAGTGTCGACCCCCAATGGCTCGATTACCCCCAGACTTCCCGCTTCTGGTTTTTTGAATCATTTTGAATTTCTAGATTAATTTGTTTATATATATTTCTCTTATGCATATACAAATATCAGACCTTGATATCTTCTTCATACGATGTCCATTTTACGCAAACTCGGAGTCTATATTAAGAAGAATTCCGAGACTAACACAATAGCATAGTCCGTTTTACTTAATTCAAAATATTTAATTAAGTATTCTTTAATTTATCATTTTAATGTGTTACAGATTACGGGTTATTACACCATTATTCTTAACATGATAAATTATTGGAAATTGAGACTAAATCTGTATAGAATATGTTAAGAACATTACTGTTGTAAAAATCCTATTTCCATTAGATATTCTGTATGAATTGGGAACTACTGTAATACTAGAATTGTGGAATTTACTTAAGGGTATTATTATACCAAAATGTTGTAAATAGAATTGTAGTAAAATTTGGTAATAATGGAAAAGAATGGATATGCCTAATCGGCTAAATTACAGTAACTATGAACAGTATATGGAATTGGAATTCAATATCTTACTCAGAAATGAAAAGGGAAAAGTTGGTAGTGGACTGAGTCAGTTGGATTTGGGGAAAATTATATATTTTTATAACGACAAATTACTGAGAACATTGTTGCAAGAAAAAGAAAAGATATTAGTGTGAAATAGGTATTCTTTTACAGTATTGGACACTAATCGAGTATAGTGCATATATATATATATATATATATATATATATATATATCCACACCAAAAGAAAGGAAATAGTTTGCAACTACGAATCTAAGTCGGTGTGCATTATGGAAATAAATCATTATATCTTTATGTAAATCAAACTGATGAGGTGCGTGAAAGGATTTCCTAAAATAAGGGGAATATACATTATAGTAATTAAAAGAAAGATTACAATGAAAAGGTTTGTTCATGTTAAGGAACCTAGAAAGGATAACGATGAATGGGGAATACAACCTATTATAACTAATTATATGAATAAGAATGGAATATAATAGGTAGGAATGTCTTAAGGACAAGTGGAAGTATAACATGGGTTATAATAAATAAAATGGCAACTTACTAATAAACCTTAGTTAAGAGAACTAAGTTAACAAGTAAACAACAACAATAATTTGTGATAGTTATGAGTGAATAAGAAAGAGTAAAGTGAGAAGACTTATGAAAGGGAATAAGTTGAACATAATGGTATATTAAGTAGACTTGTCATTTGAGGACATGAGAATTGGGGTAAGATGTACTTAATTATACATTAAGTAGAACATGTTATTGTAACTTGTATACATGAGATTGGACAATGAATGACATGGTAATAATGTAAAAAGATTTTAGATTACCTTTGTTAATTACAATATAAGGAATAACATGTTATAATCTTATTAATGAGCTTAAAATGGGTTAAGTTACATCACTAAATTAATAAGCAAGAGGGGTCCATTCCTTCGAGATATAATGATATATATTAGATTATATTATATTTTATCACCACTCCGCTGTGAGATGTTTTCTGAGCTCTGACATATTTATTATCTCTATCTTTTCTGTTGAGTACCAAACTGGCCAACTCGAGTTTTGATAGATTGGAATTTTTGAAATAAAAAATCGGTCTATAGGAACTCGGGTTGTTACAGTAAATATATATTTATATGTAATAAGAATTATTTATTTACTTCATTGAAGTTACAATTCCTATTCCAAGTCATCGTTTTTAAATTATAACCACTTAGGCATAACTAATTAACTCAATTTATTTTTTTCAAATCTACGATGGTTGCAATATATATTATTCCATTATGGCCTTATTTATAGCAAATCAATTGCATTTATTGCTAGAACGACTATAATATATATATATATTTCTATTTAATATGGATTATGCTTCCATATGTAATTCCATAAAATGGAAATCGTTCAAATAAACATAAAAAAAACATTACTTATAATATATTTTACGTTACTTATGTAGACTTGGACGGATAATGTGTGTGTATATATATATATATATATGTATATATATATACATATATTCGTATAGTTAACATAGTTATTTTTCTTTTATTTTTATTATTATTAAATTCAATGTTTTGGTTTAAGCTAACAACCAAAACAATCCTTTTTGCGTCATCCTGTAATAAGATTACAAATCTTACAAAAAGGTCATTAATTGTAGTTATTGTAAATTGTGCCCAAAATATTTTAAAGAGGAATAAACATATTTAAAATCATAAGAAATATATAATATGTATGTTTTTGGAATGGTTGATGTAAACTATGCATGCATAAATCTATGTTTGTCCATGAATTTACACAACCCTTCCTTTTTGTTTTTGTACATATGTCTTATTGATTTCAAATAATGTCTTTTTATTGAAAAAGAAAAAGGACATATTTACAATTATTACGTTAAAACCCAAATAAAACTAGACATAAACATGCTTATATCTTTTTAACAAAACTTACATGAACCAAAAATCAACGCCAAAACTACATATATGGAATAAAACTACACTTTAATAATTATTCATGGGACTGTTTTGCAGATCTATGGTGTTTACAATGACCACAATATTTTTAAAAACAACTGTAGTTAATAACATAAACAATCTAATAAGCCTATAAAATAATAATGCTCAAACCTAAATTATTGTTTTAGATCTGACAAAAACTATAACTAATCTGCTAAACACATAGACATATATTTCAGATTTAATAGAAACGAAGTAATCAGATTATTGTAAACAATGTATATAGACTTTTCACTCACCTGAAAGCATCCAAATTTGAATCTGAAGAGTCTTTTAAGCCTACAACTACTAAATTCTTACAGATCTACAGTTATTCTAAAAAGGGGATACTTTTTGACTTGTAGATTTGCAAGAAAATAAGAAATCAAGGAAGATATAAGATAAAGAAGAACTTAAATGCCAGTCCATAACTTTTTCCAAATGAACTTGATTAATTTCCTCAAAACTATATTATTTATGTTTGATTATGTTTGTATATAAATATATTTTGTTTTCGAATTTGTTTGAGAAGAAAAGAAATGGCAGAGCTTCGCTACTCTCAGAAATATATGGAAAAGAATGGGGGCCTAGCCCTTTATTTATAGGAGTTGAAGTGGCCCTGAATCGTTAGATTTAATTTCCGAAAAATTCATCCGCTAGTATATATATTTTATATGTTTTAACCCCAGTCGCCACATCCTGTTTGACAAAGCGATCGACCTCCCTGGTCGACCGCTTGGGTCGACTGGCCGTGATGTGGTAGGGTTATAAATATATACTATATAGATATTATATTCTCTTTTAAATATTTCCGTCCGTCTTCGTATTACGTCCGTAATTTTTTCCATACGGACTCCGTTCGCAAAACTCCAAACATGAAAGTTGACCAAATTTCCGTGACGAACGCAACGGTGCAAGTTTCACGGTAAAATTCCATTATTAGTAAAAATTGTTATTTTTGTAAATCTAATTAAATAATTTATTTGTTTATTGTCAAAATTCTGGGTTGTTACATTCTTCCCTCTTAAAAGGAATTTCGTCTCGAAATACTAACACATACTTATCCTATTCTACTAAGCTAATATTGTACATAAATTTATAACCAAGTGCGCATGTGCACAATGTACATGAAGCAACCCAAAAATTTGACCAAATTTAAAATCATTTTTAAATATTATTTATGTAAACAACAGTGTCAGGTTCTCTATTATTACTAATTCACACCGGGATCACTCAAGACTAATATAAAAATATCAGTATACTTCTATATAAGGAGATATACAAGTCACCTTTACTTAAATCAGAGTTGAGTTAAATAGTAAAGGGCATTAGATTAATTAAAAATAATTAATCACCATGCAACTTTTAAACAAGATCAAAATAACCTGTCTCTTACAATATATATATCTGGCATCATCTATGACTACGAGCATGCATTTCTCTAATCAAGCAAGCCAAGCATTCATGACTTTCACTAACACATTTCTATTATAATTATCTCACAGAATTTTTATATCATGAAATATGTATATTTCATACCTTTAATTCAGCATAAATAAAAGTCAATTTTTTCCAGTTATGCAATTCACAGTTTTACCATGGGTATATTTTACCTCTTTCACATTGCTAACATCATCTGGCCATGAGTATTTAAATTGGCACACCCTAAACCCTTTATTTCCAACCACTATGCTTTAACTAGTGCTTAATTATTTGATAAGCATAGTTAAATCACAGTTTATATTTAAGGAAAATATTTCCATTGAATACAAGACATATGCAATATTATCTTATACTGCTGCCTTGTACCCAATATTTTTAGACCACTTTTTTGTCATCAATGTCATAAAATCATATGCGTATACTTATTAAAAAAACTATCACAACTATGCATATTCAATAAGTCATACAATAAGATTCAACTTAAAATCATACTAATAGAATAATTACTGCAGTTCTAATTCATTCCTGAATTTCCTGTGAAATTCTTCTTTTTACTGGTCATGTTGAATCCAAATTAAGATGATTCACAAATGAATTTCAGGTAATAATTCTCCTATGCACATTTTAATGCTATCTTTTATAGATGATTGAGCTACTACATTCGTAACCACTTGCATATAAATCATTAAAGTGTGATCACAACTAATTAGAAATTAGCAAAACAAATAATCCATGCATTAAAACCAAATGCGAACAACCAGGCAAATAAACACACATCAAGTTTTAAACTATTTTTATATATAACTTGGGATTGTTATCCCAGTTATTTCATTAATTTCACATTTAATCTCATGTATTTTATCAATCATAACACCTAAACTCCTAAATAACAATATTTAGTTCTTGGATTACAACAAATATTAAGGGTGGTTATGATAAAATCAATGCAGTTTGTTAAAATTTTCTGTTTTACTTTAAAACATAAATGAAATCAACCATTTACTAAATGCTCAAACACATTTAAACAAGTATGATCTATTAACAACCATAAAAATTTATTTACTAGAGCCGTGTATTTTATAACCACAACTCTGATACCAACTGAAGCGACCCAAAAATTTAACCAAATTTTAAATCATTTTTAAATATTATTTATGTAAACAACAGGGTCAAATTCTCTATTATTACTGATTCACACCGGAATCACTCAACACTAATATAAAAATATAAGTGTACTTCAAAATAAGAACTTGTATATAAGGAGATATACAAGTCTCCTTTATGTAAATCAGAGTTGAATTAAATAGTAAAGGACATTGGATTAATTAAAAATAATTAATCACCACACAACTTTTAAACAAGATCTAAATAACCTGGCTCTGATACCAACTGAAGCGACCCAAAAATTTGACCAAATTTAAAACAATATTTTCACTGAATTAATTTCGAGATGGCATTTTTGGAGTTTATTACATCTGCTAGTGGAGAGGGCACAGTGTATATGTAACACCCCGTGTATTCTATAACAGTGAAATTCATAAATTAAAGTATAATTAATTTCAAATCAAAGAATTAAGGGAAACGGGATACGCCATTGTGTTCGTCTCGGAAAAATACGCGAAATAGAGTCCGAGTTTTCGAAAAACGGAGTCCGTATGAAGAAGATATGGCCCCCGGAAGTTTCAGAATTCAGTTTAAAATTCAAACAGACGAAAGCAGCTCAGAAAAACAAGTTTAAAATTCAAAATCGGGCCCAATTGGCCAGGGCGGGAAAATTCCCGCCTAAGGCACCCAGGTCGACTTGGCAGTCGACCTGGGCTAGAGGTCGACAGGGCTGTCGACACCCGTGTCGACTGCCAAGTCGACACGGTGTCGACTGGGTTGTCGACCTGGCCCCAGAGCCAGGTCGAACCCAGCCCACCCTGGCTGGCCTGGTCTGTGTTTGGTCGATTTTCTGAGCCTTGCCTTGTCACTAGGGCAAGGTGTCAGCTCCTGGTTGGTCTCTTCTTCAAACGAACGGCTATTATTGAATCAAGCTCCATCGACGGTCTAAAACAACTCACAGACATCATAAAAAGGACCTAAGACCTAGCCTAAAACATACTATCTCATTTTAGCCTCAGGCCGCCGCCATTAAACCTAGAGCTCTGAATTAAAAATACAAAGAATAAAATTATAGAAGATAGAGGACGATTCTTGAAGGCTACAACTAGAAGCTACAACAACTACGACGCCTTAGACAACGAATTTGGGACTATTTGATTTGGGATTTTTATTTGGGTTATTTGCTTCATATTGTAAGTTCTATGTTACTTTTTAGGCAAAAACGCTAAAACAATATGGACATGCCATGAATTGAAACCGGATTTAGGAACTATTGTTAATCCATTGTTTATATTGTTTATCTTTGAATTATAATTTGGGGATATTGCTATGGCAACGTTGCAAGTTAAACTTGTCATGATTTTGATGTTGTTATGAATCACTTGGGCTTAATTGTTTGGCAAGTTGGACTAATACATGTCCATGGAATCGCTATGTTTATTGAAATCTTTATGTTGATTAAACCATGCCTATGGTACTAATTAAACCATGGCTATGACTATTGATGGAATTATGCCTGTGATGTTAATATACCCATCATGATTAATGAAAAATTGGGTATTGCTAGGTTATGATGAAAAGTTGGAATTATTATGTTTATAATGTTAGTTATGTTAAAAACGCTAAATTGGAATCATTATGTCTATAATGTTAATTGAGAATCATTATGTTAAAAACGCTAAATTGGAATCATTATGTCTATAATGTTAGTTGAGAATCATTATGTTAAAATGCTAAATTGTAACCATTATGTTTATAATGTTAGTTGAGAATCATTATGTTAAAAACGCTAAATTGGAATCATTATGTCTATAATGTTAGTTGAGAATCATTATGTTAAAATGCTAAATTGTAACCATTATGTTTATAATGTTAGTTGAGAATCATTATGTTAAAAACGCTAAATTGGAATCATTATGTCTATAATGTTAATTGAGAATCATTATGTTAAAAACGCTAAATTGGAATCATTATGTCTATCATGTTAGTTGAGAATCATTATGATAAAAACGCTAAATTGGAATCATTATGTCTATAATGTTAGTTGAGAATCATTATGTTAAAAACGCTAAATTGGAATCATTATGTATATAATGTTAGTTGAGGATCATTATGTTAAAAATGCTAAGTTGGAACCATTATGTTTATAATGTTAGATGAGAATCATTATGATAAATTGGAATCATTATGTCTATGAGAATTATTATGTTAAAAATGCTAAATTGGAATCCACTATGCCTATTAGGATTACTATGCCTTTAATGTTTCATGTTTATAATAAAATTATTATTATGCCCGCAATGATTATTATGCCTATGATGTAAAGTTGAAATCATCATGTTAAATTAAGTTGGAATCATTACTATGCCAAGTTATCATCATACTAGTATTGCAACCATGTGATATGTTATAGCCTGTTTATTATGCAAGTGATGTTGGAATTGTCACATATGCCTATCACATGTTTGGTGTTATTCCCCTTTATCTCTTGAATTGTTTATGCTTGTGAACGAAGTGCGTTAATATACGTTGGGGATACGATTGGGTAGAATAGGCAAAACTTGAATTAATTATAAGCATAAACTGTGAAATTTGGCATAAGTAGAACATGAAATATGGCACGAAAACTTGACTTGAACATGCCATAACTTGACTTTAAACATGCCTTAGTTGGGCACGAAGTTGACATATGAAAATGATGTGGAAATAGCAAAATCTGATAAGAACATGGGCATGACTTTAGAAAACAAGAAGGTGGCCAACTCGAGGTTGGGTTGAGTTTGTAGTGTAAATCTGCCCGGAACCGCCCGGCAAATCCAGTTGCTACAAACAATAGGATCCAATGTGGGTAGTTGGTCACATCGCCCTTGAAACCCGAGGTTGGGTTGAGTTCGTAGCGTAAACCTGCCCGGAACCGCCCGGCAAATCCAGTGGCTACGAACAACAGGATCCAATGTGAGTGGTTCGGTGCATTAACGAATCAATTAATGCCAATTAGGGTTAAGTCATGAACATGAAAAGACAACTTAACCAACTCGAACACGGTTTGTAGGGCTAAGTCATGAACTTGAAAACGACAACACTTAGCCAACTTGACATGACACGTAGGCAGGTTAAGTCGCGAATTGAAATGACATACTTAACCATCTTGACATGACTAGACTAAAAAAGGATTAAGTCATGAATTACATGACTTAATCTGTTAGGCGGGTTAGGTCACGAATTACATGACCTAATCTATTAGGCGAAACCCTAGACACGACCCCTTTCAGCAGTAACCCTCTAGAAGTATCAAGGTACCCTGGGGCTAGGCCGGGTGGGGCACGATTACTGGGCTGATTGTAAGAGGTGAACGACGGCAGTAGGGTACGCCAGTGTAGGTTCGGCGGACTACGATCGTGCACGTATCCGGGGCAGACACTGGGTATCCATAGATTTATCTGTGCATCTTGAATCGTGTCAGGGGTTGGCACCCTAGGGCTGATACACCCGAAGGTGAACCCAGCACAGGTGACTACATTCGTGATTAGCCGTATGACATGGACACTTGACGAACTAGAACTTGTAGGGAGCCGATCGACTAGATAATCGCTCCGTAGGACCCCGTACTTGGGTCAGACCCCGTTTCAGGGTCATTTCATGACATTGGGCCATGGGATTTATTTCGTGATTAACTTGTGATATGGGCTTAGTATACTAGTACAGTCGATGCAACGAATCTCGAACATGTGATGCTTTACTTGACTTGTCTTGACTTATCCTGATCACCTTAGTCTATCTTGTTCACCTTGACACCATTCTTAAGTTTAGTTCCAGTTCATACATGACAGGTTGTTTTAACCGTTTCTACACTGAAAGTCACTAGAACTTACTCAGTCTTTATGACTGACCCTTTTCCTTTCGCCTCTTTTTCTTCCGTTCCCCCCGGGTTGTCAGGGAGGGAATACCGCAGCTTGATCAGTTTTCACATCCAGCTTGAAGAGAAAGAATGTATTGCTTGGATCTTTTCCGTTTTGGACTATGGCTTTGGACAGCAATTAGGGGACTTTTGCAGTTTATTTATGTTTTCTTCATGCTTCTTTAAATAATGTAATCAAGACAGTTATGATTTTGGGAAGTATTATGGCATGGTTTGTGTAACACGTATTTTGAAGAAATAAAAGTTGTTGTTTTCCGCTGTTCAATAATATGTGTTATTATATCTGTCTTGTATATCTGTGACTTATACTTATAAACCTCCACCAAAATTAGGGCATTCCCTTTGAGAGTGACCCTAACGGAGGTGGGGTGTTTCACTTGGTATCAGAGCATAGGTTTACCAGATAAGATAAAAAGTTTTGAAAATTTATTTTCAAAAGAAAATTTAAAGAAGCATTTTTAAAAGATAAAATATTATTTTATTTTAAAAAGGCAAAGTCCCCCAAAGCCATAGGTACTATCTCTTATCCTTCGTTTTGAATCTATCCTTCTTGTTTCAGCATGTCCGAAGAACTTAACTTGCCAGAGGGTGTACCAATACCTGGTTGGTTTAGACGATTCTTAGAAGCAAGGGCCACCCAGCCAGGTCCTACCGTTCCTCCTCCCCCAGCTGCAGGAAATCATCCAGCTGCAGCAGCACCTCTTCCTCCACCTCCTCCGCGGGGAAACACTTTTGCTAAGATATGTAAAGATTTTAAGGCTATGGGAGGAAAGGACTTTCATGGAACGGAGTCCTTCGTGGCAGCTAGAAATTGGCTGAAAGAAACCGAGGACTTATTCGTCATCTTTGAGGTAGAAGATGGGCAGAAAGTACAACTGGCAGTGTGGCTACTAAAAGGTGAGGCTTCCTACTGGTGGGAAGTCACTAATGCAGAAAGACCAGTGGAAACATGAGAGGACTTTAGGGAAAGGTTTGAGGCTAAATTTCTCTCAGAAGCTGAAAGGAGTCTTCAATTGGAATTTTTTTTATTTCTTAAGCAAGGAAATATGACAGTCAAAGAGTACGTTAATCAGTTCGACGAGCTGGCTAGGTTCGGACTAGACCTAGTCAACACCCCGCACAAAAAGGCTCTCCGCTTTGTCAAAGGGTTGAATGAGCCATTACACAGTTTGGCCATGACCCATATACCCATGGGAGCTACGTACGAAAGGTTGGTGCAGATGGCATTGCTGAACGAGGAAGATAAGGGCAAGAAGGAGACGGAGGCAGAAAACTCTCAAGGGAAGAAAGAGGTCAAGCCTAACGATTCTAAGAATAAGAAGGTAGACTCCGAGAAGGGAGGCAAGAACAACAACTCACGCGATAAAAGGAAATGCAATTACTGTGGTACGGAAGGGCACATAGCCAAGGATTGTAGAAAGATGAAGAGAAAGCAAGGTGAATGTTTTCATTGTTGGAAGACTGGACACATCGGCAAAGACTGCCCTGAGAAGCAGACCGAACCTTCTGGCGGTACATCGTTAACCTATTCTAGATGCTTTGTTTTATCTTATTTCTCTCCTCGATCCTATCTTGAGAACCATAGTTAGAATCTTTTTGGATGTAAACATGTAATTGAAACATGTTATGATTGCGAAATGGTTGCAAGTGGTCGCAAGTGGTTGCTCGTGGATGCATGAATACACATTAGGCACTAGATCGGCTCAGACACATTTTCATGTTGCATATGCATGAGTGTTTATTTTGGAAACTTGGTTGTGCTATCATTTGGTTGTTGCATATGATTGAATGTTCGAGCACTCATGTAGAAATTATGAATTATAATAGGAAAAATTTGCATACATATTGGATTCATTTCACTAAACATATTTTGCATTTAGAAGATCAATCAGGCCTGATCATTAGCATTAGCTAAGGAACATACACACACACTTCGCATATGATCATAAAGCATTAGAAGTCTTTTAAGGACAATGGATACTCGTGTCTGATGGATGAGTAGATGGATGTTTGGATGTGAGGATATATATTTTTCCTAAACTTGAAGATTTCGGGGACGAAATCCTTTTAAGTGGCGGAGAATGTAACACCCCGTGTATTCTATAACAGTGAAATTCACAAATTAAAGTATAATTAATTTCAAATCAAAGAATTAAGGGAAACGGGATACGCCATTGTGTTCGTCTCGGAAAAATACGGGAAATAGAGTCCGAGTTTTCGAAAAACGGAGTTCGTATGAAGAAGATATGGCCCCCGGAAGTTTCAGAATTCAGTTTAAAATTCAAACAGACGAAAGCAGCTCAGAAAAACAAGTTTAAAATTCAGAATCGGGCCCAATAGGTCAGGACGGGAAAATTCCCGCCTAAGGCACCCAGGTCGACTTGGCAGTCGACCTGGGCTAGAGGTCGACAGGGCTGTCGACACCCGTGTCGACTGCCAAGTCGACACGGTGTCGACTGGGTTGTCGACCTGGCCCCAGAGCCAGGTCGAACCCAGCCCACCCTGGCTGGCCTGGTCTGTGTTTGGTCAATTTTCTGAGCCTTGCCTTGTCACTAGGGCTAGGTGTCAGCTCCTGGTTGGTCTCTCCTTCAAACGAACGGCTATTATTGAATCAAGCTCCATCGACGGTCTAAAACAACTCACAAACATTATAAAAAGGACCTAAGACCTAGCCTAAAACATACTATCTCATTTTAGCCTCAGGCCGCCGCCATTAAACCTAGAGCTCTGAATTAAAAATACAAAGAATAAAATTATAGAAGATAGAGGACGATTCTTGAAGGCTACAACTAGAAGCTACAACAACTACGACGCCTTAGACAACGAATTTGGGACTATTTGATTTGGGATTTTTATTTGGGTTATTTGCTTCATATTGTAAGTTCAATGTTACTTTTTAGGCAAAAATGCTAAAACAATATGGACATGCCATGAATTGAAACCGGATTTAGGAACTATTGTTAATCCATTGTTTATATTGTTTATCTTTGAATTATAATTTGGGGATATTGCTATGGCAACGTTGCAAGTTAAACTTGTCATGATTTTGATGTTGTTATGAATCACTTGGGCTTAATTGTTTGGCAAGTTGGACTAATACTTGTCCATGGAATCGCTATGTTTATTGAAATCTTTATGTTGATTAAACCATGCCTATGGAACTAATTAAACCATGGCTATGACTATTGATGGAATTATGCCTGTGATGTTAATATACCCATCATGATTAATGAAAAATTGGGTATTTCTAGGTTATGATGAAAAGTTGGAATTATTATGTTTATAATGTTAGATATGTTAAAAACGCTAAATTGGAATCATTATGTCTATAATGTTAATTGAGAATCATTATGTTAAAAACGCTAAATTGGAATCATTATGTCTATAATGTTAGTTGAGAATCATTATGTCAAAATGCTAAATTGTAACCATTATGTTTATAATGTTAGTTGAGAATCATTATGTTAAAAACGCTAAATTGGAATCATTATGTCTATAATGTTAGTTGAGAATCATTATGTTAAAATGCTAAATTGTAACCATTATGTTTATAATGTTAGTTGAGAATCATTATGTTAAAAACGCTAAATTGGAATCATTATGTCTATAATGTTAGTTGAGAATCATTATGTTAAAAACGCTAAATTGGAATCATTATGTCTATCATGTTAGTTGAGAATCATTATGATAAAAACGCTAAATTGGAATCATTATGTCTATAATGTTAGTTGAGAATCATTATGTTAAAAACGCTAAATTGGAATCATTATGTCTATAATGTTAGTTGAGGATCATTATGTTAAAAATGCTAAGTTGGAACCATTATGTTTATAATGTTAGATGAGAATCATTATGATAAATTGGAATCATTATGTCTATGAGAATTATTATGTTAAAAATGCTAAATTGGAATCCACTATGCCTATTAGGATTACTATGCCTTTAATGTTTCATGTTTATAATAAAATTATTATTATGCCCGCAATGATTATTATGCCTATGATGTAAAGTTGAAATCATCATGTTAAATTAAGT
This sequence comes from Allium sativum, assembly GCA_030737875.1. Taxonomy (NCBI): domain Eukaryota; kingdom Viridiplantae; phylum Streptophyta; class Magnoliopsida; order Asparagales; family Amaryllidaceae; genus Allium; species Allium sativum. Next base: position 1,049,635,372 of record CM060922.1, read on the forward strand.
TGGAATCATTACTATGCCAAGTTATCATCATACTAGTATTGCAACCATGTGATATGTTATAGCCTGTTTATTATGCAAGTGATGTTGGAATTGTCACATATGCCTATCACATGTTTGGTGTTATTCCCCTTTATCTCTTGAATTGTTTATGCTTGTGAACGAAGTGCGTTTATATACGTTGGGGATACGATTGGGTAGAATAGACAAAACTTGAATTAATTATAAGCATAAACTGTGAAATTTGGCATAAGTAGAACATGAAATATGGCACGAAAACTTGACTTGAACATGCCATAACTTGACTTTAAACATGCCTTAGTTGGGAATGAAGTTGACATATGAACATGATGTGGAAATAGCAAAATCTGATAAGGACATGGGCATGACTTTAGAAAACAAGAAGGTGGCCAACTCGAGGTTGGGTTGAGTTTGTAGTGTAAATCTGCCCAGAACCGCCCGGCAAATCCAGTTGCTACAAACAATAGGATCCAATGTGGGTAGTTGGTCACATCGCGCTTGAAACCCGAGGTTGGGTTGAGTTCGTAGCGTAAACCTTCCCGGAACCGCCCGGCAAATCCAGTGGCTACGAACAACAGGATCCAATGTGAGTGGTTCGGTGCATTAACGAATCAATTAATGCCAATTAGGGTTAAGTCATGAACATGAAAAGACAACTTAACCAACTTGAACACGGTTTGTAGGGCTAAGTCATGAACTTGAAAACGACAACACTTAGCCAACTTGACATGACACGTTGGCGGGTTAAGTCGCGAACTGAAATGACATACTTAACCATCTTGACATGACTAGACTAGAAAAGGATTAAGTCACGAATTACATGACTTAATCTGTTAGGCGGGTTAGGTCACGAATTACATGACCTAATCTATTAGGCGAAACCCTAGACACGACCCCTTTCAGCAGTAACCCTCTAGAAGTATCAAGGTACCCTGGGGCTAGGCCGGGTGGGGCACGATTACTGGGCTGATTGTAAGAGGTGAACGACGGCAGTAGGGTACGCCAGTGTAGGTTCGGCGGACTACGATCGTGCACGTATCCGGGGCAGACACTGGGTATCCGTAGATTTATCTGTGCATCTTGAATCGTGTCAGGGGTTGGCACCCTAGGGCTGATACACCCGAAGGTGAACCCAGCACAGGTGACTACATTCGTGATTAGCCGTATGACACGGACACTTGACGAGCTAGAACTTGTAGGGAGCCGATCGACTAGATAATCGCTCCGTAGGACCCCGTACTTGGGTCAGACCCCGTTTCAGGGTCATTTCATGACATTGGGCCGTGGGATTTATTTTGTGATTAACTTGTGATATGGGCTTAGTATACTAGTACAGTCGATGCAACGAATCTCGAACATGTGATGCTTTACTTGACTTGTCTTGACTTATCCTGATCACCTTAGTCTATCTTGTTCACCTTGACACCATTCTTAAGTTTAGTTCCAGTTCATACATGACAGGTTGTTTTAACCGTTTCTACACTGAAAGTCACTAGAACTTACTCAGTCTTTATGACTGACCCTTTTCCTTTCGCCTCTTTTTCTTTCGTTCCCCCCCCAGGTTCTCAGGGAGGGAATACCGCAGCTTGATCAGTTTTCACATCCAGCTTGAAGAGAAAGAATGTATTGCTTGGATCTTTTCCGTTTTGGACTATGGCTTTGGACAGCAATTAGGGGACTTTTGCTGTTTATTTATGTTTTCTTCATGCTTCTTTAAATAATGTAATCAAGACAGTTATGATTTTGGGAAGTATTATGGCATGGTTTGTGTAACACGTATTTTGAAGAAATAAAAGTTGTTGTTTTCCGCAGTTCAATAATATGTGTTATTATATCTGTCTTGTATATCTGTGACTTATACTTATAAACCTCCACCAAAATTAGGGCATTCCCTTTGAGAGTGACCCTAACGGAGGTGGGGTGTTTCAGTATAATTCATATATGCTTGTGTTGTCTCCTATATATAAGTTGTAATTATATAATTATATTTTTAATTGTTTTAGTATATATATCATGTACACTGTTTTGATAAATATACAGATGGCATTTATTTTATGATTCCCATCTTAAAGTTTATGTAGTAAATCTTTGAAGTAAAAGTGATACTAGTATACAAACTAATGCATGTTCAGGTCATTTGATCTCTAGTGGGATAAGTATAAGGGTAAAAACAATGATTTGGACTAAGTTTATATACATTTATGTAAGTGAATACGGAGTCCTTTATGCAACTGTTTTAATTGGTTGAGTCTTATGTTTGCGTGTAATGTGGGTAAATGTTTAACCACTTTGAGATGTCAAGTGCAAAATTAGTTTCCAGATCAATGAACTTGAGTAAAGTACTAAATTTTGCAGGTGCTCCAGGAATTTAACTGAAATAGTAATCTATAGTTTTAAATGGTATAAAAACTATAATAGTTTGATAGTTGGTTTGTCAAATATTAGAAATAAGTGGTTTATAAAACCTTAATTAAAACCTTAATCAAGGAATGGAACAATGACTTATTGATGTAATGAAGTATAAGTAATATGACTTGATTATGTTCATATCTTGGTTGATATATAAAGTGTAACTATACATATATGTATAATGATGGAGAAAACCTGAATAATCAATTGTAAAGAAATAGAAAGGCATTGTTTGTATGCTTGTAGTCATAGAGTGATGCCATATATATATATATTGTTAGAGACAAGTTATTTTGATCTTGTTTAAAAGCTGTGTGGTGATTAATTATTTTTAATTAATCTAATGCCCTTTACTATTTAACCAAACTCTGATTTAAGTAAAAGAGACTTGTATATCTCCTTATATACAAGTTTTTGAGGAAGACGTTATATACAAGTTTTAATTTATAAGTATACTAATATTTTTGTATTAGTGTTGAGTGATCCTGGTGTGAATTAGTAATAATAGAGAAGTTGACCCTATTGTTTACATAAATAATATTTAAAAATGATTTTAAATTTGGTCAAATTTTTGTGTCGCTTCAGATATAATGCATTACAACCATAAAAAATGCATGCTCAATGATTCTAAATTGGATACTCCTATGTGTTTGATTTAATTTTTTTAAAAGGACATTTGGAGACATGATGCGAAAAATCCTAAATATACTGCCAGTTCTATATGAATGCAAATTTTGAAAACCCTTTTTGATACATAACGCTCACAAACTATGAATAGAAATGTGAAGCAACCATTTTTCGCATCCAAATCCAACGATCCAAAATGTCTACGCATCTAATCGCTTCCTATTTAATTTCTCGTAAGCCGGAAAAAGGAAATCAAAGTAAATAATTTTAACATTCACTTTGTAAATATCCCAATTTCCATCCTACAGTGGAATTTTACTTCATTTACCCAAAATACTCCAAATTTTCTATCTTTAGACTTCAAAGGATGCTTAAAACTAGTTTTAAAACGTAAAATGGTTAATTAACAACCCGTGCGCATCACTGACAAGGTATGGAAACAACGTTCCTAGGTCTAAAATAGCCTTTTCCTTGTTGTCTTTAGCGCTTTTATTGCATCGTCGGCCCTACTGCACTGCTAAAACACACATAAACCATCCAAAAATCTTTAATAAGTTTTTCGTGTGACCAAAAATTGAATTTTTTTATAAAAATAAATTCCATCTTTAAAACGCCTTTTATAAATTTTGAAAATTTTCGTACAAAAACTAAAATTTTGGTAACGTGCATTTTGCTTTATTTAGACAATCTATTTTAATGAAAAATAGATGTTTAAACATGCGCAAACTGTCATACCCAAATCCATGTTTTCGCGCAAACCAAAATAAAAGAAAGTAAATCAGAAAAATATAAAGTTGAAAAAGAATAAAAAAAATCAAACAACGTTTGCAAAAAGTTTCAAAAATGTATTTTTTGGAAACTTAAACGATTCAAGTCATATGTTGGCCAAAGAGGAACAAAAACTGAAACCATACACAAAAAAAAAGATAAATTTTATCTTAACAAGGAACATGTGATAAATATACCTATGATGAAGACAATGCAAAACCTGTCCTTTGCTAAAATTTATTCAACACGAAATTATATTCTTTCCAGCCCTAAGACAACTATTAGTTAGATAAGAAAAATGAGATTTCCAATAGATATGCATGAATGATACGAATATTTCCAAATGTAGAAATCTCATTAAAAGTCATGCGATTACAAACAACACTAACAGTTGCAACCCAACTACAACAACAAAGATAAAATGCTAGAAAGGGAAACACATGATAAAAGATACAAGATACACCAAACACAGGCTAACATCGTCTAAGCACTACGAGATGGTCGGGCTTCGTAGGTGGAACTCGATCCATTACCATGCCCACACCAGGAATGTAGCATGAAAAAAATGCAACCAATCTCACGCGCCTACCGACGCTATTCCCTACGGACCTCTCAAAACTCAGTCTTGATATTGCGGAGGACGACGAGCTCTAGGCTCTCCTGGCCATGCTGCTGCGGTGGCTGAACAGGAACGAGAGGTGCAGAAACATGTGCATTGGGCAGCTGAATGTCCATCTTGCGGATAGTGGCGCGGCTGATGGCGGTAGGCACCTTCTTCACCGCGGTCTCTCCAGTAAGCCTCACCTGAAAGAGTAGGAAGACACGAGCGAGGAGATGGCTATATAAGAAGTGGCTCCTTGGGGTGCCGATGAAAGGCTCATAAAGGTGAATCATAAGTACACGTGCCTAGTTGACGGCTATACTACACAGAATGACATGTGGCGCGATGCACCAAAGGATAGATCTGCTCCAAGCTTGGCGTCTTCAGGATGATCTCGTGCTGAATGATGAGCACAACTAAACGACCAATAGTTCGAAGATTTGTGGTCGTCCAAACTCTATGGGCTTCAAGGAAGATAGGCTCAACGATCTGCGGGTCATCCATCTCAACGACATCCGGCTCATCTCCGACAGCTGAGACATCCAAAATCCTTTCCAAATCATCATTAGAGAACTCAGTATGGGTGGCCATGACCTCGGGTTGGATGACACAAGCATCATCATTGAGGTTAGCATCCATCAGTGCATCGAAGAGGTGGATGCAACATGGATAATATTCACACTCAAAGGTATCGTAACGAAGGATCGATGCCAGGCCTGTGGCAATGAACAGCTCCTCCAAACAAAAGAGGGAAAAATCACTGAACTTCACTGGTCGTCTATGGTGAAAATCATAATTGGTCATAGCTAAATAGCATTGAATCTTCTCCTCACTGTGGTCCAGCCTTGCATCCTCCCGAGGTGTGAGGCCGGGGTGTTGAGGGACAACGTTTCGAGGAGGGTCCATAGAGGAACCTATGAATCGGAAAAAAATTGCAAATCTAGAGTACAATAGGGTTGAGATCTACGCTAGGATGATTTTAGTGGAAATTAGAGGCGAAATAGAGTGGTGATACTTGGATTGGAGCTTGGGAAGGAGGAGGGTTTGGGTTTGCTGAAAAATGGAGGTGGGGAGGAAGAAGTCGGCTAGAATGATATATATATATATATCATTCCAGCACCATTCATGTCGGTCTCCAGGTCACGCTGGGTGCCTAGCGGTCGACCTGGCCCCCCGAAGGGCAGTCGGCCACTTGTGTGACGACCGCCCATAACTCCCGCACTTAACAAGAGGAATAATATGCCAGGAAGCTATGGATGATCATCTAGGTAAAATAAATATAAGCGGAACTTGTCATATAACTCACAATGCAGAGGTAAAGTATAATAGAACATATACAACAGGCATATCATAGTGAAGAATATTTGAGCAGAAACTTAAACTTTCATATCAAATAGAAAGATCCATACGTCACTGGAGTACGACATAAGTGTCTGTACAAAATGCCTCACTACAATCACTTAGAGAACAGTCATCAATCATAACAGCGGAAACAGCAGCTAGTTTGTGTAGTGGAAAATAATACGCAAGCCTCTTGCTCGTCATCGCTCTACAGCATCGTCTCGTCAAGATCTATCACCTGTCACCCGCTACCTAGTCTATCCATCCACAACACAATGGATGAACAACCCAAGGTAATAAGAGGAAACATTAAACCTTGAGTTAGACAATAGTCTTAATGAGCAATAAAACAGCTATCTAACTTCATCAATAAAGTAAATGAGAAATAGGTAGATCAACCATCTAATCTACCAACATCTGCAGAGAAGAAACTCAAACCCGTCTTTCCCACATCTGATGTGACGACCGCCCATAACCCACACACTATACTAGAGAAATAATGCGCTGAAAGGTGTGCCAGGAAGCTATGGACGATCATCAAGGTAAAGTATATAAGAGGAACCTGTCATAAAATCACAGCGCAAGGATAAAATATAATAGAACATACAAAACAGGTAGTGATAGTGAAGCAGTAAACACTGAACTTTCATGACGACTAGAAAGTATTTCCCTTACACGTGGATAACAACAATAGTGTCTGTACGATTTGCCTCACTACAACACTCAAAGAAATAGCAAACAACGGAAAAATATACTAGATAGTAATAAGAATGGTACGTGAGCCTCTTGCTCGCCATCGATCAGCATCATCATTCTCACTAAAGTATCACCTGCCACATGCTACTTTGTCTGCACATCAAACAATCGGATGAACAGCCCAAGGTAATAAGGGGAAACATAAAACTTGAGTCAAACAACAGTCTTAGTGAGCGTTAAAACAACTAACAAACTTCATCAATAAAGTATATGAGAATGGATAAATAAACAAACTAATCTACCCAGCTCCAGAGAAGAACCCTCAATTGCCTTCCCCATTACATGACAGTGATATCCTTTATGACCCACACATCCAAAGGAGACAACAGTTCGTCCATGGAAATCAGAACAACCATTGATAACATTTATAGCATCCAGATTACTTACGTCTCATGCAGACAATCCTAATCGGGTTTAACATTCCTCAAGTACTCTTCCCAAAAGGCATAACCAATATCATTCAAGTACCTAAGGAACATCTCCCTCGACTTTGGATAATCTACGTGAGATGGTACAAATAAAACAACCAATCATCCATGAATGATTTTGGCTATCATCGCCAACATTTCTTTGGAATCCTCGTTATCGTATGACTGGTTAACAACTTGCCATCAAATGTCAAGGACCACACACGACGTCCCGGTTCTAGCAAAACTCTGCACGCTATACTCAACACGTGCTACACGCTATACTCAACATGTGTCTAGGCCACACACGACGCCAAAGGCCCTCGACCTACAATTGGTCTTCAATTGTACCGCTGCTTTGAATCCGCTAGAACCTACGACAACGATAATTCCTCGGCCTTCATCTCTCTAGTCGTTATCAATTACTACTATTAATTAACTCGGGACACTTTAAAGCAATCATTTCACACGAAGTCAATACATTCTTGAGTTGTCTCTCCATTTGTTGCATACAACGAACAACAAACACTTTTCAACACTTCCAAACTTCTCAATTGAATTCACTGTGAAGTCATATCATCAGCGGAAATGTCCGACCAGAAATAGCTACCCAGAAATGAAAAAAATGGTTGACCAGAATAGGCCGACCCACTTTGGTCCGACCCAACTTCGGTTCGACCCAACTTCGGTCCGATCCAACACCTGCATATTGCAATTCAACTCCGATTTTGACCAAAACTTTGCTAAACGATAAATCCGACGAAACTAACTTATCCAATCCATCCAAAAGGGTTACAAGCATGTTATGAAATCAACAATATCATCAGTATGACAATTCTATCCACGATAATGTCAAATTCACCACAAATATGCATATGAACAAAAAACATGGATCTAACTTGCACATTCGTATGAAATATCATAGAAATTACCTATCTAAACTTGCTAAATCAGATCCTAGGGTGATCTATATGAAAATGAACTTACGAATGCGTGGATCTAAGGAGAAACACTTGATTTGATGAAAAACATGATCTACTACCCATACACTTTATTGAATTCATGTGAGAGATGTAATCCACTCACCGATTCTACAAAACAAGCTAAAATGATAGAATTATGAATCCGGACAACGAGCAATTCGAACCAAACTCCTCGATCCGATGAATTCACCTTCGAAATGATGTAGATGTAGCCTCCAATGGTGTAGATCTATGATTTCCCTCCTTAGATTTGGATTTTTAATGGTGGAAAGTTGTTAGAGGAAGAAGGAGATCAATGCTTCCAAATGAGAGAATGGGAAAGTAAACATTTTCCCTCCACTCTCTCCCCCTATTTAAAGGATTCCATCAGCCCACTAATGGGCATTCCCAAATCAGCCCATTAATGCTCCAAAATCTAAACAGTCAACTGTTAAACCTTAAAACAACGATTCCTCCCAAACCGCTTAGCCAAATCTTTAATGTAACCAATCTACGGAAAGACAATCATCAATTCCTTTCCAATGGCATAGGTCTCACCCTCTGATTCGACCTAAATCAAAAGTTATGCCCTGTAGAAGAATGACAGGGGCAAAAAGGTCACAAACAAAATCGGTAAAAATTATGGACATGTCTCACATCCCCATAAGCAACATATTAAAAGATGAGAATGATCCAACCCTCAGGGAATAAAATAAAAATATTTTACGATCTTACGATATGTAAAAATGCAGGCTGTTACATTCTCCCCCCCCCCCCTAAAAATTTCGCCCCTAAAATTCGAAGTAAACATAAGCAATCACAACAATTCCACATGCCTATCATCCATGAGAATCCAATTCTATCACCCAAACTAGGAACCATCAAGCCATGAGTCCATAGCCTTATGCTAGCATGTGGAATTCTATCAAACAACAACAAAGATAACAAAAAATCAACATGTAATGATGATGGCGCGATTTCAATGGGTCATACAGTTGAAGAGTTTTGGATGGGTCGTCTTTATACACTCCCCCGTCTCCCACGTAACATCGTCGCCATCTCTGCTCCATTATACCTTAACTAAATTAAACGTTTTTTCCCTAAGTTGTTTCATGTCATTCACCATAACACGAAGCGGCTTACGAGATTTCATAACTACGAACTCATCTATAAGGTCAATGTACTAATCCGGAGGTACTTCCACATCCGGACCGTGCAAATATTTCGTAGGAACGATACACGAAAAGCGTTATGCACACACGATATCTTCTCGAGTAACTCTAATCTATATGCGAGCTTTCCAATTCGCCCGACTATCGGAAACGGTCCAACAAGCCATAGCACTTAAGCCACCCACTACAGAGATTGGAAGTGCTGCTGAAAACTCCTCTAACTTGACCGATCGGCCAGAATGCCCAATCGACCGACATGTGCCTTCCAACCCGGTCGACCCGACCAGACATTGTGCGACCCGACCAGCTCCACTGACCAAACTATTCTGACTTGTTCCCCAAGACAAAATCTTAGACCGACCCGATCCGATGGCACAACACAACGGACCCGATCCGGTTGCACAACACAACCGACCCGGTCCGGCTACCTCAACATGACCGACCCGATCCGATCACCAACATGACCGACCCGATCCGATCACCGCTTCATTACCTCAACTTCTGAACCGACCCATTTCCTGGCTTGGTTTTAGGTAGTCCATCGATAAAATCCATGGATACTTGCTCCCACTTCCATGTAGGAACTTCTAACGGCTGAAGCAACCCACTCGGTTCAGCTTTCACCAACTGGCAACTCATGCACTTGGAAATGAACTTTCCAATATCTCGCTTCATCCCTTCCCAGTAGTAGACTCGCTTCATATCTTGATACATTTTAGTACCACCAGGATGAATCGTCAACTTCGAGTGATGACATTCTCTCAGAACCTCATCTCTCAATACGTCAATATCAGGAATAACTAATCGCCCTTGCGTTCGAATCCAACCTTCTCGATCGACTTCGAACTCTTTATCATCTGGTTCTAGCTTCTGGATAAACTCGACAAGATGTGCATCTCGCTTTTGGCTCTCGCCAATCCTTTCGATGAGAGGTCTTATCGATAAGCTTGCCAACTTTTCAGGTTCCAACTCACACCTTGGCCTGAAATCAAACCTTTCCAAATACTCAAGGCTCTTCTATTCAGAAAACATCGCTCCCAAACTTGCGTGTCTTCGACTCAACGCATCAGCAACTGCGTTGCCTTTGCCAGGGGTATAAGCTATGCCAAAATCATACGATGCCAGAAACTCTAACGTCGTTGCTACCAAAGATTCAAATCCTTTTGGGTGAAAAGATACTTCAACGACTTGTGATCCGTAAACAACTCGAATCAGACTCCCAACAGGTAATATCCCCACATCTTCAGAGAAACACAATCGCTGCCAACTCCAAATCATGAGTTAGGTAATTCTTCTCATGTGGCTTTAGTTGTCGACTCGCGTAAGCCATGACCTCATCCCTTTTGCATTAGCACTGATCCAAGCCCAGTACCACATGCATCGATTTATACCACCATCTCTTCATTCCCACTTCGAATGGTCAACACAAGAGCACTTGTTAAGCCCTCCTTCAGGATTTCGAACGCTTGTTCACACTTCGCATCCCATGTAAACACCTGGTTCTTCTTTGTCTATCCTGTCAACGGTGCAGCTACCTTGGAGAAATCCTTGATAAATTGTTGGTAATATCCTGCCAACCCAAGGAAACTCCGAACATCTATCGCATTCTTAGGCCTATCCCAGTCCTGGATTGCTGCCACTTTAGCGGGGTCAACTGCTATCCCATTTCCAAAAACTACATGGCCTAAGAATCTCACTTCATCCTTCCGGAAGTGGCACGTCGAGAACTTAGCTTTCAACTGATGCTTTATCAAGATCTCTAAAACAACACTCAAGTTTGTCTTATGTTCTTCCTCATTCCTGGAGTAAACCAGAATATCATCCACGAACACAAGAACGAAATTGTTCACCTAATCTTTGAAAATTCTGTTAATAAGTTTCACAAAATATGCTAGCGCATTAGTCAACCCGAATGGCATCACCAACCATTCGAAGAACCTGGACGGTGTCCTAAAAGCAGTCTTTGGCACAATATCCTTATCCACCCTCTACTGGTGAAATCCCGTTGTCAGATCCATCTGAGAAAACACTTTGGCTTCGTGAAGCTGATCGAACAAGTCATCAATCCTTGGCAACGGATACTTGTTCTTCTTAGTCACCATGTTCAGCTCACGATAGTCCACACATAATCTTTACAAGCCATCTGCCTTGGTTGCAAACATGACTGGTGCTCCCCACATAGAAACACTTCTCCGAATGAACCCCTTCCTAAGAAGGTCTCGAGCTTGCACCTCCAATTCTCGCTGTTCCTTAGGCGCCATCCGCCTAAGAGGCATAACGATTAGTCTTGCACCCTCGACCAAATCGATCCTAAACTCGATCCCACGATGCGGCGACAACCCTTTGACCTCGTCAAATACAACCTCATACTCATTAGCGATTAGAATAGATGACAAGTCCTCTTGTGGAATCCCAAGAGAATATAGATAGCTAACGAAGAAACCTTCTTCGCGCTTACATCTAATCAATACTTTTCGCCCTTCCACATCCCCGACCCTCACCTCTAGCTTCTCGCAATTCACCCTTGCCGCATACCTCTTGAGACAATCCATGCCCAAGATGATCCCAAATCCAGCGAAGTTAAGAATAAAGCAATCATACAAAAAAGAGCAACCATAACTCGACAACACTAGACCACGACATATCATGCAAAGATTTGACGGACCCCCAACTGGATTAGTTACAACTAAAGGTCTATTACAACTTCAGGTTCCGAATGCATTCAACTACAATCTTATTATAGGTAAAAGAAGACGATCCTCTAGTACCAAATAGAACCCAAAAAACTTCACTGGCTGGAAGCACAATAAGACAACAACTTCTCCTAATTCTCTTCAGGAATACAATAGGAAATTGGAATAGCTTCCACAACACATGCTTCCTCCGGTTGCCTATTCTTTGGAAAGTCCGAACAGTCTTTCTTCTTATGTCCAGGCTTGCCAAGCACTTCCTTTCGGTTTTCGACTTCTCACAATCTTTGGTATAATGATGCTCTAATTGACAATTAAAGCAAGTGACATTCTTCTTAAATCTCTTCTTGTTGCTTTTCTTCTTATTAGCATTGGGGCCAATAAAGGTTTCTTTATCTGTAGGAGAATATTCTTATGTTGCTTAACAGAATCCCTTTTGGGTACTTGCGCAGGAACAACACGTTCTACTGATGCTTCTGGAACGCGCATCCTTAGCATGGCTACTGCCATTATGGCCGCCCAAACCATAACAAGATATTCTGGTGCAACAGCTAAAGCTTCCAATCGGCTTCTTCCATCTCCTACTCTTCCAATCTCAGGCTCACTCCTAGAGGTTTGGCGACTCATTCTAAATCTAAAATAGAATGATTTGTCCACTTATAAGATAAAGTACTAAGGAAGTACAAACGCCACTACTATATATGCTAATATATATAGTAAGCATCCAGCTGAAATCTACAAGTACGTCTCTCATACGTGATTACATCCTTGAACTTTGGCTAAAATCATTAACCAGAGCTCTGATACCAAATGTGACGACCGCACATAGCCCCCGAACTATACTAGAGAAATTATGCGTGGAAAGTTATGCTAGGCAGGTATGGACGATCATCAAGGTAAAGTATATAAGTGGAGCCTGTCGTAAACTCACATCACAAGGATAAAATATAATATAACATATACAACAGGTAGTGATAGTGAAGCAGTAAATACTAAACTTTCATGACAACTAGAAAGTATTTCCCTTACACGTAGATAACAACAATAGTGTTTGTACAATTCGCCTCACTACAACACTCAGAGAAATAGCAAACAGCAGAAAACAAAAACTAGATAGTAATAAGGCTGTTACGTGAGCCTCCTGCTCGCCATCGATCAGCATCATCGTTCTCACTAAAGTATCACCAGCCACCTGCTACTTAGTCTGCCCATCCTACAATCGGATGAACAGCCCAAGGTAATAAGAGGAAATTTAAAACCTTGAGTCAGACAACAGTCTTAGCGAGCGATAAAACAGCTAACAAACTTCATCAATAAATTATATGAGAATGGGTAAATAAACAAACTAATCTACCCAACTCCAGAGAAGAACCCTCATTTGCCTTCCCCACTACATGACAGTGATAGCCTTTACGACCCACACATCCAAAGGAGACAACAATTCGGCCTTGGAAATCAGAACAACCATTGATAACATTTATAGCATCCAGATTACTTACGTCTCATGCAGACAATCCTAATCGGGTTTAACATTCCTCAAGTACTCTTCCAAGAGGTCTAATCCAATATCAATCAAGTACCAAAGGAACATCTCCCCCGACTTTGGATAATCCACGTGAGACTATACAAACAAAACAACCAATCATCCATGACTAACTGTGGCTATCACCGCCAATCATGCTTTGGAATCCTCGTTAACGTATGACTGGCTAACAACTTGCCATCAAATGTCAAGGACCACACACGACGTCCCGGTTCTAGCAAAAATGTGCATGCTATACTCAACACGTGCTACACGCTATACTCAGCAGGTGTCTAGGCCACACACAATGCCCAAGGCACTCGACCTACAATTGGTCTTCAATTGTACCTCTGCTTTGAATCCGCTAGAACCTACGACAACGATAATTCCTCGGCCTTCATCTCTCTAGTCGTTATCAATTACGACTATTAATTAGCTCAGGACACTTTAGAGCAATCATTTCACATGAACTCAATACATTCTTGAGTTGTCTCCCCATTTGTTGCATACAACGAACAACAAACACTTTTCAAAACTTCCAAACTTCCCAATTGAATTCACTTTGAAGTCATATCATCACCGGAAATGTCCGACCAGAAATAACTGCCTAGAAATGGCAAAAATGGATGACCAGAATAGGCCGACCCACTTTGGTCCAACCCAACTTATGTCCGACCCAACTTTGGTCCGACCTAACTTCGGTCCGATCCAACTTTGGCCCGATCCAAAACCTGCATATTGCAATTCAACTCCGATTTCGACCAAAACTTCGCCAAACGATAAATCCGACGAAACTAACTTATCCAATTCATCCAAAAGGATTACAAGTATGTTATGAAATCAACAATATCATCAGTATGACAATTCTATCCATGATAATGTCAAATTCACCAAAATCACCACAAATATGCATATGAACAAAAACCATGGATCTAACTTGCACATTCATATGAAATATCATAGAAATTACCTATTCAAATTTGCTAAATCAGATCCTAGGCTGATCTATATGAAAATGAACTTACGAACGCTTGGATCTTAGGAAAAACACTTGAATTTGATGAAAAACATGATCTACTACCCATACACTTTATTGAATTCATGTGAGAGATGTTATCCACTCACTGATTCTCCAATACAAGCTAAAATGATAGAATTATGAATCCAAACAGCGAGCAATTCGAACGAAACTCCTCGATCCGATGAATTCACCTTTGAAATGATGTAGGTCTAGCCTCCAATGGTGTAGATCTTTGATTTCCCTCCTTAGATTTGAATTTTTAATGGTGGAAAGGTGTTAGAGGAAGAAGGAGATCAATGCCTCCAAATGAGAGAATGTGAAAGTAAACTTTTTCCCTCTACTCTCACCCCCTATTTATAGGATTCCACCAGGCTACTAATAGGCCTTTCCAAATCAGCCCATTAAGGCTTCAAAACATGAACAACCAACTGTTAAACTTTAAAACAGCGATTCCTCACAAACCGTTGAGCCTAGTCTTTAATGTAACCACTCTACGGAAAGGCAATCATCAATTCCTTTCCAATGGCACATGTCTCTCCCTCTGATTTGACCTGAGTCAAAAGTTATGCCATGTACAAGACTGACAGGGTAAAAACAGTCACAAATAAAATCGGTAAAAATTATGGACATGTCTCACATTCCCATAAGCAACATATTAAAAGATGAGAATGAACCAACCCTCAGGGGATAAAATAAAATATTTTATGATCTTCCGATACATAAAAATGCTGGTTGTTACGTCTAAAGTGATAGCCTTTACAAACAACCAAAGAGAAAACATAGCACACATAGCAACAAATTATCTAGCGTAGTCCATCCTAGTCGAGATCAACATCCCCCAAGTACAAGCCCCGTAGGCCTAAACCAACATTAGACAAGCATACAAGAGATATCTCCTTCGATGTTGAACAATCTACACAAGACGATACAAGAAAAGCAACAAACATCCAAGACTCTGGCTATCACCGCCAATCCTACCTTGAAACCATCGTTAATCACATGACAATCTACGACACGCCATTTGTCAAGGGCTAATAGTAACCCCAGTTCTACTCAGACTACTGCACGTCCTATTTACATTTGTCTCCCCAAGACAACTAGGCCTTATCCCATAAGTCCAGGTTACTCGACTAGTCCCACCAGTCTTTTAGGCGTCCCTATTGTATCCCTGCTATGAGTCTGCTAGAACCTATGACAACGATAATTCCTCGGCCTTCAATATCTCTAGTCGTCATCACTGGCGACTATCCATAGCTCAAGCATCTTCTCGAGCGACCGTTATCCTAAAACTCAACATCTTTGAGTCGTCTTCATATTTGTTGCATTACGACGATCAACGAACACTTCACAACACTTCGAACATTCCTTCTTGAATTCACTTCGAAGCCACAACCACCATCGAGCCAAAAATATACGTCATTTGGTCAATATTCGACTCATAGCGGTTCAGCCTTTCCGCTATGAAAAACATATCAAATTGTTTTTCTTTCCATCCACAATGTTTGTTAAACATTGTAGTATCTTCTTCCCAATCCATCAAAAACACAACGTTCTTGAAAAGTGATGTAAGTCCTTGAAACTTCTTCCTTGCCAATGGCCCAAGCTTTTGCCAATGACCCGACCTATAACATTTGTCAACGACCCGAGCTTCGAGCGACTCAACTTTTGAGTGACCCAACTTCCAAACGACCCAACTTCTGAGCAAACCAACTTTGAGCTACCTAACTTTTGAGCGACCCAACTTCCAAATGACCCAACTTTTGAGCAACCCAACTTCGAGCGACTTAACATCAAGCGACCCAACTTTTAAGTGACCCAACTTCCAAACAACCCGACCCTTCTGGCACCAACGACCTAATCCATCAACAACCCAAAGACTTTGTAACACCTCGCATTTTTAGTTTAATTAAAAATGTGTATATATATGCATAGATAGGTTAATAATGGTGATGTACAATGGAAATTAATTAATACGTGAAGGAAAAGGAAAGATT
The DNA here is from genome assembly GCA_030737875.1 of Allium sativum. Classification (NCBI taxonomy): domain Eukaryota; kingdom Viridiplantae; phylum Streptophyta; class Magnoliopsida; order Asparagales; family Amaryllidaceae; genus Allium; species Allium sativum. The sequence goes on from CM060922.1 coordinate 1,049,651,660, forward strand.
AATTCTATGACAATGTATGTAACGAAGAAGATAATAAAATAATGATACTTAATTTAAATATCAGGAATTAATTATAACAGACATAACCATTGCGTTCGTCTCTGAATTCTGCTTGGAATAGAGTTCAAGTTTTCGAAAATCGGACTTCGTATGAAAGAGTTATGACCTTCGGAAGATTCAACAAAAATTCAGAATTTACATAGGAAAATACCCAGGCAGGTCGACCTAGGGGTCTACCTACCTAAGGAGGTCGACCTGGGGGGGCGACCTACCCAGGGAGGTCGACCTCCCTGATTTTTCCAGATCTGGGCAGTGATGATTTTTGGGGTGCTGGACAGACTAGATGGCTTCTAAGTCAATCTAAGGGCTCTAAAAAACTCTCTACACCTAAAAAATAGTGCCTAGAACTAACCTAATTCATAAACAATTCCTTCTGACGCCTCCATGCTGTCAACCTTCAATCAAACATGGTCGCCGCCTCAAAACTCTAAATTAAAATTGCAAGTTCTTCATTAACTTTGGGGTTTAATCAAATCAAGAAGCAAAATTCTTCATCAATAATTCATGCACTTCACCAACAATCAAATAAGAAGATTTAATCAGCGTTCTACATCAACAACAAATCGTTTATTTCCCCAATGCAGTCAAGGTGAGTGGAATTACAATAATTTTTTTGTATAATAGAATTATTATCGTTCATCATTTCCCAATTATAAAATTCAATGCATGATTCATATAATAATAATTGTTCTTTTATTCTCCTTCTCCTTTTTATTTTTGGATCTAGGTTATCTCGAACCTAGATGAAATCTTACTACACATACGTACGATTGAAATATGAGAATATTGGGGCATAACTTAGTTTACGCAATCGAGAAATGTAGTCTGAAATTGGGGAATTGTGGCATAATAATTATTATTGCAAATATTGGGACAATTGGCGGAATTTGTTTGTGACTTGAATTAAGCCTAAAAGGGTGAATTAAATTATATGTGTAAACGTGGGGAAATATATTGGGAAAATATTGATTTTATGAAATTGGGTATAATTGGATTTTGGAAATTGGCATGTTTAGATATGAATAACATGGGATTGGTGAATTTGGCTATAACTGAGTAATTTGGGTAATATGAATTTTGGCTAATCATTATGTAATTGGTGTAGTTAATGGCAAAAGTGGAAATAAACATAAAAAGTGAATTGTAATCAAGTTGAATTTGGACCACATGACATGAATTTGGGGTTTGGGTGAAAGACGAATGTCAATGAAAGCCTAAGACACGAGGTTAGACGCGTTTGTGGTGTAAGACTGCCCGGAACCGCCCGACAAATCCAGCAACCACAGGCGGACGTCTAATGTGAGAGGTCAACGGCGATAACTATAGGCGTAACGGCTTATGACACGAGGTTAGACGCATTTGTGGTGTAAGACTGCCCGGAACCGCCCGGCAAATCCAGCAACCACAAGCGGACATCTAATGTGAGAGGTCATACATCGTTACGACATAATAAATAAATTAAGAAACATTAACCACAATGAGACATGTGGGTGACATGGGTATGGTTAGAGGGTTAAGTGGGTGGTGTAAATGACATGTAAAGCATGACTAATATAGACTTAACCGTTGTAAGACATGTGATGTAAAACATGACTAAGGTAGACTTACCCGTTGTAAGACATGTGATGTAAAACTTGACTAAGGTAGACTTAACCGTAGTGAGACATGTGTAGGACATGGAAACCATAACAAAGGAGGTTAAGTGGGACACGGGTAACATGTGAAACAAAAATTTAGATATTCTTAACCAAATAGGACCCGTAACGATATCATAAATTAATTGATTTGGGTGAAGTTTAAGTATAAAAGGAAGGGTTAAGTCAAATCTAAAAATTAATGACACAGTACTGGGGAATGATAACTACCAATTATAAGCCTGAGTAGCGGTAATGTAAAATTAAATAGTAGGTAAAACTTGTCCTAGGGACAAGGAAATATTATGAGTTAAGATGTAATACAAGACTTGAAGGGTGGAATGACTTGTACTATGAAATAAGTTAATCTAAGCTGAAATTGTAGGAAAACACCCGTACGCTATCGTTTGATAAAGAAAATTTAAGTCATGTTTGAATTCGTTCGTAGAACCTTAGTCAGAGAACTAAGTAAATAACGATGAAGGTAACCAAGTGTTGAACATTAGTTAGTGAACTAAGTAAATAAAGGTGAAGATGACCAAGTGTTAAACCTTAATTAGAGAACTAAGTAAATAAAGATAATGGCAACTGAGTAATGAACCTTAGTTAGAGAACTAAGTAAGCAACGGTAAAGATAACTAAGTAAGAAAACCATAGTTAAAAGGAACCAAGTAACAAACCATAGTTAAAGAGAATTAAGTAACAGAAACTAAGTATCAAACCTTGGTTAAGAGAACCAAGTAATAAACCTTAGTTAAGAGAACTAAATAAATAACGAGAAAGAGAACTAAGTAGTAAACCTTAGTTAAGAGAACTACAACTTAGTTAAGAAAACAAACGATTAAGATGATTAAGTAGTAAACGTTAGTTAAGAGGACTAAGTAGTAAACCTTAGTTAAGAAAGCCAACGATTCAGGAAAACTAAGTAGTAAACCTTAGTTAAGAGAACTAAGTAGTAAACCTTAGTCAAGAAAACCAAGTAGAACACGAGGAGGAGCAAACGTCCACCTGATCATGAAGAAGGCTCCAACGGTCTGGGTTACGAAGCACACGGCTTCGAGGGGACGTGAGGGTACTCCTGGTATCCCTCTGTGAGATTGCAGATGATCCTCCTGGGCTCACAGAGGTTAAGGTCTGCGTTAGAAGGACCAAGAGTATGCCTTGGTTGCAACATAAGCAACCTAAAGACTAGGATGGACCAGCGTGAGGCGGCAATATCTTGTTTAGCCATGTGATAGCACGTCGTCGTCTACCTACCATTTTGATTCAATCGAGTACGTGAAGCGAAAAGGCGGAGAACTCCAACAGACCATATACTTGCTATCTAGTTATTGGTGAGGTTTGGCCAATAGGTTTGTGGGGGCATAGGGGGCCTGCGTATAGTTCTCATTCTTGATTTTATTGGGTGCCTTTCATTAGTTGAGGGAGGGGTCAAGTGGGAACATAGCCACACACAGATAAAAACAGACCTTAGCATTTGCATCAGCAGACAACGTAAAGCTCCCGACCGAGTTCCGTGTTTCTTGATTAGCCCTGCCATGGGACTCGGGCCGCACATATAAAGGACATGTGCAACTAGACATCGATGACGATTCACGACACGTACGTGGGGAAGCTCTAGGAACATATATCGCTCTGGGTAGTGTGTCCTAGACTAGGGGCATCGTTCGATAGGTAGCATAATCCCTAGTTGGACCTAGGTCGTGTAAACCCTGAATTCGAGAAGCGTTCAATAGGTAGCTTAAACCCCAGTGGCCCTGGGTAGCATAAACCCTGGTTGAATCTAGGAAGTGCTCAATAGTAAACCTTAGATTAGATCTAGGTGATACACGAAATCTAGCAAGATCGAGAGTTGCAGTCCAAACGATTTTGAGAATGGTGGCACTACACTAAAGTAGTATAGATTTTCATGATGAAGCCCGTACGACATACGGCAAGGGACTGTATATATACATGGAAAGGATTTGACGAGTTGGGGGTATCTACATATATGTTGTATTAGGTTAACATACTAGTGGGACCTGAGTATAACCTAGAGAGCTAATATCGCGAATAACCTAATAAGCTAGAAAATATAACTGAACGGTATATGTAGGATTATACAAAAGTTTATTCTAAGCCCAGTCATCAGAACTTATGTTCTGACCCCCTCCTCATTACATACTTCCAGGTTAGGTTCATGACAAAGATGGTATAGCTTTGGATACTGGTTAGACGGTATGATATATAAGGTAAAGTTATTTTTGAATATATTATATTTTAATTCCTTCCGCTGTGAGATGCTTTACGTGTTCTAACATGCTTCTTTATCTCTGTCTTTTCTGCAGTATATCAGAGCACCCAACTCGGGTCTCGATGGATAGAATTGAAAAATTCGGTCTGTCGGAATCTGGGTTGTTACATCTGGTATCATAGCTTCGGTTTAGTGATCTTAGGGCGATAATGAGTGAACGTATTTGTATTTTCTAAAATACAAATATTATATATATATATATAAACCTAGATCCATATAGTAGCTCACTAGACATGAAAAGTGTTGGGATATTTGGATTGTACACTAAAGGAATGAACATAGGAATTTTGAACCCTAAGAGGATTGGTTGGAAAGTGTACAATATGACTTGCTGTTAGAGAAAGAAAATATCCCATAGGATGGAAACTGAAATGTTAGTATTTCAGAGTAGTGGGTTTAGAAGTGTAACCTTAGAAACTAGAAAAGGTTGAAAAATGAAAAATGGATTAGGAATATATATAGTCGAGAGAATTGAATTCGCGATAGTGCCTAGGAAAGCCTAGTGAGTTGAAGACCCGCTTTGAGTCTAACCCAATGATAAGCTTTTAAGAACTTGAATCTGTAAAAGAGTTTATGGAATTTTCCAAGTTTTGATCTTAAAAGTATTTTGATGTTTTTAGTGAATAATGGGTTTTTAAAGTAAAGTGGGGTATATTGTGCAAAACAATTATTTCTTGCTTTAAAAGAAATCTCTCATGAAAAGGTGCATATTATAAAGCATGTATAGCTCGCTAGTTTTCATATTTGAAAGGATTGAAAAGAAGTTTTGAAATCTCTATTCTGTTGACAATAAATTTTGATTATTGTTTTAAAAAGAAATTTTTGTTGGGTGAACAAAATAAGCGGTAGAGTGTAAGAATAGAGTAGATGCTAGCACCTTAGCAGCCAAAGTTAACATTGTAAATAGGAACAATGTAACCTCGATAGTTGTCCTTGTCTACTCCAGTTTCGTGATGTGAAGAAAATGTTTTGCATTTTATCTTGGGACACATTTTTTTATGGTTTGGCAAAAGCAAGTTTTTGAGAAAAGAATAAAAGTTTTACCACTTTAGTTTTTTCGGAAGAAGAATGTAATAAAAAGAAAGAAGGCCAAACTATATTTTAAAAATGGAGTAGTTAAGGATTAAGGCCTAGAAAGAGCGAGATAAAGTTAAAGCTATTAGAACCAACGGGGGATTGGTTGAGTTGAGTAATTCTCTGAGTGTCAATCTGATGTTGATTTTGGTCTTCGGGGTTGATACTTAGGGAGTTATTTTCTTGCCAATTACAGTTAGGGATTAGAAAATATTGAACTAATAGAGAATTCCCGTAGAATGCATAAGCCGTGTGAGTCTAAGATTGTTGCTTGAAGAGAGAAGTATAGGCTAGTGATACACAGTATGGACTAGTAGTGACTACTAGGTAGTGAAGGGCAAGCAAGTGTACAGATCTTGTTGAGTGAACTCATGACAAAGTCCTAAGAATCTTGGCCCATAGTTGTAGCTGTGTAGGATACTTTTTGAGTTGAAAACAGAAGAGCTTGTTTGAAATAATAAACTTAAGAAGAAGACTAGCCTAACTAACAAGAAAACAACTGAATCAATTAAGCAACAAAACGTGACGGGAAAAGAAAACTAAAATCTTAAGAAAAAGATGAATAAATATGAAATTACTCCAAGATAAGATGAAATAGAAAAGAAATCTTTCTTATGTGGTTGTGCTTGGATAGGAAAACAGGAAATATTTATATAATAGTTATGAAAAATCCAAGTGCAGTTAGGAAAGAAAAACGGAGAATGTGAATTTTTCCATTTTCATAACATAAGAAATCGAATTTGGAAAATTAGATTTTTCTAAATTTTGAATTTAATGATGGTTGGTAGGGTTTTGGATGCGAAAATTGGATGAACTATGCTCTTACACTGTAATAGTGTAGGAAAATTTAGATGAAAAACATTTTGATTTTTCAAAAATATTGCATTCACATAGAACTGCAAGTATATTTAGGATGTGAGCATCATGTTTTGAAAAGGTTTTTAAGATTTGCATACATATAGGTGGATCCAAATTAGGCATACATCCTTTACTATGATGTATCTCACTTTGCATATGTGCACAATGTTGCAACAATTGGATGAACACTAATTGGATGTTGCGAGGGATTATCTATTTTACCCTTATCGAATTTCGGGGACGAAACTCTTTAAGGGTGGGAGAATGTAACACCCCGCATTTTTAATATAATTAAAAATGTATATATATATATGCATAGAGAGGTTAATAATGGTGATGTACAATGGAAATTAATTAATACGTGAAAGAGAAGGAAAGATTAATTTTATGACAGTGTACGTAACAAAGAAGAAAATAAAATAAGGATACTTAATTCTGCTTGGAATAGAGTCCAAGTTTTCGAAAATTGGACTCCGTATGAAAGAGTTATGGCCTTCGGAAGATTCAACAAAAAATCAGAATTTACATAGGCAAATACCCAGGCAGGTCGACCTGGGGGTCGACCTCCCCCCTGATTTTTTCCAGATCTGGGCAGTGACGATTTATGGTGTGCTGGACGGACCGGATGGCTTCTAGGTCAATCTAAGGGCTCTAAAACACTCTCTACACCTATAAAATAGTGCCTAGACCTAATCTATTTCATAAACAATTCCTTCTGACGCCTCCATGCTGTCAAACTTCAACCAAACATGGCCGCCGCCTCAAAACTCTAAATTAAAATTACAAGTTCTTCATCAACTTTGGGGTTTAATCAAATCAAGAAGCAAAATTCTTCATCAACAATTCATGCTCTTCACCAACAATCAAATAAGAAGATTTAATCAGCGTTCTACATCAACAACAAATCGTTTATTTTCCCAATCCAGTCAAGGTGAATGGAATTACAATAAATTTGTTGTATAATAGTATTATTATCATTCATCATTTTCCAGTTATAAAATTCAATGCATGATTCATATAATTATAATTGTTCTCTTATTCTCCTTCCCCTTTTTATTTTTGGATCTAGGTTATCTCGAACGTAGACGAAATCTTACTACGATTGAAATATGAGAATATTGGGGCATAACTTAGTTTATGCAATCGAGAAATATAGTCTGAAATTAGGGAATTGTGGCATAATAATTATTATTGCAAATATTGGGACAATTGGCAGAATATGTTTGTGACTTGAATTAAGCCTAAAAGGGTGAAATAAATTATATGTGTAAACATAGGGAAATATATTGGGAAAATATTGATTTTATGAAATTGGGTATAATGGGATTTTGGAAATTGGCATGTTTGGATATGAATAACATGGAATTGGTGAATTTGGATATAATTGAGTAATTTGGGTAATATGAAATTTGGCTAATCATTATGTAATTGGTGTAGTTAATGGCAAAAGTGGAAATAGACATAAAGTGAATTGTAATCAAGTTGAATTTGGACCACATGACATGAATTTGGGGTTTGGGTGAAAGACGAATGTCAATGAAAGCCTAAGACACGAGGTTAGACGTGTTTGTGGTGTAAGACTGCCCGAAACCACCCGACAAATCCAGCAACCACAGGCAGACGTCTAATGTGAGAGGTCAACGACAATAACTAGAGGCGTAACGGCTTATGACACGAGGTTAGACGTGTTTGCGGTGTAAGACTACCCGGAACCGCCTGGCAAATCCAGCAACCACAAGCGGACATCTATTGTGAGATGCCATAGATCATTACGACATAATAAATAAATTAAGAAACATTAACCACAATGAGACATGTGGGTGAAATGGGTATGGTTAGAGGGTTAAGTGGGTGGTATAAATGACATGTAAAGCATGACTAATATAGACTTAACCGTTGTAAGACATGTGATATAAAACATGACTAAGGTAGACTTACCCATTGTAAGACATGTGATGTAAAACATGAGTAAGGTAAATTTAACCGTAGTGAGACATGTGTAGGACATGGAAACCATAACAAAGGAGGTTAAGTGGGACACGGGTAACATGTGAAACAAAAATTTAGATATGCTTATCTAAATGGACCCGTAACGGTATCATAAATTAATTGAATTGGGTAAAGTTTAAGTAACGGGTTAAGTAAAAGGAAGGGTTAAGTCAAGTCTAAAAATTAATGACATAGTACTGGGGAATGATAACTACCTATTATACACCTAAGTTGCGGTAATGTAAAATTAAATAGTAGGTAAAACTTGTCCTGGGACAAGGAAATATTATGAGTTAAGATGGTGGGACGACATATACTTTGAAATAAGTTAATCTAAGCTGGAATTATAGGAAAACACCCGTACGCTATCGTTTGATAAAGAAAACTTAAGTCATGTTTGAATTCATTGGTAGAACCTTAGTTAGAGAACTAAGTAAATAACGATGAAGATAACCAAGTGTTGAACCTTAGTTAGTGAACTAAGTAAATAAAGGTGAAGATGACCAAGTGTTCTTAGTTAGAGAACTAAGTAAATAATGATAATGGCAACTGAGTAATGAAACATAGTTAGAGAACTAAGTAAGCAACGGTAAAGATAACTAAGTAAGAAAACCTTAGTTAAAAGGAACTAAGTAACAAACCTTAGTTAAAGAGAACTAAGTAACAGAAACTAAGTATTAAACCTTGGTTAAGAGAACCAAGTAATAAACCTTTGTTAAGAGAACTAAGTAAATAACGAGAAAGAGAACTAAGTAATAAACTTTAGTTAAGAGGACTAAGTTGTAAACCTTAGTTAAGAAAACAAATGATTAAGAGGACTAAGTAGTAAACCTTAGTTAAGAAAGCCAACGATTCAGGAAAACTAAGTAGTAAAACTTAGTTAAGAGAAATAAGTAGTAAACCTTAGTCAAGAAAACCAAGTAGAACACGAGGAGGAGCAAACGTCCACCTGATCATGAAGAAGTCTCCAACGGTCTGGGTTACGAAGCACGCGGTTTCGAGGGAACGTGCGGGTACTCTTGGTATCCCTCTGTGAGGTTGCAGACGATCCTCCTGGGCTCACAGAGGTTAAGGTCTGCGTTAGAAGAACCAAGAGTATGCCTTGGTTGCAACATAAGCAACCTAAAGACTAGGATGGACCAGCGTGAGGTGGCGATATCTTGTTTAGCCCTGTGATAGCACGTCGTCATCTACCTACCATCTTGAGTCAATCGAGTACATGAAGCGGAAAGGCGGAGAACTCCAACAGACCATATACTTGCTATCTAGTTATGGATGAGGTTTGGCCAATGGGTTTTGGCTTACGTATAGTTCTCATTCTTGATTTTCTTGGGTGCCATTCATTAGTCGAGGGAGGGGTTAATTGGGACCATAGCCACACACAGATAAAAACAGACCTTAGCATCTGCATCGGCAGATAACTTAAAGCTCCCGACCGAGTTCCGTGTCTCTTGATTAGCCCTGCAAGGGGACTCGGGCCGCACATATAAAGGACATGTGCAACTAGACATCGATGACGATTCACGACACGTACATGGGGAAAGTCTAGGAACATATATCGCTCTGGGTAGTGTGTCCTAGACTAGGGGCATTGTTCGATAGGTAGCATAATCCCCAGTTCGACCTAGGTGGCATAAACCTTGAATTCGAGAAGCGTTCAATAGGTAGCTTAAACCCCAGTGGCCCTGGGTAGCATAAACCCTGGTTGAATCTTGGAAGTGCTCGATAGTAAACCTTAGATTAGATCTAGATGATACCAGGATTCTAGCAAGATCAAGAGTTGCAGTCCAAACGATTTCGAGAATGGTGGCACTACACTAAAGTAGTATAGATTTACATGATGAAGCCCGTACGACATGCGGCAAGGGACTGTATATATACATGGAAAGGATTAGACGAGTTGGGGGTATCTACATATACGTTGAATTAGGTTAACCTACTTGTGGGACATGAATATAGCCTAGAAAGCTAATATGGAGAATAACCTAGTAAGCTATAAAATATAACTGAACGGTATATGTAGGATTATACAAAAGTTTATTCTAAGTCCAGTCAACAGAAATTATGTTCTGACCCCCTCCTCATTACATACTTCCCGATTAGGTTCATGACAGAAATGGTATAGCTTTGGATACTGGTTAGATAGTATGATATATAAGGTAAAGATATTTTTGAATATATTATATTTTAATTCCTTCAGCTGTGAGATGCTTTACGAGTTCTGACATGTTTCTTTATCTCTGTCTTTTTCTGCAGGATACCAGAGCGCCCAACTCGGGTCTCGAAGGATAGAATTGAAAAAATCGGTCTGTCGGAATTCGGGTTGTTACAGACTTGGTTGATCCATCGTTTCTTAGGCAATAAGTCAAACGACCCATGCCGAATGACCTAACTTCGATTCACCCACAATCAACAACGTTATTGCACGTAACTCCAAAACGACCAATTCAATCATCAATGCTTCATGTAATCATCAAACAACACTTACTCAACGACTATCACCAACAACCATATGATCACAACAAATCACGATAATACAACGAATAAACAAAATAGTTGATCTATACTTGCATAAACAAATGAATTAACATAATAATGACCGATTTAAGTTGCTAGATTAGATTCTATGGTGATTCGGATGAAAATATACTTACCATGATGTATATCTAGGTGAAAGCAACTTGAATTGATGAAAATAAGATCAAACAACCCATATACTTGATTGAATCCATATGAGATATGCTTATCACTCACCAAATCTTCAACATATCTTGAAAACTATGAATCTCTGATCCGAACAGCGAAGAACGATGAAGAACAATCTTCGAATCAATCACTTTGAAGCGATCTACCTTTCTTCGATGTTGATCTTCGATCTTCTAATCTATATCTATGATTTATTAGAGTAGAGAAGTATTTGATTGAGCAACGAGGATCGCGAGCTCAACCAAATGAGAGAAATGAAGAAACTAAACCATTCTCCGAGCCTCTACCCCCTATTTATAGCCATCAGCCCAAGCCTTAGCGGGCTATACAAATCAACCCAATAATTACTAATTAGAATGTTCAGAAATTGTATAGCACTGAAACAACGATTTCTCCCAAACCGCTGAATCAAAACTTTAATGTGACCACTTTACAGAATTGGCAACACAATTTCATTTTCAATGAAATCGATCTCAGAACCCGATTCGATCCTAGTCAAAAATTATGCGCTATACAAATTTGACAGGGCCAAAATGCTCACAAATAAAATTGATAAAAATTATGGACATGTCTCACATCCCCATAACCAACATATCAAAATATGAGAAACACCCGACCCTTAGGGAATTGAATAAAAATATTTTACAATCCTCCGATACGTAAAATGCGAGTCGTTACATTCTCTCCTCCTTAGGAATTTCGCACCCGAAATTCCAAGCAACCATAAACAACCAAAACAATTCTGCATGCCTATCATCCATGAGAAGCCAATCTACCATCCATCAAGCCATACATCCATAGTCTTAATTTAGCACGCGAAATTCTAATGATAATAGCACAAACTACAATGGTGTAAGAGTGACACGACATTAACGAGTCATACCAACGAAGAGTTCTGGATGGATCGTCTTCGTTCTCTCTTCTGTTTCCCATATACAATCGTCATCATCCTCAATCCACTGTACCTTTACTAGCTTAACCGTCTTCCTCCTAAGTTGTTTCGTGTCATTCGCCACAACGCGAAGTGACTTACGAGGTTTCGAGACTATGGACTCAACTTCTAGGTCTTCGTACTGATCTGTAGATACAACCACATTCAAATCATGCATGCACTTTCGTAGAAAAAACACATGGAAAACATTGTGCATACTCGACATCTTCTCGGGTAAATCCAATCTATATGCGAGTTTTCCAATCCGCTCGACTATCGAAATGGTCAAACGAACCTTGGAGCTAGCTTTCCTTCAATTCTGAATCGAGCAACATTCTTCAATGGCAAAATATTTACGAAAACCATATTACCCACGTCGAATTCCAAATCCGTATGACGCTTATCGGCGTAGCTCTTTTGATGATCTTGTGCTGCCTTCTTTCATTGCCGAATGATCTCGATACAATCTGATGTTTCTCTTATCATTTCTAGCCCAAGTATCAGCTTATCTCCAGTTTCTAACCAACATGATGAGGAATTACACGGTCTACCATACAACGCCTCGTATGGTTCCATCCCAATGCTGGACTGGAAACTGTTGTTGTAGAAAAACTCAACTAGATGTAGACGGTCTTCCCACGATCCCCCGAAATCCAATACACAAACACTTATGAGATCTTCCAAAACTCTATTGACTCTCTTGGTTTGACCATTGGTCAGGGGATGATAAGTCGTACTCAAGCACAACCGGTTCAAAGTGAAATATCTACTTAACCACGATAAAAATTTATTCCATATCTACTCTATGATATTACATTTTGTACGGGCGAAAGTATATTATCATTTATGTATGGGGATAGTTGTAGCAAAATATTGAATGAAACATACTAAGTCCCACATCATAGGATTTTAAGGAATATTCGAGTAAATGAATAGCTTCCTAATGAGGAGGTTTGGGGCTTAGAGCACCCAAATGTGTGCTTTGTTGTGAGGAGGGAAGTTATGCTTCACAACCATACATGCGTGTGCCGCCTCCGTCGTCCGTTCGACCGAACCGGGCCGGGCTTGAGTTTGGATTTGAATTTGTTATGATCTTATTTTTCCTTCGAAAAAGTAGGCCATTTTTTAATACTTGCAGGCTTCCAACATAAACTTGGTCGACTTGGATTCGGACAAAAGAAGATGAGGTTTGTCTGAAGTGGCGCCTCTTTTGACGAATGGGTGTGACTCATTAGATGGTAGCGAAAAGTGGGTGCAAACTGTTAAAAACAATGACAGGTGGATGCAACCCATTAAGACAACACGACAAAAAGCAGGCGGATGCAATCTTCCAGAGCAGACGCGACTTTTTGAAGGGGTATAGACAAAAATATAAAGAGAGAGAACACTGATTACATTGTCCAACTTATTTTTCTAGCTGTCATCCTTCTCTCTTCTCTACTACAGCTGCTGCATCTAATATTAATCATAGAGTCGACATACTCATTACAATATCGTGCAAAAATATTATGTTATGTCTTGGGAAACTTTGCAAATAAAAGTTTTAAGGAAATTGTTTGATGCTGGTTACTATACTTGCAGTTAAATTGCTCCTAGTTTCTAACATGTGTATGTTAAATGGGGTATACATAAGTCGTGGGTGTTCATGATGTATTGTGAATATTTGTGTGTTATATGTGCATTTTTATTTCATGAGCTGTACTATGTAGTTGTACTATATATAGATGACTGTATCTACATTGCTTTGTTTTGTTAATCTTATTCGTTCAGTCTATTTATTATAAAAACCTATTATTATTATTTTTTTGAAAAATAAAATTAAGTGTTAAAAGTATAAAAATAAATATTTTTTGTTGTATTTTAGGAGATAGATCTATACAAATATAACGTGTTATATATATAGCAGTTGCAAATAGAAAGCGAATAATGGTAATTAGGCTTTCAAGGTTAATATGTTACAACCCATAAATAAAGGTATTACATTACCGTATTTCTATATTTCGGTTATGCGTTAGATACTTCTCTTCAATTGTAGCTAGAGTTTATTCCTTTTGCTTTATTAAATTCAGAAAATTGATTGAAGCTTTAACAATAGATTTGGTCCACAGGATAATTCCCTCCTCTCTTTCCTTCTAGCATATTAAATTTCAGATTTTAGCCCTACTTTCGTTAGGATTTGGAGTTGCTTTTGTACTGATTTCTGAGAGATGAACATGGCGGGATCCATTACTGATCAAGAGAAATTATGGCTAAAGGTGACTGCTTCACTCTGAATGAACTAAGCAAAAGTGGGCTAGTTCGTGCTATCAGTTTGAATCAACGCCTGTAGTAAATTCTTCAATACTTAATTCTCTCTTTAATATATGAAACTTTCTTGCTGATAGTGGCTTTGTCAATATATTTTCCCTTTGACACATGTCTTAGAAGTGATTTACTTGCAGATTTTTTTTAGAACTTGCTCCCAGACAAAGTGTAGATCTAACTCCGTGTGTATTGTCCTTAAATGTAGAATATGATTTGCATTTAGTGAAACAATACCTAGGTTATCACATCACAGAGTTGTCTTGTTGTTTGTGTTGATCTTTAACTCTGAATGTAGTGACTTGATCGACACTAATTCTAATGTTGCACTGGCTACACATCTGAATTCAGCATCTTTGCTTAATTTGGATTAGTTTGTTTTCTCGAAAAATCAAAATACTAGGTTTTTCCCCTATATAGATGCAGTATCCAAAGTTTGATCTTCAATCATCTGGATTGCCTCCCCAATTAGCATTTGTAAAGCCATACAAACTGTAATGACCTATAGTTTTGTGCATTTTAACATGTAAACATAAAATATTATTTTTATACATGGTCGTATCATTCTGTAATTTTGAGAGATGGCTGTTGAAGGCATTTCTCATTTTGTGATTTTTTTGGATTTTTCTATGACCACTTTACCCCTGACGAAAGTTTGTTTCGTCCATATATTTTGACGGAAGTAGAATTTTGATTTGAAAAACCATCCATATGATTGAAATGATGGTTTCCCATTCTGTAGAGGGGTTATATGTCACAAACAGAAAATCCTTTTAGGAGATATGTCTATTTGAAAGATTTTTAGAAAATAAACAGCTCATTTCCGACAATCTGGGCCAATTTTCAAGTAGGCCCAGCGTGGATTTCAGTATTAAGGAAATAAAAGGTTAGAATAAGTTATCCTAACTCATATCTGTCATTTCGTTTACATCTCCTTCTTCCCTAGAGCTTCTACCTTCATTATAATAAAATTTCTTCATCCAAAACTTAAATCTAAATATAGAAATCAAAAGATCCAAACTAGAGAAACATATATGTGACTGCTAAGTGGAAAGATTGTTACATATCATGTAGTTCTTTTGAGATTTGAGATATCATAGACACGGGTGAGTTATTTATTCTTATTCACAGAATTCTAAATTTCCTAATCTTAGAATAAGAAAGTTTAAACATGTTAAGAATTTACAACATTGGATCAACACTATGAATTTAAAAGGTTAGGAATTAGTGACAACATTTTCTTATGAAACCACTTGTAGATTGGTTCATAGATTTGTTTAAATCAACGATTTTTATTTCAAATCTGGACTCTGTAGAATAGTTCAGTTAACTATTTGATGTTATATGTTATTGTATGTCATTTTGGATGATTTTATGTTTGACTTGGTGTGGATTGAATGTTTAAAAAGTCTATGAATGGTGGCCTAGAACTAGGATTTTGCAAGAAAAAGGTCATAAATCAAATTTACTCAGAATCACGTGACATTTGGAGGACACTAGCTAGAAGCTCTACAGAGGTTGTGCGAGAAATTTGGAGTGATTTTGAGTTGGTACAGCGGAATTATGGTTGAATTGGTACGGATCGGCAAAAATTCAAAAGTGCTCCAAATTAGATGAAATTTTTATGGGAGTTAGAAGATGTCCACAAGAGCCAACATTTCAAATATCAATATGACTAGATCAAAAGCGAAGGAGACATTGAGAAAAGAAATTTGGTTTGAATAGATCTGAGTCAGCCTTCCTTAATATCCAAAAATTCAAAATGCTCGGAATTAGATGAATTTTTTATGGAAGGTAAACCATGTCCTGAGGAATCTACATTACAATTTTCAAGTCGATTGTATCAAAAACGAAGGAAATATGGCAAAAACTTGTTTATATCAGCATTCGTTAAATCTGGGTCAGCCTTTCTTAAATTGCGGCTTGAGCTTCCTTAAATTTCGAATTGGCCTTCCTTAAATTATAGTTTGGCCTCCTTAAATTCCGGATTGGACTTCCTCAAAATCCGGGTAGGCATTCCTTAAATCCATGTCAGTGCACTATCTTCCTTTTGAGTCAACTTCAAATAGGTATTACTTTTGCATACAATATCCGTTTTGGATGTTGTTTTCTGTGTTAGAGTCATCGTGACGAGCTTCACATTTTGGAAGAGAGTAAACCTGAATAATATAAACTTTAGATTATGCATTTTGGAATGACATAAGTAGGATGGTTTAGATCAACGATTCCTTCTTCTTGAAAAACAACTTCAATAACGACCAGTCGAGCTCGTAGAGAAGGGCAGTAGACTATGACTCGATGGGAAAGTTGTCAAGAGAAGGTTAGGAGTAGGGTTGAACGAAAGGATTAGTTTTCTAGGTAGTTTTTGACCAAAAAACTTCAGATGGAGTAAGAAGATAGTTCCAGATACCTCTGTAGTGGAGATATGTATACAAAGAGAACACTATTATGCAGGGTCGGCCTAATACTTGAAGTTACGAGGCATGACGACCAGTCGAACTCGTAGAGCAGAGCTGTAGATTATGACCCAAGATGGGAAAGTTGTCAGGAGAAGGTTAGCGAGGAGGGATGGATGAAAGATGTAGTTTTCTACGTAGTTTATGACCAAAGAACTTCAGACGGAATAAGAAGATAGTTCCAAATAGCTCTGTAGTGGAGATATGTATGCAAAGAGATCACTATTATGCAGGTTCGGCCAAGTACTTGAAGTTATGAGGCTTGAGCGCCTATTGAGTCTTTGACTTGATGTAGGTTGTAAGCCAGTTCGAAGGTAGCCCGTTGGATGCGTGGTTAATCCAAGGGGACTAGTGAATACCACTTGTGCCAATTCTCACTAAGGCAGAGGTTGTCATTCTCTAACGACCTGCCTTTTTGACCTCTTCAATTCGATTTTAAACCAACTGAAACCATCTGAAATTGCGAATTGTTGATTCCTACGGCATTAAACACAATTCACCATAAACACAGAACACATAATTACTCATAGCAGAAGTAAAAATTATACAATAATATCAAAATTTTAATTTATATAATGATATAAGAGTACATAAATAAATATAAAGTCAACAAAAGACTAAGTACAAAATATCACTAATTCATGAATATTGATAGAAGTGAAAATAACTGGAATGGAGTAACAAAATAGATGGATATATCCAGCAAATCTCAAGATTCAATAAATAAGTCTCCAAAATTGAAATACTCAAGCTGACCTGAGTATTATGTAAAAACAAAAAACTCGTGTCAGGACTAACATTCTCATATACGTGAATCGAATTAAGTGAAATGTTTAACGGAATGCGAATAACTTAAAAGATGTTAAGGATTCTCCGTTAAGGATTTGTGAGACTGATACATATAATGTAATTTGCTATTATAATAATGTCTATTCAGTAATGTAAATAAAATAAAAATAATGTAAGTGGGATTACATCTTTACTCTTACTGCGTTTACAAACATTGTCGTACACGTTGCATATAAAACATCAGTTCGGTGGTAGATAGGGATAGGTCGCGAAATAATAACATTAAATAAAAACCATAGATGACTTGATCAGGATAAATATGATAAGGTACATGAGGCAATTCCCAAGGTAGGATTCTACTTGTTGCTCTCTCGGGCTAGTTATAAAACATAGCAGCAACTACTGCCTACCTCGGTACACACTCTCATAATCAAAGGGCGCCCAAATCAATCACAAAGTACTAGAGATAGACTCAAAGAAGCATGTTCAATAGGAGGAGCAACCTCACTTAGTTACAATATAGCTCATGTTTTAGTCATATTAGTTATGATCCAAAGGTCAAGGCTATCCATCACCGTTCTCTTTCTTAAAATCCAATAATCGCCTTCAAACCATCCAACTTTATTCAAGATTCTCCATCACTGTACAGTTGTTAAAGTGGTATCGACATTGGTAGAGAGTATGACAATTACAGACTCCGGTCTCCTTAAAAACCAAACACTTACATTTTTCACACCATGGTCAGTAGATTTGAAATCATATTTTGAGTATTGCAAATCGATTTATTATAAGTATTAATTTAAAATCGTTTACTCAAAATGATTCACCATTGGCTTAGTTGGGATTTCAAATCATATATTCATAAATACCCTTATCAACTCAATTCGAGTTTTAAATTTCAATTTTCGCAAATATCATTACTACTTGACACCCTTGGTTTTAATCACTTCGGATTTATTAGCTTGGATGAGACATGTTTTTTGTTTTTAATTTATAAAATATACATAAAAATTTAAACTTGAAAATAGTGTACATATACTAAGTTTCAAATTAGTGTATATATGCTTATATAAATAGTTATAAAGTTCAAATGGTCAAAATAGTTTAAGTTATTTGTTATAAGTAGTTTGTGAAAAATGAAGTAATGAGGAAAAAATTTCTT
Organism: Allium sativum; assembly: GCA_030737875.1. Classification (NCBI taxonomy): domain Eukaryota; kingdom Viridiplantae; phylum Streptophyta; class Magnoliopsida; order Asparagales; family Amaryllidaceae; genus Allium; species Allium sativum. Next base: position 1,049,669,913 of record CM060922.1, read on the forward strand.
TATGAAAATATAGTTGGTTCAAATAATCATGATTCAATCCAATCCAAATTCGTTTTCCAAAAGTCCAACTTTCATCCATTCATATTTCTTATTTAAATTAAGATCTCGTTTATTGGTTTGAATTCAAATTCACCTCATAACTTGAAATATTTCCAAACCATTATTTCAAAGTTAGATTAAATTTACATTCCGAGTTCATTCATTATATTAATTTTAAAAACAACTTCGACGTTTAGTTGTTAAGTCGTCACCACAACTTAATGAATTCAAAACTTGGTATCTTTTTCCATTTAAAAATCTCATGTTGAACTTCTCTTAAGTAAACATATTCTTTTCATTTACTTGGATTTAACCAAAAAATTTGCCTTAACATTCGATTCTTTTCTTTGAATTGAATTCGTAAAATTCATTAAATCAAATCTTAATATATCAAAGTAAGATTTTTTTAAACCTTCAAAGAAATCCATTTACTAAGAAATCTTATATTAAATCAACACTTTTAATTATTATAAAATTTTATGTTAAACTATACAAAATCAAACTTCATAAAAATCTTGTTTACTCAAACCTTAACTTTAAATGTATTCTTTACAAACAAATTTCAAACACTTTCACTAAAACAAAATCTTACATAAACTTTACCAAATTTGAGTTAATTCAGGAAAAATTCTTTCAAAATTTCTTAATACAATACTTGAATTTCATTTAAAAATCTATTTATAAAGTCGACATATATTTATAACATTTTGCAATAGTTTTTATGTTATCGACCTTGGAATCCATATATAATTTCTTACCCTATGGTCAAGTGATACAAATATGTATCATTTTAATCCATTTTAAAAAAATTCAAATTCTAGGTATATATCATTTCAACCCACATCCAAAATTGATTCGAATTTATTTCTCAAATCTATACAATTGTACGGGTATGTATCATTCAAACCCACTGTGATCTTTCTAAATCTACACAGAACTTGCAAGGTGTGAATAATACATAGACTATCACACATTGCATCCATATCGTGTCATTTAAGATGATAGTGTGCGTGTCACATGTGCACAAATCACATAACAAATAATTTTAGATTTTCTAGAGCAACCTAACATTTCATTTATCATTTCATATATTAATTCACTTAATAATAAGTTAGTCGTGAGTGAGGAGAAAATCACCTTTCCCCGTTTTTGATATTGTCGAAATGATTGGATTTAAACTAAAATCAAATAATCGTTTGATTTTAACCTAAATTTTAAAAGACTGAAAAAATCACCATCTAATTATGAAATGTGGAGAGTGTTGACACGAGTTCAATATGCAATCGATGTTCGGTTGGGATTTATTTAGAGCTAGGTACATGTTTTAAGATTCTTAATTAATTACGAAATAAAATAACAAATTACAAATTAATTACCTAAAGAAAACTTAGTCCTAATCACCTTCTAATCCTCCTTTAATGACATATCGCAACCTTCAAATCTGAATCCGATTTTCCCAACCAAAATCACGAACGCCACCGTTACACCATCCAACCGTACACCACCATCACTCTGGCTATCAATTCCAGAAACTCCCGTTACCTCCCTATGACCTAACCCCTTACACATCGACCACTCATATTTCACAATGTTGTTTGGATCTCCTCTTGACTCTCAGCCTTCTCGAACTCGCCACCAATGATCAAACTTATAGGAGCTCCAGATCCTTCGACGGAGTAAAGATCTCTCCCAACGCTTCCATTTGCTATAGATTTCATAGCGAGATATTGGAAGATGGAGGAGATTCTTCTTCTCTTCTAGGCATAGATTTTGAGTTTGCAAAAGAAAAGTTACGTAAGTGGGAAAAAAGGGAAAAATGGTCAGGTTTTCTAGGAAAGAAGGAGTTCACGATTTTAAGAAAAGAGGAAATAAATGTCCATTGTAAAAATAAAATGGAGGAGGTGATGATAATGAAGGGTTTAGAGCATCTCCAACAGAAAGGCATTCATCCCCTTAATACTGAATTTGAGCCTATTTTGGTCCCCAACGGATATTACATTGGATAATATTCAGGCCAATGTTACGGGACCAATTCAGGATTCTTAATTTGTCTTGCGCGCCGATTTTTTCAGCTCGTCACATAGGGAGCCGATTTTTTCGGCGCGCGCCGATAAAATCGGTTCGCTACGTAACGCGCCGATAAAGTCTACGTGCCATAAATTTAGATTTTAAATATTAGTTTTCATATCCTAGCATATATTTTAAAATGACAAAATAAAATCATTATTATTTTCGTACATAATAGTTATGTTTAGGAAGACCGAAATAAACTAATTTTGCTTCAGAACATAATAATAGCTGGTTAATAACCCGTACAAATACAGTAGTAGAACATGATTTGTAAAATGAAAAACTACAACATCATTACTGCATAAAAGATTGATAAGTTAGGACATTCATAAAATAAAACACGAGTTCGGACAAGGAAGCTTCATAACTATGTATCGCCATATTGGTTCCATAAATGATCTATAAGATCTTTCTGCAGCCGAATATGAGTTGTGCATCTCTAAACATAACCTGATAGTTCAAATGAATGTTGAAGTCCTCTTCTGTTAGCGGTGTGTTTTGTTGGAATACTTAGGGTGGTTGCGAAGCACCTTCATATTCGTAGTGGCGTTGCCCTTCATCCATATCTCTTTCATCTTATATAATCATGTTGTGTAGAATGATGTAGGCAAACATGATTGTAGACATCTTTTTCCTAGACCATAGCCGACATGGATTACTTATCATTGCAAATCTAGATTATAAAACACCGAAAGCTCGTTCTACATCTTTACTTTGTCCCTCTTGCATCACCGCGAATTTGACTTATTTAGGATTCAATGGATTTGGACATGTTTCAACAATGGTGCTCCATTTCGGGTAAATGCCATCACCTAGGTAATAGCCATGGTCCTAAGTATTTAGGCCCAGGGTAAATGTTAAAGAAGGTACCTGGCCTTGAGCAAGATCTTTGAACAGATGGGATATTTCTATAACATTTAAGTCATAATTCGAACCGGGGATTTCGAAGAAAGCATGCCATATCCACAGATCGTACAATGCCATAGCTTCCAAAATGATGGCTGGTCACCTTTGCTTCCCGTTGTACGCACATTGTAATCCCTTAAGGCAGTTCTTCCATTCCTAGTGCATGCAGTTCAGACTTCCTAGCATTCTCGGCAATCCTCTGCTTTCGTGCGTCTCTCTGATTCACACTACATCTGCTTCATTTGGAGACCTTAAGTATTCTTCTCCGTATATGTCCACCACAGCTTGACAAAATTTTTCAAGTGTGTCAAGTGTCGTGCTGTCTACTGTTCGGGATGTATCGTCCAAAGCATCAGCAGGAGTATCATAAGCTAACATTCTCATAGCGGTCGTCATTTTCTGAAAAACGGACAACCCCTGCATCTTCCATGCATTTTGCTTGTACTTAAAGTAATCATTGTTACCTTGAATACTAGCCAATATCCGAAGAAATAGATTGCTCTGCATCTTGAATCTTCTACGAGACATATCAGGCCCGTAAGTGCAGTTGTCATTGAAATAATCTTGTATTAGAGACTTATGGTATTTAACATGATTTCTGTGTATAAATCTCCTTCCAGGAACCGATCCCCCTCGACTTGTGGATGACGAACCGTAGGCTTCATGGTATAAGTCCCGTATTTCATGTATTTCTTCCGCTTCCTCTTTAAGGATTTCCTCTTCCTCCGAGTCGCTATTAAAAGGCTTGATGCATGTCATAAAATAGGAATCCATTTCTTCTTGTGAATGTGTTTGGAAATGAGATATGGTTGCGACGTTGCTGTTGTATATACGGTATGCGGTCTTGGTCAGTGGGTGGCTTTATTGGGTGGAGTGTGCTCATTTATTGGACAAAGTGCTCCATTATTGAATATAGTGCTCCTTTATTGGACAGAGTGCCGTTTTACTGGACATGATGCTCTTTTATTGGACAGAGCGCTCCTTTATTGGACAGAGCGCTCCTTTATTAGACAGAGCGCTCCTTTATTGGACAGAGTGCTCGTTTGTTGGACAGAGAGCTCCTTTTTTGGACAAGGTGCCACCTTATTGTTACGAGTGCTCCTTTATCGGTGCACGTCTTGGTCTAGTTCATAATGTGCAGGGTCGTCCACGTAATAACTGCTTAGGAATTGATGTGTGCAGGTTCGTCCACGTAATAGCTGCTTAGGAATTTATGTGTGCAGGGTCGTCCACGTAATGTAGCCATGGAATTTAACAAGTAGGGTTATCCATGTAGTAGCTCGTGTTGAATGCCAACCCAAAACAATAGTAAATAAAATTAAAATCCTTTTTTTTATATTGTTTTGAGAAATAAATTAGATTTCAACGTTTCTCTCTCACGGCTACAGTGGGAAGCGATTAGTGCATAGTGTAGATTCTCAATCATGGCATTAACAGTGTCTAGTGCCAATGTATAGTGTAGATTCTCTATCATGGCTAAAGTGGTCAGTGACTAGTGCATAGTGGAGATTCTCTATCACGGACGTTTTGAGCATTGGACTATGCGTAATATTTGTATTATTAAAGTGCATATCCTTATGTATCCCAGGTTTTAGTAATAAACACAACAATAAGATAGTTTCCACATAAACATACGAACTACAATATTACAACATTAAGAAATGCTAAACTACAATCATACGAACCATAACAACTAAACACATAAACATAAAATTCAAAGTACAATAAAACACGATAAGATAGCTTCCACATAGACTTACCACAGACGTAGGAAAAATCCAGCTCTAGTTGGCTCAACAATAATCTTATTCAAGCGTCTTATTTCGGCTTGCGCTTCCAGTGCATATTGAACTCCACGTTCGCACATCGGAGGGTCAAACCACTGCTTAAAGTTACAACAATCAATTTCATCAGGAAAAACCTTGTGGTCCTCATAGGCTTCAGAACCGAAAAATCGACGAGTAGCATTTTTTTCGGTTTTCGAAACGACCACCGATTCTTCTCCACAACAGCATAAAGGGTTGGATCCACCCAGACTTATTGGCTCAACAACGCGCCCTTCAAATACCCTTTCTTTTCTAGGTCGTTGATTTGATACTACCTCATCGTCATTTCCTAAGTTGGCCATGGTGGAGCCTACACTTTATTTTCCCTGGTTCGACATACACCAATAAGGCAACTATACTATTTTCTTTTCAAGTAGAAGGCTGGAATGGGAAAAGAGGAAGGAGTAGGCGGCTGGAAGAAAAGAAATTTCGAATGAGGGTTTAGCCTGCTTCGAAGAAGCCGCTATATATTGAGAAAAATAGGGTCGTCCACAATGATATTACAAGCGAAAGACAGGGTCGTCCCCACTTATATACAAACAATGGAGTGTACATCGTGTCGTGCGCCGCTTTATTGGTTGAATTCAAGCCAAAACGATTTTACTTTAAATGAGAATCATTTATTTTACTTAAATAAACGTTATAATTTATAAAAGAATTCCACAACGACTATTTGAAATTTTGATTTGGACATAAAACAAAGTCTACAACATGAAAACTCTATTTTTCTCTTCCATTAGGAAAATATTATCAATTCGATTCGAATGTTTTTTGTTTCGAAGAAATCTGATTTAAATTGGATACTGTACAACCAATTAAAGTTCAAAACGTTATATTACGAACTACCGCGCCGCTGTAGTTTGTTTTATAATTAAATTATAAATAAAATTATTCAAACATCGTTTTATAATTAAACGTTTCAAACATCGTTTAACATTACACAAAGCATAATAAAATATAGAAAATGAAGGGTCCAGTACATAGAACATCATAAAATATAATTGTCGACAGTAATAAACATAAAATGTAGATAATATAGTACAACATGCATCAATGTAACATATGAAAACGAGCAAACAAGAAAGAATAACATAAGATCCACTACATCATGCCATACACATATATACATCATGATAACAAAAAACAAAATATCATCAGTAGGATCCTCATGAAAGTCAATCTAAATCCGCAACATCATCGTCATCATCGTGCTCAGACTCCTCACCATCCTCCTCCATGTCATACACACTACATCATGCCACACACATATATACATCATGATAACTAAAAACAAAATATCATTAGCAGGATCCTCATGAAAGTCAATCTAAATCCGCAACATCATCGTCATCATTGTGCTCAGACTCCTCACCATCCTCCTCCATGTCATACCCACTATCATCATTGTCGTAATAAGGAAAATCATCATCGTCACTACCTAATTCTACACCACCATGTAATCCTCCATCACCACCTAATCCTCCACCCCTCCGAGTCCGCCATCACCACCTAATCCTCCATCACCACCTCCACCAGCAGCACTTGAACCTCCACCAGTACATGACCCTCTAACCGTACCTGATACTCCTGTATCACCACCCCTACTGCCGCTAGTCTGGCCTGCATGTCATAGATCAGCTCCTGTAAACCCTGAACTATCGCCCGGTGCTCCTGATATAAGGACTGAGAATGTAGCAGGGCCATCTCCTGAATAGCGGAAATATGTATCCTATGCTGGTCTAGCCAGGGTGCATACTGCAAATATAGAACATATAAAATCAGTTTCTACAACTTAGACCAGCACAAGGTAATAAAGCCACAAGTAAGAAGAATACCTCATGTGTCGGATATGATCCAGCAGTAGGGACACCAGCTACCATGTGAGCAGGTGGGTAGATAATAGGCAAGGACACCTGTGTACCGCTGAGATCAAATGTCTGAAATGTATCGGCTAGAGAAAAATCAACAGTGTAACACCCCGTTATTTTGAAACATTTAAATTAACAAATTTAAGAACACTTAAGTTTTAGAAGAAGAATTAAGTGAAACGGGTTACACCATTGCGTTCGTCTCGGAATTCTGCTTGAGATAGAGTCTGAGTTTGCATAAATCAGGCTCCGTGTGAAGTAGTTATGGTGCTTAGAAGATTTCAAGTTTATATCAGAATTAAATACATAATTAATAAATCTAAATTCGAATTCAAACCAGCGAAAAGAAGTGGGAGGGAAAATTCCCGCCAAAGGGTGTCGACCCCCCTTAAGGGGTGTCGACACATGTGTCGACCCCCTCTATAGGGGTCGACCCCTGCTGACAGTTCTGAACGGTGACAATTTTCTGAGTTTTAGGGCTACTTGGCGACTTCTGATTGGCCTGATGATGCATTTTCTTATACTGGATGGTTTAGATGGATCCTATGTTGATCTAAAGGCTCTAATTAATCCTACACATCTATATAATCACATCTAACATAAACCCTAAGCTAAACTAATTTCATTCATGAGCCTATATGCTGCTGAATCCTAAACTGATCTTGCCTCCACCATAGCAAATCAAATTCAATATTAAAGATAAAGATCAAAGCCTACATCAACCATTTTAGCTTATCAACTTCAGTAATCTAAACTCAGAATTATCCTTAATTGTTAGACCAAAATTTGGTTCTAACACCCAAATTGTCATATTTAGAGCATTAGATATGAAGAAATAATCGAAAAATAGAGAAAAAAGCAAGACAACGAGATTTTTATAGTGGTTCGACATTAACGAGCCTACGTCCACTTCATATTTTCTCATTTCACTCATATATTACAATTACAATGAATATTGTCTCTCAATTGCATGAATTCAATGGATAATTCTCTCTGAATCCATTGATTCTATTGGAGAAGATGATGATTATTCATGGAGAAGTATACGCCATGGCAGCCATGGACAAGTAGATGCCAAAAGTCCCCTAAAAATACCCTCCGGAGGTGTATTTATAGCTGTAGGAAAGCTCACATGGTGATGGGGTTGTAGTAGGACACATGACACCTGATCCGGGAAAGTAGGAGCGATCATAGCCTTGAGAATAGGTCAAAATCTACATGTGTAGTAGCGGGTCCTGGTCGCGGTTCGTGGTTACGGTTCGTGAGCCGGGGTTGTGAGCTTGTGATGGTCAGGTCGGGTCATGGTCACGATCCGACCTCGGGGGTGGTCACGATCCGACCCTAGGGGGTGGTCACGATCCGACCTCACGGGGTGGTCACGATCCGATCTTCAAAAATGCCAAAAATGCAGGTTTTTCCATATTTCTGCATGCGTTCACGGAAACGGACGTAACTTTCAAACCGTAAGGCCGATTGGACCAAACGAAAGCTCTACTTGAAGCTAATTCAGAGGGCTACAAGTATTTTATGTGCTTAGATCCAAATGAGGTCGGTTGATAAGGTTTTCGCTCCATTTTATAATTATGTTGTGATTTTGACCAAACTGCCCTGTGTTTTCTGACGATGCTTCCAATTCCGGAGTGTGACGTTTTCTAGAGATTCCATATGTGACAGCATTTGCCAAAAAGTGCGTCAACATGATGTTTCCATTGGGTAGCCTGGTCACAAAGCAGGCTAACATTTTGCCCCCCAAAGTACATCTTATCGCAGATGAGATGTGCTTTGAATGTGTTGAGCTAAATCTTTTTGGAACGTCATTTATCCTTGAAAAGGTTCTATCCAGTTGTTGCATTGCTTCCTCGGGGGCTAGTCAGGCCAAGTCCTATGGAAGGAGTATTCAAGACGATCAAGAAATTGTTTAAACCTTGTCGAATCAAAAGCTCTAATTCATCTGTCAGAAGTCATGCTAAATCGTCGGCTCCCGAGCGTGATTCTACTCGCATAGGTCATTGCCAAACAACATCATCGTTCTATGCAAGCCAAGCACGTGGTAGGGTTGGAATTTTTTTAAATATGAGTCAATGTATGTAGTAGCCACCCAAATCATGAGGCGATATAAGAATCTTTGGGCTCTGAGCTAACAACTGGACTGTTGGGACGAAGCACATCAGAATCAACATATGAATTTGTCATTTGTACTCAAGTTTGGATTATCTTGACATCTTGATATTAATCCAGGATCTTAAAATCGCGTTTAATCGTAACATTAAGGAATCCAAAAGCTATGATGACTCTGGGTCATAATCGAGGGAATCCACAATTATTACGGATCATTTCTTAATCCAATATTCACATATGAAGTAGTCAGTAAGGGATGCTATTAAAATCTTGTGGACTAGTGCCTATAGGATCGTCACCATCGCAAGGTAGTAGATAGGTTTGTCACACCTTCCGTCCGGTGTAGTTTGACTCTTTAATTTAACATTTGATCCACAATCTAGCTCACTTGGTCTGGGAAGATGAATCAGGTCATACTCTAGAGGCATAACATACATGTTTTGAATCCCATTCCATGCCATGATTGTCTTTGGAGTTAGTCTACGAATCGAAACTTGTGCTCTCAGTGCTATCGGAGGACAAGCGAAGTCAGGGCTTATGCCCCCAGCATCGATGGGGGTTAAATTAAGTCAATCGGACATCCAATCTTCAGGGTCTTATACTTCCAGTTATTGCATCGGGTAAGAGTTACAGGTTCAGCAATCTTAGTCGACCCAAGACATTCTGTGCTCTCTCTTGAATCGGCAAGAGTTGGTGTTGTATATGCAAACGTTCAAATTATATTTTCTTTGATATCGTCTCTACTCTTTAGTTGGATAATGAGGATTGCCTCATCGGATGTCAGCAAATTCGGTTACTCCCATTGGATCAGTTGTGAAGTTAAGCAAGGTTGCTAAATACGAGTAAATAAATGTCATTATGCAGCTAGTTGTGCCCCTCCGTTTATGCTTCAGCATAGTCTGAAATGGCCGTCACAGTCATGTTGAGTCTCTTTCTCATGCTCGGTTCAATTGAGCTTGACAAACAAGATAATGAGGTCGATTAGTGGTATAGATTCTCTTTGGGATTACACATTCTTGTCATTGTTTTCCAGGGCTTTTCCTTTGTCCTTATCGTTTCAGGAATTGGAAGGTGCTCCATTCCTTAGTCAGAAAAGATTCTTTTTCATTCTTATCGATGTTAGCACCTTTTTGTCATGAAAGTCTATCCACCTCAGGGTTGAATTCATCAAATTCTCTAAGCAAGTCTTGTTACAAAGAAAGTACAGAGTCAGGGGAAATGACAGGGGATCCTAATGTCCCACGTGAAAGGGCTGTGATTGCCGTTATCCCTATCATCTTGAGAAGTGAAGTGCCACTTCTCGAGAGGTGTCAAATCAAACTGGCGAGCGAGTTACCATCTAAGAATTGTTGCACATTGTCAAGATCATGGAAGGTGCCCCCAGCATCGAGTCTGAGATTGCAAAGGGGGTCTCTGCTGATTTCTTGTTTCCGTGTCGATATTGCCCCCGAGTCGTGGTTTGAGTTATTTGACCCAGTTGGGTTCCTGTTCTTCGAATTTTTACTTTCTTGCTTGGAGCTGAATGTGAAATGTCGCTTGAGTAGCCATTCAAGTTGGAGCTAAAGCTGGTTGCACATGACCTGAGTTTGTTATAGTTCTTACATTCTCATTTAGGATGTTGCTGGTATTTATTCCATTGTCCATGTTTCCATCCACGATGTTCTGAGTCGAAGCCGCGTGCTGCATGCCTGCTGATTGATTTATGTTCAACCCGAGTTGGTGGTTGATATCCGACTAAGCCATGTTCGCCACTGCTTGAACTTCAATTTTACCACTTCCAGCAAATTGATGATTGTCGTTCGAGCTTCCAATTCAGCCCTGGTACCCCCAGTGTGAAGTTTTTAAAATATGTGAGGATCGGCCTCGGGCTTCTTGGTTCCACAAGAGCAGTAGCCGTCAATCAGGCTTCTGTTATCCAACTGTGAATGGAGGCATCGAGCAGTTGAACTATGCTTCTTGAGGCTCGTATTCCGTGCCCCCGTACTTGGGGGTTTGTTCTGAATAGTAAACTTCGAATCCATATCTTTCATACTCCCTCTTCGCATCATGAATCAGAATCGGGTGAAAATTGATTTTTTGGTACACAGCCTATGCTAATCTCTTATCTCTTATCCAGGCTCAAGTTTGGCATCAGATGGCGAAAGGGCAGACTATGATCGTCCCGAGTTTTCCTTCTTTCAGAAATCAGGTGATACTATTTTCGAAGTATAAGGGAAAACATTTTTCGTATAGTTCAAGAAATCCTTTTGTCAGCGCCAGGCTATTGGAAGTGCCCCTTTGCTTCTTTTCCATGGGCCAGCCATCGTTATAGCGAGTTCGGTCCTCGCGCTCATGACTAGTTACCCTTTGTAAATCTACATTCAGTAAATGGAATATCATTTCCTTTGCATTGCTGTGTACCTTTGGACATTTCACAGTTAGTTTTACATTTTAACATTCAAGTCGTGAATAAAATATTAATGAAAATGAAATTGCATCATAAGTTATCAATGCAAGTACATAAATGCACTAAAGTAGTATGTATGTGTAGGTATGCCCCCAATCAATCATTAATATATTGCCTGGCTAGGGCTTATTGAGGATTGATTAGGACCATAACTGTGTTGCCCCCATGTCCTGACATGGAGGTTTCGGGCTCAGCTTTCAATCTAGCCCCCGATCCTTCAACGGGGTAGGAGCCATTTTGGGGGCGCTACATCTCTAGCGCCTTTATACTCTCCTGTCGTTGTTCAGGTTAGAGTTCGAACTCAGCATTCAATCTACTCCCCGATCCTTTAGCGGGGTAAGAGTTCTTTTGCGGCACAAAGTCTTTGACGCCTTTATACTCTCCTAACGTTGTTCAGGTTAGAGTTTGAACTCAGCATTCAATCTGCTCCCCGATCCTTCAGCGGGGTAAGAGTTCTTTTGCGGCGCAAAGTCTCTGACGCCTTTATTCTCTCCTGACGTTGTTCAGGTTAGAGTTCAAACTCAGCATTCAATCTGCGCCCCGATCCTTTAGCGGGGTAAGAGTTTTTTTACGGCGCAAAGTCTTTGACGCCTTTATACTCTCTCTTAGATCATGAGAGTTAGAGTTTTGTTGAGGTGGTCTTTATTCATGGTGCACCTTCACACCTCGGGACGCTATATCTGGTCCTTCATACTTTCTCTCGAATCATGAGAGTTAGAGTGGTTCAGGCGAACAGCCATATCATTTGCCCCGGCGTTCCTTCTACACTCTAGTTCAAAGAGTGGGATTCTGCGGTTTCGAGGGCCGTTCTCGAGATCGGTTCCAGTCCATACTCCGCGATTCATCTTGGCGAACGGAGCTTTTCGGGCAAGTGGTCGGGTCGCACTCATCCTAGGTTTATATTTCTATCCAAGCTCTGAGGATAGCATCAGTCACTCAAGCAGTTGGGAAACGTTTGCCAAGACTTTGCATTCCTCCGAACAATCTATGGGAGGAGTGGTTGGCACCAAACTTCGGGTGCCTGTATCATTCATATTGCACAAATTAATCATGTCGATAACTCAGGAGGCATGTAAAAGCAAATCTTATGATTGAAAAGTGAGGATATCATTAGGCATTGCTGCCCCCTATTGGGATTCATGCAATCTAGTGGCATCGAGGATAGGATTGAGCCGTAAAGACGGTTACGACGCGTCCATTCGGAGTAGGACTCCAACTTTGCAACTCAAAGATTTATGTTCAATTGTCTTGTGGTCTACCACGTGTGAGCCAAGGATTGGATGGTCATACCAGATCCTCCTTGATCTATACAACATTCTTTAGACGGAGGGCGTGGCTTTGTAAACGAGCAGTTCAATTGGGCTCGTTATGGCAGTGCTCCATAACTCTGCACGCAGGTGTTAAAAGTCTGATCGGAACCGGATCCAAGGTACCTACACCATTCATATATAAATTTTTCTGAGTTAATTACATCGATATCTCATGAAGAATGCAAATATGAGAGTCACGGTTAAAGAATAATCCTGTTAAAGGAATGAGTATCATTCTGAGCGAAAATGGCGTTGCACGTTCATTGCAGGTCCATTTTGTTTTGCCCTATCTCTGCCAGTGAAGGGCTGCCGAAGTCTCTTAGTGGATGAAGGATATCTTTTCAAACTATCGTGGGGCGGCAGTCCCAAAAATAATAGACCTTGATTGGGGTCTTGAGAGGGCAAAGGCGGTTAGGTAAGTATCATAGGCGAGTGATGAGGTCGCATTTCCTTTGAATCGCCTTTTTGCCCCCATGCTGAGGGTAAGGATAGAGCGCCAGGAAGTCATGACTGTATCACTAATGGTAGCATATCATCGCATTGGTGCTAGGATGGCAATTGGCATGAGAACAATGGATTCATGCTTATAGAAACTTTTGCACTTTCTATGATAGGAAATAGAATATTGCTGCCGGTGGAATAGCCGTATCTCATAAATTTGCTGATATGCCTTCGATTCCATATCGGGATAAGGGTTGGTGCGCAAACAATCAATCAACATTTAGGCGCAAGCGTTCTAAACCTTCAACTTGCTAATCTTCAGGAAAGACTAAGGCAATCGGCCGTTCGAACTCCTGACATATCAGCTTTGAATTAGATGGTCTGATCACGAGCAGTCCAATCTCAGATCTCCAGTTCCCCCCAGTGTCTGGGGCATGAGTTTGCTTGGCATATAATCGATGAAGGGAATGGAATTGTGAGTTTTCACTTTTTAGCTTCAAAACACCATCCACCAGAATTTTCATTCATGTACATTTCCTATCTGATGGGTGGCTGATTAGTGTTTATGTCGAATCATTCAGGGCGGTGAATCCGGCAATGTGACTCTTTGGTGTCTGTCTTGGGACAACCTTCCAAGTAAAATAGGCAATTTCGACTTGCATGTCATTTCTCAAGGCATAATGAATGATGGTGTGCCACCCGCTTCTCCTTTTCGGAAGCATTCTGTGCTGCAGGAAGTTCATCATGGGGTTGTCCCCGACTCTCTTCCGGGTTAGGTCTCTAATGTTGGATCAACTTTCGTCTATTCGATGGTTGAATTTTATGGTGTCTCGATGGGGATCATCTCCATCTTTTCTGGATTGTTGGAACCTTCTAATTTGGTCGGATTATCCGCCTTCTAGTCTTCTATTCGTAGGATATGAGATATGCTGTGACGTTTCAATCCATCTAATAACTCTTCTACCCATTCTAGGTAAGCTACAAGTCGTGTTTCCATCATTTGGAATTCCTTTTGAGCCATCCTTCGGGGGTTATCAGATTTGAATGGTTTTGAAATGTTTTTGATTCTTCACTCAACTTGTCAAGAAATCCTGTGATGAAAGGGGACATTTCTTTCTAATTTCTCTGATGAAATTTGCAACTTCTCCTCGATGAGTAGATAATGTACTCTCCAACTCCTTTAAGACTACATAAACATCTCCTTCTCCCACAGTTAACAGATGAAGGAGAGAGGGGCAGTTTTCAATGGCCATAGATGAAATCTCATCAAGGCCAGCATTAGAGGAAGACTTATGCCAGCGCACTGCATTTTGAATTCCTTCAACATGTGATACATATAAAGCCCTTGATGCTGTTACCTTCTTCTTCAGTTCTAAATAGGCCTCGTTATGGAAAGAAAGTGATGATTGGCAGATATGCCCAAAAGACTGAAGGTGTTTATTTTGTTTTTCCATTGAAGCAGACAAAATATTGCATAGTTTAGTAAATTTATCTACAGGGTCCTCCTGAAAACTATTAATTGTTTGCCTATTTGCAACATTCAGTTGTGTTGGTGAAATCAGTACACCATCAGAACTCGGGAAGAGGAAGCCGCTGTGAGATAACCATGTCGTGTATGCTGTCATTGCCATCAGGCTGAACCTTCCTAATAGCTCCGCTTATTGAATAATGTCCGTAAATAGGGAGCATGGTTGCTGGAAGAATTCCAATCATCGCCATTTTTGCTACCGATATCCTTAGAATATCTACCAAATTTTGGTTGATAAGCATTTGTAATAACTATGGATCGAAATGTATTCCGAGCCGAAGGCGAGGCCGTCAGCGGGTCCGGGCGCTGCGCCGGTGGGGATCCGGGGCCCCACAGTCCCGACGGCGATCGACCTAACCTGTTAGGTCGAAAATGTGGGCACCGCACGATTTTTTCGATTTTAGAAGATGGAGCCTTTCCTGAAATGATCTGAAAATTGCATTTTTCCCAAAATCTGTCACTTTTTCGGGTCGGGTCGTGACCCTTGTTCGTCGTTACTTTTCCGGGTCACGATAGCACCATCGGATCGAGCGTGTCGAGTGCATTTCTTCGGATCGCGGGACGTGGTTCGCTATGTCTACACCATCAAGTTCTGGTTGGATCGCGACCTCCTCGCCCGGTCAGATTATTTCTCGGTGGTTCGTGCACTTTACTGGAAATAGCGTTTCAAACAGGCTCATGGCCAAAGCTGGGATCACGTGCTTAAATGGTCATCCCTGATTGGACTTATACATGAACTTGAAAACACTATGTTTTAAAAGAAGGATAAATCCCATTTTACTTCGCCATGTGTATGTGATGTACACCATTATTCGCTTTTACGTCAGGCATCCTAACTTAGCATCCTATCATCACCTCCGATTGGATTATATACAGTCTTGACAGCACTTGGTTGTAAGTTCAAGCTCCTATAATGCATTCAAAGCAGCATCGTCTTGTTCGATCATGCCATTATCACGGCAATTGAGCGCCTCAGGGTTTTAACAATACTTTATTATAACAAAGTGAACCTTTGTCATTTTTATGCTTGCGATCCCATTCGTGAGCGCTGTTCCAAACCCACTCGTGAGCACCCTTCCAGACCCACTCGTGAGCACCCTTCCAGACCCACTCGTGAATTTGACAAGTATAATAGGATCGGATAGCTATCTCATGATCCGCTCCCTCTATTCCTTCAACAAATCATCATCACGAGCTCCACACAGGGGTACTTATTTAATTGGATTTTCAGATGTATGGGAGCATTTCAGAACATATAACGAAGCTTCTGCTGCTTTATAATTTGGTCGTGAGCAACAACGAGTTATGCAGGCCGATATCAAATAGTGGGCAGGCGAGTAAATTTTCAGGGATTTCGTTTGATGGTAGCATGTATCTCTGTTTATATTATCCAGCAAAATTCATGTAGCGAAAGAACTGGAAGGCAGTGAAAACGCAGACTTGGTCCCTTCTGTTGATCACTTTCAAGTTTTCTTCGATGCTGCCAATTCACATGCTCCGCAGCTTCACCACTACATCCAAAATGCATTGCCAGAAGTCGTCTTCGCGTTTGTCCCTCCACAGCATTCAAGGCATGCACATTCATAACTCATCCAACGGACAGGGTGAGTTCGACGTTATCATCGTGCCTGATTTGCCTCAGAAAATCGAGGTCACGAATTGGTTCGTGAATAGGGGGGAGATCCTCAATGAACTGCCGACCTGCTTCTTTGAGATATTCACTTTCATGAATCAGTTGTCTTTTATATAAATCCTGAACCAGTTCCATATAACATTGGGTACACACGTGAAGCAGTTGTGTATGAAACCCATAAAGCGGCTCATGAAATGGAAACTCGAGTGGGTTATAGCGAGCATGTCACGATCGGAGCTCACGTGCCGGAGTCACAAGCTGGGTGCACGAGCCAGAATCTTCCCTGCTGGTCACATGCAAACTCATATTCTTTTCATAATAAGCCAACGACCCATGCCGTATAAATGGAGTCCATGTGTCTTCAAGCATTCCACCCTTGTGTGTGAGCTATCTGTTTTATGCATGCACGAGCCATATGAGGCCACATGACCGAATCCTTCTAATGCAACATGGAGATCACTATACGAGGCTATACTCCTCCACGTATTACCGCTGTATTCAAGACTTGGCATTTGAATTTACAATTCATTTTTATGTTGTGTCACATTCCATGTAATGGAGCCTGCTCCCGATGTATAGTTTCATTGCTGCATACATGGGCTTAACTCATGCATTGTAATACATATGCAAATAATCCATTGTTCCCAAGCAGGTATGCTTGGTTCATCCTTTTACAATATGTACATAACATATTGCCTCACACTTATGGATCGCAGGATTGAAATATATATGGAACAAGAACAGTAATAGTCGTGATGCAGCATGGATCGCATACATAACTATCTTCATAATACATGGGCCGAATATATATTGATCAGTTGTGCTTACTGTGCTCACGTAAAGCATGTGTTAAAATGGTTCAAAAGAATGGATTGGACCACCTGTATCTGAACATGTATATTAATGGGCCGATGGAAATTGTGTTATATACTGCCCGAAAAGGTGGATCGTTCTAATTTGAAGACATGGGTCATGGATTTCCTGGCATAGGGATCGGCTGACGTGTGCACGTGGCAGAATGAAACCTAGATCGGTTAAAGTGGTATAACCATGTAGGCATGAGATACATAATAGCAAGCCATACCCAGTTCTAACCCGCTCGTGAACTGATACTGCACTAGCACAATATGCATGGTATGGATCGTGAATACATACTATTCCACTCGTGAAGTATGAAGTTGACAAACTAATGAGCAATCCGCCACATATATCCAATCCCACGACCTCGCGTTTGAATTTCACTCTCCGCATGCACACTAAGGAGCTCCGATGGTGACAAGAAATATATGGTCACGAGTCAGCAGAATTGCAACGATCAACAATTGGCTTCAGGTTTCGCCATTCCTTTTCTCCTGCGCCACATCTTTCACCGTCATGATGATTTATGCATTAAAGCGGTCAGTGAATTGTTCAAATCAGGTTTGGATCTCCCCTCAATGAACTATGATATCCATTAGTATGGTTGAGAATCAATCTGTTCTCAGTGAAAGCACCAAAATGTTAGACCAAAATTTGGTTCTAACACCCAAATTGTCATATTTAGAGCATCATATATGAAGAAATAATCGAAAAATAGAGAAAAAAGCAAGACAACGAGATTTTTATAGTGGTTCGGCATTAACGAGCCTACGTCCACTTCATATTTTCTCATTTCACACATCGATTACAATTACAACGAATATTGTCTCTCAAGTGCCTAAATTCAATGGATAATTCTATCTAAATCCATTGATTTTATTGGAGAAGACGATGATTATTCATGGAGAAGTATACGCCATGGCATCCATGGACAAGTAGATGCCAAAAGTCCCATAAAAATATCATCCGGAGGTGTATTTATAGCTGTAGGAAAGCTCACATGGTGATGGGGTCGTGGTAGGACACGTGGCACCTGATCTGGGAAAGTAGGAGCGATCATAGCCTTGAGAATAGGTCAAAATCTACATGTGTAGTAGCGAGTCCTGGACGCGGTTCGTGGTCACGGTTCTTGAGCCGAGGTTGTGAGCTGGTGATGGTCAGGCCGGGTCATGGTCACGATCCGACCCCGGGGTTTGTCACGATCCAACCCCAGGGTGTGGTCACGATATGACCCAGGGGGTTGTCACGATCCGATCTTCAAAAATGCCAAAATGCAGGTTTTTCCATATTTCTGCATGCGTTCATGGAAACGGACGTAACTTTCAAACCGTAAGGCCAATTGGACCAAACGAAAGCTCTACTTGAAGCTAATTCAGAGGGCTACAAGTATTTTATGTGCTTATATCCAAATAAGGTCGTTTGATTGGGGTTTCTGTCCAGTTTATACTGATGTTGTGATTTTGACCAAACTACCCTGTGTTTTCTGACGATGCTTCCAATGCCAGAGTGTGACGTTTTCCAGAGATTCCATATGTGACAGCATTTGCCAAAAAGTGTGTCAACATGATCTTTCCTTTGGGTAGCCTGGTCACAAGGTAGGCTAACATTAATCCTATCTCTGTGAGTACAGTTGCTTTCACAAGGTAATTAATTAAATAAATTACGATAAGTTGTGATCTGGACTATATGAGCATGCCTGTTGAATCATATGCTATTGGTCAGTTCTGTTATCATCTATTTTGTTTATATATGCCAGTTTGTTATCATATGTAATTAGATTCACTTTACGATGTTAATTCTTGTGTCTAATTACATATTCTTTATTAGATTCATTTTATGCAAGTTTATCTATGCAAGTTATGCAATTTATGATTTATGCAAGTTATGATTTATGCAAGTTTATATGCAAGTTATGATTTATGCAAGTTATGATCTGAGCAAGTTTATATGCAAATTATGTTCATCTATGCAAGTTTATATGCAAATTATGTTCATTTATGCAAGTTTATGCTTATATGTTTAGATCTATATGTTTATATTTAGATTCATGCCAGTTCATATGTTTAGATCTATATGTTTATATGTTTAGATCCCTGCCAGTTCATATGTCTAGGTATGTGCAAGTTTATGATTATATGTTTAGATCTATGCTATTTCGCATCCCATATGTTGATTGGATCTATCTTACATGCTAGTTCATGTTTATGTGCTTAACTAGATTTATGATGTTCTATGCCAAGTTTATGTTACCCATACTTAATTAGATCTATATTGTTCTATGCCAGTTATGATGTCATGTGTTTCTTCCCTTTTTCCTTTTTATGAGTTAGGCTAATTGCGAGCCTAACATATTACATGAATTATACATACGAACGATGTGGGAACGTTGGGGAATAGTTTGGGAAATATTAAGTATTGGATATTATGTAATTGGCATAAATTGGTTAGTAACCATATTATTAACTTGAGACATAATTTGGTATAGTTTATATACATGGATATTATGGACATAATTTGGAGGAGACTTATGAATATAGCTTGAATTGGAAATTAGGCACAATCTGAAATAGGGATATTAATTCAAATTGGGGTTGAATAATAAAATGAGTAGATGAACATGCCTAACCCGATGTTAGATTGAGTTGCGGTGTAAGGCTGCCGGGAACCATCTAGCACATCCAGCGACCGCAACAACAGATCTAGTGTGAGAGGTTAGCGCATTAAGCCCAAAACCCGAGGTTAGAATGAGTTTGCGGTAGAAGTCTGCCCGGAACCGCCCAACACATCTAGCGACCGCTAACAACAGTTTTAATGTGAGAGGTTGGTGCATTAATAAATTAATTAATGCCAATGAACAGACATGCTAAGAATGGAAAGGTTAAGTAACATATGAATAGGCGACACTTAACCAATACAACATGTTAATTAAAACAGACGGGTGGGGTCAGGTTAAATTGAGAACACGTAACCGTTATAACATGTTGATTAGGAAACCCTAGTAACGGGGACCCATTTCAGCAGTAACCCACATAGATGTATCACGGTACCCTGAACGTGGCAGGGTGGGGCACGATTACTGGGCTAATTATAAGCGGTCAAAATAGCGGTGGGTGGTGCGTCTGTGTAGGTTCCGATGGAGTACGGGCGTGCACATGCTTCGGAGTGGAAAAATCAGGCACTGGGCATCAGTAGTTATACACTGTACATCTTGAATTGTGTCGGGTTGCCATCATAGGGATTGATACACCCCATGGTGGGACAGCACAGGTATCTGCAAACAAGTGGGGCCGAATGACACAAGTAATGAATACATACGAGTTAGGGAGCTGATCGATTAGGGGTAGTGTGGGGACAACTAGTATCTATTATGGGAAAGTAGGCTGTCAAGTATTGTATGGGGTGGATACCTCTTACTAGATGTTACGCCTGAGGGCTACCAATTGCGGGGTTGGGATCAACTTTCAGTATGGAACTAGTAACGGTGCGATGAAATTAGCATTGGTGCAGTGTAGAAATTATCTTATAGTGATTAGAAGCGCAATCAATGTTATATCATGTTCATCTTGTCTGCCTTGTCATGTCTGTGTGTTTTACAATCATTTCTTACTTCTCGGTTTATGTTCTTATCCTGTTACTTTAATAATTATATTGTTAAAGTCACTGGACTCGCCAGACTTTATGTCTCACCTCGTTTGTTTCGCCCCTTTTCTTTCCGTTTCCCCCCCAGGTTCTCAGGGTGGGCCTAGTGGAGCTTGATTTGGATCTCTTTCCCTCTCTTTTGGAAGTGCTTGGATTGCTGAAAGTGAAGTTCAGCTTATCTCTTTTTATGGCTATTTATGTTGGGGTTATGCTTTTGTTTTATGTACTAAGAAAATAATTTGTCCAAGATGGATGTTAGTGTACTTAGTGGTTTTGATGATGTAACCAAACTATGTTTTACTTTTCCGCTGCAATAAAGTTGTTTTAAATTTTGAAGTACCATTTTATATATATCTGTCTTGTGATTTCTTTTCTATGCTCTTATGATGCTCCACGAAACTTAATGCATTCCCTTTGTGAGTGACATTAACGGACGTGGGGTGTTACACTTGGTATTAGAGCTGAAGGTTACCAGAACAGTTAAAAGATTTTGAAAACCGTTTTCAAAAGCATTTTTATAAAGAAGTATTTTCAAAAACATGTTTTAAAGAAGGAGTTTTCAAGAGAAAGGTTTATTATGAAAAACATAATCCCCAAAAGCCATATATCTTTCTTTCGATTCTTTTTTTCGAATCTCTTCCTTTTTTCCTTCTTGAGTCTCTTTCCCCGCGTATAGACGCTTTTTCTAAGATATGTAAGGACTTTCCTGCGATGGCCGGAAAACTGTTTCATAGGACTGAGACGTTTGTCGAAGCTAGAATTGGCTCAAGGAAGTGGAGGACTCGTTTGGTATCTTTGAGATAGACGATGGAAGGAAGATTCAGCTAACTACTTGGTCGATGAGGGAGTTTAGGCTAAGGAGCACAACCCAAGGATGAGGAATTTGTTGATATGGCTTTAATCTATGAAGAAGGTAAAGGAGAAAGTGGAAAGAATAATTAACCGCGCGACAAAAGAAGGTGTCTTTATTATGGTATAACGGGCCATGTAATTAAGTACTGTAGGAAGAAGAAGCCTGGTTGTTTTCATTGCGGTGAGGCAGGACATATGATTAAAGACTGCCCGAGAAGGCAAGGACAAGGATAAGGGCAGAGGACAGGACCTACTTCTGGAGGACAGGTTCATGCTCTCATGGCACCAGGACAGGAGAGGTAGAAACATTTCTGTTGAAAGTTTAGTTTTTCTGTTAGATCATCCTGTTCGTACTTTGTTTGATTCCGGCGCTTCGCACTCGTTTGTATCTGCTTCGTTAGTTGAAACACTGCACCTAAATACTAGTTTAGTCATGGATCCCACTGTAGTCTCAAATCCTATTGGTGGTTCGGCTCATTTATCTATGCTTTGTCGGGATTTGAGAGCGTCTATCTTGGACGTTGGGTTTGAATGCAATGCCTACGTTCTTGGTTTTATGGGCTATGGCTTGATTCTAGGAATGGATTGGCTAGCTAGGTGTGGTGCCATCCTAGACTGCGAAAGGAGGGTAGTTAAATTGTTGACTCGCTGTGGGAGGACCCTTGATATTTCTTATGACCCTCGAGGTCCGGTGATGCTTAGCTACCTAGAATCACTTGACACATCCATCAATGATCTGGAATCTGTTCGTGTCGTCCGTGAGTATGGTGACGTCTTTGATGAGGTTCAGGGTTTACCCCCGAGGCGCGAGATAGACTTTCCTATATACTTCGTAGATAATGCAAAGCCAGTTGCAATACCAGTGCGCCACATGGCTCCGAGAGAGAGAAGGGAACTCAGTAAGCAAGTAAGAGAGTTTCTTGAGAAAGGGTTCATAAGAAGAAGTGTTTTGGAATGGGGTGGCTCTAGTTGTTTTTGCTACGAAGGCTGATGGTTCGCTCAGATTGTGTGTGGACTATAGAGAGCTGAATAAGCTCACAAAGAAGAACAGACACCCATTGTCGAGGATAGATGACTTGTTCGATCAGTTGGTTGGCGCTTCGATTTTCTCGCAGTTGGATTTAGCTATACGATTTCATCAGCTAAGGTGGCTGAGGACAACAAAGATAAACTGCTTTTAGGACTCCCGACGGTTTCTTCGAGTTGCTCATCATGCCTTTTGGTTTGACCAATGCACCCTCATATTTCGTAGACTTGATGAGTAGGGTGTTTATGGAGTTTCTAAACAAGTTGTGGTAGTCTTTGTGGATGGTATTTTGATTTTCTCTAGAAGCAAGGAAGATCATGCCCTACATCTTAGGGATGTCTTAGAGACCCTACGAGCGCATCAACTCAAAGATAAGTTCTCCAAATGTCATTTTTGGAGAAAAGAAGTGAGGTTCTTAGGACATGTGGTCTCTAAGGAAGGGATAGCAGTGGATCCTGCAAAGGTTGTGGCAATCCAAGAATTGGAAGGTTCCTAGAAAAGCAACGGAAGTAAGAAGTTTTCTAGGGTTGGCGGGCTACTATAGGAAGCTCATTAAGGACTTTGCGATGATATTAGCCCCAGTTTTGACTTTGCTAGATGGGAGCAAACCGTTTACAGTATATACCGGTGCTTGCGGGAAAGGCTTGGAGCAGTTTTCGATGTAAGAGGAAAAGGTAACATGCAAAAGCCGGCATGGACGTAGTTATGTTTGAGCATCGCGTATCGTCCATAGATGGATGGACGGACAGAAAGGGTGAATAGAATCCTTGAAGATCTTTTTGAGTTTATGTATCCTAGATTTTGGAGGGACTTGAGAAAAGCACCTTCCATTTGTGGAGTTCGCTTATAACAACAGTTATTCAGCTGGTATTAGGGTTTTTATGGACGACCGTGTCGATCACAAACTTGTTGGTGGGAGTCTACCGATAAGATTTTGCTTGGGCCCAACATGGTTAGGGAGACTTCGGAGAAGATAGACTTGATTCGAAGGCGAATGAAGACGGCGCAGGACTGACAAAAGTCATATGCTGATAAGAGACGGACCGATCTTGAGTTTGATGTTGGGGACAATTTTTTTGTCAAAGTGTCGCCATTGAGGAACGTATTTTGCTTTGGATCTGCAGGGAAATTAGCATCAAGGATCGTAGGACCCTTTCCCATTACAGAGAGGATTGGACAGATGGCGTACAGAGTGAAGTTGCCGAAGAAGCTTAGTGGTGTTCATGACGTGTTTCACGTGTCACATTTGCGAAGTGTTTACATGATACCGTGGAAGTAGTGGAGCCGAGCATGCTTAGATAAGTGGAAGTGGAGCAAGATGCCACAATTAGATGAGCTCCTACACACATCCTTGGATCGGAGGTCAAGAAGTTACGCAATCGAGAGGTCAAGTTGGTTAAAGTCCAATGGGGAGATGATCAAGGAGACGCGACTTGGGAGACGAAAGACAAGATGCGTGCATCGTACCCTTTTCTTTTTGGGGGTATATTCTTAACTTCTCCTTTTTCTATTGCTTTGTTTATACTTGTTCTATCGTTTAGTATGTCCTCTCGATTATGTCTTCGATCTTTAGGTAGGAAGATCCTATGGTTGTAAACATGTGTTTGAGACATGTTATGTTTGGTGGATGCAAGTGTTTGCTAGTGGTTGCTCGTGGATGCATTTACACACACATTAGACACTAGATCGGCTAAATCACTTTCATATTGAATATGAATATGTGTGCATATTTAATTTAATGGATGTATATTGAGTGTGTTATCATATGGGTGTTGCATTTGAATGTACGGTTGTGCACTCATATAGAAATGATATGTATCAATAAGGTTCTTTTGCATACATAATGGACGCATGGCACTATCAAGAATTGCATTAAGGAGGTCAACTGAATCATTAGACCTCCTGATTTTGCATTTGGGTAAGGCCATATACACACACTATGCATATGTTCATGAAAAGCATTAGAACCCCTTTTAAGAACAATGGATTCCTGTGATTGAATGGTTGAGTAGATGGATGTTGGATGGTAGGATATACATTCCTCTTGACTTGGAGATTTCGGGGACGAAATCCTTTAAGTAGGGGAGAATGTAACACCCTGTAATTTTAAAACATTAAAATTAACAAATTTAAGAACACTTAATTTTTATAAGAAGAATTAATTGAAACGGGTTATGTCATTGCGTTCGCCTCGGAATTCTGCTTGAGATAGAGTCCGAGTTTGCGTAAATCGGGCTCCGTATGAAGAAGTTATGGATCTTAAAGATTTCAAGTTTATATCAGAATTAAATAAATAATAAATAAACCTAAATTCGAATTCAAACCAGCGAAAAGAAGTGGGCGGGAAAATTCCCGCCAGAGGGTGTCGACCCCCCTTAAGGGGTGTCGACACAGGTGTCGACCCCACTATAGGGGCGTCGACATAGGTGTCGAACCCCTCTGTAGAGGTCAACCCCTGCTGACTGTTCTAGACAGTGACGATTTTCTGAGTTTTAGGGCTACGTGGCGACTTCTAATTGGCCTGATGACGTATTTTCTTGGACTGGATGGTTTGGATGGGTCCTGTGTTGATTTAAAGGCTCTAATTAATCCTACACATCTATATAATCACATCTAACCTAAACCCTAAGCTAAACTAAATTCATTCATGAGCCTATATGCTGCTGAATCCTAAACTAATCTAGCCTCCACCATAACAAATTAAAATCAAGATTAAAGATAAAGGTCAAAACCTACATCAACAATTTTAGCTTATCTACTTCAGTAATCAGGACTCAGAATTATCCTTAATCCTATCTCTGTGAGTACAGTTGCTTTCACAAGGTAAATAATTAAATTAATCATGATAAGTTGTGATCTGGACTATATGAGTATGCCTGTTGAATCATATGCTATTAGTCAGTTCTATTATCATCTATTTTGTTTATATATGCCAATTTGTTATCATATGTAATTAGATTCGCTTTATGATGTTAATTCTTATATCTAATTACATATTCTTGATTAGATTCATTTTATGCAAGTTTATCTATGCAAGTTATGCAAGTTTATCCATGCAAGTTATTATTTATGCAAGTTTATATGTAAGTTATGATTTATGCAAATTTATATGCAAGTTATGATCTAAGCAAGTTTATATGCAAATTATGTTCATCTATGGAAGTTTATGCTTATATGTTTAGATATATATGTTTATATGTTTAGGTTCATGCCAGTTCATATGTTTAGATCTATATGTTTATATGTTTAGATCCATGCCAGTTCATATGTCTAGATATGTGCAAGTTTATGATTATATGTTTAGATCTATGCTAGTTCACATTCCATATGTTGATTGGATCTATCTTATATGCTAGTTCATGTTTATATGCATAACTAGATTTATGCTGTTCTATGCCAAGTTTATGTTACCCATACTTAATTAGATCTATATTGTTCTATGCCAGTTATGATGTCATGTGTTTCTTCCCTTTTTCCTTTTAATGAGTTAGGCTAATTGCAAGCCTAACGTATTACATGAATTATACGTAGAACGACGTGGGAACATTGGCGAATAGTTTGGGAAATATTAAGTATTGGATATTATGTAATTGGCATAAATTGGTTAGTAACCATGTAATTAACTTGAGACATAAATTGGTATAGTTTATATACATGGAAATTATGGACATAATTTGGAGGATAATTATGAACATAGCTTGAATTGAAAATTATGGACAATTTGAAATGGGGATATTAGTTGAAATTGGGGTTGAATAATAAAATGAGAAGATGAACATGCCTAACCCAAGGTTAGATTGAGTTGCGGTGTAAGGCTTCCCGGAACCGCCCGGCATATCCAGCGACCGCAACAACAGATCTAGTGTGAGAGATTAGCGCATTAAGCCCAAACCACGAGGTTAGAATGAGTTTACGATAGAAGTCTGCCCGGAACCGCCCGGCACATCCAGCGACCGCAAACAACAGTTCTAATGTGAGAGGTTGGTGCATTAATAAATTAATTAATGCCAATGAACAGACATGCTAAGAATGGAAAGGTTAAGTAACATATGAATAGGCGACACTTAACCAATACAACATGTTTTTTAAAACAGATGTGTGGGGTTTGGTTAAATTGAGAACACTTAACCGTTATAACATGTTGATTTGGAAACCCTAGTAACGGGGACCCATTTCAGCAGTAACTCACATAGATGTATCACGGTACCCTGAACTAGACAGGGTGGCACGATTACTGGGCTAATTATAAGCAGTCAAAATAGAGGCAGGTGGTGCGTCAGTGTAGGTTCCGACGGAATACGGGCGTGCACGTGCTTCGGAGTGGAAAAATCAGGCACTGGGCATCAGTAGTTGTACACTGTGCATCTTCAATTGTGTCAGGTTGCCATCATAGGGATTGATACACCCCATGGTGGGACAAACACAGGTATCTACGAACAAGCGGGCCGAATGACACAAGTAACGAATACATACGAGTTACAGAGCCGATCGATTAGGGGTAGTGTGGGGACAACTAGTATCGATTATGGGCAAGTAGGCTGTCAAGGATTGTATGGGGTGGATACCTCTTACTAGATGTTACGCCTGAGGGCTACCAATTGCGGGGTTAGGATCAACTTTCAGTATGGAACTAGTAACGATGCGATGAAATTAGCATCGATGCAGTGTAGGAATTATCTTATAATGATTAGAAGCGCAATCAACGTTATATCATGTTCACCTTGTCTGCCTTGTCATGCCTGTGTGTTTTACAGTCATTTCTTACTTTCCAGTTTATGTTCTTATCCTGTTACTTTAATAATTATATTGTTAAAGTCACTGGACTCGCCAGACTTTATGTAAGATGTAACAACACGGATTCCGACGGACTGTTTTTTTTTTTCAAAATCCCGATCCATCAAAACCCGAGTTGGTTTGCTCCGGTATCCTGCAGAAAAGACAGAGACATAAAACATGATAGTGTTCGAAAAACATCTCACAATGGAAGGAATAAAATATAATGTAGTTGAAACATAGCTTTACCTTAATAATAATACTGCTAAACCAGTATCCAAAGCTATACAGTCTCTGTCATGAACCTAACCTGCGAATGTTATGAGGAGGGGGTCAGAACATAAGTTTTATGTGGATGAATTTAAACTACACTTCTTGGATAATCCTACATATACCGTTAAGTTATATTTTCTTATTTATTAGGTTATTTGTGTTATTAGCACTCAATGCTTACACACACGTCGTACCCATCTACTCTCTAGTAGATTGACCTAATATAGTGAATATGTAGCTACCCCCAATTAAGGTATACTCTACTCGCATGGTCACCACTGTATGTACGCAGTCCCTTATCCAATGTCGCATGTCGTATGTATATCAACTCTACGTTTTCATAAAACTATCATCACTGTGTTGCGTAAGCGTTTGGACTGCCATTCTAGATCTTACTAGATTCTATCATCAAATAATGCCCTCTAGTCTCTGGTACACCACCCAGAGCGACATGAGTGTACCTAGATTTCCCCCACATACGTATCTCAATCGTACTCGATGTCTATTTGCATATATTCTCTATATTTGCGCCCGAGTCCCATGGCAGGGCTAATCAAGAAAAACGGAACTCGGTCGGGAGCTTTCAGATATCTGTCGATGTAGATGCTAAGGTCTGCTTTTATAGTGGCTATGGTCCCACTTGACCCCTCCCTCAACTAATGATAGGCCCCTAAGAATATCAAGAATGAGAACTACAGTCCCGCCCTCCTATGCCGTTCAATCCTATTGGCCAACCTCACCCATAAGTAGAGAGCGAAGTATATGGTCTTTGGGAGTTCTCCGCCTTTTTGCTTCACGTACTGACTAAAGATGGTAGGTAGACGATGAGTTGCTATCACAGGGCACTAACCGGTCTCGCGGAATCACGCTGGTCCATCATAGTCTTTTGATTGCCTCTTGTTTTGCAATCAAGGCATACTCATTGGTTCTTTCCACGCAGACCTAACCTCTGTGAGCACAGGCGTATCATCTTCCACTAACAGAGGGATACCAAGAGTACCCTCACGTCCCCAGAAGCCACGTGCTTCGTAACCCAGTCCCTTGGAGCCTTCTGCATGATCATATGGACGCTTGCTCCGCCTTGCGCCCTACGACATCGTGATGATCTACCGTATTTGGTTATTCATCCCATATCGTATGGACTGGTCCAAGTGCCTTACCCTTTCGTGTTATTAGACCTTAAGTCTAATCTTCTAGTTATGCGCTTGCTCTATCTCATTAGGTTTTCTTTTTAACTTGGTTATCTCATTCATATTAGTATTTAACTTAAATTACCAAGTTTCTTTTTCATAAGTCTTTCCCTATTTTTCATGTAGCCGCGATCTTTTAATTGTTTACTTAGTTCTCTTAACTAAGGTTTACTAATAAGCTCAAACACGACTTTCTGTAACTGTTTACTTAGTCCTCTTAACTAAGGTTTACAAACATGACTTTCCATGATTGTTTGCTTAGTTCTCTTAACTAAGGTTTACTAACAAATTCTCTTTATCATTTACTAATTAACTTAGTCATCTTAACTAAGGTTTACTAATAAGTTTCCCCCCTTACCCATATAACTTATGTTTTCCCTATTCGTGGCTTTATTCCCGTTCCCACGGATTACTTAATCTTTAATTAAGTACGGCTTACATTCTTTCATAAGTTATTTCATCTTTGGATCGATCATTATAACCTACGTTATAATTCTTACTTGTCTTGTAACAAGCTTACCTATTATCTTCTCATTCAGTTATACTCGTATCTGTTGATGTTTCCATAATCCATCATTATATACTTAGTTTTCTTAACTCAGGTTTGCTACCATTCCCCATTATTACATTGGTTAAGTTTGTCTATACGCCTCCGTTTACTTAACCTTAGCACACTTAACATGTTTGTTTCATAGCATTAATCTTTTTATTAATGCACTCAACCTCTCACATTAGACATGTTGCTTGCGGTTGCTGGATATGTCGGGCGGTTCCGGGCAGACTTCTACCGCAAACTCGTTCTAACCTCGGGTTTTGGGCTTTATGCGCTAACCTCTCACATAAGACCTATTGTTGCGGTTACTGGATGTGCCGGGCGGTTCCGGGCAGACTTACACCGCAACTCAATCTAACCTCAGGTTAGGCATGTTCATCTTTTAAATAACCTACATAATTTCAATCTAGGTTTTATATGCATGTTTATCCCAATCCTATAATTCATGTTTACGCTTCTAAACCCAATTTCATGTTTATAGTTCCAATTTGATTTGGATATATAAATTCTGCCATGATTACATATTCTCGTACATAGTTATTCCAATAATCCTTATAATATGTTATGCACCACTTTTCATGTATATAAGTTATACATAATTATACCTAAATTAATTGGTATTTAAAGTCATCAATAATTCATGTCAACCCTCATTCTTATTGCATAAATCCCAATTCAATTTATAATCCTATATGTCTAAATCTTCAATACTAACTTTTCTTATGTACATATAGTTCATTCATAAATTCTTGATTCAGAATACCCAAGCATATCTAATCGTTCTCAATTTTAATCGCATATATTTTCTTTCATGTTCTGGTTAATATATGTGCCAATTTCCCCTAATTTCCCAATCTCACATTATGTTATATGTTATTCCATAATTCCCTAATTCGTGAATTATGCCAAAAAATTGTAACATCCCATAATTTTTCGCTTATTTAAAACTTGAATTTAATTAAATTTAAGCTATTTGAGTAAAAAAGGAATTCAAATTTAACTGATTTAACGGTGGAATTATAAGTAGTTTAAGTTAAATTTGAAATTCGAATTTAAATTCAATATTCAGTTTGGGAACTTAAAATCTATGGAATCAAGGTATAAATTTATTTTCGTCGTCATTTGATTTAGATGGAAATTGTTAAATATTTAAATTTGAATTTAAATAGTTAATCGAATAATTGAATATTTTATTTATTTATTTAACTGTGAAATTTAACTGTTTTGGCGACTGTCTCGGAATTCGACGAAACTGGCGCCATCGGAACCGGAATGGTGAATTATGATAAGATTTCAATTTGCGTTACAATCCGATATACCGTTTGACCGTACTGGAGAAAACGCGAATGGAATCGGTACAAGAGGATAATTGTTTGGTTATCATTTTGGGCCTTTTATATTTATATAAATAAAACCTTTTATCTCCACCTCACCAGCCATTTCATTATACGTACAAATTTCTCAAGCAATTTCTCTCTCTAATGGCTGAAAATCAAATTCCAACCCTAGATCAAGAAAAAAACAACCTTAAAAATCAAATCTCCTCAAAACCCAACGTATTATATACCAAAACGAAGCTCTCAACTTGTAGAACTCAGATCTACAGTTTATTTCGACATGCAGTGGAAGGAGTTGTTGGAATTTATGGTCAAACAGTCAGATTTTCGAAACCCTAGATTTCATTTTAGCGGTTTTTGATTTGGAAGTTAATCGGTGAAATCAAGAAGTGGGTTTTGATGAGAGGAAGCATACGAATCCATTGATGGTGTTCGCTGGTCCTAATTCGGCCTGAGGTGGTCGGATTCCTCGTTTTAGGGTTTGAAAGGCCGGTTTTTGGGCTCGACGGCGGGGGCTCCTCGTCTGACCGGGGTTGATGGCGGAGATATGAGGGGTGCGCCTGGTGGAGAGCTTTCACATGAAGGTGGTTGCATCGTTTTCGGTGGTCGGAATCGTGGTTGGTGGACGGTCAAAATCGAACGAGGTTTGGGTTTCATTGACCGCTACTGTAGCGGATTTGGGGCATGAGCGGGAAGATGGATTGGAGGGCCTGGTGACATGGCAGCGTGCTATTGGTTGGTACTGTTTTATTTAAATTTTATAAATTTAAAATTCAGACAATAAAACACTGATAACTCTTTCATTTCAACTCGGAATTGAACGCGGTTTGTTGCGTTGGGATCATGGCGGAATTGCGGACGTTTTGGCACTGGTTTCGCTACATTTAGAGACTGTGAAATTTTGGCCTTTAGTTGGACGTACGATCAACATAAGACTCAAAGGTGAGTGATTCTTCGCTCACGAAATACTGAATTATCCCCATATTTATCGAATTAAATTATGAAATAGTTTGGTTGCATGGTTGTGATTGGCTGTTGAATTTGGTTGCTTAAATTTGATATACCAATGTGTTAACATGCAAATTAGATCGATGATTAGTTATTTGATTTAAATTTAAATTTCTAGTTGAAAATTCTAATCCTTGTAAATCCTGAAACAGTTGAAACTAATCAGTTGAATGGAATGGTTGTAATGGATGTTTGGTTGAAATTTATTACTGAATTGAGATTGACACAGTTAATGCTCCGTATCCAGTATAGTATATTTGCATGTTCTTTGTGACGATAAATCCCATTTACCCTTGATGTTACGGGCATCTAATGAACCCGGGATTTATCGATTTAAATAAATTAAGAACACAGAGTGAAATGATAAATCTCTGTAACCCTGATTTGGATTGAAATGATAGATCCATCCCTGAATATCGAGAAATTAAATTTAAATCACTTGGCCATAGGGTAGCAAATTATATATGGACATCGGTTGGTTAAATGATTTAAATATTTGAAATTCTATTTGAAGGAAATCCATTTAAAGGAAATGTGGCGATTTCGATAAATTTATTTTTCCTTTAAAGATCCGAATCTTGAATGTTATTTGAAATGATTAAGGAAATTTTACCAAAGTGAATTTGAAGTTGTAAAGATACAAAATTTAATATGATTTGGGATTTTTAGGGATTTGGTGGACTCGAATTTAATAAATTCTTATTGAATTTAATATTGGAATTAAGGTAATCGAGAATACTCGGAGTTGTTGTCAAACTTTATAAGAGTATGATTTTGAATCCTTGAATTTGAAAATGGGTTTGAAATGGGATTTGAAACAAGTCCTTTGAGCGAAGCAACTCCATTGAGACTGGAGTTTAGATTCAAGTACTAAGGATCAGAAGAAAGAGTTAATTTTTTGTTAAGGAATTTTCTTATATATATATTTACATCGTCTGATTTCAAACAACAATCCTCTCTTCAAGAATTTATTTATTAACTTTTATCTATAACTATTTTATTTTAACAAAATTTTCTTACATTCTATTATTTAAATTATTTAGTAAACTTTCAATTTACATATATATATATATATAGTATTTAAAATTTATCTTATCCTATTCTAACTATGATATTATATATATATATATATATTCTTTTATATATAAGGTTTTCTTTATAAACATTAATTTCATAGTTATATCCTTTAAAATTTTCATTTCTTCCGAATGATAAGTGTTTGAATCAAAATTGTTGGTTCAAATGGAGTTGAGATAAGAATTCCTTCTATTTGAAGATGAACCGATTTAAATCGATTTTTATATGGATTTATAAATTATATTCTTCTTGAATATAAATGGATCTCCTAAGAGATTTAAAATGAGTGGTTATGAAATACATATATTTGTGTTGAACATGAATGGATTTTTACATAAATCGATTTGAGATAATTATAATCTTGATATGAAGTATATTCTACTTGAATATGAATCGATTTGGTGAAATATTATATGATTATAATATAATGAAATGAATATATTCTAGTTAGAATATAAATCGGTTTGGAATGATTACGATACGTCGATATGAAATTTTATTCTATTTCAATATAAATTTAGTTCGAAACAGAATGTGATATTTTGATATGGAATGAACCTTTGAGAAAATGTAAAAGAACCAACCGATGTGGAAAATGTAAGCGTTGGTTGTTAAAGAGACCGGATTCGACATAAGGCATACTCTCTGTCAGTGTCGATACCACTTTAACAACTGTGAACGTTTTGACGTATCCAGAATGAGGTATGATGACTGGTGGCGATTATTGAACCGAAGGAGATGAACGATGAAGAAATAGCCCTGACCTTCGGGTCAGAATTGAAATGACTAAAACAGGAGCTATACCATGACTAATTGAGGTAGCACCTTTGATCGGACACACTTCTTCGATTCTATTTCTATGACTATGATAACGATGATGATTTGGCCCATTTATGACTTTGGGAGTGTGTTCCGAGGTGGGCGGTAGTGGCTGTTATGCGTTACCACCGGTCCGGGAGTGCAATTGGTAGAATCCTACCCTGGCATTGCCTCGAGTGCCTTGTCATATATATCCTTATCGAGCCCATATGATTTTGATTTGTATCGTACCTATGGAGTGCCCTCTGATGCCATCCGTGTTAGGTTGGGTTTACGGTACTGTATAGACTACGGTATTATAAAGGGTGTAAGGGTAAAAATGTAATCCCGCTTAAGCTATTTTCAGTATTTATACTTTACTAAGTAGTCACTATCGTAATAGCGTAATATACTATCTATGTATTAGTTTAACGGATCCTCGAGAGATGGAAAAATCCCGTAACATCTCTTGAGTTACTACACCCATGATACTGATGTTATTTCATATTTTAATCTAACTAATATGAGAATGATTTAGTGCTGATCCGAGTGTTTTTTGTGTTTTCTTTTATGCAATATGCTCGGGTCAGCAGATGCTTGCAGTTAGCGAAGATTCCTTTACCTTGGAGGATGGAGATGAAGATTTGGTATACATCTATTATATATAAATATTTTCCGCTGCTTTGTTTGAAATCGATATATGTGTAACTCTGATAACCATTGATGTTAGACCCTATTGTATGTACTTCAACTGTTTAAACTGCTATTTAATTATTATATGTTGTCCTTCCACTGTGAGATTCTATGATTTGTTTTTTCTCTTCTTTCTTTCTTTTCTTCTTTTCCCAATAACTACCCGCTTTTGCAACTGTTTGGGTCGACATGTGTGGTTTGTTGTCGATTTTAAACGGTCAAAAGTATGGTCGTTACATTTGGTATCAGAGCGATGGTTAGCGATAACCTTGGCTCTGTTTGGGAATTAACTCATTAGAGATAGGGTTAGTAGTGCCCTAGAATGAGTTTGAGTGATATACGAGAGAGCGTATTTGTAATTTTGATATAAAGTGATTTTATATTGTGTTGACTTGTTCTGTTGAACATTTATAAATTCTAGTCGATATATTGGACGCCGTTGGATCGATAGGAATTTCTAAATGATCGAACAGAATGATCGACATAATATGGTTTTCGATTATATTTTTAAATATATCAAATATATTCTATTGGTTCAAGTATAGATGTATTCGTTCGAGTAAATGATAATATTAAGTCATTACCTATGATGAGTGATTCAATAATAAACTAATGGAAAATTTAAATGGCTCGGGAAATTCAAGAATAAAATCCTTTAGTATAATGGGTTGCAGAATATGATTTGCAAATGAAACAGGAATGACCTTGAAACATGATCCTGGGGTACTTTTGAAAATGGTTTTGTCGAATTTTGAAATAATATCATATTATAAGGTATGATCGAAAAGAAATGGTTTTAAAGATTTTTCAAAGCGTGTATAATCCTTTCTTGGACCTTAGAAACGATGCCGGTAAATAGTGCACGCATTATCGACGTTTATTCTGAAGCGTCTAAGTGGGGGAGACCACCCGTATTTTAATAACTATTTTGAAAGGATTTTTGGATTTAAATTCCGATAGTATAAGTACGTATAAGAGTATAGGTATATGATATTAAAACCGAGTTTAATATTTAACAAGAATTGAAATTTTTATATTCTTCCTTAAATTAAAGTTTTGGGTTTAAAATTCTTATGGTATGGTTTATAAAATAGTATAGGTTTTGTATAAGGGTATTAGTATATGTTGTTAAGATGGGGTTTAAATTAAACTAGAATAAAAAAAATTATATATTCTTTGTTAATTTAGGGATTCAGATGTAATATTATATGGTATGGTTTTCTATAAAATAACATAAGTACATATAGTATTTTAAACTTGGTTATTGTAACAACCCGAAAATCTGGGCCAGTTTAAAATTTTTATTTTGGCAATTTTAGTGAATTTTAAACATTTAAAATGACTATTTTAAATAATATCGACGAGAAATTTATTTTGAATAGAATTCGAACGTATATATTATATACGTCGTCGTCAGAATATAATAATTATTTATAATTATAAATAGAATTGAAAATGGCGCGGTAGTTCGATAATTTGATTTCAAACTTCAATTGAACGTACCGGGTGCAAAACAAACCGGATTTTAGTGAAACCAAAAATAATAGGATCTATTTGAGGATATCTTTCCAACGAATACGAAAAATTGAGATTTCATAGCGGGAATCAAAAGATATGTCCAGTTGAAAATTCTGAATAGTCGCTATGGAATTCAGGCCCTTAAAAATAGACATTTTGCAAACAACCTCGGATTTAGACGAAACCACTTTTGTTGGATCCTTGATGTCAAGTTATTGCTAGATTCCAATTTTCATAATTTTTCGAATCAATATGTGAGTGTGGCGGAGGAAAACGCGTTTGACCAGTTTCAGTTGATTTTAATCGACTGGAAAATGGTCATTTTTCAAACGGTCTCAGAATTTGACGAAACTAGTTTTGTTAGGACCGTATCGTCGATACGAAGCTAGAAATAATTTTTCTGGAATTTTTCGAGTTAGTATGTGACCCCGGTAAATTGAAATGCGCATTCAAATTTAATACATAGAGTTATATGTTGATTTTGACGAAAACTGATCGAATCAGCCTACGATACATATCCCATTGTGTTTGGAATGGGGGTAATACGCTATGGACGACAGGCGGTGGGCCTCATTTCGAGGTCGAAATAAAAAGTCAACTTTTTGAATTAAATAAATTAATTAAATAATATATTTTCCCCTTCCCTCTTCCTTTATCTATCTCCTCAGGCCCCCCCCTCCCGGTTAAAAATTGATTTCGAAATAAAAAAAGAAGAGAAAAGGTGGGGGGATCGCGATCCCGCCGCCCACGCTCGTTGCCTCCGCCATGGGCCCACCGCGCTGCCGATCACCTCGGCGCCCGCCCCCTTCTGCTCCGCCAGCTTCCCTTCTCGCGCCCTCTCTCTTCTACACTCCCTTCCTCCATTGAAGACCTGGCGCCCATCGATGCTTCACCCCCCTCTTCTCCAACGCCCCTCCACCACCGCACCATGCCCACCACCAGCGAGCTGACGCCAGCACCTTCGATTAAACAGTGGACCCCCCCTCCCTTCGATTTGCTGTGGAAAAGAAAACCACCCGTGGAAAGACTGTATTGGAATTACAAAAGGAATCCAGACGATTCAGCGGTTCAACAGCAAAGCACGGCGGAGTGGAACCCACTGTGAGAACTTCTCACTCTAAATTTGTTTTTCTAGTTATATATATATATATATATACAAGGATGCAGACGGTGCTTAGCAGCACCCGACGCCCGTGGTCCACAGACCATGGACGGCTTGTATGCTTGTTTGGTGTGTTGTAAAATTTGTTTGTGTTGTTGATGTGAAATCGATAATAAAATATTCTTGTGTTGAAAGGAAATAAAATATTTATATAGTTAAAAATATTTTATCGTTAAAAATATAATTTTTTTTACGTGAAAGTGAATAAATAAATGTTTATAAACAAATCAACCGATTTGTTTATATACACTGATTTGACTGATATTGATTGGGATGATAAATTTTACACATTGCCCAAATGTACAAATAAAAATCTGTGTTGGTTGATTTGAAACCGCACACGGTTGTTGGGATGATATTTGAGTACACTAATCCCAATTATTTAATTGTATGTCGATCGATTGGTCGACAGACTGTGTAAGCGTTGATTATTTATATTTGATGCTTATGTAGTTGTGTGGTGCACTTTGGATGATGGTTGATTGGTTACCGTTGCTATTATATACATGTGTTGTATGGAATCCATATAATTAACATTATATGGTGATTGATTGGGCCTCATTCCAATCGGGAAAATAATGAATATTATAAAATAAGATTCATGTGTTGACAGTACTCATTTGTTGAGATTAGTCAAGTGTTGAAAGAAATATAGATTCATGTGTTGAATGGAATAAATATTCATTTGTTGAATAGAATAAAGAAGTTTTCGAAAAATATAAAGCCGTGTTGATTAGAGATGCGTTATTTTGACGCGAACGATATTTATATCGATTTTATTCGTTTTATAATGAATATTGAAAAGTGATTTCAAAATTTAATATTTTGAAACGAAATTCAAATTAAATTAGATTAAAATTCAAATTGAAATTTTATTGAATCAATTTGAAATGAATTCGAATCGAATAGAAAATGAATTCGATTCGAATTGAATTAAAGTGAATTTGAATTGAAATGAATTCGAATTGAAAAGAAATGAATTCGAATTGAATAGAAATGAATTCAAATTAAATTAAATTGAAATTGAATTAAAAACGAATTGAAATCGTTTTGAATGAAATTTAAAACGAACTGAAATTGAATTGAAATCAATTTGAAATGAATTCGAATTGAATTAAATAGAAAGTAAATTCAAATTGAATTGAATTGAAACGAATTAGAATTTGAATTGAATTGAAACGAATTTGAATTCGAATTAAATAAAATTGAAATGAATTCGAATTGAATTGAAATCAAATCGATTTGAAATTGAAGATGAAGTTGAAATTGTTTTTGAAACGAATTTAGAAATATTTATAAAATACATTTCAAAAAGGAAATCGAAGAAATATATTATAATGGCCTGAATAGAACGCGCCGCGCCGCAGCAGTTCGTGAATTTCAACCATTGACTTCAAACTGATGTTGCGGGAGATCCGAACGTCGGATTCTCCTAAAACCGGAACTGTTGGGTTCGTATCGAAAAGAGCTTTCCAATGAATATTAGAGAATTGAAATCTAACGGTTGGATTTGGAATTATGTCCAAATCAAATTTAGAAAAGGTCGCTGTAAGTGCAGTTCGATGGCCATTGATGGAAATCGACTATACGGGCCTGGATAAAATTATTAAAAATATTAATAATATTTGTAAAATCGTAAGAAATGATTTGGGAAAAATTAGGCTGAAGAATTCCACATTTGAAAGGATAAAAATAGATTTTTGTCGAAATGAACTAGTTTTGAACTAGAATTAAAATCAATTTATTTTTGAAATAAATAAATTGAATTTGAAAGTGATTTTAAAAATAATCAATATTCCCAATACGTGAATTGGACTGGGGTTGAATCGAAATTATCTTCGGAATATTTCGATGTTGGATTTTGTGACTATACAGATATTGTTATGGGAATTTGAAAGATATATTTTATATCGTTATTTCCAATATGATATTTGTTGGTTTCAGAATTTGATATTGAATATAAGCCGATATATCCTCTATTCAAAGCCTTGTATTTAATATCAAATGTGATTTGTGTTTGTTGTGAATCGTGTTTTAGATGACATTGGTTCTTTAACCCAGTTAAAGACAGGATGTTGATTTTTGAAAAGATTAAAACTAAGTGGAGTTTTAATGAATCTTTAATTAGATTAAAATGTGAATTGATAATTTAAATTATCAAATCTGAAAAGTGATCGAGAATGGAGTACCACCAGTTTTGCTCCAAAGCGATAGTTAAATCTTTAATTAGATTTGAACGTGAAATGGTAATTAATTTTACCGATAACACCGTGGTGTTAGATATGGGGTATTACCAGTTTTGCTCCATGGGATGAATAGGTTGGGATTGGGAAATAAATTAAATAATTACTTCGGTGTGGCTCGCTAATCCCGACTAGTTTGAAATGATATCCAAAGGAAGATTAAAAAATAAATTTAGAAGAATTTATCTTGGATAAAATTAATGGGAAACTTTCCCTAAGAATGTGATTTTGGTGAATAAAAGAACATTCTGAATTGGAATGAGGCATCTGTTGTGTTTGTGTAACATTTGTTTATCATATACGTGGGTTATTCAGAAAGGTCGAGCTTATACCCATTCTGAATAACTGATTCGACGAGATGTCGAAGATGAAGACGGTGGTTGAAGACCGGAAGTCTTCACATCGTTTGGGTGATTACTGATGATCTTGATTGGGCTGTACACCCAAGATGAGGGAAACAGTCGGTGATCGTCCAGACGTACTTGGAGATGGATGGATATGCGAGGAAAGTGCCTCCGGTTTCGTTCAGACCTAGAACGAACTTGTAAATGGATTGTGTGTCTGACATTGGATTTTATCTGTGTTGATTGATCTCTATTAAATATACATCTGTTTGGCGGCGGAGAATTTATTCTCTTGCTTAACGCCCTTCTCTGAGACGTACGAGCTCAGAGGTTGTATATCGATGGACATCAGTCGTATGGAGTGAATTGCCAGTATGGCACGCGTAAGTGGCAATTGATCAAGGTCTGTTGAAAAGCAAAGTCTTGTGGTTGATGATCAAAGCACGGCCTGTATGGCGTAGCTTTGTGTATAACGTGGATTCGCGAGCCTCACACCTCGGTATGAGTGTCAAACGGGATAGTGACTGCAGGGAGAGCACGACGTTTCTTTCTAGCTAGGGTGGTGTCAGTGACCTACCAGCCCTGACATTTATATACTTTTCACCTGTGTGGTTGTTGGAATGTGAGGCGCCTCGGATATAGGTCTGTAAGGACCGGGAAACGTGTGTTCAGGAATTGCCAATCCTCAAAAGTAAGAGAGGACCGGCCCTGAAGATCCAAGGATCATAGTGGGGTCCTGAGACATTTGCTAGAGTGTCTCGAACGCGGAAAGTAGCTTGCCCCTTGCCTCGGCTCATGACGGAAATCCAATTTCCAATACGTGATATTGCGGTTTAATTGTAGAACTAGTACGGCGACATGATAGATGGTACCCATGCCGCCTATGATTGATATTTATGATTTGAATTGTTTTGACACTATACACTTATAATAGTATCAAATGATTTGTTTAAAGCGTACCAAGCATTATTTGGCTATTATAAGGGAAAACCCTATCCTCCGGCTTGCGTTGCATTGTGTGATGGGACCTGGGTCTTCTAATAGCTTCATTTTTCCAAAGAGCATTGCGCTGTTCTGTTATATGTACTAGTATTCTTGGGAGGAAACCCATTCTGTGTTATACGGCGTGGTCCCTTGAATTACTATCTTTTAAGATAAAGATTAATAACTATTTTAGTTCTCCCACCAGTCACATGACTGACCTGGAGTTTATTGTTTTAACCTAAACTCTGGGTGCCCCTATTTTCGACACGGGCAGCTAGTAGTTTTGGTTTTGCAGATTTATATTCACAGGATCCTGATTTACAGCTGGAAAGATGCTCGGAAAGCTCTGTATCCGTGTATCACTTTCAGTTGTGTTTTGTATATTTTTCCGCTGCAATGTAATTTATTGTAATCTCTGATATTTATTTTCTGTGTAATATTTATTCATTTATACTCTGTATATTCTTGTATCTGATGGGATTGTTGTAATATACAATGAAATGTTCTTCCGTCTGCATTCTGATTTGTCCTGTTCTCAAAACGATCAAGGGTTTCGAACGGTCTTTGTCGGTTTAACGATCGATTCAGATCGAGCGAAATTCCTTGCCGTTACAGTTGGTATCAGAGCTTTGGTTTACAGAGCTCGAGAACAAGACACATTAGAACCATACGAAAGAATTCATCAGATATTGGATTAGTAATATCCAATTAGAATGACTCGTTAGAGATAGGATCAGTAGTATCCTAGAACGAGTGTAAAGAGTTTATTTTTCAAACGAAAACAATTTTGTTTTGAAAATTTAAATCGCTTTATACGTATTTGAATATTTATTTATTTTGAATATGGACAATCGAGTATATAAAGATTTCGCGTATACGTGTCATAAACGTATATTCGAAGTTTCAATATACTGGATAGATATAGAATTACACTCTAGTCGCCCGGAGATGATGTTGATAAT
The DNA here is from genome assembly GCA_030737875.1 of Allium sativum. Classification (NCBI taxonomy): domain Eukaryota; kingdom Viridiplantae; phylum Streptophyta; class Magnoliopsida; order Asparagales; family Amaryllidaceae; genus Allium; species Allium sativum. The sequence continues at coordinate 1,049,711,389 of CM060922.1, forward strand.
GACCATGGCATCATCAATATTTATGTTCGTGTTTCGAAGGTGTGATTTCTATATATTCCCATTAGACTGGTGTGAGAACCAAAATATAGCTAGAATACATTGTTGTGAATTGGCATCAAAAACATGATTTTTTGTGTATGTATCAAAATTAAGAATTTGAAACTCTAATTCACTAATTGATTGATGTTTGTGTTGTTTGTTTATTTGTTTGATATTTTGAACCATTTAGCCTAATTGTACCAAATATTGAATTATATTGAAAACTGGTCGCATTTGCTTGCATATACATGTGCTTACATTGAACAGGTCATAGCAAGGAGGCTAGAGCAGAGAATAAAATTTGTTTGCCCGACAAATAGGTACATATTTACAATAATTTACTGTTTTGTTTGGGTGATGATGATTTTATGAGCCTATTGGCTAGCCGCTTGGATTTTTCTTTTTCTTTTTGAGATCAGAAGGCCTATATGGCAATTTCGGGATTTTCCCGGTGCAGGGGAGGTTATGGCGAAATTTTTCGAAAATTTAGGGTGTTAGCCAAATTTTTGAAAATTTGAAAAGTTCTTAGAAACTGAAAAGTTGAAGAACTTAAGCCGTAGTCAAAATAATGGAAGTTGAGTTGATTTGTTAAACAACTTTCGGCTTCGTTCCTTTTCGGCCTTCGATTTAGAGAAGATTAGAATATCATCAATAAAAACCAGAACAAATTTACTCAATTAAAACACACATTGAACTGATTAGACAATATTTAGAAATATATACTTGTGCATTTTATATATTTGAACAGGAAATTGGATAGCTGTTGAGTAAAGATTTTATTTGCGAGCCCGATAAATAGGTAAACCTTAATGAGTTGGATGCGCACTTTTATTATTATATCAACTCCTGTGAGTGCCATTGGATGCGGAGTGCTGGTTATTCTGTGTGAAATAATAAACATCGCCATCGGATAGCAACAATCAATTTTGAACTACATTACATAGCATACTTCTGGAAGATAGACATACTTCATCACATACCACATAAGCATTTGGAGCTTGTGTGACGAGATGGAAGATTTACCATACGAGCGAGAGGCTTGTATGGCGATGACTATATTTTACAGGTTGAACTGATGACTGATATGGACTATTTAAATTGTAACGATAAAATTGCCAGATTAATAAAAACCCCACACGGGTCTAGAGTTGACAATAATCACGTCTCTCTAGTTATTAGATACGGCACATGGACTATTTATTTCCCACACGGGACGAGGTGACGAGGATTTATCCTCTGGAGCATTTAAAATACACACTCCCACAGGCTTTGACAGGGTGATGAGAATTTATTCTCTGGAGTTATTATCAATACACGCTCCCCTGTAAACACCATAATATATCACTATAAATATGTGTATGCTTATTAGGATTTATTGGGTACCTAATACGACCCAATAAATTTCCAAACCTCTCCCCGTACAAAGGAGGTTATGGCGAAATTTTTCGAAAATTCCGGGTGTTAGCCAAATTTTTGAAGAACTTGAAAATTCTCAGAAACTGAAAAGTTGGAGAATGGAAGCCAGATCGAACGTAGAGTTGATTAATCAAACCACTTTCGACTTTGTTCCTTTTCGGGGACGAAAAGTTTTAAGTGGGGGAGATTGTAACAAACCGAAAATCTGGGCCAGTTTAAAATTTTTATTTTGGCAATTTTAGTGAATTTTGAACATTTAAAATGACTATTTTAAATAATATCGACGAGAAATTTATTTTGAATAGAATTCGAACGTATATATTATATACGTCGTCGTCAGAATATAATAATTATTTATAATTATAAATAGAATTGAAAATGGCGCGGTAGTTCGATAATTTGATTTCAAATTTCAATTGAACGTACCGGGTGCAAAACAAACCGGATTTTAGTGAAACCAAAAATAATAGGATCTATTTGAGGATATCTTTCCAACGAATCCGAAAAATTGAGATTTCATGGCAGGAATCAAAAGATATGTCCAGTTGAAAATTCTGAAGAGTCGCTATGGAATTCAAGCCCTTAAAAATTGACATTTTGCAAATGACCTTGGATTTCGACGAAACCACTTTTGTTGGATCCGTGATGTCAAGTTATTGCTAGATTCCAATTTTCATAATTTTTTGAATCAATTTGTGAGTGTGGCGAAGGAAAACGCGTTTGACCAGTTTCAGTTGATTTTAATCGACTAGAAAATGGTCATTTTTCAAACGGTCTCAGAATTTGACGAAACTAGTTTTGTTAGGACCGCATCGTCGATACGAAGCTAGAAATAATTTTTCTGGAATTTTTCGAGTTAGTATGTGACCCTGGTAAATTGAAATGCGCGTTCAAATTCAATATATAGAGTTATATGTTGATTTTGACGAAAACTGATCGAAACGATCGAATCAGCCTACGATACATATCCCATTGTGTTCGGAATGGGGGTAATACGCTATGGACGATAGGCGGTGGGCCTCATTTCGAGGTCGAAATAAAAAGTCAACTTTTTGAATTAAATAAATTAATTAAATAATATATTTTCCCCTTCCCTCTTCCTTTATCTATCTCCTCACCCCCCTCCCCCCGGTTAAAAATTGATTTCGAAATAAAAAAAAGAGAAAGGGGGGGTTCGCGATCCCGCCGCCCACGCTCGTCGCCTCCGCCATGGGGCCCACCGCGCCGCCGATCACCTCGGCGCCCGCCCCCTTCTGCTCCGCCAGCTTCCCTTCTCGCGCCCTCTCTCTTCTACACTCCCTCCCTCCGTTGAAGACCTGGCACCCATCGACGCTTCACCGCCCTCTTCTCCAACGCCCCTCCACCACCGCACCGTGCCCACCACCAGCGAGCTGACGCCAGCACCTCCGATTGAACAGTGGACCCCCCTCCCTTCGATTTGCTGTGGAAAAGAAAACCACCTGTGGAAAGGCTGTATTGGAATTACAAAAGGAATCCAGACAATTCAGCGGTTCAACAGCAAAGCACGACGGAGTGGAACCCTCTGTGAGAACTTCTCACTCTAAATTTCTTTTTTTAGTTATATATATATATATATACCAGGATGTAGACAGTGCTTAGCAGCACCCGACACCCGTCGTCCACAGACCATGGACGGCTTGTATGCTTATTTGGTGTGTTGTAAAATTTGTTTGTGTTGTTGATGTGAAATCGATAATAAATTATTCTTGTGTTGAAAGGAAATAAAATATTTATATAGTTAAAAATATTTTATCGTTAAAAATATAATTTTTTTTACGTGAAAGTGAATAAATAAATGTTTATAAACAAATCAGCCGATTTGTTTATATACACTGATTTGACTGATATTGATTAGGATGATAAATTTTAAACATCGCCCAACTGCACAAATAAAAATCTATGTTGGTTGATTTGAAACCCCACACGGGTGTTGGGATGATATTTGAGTACACTAATCCCAATTATTTAATTGTATGTCGATCGATTGGTCGACAGACTGTGTAAGCGTTGATTATTTATATTTGATGCTTATGCAGTTGTGTGGTGCACTTTGGATGATGGTTGATTGGTTATCGTTGCTATTATATACATGTGTTGTATGGAATCCATATAATTAACATTATATGGTGATTGATTGGGCCTCATTCCAATCGGGAAAATAATGAATATTATAAAATAAGATTAATGTGTTGACAGTACTCATTTGTTGAGATTAGTCAAGTGTTGAAAGAAATATAGATTCATGTGTTGAATGGAATAAATATTCATTTGTTGAATAGAATAAAGAAGTTTTTGAAAAATATAAAGCCGTGATGATTAGAGATGCGTTATTTTGACGCGAACGATATTTATATCGATTTTATTCGTTTTATAATGAATATTGAAAAGTGATTTCAAAATTTAATATTTTGAAATGAAATTCAAATTAAATTAGATTAAAATTCAAATTGAAATTTTATTGAATCAATTTGAAATGAATTCGAATCGAATAGAAAATGAATTCGATTCGAATTGAATTGAAGTGAATTTGAATTGAAATCAATTTGAAATGAATTCGAATTGAATAGAAATGAATTCAAATTAAATTAAATTGAAATTGAATTAAAAACGGATTGAAATCGTTTTGAATGAAATTTAAAACGAACTGAAATTGAATTGAAATCAATTTGAAATGAATTCGAATTGAATTAAATAGAAGGTAAATTCAAATTGAATTGAATTGAAACGAATTAGAATTAGAATTGAATTGAAACGAATTTGAATTCGAATTAAATAAAATTGAAATGAATTCGAATTGAATTGAAATCAAATCGATTTGAAATTGTTTCTGAAACGAATTTAGAACTATTTATAAAATACGTTTCAAAAAGGAAATCGATGAAATATATATAATATATATATTATATATATAATGTCCTGAATAGAATGCGCCGCGCCGCGGCAGTTCGTGAATTTCGACCATTGACTATGAACTGATGTTATGGGAGATCCGACCTTCGGATTCTCCTAAAACCAGAACCGTTGGGTTCGTATCGAAAAGAGCTTTCCAATGAATGTTAGAAAATTTAAATCTAACGGTTGGATTTGGAATTATGTCCAATTCAAATTTAGAAAAGGTCGCTGTAAGTGTAGTTCGATGGCCGTTGATGGAAATCGACTGTACGGGCCTGGATAAAATTATTAGAAATATTAATAATTTGTGTAAAATCAAAAGAAATGATTTGGGAAAAATTGGGCTGAAGAATTCTACATTTGAAAGGATAAAATAAGATTTTGGTCGAAATGAACTAGTTTTGAACTAGAATTAAAATCAATTTATTTTTGAAATAAATAAATTGAATTTGAAAGTGATTTTAAAAATAATCAATATTCCCAATACGTGAATTGGACTGGGGTTGAATCGAAATTATCTTCGGAATATTTCGATGTTGGATTTCGTGACTATACAGATATTGTTATGGGAATTTGAAAGATATATTTTATATCGTTATTTCCAATACGATATTTGTTGGTTTCAGAATTTGATATTGAATATAAGCCGCTATATCTTCTATTCAAAGCCTTGTATTTAATATCAAATGTGATTTGGGTTTGTCGTGAATCGTGTTTTAGATGACATTGGTTCTTTAACCCAGTTAAAGACAGGATGTTGATTTTTGAAAAGATTAAAACTAAGTGGAGTTTTAATGAATCTTTAATTAGATTAAAATGTGAATTGATAATTTAAATTATCAAATCTGAAAAGTGATCAAGAATGGAGTACCACCAGTTTTGGGGTATTACCAGTTTTGCTCCAAGGGATGAATAGGTTGGGATTGGGAAATAAAATAAATAATTACTTCGGTGTGGTTCGCTAATCCCAACTAGTTTGAAATGATATCCAAAGGAAGATTAAAGAATAAATTTAGAAGAATTTATCCTGGATAAAATTAATGGGAACCTTTCCCTAAGAATGTGATTTTGGTGAATAAAAGAACATTCTGAATTGGACTGAGGCGTCTGTTGTGTTTGTGTAACATTTGTTTATCATATACGTGGGTTATTCAGAAAGGCCGGGTTTATACCCATTCTGAATAACCGATTCGACGAGATGTCGAAGATGAAGACGGTGGTTGAAGACTAGAAGTCTTCACATCGTTTGGGTGATTACTGATGATCTTGATTGGGATGTACACCCAAGATGAGGGAAACAGTCGGTGATCGTCCAGACGTACTTGGAGATGGATGGATATGCGAGGAAAGTGCCTCCGGTTTCGTTCAGACCCAGAATGAACTTGTAAATGGATTGTGTGTCTGACATTGGATTTTATTCTGTGTTGATTGATCTCTATTAAATATACATCTGTTTGGCGGCGGAGAATTTATTCTCTTGCTTAACGCCTGTAACGACCCAGAAAATCTGAACCAATTTAAAAATTTTAAATTGGCTAAAATAATGGATTTTAAATATTTAAAATAAATATTTTAGATAATGGCAATGAAAACTGAGTTTGAATCGACATTTGAAAACGAATATAATTAATTATAATTATATATAGAATTGAAAATGGCGCGGTAGTTCGATAATTCGATTTCAAACTTCAATTGAATATACCGGGTGCAAAACAATCCGGATTTTAGTGAAACCAAAAACATTAGAATCTGTTAGTGAATAACTTTCTAACGAATCCGACCAATCGAAATTTGATAGCGGGAATCAAAAGATATGTCCAGTTGAAAATTCTGAATAGTCGCTATGGAATTCAGGCCCTTAAAAATGGACATTTTGCAAATGACCTCGGATTTCGACGAAACCACTTTTGTTAGATCCGCAGTGTCAAGTTATTGCTAGGTTTCAAATTTCATAATTTTTCGAATCAATATGTGAGCGTGGCAAAAGAAAACGCGTTTGACCAGTTTCTGTTGATTTTAATCGACTGGAAATTGGCCATTTTTCAAACGGTCTCAGAATTTGACGAAACTAGTTTTGTTAGGACCGTATCGTTGATACGAAGCTAGAAAATATTTTTCTAGAATTTTTCTAGTTAGTATGTGACCCCGGTAATTTGAAATGTGCGTTTAAAATTCAGTATAGTGATTTAAATGAAAATTCAAAAGGAAACTGATTGTAACGATCAAATCAGCTTGCGATACATATCCCATTGTGTTCAGAATGGGGGTAAAACGCTATGGACGACAGGCGGTGGGCCTCGTTTCGAGGTCATATGTAAAAGTCAACCTTTTGCGAAATTTAATAATTAAATAATAATAATAAAAAAAAAATATATACTTTCCCTCCTTCTTGGCCCCCCCCGATTCACAATCCAGAAAACAGAAAAAGAAAAAAAAAAACCCTAAGCATCGAAGCCGCCGCCCCCCCTCAAGACCAGTCGCCGACGAAGCAGCCCCCCCCTCAAGCGAACGACGCAGCCGCACATCCCCTTCTTCATCGCCCCCCTCCATCGACGAAGACCCGAAGCCCCCCAGATCGCAATCGCCGAAGACAAGCCATCGCCCCCCTCCATCGACGAAGACCCGAAGCCCCCCCTAGATCGCAACCGCCGACGACACCTTCTCCCCCCTCCTTTTTGCAGCTAATTCGGTGAGCATTCTTTTTTTTTATTTTATTTATTTTATTTTATTTTATTTACTCTGTAAAAACTGTTTTGTTTTTAAAGTTAAAAACTGATTTTGTTAAAATATAAAACTGAATTTTTAAAAGTTAAAAACTGATTTTTAGAAAAGATTAAAACTGTTATTTTTAAAAAGCAATTTAAAACTGAATTTTTAAAAGAATTTTAAAACTGTTTTTTTCTAAGAAGAAATTAAAACTGCAATTTATAAAAATAAAAACTGCATTTTCTATGAAGATAAAAACTGCATTTTTATAAAAGAGAAAAACTGATTTTATATAAGAAATAAAACTGATTTGTTTTTTTTAAAAGAAATAAAACTGTTTTCGAAATAAAGAATAAAAACTGAATTTTATAAAAAAAAAAAAAAAAACTGATTTAGTTTTAAAGGTAAAAGCTTTAAAATGGGAAGAAAGGTTTGAACTTTCAAGAGAAGAAAAAATCATATTTTTATATGTTGAAAGCAAAAGTAAAAATCATATTTTTATATGTTGAAAGCAAAAGTAAAAATCATATTTTTATATATTGAATAGCGAAGTCAAAAATTCGATTTTTATATATTGAATAGCATAGTAAAAATTCTATTTTTACATATGTAGAGAATACGGGCGAAAGCGGCAAAAGGCAAAGATTTCTATAAGTGAAGTGTCGTGCAGTTGGATAGCTATTGGTGAGATTTCTGATCTAAAATAAATTATATATGTGTGAAATGAAAGTGAATAGCTATATATAAATTGCTATATATAAATATATATATATATACGCCCCTCGTCCACAAACCATGGACGATATTTATTGGTTGAAATTGTTGTGGAAATTTGATTGATAGCGAATGGTTGTTTGGGATTGTTTGTGATTGATATTGGTTGATTGTGGTTGAAAAATACCCATTTGTGGTTGTGAAATATTTGGTTGAAACCACATAGGATTAGTTTGTGGAAATGAAATAAATATATATACATGCCGCCTGCGTGCGAACTAGATGCATGTTTCCCATTGTCAAAAACCGCGAGGTTTTAAGGTAGAGCGAGGAGCCGTACTAGGGACGGTGCCGGTGTAACTACCCTGCCGTTATGCTGCCGAAATTTTGAATAATATTTGTGTGTTAGAATTATTTTCATATGCTTAAACTATATTTATTCCTTATATAGAAAACATTCATGTGTTGAATTGATATTCATTCGTTGTTTAGAAATTCATGTGTTGAATGGTATTCATATTTTGGAATAAATAGTTCGATAATAAAAATCACATTTTTATCTATATATAAAAACTATAGAAAACATTCATGTGTTGAATTGATATTCATTCGTTGTTTAGAAATTCATGTGTTGAATGGTATTCATATTTTGAAATAAATAGTTCGATAATAAAAAATCACATTTTTATCTATATATAAAAACTATAGAAAACATTCATGTGTTGAATTGATATTCATTCGTTGTTTAGAAATTCATGTGTTGAATGGTATTCATATTTTGAAATAAATTGTTTGATAATAAAAATCACATTTTTATCTATATATAAAAACTACAGAAAACATTCATGTGTTGAATTGATATTCATTCGTTGTTTAGAAATTCATGTGTTGAATGGTATTCATATTTTGAAATAAATAGTTCGATAATAAAAAATCACATTTTTATCGATATATAAAAACTATAGAAAACATTCATGTGTTGAATTGATATTCATTCGTTGTTTAGAAATTCATGTGTTGAATGGTATTCATATTTTGAAATAAATTGTTCGATAATAAAAATCACATTTTTATCGATATATAAAAACTATAGAAAACATTCATGTGTTGAATTGATATTCATTCGTTGTTTAGAAATTCATGTGTTGAATGGTATTCATATTTTGGAATAAATAGTTCGATAATAAAAATCACATTTTTATCGATATATAAAAACTATAGAAACATTCATGTGTTGAATTGATATTCATTCGTTGTTTAGAAATTCATGTGTTGAATGGTATTCATATTTTGAAATAAATTGTTCGATAATAAAAATCACATTTTTATCGATATATAAAAACTATAGAAAACATTCATGTGTTGAATTGATATTCATTCGTTGTTTAGAAATTCATGTGTTGAATGGTATTCATATTTTGAAATAAATAGTTCGATAATAAAAATCACATTTTTATCGATATCTAAAAACTATAGAAAACATTCATGTGTTGAATTGATATTCATTCGTTGTTTAGAAATTCATGTGTTGAATGGTATTCATATTTTGAAATAAATAGTTCGATAATAAAAAATCACATTTTTATCGATATATAAAAACTATAGAAACATTCATGTGTTGAATTGATATTCATTCGTTGTTTAGAAATTCATGTGTTGAATGGTATTCATATTTTGAAATAAACTGTTTGATAATAAAAATCACCTTTTATCGACTATATGAACTATATAGAAAAATAGTGTTTGAAATGAATTGTTTTACAATAAAAATCGCATTTTTATTGTATGCATAAATCGTTAAAATGTGAAGTGTTAAAAATAGCCACTTGTTCAAAATAAACATATATGAGTTGAAATATTCATTAATTAGCTAATGAAATGATTTGCACCTATTTATGTAACATTAGAATGAATGGTGTTTTTAAACCAAATAGAAATCAAATATGAAGTTGAATAGAAAATGAAAAATGATATGAACCGTATATATATGTACATGCAATATTCATTGAACAGGTTATAGCAAAGGGGCTAGAGAAGAGGAATAAAATTTTGTGCCCGACAAATAGGTACACATTTACTGATTTGTTTGGGTGATGATTTTGAGCCTGTTGGCTAGCCGCTTGGCTTTTTCTTTTTCTTTTTGAGATTAGAAGGACCGGGACGCTATTTGCGATTTCCCGACGCTCCCGGTGCAGGGGAGGTTATGGCGAAATTTTTCCAAAATTTAAGGTGTTAGAAATTTTTTTGAAGTGAAAACGATATAGAAATCATTGAATGAACTATATTTATATAACTATATAAATATAAATAAAATTAAAACGAAACGAGGCCGTGCAGTTCGTATTTCGAAACCGTGATTTCAAACGACTAGTACGGGAAATCCGACCATTGGATTTTCCCGAAACCTCAACCGTCGGGTTCGCCTTGGAATAATCTTTCCAACGGCACCAACCTTGTAAAAATCCAACGGTTGGATTGTCTGGAATGTTTAATTCAAATCTGAAGAAAAACAGCGCCATAAACGATTATATTTAATTATATATATAAATAAAATTATATTTAATCGAATAACGACGCTGCAGTTCGTATTTTGAAATCGAAAATTCAAACGATTGTACCGGGAGATCCGACCGTCGGATTTTCCCGAAACTGGAACCGTTGGATTCGTTTTGAAAAGACTTTTCTAATGATGTAAATTTTGTGAAGATCCAACGGTTAGATTTTCAGATATGTGTAAATCAAATCTGAAGAAAAACAGCGCCACGGCCGCCTTATGGCCCGAAGCGTCGTTTTGAATAAAATGGCTATTTTAAAATAAATAAAAATAGCGATAAATAGTTATAAAATATCATAAGCGATATGGAATGGAAATAAACTGAATTTGCTTGATTTATGTGATGTTTGATGGTTGAATGTGTTTGGTGTGAAAATTACATTAAAGAACAAAATTGGTGTTGTCGAATAATTTAACCATTGAAATAAATCGATTTGAAATTCTAAATATACGTGAATTATTTGAAAAGGCCGAGTTAATTCTCATTTCGAATTGACCGACGATTGAAAGTCGAAGATGAAGACGATGGTCGAAGACCGGAGATCTTCACCTCGTTTGGATGGTAACCGAGGTCCTGATTGGGAGGCATCCCGAAATATGGATAATGAGTGGTGATCGTTCAGACGTACGTGTTGATCGAAGGGTTTGCGAGGTATTTAGTGCCTCCGGTTTCGTTCAGACCCAGAACGGACTTGTAAATGGACTGTGTGTCCGACATTGGAATTTGTTCTGTGTGATTGATAGCCATCAGTTGCACGGTGTGAATTGCCTGTGTGGCATGCTAAGATGCAGTGATCAGGGCTTCTGTTGAAAAGCAAAGTCTTGTGGTGATGATCAAAGCACCGCCTGTGTGGCGTAGCTTTGTGTATAACGTGAATTCGCGAGCCTTACACCCCGGTATGAACCTAAAACGGGAGAGGACATCAGGGAGGGCCTGCGTTTCTTTCTAGCTAGGGTGGTGTCAGTGACCTACCAGCCCTGACATTTATATACTATTCACCTATGTGGTTGTTGCTGTTGCGAGGCGCCTCGGTTTGATCGGACGATCCGGGTCCGATGGAGTCATTCGTTGGCTCGTTTACGCCCCAAAGGGCGGAGAAACGTAGTGTTCAGGCATAATAATCCACATCGGTGGACCGGCCCTGACGATCCAAGGGCTCACCTGAGTCTGGGCCTGAGACATGGGCTAGATTGTCTCGAATTCGGTGAGGACTATCTTTTGCCTTGGTTCATGACGGAAATCCAATTTCCAAATACGACATCGTGCGGTTTTGATTGTATATATATATGGCGACATGATATATGGTACCCATGTCGTCTATGATTGATAGTTATGATTTGAAATTGTTTTCAAAACATATAAACACTAGCAATAATATCAATTGCCTTTGTTTTATTCATATCAATCATATTTTGGCCATTATAAGGTAAAACTCTATCCTCCGGTTTGCGTTGCATTGTGTGATGGGAACTGAGTCTTATAATGGCTTCATTTTTATAAAAAGCATAGCGATGTTTAAAAGAAAGATTTGTTTTAAAGCACTGGCAATCCAATGGAGTAAACCCGTTCCGCGAAAGTGGCGTGGTCCTGTGATTGGCCAATTATATATGTGTTGAGTAGATTTCTCATACCAGTCCTTGTTGCTGGCCCTTAGTAGGCCGGGTACGCATGATAGGGGGTTCTCGCTTCGCGGTTTGGTGGCGAACGGGAGACTCTTACCCCTACATGTCGCCGGGGAGGGCGTTGGTTCGCCAATAGGCGCGAGACTCGAGAGGGTCGCCGTAAAACAAGGGACTGGGGGACCATGTGGGAGCCACGGTAGATTTTACCTGCTGTACTGGAGGATGAAGGGATGGTTGCAAAGCCTACCGGATTTCGCGGTAACGTCTCATCGTGGTATCAGAGCTTTGGTTAAGCTTAGTTCTGGAATATAACATTTGAACGAACTCGTCAGAAATAGAACCAGTAGTGTTCTAGGACGGGTAACTCTATACAGATAGGATCAGTAATATCCTAGTATGAGTAGCAGAATCAGAACAACTCGTTAGCGATGGGGTCAGAAGTGCCTCAGAACGAGTCGAGGGTAATATGTTTTTAAATAACGTATTTGTGATTATATATATATATATAGCCTGGGTTTAAAAATATAATTTTTGAATATATAAAAGATATATATTTGAAAGTTAAGAATATTAAAAACAAATTGGTTGTTGTATTGTGGGATTGTAGATTTATCAAACCACTTTCGACTTTGTTCCTTTTCGGGGACGAAAAGTTTTAAGTGGGGGAGATTGTAACGACCCAGAAAATCTGAACCAATTTAAAATTTTTAAATTGGCTAAAATAATGGATTTTAAATATTTAAAATAAATATTTTAGATAATGGCAATGAAAACTGAGTTTGAATCGACATTTGAAAACGAATATAATTAATTATAATTATATATAGAATTGAAAATGGCGCGGTAGTTCGATAATTCGATTTCAAACTTCAATTGAATATACCGGGTGCAAAACAATTCGGATTTTAGTGAAACCAAAAACATTAGAATCTGTTAGTGAATAACTTTCTAACGAATCCGACCAATCGAAATTTGATAGCGGAAATCAAAAGATATGTCCAGTTGAAAATTCTGAATAGTCGCTATGGAATTCAGGCCCTTAAAAATGGACATTTTGCAAATGACCTCGGATTTCGACGAAACCACTTTTGTTAGATCCGCAGTGTCAAGTTATTGCTAGGTTTCAAATTTCATAATTTTTCGAATCAATATGTGAGCGTGGCAAAAGAAAACGCGTTTGACCAGTTTCTGTTGATTTTAATCGACTGGAAATTGGCCATTTTTCAAACGATCTCAGAATTTGACGAAACTAGTTTTGTTAGGACCGTATCGTTGATACGAAGCTAGAAAATATTTTTCTAGAATTTTTCTAGTTAGTATGTGACCCCGGTAATTTGAAATGTGCGTTTAAAATTCAGTATAGTGATTTAAATGAAAATTCAAAAGGAAACTGATTGTAACGATCAAATCAGCTTGCGATACATATCCCATTGTGTTCAGAATGGGGGTAAAACGCTATGGACGACAGGCGGTGGGCCTCGTTTCGAGGTCATATGTAAAAGTCAACCTTTTGCGAAATTTAATAATTAAATAATAATAATAAAAAAAAAATATACTTTCCCTCCTTCTTGGCCCCCCCGATTCACAATCCAGAAAACAGAAAAAAAAAAAAAAACCCTAAGCATCGAAGCCGCCGCCCCCCCCCTCAAGACCAGTCGCCGACGAAGCAGCCCCCCCCTCAAGCGAACGACGCAGCCGCACATCCCCTTCTTCATCGCCCCCCTCCATCGACGAAGACCCGAAGCCCCCCAGATCGCAATCGCCGAAGACAAGCCATCGCCCCCCTCCATCGACGAAGACCCGAAGCCCCCCCCAGATCACAACCGCCGACGACACCTTCTCCCCCCTCCTTTTTGCAGCTAATTCGGTGAGCATTCTTTTTTTTTTATTTTTTTTATTTTATTTTATTTTATTTTATTTACTCTGTAAAACTGTTTTGTTTTTAAAGTTAAAAACTGATTTTGTTAAAATATAAAACTGAATTTTTAAAAGTTAAAAACTGATTTTTAGAAAAGATTAAAACTGTTATTTTTAAAAAGCAATTTAAAACTGAATTTTTAAAAGAATTTTAAAACTGTTTTTTTCTAAGAAGAAATTAAAACTGCAATTTATAAAAATAAAAACTGCATTTTCTATGAAGATAAAAACTGCATTTTTATAAAAGAGAAAAACTGATTTTATATAAGAAATAAAACTGATTTGTTTTTTTTTAAAGAAATAAAACTGTTTTTGAAATAAAGAATAAAAACTGAATTTTATAAAAAAATAAAAACTGATTTAGTTTTAAAGGTAAAAGCTTTAAAATGGGAAGAAAGGTTTGAACTTTCAAGAGAAGAAAAAATCATATTTTTATATGTTGAAAGCAAAAGTAAAAATCATATTTTTATATGTTGAAAGCAAAAGTAAAAATCATATTTTTATATATTGAATAGCGAAGTCAAAAATTCGATTTTTATATATTGAATAGCATAGTAAAAATTCTATTTTTACATATGTAGAGAATACGGGCGAAAGCGGCAAAAGGCGAAGATTTCTATAAGTGAAGTGTCGTGCAGTTGGATAGCTATTGGTGAGATTTCTGATCTAAAATAAATTATATATGTGTGAAATGAAAGTGAATAGCTATATATAAATTGCTATATATAAATATATATATATATATATATATATATATATATATATATATATATATACGCCCCTCGTCCACAAACCATGGACGATATTTATTGGTTGAAATTGTTGTGGAAATTTGATTGATAGCGAATGGTTGTTTGGGATTGTTTGTGATTGATATTGGTTGATTGTGGTTGAAAAATACCCATTTGTGGTTGTGAAATATTTGGTTGAAACCACATAGGATTAGTTTGTGGAAATGAAATAAATATATATACATGCCGCCTGCGTGCGAACTAGATGCATGTTTCCCATTGTCAAAAACCACGAGGTTTTAAGGTAGAGCGAGGAGCCGTACTAGGGACGGTGCCGGTGTAACTACCCTGCCGTTATGCTGCCGAAATTTTGAATAATATTTGTGTGTTAGAATTATTTTCATATGCTTAAACTATATTTATTCCTTATATAGAAAACATTCATGTGTTGAATTGATATTCATTCGTTGTTTAGAAATTCATGTGTTGAATGGTATTCATATTTTGGAATAAATAGTTCGATAATAAAAATCACATTTTTATCTATATATAAAAACTATAGAAAACATTCATGTGTTGAATTGATATTCATTCGTTGTTTAGAAATTCATGTGTTGAATGGTATTCATATTTTGAAATAAATAGTTCGATAATAAAAAATCACATTTTTATCTATATATAAAAACTATAGAAAACATTCATGTGTTGAATTGATATTCATTCGTTGTTTAGAAATTCATGTGTTGAATGGTATTCATATTTTGAAATAAATTGTTTGATAATAAAAATCACATTTTTATCTATATATAAAAACTATAGAAAACATTCATGTGTTGAATTGATATTCATTCGTTGTTTAGAAATTCATGTGTTGAATGGTATTCATATTTTGAAATAAATAGTTCGATAATAAAAAATCACATTTTTATCGATATATAAAAACTATAGAAAACATTCATGTGTTGAATTGATATTCATTCGTTGTTTAGAAATTCATGTGTTGAATGGTATTCATATTTTGAAATAAATTGTTCGATAATAAAAATCACATTTTTATCGATATATAAAAACTATAGAAAACATTCATGTGTTGAATTGATATTCATTCGTTGTTTAGAAATTCATGTGTTGAATGGTATTCATATTTTGGAATAAATAGTTCGATAATAAAAATCACATTTTTATCGATATATAAAAACTATAGAAACATTCATGTGTTGAATTGATATTCATTCGTTGTTTAGAAATTCATGTGTTGAATGGTATTCATATTTTGAAATAAATTGTTCGATAATAAAAATCACATTTTTATCGATATATAAAAACTATAGAAAACATTCATGTGTTGAATTGATATTCATTCGTTGTTTAGAAATTCATGTGTTGAATGGTATTCATATTTTGAAATAAATAGTTCGATAATAAAAATCACATTTTTATCGATATCTAAAAACTATAGAAAACATTCATGTGTTGAATTGATATTCATTCGTTGTTTAGAAATTCATGTGTTGAATGGTATTCATATTTTGAAATAAATAGTTCGATAATAAAAAATCACATTTTTATCGATATATAAAAACTATAGAAACATTCATGTGTTGAATTGATATTCATTCGTTGTTTAGAAATTCATGTGTTGAATGGTATTCATATTTTGAAATAAACTGTTTGATAATAAAAATCACCTTTTATCGACTATATGAACTATATAGAAAAATAGTGTTTGAAATGAATTGTTTTACAATAAAAATCGCATTTTTATTGTATGCATAAATCGTTAAAATGTGAAGTGTTAAAAATAGCCACTTGTTCAAAATAAACATATATGAGTTGAAATATTCATTAATTAGCTAATGAAATGATTTGCACCTATTTATGTAACATTAGAATGAATGGTGTTTTTAAACCAAATAGAAATCAAATATGAAGTTGAATAGAAAATGAAAAATGATATGAACCGTATATATATGTACATGCAATATTCATTGAACAGGTTATAGCAAAGGGGCTAGAGAAGAGGAATAAAATTTTGTGCCCGACAAATAGGTACACATTTACTGATTTGTTTGGGTGATGATTTTGAGCCTGTTCGCTAGCCGCTTGGCTTTTTCTTTTTCTTTTTGAGATTAGAAGGACCGGGACGCTATTTGCGATTTCCCGACGCTCCCGGTGCAGGGGAGGTTATGGCGAAATTTTTCCAAAATTTAAGGTGTTAGAAAATTTTTTGAAGTGAAAACGATATAGAAATCATTGAATGAACTATATTTATATAACTATATAAATATAAATAAAATTAAAACGAAACGAGGCCGTGCAGTTCGTATTTCGAAACCGTGATTTCAAACGACTAGTACGGGAAATCCGACCATTGGATTTTCCCGAAACCTCAACCGTCGGGTTCGCCTTGGAATAATCTTTCCAACGACACCAACCTTGTAAAAATCCAACGGTTGGATTGTCTGGAATGTTTAATTCAAATCTGAAGAAAAACAGCGCCAGAAACGATTATATTTATTTATATATATAAATAAAATTATATTTAATCGAATAACGACGCTGCAGTTCGTATTTTGAAATCGAAAATTCAAACGATTGTACCGGGAGATCCGACCGTCGGATTTTCCCGAAACTGGAACCGTTGGATTCGTTTTGAAAAGACCTTTCTAATGATGTAAATTTTGTGAAGATCCAACGGTTAGATTTTCAGATATGTGTAAATCAAATCTGAAGAAAAATAGCGCCACGGCCGCCTTATGGCCCGAAGCGTCGTTTTGAATAAAATGGCTATTTTAAAATAAATAAAAATAGCGATAAATAGTTATAAAATATCATAAGCGATATGGAATGGAAATAAACTGAATTTGCTTGATTTATGTGATGTTTGATGGTTGAATGTGTTTGGTGTGAAAATTACATTAAAGAACAAAATTGGTGTTGTCGAATAATTTAACCATTGAAATAAATCGATTTGAAATTCTAAATATACGTGAATTATTTGAAAAGGCCGAGTTAATTCTCATTTCGAATAATTGACCGACGATTGAAAGTCGAAGATGAAGACGATGGTCGAAGACCGGAGATCTTCACCTCGTTTGGATGGTAACCGAGGTCCTGATTGGGAGGCATCCCGAAATATGGATAATGAGTGGTGATCGTTCAGACGTACGTGTTGATCGAAGGGTTTGCGAGGTATTTAGTGCCTCCGGTTTCGTTCAGACCCAGAACGGACTTGTAAATGGACTGTGTGTCCGACATTGGAATTTGTTCTGTGTGATTGATAGCCATCAGTTGCACGGTGTGAATTGCCTGTGTGGCATGCTAAGATGCAGTGATCAGGGCTTCTGTTGAAAAGCAAAGTCTTGTGGTGATGATCAAAGCACCGCCTGTGTGGCGTAGCTTTGTGTATAACGTGAATTCGCGAGCCTCACACCCCGGTATGAACCTAAAACGGGAGAGGACATCAGGGAGGGCCTGCGTTTCTTTCTAGCTAGGGTGGTGTCAGTGACCTACCAGCCCTGACATTTATATACTTTTCACCTATGTGGTTGTTGCTGTTGCGAGGCGCCTCGGTTTGATCGGACGATCCGGGTCCGATGGAGTCATTCGTTGGCTCGTTTACGCCCCAAAGGGCGGAGAAACGTAGTGTTCAGGCATAATAATCCACATCGGTGGACCGGCCCTGACGATCCAAGGGCTCACCTGAGTCTGGGCCTGAGACATGGGCTAGATTGTCTCGAATTCGGTGAGGACTATCTTTTGCCTTGGTTCATGACGGAAATCCAATTTCCAAATACGACATCGTGCGGTTTTGATTGTATATATATATGGCGACATGATATATGGTACCCATGCCGTCTATGATTGATAGTTATGATTTGAAATTGTTTTCAAAACATATAAACACTAGCAATAATATCAATTGCCTTTGTTTTATTCGTATCAATCATATTTTGGCCATTATAAGGTAAAACTCTATCCTCCGGTTTGCGTTGCATTGTGTGATGGGAACTGAGTCTTATAATGGCTTCATTTTTATAAAAAGCATAGCGATGTTTAAAAGAAAGATTTGTTTTAAAGCACTGGCAATCCAATGGAGTAAACCCGTTCCGCGAAAGTGGCGTGGTCCTGTGATTGGCCAATTATATATGTGTTGAGTAGATTTCTCATACCAGTCCCATGACTGACTCGTAGTTTGTTTCACTTTCAAACTCGGGTGCCCCTTTTTCTACACGGGCAGCCTTGTATTCAGGTTTAGCTGGTTCTTTCTGGATAGCTGGAGCTGAAGATGGATTCTATCATTTATTTCTTTTTATGCTGTTCAGCTCCTATTGTACATATTTTGTTTATTTCCGCTGTAGACATTTATGTATAGCTGAACTGTATTTGTACTAAGTAAGATCCTGTACTGTGTAACTCTGATGATTACTTTTATCCAGTATATTTTGTTGTTCATTATCTGGTGTATTTATTTAATTCTGTTCTGCTATTATATGTTTCTGTGTTATATTCCAAAGATAACCTTGTTTCCGTGAGAACGGGAAATCGGGTCGTCTCAACGCCCTTCTCTGAGATGTACGAGCTCAGAGGTTGTATATCGATGGACATTAGTCGCTTGGAGTGAATTGCCAGTGTGGCACGCGTAAGTGGCAATTGATCAAGGTCTGTTGAAAAGCAAAGTCTTGTGGTTGATGATCAAAGCACGGCCTGTGTGGCGTAGCTTTGTGTATAACGTGGATTTGCGAGCCTCACACCTCGGTATGAGTCAAAAACGGGATAGTGACTGCAGGGAGAGCACGACATTTCTTTCTAGCTAGGGTGGTGTCAGTGACCTACCAGCCCAGACATTTATATACTTTTCACCTGTGTGGTTGTTGGAATGCGAGGCGCCTCAGATATAGGTCTGTAAGGACCGGGAAACGTGTGTTCAGGAATTGCCAATCCTCAAAAGTAAGAGAGGACCGGCCCTGAAGATCCAAGGATCATAGTGGGGTCCTGAGACATTTTCCAGAGTGTCTCGAACGCGGAGAGGAGCTTGCCCCTTGCCTCGGCTCATGACGGAAATCCAATTTCCAGTACGTGATATTGCGGTTTTAATTGTAGAACTAGTACGGCGACAAGATAGATGGTACCCATGCCGCCTATGATTGAAATTTATGATTTGAATTGTTTTGACACTATACACTTATAATAGTATCAAATGATTTGTTTAAAGCGTACCAAGCATTATTTGGCTATTATAAGGGAAAACCCTATCCTCCGGCTTGCGTTGCATTGTGTGATGGGACCTGGGTCTTATAATAGCTTCATTTTTTCCAAAGAGCATTGCGCTGTTTTGTTATATGCACTAGTATTCTTGGGAGGAAACCCGTTCCGTGTTATACGGCGTGGTCCCTTGAATTACTATCTTTTAAGATAAAGATTAATAACTATTTTAGTTCTCACACCAGTCACATGACTGACCTGGAGTTTATTGTTTTAACCTAAACTCTAGGTGCCCCTATTTTCGACACGGGCAGCTAGTAGTTTTGGTTTTGCAGATTTATATTCACAGGATCATGATTTACAGCTGGAAAGATGCTCGGAAAGCTCTGTATCCGTGTATCACTTTCAGTTGTGTTTTGTATATTTTTCCGCTGCAATGTAATTTATTGTAATCTCTGATATTTATTTTCTGTGTAATATTTATTCATTTATACTCTGTATATTCTTGTATCTGATGGGATTGTTGTAATATACAATGAAATGTTCTTCCGTCTGCGTTCTGATTTGTCCTGTTCTCAAAACGATCAGGGGTTTCAAACTGTCTTTGTCGGTTTAATGATCGATTCAGATCGAGCGAAATTCCTTGCCGTTACAGTTTTAAACACGGAATCAAGGTATTTAAGTTCACCTTAGCTAATAATGTTGAATATGTATTAAGGTAACTCGATTCGTTAGAATTTAGATTTTAAACTAAGAAGCAGACTTAAGTATTATAAGAGAAAGAAATGGTCATTAAAACGCTTAAGGTGAGCGATAATTAAGCTTAGCAAATTCCAAATTTAGTGTATATAAGCATTAGAGAAACATGTAAGTTAACTATGAAATAAAACTCGACTAAAGTCGACCAGGAATGAAATGGAAGATTTAGTGTGTAAATAAGAAAGGAAATAGCCTATGCTTTGGTTAATAAATAAGTAAGTGAAATTAATCGAGAAGTAGTTGGAAAGGGATTTAAATTAGTTACTAAAGTGTGACTTGCCAATAAATATAAATAAGGAAACAAACGGCAAGTTAGTATATATATATGTGAATGAAAGTATACGAAATCCAAATGAGGTAAATCTTATTTGAATAATATATGGAGTATAAGTCTTGGTATAAATAATGAAATGAATGGAACTAAAACTTTTGTCGCATAAAATATAACTTAAGTCGTGTAGAAATCGAGTTAAATAGGGTTTAACTTAGGAAATCGAATAAGAATGGTTTGAGAACTAAATACAAATTTGAGTTGAACAGCCCTTAATTCAAACCATTATTCGAGAGTTATTAATGATTCGAGAAATGGAATAAACTTTCACTTAAAATGGAAATAGGAATAAGTGAATAAGATAATGATTAAGGGTATGGTTAGAAAAATGAACAAGCAACTGAAATATGGAATAAGACCAAATTTAGTTCGAGTCAAGTTTATTGACTCGATAAGAGTTAACTTACAGGACCATATAATGGTTGCTTGAGAATTTAGTGCTTAGAATAGAAATGAGTTAAATTTTGACATATTGATTCATGGTAATGAATTAAAGATCTAACGTAATCAAGTCCGTTGGAAATTTTAAAAATGAATTCAAGTTCATTCAAAATTTAATGCTTGAGAATGAAATGAGAAAAAAATAAATAGAAATCTTATTGGAATAAAGTAAGTACTTGAATATGAATCCATTCTCGGATAATGTAGTGAATGTATAGGATCGAATGGACAAAAGAGAATGGACGAAGTGGGTGAGTTGGAAGTAAACTCAAATAAGATAGACGATAATGGAATATAAGTAATGGAATGGAAATTCATTTAATAAAAGTGAAAGGAGCATGAATATATTGAAGCAATAAAAGTATGAGAATATTGGAGTGATAACCCTTTTAAATGGTTAAGTGTTGCTTAAGTTTAAAATCCGAAAGGTTGGAACTCCAAATATAAATCAATGTTTATGCAAGAATCTGAACTATTCGATATGCCAAAACTAAAATGACCATAACTTTTGAGTGGCAGATCGGAATTTAACGATTTTGGACTTTTTGGAAACTTTAGAAACTGAATTAAAACTTTGGTTAATAGCACCTTGACTGATTTCCATGTTTATTAAGTTGAAATCCAGGAATTAGTTATAGTTGTATGCGCAGAAAATTAAAAATCTGAAGCATATACCTATATTGTTTTGGCCATAACTTCCTAACGGAATGTCGGTTTTTAATGTGCGAGCATAATTCGGAAAGGCCAGAATCTGAACTAAAACTTTTCTTCGATATGCTTGCTGAAATTTTGAGATTTAAAGGGGTAAAAACTGGGTTGAACAACTCAGATCTGCATTTTTCTGTGTATGGGCTGAGGTGTTTACCTTCACTAAAATAGTCATAACTTTTGAATGAATTATCCGAATTCGATGAATCCGGACAATTCGGAAATCCTGAAACAAATGCTACAACTTTTGCCTAGTATGCTTTTGTCAAATTCCAACATTAAAAGGGTGATAAACCTCATTTCGTCGCTGGCCTGTCGTTAACATTATGGTTTTAAGTTGAAATGTTTAATGAAATGCTATGTAAGCTGTATATATTTGCTATGCATTATATATGTGTTTGATTCTTATGCGTATGTGAGTATGTAGCAGGTGTAGAGAAGTCGCGCTACGCTTTGGAGCTCGCTTGCGCTAAATGCTAAGGTAAATAAAAATGCAAATAAACGCTAAGAAGGTACGTATGTGAGTTGTATAGTTTTGTAGTTACATATATATGGTGTCTTCCCCATTTTGGGATGCCTCATCGAATGATGAGATGTATATTTGAATTTTATATATGTTGTGACTTTCCGGATCTCTCTGTACAAAGGAGATGCTGCCGAAATTTTCTGTGATTTCGGGAGTTAGAAAAATTTACGAGTTTTACAAATATAACTTACTTTATAAAGGTTATTTATAAGTATGAATTTGAATGTATGATTTGTTTAATACCTCATTTCGTTCTCTTTTCGAGGACGAAAAGATCTTAAGTGGGGGAGAATGTAACATCCCATAAATTTTCTCTTATTTAAAACTTGAATTTAATTAAATATAAGCTATTTGAGTAAAAAGGGAATTCAAATTTAACTGATTTAATGGTGGAATTATAAGTAGTTTAAGTTAAATTTGAAATTCGAATTTAAATTCAATAATCAGTTTGGGAACTTAAAATCTATGGAATCAAGGTATAAATTTATTTTCGTCATGATTTGATTTAGATGGAAATTTTTAAATATTTAAACTTGAATTTAAACAGTTAATCGAATAATTGAATATTTTATTTATTTAATTAACTGTGAAATTTAACTGTATTGGCGACTGTCTCGGAATTCGACGAAACTGGCGCCATCGGAACCGGAATGGTGAATTATGATAAGATTTCAATTTGCTTTACAATCCGATTTACCGTTTAACCGTACTAGAGAAAACGCGAATGGAATCGGTACAAGAGGATAATTGTTTGGTTATCATTTTGGGCCTTTTATATTTATATAAATAAAACCTTTTATCTCCACCTCACCAGCCATTTCATTATACGTACAAATTTCTCAAGCAATTTCTCTCTCTAAGGGCTGAAAATCAAATTCCAACCCTAGATCAAGAAAAATTCAACCTTAAAAATCAAATCTCCTCAAAACCCAACGTATTATATACCAAAACGAAGCTCTCAACTTGTAGAACTCAGATCTACAGTTTATTTCGACATGCAGTGGAAGGAGTTGTCGGAATTTGCGGTCAAACAGTCAGATTTTCGAAACCCTAGATTTTATTTTAGGGGTTTTTGATTTGGCAGTTAATCGGTGAAATCAAGAAGTGGGTTTTGATGAGAGGAAGCATACGAATCCATTGATGGTGTTCGCTGGTCCTAATTCGGCCAGAGGTGGTCGGATTCCTCGTTTTACGGTTTGAAGGGCCGGTTTTTGGGCTCGACGGCGGGGGCTCCTCGTCTGACCAGGGTTGATGGCGGAGATATGAGGGGATGCGCCTGGTGGAGAGCTTTCACATGAAGGTGGTTGCATCATTTCCGGTGGTCGGAATCGTGGTTGGTGGACGGTCAAAATCGAACGGGGTTTGGGTTTCTTTGACCGCTACTGTAGCGGATTTGGGGCATGAGCAGGAAGATGGATTGGAGGGCCTGGTGACATGGCAGCGTGCTATTGGTTGGTATTGTTTTATTTAAATTTTATAAATTTAAAATTCAGACAATAAAACACTGATAACTCTTTCGTTTCAACTCAGAATTGAACGCGGTTTGTTGCGTTTGGATCATGGCGGAATTGCGGACGTTTTGGCACTGGTTTTGCTGCATTTAGAGATTGTGAAATTTTGGCCTTTAGTTGGACGTACGATCAACAGAAGACTCAAAGGTGAGTGATTCTTCGCTCACGAAATACTGAATTATCCCCATATTTATCGAATTAAATTATGAAATAGTTTGGTTGCATGGTTGTGATTGGCTGTTGAATTTGGTTGCTTAAATTTGATATACCAGTGTGTTAACATCCAAATTAGATCGATGATTAGATATTTGATTTAAATTTAAATTTCTAGTTGAAAATTCTAATCCTTATAAATCCTAAAACAGTTGAAACTAATCAGGTTAATGGAATGGTTGTGATGGAAGTTTGGTTGAAATTTATTACTGAATTGAGATTGACACAGTTAATGCTCCGTATCCAGTATAGTGTATTTGCATGTTCTTTGTGACGATAAATCCCATTTACCCTTGATGTTACGGGCATCTAATGAACCCGGGATTTATCGATTTAAATAAATTAAGCACACAGAGTGAAATGATAAATCTCTGTAACCCTGATTTGGATTGAAATGATAGATCCATCCCTGAATATCGAAAAATTAAATTTAAATCACTTGGCCATAGGGTAGCAAATTATATATGGACATCGGTTGGTTAAATGATTTAAATATTTGAAATTCTATTTGAAGGAAATCCATTTAAAGGAAATGTGGCGATTTCGATAAATTTATTTTTCCTTTAAAGATCCGAATCTTGAATGTTATTCGAAATGATTAAGGAAATTTTACCAAAGTGAATTTGAAGTTGTAAAGATTCAAAATTTTATATGATTTGGGATTTTTAGGGATTTGGTGGACTCGAATTTAATAAATTCTTATTGAATTTAATATTGGAATTAAGGTAATCGAGAATACTCGGAGTTGTTGTCAAACTTTACAAGAGTACGATTTTGAATCCTTGAATTTGAAAATGGGTTTTAAATGGGATTTGAAACAAGTCCTTTGAGTGAAGCAACTCCATTGAGACTGGAGTTTAGATTCAAGTACTGAAGATCGGAAGAAAGAGTTAATTTTTAGTTAAGGAATTTTCTTATATATATATATTTACACCGTCTGATTTCAAACAACAATCCTCTCTTCAAGAATTTATTTATTAACTTTTACCTATAACTATTTTATTTTAACAAAATTTTCTTACATTCTATTATTTAAATTATTTAGTAAACTTTAAATTTACATATATATATATATATAGTTTTTAAAATTTATCATATCCTATTCAAACTATGATATTATATATATATATATTATATATATAAGGTTTTCTTTATAAACATTAATTTCATAGTTATATCCTTTAAAATTTTCATTTCTTCCGAATGATAAGTGTTTGAATCAAAATTGTTGGTTCAAATGGAGTTGTGATAAGAATTCCTTCTATTTGAAGATGAACCGATTTAAATCGATTTTTATATGGATTTATAAATTATATTCTTCTTGAATTTAAATGGATCTCCTAAGAGATTTAAAATGAGTGGTTATGAAATATATATATTTGTGTTGAATATGAATGGATTTTTACATAAATCGATTTGAGATAATTATAATCTTGATATGAAGTATATTCTACTTGAATATGAATCGATTTGGTGAAATATTATATGATTATAATATAATGAAATGAATACATTCTAGTTAGAATATAAATCGGTTTGGAATGATTACGATACGTTGATATGAAATTTTATTCTATTTGAATATAAATTTGGTTCGAAACAGAATGTGATATTTTGATATGAAACGAACCTTTGAGAAAATGTAAAAGAAGCAACCGATGTGGAAAATGTAAGCGTTGGTTGTTAAAGAGACCGGAGTCGACATAAGGCATACTCTCTGTCAGTGTCGATACCACTTTAACAAACTATGAACGTTTTGACGTATCCAGAATGAGGTATGATGACTTGGTGGCGATTATTGAACCGAAGGAGATGAACGATGACGAAATAGCCCTGACCTTCGGGTCAGAATTGAAATTACTAAAATAGGAGCTATACCGTGACTAATTGAGGTAGCACCTTTGATCGGACACACTTCTTCGATTCTATTTCTATGACTATGATAACGATGATGATTTGGCCCATTTATGACTTTGGGAGTGTGTTCCGTGGTGGGCGGTAGTGGCTGCTATGCGTTACCACCGGTCCGGGAGTGCAATTGGTAGAATCCTACCTGGCATTGCCTCGAGTGCCTTGTCATATATATCCTTATCGAGCCCATACGATTTTGATTTGTATCGTACCTATGGAGTGCCCTCTGATGCCATCCGTGTTAGGTTGGGTTTACGGTACTATATAGACTACGGTATTATAAACGGTGTAAGGGTAATAATGTAATCCCGCTTACGCTATTTTCAGTATTTATACTTTACTAAGTATACACTATCGTAATAGCATAATATACTATCCATGTATTAGTTTAACGGATCCTCGAGAGATGGAAAAATCCCGTAACATCTCTTGAGTTACTGCACCCATGATACTGATGTTATTTCATATTTTAATTTAACTAATATGAGAATGATTTAGTGCTGATCCGAGTGTTTGTTATGTTTTCTTTTATGCAATATGCTCGGGTCAGCAAAAGCTTGCAGTTAGCGAAGATTCCTTTACCTTGGAGGATGGAGACGAAGATTTGGTATACATCTATTATATACAAATATTTTCCGCTGCTTTGTTTGAAATCGATATATGTGTAACTCTGATAACCATTGATGTTAGAGCCTATTGTATGTACTTCAACTGTTTAAACTGCTATTTAATTATTATATGTTGTCCTTCCACTGTGAGATTCTGTGATTTGTTTTTTCGCTTCTTTCTTTCTTTTCTTCTTTTCCCAATAACTACCCGCTTTTGCAACTGTTTGGGTCGACATGTGTGGTTTGTTGTCGATTTTAAACGGTCAAAAGTATGGTCATTACAAAATTCATCTTACAAGTTGTTTCAATTTCCCAGTCACAAATTGTTTCCAAATTCCCAAACATCATTTTCACTATTGCAATCTTTGTTCGTACGCATGCTTTTCAGCGAGGTTTGGATTAGGCTCGAAGTTAGCCTAATCTTAAAAATAAAAAGGAAAGGGGAAGAAGAAGAACAAAATACGCATGTAATAAAATCTTAATTATTTCAATTGAATTAAACAAATAAACTTGGGGAATCGCTAAACGATACATCTACTATTATTCAACAAGGGTAATTTAAATCCACTCACAGTGATTTCTGCTTTCCTGGGTCTGATTTAGATTAGCATCCAAAGTTCCTCCCTGTCTTGCGGCATAGATTGCAGATCAAAATCCCTTTTCTCTTTATTCTAAAATAGAAGAAATTCTAAATCTAATCTTTGATCTTCATCTATCTTGTGCTGAAGAAGAATAATTAATTTAATTAGATTTGAAGCAGTGCTACAACGTCACCATTAATTTTTAGAGGAGAGGATGATTTCTTGAGGAAGAAGAAGCAAAACTTTAGTGCAGCTTTGGGATTGTGAATTTTAGGGTTGCGTTTAGAGTTTTATTTGTAGGTAGTTTAGAACAACTAGGGCCTTAGGATTAAATAGAATCCATCTAAACCTTACACATCGCTAAAGAAAAGAATGTTATAGAGTAGGCTAGACCAACCCAGGTACGCTGCACCATAAACGCACGCATCCACCCAGAAACAAGTTGGGTCCAAGCGCACTTATTTAGCTGCATTGTTTTCTATTTTTAATGTTTATTTTTTTAAACGTTCAATTGCCTTTATTTTAAATTAAATGTGCCGCTTTTTCTTCCCTTAATTAATTGCATGTTTTATGGCATGCCTTAATCCTTTCATATTGCATGCAATTAATTCGCTATTTATTTCAAACGCCAAAATTTACATCTACTTTTATTTTCAATGTTGCATTGCAATTTACTTCGTTAATTCATCGCCTTTCTCCATATATATATATATATATATATATATATACACACACACTTGCATACATTTTATTTTCACCTCAACCTATGCATTTCATACATTCCAATTAGTTCCTCAACTCTCTCTTTCTATACCTTCCTTTAATTGCATCAACTATATTAATGTTTCTTTTTTTTCAAACCATTTCATGCCTTTCTTTAATCAATTAATTTTCCATCATGCATTTAATTTTCTCTTTATTTTGATTGCACATCCTTATTTTACAATCAATCAATTTACCTTTAATAATGAATTTATTTATTAATTCATTGTAATTAATGCACTCTACTTTTATGCACTCAATCCTTTTTATTATTCTATGCATTAACAATATAACTTTCAATATATTAACTTACGCATATATTCACATGAGCATAATTAATTGCATGTTATTAATTCACCTCTTTCATCCATTTGCATTTTAATATATATATATATATATATATATATATATATATATATGTGTGTGTGTGCACCGATTATGATACCCTTTAATGCCAAAACATCTATTGCATGCAACCTAATACCTTGAATGAGATATATTTTTTCCGCATGCATTGCACTGACACATTTCCTATTTTAATGTATTGAATTTTCTTTCATGCACTAATATTTTAATTGTAAATTCTATTGCACATTAATTTTTAACATTGACATTAATATATTCCTCTGCATTGTTATCGTATTAATTTTTCCTTCTTTACAACATATGAACTTGTTATGCATCAGCATTGTCTACGTACATTTTAATCGTCATAAAAATGCAGGGTGTTACATTCTCCCACCCTTAAGGAATTTCGTCCCCGAAATTCAATGAGGGTAAAATAGATAATCATTCGCATAATATCCATCCATCAAGTATGCATCCAATTTTTACAAACATCGTGCACATGTGCAAAGTGAAATACATCATAGTAATGTATGTATGCCTAATTTGGTACCACCTATATATTTGCAAACTTTTTAAAATCTCTTTTAAAACATGATGTTCACATCCTAAATATACTTGCAGTTCTATATGAATGCAACATTTTTGAAAATCAAAACATTTTTCTTCCAAATTTTCCTACACTCTTACAGAATAAGAGCATAGTTCATCCAATTGTTGCATCCAAAACCCTACCAATCATCATTAAAAATAAAATTCAGAAATATCTAATTTTCTAAATTCAATTTCTTATGTTACAAAAAGGTAACAAACGGAAAAATTCACTTCTTCCGTTTTTCTTTTATGTACCTTTTCTAATTGTACTTGGATTTTTATGCAACTACTCTATAAAGATTTCCTATTTTTCTATCCAAGTACAACTACATAAGAAAATTTTCTCTTTTTTAAAACTTATCTTGGAAAAAAATTCATTTTTATTCATCTTTTCTTAAGATTTTCATTTTCTTTTCCCGTCACGTTTGTTGCTTTACTGAATTCGTTGTTTTCTTCTTAGTTATGCAATTATCTTTGTTAGCTTATCTTTCCATTAAGCCTTTCAATCTTTCAACGTCCTACACAGCTACTACCAAGGGCTAAGAATCGTAATACTATTTCACTAAAGAAAAGTCCAACCACAACTCTAAACACTTACTTGCCCTTCCACTATCTAGTACTCTCTACTAGTCCTTGCTGTGTATTACTAGCATACTTTTTTTTCAAGCAACAACTCTAGGCCTCACAATGCTTATGCATTCTACGAGAATTTTCCACTATTCCAAGATGGTCCTTGCTATTTACTTATAGCCTCAAACTTCTTCTCGTTCTTTCTAGGCACTAATCCTTACCTAATCCATTCTTTTAAAACATGGTTTGGCTTTTCTCTTTTTTTTTCATTACATTTTCTTCCAAAAATTAAAAATCCTAAAACTTTTACTTTCTTCGCCAAAACTTACTTTTGCCAAACCATAAAAACATGTTACAACATTAAAAAAATGCAAAACATTTTTTTTTTCAAATCACACAACTGGAGTAGACAAGGATAACTATTTTCTTAATTGGGTTTCCAAATTACCTAGGCCTTCCTAGATACATCCACGAAATCGTTTCTCCTAACTATATATATTCCTAATCCATTTTCCATAATTGAACCTTTTTCAAATTTTTATGGTTTCCCCACTAAACCCACTAATCTCAGTTACTATCGTATGTGATACATCTTTTTCTAATACCAATCATTTTGTACACTTTCCATCCAACATACCTAAGGGTCTCAACTTTCCATGTTCATTCTTTTAGCGTACAAAACAGTTTTCCCAATTCTTTCCACATTCTACTCTTTTTATCTAATGGGCTCCCTTATGGATCTAGGTTTATATATATATAATATATTTATAATTTAGAAAATACAAATACGTCCACTCATTATCTATATAAGGATCCTAAACTGAAGCTCAGATACCAGATGTAACAACACGGATTCCGACGGACCGAATTTTTTTCAAAATCCCAATCCATCGAAACCCGAGTTGGTTTGCTCTGGTATCCTGCAGAAAAGACAGAGACATAAAACATGTTAGAGTTCGAAAACATCTCATAGCGGAAGGAGTAAATATAATGTAGTTGAAACATAGATTTACCTTAATAATAATATTGCTAAACCAATATCCAATGCTATACAGTCTCTGTCATGAACCTAACCTGCGAATGTTATAAGGAGGGGGTTAGAACATAAGTTCTGTGTGAATGAATTTAAACTACACTTCTTGGATAATCCTACATATACCGTTCAATTATATTTTCTTATTTATTAGATTATTTGTGTTATTAGCACTCAAGGCTTACACACACGTCGCACCCATCCACTCTCTAGTAGATTAACCTAATATAGTGTAAATGTAGCTACCCCCAATTAAATTATACTCTACTCGCATGGTCTCCACCGTATGTACGCAGTCCCTTATCCAATGTCGCATGTCGTATGTATATCAATGCTACGTTTGCATAAATCTATCATCACTATGTTACGTAAGCGTTTGGACTGCCATTCTAGATCCTACTAGATTTTGTCATCAAATAATGCCCTCTAGTCTATGGTACACAACCCAGAGCGACATGAGTGTACCTAGATTTTCCCCACGTACGTATCGTCAATCATACTCGATGTCTATTTGCACATGTTCTCTATATGTGCGCCCGAGTCCCATGGCAGGGCTAATCAAGAAACACAGAACTCGGTCGGGAGCTTTCAGATATCTACAGATGCAGATGCTAAGGTCTGCTTTTATAGTGGCTATGGTCCCACTAGACCCCTCCCTCAACTAATGAAAGATACCCAAGAATATCAAGAATGAGAACTATAACCCTGGCCCCCTATGCCCTTCAATCCTATTGGCCAACCTCACCCATAAGTAGATAGCAAAGTATATGGTCTTTTGAAGTTCTCCGCCTTTCCGCTTCACGTACTGACTGAAGATGGTAGGTAGACGACGAGTTGCTATCACATGGCACTAACTGGTCTCGCCGAATCACGCTGGTCCATCTTAGTCTTTTGATTGCCTCTTGTTTTGCAATCAAGGCATACTCATTGGTTCTTCCCACGCAGACGTAACCTTTGTGAGCACAGGCGTATCATCTGCTACTCACAAAGGGATACCAATAGTACCCTCACGTCCCCAGAAGCCGCGTGCTTCGTAACCCTGTCCCTTGGAGCCTTCTGCATGATCAGATGGACATTTGCTCCCCCTTGCGCCCTACGGCATCGTGATGATCTATCGTGTTTGGTTATTCATCCCCTATTGTTTGGACTAGTCCAAGCGCCTTACCCTTTCGTGTTATTAGACCTTAAGTCTAATCTTCTAATTATGCGCTTGCTCTATCTCATTAGGTTTTCTTTTTAATTTGGTTATCTCATCCATATTAGTTTTTAACTTAAATTACCGAGTTTCTTTTTCATAAGTCTTTCCCTGTTTCTTATGTAGCCGCGATCTTTTAATTGTTTACTTTGTTCTCTTAACTAAGGTTTACTAACAAGCTCAAACCGACGTTGTGTAACTGTTTACTTAGTCCTCTTAACTAAGGTTTACCAACATGACTTTCCATGATTGTTTGCTTAGTTCTCTTAAATAAGGTTTACTAACAAATTCTTTTTATCGTTTACTTATTAACTTAGTCATCCTAACTTAGGTTTACTAATAAGTTTTCCCCCTTACCCATATAACTTATGCTTTCCCTATTCGTGGCTTTATTCCCGTTCCCACGGATTACTTAATCTTTAATTAAGTACGGCTTGCATTCTTTCATAAGTTATTTCATCTTTGGATCGATCATTATAACCTACATTATAATTATTACTTGTCTTGTAACAAGCTTACCTATTATCTTCTCATTCAGTTATACTCATATCTGTTGATGTTGCCATAATCCATCATTATTTACTTAGTTATCTTAACTAAGGTTTGCTACCATTCCCCATTATTATGTTGGTTCAGTTTGTCTATACGCCTCTGTTTACTTAACCTTAGCACACTTAACATGTTTGTTTCATAGCAATAATGTTTTTATTAATGCACTCAACCTCTCACATTAGACATGTTGCTTGCGGTTGCTAGATATGCTGGGCGGTTCCGAGCAGACTTCTACCGCAAACTCGTTCTAACCTTGGGTTTTGGGCTTAATGCGCTAACCTCTCACATTAGACATGTTGTTGCGGTTGCTGGATGTGTCGGGCGGTTCCGGGCAGACTTACATTGCAACTCAATCTAACCTCGGGTTAGGCATGTTCATCTTTTAACTGACCTATACAATTTCAATCTAGGTTTTATATGCCTATTTATCCTAATCCAATAATTCATGTTCACGCTTCTAAACCCAATTTCATGTTTATGGTTCCAATTTGATTTGGATACATAAATTCTGCCATGATTACATAATCTCGTACATAGTTATGCCAATAATCCTTATTATATGTTATGCCCAACTTTTCATGTATATAAGTTATACTTAATTATACCCGAATTAATTGTTCTTTAAAGTCATCAATAATTCATGTCAACCCTCATTCTTATTGCATAAATCCCAATTCAACTTATAATCCCACATGTCTAAATCTTCAGTTCTAACTTTTCTTATGTACATATAGTTCATTCATAAATTCTTGATTCAACATACCCAAGCATATCTGATCGTTCTCAATTTTAATTGCATATATTTTCTTTCATGTTCTAGGTTAATTATGTGCCAATTTCCCCTAATTTCCCAATCTTAGTTATGTTATATGTTATTCCACAATTCCCCAATTCGTGAATTATGCCCAAAAATTCATCTTACAAGTTGTTTCAATTTCCCAATCACAAATTATTTTCAAATTCCCAAACATCGTTTTCACTATTCCAATCTTTGTTCGTACGAATGTTTTTCAGCGAGATTTAGATTAGGCCCGAAGTTAGGGGAAGAAGAAGAACAGAATACGCATGAAATAAAATCTGAATTATTTCAATTGAATTAAACAAGTTAACTTGGGGAATTGTTAAACGATACATCTACTATTATTCAACAAGGGTAATTTAAATCCACTCACAGTGATTTTTTCTTTCCTAGGTTTGATTTAGATTAGCAACCAAAGTTCTTTCCTTTCTTGCGGCGTAGATTGTAGATCAAAATCCATTTTCTCTTTATTTTGAAATAGAAGAAATTCTAAATCTAATCTTTGATCTTCATATATCTTGTGTTGAAGAAGAATAATTAATTTAATTAGAGTTGAAGCAGTGTTACAACGTCACCATTAATTTTTAGAGGAGAAGAGGATTTCTTGAGGAAGAAGTAGCATAACTTTAGCATAGCTTTGGGATTGTGAATTTTAGGATTGGATTTAGAGTTTTATTTATAGGTATTTTAGAACAACTAGGGCCTTAGGATTAAAATAGAATCCATCAAACCTTACACCTCGCTAAAGAAAAGAATGTTCTAGAGTAGGCTAGACCAACCCAGGTATGCTGCACAATAAACGCATGCATGCACCCAGAAACAAGTTGGGTCCAAGCGCACTTATTTAGTTGCGTTGTTTTCTATTTTTAACGTTTAGTTTTTTTTAAACGTTCAATTGCCTTTATTTTAAATTAAATGTGCCTCTTTTTCTTCCCTTAATTAGTTGCATGTTTTATGGCTTGCCTTAATACTTTCATATTGCATGTAATTAATTCACTACTTTTGAATTTCAAACGCCAAAAATTACATCTACTTTTATTTCCAATGTTGAATTGCAATTTACTTCGTTAATTTATCGCTTGTTTCCCAATATATATATGCATACATTCTATTTTGTCCTCAACGTATGCATTTCATACATTCCAATTAATTGCTCAACTATCTCTTTCTAAACCTTCCTTTAATTGCATCAATTATATTAATGTTTCTTTTTTTTTCCAGACCATTTCATGTCTTTCTTTAATCAATTAATTTTCCTTTATGCATTAACTTTCTTCTTATTTTGATTGCACATCCTTATTTTACAATCAATCAATTTACCTTTAATGCATTTATTTATTTATTAATTCATTGTAATTTACGCACTCTACTTTTATGCGCTCAATCCTTTTTATTATTCTATGCATTAACAATATAACTTTCAATATATTAACTTATACATATATTCACATGCACATAATTAATTGCGTGTTATTAATTCTCCTCTTTCTTTCGTTTGCATTTTAATATATATATATATATATATATATATATATGCACTGATTATGATACCCTTTAATGCCAAAACATCTATTGCATGCAACCTAATACCTTTGCATGAGATCTATTTCTTTTTTTTTGCATGCATTGCACTGACACATTGCCTATTTTAATGTATTAATTTTCTTTCATGCACTAATATTTTAATTGTAAATTCTATTACACATTAATTTTTAACATTGACATTAATATATTCCTCTGCATTGTTACCGTATTAATTTTTCCTTCTTTACAACGTATGAACTTGTTATGCGTCACCATTGTCTACGTACATTTTAATCGTCATAAAAATGCATGGTGTTACATCTGACCTCGTTTGTTTCACCCCTTTTCTTTCTGCCCCCCCCCCCCCGGCCAGGTTCTCAGGGTGGGCCTAGTGGACCTTGATTTGGATCTCTTTCTCTCTCTTTTGGAAGTGCTTGGATTGCTAAAAGTAAAGTTCAGCTTATCTCTTTTTATGGCTATTTATGTTGAGGTTATGTTTTTGTTTTATGTACTCAGAAAATAATTTGTCCAATACGGATATTAGTGTACTTAGTGGTTTTGATGATGTAACCAAACTATGTTTTGCTTTTCCATTGCAATAAAGTTGTTTTAAATTTTGAAGTACCATTTTATATATATCAAGCAATTTAATGCGTTAAAAAGAAGTAACATATCAGGTGCATGAAAGGGGAAAGCATTAACGCATTTAAATAAGAATATTAGAAATATATGCAAAAAAGAAATAATGTCACATGGGAAAGTTTAATGCATGGAAAGAAGTTGGAAAATAAACGTAAATTGATTCAATTAAAGCAAGCTAATGTCAAAAGAATTAATAAAATTCATATTGTATATAAAATAATGACACATGGAAGGATGCATTAATGGAAAAGAAACGTACTTTGCATATATTAAAGAGCGTTTAAGTTTTTTTCTTGTACTAAAACAAAAGAAACCACATATAGGAAGGTGTCAATACCATCAGTATCCACGCGTGCGTATGCGTGCAACGCACCTGGGTTTGGTTTAGCCTACTCTAGAACCTTCTTTTTTTTAGCGAGGTGGAAGATGGATTCTATTTTAATCCTAAGGCCCTAATTCACCTACTACAGCTATACATAAACATCAAACCTAACCCGAATCTCATCTATCTTTTTAACCCTAGCCTCCATGCTGCTAAATTCTCAACTAACCTAGCCTCCACCTTCAACATAAATTAAAGTACAGATTTTTAGAGACAAGTTCTTCATCAACAATTAATTTAGAAGGTTAATCAACATCAAATTGTTACAACAACGATTTATCTCTTTTCTAATCCTGGCAAGTTGAGTGAGTTTAAATTATTCTTATGAATAATTGTATACATATCGTTTAGCAATTCCCCAATTAAAATGTTACAACTTTTCTTATTATGCATGTTCTTTATCTCTTCCCTTCCTCCTTTCCTTTTTATTTTTATAGCCAGGCTACCTTCAAGCCTAGGCCAAATCTCATAGAGATGAACGTACGAATGGTAATTTAGGAAATGTTGGGAAATTTGGCATAATATATGTTGGGTTGATTTGGGCATAATTAATGCTAAATTTTGGGTATAACCTATAATTGAAGAATTGTGGCATAACTTATGACAAAATGGAAATTTGGGGAATTGTTGTACAACTTATAAAATACTTGAAATTAAGTGGGTTGGTAATTTGGCACATAACTATAAATATTAATCTGGGACATTAGTGACAATATGTGCAAATTAAGTTGGAACAATTAAGTATGTTTGGATAATTGGGAAGTGCGTGGATTAATAATGGACATGAATAAGCAAGACTGTAATTTGAGCGCAACTTAAGATTGGGTAATTTGGGGCAAAACTGATAGGTTCGAATTTTGGAGCATAACTTCAATGAATATGAGCAATTGGTAGAATTGGAATAATTTCACTTTATTGAAGTTAATTAAATGTAAGAAGAAATGCGACATATACGGGGAATTGGGCATAACTATGCTTGGAATTATGAATATAATTAGGGTGGGATTTATGTATATAAATCAAATTGGAATTATGAACATGAAATTGGGATTATAAGTTGAATTGGGATTACAGGCACAATCTGTTGATAGGATTATAAGCATAAATGTGAATTAAGGGTTTATGGGTAATTGACATATATTATAATCCATGATTTGAATTATGAATATAAGTTATAATAAGAACTTATATGCCTAAGACACGAGGTTAGATTTGGTCTACGGTAGAAGTCTGCCTGGAACCGCCCGGCATATCCAGCAACCGCAAACGATAACCTAAGGTGAGAGGCCTTAGGTGGAAATTGGACCCGTAATGGTGTCAAGACACGAGGTTAGCTTCGGATGCGGTAGAAGTCTGCCCGGAACCACCCGGCATATCCAGTAACCGCAAACGGCAATCTAATGTGAGAGGTCTTGCGTGTTTACGGACATAATAAATAATAATGAACACTGAACCAAGACGACACATGTAGGGTTGACATGTATATAATAAAAGGGGTTAAGCGGGTAACATGGGTAGCATGGTAATTTGTTAAATTGGAATACTTAACCTAATTAAATCTGTAGTGGTGTCACGAACAAGTTGAATTGAGTAGGGTTAAGTAAATTTGCTAAGGAAATGAGAAAGGTTAAGATAATATTAATTAATACCAAAATGGGGAATGATGATAATAACCTATTATGAATGAACTGAAATAAGAAAGATAATAGGTAGGCTTGTCCTAGTGACAAGTGAGAATTATAACTTATGAAATAAGATAAGTTATAAGGAATGATAGGGAAAAATGAAATAACTTATGTAATAAGGTAAGATGTACTTAATTGTAAATCAAGTATCCTGTAAAGGTGAGAATAAATCTGCAAATGATAAGTTATATGAATGACATAACAGGAGATTGGTTGAGTTGAGTAATTCTCTGAGTGTTAATCTGATGTTGATTTTGGTCTTCAGGGCTAATACTTAGGAAATTATTCTCTTACCAATGTATTTGTGAATTAAGGTGTGCCTAATTATAAATTAAGTAGAACATATTATGGTAACCATGGGATGGAATAATGAATAGATTATGAGAATAACATGTTGTAGGCTTATTAATGAACTTAAATGGGTTAAGTTATAAATTGAATTAATAAGCGAGGTTAACTTGGTAAACTTGAAAAGGAAGTCAATGTGAAGGAGAATAACCAAGTTAAATGAGGAAACTCACGAGACGGCGCAAGCGCGTGATTAATGGTTAGACGTAGGGTCTAATGACAAATAAATCTGAGGCGCTTGGACCAGTCCATACAGTAGAGGGTGAATAACCATAAGGGGTAGATCGTCGGGGTGTCAAAAGACACAGAGGAGCGCATGTCCATCTAGATATTTTTGTAGGCTCCAACGGACTGGATTAAGAAGCACGCGGCTTCCAGGGACGTAGGGTACTCTTGGTATTCCTCTGTGAGTGGCAGATGATCCGTCTTGTTATGACCTGGAAAAAGTCGACCTTGATTATCCGATATACAACTCATATCGTACATCAAGAGTCGAAAATACTAGATGGTTAATGAAAGAAATTAGAGGGTGAGAATAGATAAGATAGAAACTTAGAATAGAAGAAGAAGAAGACAACATCAGAATAACACAAATCTCAGAGCGGAACGAATAACATATAACAGATAATATATCCTTGAAATAAAATCAGTATATGTATACACATCATTATCAAAGTACAGAACTTACAACACAGTGGAATAATAGTAGCTATATAATCCTGAAGCCTCCTGCTCTAGCTCTTCAAGTATCTGTAAATCCCGACTACTTGATTTCCCATACAAAATTGGGAACCAAAAAGTTTAGAGAAAACAAAACAAAATAAACTCCGAGTCAGTCATGGGAATGGTATGTGTAAAACAGTTTAAAACAGTTCGAATAAGTAAACGATATCTCATAAGACCACGCCGTATAACGAAACGGGTTTTTCCGTTATGAGAATCCAAAATATCTTTATATCAAAAAACTTTTGATATTATAATAATGTCTATCGATCACAATATAATAATCATCTAGCAGAAACGCTTTCATCTCACGTTCTACATATATGGTATACAATCAAAACCGCAAGCTCGTATTGGGTAATGGATTTCAAATTATGACAAGGTTTGGAACCAACTTTCGCTAGTGTACCTCTGGAGAGGAATACACTGGGTTCAACAGGAACATCTTGCAACCCGGCCACACATGACCGACCACTCATTTCGCTTGAGTGTATCGAATGTATTTCACCATCGGTTGGGATCAGCAACCGTTTCCCGAATGGGACAGTATCGACAATAGATTTTTAGAAATAAATGAAACTCTAGATCAGGTGACCATACACCCTAATAGGTGCGACCTACATAGCCATGCTGCCTGCCCGATTTCTGTCATTTATCGGTTGATGAGGCTTGAGATTACGCTTTATCATCACATCAGATTCACTTCGAATGCCACATTGTCCGATCCATCGAAAATCACCACGTGTTAGCTAAAGAAGTTTCCTTCTCCGCTTCCACTCTTGGTACGTTTGAGGAAATCAATGTACGTGACCTTTCTGGAAACCCTCTGTCAGGCATTCGTCCATACAAGTCATCCAGGAACAGGATGAACCGAAGGCACTATTCAGTACATCCATCTTAGGCACTGTTATCTAAGACTTATACAACAGCCCTTGCACTTTACTCCGTCTTCAATTATCTTTGGCATACATGATTCGCAACGCTTATGCAAATACAGAGTGGTTCTTTGGATAATAATCCAACCTGTCTCTCCATATTAACAACGTTAAAATGGTCAAAAACTTCGATAATCGGTGAGTTAACTATCAAAGAAAAACACGTGTGCAAACAACGATATTATTTCCAGGTGGAAATAATATCGATCAAACATCATTTAACATTTATCTCCTTATTTTCTATGTTTAGAAAATATACGTTAACACTGCAAAACATTTCCATTTCTAATCCATATTTCCAATTTCAATATTTGATTACGTTTCTGATTCTATTTGGAAAACATTTCCAAATCTTCTTTACTTGGATTTAAACAGATGTTTAAATCAACATCGCGACAACAACTCAAACCATATACTTATTTACTAAATTCACTTAACCACTTACACCATCGAACCTTAACCATTTCTAAATTAAAAACGGATTCAATCAAGTTCGGGTATAACTACCTCTCAGACCTTAATTGAATAACATTTCAATCTCGAAATAGGGTAAGTTCATCTTTTAACTCTTTAACACTTCCTTACGAACCCTCGGATTATATATACGAACCCCCTTCTTTTACAAGTTTACGTGATTATAACAATGGTATTATAATCTCCAGCATCTGAAATATATTATCTTTAATATGACTTTTATTTCCTAACTCGAATAATATAACAACAACTAATTTATTTACTCCTATTCGGTTAACTCTAATCTATAACTCTTATTTGAATAACTCCCACCTAATAAATCTTAATGGATTAACTCTTATTCAAATAACTTATTCGAATAACTTATATTCTATTTGCTTACCTTCGAATACTTAAATTCGATAATCTCTTTCTTCGAATAAATCTTATTCGATTTAACTCCTGTCGAAAACTAGATTCGATAAACTCACTTCGAATCTTTCTGATTTGATTATCTCACTTCGAATATCTACTATTCGATTATCTTACTTCGAATATTTCTGATCTGATTCACTTCTTCGAATAACTAAATTTGATTAACTCATTTCAACTCTATTCGAATAAACTAAATTCGATTAACTCCATTGGAGTAACTCTAGTTTGATTTAACTCTATCGATTAACTCTTTTAATATTATTTGAATAAACTGTATTCGATTAACTCATTTAATTCTATTCAAATAAACTATATTCGATTAACTCTTTTCACTTAACTCCTTTCGAATAAACTATATTCGATTACTCCTTTAACTCTTATTCGAATAAACTATATTCGATTAACTCTTTTAATTCTATTCGAATAAACTATATTTGATTACTCCTTTAACTCTTATTCGAATAAACTATATTCGATTAACTCTTTTAATTCTATTCGAATAAACTATATTCGATTAACTCTTTTAACTTAACTCCTTTCGAATAAACTATATTCAATTAACCCTTTTAACTGATTACCTCTACCTGGATAACCCTAACTGGTTAACTCTTTATCCTTAGTCAGTTTCAAACATCGATGTTGAAAATCGATTCTTACTTCTTTATATAAGTCCTGACTTATATATCCCATTTATCCAAATGATAATATTTAACTTAATTTATAAATCTCATTTATAAATCAATCTGCTCCTTTTATCTGTTTACTTCTTCAGATATAAGTTCAAACTTATATATATATATATATATATGTATGTATCTATCTATCTATTTATCCAAGGATAAATATTTTCCTTATAATCTATTTGTTTTCTAAACAAATATTCCCTTTTTAAATCTTTATTTGTAAATGGTTTACAAATATTACCCCTTTAAATTCTATTGCAAATGTTTTGCAAATATTTCCTTTAATATCTTATTTACTTATCCTAGATGAATAATCCTTTTATTTTCTTATTCTATTTAATAAATAAGCATCCTCTTTATCTTATTCTATTTATAAATGGTTTGTAAATATTTCTTTTGTGTTTTATTCCCAAGTATTTCCTTTATCAATTTCTATTTATTTAACAAAAAATACCTCATTTAATATCTTCTTTATTTTCTAAGTAAATAATCCCTATTTAATATTTTATTTATTTAACAAACAAATAATCCATTTTATAGTATCTTATCTATTTATTCTAAATAAATACTTCACTTCATAAATATTCCATTTATAAAGATTTTCCTTTATTTATAATTCCACTTAAATGTATTTTCTATTTATAATTATTCCATTCATAATTATTTCTATTTATAAATATTCTATTTATAAATATTCTCTCTTAAAAAAATCCTCTTGATTTTATAAATATTCTCTTTTCAATATTCCGGTATGTCATGGTGCTTAACATATCAAGCTATGATGTCCAATATCGTCCATACATATATAATCAAAAACAGATTATAAATCACATCGTATATCACAATATATGAAAACAATAAAATAACTATTGAGGAATCCAGTCGGATTCGGATTCCTCCAACCTGTTTCCCTGCATCCACAGATGTTACACAATATGATTCTCATCACTTTCGGTTCGATATGAATTATCCTGATAAACAGAATCAACATATATATATATATATATAACGGTTTATATATATATACTTTCAACTAACTGACTAATAGTTCAATCAAACAGTCAACACATAGTCAATCAGCCAATATTTAACAGTTCTAAAAATACAACATGAAATTATAAACTGTTCAGAGTTAGTGAGATTTACTCACATTTTCGTGTTAACCGTTAAATAACGATTTGCGTTAGTTGATTCTGATCAGATAATTTATTTCGCTATAAATTGTAACGAGCTCCAATGGACTCCCCGTCAGTTCCATCGTGTAGTGTCCGTCCGTACGATCGTAACAGACCCATTTCATAAGGTCCAAGCCCACTTCCTTTTTCTTTTCTTTTCCTTTTGGTCCAAAACAAACATGGGCTTTTCCTTTTTTTCCCTTTTGGCCCGTCTAGATTTTACTACCCAAACAGCAGGTCCTTTTCTTCCTCTTCTCCTGTCTTCTACCAGCAACTCACGATCTCGTCAAGGCCAAACAACGGCCATCTTCCTTCCATTTTCCCCAAACAAAACAAACCTTTCTTCTTTCACCTTTCCTACTCCCAACGATCAAACGTAACACACTTTCACCACCTACAGCAGAACATAACAGGGATATCACAATATTCCCTTACCTCAAAATTCCTACAAAACGTTTTCACACATATAAACTTCCGTACTTCCCTATGCAACAAAAGACAATACGTAACAAAACTCCTTAGCATAATACTTTACCTGCTTCACCCATATACATCCCACGCGCCCAGATCCAAACTGAAGGAAGCCCGACGTCCTCCTCATACTCGATTTCCCCTTTCAGCCCTTCTACGTTTTTGAGCCAGCCTTCATCATTCAACCCTCACTGCCATTTCGAAACCACCCTTCACGTTCTTCCCATACGAAAAACACAGACTCCAGTATGCCAACTCCTCATCCAAGGAACCCCGCAAGCTCCTGTAAGTGACTCTACACATTTTCAAAGCTTAAAGCCTCAACCGCTCCTCCCAGTCACGTAAAACATGGAACCGTTTCCCCTAGTATTTCCCCTCCTCGCTAATCTGCAAACACCAACCTCACGTATACGATGACGACCCCCCTTGCCTTCACTTTCCAAGCCATATCCATCTGTACGAAGTCGAGCTGCCCTGAACACGAGAGCTGAGATGATCCCATCGAACAAAATATCCATTGAACTCAACAAAATTAGCGTCAGTTTACAAATCTTAGTCTCGGGAATCTAAGCAAACTCATCTCCGGAGTTTATGGATTTTTATTGAATTTGTTTTGATTATTTCTTCGGTGGATTTTCACATTCCCTTTTCTGGTTTTGCAAATGAGACTGGCGGCTACAAAGTGAAGAGGGAAATTAGGTTTAAGGGAACTGTCTCTCTCCTTTTAACATGTTAGGTGCGGCTAAAAATGATACAACGTGGCCTTCAATTTCACCTAAGGATGAAGTTAGGTTAAGGGATAGTATGGTATTTAGGGAAAATAAATATCTTCTTATTTTGTAAAGTTACGTTCCCTGATGTACACAATTATGATTACGTGCGAACTGCTACTGACAGAACACAAAATACCATCCTAACGAGCAATGTGCCGGGATCCCAAAAATATAATCATGCTGGTAGATTAACTTATATTGTGAAACCCCAAAATCGCTGATTAAGGGTGCAAAATACTCCAAATAAAAAAGTTGCTTGTTTAATTAATTAAAAATTACCATAAAATTCTAAAAATTAAATTATCGCTACTTCTCAAAAGAACCTTGTCTAAATTCAAATCCGATATTCAAATATTTTTAAATAACCGTTATGGCCACGAACGAATATACCGCTGTTTTTCTGAATATTTAATTTGGACATAAATCAAAATCTACACGACGAAATCCCGATTTTTCTCTTCCACTAGAAAAATATACTCCACCGGCACCACACGTTTCTTGTTTCACAGAAATCCGTCTTAAAATGAATCCTGTACATTCAGTTGAAGTTCGAATCGCCAATTTATGAACTTCAGCGCCATTTCGAGCTCGATTTTAATTTTAATATAATTCTACGTTCAAACTGTCGTTTATATAATATATTCGTTATTCAAATTCAATTCCAAGCTGAATTAAATATCCCAGATGATCCAGTTCACACCATATCGCCATTTCAGCCAATTCTGATTATTTCAGAATTAAATATATTATTTAATTTATTATTTCAATTAAATATTCACTAATATTTAATTTAACGACCCTGAAATCCTTCTAATCACCTTTTAAGTAATTAAATAAATTAATTATTATACTGCTGAAAATGCAGGTCATTACATTCTTCCCCACTTAAAATAATTTCGTCCTCGAAATTGCTAAGGTAGAAAACAACTCCATTAACTGGTTATAACTCATTTGTTCACTTCTTGAACTCCAGTCTCAACTGAACCAATTTATTTTCAACTAAATTATTAATAAATTTTTATCAATGAAAATTTTCAAAAATCCTGAAAATTTTCAAACGCCTTAATTTTTTTTTGAAAAATTTCGCCAGCACCTCCTTTGTACAGGTCAATACGTTAAACCACCACTCGCCTCTCTGGGCCATCTCCATCCCAAAAGAAAATCAAACAGCCAAGCGGCTTGCCAATTCGGCTCATAAATCTTATACCATATGAAATATAAACTTATACCTTTTTGTCGTGCATATCAACTCTATCACCTCCATATGCTATCAACTCAGCATATACCAACGTTATCCCAATCAAATTCTGAAATCACTTTTATCTCCAACACAACCATTCGCT
This sequence comes from Allium sativum, assembly GCA_030737875.1. Classification (NCBI taxonomy): domain Eukaryota; kingdom Viridiplantae; phylum Streptophyta; class Magnoliopsida; order Asparagales; family Amaryllidaceae; genus Allium; species Allium sativum. Next base: position 1,049,756,218 of record CM060922.1, read on the forward strand.
TTTTACCAAGCCAAATTTTCATTTCAAACTCAAGTTTCGTTCTTAATCCCGAACCCTTAACTTGATTATCACATTACACTTCAAATTTGAATCTCATAATCCAATTTGTCTTGATATCATTCTAATTCAATCTCAGTTACCACTTTACTGGCTTTACTTTAATTCAAATTTGCTTTCACAATTTTCTGTTAAATTTGTTTTTAACTCAAATAGTCATTCCCTGCGAGTTTTTTAAACAGTTTACTCTTTTCAAAATTCAAAATCTTCCTTTTGGAAATTCAACACAACTTGTCTTTCCCAAAACAAATTCAAAACAGTATCTCTGGTAGTAATTCGTCACTTACAACTCGAAAATGAAAACTGATGATGCAGCTGTCATCATCAGAATCTATTATCCAGCGATCAAAGTGAGTTCAATACTATAAAACCATTTCTAAACATTTCCACTTTGAAATTTATTTCAAATATAATTCACACTGCTTGTAAAACAATTTAAAATCTCCCAGGATCTTAAATTTTCCTTATTTTTAATCCAAATCCGTTTACAAATACTTATCCAATTTTCCAGAATTTTAATTCATTTCAATTTCATATATTTCACTTATATGAATTCTGATCGATTATTTACATAACCATTTCACTTTATAATCTTATTTAATTATAATAAAAACCAATATATCCAATATATATCAAAATATATGTTGGGTAAAATTATTTTCATTTACCCTCTTTTCAAAACATATCGTGCCGACCCATCGTATTTGAATGTTTATAAACTTCTATCGATACAGTGGATCAAACTGATCGACCAGAACCCATAAACAACTCAACCAATAAATCTCCACAATATAAAACAATATTTATATCAATAACAAATGCGTTCACTCGTATATATACATTCAACTCAATCTAGGGTATTACTAACCCTATCTCTATCGAGTCACGCCACAGAGCCAAGGTAATTCACTTAACCTCGCTCTGATACCAACCGTAATGACCCAAAAAAAGTCGACCTCGATTATCCGACATACAACACATATCGTACATCAAGAGTCGAAAATACTACATGGTTAATGAAAGAAATTAGAGGGTGAGAATAGATAAGATAGAAACTTAGAATAGAAGAAGAAGCTGACAACACTAGAGTAACACGAATCTCATAGTGGAACGAATTACATATAATAGATAATATATCCTTGAAATAAAATCAGTATATGTATTCACATCATTGTCAAAGTACAACACTTATAACACAGCGGAATAATAATAGCTATATAATCCTGAAGCCTCCTGCTCCAGCTCTTCAAGTATCTCTAAATCCCGACTACTTGACTGCCGGTACAAAATTGGGCACCCAAGAGTTTAGGGAAAACAAAACAAAATAAACACCGGCTCAGTCATGGGATTGATATGAGTAAAATAGTTTAAAACAGTTCGAACAAGTAAACGATATCTCATAAGACCACACCATATAACGGAACGGGTTTTTCCCTTATGAGAATCCAAAATATCTTTATATCAAAAACCTTTTGATGTTATAATAATGTATATCGATCACAATATAATAATCATCTAGCATAAACGCTTTCATCTCACGTTCTACGTATACGGTATACAATCAAAACCGCAAGCACGTATTGGGTAATGGATTTCCAAATATGACAAGGTATGGAACCACCTTTCGCTAGTGTACCTCTAGAGAGGAATACACTGGGTTCAACAAGAACATCTTGCAACCCGGCCACAAATGACCGGCCACTCATTTCGCTTGAGTGTATCGAATGTATATCACCATCGGTTGGGATCAGCAACCGTTTCCCGAATGGGATAGTATCGACAATAGATTTTTAGAAATAAATGAAACTCTAGATCAGGTGATTATACACCCTAATAGGTGCAACCTACATAGCCATGCTGCCTGCCCGATTTCTGTCATTTACCAGTTGATGAGACCTGAGGTTACGCTTTATCATCACATCAGATTCACTTCGAATGACACATTGTCCGATCCATCGAATGTCACTAATTGACGTCTACAATAGTACATTACATGTTAGTTAAAGAAGTTTCCTTCTCCGCTTCCACTCTTGGTACGGTTGAAGAAATCAATGTACGTGACCTTTCTGGAAATACTCTGTCAGGCATTCATCTATACAAGTCGTCCAGGAATAGGATGAACCGAAGGCACTATTCCGTACATCCATCTTAGGCACTGTTATCTAAGACTTATACAATAGCCCTTGCACTTTACTCCGTCTTCAATTATCTTTGGCATATATGATTCGCAACGCTTATGCCAATACAGAGTGGTTCTTTGGATAATAATCCAACCGGTCTCTCCATATTAACAACGTTAAAATGGTCAAAAACTTCGATAGTCGTTGAGTTAACTATCAAAGAAAAACACGTGTGCAAACAACGATATTATTTCCAGATGGAAATAATATCGACCAAACATCATTTAACATTTATTTCTTTATTTTCTATGTTTAGAAATTATACGTTAACACTGCAAAACATTTCCATTTCTAATCCATATTTCCAATTTCAATATTTGATTACGTTTCTGATTCTATTTGGAAAACATTTCCAAATCTTCTTTACTTGGATTTAAACAGATGTTAAATCAACATCGCGATGACAACTCAAACCACTATACTTATTTACTAAATTCTCTTAACCACTTTCACTCTCAAACCTTAACCATTTCTAAATTAAAAACGAAGTCAATCAAGTTGGGGTATAACTACCTCTCAGACCTTAATTGAACAACATTTCAAATCTCGAAATAGGGTAAGTTCATCTTTTAACTCTTTAAGAACTCCTTATGAACCCTTGGATTATATTTACGAACCCCCTTCTTTTACAAGTTTACGTGATTATAACAATGGTGTTATAATCTCCTGCATCTGAAATATATTATCTTTAATATGATTTTTATTTCCTAACTCGAATAATATAACGACAACTAATTTATTTACTCCTATTCGGTTAACTCTAATCTATAACTCTTATTCGAATAACTCCCACCTAATAACTCTTACTGGATTAACTCTTATTCAAATAACTTATTCGAATAACTTATATTCGATTTGCTTACCTTCGAATACTTAAATTCGTTAATCTCTTTCTTCGAATAAATCTTATTCGATTTAACTCCTGTCGAAAACTAGATTCGATAAACTCACTTCGAATCTTTCTGATTCGATTATCTCACTTCGAATATCTACTATTCGATTATCTCACTTCGAATATTTCTGATTTGATTCACTTCTTCAAATAACTACATTTGATTAACTCATTTCAACTCTATTCGAATAAACTAAATTCGATTAACTCCATTTGAATAACTCTAGTTTGATTTAACTCTATTGATTAACTCTTTTAATTCTATTCGAATAAACTATATTCGATTAACTCTTTTAATTTTATTCAAATATACTGTATTCGATTAACTCTTTTCACTTAACTCCTTTCGAATAAACTATATTCGATTACTCCTTTAACTCTTATTTGAATACACTATATTCGATTAAATCTTTTAATCCTATTCGAATAAACTACATTCGATTAACTCTTTTCACTTTACTCCTTTCGAATAAACTATATTCAATTAACCCTTTTAACTGACTACCTCTACCTGGATAACCCAAACTGGTTAACTCTTTATCCTTATTCAGTTTTAAACATCGATGTTGAAAATCGATTCTTACTTCTTTATATAAGTCCTGACTTATATATCCCATTTATCCAAATGTTAATATTTAACTTAATTTATAAATCTCGTTTATAAATCAATCTGCTCCTTTTATTTGTTTACTTCTTCATATACAAGTTCAGACTTATATATATATATATACATATACACGTGTAAGTATCTATCTATTTATCCAAGGATAAATATTTTCCTTATAATCTATTTGTTTTCTAAACAAATATTCCCTTTTTAAATCTTTATTTGAAATGGTTTACAAATATTACCCCTTTAAATTTTATTTGCAAATGTTTTGCAAATATTTCCTTTAATATCTTATTTACTTATCCTAGATGAATAATCCTTTTATTTTCTTATTCTATTTAATAAATAAGTATCCTCTTTATCTTATTCTATTTACAAATGGTTTGTAAATATTTCTTTAGGGTTTTATTCCTAAGTATTTCATTTATTAATTACTATTTATTTAACAAATAAATACCTCATTTAATATCTTATTTATTTTCTAAGTAAATAATCCCTATTTAATATTTTATTATTTTACAAATAAATAATCCATTTTATAGTATCTTATCTTTCTTTTTTTAAATAAATACTTCACTTCCTAAATATTCCATTTATAAAGATTATCCTTTATTTAAAATTCCACTTAAATGTATTTTCCATTTATAATTATTCCATTTATAAATATTTCTATTTATGAATATTCTATTTATAAATATTCTCTCCTAAAAAAATCCTCTTGATTTTATAAATATTGTCTTTTCAATATTCCGGTATGTCATGGTGTTTAACATATCAAGCTGTGATGCCCAATATCAACCATACATATATAATCAACAACAGATTATAAATCACATCATATATCACAATAAATGAAAACAATAAAATAACTTTTGAGGAGTCCAGTCAGATTACTCCAACCTGTTACCCTGCATCCACAGATGTTACAAATATGATTATCATCACTTTCGGTTCGATATGACTTATCCTGATAAACAGAATCAATAAATATACATATATATAACGGTTTATATATATATATAATTTCAACTAACTAACTAGCAGTTCAATCAAACTGTCAACACACAGTCAATCAGCCAATATTTAACAGTTCTAAAAATAAAACATGAAATTATAAACTGTTCAGAGTTAGTGAGATTTACTCACGTTTTCGTGTTAACCGTTAAATAACGATTTGCGTTAGTTGATTGTGATCAGACAATTTATTTCGCCATAAATTGTAACGAGCTCCAGTGGACTCCCCGTCAGTTCCATCGTGTAGTATCAGTCCATACGATCGTAACGGACCCATTTCATAAGGTCCAAGCCCACTTCCTTTTTCTTTTCTTTTACTTTTGGTCCAAAACAAACATGGGCTTTTCCTTTTTTTCCTTTTGGCCCGTCTAGATTTTACTACCCAAACAGCAAGTCCTTTTCTTCCTCTTCTCCGGTCTTCTACCAGCAACTCACGATCTCGTCAAGGCCAACCAACGGCCATCTTCCTTCCATTTTCCCCAAACAAAACAAACCTTTCTCCTTTCACCTTTCCTACTCCCAACGTTCAAACGCAACACACTTTCACCCTCTACAGCAGAACATAATAGGGATATCACAATATTCCCATACCCCAAAATTCCTACAAAACGTTTTCACACATATAAACTTCCGTACTTCCCTATGCAACAAAAGACAATACGTAACAAAACTCCTCAGCATAATACTTTACCTGCTTCACCCATTTACATTCCACGCACCCAGATCCAAACTGAAGGAAGCCCGACGTCCTCCTCATACTCAGTTTCCCTTTCAGCCCTTTTACGTTTTTGAGCCAGCCTTCATCATTCAACCCTCACTGCCATTTCGAAACCACCCTTCACGTTCTTCCCACACGAAAAACACAGACTCCAGTATGCCAACTCCTCATCCAAGGAAACCCGCAAGCTCCTGTAAGTGACTCCACACATTTTCAAAGCTTAAAGCCTCAACCGCTCCTCACAGTCACGTAAAACATGGACCCGTTTCCCCCAGTATTTCCCCTCCTCGCAAATCTGCAAACACCAACCTCACGTATACGGTGACGACCCCTCTTGTCTTCACTTTCCAAGCCATATCCATCTGTATGAAGTCGATCTGCCCTAAACACGAGCACTGAGATGATCCCATTGAACAAAATATCCATCGAACTCAACAAAATTAGCGTCGGTTTACAGATCTTGGTCTCAGGAATCTAAGCAAACTCATCTCCGGATTTTATGGATTTTTATTGAATTTGTTTTGATTATTTCTTCGGTGGATTTTCACGTTCCCTTTTCTGGTTTTGCAAATGAGACTGGCGGCTACAAAGTGAAGAGCTAAATTAGGTTTAAGGGAACTGTTTCTCTCCTTTTAACATATTAGGTTCGGCTAAAAATGATACAATGTGGCCTTCAATTTAACCTAAGGATGAAGTTAGGTTAAGGAATAGTATGGTATTTAGGAGGAATAAATATCTTCTTATTTTGTAAAGTTACGTTCCCTGATGTACACAATTATGATTACGTGCAAACCGCTACTGACAGAACACAAAATACCATCCTAACGAGCAATGTGTCGGGATCCCAAAAATATAATAATACCGGTAGATTAACCTATATTGTGAAACCATAAATCGCTGATTAAGGGTGCAAAATACTCCAAAAAAAAGTTGCTTGTTTAATTAATTAAAAATTACCATAAAATTCTAAAAATTAAATTATCACTATGTCTCAAAAGGACCTTGTCTAAATTCAAACCCGATATTCAAATATTTTTAAATAACCGTTATGGCCACGAACGAATATACAGCTGTCTTTCTGAATATTTAATTTGGACATAAATCAAAATCTACCCGAGGAAATCCCGATTTTTCTCTTCCACTAGAAAAATATACTCCACCGGATCCACACGTTTCTTGTTTCACAGAAATCCGGCTTAAAACGAATCCTGTAATTCAGTTGAAGTTCGAATCGCCAATTTACGAACTGCAGCGCCATTTCGAGTTCGATTTTAATTATATTATAATTCTACATTCAAACTGTCATTTATATAATATATTCGTTATTCAAATTCAATTCCAAGCTGAATTAAATATCACAGATGATCCAGTTCACACCATATCGCCATTTCAGCCAATTCTGATTATTTCAGAATTAAATATATTATTTAATTTATTATTTTAATTAAATATTCACTATTATTTAATTTAACGACCATGAAATCATTCTAATAACCTTTTAAGTAATTAAATAAATTAATCATTATACCGTTGAAAATGCGGGTCATTACACGTCTGTACTCACAGAGGTTAGGCCTGGTAGGTGAACCAATGAGTATGCCTTGATTGCAAAAATAAGGGGCAGCCAAAAGACTAAGATGGACCAGCGTGATTCGGTGAGACCAGTTTGTGCCCTGTGATAGCAACTCGTCGTCTACCTAGCATCTTCAGTTAGTACGTAAAGCGGAAAGGCAGAGAACTCCAAATGAACATATACTTTGCTATCTAGTTATGGGTTAGGTTGACCAATAGGTTTGAAGGGCATAGGGGGCCGGGGTTAAGTTCTCATTCTTGATATTCTTGGGTGCCTTTCATTAGTTGAGGGAGGGGTCTAGTGGGACCATAGCCACTGTAAAAGCAGACCTTAGCATCTGCAATCGGCAGATCTCTGAAAGCTTCCGACTGTGTTTCGTGTTTCTTGATTAGCCCTACCATGGGACGCGGGCGCACATATAGAGAACATGTGCAGTAGACATCGAGAACGATTGACGATACGTATGTGGGAATGTCAATGTACACTCATGTCACCCTGGGTGGTGTATCATAAGACTAGAGGGCATTATTCGAGGATGGAATCTAATTCGATCGAATGGTTCAAAGATGGCAGTCCGAACACTTACGTAATATGGAAGTAGTGGTTCTTTGCAGACGTAGCATTGACATATATACAGAAATACGTATGACATTCGGGCGTAGGATTAGGGACTGCTATATTCCTGCTGTGATACGGTGGAGACCGTGCAAGTAGGGTACCATGGGGTGTACCTTAGTTGGGGTAGCTACATGTACACTGTATTAGGTTAATCTACTAGGGAGTAGATGGGTGCGACGTGTGTAAGCCTTGAATGCTAATAACACAGATAACACAATAAATTAGAAAATGTAATTGAACGGTATATGTAGGATTATCCAGAAGAATAATTTAAATCCAGTCACACAGGACTTATGTTCTGACCCCCCCCTCCTCACAACATTCGCAGGTTAGGTTCATGATAAGACTATATAGCTTTGGATATTGGTTTAGCAGTATTATTATTAAGGTAAAGCTATGTTTTAATTACATTATATTTTATTCCTTCCGCTGCGAGATGTTTTCAGAACTCTGACATGTTTCTTGTCTCTTTCTTTTCTACAGGACACCAGATGTAACAACCCGGATTCCGACGGACCGAATTTTTGTCAAAAATCCCAATCCATCGAAACCCGAGTTGGTTACATCTGGCATCAGAGCTTAGGTTTAGGATTCCTTATTTAGATAATGAGTGAGCGTATTTGTATTTTAAAATATAAATATTATATATATATATATAAACCTAGATCCATAGAGGAGCCCACTAAATAGAAAAAGGAAAATGGATTAGGAATATATATAGTTGAGAGAATTGACCTAGTGGGGGTGTCCAGAAAAGCCTAGGTAATTCGGAAGCATACTATGAGTCTAACCCTTGTTAACTTTTAAGAACTTGAAATTGTAAAAGTTTTGGAAAAAGAGTTTATGATGTTTTCAAGTTTTAATCTTAAAAATATTTTGATGTTTGAAAAAGAAAGAGACCAAACCATGTTTTAAAATTAAAGGAGTAGGTAAAGGTTAGTGCCTAGAAAGAACGGAGAAATTTGAGGCTATATAGTAAATAGCGAAGGCTGTCTTTGTAACACCACGTATTTTCTGTGAATTTAAGAACTACAAATCTGAGTCTAATTAAAATATAAAGTAAGAATCAGGGAAAACAGGTTCCGCCATTGTGTTCGTCTCGAAATTCTGCTTGAAAACGAGTCCGAATTTGTGAGAATCGGAGTGCGTATGACCAAGTTATGGCCCTCCAAAGTTTCAAAAATATTAAGAGTTCAAAACAGCTCGAATTCTGAATTCGAATTAAAAATTCGAATTTCAAATGCAGAACAAACTGGGCGGGAAATTTCCCGCCCAGACCCAGGTCGATTGGGGAGTCGACCCCCCAGACCTGGTCGACTGGGCAGTCGACCTGGGTGTCGACCTGGTCCCCGAGCCCATTTTTGGGCCAGTGTTCGTTCTGATGTTTCCAGTCCAATTTCTGTCCAGATTCATCTGCCTAAACCTATTTAAACAGCCCCAAACCTAGCTTTCTCTACACATAATTCTATTCTGCTTCTGCTCTGCCTCTGTTCTATATAAAAATAAAAATGGCGTCGCTACTCTGCTGGAATCAAAACTAGAAGCTAATCAACATCAACCTAAGCAACTCAATTCAAACTAGAGATTAAAGCTTCTGCAACAATTCTACAACAATTAAAGTTCTTTCTTTAATCCAACTAAGGCAAGTACAGTTATTTTCCGATATAAACGTTAATTCTGATTGTGACATGAATTGTAAATATGAATCTGAGATTATGTTTGTTCTGTTCTGTTTAGATCTACCTTATTCTGTATTTCTTTCTGCTTTCTGTTCTATAGCCAGGCTACCACGAGCCTGAGCCGATCTCATAAGAGATTAACATACGCTAAAATATTTGGGACAATAAAATGAATAATGCATGAAATGGGCATGACCGATATGTGATTGATTTGAGGAAAGAACATAGGTTGAACTTGGAACTTAGGACATAAATCTAAGGCATATAATTGAACCAATGACTTGAGATTTGGGGCATAAAGAATATTGAACATACGACTTGAGAAGTTGAGGCATAAAATTTACATTGGACATATGACTTAGGAATTGGGGCATAAATTTGACCGTAGGCATGTAATTAGTTAGATACATATTGCATGTTGTAAACTAGATCTGGATCTGAGCAAGCTATGTATGATAATCTATGATTTGGGGACATAATTCAATATCTGATTTTAAGAATAGGATACCTGATTAAAACCTAGATTTGTGGCACATTTTAAGAAGGGGAAGATATGTGACTTAGGTTTAGAAATTAAAATCTATAATAAGATTTGAGGACTATTAAGTGTGAATACACCTAAATAGGGATTTTTGGATATATGGCATGCATTGTAATATTTGGTATAATTTATAGATGAATCTGTTGTACAATGCTAGTTTAACCAAAATGGGAACATATGTTATATGGTAAATTATGTCCATATTCTATGTTATGTAAATTTATGCAAACATGGGGTATATGATCATATTCTGAATCATGATCATTATTTAGGCATAATTTATGATTAAGCAAGGCATGTAAACAGAACCTTTAGAAATATTAAATCTGCTAAATCTGTCATCTGCTAAGTCTGTTGAAAATGCCAAATCTGCTTAACTAAATCTATTGAGATGCCTAAACTGCTAAATCTGTTGAGATGCCTAAACTGCTAAATCTGTTGAGATGCCTAATCAGTTATCTGCTAAATCTGCTAGTTTGCTTAATCTGCTAAATCCGTTAAGTCGCCTAATCTGCAAAATCGGTTATCTGCTATATCTGTTGAGTTGATATAATTAGTCTGTTATTGACATAATCTGAATTGGCTATAGTTATGAATAAATGACATGTATATTAGGCGTGGGCATAAATGGTAAATTATTAATTAATTGGCCGCAAAGATGAACATGGCTAACTCGAGGTTAGAATGAGTTTGCGTTGTAATCCTGCCCGGAACCGCCCGGCACATCCAGTGGCCGCAAACAATAGGTTCTAATGTGAGAAATTAGTTATAATATGCTTAGACACGAGGTTAGGTCTGGCTTGTGGCAGAAGTCTGCCCGGAACCGCCCGGCCCATCCAACAGCCACAAGCTAGCGACCTAATGTGAGAGGTCTGTGCATTAATAATTAATTAATGCAAATCTGACATAAAAATGAGGTCCAAAACGTGTTGGGTGGATAGGGTTAAACCAACTGGACTAATATATATAATAAACCCGTTCATGAATCTGTAGGCCCAATACAAAGTTGGACAAATCTGAAATTCTGTTAAATCTGTACATCTGATCCGTTAGTCTGAAAAATTGTTGATTTGATTTTCTGATCTGTGAACTAGTAAATCTGATCCCTGTATGTCTGAACTTGTAAACAAGTTAATCTGAAATCTGTTAGTCTGGGGACACAAGGTTAGGAGGGAATTTACTTGTGTCATCTGTTGTTTGGGACCCATATTAGTCAGTAACCCTTTCTGGTATCAAAACTTTGACCCAACAGTAGGTAGGGTCCGGGAACCCTTACTGAACTAATTATAAGCGGTTCATTCTGATAATGGCGAGGGGGTTGATGGTGCGTTCCAACCGGGTCATGTGCGTGCATGGATCCCGGTCTGCTTCTGAGGATGTAAGATGCCGTGACATCTGTAAATAGGTCTGTGCCAATTGGTTGTCACTTTAGAGAGTGATACACCCTACTGTGGGGCCGACACAGGGTATTTATGTATCAGGGAGCCGATCGCTTGGGGTAGGGTTTTAGGGTACACTTAGTTCTGTCTGTTTCTGTTGGTACCGTCTGTTTCTGTTGGGTGGTAACACCTATCTGTTTCTGCGTGGTACCATCTGTTGGGGTGGGAAAGGCCCATTACTAGTGTACACCTAATTCTACATTCTGTTTCCATAGGGATTAATCTGTTTCTGCTTCTGTCTGTTTCTGTTCGGGTGGTAAAGACCCATTACTAGCACTCCCTTCTGTGGAAATTATTCTGTACCCGTTTCTGTTTCAGTTTAGACATTAGGGTGACACCTAATTCTGTTATACTAGCATTAGTGCAGAGAAGTGTAAAGAAATAGCTTATGTCATTATGTTCTTCTATATCCGCTACACCTGTTACTGTTATCTCTCATCCAGTTTTATTTTCATGTCATGTTATTATTATCTGTTCATAACTGAAAATCACTGGACTTGCCAGACTTTTTGTCTGACCCTTGTTGTTTCGCCTCCTTTCTTCCATTCCCCCCCAGGTTTTGTAGAAGGGAGTACTCTAGCTTGATCCATATTTCTTCTGCTTGAAGTGATTAAAGTATGGCTTGTCTTCTTCTGTGGGGATTATGATTTTAAACTATGCATTCTGAAGGCTTTTGTACAAGACTGATATTTTGTACTTGAATTCTGATATTGTGATTTGAAAGGATATAACCAAGCTTATTTCGGTTTCTGTTGTAATAAAGTTATAATTTTTCAAGTACTGTTTTATCTGTCTTGTAAGTTTCTGTTCTGTTTACTAAAATGCTCCACCAAAGTTAAGGCATTCCATTTGTGAGTTACCTTAACGGAGGTGGGGTGTTACACGTGGTATTAGAGCCGAAGGTTACCAGATTGGGTAAAGTTTTTGAAAACTATTTTCAAAAAGGTTTTGAAAGGAAGTATTTTCAAAAATAAAGCTTATTTTGAAAACCATGATCCCTAAGAGCCATATATCTTTCCCTCAGTCCTTTTTGTATTGAATCTTTCTTTTTCGTTTCAGCATGTCTAAAGCATCTGAGATACCAGAGGGTGTTCATGTACCCTGTTGGTTTCGTCAATATCTTGAGGCTAGGACCGCCACCGCAGGTCCAGCAAATGATCCCCATCCTCCGCCCCCTCCTCGTGCAATTGCTTTCTCACAGATCTGTAGAGATTTTAGGGCCATGGGTGGAAAGGATTTCAAGGGAACTGGATCATTCGTAGAAGCGAGGAACTGGCTCAAAGAAACTGAGGATCTGTTCGTTATCTTCGAGGTGGACGATAGGCAGAAGGTACAGTTGGCGGTATGGTTTCTCAAAGACGAAGCTTCTTATTGGTGGGAAGTAACTAACGCCGTGAGGCCGGTTGAGACATGGATGGATTTCAGAACAAGGTTTAAGACAAAATTCCTCTCGCAAGCTGAACGAAGTTTACAACTGGAAAAGTTCTTATCTCTTAAGCAAGGAAGTATGACGGTCAAGGAATATGTCAACCAATTCAACCAACTGGCTAGGTTCGGATTGGATTTAGTCAACACTCAGCATAAAAAGGCTCTCCGCTTTGTTAAAGTATTGAACGAGCCACTGCACATCCTAGCCATGACCCATGTACCCATGGGAGCGACTTAACAGAAATTGGTGGACATGGCACAACTGCACGAGGAAGACAAGGGCCCGAAAGAGACAAAGAAGGAAGAACCACAGAATAAGAAAGCAGGGCCCAAAAAGGAAACAAAAAAGAAGGATGAGAAGTCTGAAGATAAGAAGGGAAAAAAGTGCTTTACTTGTGGAAGCTCGACTCATCTGAACAAGGATTGCAGAAAAAGGAAGGGCACTTGCTTCAACTGTGGTGAGATGGGACACTTCACTAGGGACTGCCCGAAGAAACGAGGACAAGGGCAGAGGGCAGAACCCACTTCTGGAGGACAGGCGAATGCTCAAGGGACTGGTAGATAGGGTCGAAATAAGAAAATTTAAGTAGAAGGTTTAATTTTCTTATCTGATTGTTGAGTTAAAACTCTTTCTGATTCTAGCATTTTGATTCTATAATCGATACTCTGCACTTTAATACTAGTATTGTTTCTGATTCGGCTGTAGACCCAAATCCATAAGCGTTATGACTCATCTGTTTGTGATTGGGGTTTGAGAGATATTCGTGTTAGGCGTCAAGTAGGACGCATACATTCTGGGATTTATCATGCTTAGTTTCCTAAGAATCATTCGGTAATCTGATCTATATCAGTAATCTGTAAATATCTGAATATTTCTGATAAGGTTAAGATTTCCAGTTTTGACATTATCTAAAGAGGGTAATCCTCTGGGTGTCAATCTAATGTTGGTTTCGCTCTTCGGGGCCGATACTTAGGACCCATGTCTAATGGGAACCAAGTTTTTGTTTTATCTGCACTTGCTTCCATCATTCGATTGTATCCTATCGATCGAATCTTCGAACTTTAGGTAGAAACTAATGGGTGTAAACATGTGTTTGAGACATGTTATGTTTGATGGTTGCAAGTGGATGCAAGTGGTTGCTAGTGGTTGCTCGTGGATGCATATACACACACTAGGCACTAGATCGGCTCGAAAACACTCTCATACTGCATATGGATGTGTGCGCATTTTCAATTTTTATGGATGCAAAATGATTGACTCAGCACATGGATGTTGCATATGACTGAATGGTTGGGCACTCATATAGAAATGATATGTATCGAGTAGGAAAATTGCATACATGTTGGACTCATGTCACTGGCATAATTCGCATTAAGGAAGTCAACTGAATCAGTGGACCGCCTGATGTTTGCATTAGAAAAGGAACATATACACACACTTTTGCATATGTTCATACAACATTAGAAGTTTCTAAGGACAATGGGTGCTTGTGGATGATGGTTGAGTAGATGAGTGATTGGATGGTAGGACACATTCTTCTTAACTTGAAGATTTCAGGGACGAAATCCTTTAAGGAGGGGAAAATGTAACACCCCGTATTTTCTGTGAATTTAAGAACTACAAATCTGAGTGTATTAAGATATAAAATAATAATCAGGGAAAACGGGTTGCGCCATTGCGTTCATCTCGAAATTCTGCTTGAAAACGAGTCCGAGTTTGTGAGAATTGGAGTCCGTATGACCAAGTTATGGCCCTCCAAAGTTTCACAAATATTCAGAGTTCAAAACAGCTCGAATTCGAATTCAAAATTTGAATTTCAAACGCAGAACAGTCTGGGCAGGAAATTTCCCGCCCAGACCAAGGTCGACAGGAGAGTCGACTGGGCAGACGACCCCCCAGACCATGTCGACTGGGCAGTCGACCTGGGTGTCGACCTGGTCCCCGAGCCCATTTTTGGGCCAGTGTTCGTTCTGATGTTTCCAGTCCGATTTCTGTCCAGATTCTTCTGCCTAAACCTATTTAAACAGCCCCAAACCTAGCCTTCTCTACACACAATTCTTTTCTGCTTCTGCTCTGCCTCTGTTTTATATAAAATTAAAAATGGCGTCGCTACTCTGCTGGAATCAAAACTAGAAGCTAATCAACATCAACCTAAGCAACTCAATTCAAACTAGAGATTAAAGCTTCTGCAACGATTCTACAACAATTAAAGTTCTTTCTTTAATCCAACCAAGGCAAGTACAGTTATTTTCCGATATAAACGTTAATTCTGATTGTGACATGAAATATAAATCTGAATCTGAGATTATGTCTGTTCTGTTTAGATCTACCTTATTCTTTATTTCTTTTTGCTTTCTGTTCTATAGCCAGGCTACCACGAGCCTGAGCCAATCTCATAAGAGATTAACATACGCTAAAATATTTGGGATAATAAAATGAATAATGCATGAAATGGGCATGACCGATATGTGACTGATTTGAGGAAACAACATAGGTTGAACTTGGAACTTAGGACATAAATCTAAGGCATATAATTGAACCTATGACTTGAGTTTTGTGGCATAAAGAATATTGAACATACGACTTGAGAATTTGAGGCATAAAATTTACATTGGACATATGACTTAGGAATTGGGGCATAAATTTGACCATGGGCATGTAATTAGTTAGATACATATTACATTTTGTAAACTAGATCTGGATCTGAGCAAGCTATGTATGATAATCTGTGATTTAGGGACATAATTCAATATCTGATTTTAAGAATAGGATACCTGATTAAAACCTAGATTTGTGGCACATTTTAAGAAGGGGAAGATATGTGACTTAGGTGTAGAAATTAAAATCTATAATAAGATTTGAGGACTATTAAGCGTGAATACACCTAAATAGGGATTTTTGGATATATGGCATGCATTGTAATATTTGGTATAATTTATAGATGAATCTGCTGTACAGTGCTAGTTCAACCAAAATGGGAACATATGTTATATGGTAAATTATGTCCATATTCTGTGTTATGAAAATTTATGCAAACATGGGGTATATGATCATATTGTGAATCATGATAATTATTTAGGCCTAATTTATGATTAAGCAAGGCATGTAAACAGAACATTTAGAAATATTAAATCTGCTAAATCTGTCATCTGCTAAGTCTGTTGAAAATGCCAAATCTGCTAAACTAAATCTGTTGAGATGCCTAAACTGCTAAATCTGTTGAGATGCCTATACTGCTAAATCTGTTGAGATGCCTCATCTGTTATCTGCTAAATCTGCTAGTTTGCTTAATCTGCTAAATCCGTTAAGTCGCCTAATCTGCAAAATCTGTTATCTGCTATATCTGTTGTGTTGATATAATTAGTCTGTTATTGACATAATCTGAATTGGCTATAGTTATGAATAATTGACATGTATATTAGGCGTGGGCATAAATGGTAAATTATTAATTAATTGGCCGCAAAGATGAACATGGCTAACTCGAGGTTAGAATGAGTTTGCGGCGTAATCCTGCCCGGAACCGCCCGCCACATCCAGTGGCCGCAAACAATAGGTTCTAATATGAGAAGTTAGCCATAATATGCTTAGACACGAGGTTAGGTCTGGCTTGTGGCAGAAGTCTGTCCGGAACCGCCCGGCCCATCCAACGGCCACAAGCTAGCGACGTAATGTGAGAGGTCTGTGCATTAATAATTAATGCAAATCTGAGATAAAAATGATGTCCAAAACGTGTTGGGTGGATAGGGTTAAACCAACTGGACTAATATATATAATAAACCCGTTCATGAATCTGTAGGCCCAATACAAAGTTAGACAAATCTGAAATTCTATTAAATCTGTACATCTGATCCGTTAGTTTGAAAACTTGTTGATTTGATTTTCTGATCTATGAACTAGTAAATCTGATCCCTGTATGTCTGAACTTGTAAACAAGTTAATCTGAAATCTGTTAGTCTGGGGACACAAGGTTAGGAGGGAATTTACTTATGTCATCTGTTGTTTGGGACCCATATTAGTCAGTAACCCTTTCTGGTATCAAAACTTTGACCCAACAGTAGGTAGGGTCCGGGCACCCTTACTGAACTAATTATAAGCGGTTCATTCTGATAATGGCGAGGGGTGTTGATGGTGCGTTCCAACCGGGTCATGTGCGTGCATGGATCCCGGTCTGCCTCTGAGGATGTAAGATGCCGTGACATCTGTAAATAGGTCTGTGCCAATTGGTTTTCACTTTAGGGAGTGATACACCCTACTGTGGGGCCGACACAGGGTATTTATGTATTAGGGAGCCGATCGCTTGGGGTAGGGTTTTAGGGTACACTTAGTTCTGTCTGTTTCTGTTGGTACCGTCTGTTTCTGTTGGGTGGTAACACCTGTCTATTTCTGCGTGGTACCATCTGTTGGGGTGGTAAAGGCCCATTACTAGTGTACACCTAATTCTACATTCTGTTTCCATAGGGATTAATCTGTTTCTGCTTCTGTCTGTTTCTGTTTGGGTGGTAAAGGCCCATTACTAGCACTCTCTTCTGTGGAAATTATTCTGTACCCGTTTCTGTTTCAGTTTAGACATTAGGGTGACACCTAATTCTGTTATACTAGTATTAGTGCAGAGAAGTGTAAAGAAATAGCTTATGTCATTCTGTTCTTCTATATCCGCTACACCTGTTACTATTATCTCTCATCTAGTTTTATTTTCTTGTCATGTTATTATTATCTGTTCATAACTGAAAATCACTGGACTTGCCAGACTTTTTGTCTGAACCTTGTTGTTTCGCCTCCTTTCTTCCGTTCCCCCCCCCAGATTTTGTAGAAGGGAGTAATCTAGCTTGATCCAGATTTCTTCTGCTTGAAGTGCTTAAAGTATGGCTTGTCTTCTTCTGTGGGGATTATGATTTTAAACTATGCATTCTGAAGGCTTTGTACAAGACTGATATTTTGTACTTGAATTCTGATATTGTAATTTGAAAGGATATAACCAAGCTTATTTCGGTTTCTGTTGTAATAAAGTTATAACTTTTCAAGTACTGTTTTATCTGTCTTGTAAGTTTCTGTTTTGTTTACTAAAATGCTCCACCAAAGTTAAGGCATTCCCTTTGTGAGTGACCTTAACGGAGGTGGGGTGTTACAATCTTGGAATAGTAGAAAATTCCCGTAGAATGCACAGGCATTGTAAAGACTAGAACTGTTGCTCAAAAAAGAAAACGTATAGGCTAGTAAAGCACAGCAAGGACTAGTAGTGACTACAAGATAGTGAAGGGCACGTGAGCGTTGAGAGTTTGTGGTTGGACTTTTCATTAGTGAAGTAGTCATTGATTCTTGGCCCTTAGTAGTAGCTGTGTAGGATGGAAAGGCTTATTTGAAAAGAATAAACTTAAATCATTGGATTAAGTAAAATAAGCTAAGAAAGAAAAATAGCCTAACTAAAAAGAAAACATTAAATTCAAAGAAGCAACAAAACATGATGGGAAAAGAAAAAGAAAAAGAAAAATAAGTTTTCTTATGTAGTTGTGCTTAGATAGGAAAATTGGAAACTTTGTATAGAGTAGTTACGTGAATTCCAAGTGCAATTAGAAAAGGAACATAAAAGAAAAACGGAAGATGTAAATTTTTCTGTTTTATACCTTTTTGTGACATAAGAAATCGAATTTAGAAAATTAGAGTTTTCCTATAATTCGAAATTTAAAGATAGTTGGTAGGATTTTGGATTCAACAATTGGATGAACTGCTCTTATTGTGTAAGAGTGTGGAAAATTTTGGATTAAAAGTGTTTTGATTTTCAAAAATATTGCATCCATATAGAACTGTAAGTATATTTAGGATGTGAGCATCATGTTTTGAAAGAGTTTTTGAAAGTTTGCATACTTTGTGCCAAATTAGGCATACATGCACTACTATGATGTATTTCACTTTACACATGTGCATAATGTCTCACGTAATGGATGTATTATAATATAGAAGAACAGAATGACATAAGCTATTTCACTTTACACATGTGCACTATTATAATATGCGAGGGATCATTTGATTTTACCCTTACCAAATTTCGGGGATGAAATTTCTTAAGGGTGGGAGAATGTAACACCCCGCATTTTTAGTGATAATTAAAAATATGCATATATGTATATATTATATGCATAGATATATTTAAGGGAAATTTAAAAAAAAAAAATATAAGTGCATTGAAATGAAGGAAAATGAATTGCATGCAATATATATATATATATATATATATATATATATATATATATATATATAAATTAAAAGAATTTAATGCAAGGAAAAAAAGTATGCAATACAATTGCGCATGTAATAATGTTAAAAAGGAAAAGCAAGTACATGCATGTAATTATGATAGAGAAAACAATTAATAAAGAGAAACGTTAATGTAATTAATGTAAATGGTAAAAAGGTAAATTAATAAAATTGCATGCAACAATAAATGAGAAGGGGCATATGTTTATACATGTTTTTTGAAATTCAAAATTTTGTAGGAAGATAATACATGCACTAAAAATAATAGAAATGTGTAGATGCATGAACCTAAATAAAAACGAATTAATGTCGTGCAAATAATAGAAAAAGAATATAGAATGAAAACATGTCAATTATGCAATTAAAGCATGCATAGAAAAAAAGGCAGAAAGAGGAACTAAGCAATTTAATGCATTAAAAAGAAGTAACATATCAAGTGCATGAAACGGGAAAGCATTAACGCATTTAAATAAGAATATTAGAAATATATGCAGCAAACAAATAATGTCACATGGGAAAGTTTAATGTATGGAAAGAAGTTGGAAAATAAACATAAATTGATTCAATTAAAGCAAGCTAACATCAAAAGAATTAATACAATTCATATTGTATATAAAATAATGACACATGGAAGGATGCATTAATGGAAAAGAAACGTACTTTGCATATATTAAGGAGCGTTTAAGATTTTGCTTGTACAAAAAGAAAAGAAACCGCATATAGGAAGTTGTCAACACCATCAGTATCCACGCGTGCGTATGGGTGTAAAGCACCTAGGTTGGTTTAGCCTACTCTAGAACCTTTTTTTAGCGAGGTTGAAGGTTTAGATGGATTCTATTTTAATCCTAAGGCCCTAATTCACCTACTACAGCTATAAATAAACATCAAACCTAACCCTAATCTCATCTATCTCTTTAACCCTAGCCTCCATGCTGCTAAATTCTCAACTAACCTAGCCTCCACCTTCAACATAAATTAAAGTAGAGATTTTTAGAGATAAGTTCATCATCAACAATCAATTTAGAAGGTTAATCAACATCAAAGTGCTACAACAACGATTTATCTCTTTTCTAATCCTGGCAAGGTGAGTGAGTTTAAATTATTCTTGTGAATAATTGTATACGTATCATTTAGCCATTTCCCAATTAAAATGTTACAAATTTTATTATTATGCAAGTTCTTTATCTCCTCCCTTCCTCCTTCCCCTTTTATTTTTATAGCCAGGCTACCTTCGAGCCTGGGCCAAATCTCGTAGAGATGAACGTACGAATGGTAATTTAGCAAATGTTGGGAAATTTGGCATAATATATGTTGGGTTGATTTGGGCATAATTAATGTTAAATTTTGGGTATAACCTATAATTGAAGAATTGTAGCATAACTTATGACAAAATTGGAAATTTGGGGAATTGTTATACAACTTATAAAATACTTGAAATTAAGTGGGTTGGTAATTTGGCACATAACTATAAATATTAATCTGGGACATTAGTGAAAATATGTGCAAAATAAGTTGGAACAATTAAGTGTGTTGGGATAATTGGGAAGTGCGTGGATTAATAATGGACATGAATAAGCAAGACTGTAATTTGAGCGCAACTTAAGGTTCGGTAACTTAGGGCAAAACTGATAGGATGGAATTTTGGAGCATAACTTCAATGATATGAACAATTGGTAGAATTGGAATAATTTCACTTTATTGAAGTTAATTAAATGTAAGAAGAAATGCGACATTTATGGGGAATTGGGCATAACTATGCTTGGAATTATGAATATAATTAGGGTGGGATTTATGTATACAAATCAAATTGGAATTATGAACATGAAATTGGGATTATAAGTTGAATTGGGATTATAGGCATAATCTGTTGATAGGATTATAAGCATAAATGTGAATTGAGGGTTTATGGGTAAGTGACATATATTATAATCCAAGATTTGAATTATGAGTATAAGTTATCATAAGAACTTATATGCCTAAGACACGAGGTTAGATTTGGTCTGCGGTAGAAGTCTGCCCCGAACTGCCTCGGCATATCCAGCAACCGCAAACGACAATCTAATGTGAGCGGTCTTAGGTGGAAATTGGACCCGTAATGGTGTCATGACACGAGGTTAGATTCGGATGCGGTAGAAGTCTGCCCAGAACTGCCCGGCATATCCAACAACTGTAAACGGCAATCTAAAGTGAGAGGTCTTGCGTGTTTACGAATATAATAAATAATAATGAACACTTAACCAAGACGACACATGTAGGGTTGACATGGATATAATAAAAGGGTTAAGTGGGTAACATGGGTAGCATGGTAATTTGTTAAATTGGAATACTTAACCTAATTAAATCGGTAGTGGTGTTACGAACTAATTGAATTGAGTAAGGGTTAAGTAAATTTTCTAAAGAAATGAGAAAGGTTAAGTTAATCTTAATTAATTCCAAAATGGGGAATGATGATAATAACATATTATGAAGGAACTTGAATTAGAAAGATAATAGGTATGCTTGTCCATGGGATAAGTGGGAATTATAACTTATGAAATAAGATAAGTTATAAGGTATGATGGGGAAAAATGAAATAACTTATGTAATAAGGTAAGATGTACTTAATTGTAAATTAAGTAACCTGTAAAGGCGAGAATAAATCTACAAATGAAGATAACATATGTTATATGAATGACATAACAGGAGATTGGTTTAGTTGAGTAATTTTCTGAGTGTCAATCTGATGTTGATTTTGGTCTTCGGGGCTAATACTTAGGAAATTATTCTCTTACCAATGTATCTGTGAATTAAGATGTGCTTAATTATAAATTAAGTAGAACATGTTATGGTAACCATGGGATGGAATAATGAATAGATTATGAGAATAACATGTTGTAGGCTTATTAATGAACTTAAATGGGTTAAGTTATAAATTGAATTAATAAGCGAGGGTAACTTGGTAAACTTGAAAAGGAAGTCAACGTGAAGGAGAATAACCAAGTTAAATGAGGAAACTCAGGAGGTGGCGCAAGCACGTGATTATTGGTTAGACGTAGAGTCTAATGACATATAGAACTGAGGCGCGTGGACTAGTCCATACGTTAGAGGATGAATAACCATAAGGGGTAGATCATCCGGGTGTCAAAAGACACAAAGAGGAGCGCATGTCCATCTAGATATTTTTGTAGGCTCCAACGAACTGGATTAAGAAGCACGCGGCTTCTGGGGATGTAGGTACTCTTGGTATTCCTCTGTGAATGGAAGATGATCCGCATGTACTCACAGAGGTTAGGTCTGCGTAGGTGAACCAATGAGTATGCCTTGATTGCAATAATAAGGGGCAATCAAAAGAAAGATGGACCAGCGTGATTCAGTGAGACCAATTAGTGCCCTTTGATAGCAACTCGTCGTCTACCTACTATCTTCAGTCAGTACATGAAGCGGAAAGGCAGAGAACTCCAAAAGACCATATACTTTGCTATCTAGTTATGGGTGAGGTTGGTCAATAGGTTTGAAGGGCATAGGGGCCGGGGTTAAGTTCTCATTCTTGATATTCTTGGTTGCCTTTCATTAGTTGAGGGAGGGGTATAGTGGGACCGTAGCCACTGTAAAAGCAGATCTTAGCATCTGCAATCGGCAGATATCTGAAAGCTCCTGACCGAGTTCCATGTTTCTTGATTAGCCCTGCCATGGGACTTGGGCGCAGATATAGAGAACATGTGCAATAGACATCGAGAACGATTGACGATACGTATATGGGAAAGTATAGGTACATTCATGTCGCTATGGGTAGTGTATCATAAGGCTAGAGGGCATCATTCGAGGATGGAACCTAATTCGATCGAATGCTCAAAGATGGTAGTCCGAACGCTTACGTAATATGGAAGTAGTGGTTCTTTGTAGACGTAGCGTTGACATATATACAGAAATCCATACGACATTCGGGTGTAGGTTTAGGGACTGCTATATTCATGTGATGATACGGTGGAGACTGTGCGAGTAGGGTACCATGGGGTGTACCTTTGTTGGGGGTAGCTACATATACACTGTATCAGGTTAATCTACTAGGGAGTAGATGGATGCGACATGTGTAAGACTTGAGTGCTAATAACGCAGATAACACAATAAATTAGAAAATGTAATTGAACGGTATATGTAGGATTATCCAGAAATATAATTTAAATCCAGACACACAGGACTTATGTTCTGACCCCCCTCCTCACAACATTCGCAGGTTAGGTTCATGACAGAGACTGTATAGCTTTGGATATTGGTTTAGCAGTATTATTATTAAATTAAAGCTATGTTTTAATTACATTATATTTTATTCCTTCCGATGTGAGATGTTTTTCGAACTCTGACAGGTTTCTTGTCTCTACCTTTTCTGCAGGATACCAAAGTAAACCAACTCAGGTTCCAATGGATTGGGATTTTTGAAAAAAAATTCGGTCCATCGGAATCAGGGTTGTTACAGGCCTTCATCAAATCGTGTCTCACACCAGCAGGAATACGCCTGACTAGGTGAATGCTCTCCCATCTTTGCATATATGGGAAAAAGGACTCGGCGGTATGACTGGCGGTATGACTGACTGGTGCTGAACCACTCCAAAAGCGTAAGAGTCAAGAGCGGTATACAGATAACCCAAAATAGGAGTGCCCCAATCAGTCATATGCAGCGGATCTAAGTTGGCTAATGCTTCTAGATAACCCAATCTAATCGTACTCTGTTGGTTCGAAGGGAATGTCGAACCAAGGAGATATAAAATGGTGGCCCGATATACCATGTCATGGAAATCCACTACATCGAGACGCGCTCTAATGTACTCAAGTAAATATGTGACTGAAATGGCACCATGGGAGATATGAGCCGTTGGAAAATCTGGAAAATACTGTGGGTAAGCCTAAGATGACTCATAGGAGGTATCGAATGGGAAGGAGACTCTGTCGGGGCAGCCAATCTCAATTCCCGTAAGCATGTAAAAATATGCTGGGGTGATACCTAGCTCAAAATCGGGGAAGTGAAATATGTATGTCGTAGGCCACCATCTCTGTAATAAGGCCTCTACTAAAGGTCGATCTAAGGACTGGGGAGGTATAATCTGTAAAAATAGTCTGAACGGACTAGCCGGTAGCCTCTCTCGAATATGTAATGGTAATATGTCAACGGCTTGTGTGTTAAACTTCGCCGAACTACCGCGAACGTAGATGTAAGTGGCGTAAATTTTAAAATTATAACAGCTCAATAACTATATAATAAACAATTCATACTACTAAAAAATTATAATGTAAATGCACTAATATATAATTATAAAACCAACAGGTCATGATCCTTACGTAATATAGTAAACTATTCACCCGTTTAGTAAATGTTAAAATGATAACAGTTCAATATCTATACAATCAACAGTTCATACTACTAAAAATTATAACGTAAATGTATTAAACTATAACCTAAAACCAACAGATCAAGCTCTCCACGTAATATAGTAAACTAGTCAGCAGTTCAATAAATATAAATGATAAAATTAGAATTTATACCGGAATGGTGGAGAGCGCGTTAAACGAACGGTGCGTGTATCCCTCCAGTAACACATGAAGGATCCGCAAGTCCTCAATCGTTGTCCCCGCTGTTGGAGGAAGGTGCGTTGGACCAGCTGCGTCGTCCAACTGAGCTGGAACTGTATGTCTCGCCATCTTCATTACGCGTGGTAACATCCCGGCGTCCAGAACAATAAAAAAATAAAAATGAGGAAATTTTGTTAAGTATGGAGAAATCAAGGCCTACCGAGCCATACTTATAGGAGCGGAGCCGCGCGCGCCGATAAAATCGGCACGTGGCTGTTGGGAGATATCAATGATATCTCCCTGAATGTTATGGGTCGTAATGTTACGACCCGTAACCTTGTTGGAGATGCTCTTAGAAAAGAGGAATTCTCGGTTTGGTTTTAAGGAGGAATAAGGCTACGACCATTTATTTCAATCTTTTTCAAAAGAAGTGAACGCAGGTGGATGAGGGAGAAAGAGGGAAGTTATGGGTTACAGGTGTTAAGCATGCCACTAAAGCAAATTACAGGTATAAAAAATTATTTATTTATTTATAATTCAAAACATTCTTTTATTTTCATGTATCTTATTAAGAAAAAACTTCATATAATAAATAATCAACTTAAATACAAGCTTATACAAATAGTAATACACACATCCAAGAACATATATATATATATATATACATACATACATACATATCAACCATCGTCCGTTTTGAGCATTTTTGTCCTAAATTTAAAGATTCGTGACAACAAACGTCTGAATTTCACAGAACAAAAAATTTCTTCTTAGAATATCATCTTGTATTTATATCAAATTCACCTAAATTCTGACAACGTTTAAATTTTCAACAATTTGTTCAATGTTTAACTAAATTAACATGGATGACTTGTGTATTTTATCACGAAATTCATTCTTTCGTTATGTCTTGTTAAACATATCCCAAATATTAAATTTCAAAATTTATTTCATATTTTATATTCTAACATTAATTTCAATATCGTTTGTCACAATCGCAAATCAATCGTATAAATCGATTTGAATGGAGCGAGCAAACATAAATGTTTTCGTCATACAATTATTTAGATTGCCACTAGGTAACATATTCAAAATTTTAGTATTAATATTTTATAACTTATTGATTTAACATTTGTTTCAATGAAACAAGTTCTAAATTAACTTTTCATTTTAAACTCTTTTTTTCAAATCGAACATACACATTTTAACTACATAAATGGAAATTATATTCACAACTCGACTAATTAAAAACATAAAGTTCCTAACCCAAATTCTAATTATAAACATTCGTTTAAATGGTAAAATTCTAATTAGTTCGTATATTTAAACGTTGAAATTATTGAGTCGTTACGTTCACCCCCAATGATTGTTATCGTCATAGAAAAGGAAACATCATATAGAATCGTACCTATATATAGCTAAACAAAATACTTCTTTTTATAAGACTTGTATTTAGCTTTAAAACATAGTCGAATGAAAACAAGTATATAATTTTAAAACTCAAAAGTTTTCTAACATTCAGATTTACATAAAATTTCGGCAGCGTCTCCTTTTTACTGCTTGATCGGAAAATTTACAAACAATATATATATTCACACACACACACATTCATCCACATGACAATGCATCCCTATACCGAGGAAATAACATAATAGAACCGAACAATGATATGTAATCTGAGATACGTACCTTATTTAGCATTTTTAAGTGTATTTGCTTAAAAAAATTTTTTAGCATTTTGCGCTTCATAAGAAAATAGCACCGTTGCAATCTACTAAAACACTGGAACAAGGATGGGACTTGTGCAAATATACAATAGAATGAATTTATACAACAATAAATAATATATACATAAATTAAAATTGCGTTCCGATAATAAAGCAAACAAAACTTTTTTTTTTGGCAAGGCAAGCCGGATTATAGTGGAAGCACCACTTTTATTATAAAACGAAAGATGCAGGTGCTCTGCACATGCACAGAAAGACTATCTAGTTTGAAGTGTCCAGTCACTGTCTAGTTCCAAAATAACAAAGAATTACAACAGAATCAAAATTCAGCCTATGACGAACCCTCCGTGCAGAAATTTTCCGTAATCGTAATCCTAATGTGATTAACAAATCATGTTACTAAATCCTCCACATAATTCAAGGAGTCCCGTGAGAATATAGTGCTTCTATCCCAGGAAGTATCCTGCAAAATAAATGCGTTACCCAATCCAATTTCACCTCATCCCTTAGCTGTAGGTCACTGTTAAGAGGCTGATAGAAAAGGCAGCGCAAAAATCCAGGCCCAACTAGTGTATAGAAATAGTACTCAAAATCATGGCGTATACCAGTTGGTGCACGCACCCAGGCACGCTCCTTAGGAACCCAATAAATATCAGGATTAGGATCAATGTCACAATCAAGGCAAGAAGATAACAGATAGGTAGAATCCTCTAGCTCAACAACCTTGCCCACGACAGGCGCTGCGACAACAGGAGGGACACTGGTGAGAATGGGCAATTTCACTTTAAGAGCCCAAATTCGACGAGGAGGACGTGGGGGGGGGGGGGGGTCTAATATGGAGTGGGGAATCAGTCTGTAGACCACAAGCTTAGTATGACCAAATACCGTGCACGACATGCAAATATAAAATTTTCATTTGTAACTCACTTGTACCAAATGTTCGCGATCATCAATTCGAATCTTAGTTTGAGAAGGAAGGGGTTTATCAGGGGTAATCTCAATCAGAGCTCAAGCAAAAGAAAGATTTTTCCAACCAACGGTGTTAGCATCAAAGCATTTTAGTTTTCCAATATAGCAAGCCAACCAATTAAGGCCTAGGTGGGATTGAAAGACATATGGTACATGAGTAAATTGTGTCCAGATAGGAATAGATAAAACTTGCTCCCTTACCTTGTCTACATAAGAGTTCCGCGGTGTCACAATGAAAGGCTTACCAGCTATGATAGAAGGGGGCGATTCTAAGACTCATAAACGCTCGTCAACTGACGAGAGCTTCAGATAATAAAGACCGTCAACACTAGTCAAACGCAAACCCGCTCGAAGTCGCCAAGAAGAATGACAAGTAGTGATCATATCAACATCAGGAGGCCTAGTGTCCAAGAAAAAACCAACTACGTGGTCCTTCCAATACAGAGAAGCTTCACAGTGAACTTCAGGTGGGGGACTCTATCCTAGCTTAACATGGTGAATGATAAAATCAATAGGTGTATAGTCACCTACAATATTAGGAAGAGTGGCAAACAGGGATGTCATAGAAACACTTCCAAGAGTTGCATTTTGGGTGGGAGTAGCAGAATGAGTTCCCTGTTTGGATGAGGCATTAAATCGAATAGATGGTGAGCATTGCTGGTTCTCACAAGGCGTAGAACATGGGAGCTGACTGGCATTCAGACCAGTAACATCCACTAACACCGAACCAACCTCATTGACTAACACAGTTCCACCAACACTACCAACATTTCCAAAGACACAGCCTCTATCTGGAGAATTTAAACCTAAGTTGGCCTCAACATCACCAAAATAAGAGGACTCAACAGCACTAAAAACATTACCAGCTACACTCGCACCTGGCAGAGGTCAAGCAGATGAAGCATGCGGAAGCATGGGAGACAAGGGGGACTTACCAGAGTTTGGGGATTCTGTGGAAGATGAAGGTCTAGCAGCTATCTCAGCAATTAAGGCGTTGAGAGGACGGGACTCAGGTAACGAGTACGCGAGTCTCGTAAGAGCTCTGATTGCTACATAATCAAGATCAAAATCTGAATCTGACAAGGACGCGATAACTTAATTACGCCTTCCGGATCTAGTCGTTGTGGATGACGTAAAAGGAGGCTTGGATTTCTTGTGCTTGGCCATTGAGAGGAGAAAAGAAAAGCGTTTAGGAGAGAAAGCGAATTTGAGGCAGAGGCGCAAGCAGATTAGATTTAGGTCATCGCTGGAAAGAAGGTGTCTGCCATTTCCGAAATAACATCAACAATGTATGACATAAACAAAATCAACCATGTGCATAACATAAACGATATATGGCATAACTAGCATGACATTTCAAAAATAATGCAAATGCAGCCAAATCTACTTACTTTC
Source organism: Allium sativum (assembly GCA_030737875.1). Classification (NCBI taxonomy): domain Eukaryota; kingdom Viridiplantae; phylum Streptophyta; class Magnoliopsida; order Asparagales; family Amaryllidaceae; genus Allium; species Allium sativum. Next base: position 1,049,784,855 of record CM060922.1, read on the forward strand.
CAATACATGTTCTTGTATATTACATCAAATTTATTTACACTTTAAATTTCATGTACTACTCATTTTTTTTATTACCCCATACTTTTCTTATATTGAATCCATTCACTTTCAAGCTTATTACATACACTTATGTCAATTCTTATTTAATTCACAATATTTTTTCTTCTTTTATTTGTTTCGTTCGGCAACAAACGTATAATTAGAAACAATTCACAGAATCTGTTTTACATACAAGTGCATGCTTCATTTTGTCACATTCAATTTATTTGTCATATTAGCTTATTAAATTTCTTTCCATTAAACCTTTTTATGTACATAATCATTTTATTTATGTTCGTTTCGCTTACATACAATCTATTTGTTCAAGTTATTTATTTCACGTCATCGATTCTTAAACAGTCCATCTATTTTAATTTATTTTACTCAGTATTCAAATTTTGTTCGTGTCGAGTTTATTTTAGCTTACTTATTTCCTTTTTCTTTTTAGCTTGTCAATAAATTGTTCTTTAAGTTTACATTTGATTTTTTTCCAGCTAGCGTTCTCATTTATTACCCAAATTTCCTCATTAAGCATTTCTCAATTATTTATAAAATAGAGTTTTAAGTATTAGTTCGACGTCTCTACTGGAATTATATATATTCTCACTTTCGAAACCTAAAAATAAATAGTAATGATGTCGTGGTCATCACTAGGATCATTTCCAAGTGATTAGAGTGTAAATCCACATCTATCCAGTACATATAGGATTTAGTACATACGTTAGCTACGTGTACATCCAAAATATTTACGTACTTGATGGTCCAACCTTGACGTCAAATAAGTAATTGAAACTACTATTTTTAAAATAAAATACATATACTAATTCCCAATGTGTATATATAACAAAAATAATATTTTTCTTTCAAACCTTTTCTTTCATTTAATATACATTATTGCTAGCCTTCATTTCCCTTTGTTCATTTCAATTCAGGTTATATTTTGATGTACTCAATTCATTTTATTCTAGTTTCGTATATTTTTTCATTTCATTGAGTTTCTCGAGTAAAGTTTGAAGTCAAAATTTATTTCACTAGCTTATAATTGGTGACAATTTTGTTAAGATTCAGTGGATTCAAATCAAATTCAATTATTTATAAAATCTTGAATGGGAAAAATTAGTTATCCCCCCCACTCAAGACTTTATTATAATTTTAATTCCAACCTTTTACTTATATTAACTAATTTTTTATTACAATCAAAAATTCACACAAGGTCATATTCTAAAGCATTTATTATATGATTTCCTAACCAAATTAGTTTTTACTTATGTTTTTGCTTGAAATTTCTTAATTCGTTTCTTAAACAATATCAAATTCTTGTACTTAAATTTATTAAGCAAGTTCTTAATTTCATTTATAATTTATAATATATTTTCCATATTCTTGACAAATAATTTAGCTTCCATTCATAAACAAACACCTAAGTTAAGTATATATATTCTTCAATCACATTTGATTAGATTCGTTATAATATAATTCTTTATTTATTATTAATGTCCCAAATGATAAATTTTATCATTGATACTTATTTTAGAACCTTCATAAGTATAAAACTTATTTCAAGCAATTAGAATTTAATTTAAAAGAACATAAATAAAATTTCAAATTACTTTTCAACTATGCACTTAAAACATATTTTACATGGACCATACTTTATAAAGATCTATTCACGTTTGATTTATTATTTACGAACTTCATACTATAATTTTATTCTTATAATAATAAGCAAGTAATAATATTAAATTAACATTTTTATTCTTATTTACCTTGAAATATTTTTATTATCGAAGAATTCTCATTTCATATTTATTATATGAATTAAATGAATTCATTAATATAAATCTTGCTTGTTTACCTTTTCTTTTACATTGCAACTAAAATTTTAAACGCGTTCACTTTTAAGAGTCTTAAGATTAAATTTTATTTTACATTACACTTTAATAATTCACTTAATTTCATAAGTTAGAATGCATAATTATTCACACAACTAGAGCCAACTGCTTATGAGACTCTTACTCTCGAAATTTAATTATATATTCGTATAAGGCTAATTTTTATGGTTTTATAAAAACTCCTATATGTATTACAATAGTATTTCAATACATTACTCGGAAATCAAATCATATATTACTCAGAAATCACATCTATATTCTACTGGAAGCCCGCTTCCGGTTTATACTATTGGTGTCGACCATCTTCGACGGCTTCGGTGCCAGTTTCTAAGTGTCGGTCTCTTTGGTTTTGATACCACTTCTCATCTGAACTCTCTTTGACTTGATGCTTCTACTATGGAAGTGACAATCCGCTATCGATCTACTTTCAGGATGTGCTTCACTGCTTCCTCCTTTGTAATTTTTGACCTTGCTTTCAGTATCGCTAGCAAGCTTGTTGGTAGCGGAAGCACTTTTGCTGGAGCTTTTGCCTTCACTTGACCTTGGAATTATGCTCTAATGCTTGAGTACATCTTTTCGATAACATTGATAACAAATTCTATGTTACCGATAGCACTTTGTTTGTTCTTAGGTTATTGGCCTTAATTCTCCTTTGATGGAGGTACATTTGGTATCAGATCAAGTGCTTTCGGCTTTCCCCTATTGCTTACTTTCAGTATCGTGTTAATGGATTTAACTTTTCCTCTTTGGTATTAACTTCGGGTCTTTGTTTACTCTCTATTGGTACCGAAACCGGAGTAATCGCCCTTCCTCTAAGTATCGACACCAAGCTAACTGATCCCAACATGTTGGTTCCGAAAGCATGCTTTCTTCCTCCTTGATTTGGGCTCGACACCGTGCACTACGGCTTCTAGTTGATGCTGATAATATCCCTGCTTTCGGCTCTCAGCTCCTGCTTTTGGTATCGACTCTTGCATGATACCCCTTCATTTCAGCTTGTCTTCTGTGTCTAATTTTGGTAGAAACATTTGCCTCGCCCTAGTGAAGTGGTATTCTTGACTTTTCATGTCGAACCTTTTACTCCGGTTTATAACATCTTTATTTGAAATTTTACCTGCGCTTCTCCTACACAAATTTCAGCGTCTAATATTTCATGTTAGTTTTTGTTTATATTCAAAACAGGCTTACATAACTATTTAATCATATTATGTTCGACATTATTGGGGCCTAAGCCAAGTAATATACTAAGCCTGCAGTGGTGCAATACAATTATTCATATTCCATGCTTTATTGGAATAATGATCAACGATGTTCTTACGTAGAAAAATTCCCTATATGCTTCGCTACCGACATTTTCCATGAAGAACTAATGACGTCAACTCAATGGTTGATTTAAATCTTTTCATCGAAAATAAGATGATAAACCTTTGGAAACATTCGGCCCAAATTAAGCCCTTATCATTGGAGGTTTAGAAATTTCATCCGATATTAACATGCCAAAGACCTGAAACTCATATTCAGGTTTTTTATTAGGAGGCCAGGAATCCCTTCTTGGTAATTGAAAGAAGTCCTGGACCAAACCCAGATTCAGGTAGTTAATAATAGAAAACTAGAAATTCTCTTATGATGATTAATAGAAGTCCCAAACCAAATCCAGATTCGGGTGTTAGTGATAGAAAACCAGAAATTCTCTTTTGATAATTAATAGATGACCCGAACCATAACCTAGATTCAGGTATTTGATAGAAGACCAGAAACTATTTTTTGGTAATTGATAAAAGTCCCGAACCATAACCCAGATTCAAGTACATGATAATTAAAGACCAGAAATTCTCTTTTGGTTATTAATAAAAGTCTTGAACAATATCCTAGATTCGGGTATTTGATAATTGAAGACCAGAAATCCTCTTCTGGTAATCAGTAGAAGTCATGAACCATAACTCATATTCGGGTATTTGTGATAGAAGACAAGAAATCCCCTTCTGGCACTTATAGTTTTACTTCCCCCTTAAGGTTTGATTTTTGATGCAGAGGATGTACGTGCAACATTGGCCACTCCCTCAGCTTGTGTTACCTTCTGCGGGATAGTGAATATGCAGAGGCTAGTGCATGCTTAGATTGCACCTCCAGAGCTTGCTTCCCTCTATTAGAGTAAGATGTAAGTAGACTATGTACGTGCTTACAGTGATCATCTAGAGCTTTCGTTCCCACCTGCAGGATGAAGACATAAGCAGAGTAGAGAGCGCTCTTCTGCGAGTAATTGCAGGACGTGCTTACTCGAAGCAGATGCAGGGAATGCTCTTCTGCGAGCAGAGGCAGGACGTGCTTATTATGCTCTTTTCAGAGCGTTTTTCCCTTTTGCGGAAACGAGGGATATAAGAAGAGGTAGGGCGTGCTCTTCTACGAGCAAAGGTAGAACGTGCTTAGTCCAAGCAGAGGCAGGGTGTAGTCTTCTATGAGCATAGGTAGGGCATGCTTTTTAAAATGCTCTATCCCGACCATTTCCGGCGTGGATCAGAGGCTTACGCTTTTGATACTTTAACCTAGCCCTTTCTGCTTTTGATGCGGTTAAAGGCTTACACCCCCAACTCCCTCCAGTAGATGCCTTGCCCAGGCCACTAGATGGTGATAAGGTTTTTTTGACCATTGTAGGATATTTCACCCATTTTGAGTAGTTCCAAAATTTGAGAGGGTTTTCATATCCTTATTCATGTGGATATTCTTAGGAAGACTCCAAAATTTCAGAGGATTTCAAATGGGATCAAATGCACAAGCTATCCTTCTATGCGAGGGAATTTCAATCTCGACTGGAAGCATAGCCTCGCATCCGTATGTTAAAGAATATGGAGTGTGTCATTTCGCCATCTTGGGGGAGGTTCCATATGCCCAAAGCACCAATGACAATTCATCTGCCTAATTTCCTTTAGCTTAGTTTAGCCGTTTCTTTAGGATTGTCTTAATGGTTTTGTTTGCAACATCAACGACACTGTTTTCCCTTGGATGTGCTACAAAAGAGAAACTCTTTATGATACCATTTTTATCGCAAAACCGTGTAAATTCCTCGCTCTCAAATTGTGTTTCGTTGCTGATATGATTTTATAGGGAATTCCAAAGCGTGTAACAATATTCTTTATCACAAACCTCAACACCTTCTTGGATGTGATAGTTGGGAGTGGTTCAGCTTCAACTCAATTGGTAAAGTAGTCAATGGCTACTACCACATACTTGTCTCCTCCTTTGGATATTAGTAGGGGTACAATTAAGTCTATTCCCTATACATTGAAAGACCATGTGCTTGAGATAGTGGTCCAGTCACTTGGAGGTAATTGGAGTATCTTAGAATACCTGTGGCATTTCTCGTATTTCATGACATACTCAATTGTTTGATTAACCATTTGTGGCCAATAGAAGCCTTGTCTCATAACTCTCTCGGCTAGCTTAATTCCGTTAGGACGATCTCCGCACAAACCCTCATGTGTTTCTTTTAACAAATTGAGCCCATCTTCAAAGCTTACACATCATAAGCAGGGGAGTGAATGTCCTTTTTGGTAAAGCGCTTTTTCCATAATCACGAAGGTAGGAGCTTGGTTTTTAACCCTCCTAGCATGTTTCCTACTAGTAGGTAAGGTTCCATTCAAGAGATAATCGGTTAGGGGAGCCATCCAAGTATTCTCGTAATGGTAATCCATTTCAGTTGGTATGGGCTCCTTACTGGGAGCGACATCCTTTTCTTCTTCGGCTTCCTTTGCCAAGGTATGAGATCTAGTAAAGACTAACAAATCCTTTCCTGATTCGAAAGCCTCTTGTTTGATGATAGGCTTCTCCTGATATCTAGGAATTATTCGTGTTTCCGGCTCTCCTCGAGAGCTGGCCAACTTTTCCATTAAATTAGCTTGGGATCCCCTCTAGGGATCAGATGTACAGAAAAGTCCTCAGATTGGGTAAGCATCTTAAGTATTCTCTTTATAATAGTGCTATTCGGGGATCTTTGGTTTGGTAGGTCTGCTTAATTTGGTTTACCATTAGCTATGTGTCGCTAAAGATCTCAATCCATGGTATCTTTAACTGTAGTGCCAAATTCAATCCAGCCACCATCGATTTATACTCGACCACATCATTTTTTCAGCAAATCTAAACTTAATTGTGCAATGTGGACATTGCCCATCAAGGGTGATTATTACATATCCTGACCCTGCTTTTTGGTCATTCGACGCTCTATCTACAAATAACTGCAATTTGGCTTTTATATCATTTTCCTTGGTTGACTACTCGGCAATGAAGCTTGTGCGTTCATACACAAAGTCTGCTAAAGCTTGTTCCTTAATCGCTGCTCGAGGCTGGAACTCTATTTCGTACTGACTAAGTTCTGTTCTCCACTTTTTCCAGCCTTCCTGAAGTTTCTAACTTACTAAAAACTTGTTTGAGTGGAAAAATGGTTAAGACCTTAATGGGATGTGCTTGAAAATAAAGCTTGAGCTTCTATGCTGTGAGTATCAGACAATAAGCTAATTTTTCTGTTACAAGGTATCGAGTTTCTGCATCCTTTACTCTTCTACTGACATTAAAAAATAGGAACTGAGTCCCATCGTTTTCCCTTATAAGAACTAAGCTAGTTGCATATTCTAACATTGCCATGTAAAGGTATGAGTCTTCCCCTCCTTCGGGACAAGACAAAATTAGGGGATTTCCCAAATAATCCATCAATTCTTGAAAAGCCCTTCTGCATTCCTCATTCCAGTCAAAGTACTTCTTTTTGTTAATTACATCAAAGAGGTGCACATACTTATCAGTATCTTTAGAAATGAACCAGCTTAAGGTTGCCACCTTTACGTTTAAACTCATGACCTCTTTATTGGTTTTGGGTTCTTCCATATCTTTTATGGTTTTGATTTGATCGGGACTGGCTTCAATACCTTGTTCGCTGACAACATATCCTAGGAACTTTCCAGAATCCCAAAAGAACACTTTTGAGGATTTAACTTCATTTGATATTCTCTCAAAATGTTGAACATTTCTTCTAGATCCTCTAAATGACTTTCTGCCTTATTGGATTTTACTAGCATATCATCCACATATACCTCCATGTTTCACCCAATTTGAAGTTGAAAAATTTTGTTTACCAACCTTTGATATGTGGCTCCCACGTTCTTTAATCCCAAAGGCATTACCTTATAGAAAAACGTTCCCCAATCAGTAATGAAGCTTGTAAGCTCTTCATCAGGTTTGAACATAAGGATTTGTTTTATCCTGAATAGGGATCCATGAGGGATAACAATTTATGTCCATTAGTCGCCTCAATTAACTAATCTATTTGGGAAAGTGATAACAATCCTTTGGGCAAGCTTTATTTAAGTCTGTGCAATCAACACAAGTCCTCCATTTTCCATTAATCTTTTTCACCAGCACTGGGTTGGCTAACCACTTAGGGGAAAAAGTCTTCCCGGATAAACTCATTCGTAAGTAGCTTCTTGACCTCCTCTTTCAAGGCATCTGATCTGTTTCTGTTGTACTATCTTTTATTTTGTCGGATAAGGATTATAGAAGGGTTGATGTTTACAGCATGACTCATAACTAACGGGCTAATTCCTACCATGTCCGTGTGGGTCCAGGAAAACACATTCTTATTGTGCTATAAGAATTGAATCAAATCCATTTTCAATGGTTCTTCCAACCTCTTCCCTAGTCTGATAGTTTTAGCTTTGTCGGTTAGATCCAAACTTATTTCCTCCATATCTTCTGTTGGTTTGATTCTTTTTTTATCCCTTCGGGAATAGAATTCTATCATGATTTCTTCTGTCTCTGCCAAATTTATTTTGTCGACCCTCTTTCTTTTTCTTCTCAAGGAAGTGTACCTGCCATTCCCACGTTTGTTGGTCTTATTGATTTTTATTTTAGCTTTGAAAGTCAGATGTAAGAATCCATCGTCCAAAGGTTTAAAAACTGTAACATCCTGTTTTTTCTGTTAACATTAAAGTAACGAATTGAAGAATACTTAATTTCAAATGTGAGAATTAAGGGAAACGGGTTACGCCATTGCGTTCTTCCCGGAATTCTACTTGAGATAGAATCCGAGTTTGCGTGAATTGGACTTCGTATGAAGAAGTTATGGCCTTCTGAAGTTTAAGTAATTTAAAATAAACAGCTCAGAATTAAGTTCAGAAAATTCGAAATTTGAATTCAAAAAGCAGAAGCGGGCTGGGCGGGAAAATTCCCGCCCAAGGCCAGGTCGACCAGGATGTCGACCAGGGGGTCGACCTCCCCCCATACAGGTCGACCAGAGGGTCGACCTAGGGGTCGACCTACCCCCTCGGGCAGATCTGGAAAACAGACGATTTTGACTCCTTGCTGAGTAATTAGGGCTGAGGTGGCTATTCTATCTTGACTGGATGGTCCTAGTTGCTTCTAGGATTGATCTAACGGCTCTTATTCAATTAAAACTCTATAAAAGCGACCTAACCCTCAACCTAAAATCACAAATATTCATACTAAGAGTCGCCATGCCGTCAATGGTGAACCTAGAGTAGCCGTCGTCCTCTTTCAACTCAAAAGCAAGAATCGAATTAAATCAAATCTAATTTAGAATATTCAACGATCTACATCAAAGGTGAGCAATTCAGTTTCAGAATACAGATCCCAGAAATCAAGAATTCCTTTTTGTTTGTAACTATAGTTATCTTTCAGATGTGAACAAATTAAAGACATGATTTGTAATGAATTGTAAAATAGAATTTGAACCAAGATGTATGTGATGCTGATTCATGTCTATTCTTGTCAATTCTATCATGTTTGCCTATGAACTATTGTGGTTTATCATGTTAAATTTGTGATCATATTGTATGTAAATTGATGATAAAACTACCATTTTAAAAGGCTTGGCAATGAACCTATGTATTGTATGTTAATTGGGCGACGACATATCATGTTGTTTAATTTGGTGGTGACACCTATATGTTGTATGTCAATTTGGGAATTTTGCCATTTTATGCAAGTCAGGTGATGCGATCATGTTATGAATCCATGCAAGTTTATAGGCTAAAACTTGATTATGTAAACCTATATGTTTAGATCTACAATTTTATATGTTAGATCCATATGCCTTTAAGTTAGATCTATGTTAGCTTGATTCAACCCCTTTGCAAGTTCACCACTACATGTCTAATTAAGTTTGGATGGTTCTATGTAAAACGCTTATTTTATGATTCATGTTGCATAGATCTAGTTTGTAAGTTCATAATTAAAAGTATATTATGCCAAGTTCATGTGACACATGTGTAGTGAGATCCATATTTTTGTATGATGTTGGAATGTTGCAAGTTCCTCTTTCCCCCTTTTAGTTTATAAGTTAGGCTAAAATATCGATCCTAACATTCTATGAAATCTTGTGAACTTACAACAGGGGCAACGTTGGGAAAAACATGAAATTACATGTAATTGACATATTTGGCTCATAATCATGTAAACGGTTTATGGCATGTAATGGTATAATTTTTATACCTAAAATTATGAACTTGATTTAGAGGGAAAGTGGGCCATGAAAAGACGAATATGCCTAACCCGAGGTTAGATTGAGTTACGGTGTAAAACTGCCCGAAACCGCCCGGCAAATTAAGCAACCGTAATAGTATAGATCTAATGTGGGTGGTTAGCGCATTGAGCCCAAAAGGACCTGAGGTTAGACTGAGTTGCGGTATAAAACTTCCCGGAACCAACCGGCACATCCAGTGACCGCAACAATACCTGTCTAATTTGAGTAGTTGGTGCTTTAATGAATAAATTAAAGCTAAGGAACAAGCAAGTCAAGATTGGTAGGGTTAAGTCATATAAGGAAAAACTTAACCAGTTCAACATGTTAGCTAAACTGATGGGTAGGGCTAGGTAAATTTGGACTCTTAACAAATTTAACATGTTGATTAGGAAACCCTAGTAACGGGGACCCATTCCAGCAGTAACCCACATAGATGTATCATAGTACCCTGAACTAGGCAGGGTGGGGCATGATTACTGGGCTGATTATAAGCGGTCAAAACGACGGCGGGTGGTGCGTCAGTGTAGGTTCCGACGGAGTACGGGCGTGCACGTACTCCGGAGTGGAAAAAGCAGGCACTGGGCATAAGTAGTCATACACTGTGTATTTTGAATCATGTCGGGTTGCCATCATAGGATTTGATACACCCTGTGGTGGGACCCGCAAAGGTATCCACAATCAAGCGTGGGCCTAATGACACACGTGATAAATGCATGCGAGTAGGAGCCGATCGATAAAGGGGATCATTTCACCATGATTATGGGGTGCCAGTTGGAACGAGTATAAGTAGGTGCAGAGGAATAGACATGGGTGCGATGTATATTCGGTGTATCCTACCTTATCTAGTTTTATGTTAGTTTGTTGTTCTGGTGCTGTCCTATTTTCAGTTTATTCCTATCACGATTCTTTTCCTTGTTCACACACTGAAAAGTCACTGGACTTACTCAGACTTATGTTTGACCTATTTTACTTTCGTTCCCCCCTCCCCGATCGACAGGGAGGGAATACTCCAGGTTAGTCAGACTCTTTGCAAGCTTCAAGAAAGTAGATGTATGATTTGGCCTCTTTTTCCTTGGGCTTTGGCTTTTGGACACATTCTATGTGGATTTATGCTATTTTGTTTTGTTCTATGATTCTTTATGTTTTAATCAAGATAGAGATTATGATGTAACGATTTGGAAGTTATTTTGAGACAGTTTGCTGTAATGTTTTTATTATGAACCACATATGAAAAATGTTGTTTCTTTTCCGCTGCTTATTTATATCTGTCTTGTAAATTTTCTGTGTCTTGTACCTATAACCCTCCACCAAAGTTAAGGCATTCCCTTTGTGAGTGACCTTAACGGAGGTGGGGTGTTTCACTTGGTATCAGAGCAAAGGTTCACCAGATCAGATAAAAGTTTTTGAAAATTGTTTTTTTTCAAAAAAGAAGTTTAGAGAAGCATTTTTCAAGAAAAAGTGTTGTTTTATTTTAAAAGGCATAATCCACCAAAGACATATGCACTATCTTTCTATCCTTCGTTTTGAATCCTTCCTTTTTATTTCAGCATGTCTGGGGATCTTAACCTTCCAGAAGGTGTACCGGTACCTAGCTGGTTCAGAAGGTACCTAGAAGCTAGGGCTAATGACATGGGCCCAACAGGCATTCCTCCTCCCCCACTTGCAACGGTTCCTCCTCCTCGTGCAAATGCCTTCTCAAAGATATGTAGAGACTTTAGAGCCATGGTTGGAAAGAATTTAAATGGAATCGAATCATTCGTGGAAGCAAGGAACTGGCTCAAAGAAACTGAGGATTTGTTCGTTATCTTCGAGGTGGATGAAACGCAAAAGATACAGTTGGCGATGTGGTTGCTTAAAGACGAAGCTTCTTATTAGTGGGAGGTCACCAATGCTGAGAGACCGGTTGAAACTTGGGAGGATTTCAGAAGAAGGTTCGAGATGAAGTTTCTCTCATAAGCTGAACAAAGCCTACAGATGGAGAAGTTCTTATCTCTTAAGTAGGGAAGTATGACGGTCAAGGAATACGTCAACCAATTCAACCAGCTAGCCAGATTCGGACTGGATTTAGTGAACACTCCTCATAAGAAGGCTCTCCGTTTTGTTAAGGGATTGAATGAGCCACTACACAGCCTAGCTGTGACCCATGTACCCATGGGTGCAACTTATGAGAGATTTGTGGACATGGCACTGTTACACGAGGAAGACAAGAATGGCAAGAAAGAGGCAAAGGTGGAAGTGCCTCAAGAAAAGAAAGTAGAGGGATCACAGAACAGGAAGTCGGATTCAAAGAAAGGCGGGAAGAACAACAAACCCCGTGACAAGAGGAAGTGTAATTTTTGTGGCATTCCGGGACATTTGGTCAAAGACTGCAGGAAGAAGAAGAGGAAGATGGGTGGTTATTTTCATTGCGGTGAAACAGGACACATGGCTAAGGACTGCCCAAGGAAGCAAGGGCGGGGCCAAAGGACTAGGTCTTCTTCTGGAGGGCAGGTTCACTCTTTCATTGAACCTCCGCAAGAACGAGGTAGAAATATTTCTGTTGAGAGTTTAGTTTATCTTTTTGATCATCCTGTTCGCACACTCTTTGATTCTGGCGCATCGCACTCTTTTATATCTACTGCATTAGTTGAATGTCTGCACCTAGACACCAGTATAGTAGATGATCCCATGGTTGTTTCAAATCCAATTGGGGGCTCCGCGTATTTGTCAATGGTTTGTTTGGATTTGAAAATTTCTATACTAAGCGTTGGGTTTATATGTGATGCCTATGTTTTGGGCTTCACGGGCTATGGGTTGATTCTAGGCATGGATTGGTTATCTAGTAATGGTGCCGTCCTCGATTGTGAAAAGAGAGTGGTTAGACTCATGACTCGCCTTGGTAACACTCTCGAAATCTCTTGTAATCCCATGAACTCTGTTATGCTTAGTTATCTAGAATCTCTTGATGCGTCTGTTGAGAACTTGCAGTCTGTTAGAGTAGTCCGTGAATACTCGGATGTGTTTGAAGAGGTAAAGGGCTTACCTCTGAAGCGGGAGATAGACTTCTGTATGTACCTCGTTGATAATGCAAAACCCGTTGCTTTACCCGTTAGACACATGGCTCCTAGGGAGAGGAAAGAGCTCAGCAAGTAAGTTAAAGAGTTGCTTGAAAAAGGGTTTATAAGGCGGAGTATTTCTGAATGGGGTGCTCCAGTAGTGTTCGCAACTAAAGAGGATGGTTCGCTTCGCCTATGCATTGATTATAGGGAGCTAAACAAGCTTACCAAGAAGAATAGGCACCCACTTCCAAGAATAGACGACTTGTTCGATCAGCTTGTAGGTGCATCAGTCTTCTCCCAACTAGATCTGGCTACCGGATTTCATCAGCTAAGAGTGGCTGAAGACAACATTGATAAGTCCGCGTTTAGAACTCTGGATGGTTTCTTCGAGTGGATTGTCATGCCTTTCGGCTTAACAAACGCACCCGCTTATTTCGTCGATTTGATGAGCAGGGTGTTCAGGGAGTTCCTTAATAAGTTTGTGGTGGTCTTCGTGGACGACATTTTGATCTTCTCAAAGAATGAGGAAGAGCATGCTCAGCATCTAAAGGAAGTCATGGATAATCTCCGTGCACATCAGTTGAATACCAAATTCTCCAAATGCCATTTCTGGAGAGAAGAAGTTAGATTCATTGGACATGTGTTGTCCAAAGAGGGGTTTGCTGTGGACCCCACAAAAGTGGTTGCTGTGCAAGATTAGAAGGTCCCACGGAGTGCAACCGAAGTCCAAAGCTTTCTCGGGCTAGCGGGGTTTTATCGAAAGTTCATCAAAGACTTTGCGAAAATCTCAGCTCCACTTACAATGTTGACAAAGAAGAACCAAGTTTTCACTTGGGATTTGGATTGCGATATTGCTTTCCAACGCTTGAAAAGAGCTCTAACAACAGCACCAGTTCTGACATTGCCTGACGGGAGCAAGATGTTTACAGTATACACAGATGCATGCGGCACAGGATTAGGCGTTGTCTTGATGCAAGAAGGGAACGTAGTAGCTTATGGTGGAAGGCAGTTGAAAATTGTAACACCCCGCATTTTTAATGTAATTAAAAATGTTTATATGCATGATAGTGATATGCAGTTTAAATTAATACGTACGTTGAAAAGAAGAAAATTTATACGATAACAATGTATGTAACACAAAAAATAATAAAATAAAGATACTTAATTTAAATATCAGGAATTAAGTAAAAGAGATGTCATCATTGCGTTCGCCTCAAAATTCTGGTTCAGATGGATACCAAGTTTGCGTAAAACGGATAACATATGAAGAAGTTGTAAGCCGCAGAAGTTTATATACGCGTAGGATAAAATATATATATATATATATATTTTATATGCATTGACATATTTAAGGAAAAGAAAAGTATTATACAATAAGGAATGCGCATTTAAAGAGGAGAATGGAAATACATTCATATGCGCGTTCATAAATTTAGTTTAAATTGTAGAGATTATCATGCACTTAAAAGGTTCAATGTATTTGAAAAAAAAGAAAGCATTAAGTACTCTTTTTGGAACCGACAGAGGTTGAAATAAATGTGGCACGCTTTTCGATTTAAATGTTTGGAGACTAGATGCATGCACCTGTAATTAAGGAGACTAGATGCATGCACCTATGATTAAGGAGATTAGATGCATGCACCTGTGATTAAGGAGACTAGATGCATGCACCTACGATTATTTATAGCAAACATGTAAAAAAAAAGTTAATGCATAATTATGACATTAATAAATTGGCTTGAGGTTAACTAAATGTTAAGTATTTGGTATTATATATATATATAAGAGGCAACACTAATTCGAGATTAGGGGATTTGTTTTACTGGTAAGAAATGAAATTGGTAAATTAAAGACATTAATGTTATATTTAGGGATAATATAACGGTTACACTAAATATGGAAAAAGAGAGTACATGTAGTAAATGCATTTAGGCATTTCAAATATGACATGAATAGAAAAACAATGAATAAATAGCCATCAATAATGGCTATGAGAAGGATAAAATAAAAATAAAAAGATATTAAATTCCCTTTAGTAAAATAGTTAACACATACTATATTTTCTATGATTAAAAATAAAATAAAAATAAAGGCATAGTTGGATACCATATTTGATAAGAACATGAGTGTAAGTAAACGTATGGTATTTATTTACATAAATAAATAATAATTATGTTAAAAAGGTAGAGAAAAATAAATTGTTGCCTTGTTTAAATAAAAGAAAAAGGGAAACAAATTTTATACAGTTAAGGTATAAACAAAGGAATGGTTTTGCTAAATAAATCTTCATTAATATTCTTTAACAAATAAAAGAGGGCTAGATTCGTAGTTTGGCACTTATATAAACAACCCTAAGCTCATTGTAAACTTCACAACAATTCGTGGCGAAGCCATGACTCCCTTCTCTCTCATTTTCTTCTTCTCCAAAAGATCTTGGATCTATTCTCCCCTCTTTTCTCTACAACATCTATTCTTTAAAATAAAAAGAATAAGATCTAGAACAACAATGAAATAAAAAAGAGATTCAAAGCTAAAGAGAAGATAATGGATTCAGATTTGCGAATTTATGCCGCAAAGAGAAATCAAAGATGATTCAAAAACAGAAATCCAAGCTAAGCAAAAGAGGGAAAACAATACTAGAGTTATCTAGTACTCATTTTGAAGATGACAAGTAATGTGAGTGGTTTATAATACAACTTTTGTATAAGATTATTATTTATCGTTCAAGCATTCCTCATGTAAAACATGCGATGAAATTATTGTGAAAGATTGGACCTGTAATGTTTTCATATGTTAAATTATTATATGGTCACGTTCTTCCTTTTATCCTTCCCTCTTTATTTCTTTATAATTAGGCTATCTCGAGCCTAGATCTATCCTGAAATGAATACGATTGAATATTGCGAACGAAAAGGGGAAACACTAGATTTTGGGATATGACATAAATTGGAGAGTTTGGTTGTGAATTTCAAAGGGGTTTGGGTATAGTATACCATTAGCAAGGTTTTAATGTTTAAACCAAGTTGAGAAGTATAAGTATGAACACGATTTGGGTTTTAGCATAAGATTGTCATCATTGAAAAGATTTGAACTTGTTAATTAGCCTATGACAATAGAATAAAACATGGATTTGAATTTGGGGATTTAATATGTTAGTCATATTTTTATAGGACTCGAACTTATTTAAAAATATGAATACCATTGGAAATAAATGATTTGGAATTGGTAAATTTGAATAAAAGTTGGGTAATTGGGTTACATGTAATTTGGTATGAATCAACATTAAATTGGTCTAATTAATGACCACTTGAATAGGCTTAAAAGTAAATTTGAACTGCATAACATGAAATTTGGGGGTTTGGGTGAAATACGAATATTAATAAACCTTTGACACGAGGTTAGACGCAATTGTGGTATAAGATTGCCCGGAACCGCCCAGCAAATCCAGCTGCCACAATTGGACGTCTAATGTGAGAGGTCAAAGGAGGAAATTTGAGCATGACAGTTTATGACATGAGGTTAGACTCAAGTTGTGGCGTAAGACTGCCCGGAAACGCCCGGCACATCCAGCAGCCACAAAATGTTAGTCCAATGTGGGTGGTCATACATCGTTATGGCATAATGAATGCATTAAGGAATACTAACCATAATAAGACATGTGGGTGAAAAGGGTATGGTTAGAGGGTTAAGTGGGTACAGATAAGTGTAGACTTAACTGTAGTAAGACAAGATATGTATAAACATGTCAGTATAAGACTTAACCGTAGTAAGACATGTGTAAAATATGGAAACAATAATAATGAAAAGGTTAATCTGAACTAATGACGGAATATGGGGAATGATAAATAACCTATTACAAATTTGAATAAGAAAAAAAGAAGGATAATAGGTTAGACTTGTCCTAGGGACAAAAAGGAGAAAATATGACTTATGGGATACGATAAGTTATAAGAACAAAAAAGGGAAGAATAAGATAACTTATATGAGGAGATATACTTAATTATAAATTAAGCGGTTTGAAAAGGAAAGAAGTAAATTTTGAATCATATATGTTGGTTGGGTAGAGTATTTCCCGAGGTGTCAGTCTGATGTTGATCTCGGTCTTCCGGGCTGGTATTTAGGGGGTTGTTCCCCCAATCAGTATATATATGGGATAAGGTATACTTAACAATGAATTAAATATAACATGTTGTTGTGACCCAAAAAGGGAATAATTTATGAAATTGAAAGACAACATGTTATAAGGCTTATCAATGGACTTAAGTAAGTTAAGTATAAATTCAGTTGATAACCAACGGTAAACATAAACAAAGTATCAAACCTTGGTTAAGAGAATCAAGTAATAAACCTTAGTTAAAATAACTAAGTAGATAACGAGAAAGAAAAATAAGTAGTAAACCTTAGTTAAGAAAAAATGAACGATTGATATAACTAAGTAGTAAACCTTAGTTAAAAGGACTAAGTAATAAACCTTAGTTAAGAAAACGACGATTCAGGAAACTAAGTAAACCTTAGTTAAAAACTAAGAGGGCTAAGTAGTAAACCTTAGTTAAAGAAACTAAGTAGTAAACCTTAGTAGAACACGAGAAGGAGCGTACGACCGTCTGATTTTAAAGAAGGCTCCAAAGAATTGGGTTATGAGGCCCGAGGCTTCGAGGGGATGTGAGGGTACTCTTAGTATCCCTCTGTGAGGCTGCAGATGATCCTCCTGGGCTCACAGAGGTTAAGGTCTGCGTTAGAAGAACCAAGGGTATGCCTTGGTTGCAATAAATGGCAACCTAAAGACTAGGATGGACCAGCGTGATTCGGCGAGACCAGTAGCCCTGTGATAGCAACTCGTCGTCTACCTACCATCTTGAGTCAGTCGAGATATGCACAGCGGAAAGGCGGAGAACTCCTACGAACCATATACTTGCTATCTAGTTGTGGTTGCGGTTGCGGTTGGCCATAGGTTAGTGGGGCATAAAGGGGCCGGCATATAGTTCTCATTTTTCAAGGATGGCCTTTCATTAGTTGAGGGAGGGGTCGAGTGGGACCATAGCCACTAGAAAAACAGACCTTAGCATCTGCATCGGCAGACAACTTAAAGCTCCCGACCGAGTTCCGTGTTTCTTGACTTGCCCTGCCATGGGACTCGGGTAGCACATATAGAGTACATGTGCATCTAGTCATCGAAAAACGGTTCATGATACTTACGCGGGGAAGGTCTAGGAACATATATCGCTCTGGGTAGTGTGTCCTAGACTAGAGGGCATATTATGTTAGGTAGCATACTCCCTAGTAGCCCTAGGTGGCATAAACCCTAACCAACTTAAGGAAACGTGGCAGTCCAAACAATTACGGAAATGGTGGCACTACGCTGAGGTAGTATATAGTTACGTAATGAAGTCCGTACGATAAATGGAAAGGGACTGTACACATACATGGAAAAGATAATACGAGTAGGGGGTATCCACATATACGAGATATTAGGTTAATATACTAGTATGTGAATAAGAACGACATGAGTTTAGCCTTAGGTGCTAATGACGAGATTAACCTAATAACTAAGAAAATATATGGAACGGTATATGTAGTGTTACACAGAAGTTTATTATAAGTCCTCTCACACAGAACTTATGTTCTGACCCCCTCCTCATTAAATACTTCCAGGTTAGGTTCATGACAGAGATGGTATAGCTTTGGATACTGGTTAGACAATATGATTTATAAGGTAAAGCTATTTTTGAATATATTATATTTTAATTCCTTCCGCTGTGAGATGCTCTACGAGTTCTGACATGTTTCTTTATCTCTGTCTTTTTCTGCAGGATACCAGAGCACCCAACTCGGGTTTTGATAGATCGAATTTGAAAAATTCGGTCTGTCGGAATCCGGGTTGTCACAAAAATACATGAGAAAAACTACCCAACATATGACCCAGAGTTGGCTGCCATCGTTTTTGCACTTAAGTCTTGGCGCCATTATCTCCTAGGTGAGAAGTTTGAATTGTTTACTAACCATAAATCGTTGAAGTACCTTTTCTCATAGAAAGATCTCAACTTGAGGCAGCAAAGATGGATGGAGTTTCTTGCCTCATATGATTTCGAGATTTCCTATATTCCTGGCAAGAGCAATGTAGTAGCAGACGCCTTGAGTAGAAATAAGTTGACCTTAAGCCCTCTCTTTGTAGAAAGGAAAATCTTGGAATATATAGCCAACTTTGACTTTAGACCTTCCTTTGAGTTTATACTTGGCTTGTTGGCAACATTGGAAGTTCGGCCTACGCTTTTGGACTCAATAGGGACCCCACAACGTGAAGACCCTCAGATAGTTGATGTGATATATAAGCTGATTAGGGGTGATACTTCAAGTCACCTCAATAGATACTCCATCGATGATAAAGGATGGTTGAGATGGGATGGAAGACTATGTGTCCCACAAGCAAGGGATTTGGTGAAGACAGTTCTCGAAGAGGCACACCATTCCAAGTTGACCATACACCCAGGTGGGGACAAGATGTATAAAGACATAAAAAGAGTTTTCTTTTGGAATGGCATGAAGAGGGATGTAGCTGAATTCGTTTCTAAGTGCATGATATGCCAGTAAGTCAAGGCGGAGAAAAAGAAGCCTGGTGGTTTGCTTCATCCTCTAGAGGTCCCACAGTTGAAATGGGATAGCATTTCGATGGACTTCATTGATGGGCTGCCTAGGTCAAGGAGGGGTAATACCAGTATTTGGGTAATAGTGGACAGGCTCACAAAAAGCGCTCACTTTATACCTGTCAAGAGTAGGAGGACTGCCTCATCTTTAACATCCATTTATCTCAAAGAGATAGTTCAACTATATGGGATACCCTCCAGCATAGTGAGTGACGAGATCCTATCTTTACGAGCGAGTTTTGGAAGAGTCTGCAAGAGGCTTTAAGCACACAGTTATGCTTAAGTACGGCCTATCACCCCCAAACCGACGGTCAGACGAAAAGGGTGAACAGAGTATTAGAAGATCTCTTAAGACTGTGAATTCTTGACTTTGGGGGTACATGGGAGGATCATCTTCCTTTGGTGGAATTCGCCTACAACAACAGTTACCAAGCCACCATAGGCATGACACCCTTCGAAGCTTTATATGGAAGACCATGCCGATCACCAACCTGTTGGTGGGAGTCTACAGATAAGCTCATACTTGGACCAGGCATGATCAGAGAAACTTCAAAGAAAGTAGACTTGATACGAAGAAGAATGAAGACTGCCCAAGATAGACAGAAGTCCTACGTAGACAGAAGAAGGACCGACCGTGAGTTTGAGGTTGGAGACAGGGTTTTCCTTAAAGTATCTCCTTTAAGGAACGTCGTTCGCTTTGGATCCCTGGGAAAGTTAGCACCAAGATTTGTAGGGACGTTTCCTATCATCGAGGAGATTGGGAAGATGGCTTATAGAGTACAGTTGTCCAAAAGATTGGATGGAGTTCATAATGTCTTTCATGTTTCTCACTTACGAAAATGCTTACATGAGTCTGCGGATGTGGTGGAACCAAGAAAACTAGAGGAAGTAGAAGTAGAACGAGAAGCAACTGTGAGCAGAGTTCCAACTCGTATCTTGGGTACAGAAGTCAAAAAGCTACGCAACCGTGAAGTCAAGCTTGTTAAAGTTCAATGGAGCGACGCTTGTATCTAACTTTTTTTTAAGTATATCTCCTCGGTCTTATCCTTTATCCTTAGGTAGAAACAAATTGATGTAAACATGTATTTGAAACATGTTATGATTGATGGTTGCAAGTGGTTGCTAGTGGTTGCTCGTGGATGCATATACACACACCTTAGGTACTAGAACAGCTCAGTCACATTCATATTGAATATGCAAATATGTATTTGTATATGGATTGAAACTTGATGTGTTATCATATGAACGTCGTATTTGTATGAATGATTGTGCACTCATGTAGAAAGTATGAATAGGAAAAGTTGCATACATAATGGGCTCATGGCGCTGACATAATTTGCATTAAGGAGGTCAAATGAATCAGTAGACCACCTGATTTTGCATTAGATAAGGACATGTACACACACTATGCATATGATCATGAAGCATTAGAAGTCTTTTAAGGACAATGGATGCCTGTGATTGATGGTTGAGTAGATGGACGATTGGATGGTAGGATATACGTTCTTCTCGACTTGAAGATTTCGGGGACGAAATCCTTAAAGGAGGGGAGAATGTAACTCCCTGTATTTTCTGTTAACTTTAAAGTAACGAATTAAAGAATACTTAATTTCAAATGTGAGAATTAAGGGAAACGGGTTACGCCATTGCGTTCGTCCGGGAATTCTGCTTGAGACAGAGTCCGAGTTTGCGTGAATTGGACTTCGTATGAAGAAGTTATGGCCTTCTAAAGTTTCAGTAATTTAAAATAAACAGCTCAGAATTAAGTTCAGAAAATTCGAAATTCGAATTCAAAAAGCAGAAGCGGGCTGGGCGGGAAAATTCCCGCCTAAGGCCAGGTCAACCAGGAGGTCGACCAAGGGGTCGACCTCCCCCCATACAGGACCTGGGGGTCGACCTACCCCCCTCGGGCTGATCTGGAAAACAGACAATTCTGACTCCTTGTTGAGTCATTAGGGATGAAGTGGCTATTCTATCCTGACTGGATGGTCCTAGTTGCTTCTTGGATTGATCTAACGGCTCTTAATCAATTAAACCTCTATAAAGGCAACCTAACCCTCAACCTAAAATCACAAATATTCATACTAAGAGCCGTCATGCCGTCAATGGTGAACCTAGAGTAGCCGTCGTACTCTTTCAACTCAAAAGCAAGATAAAAGCAAGAATCAAATTAAATCAAATCTAATTTAGAATATTCAACGATCTATATCAAAGGCGAGCAATTCAGTTTCAGAATACAGATCCCAGAAATCAAGAATTCCTTTTTGTTTGTAAATATAGTTATCTTTCAGATGTGAATAAATTAAAGACATGATTTGTAATGAATTGTAAAAAAGAATTTGAACCAAGTTGTATGTGATGCTGATTCATGTCTATTCATGCCTATTCTATCATGTTTGCCTATGAACTATTGTGGATTATCATGTTAAATTTGTGATCATGTTGTATGTAAATTGATGATAAAACTACCATTGTTATTGGCTTGGCAATGAACCTATGTATTGTATGTTAATTGGGCGATGACATATCATGTTGTATAATTTGGTGATAACACCTATATGTTGTATGGCAATTTGGGAATTTTGCCATGTTTATGCAAGTTAGGTGATGCTATCATGTTATGAATCCATGCAAGTTTATAGGCTAAAACATGATTATGTAAACCTATATGTTTAGATCTACAATTTTATATGTTAGATCCATATGCCTTTATGTTAGATCTATGTTAGCTTGATTCAACCCCTATGTAAGTTCACCACTACATGTCTAATTAATTTTGGATGGTTCTATGGAAAACTCTTATTTTATGATTCATGTTACATAGATCTAGTTTGCAAGTTCATAATTAGAAGTATATTATGCCAAGTTCATGAGACACATGTGCAGTGAGATCCATATATTTGTACGATGTTGGAATGTTGCAAGTTCCTCTTTTCCCCTTTTAGTTTATAAGTTAGGCTAAAATATTGAGCCAAACATTCTACGAAATCTTGCGAACGTACAACGGGGGTAACGTTGGGAAAAACATGAAATTACATGTAATTGACATATTTGGCTCATAATCATGTAAATGGTTTATGGCATGTAATGGTATAATTTTTATACCTAAAATTATGAACTTGATTTAGAGGGAAAGTGGGTCATGAAAATAAATTGTTGACAAATTTACAAATAAACATAACAGGAAAAATATGTAAGTTTAGAAAAGACGAATATGCCTAACCCGAGGTTAGATTGAGTTACGGAGTAAGACTGCCCGGAACTGCCCGGCAAATCCACCAACCGTAACAATATAGATCTAATGTGGGTGGTTAGCGCATTGAGCCCAAAAGGACCCGAGGTTAGACTGAGTTGCGGTGTAAAGCTGCCCAGAACCGACCGGCACATCCAGTGACCGCAACAATGCCTGTCTAATGTGAGATGTTGGTTCTTTAATGAATAAATTAAATCTAAGGAACAAGCAAGTCAAGATTGGTTGGGTTAAGTCATATAAGGCAACACTTAACCAGTTCAACATGTTAGCTAAACTAATGGGTGGGGTTAGGTAAATTTGGACACTTAAACAATTTACATGTTGATTAGGAAACCTAGTAACAGGGACCCATTTCAGCAGTAACCCACATAGATGTATCATGGTAACCTGAACTAGGCAGGGTGGGGCACAATTACTAGGCTGATTATAAGTAGTCAAAACGACGGCGGGTGGTGCGTCAGTGTAGATTCCGATGGAGTACGGGCGTGCACGTACTCCAGAGTGGAAAAATCAGGCACTGGGCATCAGTAGTCATACAATGTGCATCTTGAATCGTGTCGAGTTGCCACCATAGGATTTGATACACCCCATGGTGGGACCAGAACAGGTATCTACAATCGAGAGGGGGCCGAATGGCACATGTGAAAATGCATGCGAGTAGGAGCCGATCGATAAAGGGGATCATTTCAACATGATTAGGGGGTGCCAGTTGGAATGAGTACAAGTAGGTGTCGAGGAATAGACATGGGTGCGATGTATATTCGGTGTATCCTGCCTTATCTAGTTTTATATTAGTTTGCTGTTTTGGTGTTGTCCTATTTTCAGTTTATTCCTATCATGATTCTTTTCCTTGTTCACACACTGAAAAGTCATTGGACTTACTCAGACTTATGTCTGACCTATTTTTCTTTCGTCTTCTTTTCTTCCGTCCCCCCTACGTCCATAGGGAGGGAATACTTCAGCTTAGTCAGACTCTTTGCAAGCTTCAAGAAAGTAGATGTATGATTTGGAAGTTATTTTGAGACAGTTTGTTGTAATGTTTTTGTTATGAACCACGTATAAAATAAACGTTGTTTCTTTTCCGCTGCTTATTTATATCTATCTTGTAATTTGTTCTGTGTCTTGTACCTATAACCCTCCACCAAAGTTAAGGCATTCCCTTTGTGAGTGACCTTAACGGAGGTGGGGTGTTTCAAAAACTATAGATGAATCAAGTAAGTAGAAAACTCCCTTTTATATTGGTCAACGGTTGCAAAGTACAACTCTCGAGAACTAAACTGTTCTCCTCTGATTGTACATCAACCCTATTTTGTCAAAAATTTCATCATAAAATATTTGGATGAAACGGAAGCATCTACTTCATCCGGAGCTGGAAGAACAAAGTAAGCACTATAATAAGAAGGATGGTGGATGATGATGTAGAGAGTCTCGAAGGTGCTGGAGAGAGGAGATAATCCAGCTTGGACCAATGGCTTGATTACCCCCCCCCCCGACTAGAGTAGATCTCTTGTTGTTGAAACCGAAGATAGGCTCATGTCTTGGCTATAGCTTTTGGTCAGAAATTACTATTTGATCGAAAGCATGTTTGAAGATCTCGTTTACAACACTTCCAGTATCAACAAGAATTTTAGAAACCACCAAAAGCCCAATTTGTGTTGTTATAATGAGAGGGTCATTGTGTGGATGATGAACACTCTTTTTCCTCTCTTAAGGGGAAACCACTATGTTATGCATTTTGATGCTATAGTGGACATTCTTGAGTGATGGATCTTCTTAAACAGAAAATATCCCCACGCAAGCTTCTCTCATATATGATTTCGAGCAGCTTGTTTATTTCCAATGGGATGCGGCCCACAATGGATCACATTGATTCGGTTTATTAGAGCGCCCAGATCTAGATGGTCTTCCTCGGCTGGAGCTTCTACTGAGTTTGCCTAGACTTTCTAGTGTTATGTGTTCGTTTGCTTGTTGTTCGTCCAGAACAAATTCTTTCAAATGCCCTTCACGAATGAGTTTCTAAATTATGCCTTCTAACACCTTGCATTCATTGGTCTTATGCCCATTGGTCTTGGGGTATTCACAATAATTTCCTCCACTGTAGGGTTCTTGCAAATTCTTGGCTTTAAAAGAAATGTGAAAGTTGTTGACCGTTTCCTTGGCCACAACATATAAAAAGGAGATAAGTTAACTCAAGGCCTCAAAGTTGGTGCTAGATTCCTCCCATCTTGGCCACTTCTGGCTTCCATCCAGTCCAAATCTTCCAATCTGAGGCTTTCGATTAAAGCCTGGCTTCCCTCCTTCCCCACGAGGTCCAAACTTCTTCTTTGAGTAGTACAACTCATCCATACGGATGAATTTGTCAGCCTAGAAGTGGGAATCTTGTAAATCTTCACACCCATGAATATATAACTCCTTCTAGAATAAAGTGTTTTCGATTAGCCTAGAATGAACGTTTCACAGTCGTTCATATCCTTAGCCTTTAAAGCTTCCACGTTGAATCTTTTGAGATAATCACCCAAGGATTCACCTTGCCTTTGCTTTATGTAGTCAACCGTTGGATCTTTGCAGATGAAAAATTGTGCGGAGAACTCGTAAGAGATTTGTTTCCATGAGTAAATGGTAATTTCTTGATATTGATGATACCACTTAGTAGCCGCCCCTTGGAGTGTCACTGGGAAAAGATTGCATTAGACTGCTCCTAAGGCGTTATAAAGGTTCATTTGGCTATCAAAAGCCATTAGACGGTCATAAGGATCAGTGGTTCCAAGATACTTCATAGTTGGTACCTTCACACTTAACGATATTATAGTATTCATAATCTCATCAGTGAAAGGAGCCACCCTTTCGTTGTTGTTAACCCTTTTATCCAGGGTCCTCTTTCCCTTGATCCCCAACAAATCTTTGACAGTTTTTCTTGTTATGTCCTTGAGGTAAGCTTCATTGTTACCATAATCCGATCTCTTAGGATTGTATCCATTTGAAGTAGAGCTTCCAGACAGTTCCTGGCTGCATTGATTTCCTTGATGATCCACCCCCGTTAGATGGGATCTTTTCTTCTTAGAGGAGGCCACCTTGACCTTCTCTTTTCCCTCATATTGTTGAATTGGAACATTTATTCTAGGAGAGCCAGCTTCCTCCCTTAGGCTTGGTCAAGTATATTTTGAGGACTTTTGCGCTCGAACATCTTGTAGGCGAGCTTGCATTTCAAGGACTTGTTTCATTAGATCCATTAGTTTGATAGCATTTTCTTCCGCAACATTCGGGTTTGGAGGCTGCACTAGATTAGAGGTTCCTCCTATATCGGTGTTGTTTAAGTAAAGTGTTGTAGTTACATTCTCCTCAAGGACAACATCTGAGAGTCGATTCTTTATTTAGAGCCTCTAGCCTTTTTGACTTCATTCTTTCCTGCCATGAAGCAATAGGTCAACCAAATTAATCTATAATCTAATAATGGATGTGAAGTTTCAAGCCCTCCTTCTAACATCAAATGTTAACGATAAAAATCGTCAACACCCGTTTTTAATATTGACAATGCGAATATGGTACTATTTAAAGAGTAATCCATGTAGAGGATGCTGAAAGCAACTTATCCTCAACAAGCCTAGCTTATTTTGTCGTTTCCTAGATATCAAATCCTTAAGCTCGAAGATTAGTTACTCTTCCTTCAAGAGGAGAGTATCATGCTTATGATGCTTAAGACCGACAATTACCTAGGGATAAAGGCAATATAAGCTTACGAAAGGTTGAGAACCTTGTTACAACAGTGATCCTTAGATTTAGGATAAAATAATATACATTGTGTAGAGAAGAAACATGCCAATATATCACAACAATTAGGTTTAGGGACATATTATAGCTTTTAATGACTAAAATGATACTTCCACATCAATTCGGCTTACAAAAGGCCTTGGTTCTGTTAGTTATCAAGTCATTAGGCTATAATAGGTCCTTTATAGACCGTTGTGTTACATTAGTGTATTATGGTAAGGTTAATGCATCATACGGGAATCAAAAGGATGAACACATTGATTTACTCAATGATTTCCCCTTTTATTTAATATGTGTGTGCTTTAAATTTCCCACGAAAGAGGTTAATGATAATTCCATGTTCAATCAACATTGACACAACACGATTATCGTATCGAGAAAAGTTTAAGTCTCAATTTTCCCTTCCCATGTATTTTGAATGTATTACAATTATTGCAGAAATACCCAATTTGTAGTGACCTGAAAATCCGGTCCAATTTGAGCTGACCAAAAACACAAGTCCAACCCCAAATTTAACTGGAAACCAGGAAACTAATAGAAAGAAAACAGAGGGTGAGGAAAGATAAGATAGAACTTATAGAATAGAAGAAGAAGAAGAAGAAGAAGAAGAGCATCATCATCAGAGTAAATATGAATCTCACAGCGGAACGAATAAAATATAACATAACTTTTGAAATAAAACAGTTATGTATACAATAGCACTTATCAGAGTACAACACTTACAACAACAGCGGAAATAATAATAGCTATAGAATCCTGAAGCCTCCTGCTCCAAGCTCTCCAAGTATATCTGTAAAATCCTGACTACTTGACTGCCCGTACAAATTTAGGCACCCAAGAGTTTAGGGAGAACAAACCAAATAAAACCTGGGTCAGTCATGGGACTGGTATGAGTAAAATAGTTTAGAACAGTTCGAATAAGTAAATGA
Source organism: Allium sativum (assembly GCA_030737875.1). NCBI lineage: Eukaryota > Viridiplantae > Streptophyta > Magnoliopsida > Asparagales > Amaryllidaceae > Allium > Allium sativum. The sequence goes on from CM060922.1 coordinate 1,049,811,940, forward strand.
TATCTCATAAGACCACGCCGTATAACGGAACGGGTTTTTCCCTTATGAGAATCCAAAATATCTTTATATCAAAAACCTTTTAACATTATAGTAATGTTTATTAACCACAATACATTAATCATCTAGCATAACGCTTTCATCTCACGTTCTACATATATAGTATACAATCAAAACCACAAGCACGTATTGGGTAATGGATTTCCAACTATGACAAGAAATGGAACCACCTTCCGATCAGTGTACTCTAGGAACGATACACTGGAGTTCAACAAGAACATCTTGCAACTCAGCCACACATGACCGACCACTCATTTCGCTTGAGTGTATCGAATGTATATCACCAACGGTTGGGATCAGCAACCGTTCCCGTATGTGTGTATATATATATATATATATATATATATATGTATATATGGGACAACATTGATAGATTAAAGAAGCAAATGAATATTCTCTAGATAGGTGATTATACACCCTACTTCGGAGCGACCGACTTAGCCATGCTGCCTGCCTGATTTATGTCATTTACCAGATGTGAGGCTAGAAGCTACGCTTATCTTTTTCATATCATATCTTCATTTACTTAGAACACCACATCGTCATACCCGCCAAATCATTATCGATTTCCCTAACGGTATCATGGGTATGAAGCTAAGAGAAATGAATTCCTCTGCCACCAACGTAATACGTTGAAGAGATCAACATATATGATTCGATAGGAATACCCTGTCAGATATTCGTCCATACAAGTTGTCCTGGGACTAGACAAACCAAAGGCACTATTCAGTACATCCATCTTAGGCAATCGTTATCTAAGATTTATACAATAGCCCTTGCACTTTACTCCGTCTTCAATATATTCAGCATATTTGATTCGCAATGCTTATGCCAATACGGAGTGGTTCTTCGGATAATAATCCAACCGGTCTCTCCATATTAACAACGTTAAAATGGTCAAAACTTCGATAGTCTGTGATTTAACCATCAAAGAAAAACAAGTGTGCAAACAACGATGTTATTTCCAGAAGGAAATTATATCGATCAATCATTATTCAACATTATCTCTTTATTTCATTAATTACTTATCCCCTGTTTCCATATATTCTAAATTCTTATTTTCAATTATCATAAAACATTTCTGATTCGTATTTGGAAAACATTTCGAAAACTCCTTCGCGATCAAACCTTACCATTCCTTAGTTAAGAAGGAAGTCAATCAAGTTGGGGTATAATTACCTCTCAGACCTTAACTGAACAACGTTTTAACTTCAAAATGGTCAAAGTTTATCTTTTAAATCTTTAACAAACTTCCTTATTAACTCTCGGATTTCTATTTACGAATCCACTTCTTTTCAAAAACATTGGTTATAACGATAACGTTATAAATCCCACTTCTGAAATATCTAACTTTTTATTTCTTACTTTGAATAATTAACCTACTCTAATTTATTTATAAATTAGTAAATCTTGATTTAAAAGCTGGAAAGTAAATAATACTTTCCCGAATTCGATATAATCGAATTCGCCGATTTACTCTCTTCGAGTAAATCCCTATTTGATTAACTCTTCTTCGAACAACTTATATTCGATTATCTCTCTTCGAATAACTAAACTCGATTAACTCACTCTTTCAAATAAACTATATTCGATCTCTTTCTTTCGAATACGCTATATTCGATAATCTCCTTTCGAATAACTATATTCGATAATCTCACTTTCGAATAACTAAATTCGATTAACTCCTTTCGATTAAACCATAATCGATTAACTCAACTCGACTAACGATATTCGATTAACTCGACTTGACGAACTTAACTCGACTAACTTGATTTACTTGGTTCGACCAATTCAATTTGATTAACTAGGCTCGACTAACTTGGATCTACCCACTCGATTTGACTAACTTGGTTTGAATAACCATACTCAATTAACTCCACTTATCCAACTCAACTTATTTAACTTAACTTAATTCACTTAACTCGATTTACTCCCATCGATTAACATAAATTGATTCGCTTAAACCGATTCTTAACTCGATTAACTCGATTATCTTAACTCGATTAACTTGATTATCTCCTATCGAATAACTAATATTCGATTTAACTCCATTCGCTTGACTCTAGATAGCAGCGATCACAATGGTTACACCTGACTTCCTCAGGAAACATCCGACTGCCTTAGGCTATTTACAGCCCTGCGAATTACACTAGCAGTCATACGAGATGGCAACTCATCCTGAATAACTATGTTTGACTAACTCTGTCTCAAATAACTATATTTGATTAACTCTCGTTCGTTTTAACTCAAATCGATTAACTCTAACTGATTTACTCTAACTAATTAACTCTAACTAATTTATTCCAACTGGTTAACTCTAACTGATTTATTCTAAATGGTTAACTCCAACCGATTAACTCTAACTGATTAACTCTAACTGGTTAACTCCTCTCGAATATTATATTCGACTAACTCTTTTCGAATACCATATTCGACTAACTCTTTTCGAATACTATATTCGACTAACTCTTTTCGAATACCATATTCGACTAACTCTTTTCGAATACCATATTCGATTTAACTCCTTTCGAATACCATATTCGATTTAACTCCTTTCGAATACCATATTCGATTTAACTCCTTTCGAATACCATATTCGATTTAACTCCTTTCGAATACCATATTCGATTAACTAACTTTATTCGCTTTATAAAGATTTCCTTTTTACAACATTTATTCATTTTTAAAGATTTACTTTTATTAACGGTTCTTCACTTTAAAAACGTTTTCCTTTTTATAACAACCTATTTCCTTATAAAAAATTCCTTTTTATAACAATATTTATTTTCTAAATATTTCCTTTCACTTCTATTTGTAAATGGTTTACAAATATGTCATTTTCTATTTATTCTATTTATTTTCTAAATACATAACCCCTTTTATACTTCTATTTATTTCTCAAATAAATATTCCATTTTAATTCTATTTATTTAACGAATAAATAATTCTCTTATCCTTTCTATGATTTTATAATTTCCCTTTCTAAATATCCCCTATTTATAAATATTTCTTATTTATAAATATTTCTTATTTATAAATTATTCCAATTTATAAATATCTCTTATTTATAAATATATCCATTTATAAATATTTTATTTTCAATATCGCTTTGAAAATATTTCCTTATCAACATTCCGGTATGTTTTGGTATTCAACCTATCAAATCACGATGACCAATATCGTCCAAACACATATAATCGAACAAGATTATATATCACATCATATATTTCAATATATGAATCAAAACAGTATTATAAATATTGAGGAACCCAGTTGGGTCCCTCCAACCTGTTTCCCTGCATCACAGATGTTAAACCATATAATTAACATCAACTTCATTTCAGTATGAAATGTTCTGATAAGCAACATCAATATATATAATTTCAACTAACTGACTAGCAGTTCAATCAACACACAGCAATCAACAGATGATTAACAGTTCTAAAAATACGTTATAAAAATATAACTGTTCAGAGTTGGTGAGTTTTACTCACTTTGGCAGTTCATCGTTAAAGAACGATAAGCTGTTATTTGATTTGAATCAAACAATTTATTTCGCCATAAATTCAAACGAGCTCCAATCCAATTCCAGTCAGCTTCATTCATCCATACGGTCCCAACGCAACTTACGGTTCGTGATTCTGATTTCATATGAATAAGTTATGACCACTTAAAGTTAACACACTATTTAGATTTTAAAAATAAAACTAACTTATTTAATTAATGGGCCTTACATTATTTTCCAGGCCCAATACCCCTTTGAACAATAAAACCCGACCCTGCATCCTACTCATCTTCCCAAATCGACATCTGCTACCAACATAGCCGGCCATTTTCGTGATTCTCCTTCCTCCACACGACCTCCTCCACTCCATAAAAGCTCAAACAAAATTCAACAACACTCTCGTCTAGCCGAACTCCACCACCCTACCTCAACCAAGATCCACCCGACCCTTTTTCCAAGAACCTGTTCGAGCGAATCTCTGTAGCTGCTGCTACAGGATGCGGCACTTTTGGGTGTCGATACCCACCAAAACCTCACATTCGAAACTCCTCCATGCCATAAACACAATGGTACCCTCCATAGCGACCTATGGTGACCGTAGCTCACCAAAAACTCATCCCTAGGTGGCGCTGTCTAAAATCCAGCGATGTAAAAACCCACCGAACCCATTCAAATGGTTATAGAATCGAAGAGAACGACTTCCTGAATCCATACGAATTTGTTTCGTGATTTAAGGGATTTGTTTTGAATTTTCTTTTGATTTTCATAGCTCACGAGTTTGGGTTTTTGAGCAAGAATTCTATGGTGGCTACTATCGTTGACTAGAGAATGAATGTATTTAGGTTTAGAAGGGTGTTGGAAGATATTTATAGTAGAAGCTTCCTCCATTTTTTAATTATTTTATTTGCCTACGCAAGTTGTATTATATTCTAAAAATCACCACGGTTACATACAATCTCCAAAAATCATGAAAATTGACATGCAGCTACAGTTCGACATTACGGTCCCAACGAAACTGGTTTCGTCGAATTCCGACTCCGTTTGCTCACCCAGTGTATTTTTAACCATCAAAATACCGACTGTTTCTCACATTAAAAATCGGTACGGCGACATATTGACTTCAAAAATCAAGGAAATTGAAATCTAACAATAATTTGATGTTGCGGATCCAACAAAATTAGTTTCGTCGAATTCTGACGTCATTTGCAAAAGTGGCTAATTTTAAAGCTCTGAATGACCCATTTAAATATATAAATATATTTAAATATAATTAAATTTAATATTTAAAAATAAATATTCTCATATATGTTCACAGTGGAATACCATACAGCTCTAGAATATTCCTATATGAATTTCCAGCTCGATATTTCGAATCCAGGTTGAATCGATATTCGATTTATTTTGAAAATCCAATTATAACGTAAATAAAGCGTTGCAAATTATAAAGGAATTTCACAGCGACTTTTCTGAAATTTGATTTGGACGTAAATCAAAATCTACACACAACGAAATCCCGATTTCTCTCTTGCACTAGAAAGATATACTCCACCAGCTTCGTACTTTTCTTGTTTCACAGAAATCTGATTTAAAACGAACCCTGTACATTCAGCTGAAGTTCAAATCCCCAATTTACGAACTGCATCGCCATTTCGAGCTCGATTTTAATTATAATATAATTTATACATTCAACCATCGTTTATATAATATATTCGTTATTCAAATTCAATTCTAAACTGAATTAAATATCACAGATGATCCAGTTCACACCATATTGTGAATTCCACTATTTCTGACCATTTCAGAAATTAAATATATTATTATATTATTTATTTTAATTAAATACTCCTTATTATTTAATTAAACGACCATTAAATTCTCTGTACCACCATTTAAATAATTAAATTAGTTAATTATTATATCGTTGAAAATGCGGGTCATTACATTCTTCCCCACTTAAAATAATTTCGTCCTCGAAATTGCTAAGGTAGAGACGACCCTATCTATTGGGTAAAAATTTATCTATTTACCTCTTAACTTCAATTTCAACTAAACCAATTTAATTTCAATTAAATATTTATTTAATTCTTATCAACGAAAATTTCCAAAAATCCTGAAAATTTTCTAACGCCTTTAATTTTCGGAAAATTTCGCCATAACCTCCTTTGTACCGGCCAATATATCAATCCACAACTCGCCTCTCTAGGCCTTCTCCAACCCAAAAGAAAATCAAACAGCCAAGCGGCTTGCCAATTCGGCTCATAAGTTCCAAACTCATATAAAATATAAACTTGTACCTTTTTGTCGGGCATATGATTTTATCCCTACCATTCGTTATCACTTCTGCATATAACAAAGCATTACCAACTTGATCTCCAATCAGTTCATCCTCAAAACCAAATCATTCTCTTATACCTAAGTCGAATTCTATTTCCACTCGAGTTCCATTCTCGATTTCAACTCTTAACTTAACATCTCATTCCATATCAGATTATTCTCTAACAAATCCAGTTTTATTTAACTTGGTTCAAGTTAAATTCTAGTTTATTTTTACCATCTCATTTTATTTAACTTCATAAGTTAAATTTAAATTCCATTCTTTAAATTCCTGGGTTTATTTCAAATAAATTTGAAGTCATAATACTAATTCAAAACCTTTGAATTTCTAAACACTTGTTTTCTCAAAACAATCTAAAAACAAAATCTTCGATAGTAACCCGTCACTAAGAACTCGAAAATGAACACCGATGATGGCATGCTTCATCATCGGAAATATATTTCCCAGCGATCGAAGTGAGTTCAATACTATATTTCTTTCAATTTGAATATGTTTTCAAAATCTCCCAGGAGCTTAAAATTTCCTTATATTTAATTCCAAATCTGGTTTAAATTCAGATTTAATTCATCTTATTTCATATACTTTCCTTATTTGAATTCTGATTAGTTATTTATAACCATTTCGCTTTTGTAATCTTACTCGATTATACTAACAACCAATACAACCAATTATACTATGTTAACTTAAAAACATATCATGTTGGTTCATCGTATTCGAGTGTTTAGAAACCCCTACCAATACAGTGGATCAAACTAATCGACCAAAATTTATAAGCCACTCAACGAATAAATCTCCACAATATAAAACAAATTTTTATATCAAACAATAAATACGTTCACTCGTATATATACACTCAACTCAATCTAGAGTATTACTAACCCCATCTCTACTGAGTCACGCCACAGAGCCAAGGTAATTCACTTAAACTTTAGCTCTGATACCAACTGTAGTGACCCGAAAATCCGGTCCAATTTGAGCTGACCAAAAACACAAGTCCAACCCCAAATTAAACTGGAAACCAGGAAACTAATAGAAAGGAAACAGAGGGTGAGGAAAGATAAGATAGAACTTATAGAATAGAAGAAGAAGAAGAACATCATCATTAGAGTAAACACGAATCTCACAGTGGAACGAATAAAATATAACATAACTTTTGAAATAAAACAGTTATGTATACAATAGCACTTATCAGAGTACAACACTTACAACAACAGCGGAAATAATAATAGCTATAGAATCCTGAAGCCTCCTGCTGCAAGCTCTCCAAGTATATCTGTAAAATCCCGACTACTTGACTTCCCGTACAAATTTAGGCACCCAAGAGTTTAGGGGGAGCAAACAAAATAAACTCCGGGTCAGTCATGGGACCGGTATGAGTAAAACAGTTTAGAACTGTTCGAACAAGTAAAGGATATCTCATAAGACCACGACATATAACGGAATGGGTTTTTCCCTTATGAGAATCCAAAATATCTTTATATCAAAAACCTTTTGATATTATAGTAATGTCTATCAACCACAATACATTAATCACCTAGCAGAATGCTTTCATCTCACATTCTACATATATAGTATACAATCAAAACCGCAAGCATGTATTGGGTAATGGATTTCCAACTATGACAAGGTATGGAACCACCTTCCGATCAGTGTACTCTAGGAACGATACACTAGAGTTCAACAAGAACATCTTGCAACTCAGCCACACATGACAGACCTCTCATTTCGCTTGAGTGTATCGAATGTATATCACCAACGGTTGGGATCAGCAATCGTTCCCCTATATATATGTATATGTATATATATATATATATATATATATGGGACAACATTGATAGATTAAAGAAGCAAATAAATATTCTCTAGATAGGTGATAATACACCCTACTTCGGAGCGACCGACTTAGCCATGCTGCCTGCCTGATTTCTGTCATTTACCGGATGTGAGGCTAGAAGCTACGCTTATCTTTTTCATATCATATCTTCATTTACTTAGAATACCATATCATCATACCCGCCAAATCATTATCGATTTCCCTAACGGTATCACGGGTATGAAGCTAAGAGAAACGAATTCCTCCGCCACCAACTTAATACGTTAAAGAGATCAACATATATGATTCGATAGGATTACTCTGTCAGACATTCGTCTATACAAGTTGTCCTAGGACTGGACAAACCGAAGGCACTATTCAGTACATCGATCTTAGGCAATCGTTATTTAAGATTTATACAATAGCCCTTGCACTTTACTCCGTCTTCAATGTATTCAGCATATTTGATTCGCAATGCTTATGCCAATGTAGGGTGGTTCTTCGGATAACAATCCAACCGGTCTCTCCATATTAACAACGTTAAAATGGTCAAAACTTCGATAGTCTGTGATTTAACCATCAAAGAAAAACAGGTGTGCAAACAACGATATTATTTCTAGAAGGAAATTATATCGATCAATCATCATTCAACATTATCTCTTAATTTCATTAATTACTTATCTCTTGTTTCCATATATTCTAAATTCTTATTTTCAATTATCAGAAAACATTTCTGATTCGTATTTGGAAAACGTTTCCAAAACTCCTTCGTGATCAAACCTTACCATTCCTTAGTTAAGAAGGAAGTCAGTCAAGTTAGGGTATAATTAACTCTCAGACCTTAACTGAACAACGTTTTAACTTCGAAATGGCCAAAGTTTATCTTTTAAATCTTTAACAAACTTCCTTACGTAACTCTCAGATTTCTATTTACGAATCCACTTCTTTTCAAAAACATTGGTTATAACGATAACGTTATAAAACCCACTTCTAAAATATCTAACTTTTTATTTCTTACTTTGAATAATTAACCTACTCTAATTTATTTATAAATTAGTAAATCTTGATTAAAAACTGGAAAGTAAATAACACTTTCCCAAATTCGATATAATCGAATTCGCCGATTTACTCTCTTCGATTAAATCCCTATTTGATTAACTCATCTTCGAACAACTTATATTCGATTATCTCTCTTCGAATAACTAAATTCGATTAACTCACTCTTTCGAATAAACTATATTCGATCTCTTTCTTTCGAATACACTATATTCGATAATCTCCTTTCGAATAACTATATTCGATAATCTCACTTTCGAATAACTAAATTCGATTAACTCCTTTTGATTAAACCATAATCGATTAACTCAACTCGACGAACCATATTCAATTAACTCGACTCGACGAACTTAACTCGACTAACTCGATTTACTTGGTTCGACCAATTCGATTCGATTAACTAGGCTCGACTAACTTGGTTCGACCCATTCGATTTGAATAACTTGGTTTGACTAACCATACTCAATTAACTCCACTTATCTAACTCAACTTATTTAACTTAACTTAATTCACTTAACTCGATTTACTCCCATCGATTAACATAACTTGATTCACTTAACTCGATTCTTAACTTGATTAACTCAATTATCTTAACTCGATTAACTCGATTATCTCCTATCGAATAACTAATATTCGATTTAACTCCATTCGCTTGACTCTAGATCGCAGCGATCACAATGGTTACACCTGACTCCCTTAGGAAACATCCGACCGCCTTAGGTTATTTACAGCCCTGCGAATTACGCTAGCAGTCGTACGAGATTGCAACTCATCCTGAATAACTATATTTGACTAAATTTGTCTCAAATAACTATATTTGATTAACTCTAGTTCGATTTAACTCAAATCGATTAACTCTAACTGATTTACTCTAACTGATTTATTCCAACTGGTTAACTCTAACTGATTTATTCTAACTGTTTAACTCCAACCAATTAACTCTAACTGATTAACTCTAACTGGTTAACTCCTCTCGAATACTATATTCGACTAACACTTTTCGAATACCATATTCAACTAACTCTTTTCGAATACCATATTCGATTTAACTCCTTTCGAATACCATATTCGATTTAACTCCTTTCGAATACCATATTCGATTAACTAACTTTATTCGCTTTATAAAGATTTCCTTTTAACAACGTTTATTCATTTTTAAAGATTTACTTTTAGTAGCGGTTCTTCACTTTAAAAACGTTTTCCTTTTTATAACATCCTATTTCGTTATAACAAAATTCATTTTTATAACTCTATTTATTTTCTAAATATTTCCTTTCACTTCTATTTGTAAATGGTTTACAAATATGTCCTTTTCTTTTTATTCTATTTATTTTCTAAATACATAACCCCTTTTATACTTCTATTTATTTCTCAAATAAATATTCCATTTTAATTCTATTTATTTAACGAATAAATAATTCTCTTATCCTTTCTATTTATTCAATGATTTTATAATTTCTTTTTCTAAATATCCCCTATTTATAAATATTTCTTATTTACAAATATTTCTTATTTATAAATTATTCCAATTTATAAGTATCTCTTATTCACAAATATATCCATTTATAAATATTTTATTTTCAATATCACTTTTAAAATATTTCCTTATCAACATTCTGGTATGTTATGGTATCCAACCTATCAAATCACGATGACCAATATCGTCCAAACACATATAATCGAACACAGATAATATATCACATCATATATTTCAATATATGAATCAAAACAGTATTATAAATATTGAGGAACCCAGTTGGGTCCCTCCATCCTGTTTCCCTGCATCACAGATGTTAAACCATATAATTAACATCAACTTCATTTCAGTACAAAATGTTCTGATAAGCAACATCAATATATATATATATATATATATATAATTTCAACTAACTGACTAGCAGTTCAATCAACCAAATCAACATACAGCAGTCAGCAGATGATTAACAGTTCTAAAAATACGTTGTAAAAATATAACTGTTCAGAGTTGGTGAGTTTTACTCACTTTGGCAGTTCATCGTTAAAGAATGATAAACTGTTATTTGATTTGAATCAAACAATTTATTTTGCCATAAATTCAAACGTGCTCCAATCCACTTCCAGTCAGCTTCATTGTGAAGCTCTCATCCATACGGTCCCAACGCAACTTACGGTTCATGATTCTGATTTCATATGAATAAGTTATGACCACTTAAAGTAAACATACTATTTAGATTTTAAAAATAAAATTACTTATTTAATTAATGGGCCTTACAATCTTTTCCAAGCCCAATACCCCTTTGAACAATAAAACCCGACCCCGCTTCCTACTCATCTTCCCAAATCGACGTCTGCTACCAACACAGCCGGCCATTTTCATGATTCACCTTCCTCCATGCGACCTCCTCCACTCCATGAAAGCTCAAACAAAATTCACCAACACTGTCGTCTAGCCGAACTCCACCACCCTACCTCAACCAGGATCCACCCGACCCCTTTTTCCAAGAACCCGTTCGAGCGAATCCCTGGAGCTGCTGCTACAGGATGCGGCGCTTTTGGGTGTTGATACCCACCAAAACCTCACACTCGAAACTCCTCCACGCCACAAACACCATGGAACCCTCCATAGCGACCAATGGTGACCGTAGCTCACCCAAAACTCAGCCCTAGGTGGCGCTGTCTAAAATCCAGCGACGTAAAATCCCACCGAACCCATTCAAATGGTTATAGAAACGAAGAGAACGGCTTCCTGAATCCATACGAATTTGTTTCGTGATTTATGGTATTTGTTTTGAATTTTCTTTTGATTTTCGTAGCTCACGAGTTTGGGTTTTTGAGCAAGAATTCTGTGGCGGATACTGTCGTTGACTAGAGAATGAATGTATTTAGGTTTAGAAGGGTGTTGGAAGATATTTATAGTAGAAGCTTCCTCCATTTTTTAATTATTTTATTTGCCTACGCAAATTGTATTATCTTCTAAAAATCACCATGCTTACATACAATCTCCAAAAATCATGAAAATTGACATGCAACTACAGTTCGACATTACGGTGCCAATGAAACTAGTTTCGTCAAATTCCGACTCCGTATGCTCACCCAGTGCATTTTTAACCGTCAAAATACTGACTGTTTCTCACATTAAAAATCAGTACGGCCACATACTGACTTCAAAAATCACGGAAATTGAAATCCAACAATAATTTGATGTTGCGGATCCAACAAAATTAGTTTCGTCGAATTCCTACTTCGTTTGCAAAAGTGGCTATTTTTAAAGCTCTGAATGACCCATTTAAATATATAAATATATTTAAATATAATTAAATTTAATATTTAAAAATAAATATTCTCGTATATGTTCACAGTGGAATACCATACAGCTCTAGAATATTCCTATATTAATTTCCGGCTCGATATTTCGAATCCAGGTTGAATCGATATTCAATTTATTTTGAAAATCCAATTATAATGTAAATAAAGCGTTGCAAATTATAAAGGAGTTTCACTGCGACTTTTCTAAAATTTGATTTGGACGTAAATCAAAATCTACACAACGAAATCCCGATTTCTCTCTTCCACTAGAAAGATATACTCCACCAGCTCCGTACGTTTCTTGTTTCATAGAAATCCAATTTAAAACGAACCCTGTACATTCAGCTGAAGTTTGAATCGCCAATTTACGAACTGCAGCGCCATTTCGAGCTCGATTTTAATTATAATATAATTTATATGTTCAATCATTGTTTATATAATATATTCATTATTCAAATTCAATTCTAAACTGAATTAAATATCACAGATGATCCAGTTAACACTATATTGTGAATTCCACTATTTCTGACCATTTCAGAAATTAAATATATTATTATATTATTTATTTTAATTAAATATTTCTTATTATTTAATTAAATGGCAATTAAATTCTCTGAACCACCATTTAAATAGTTAAATAAATAAATTATTATATCGTTGAAAATGCGGGTCATTACACAATTTGATTTAGGTATTAGGTTTTGCTCTATAAGAAAAGAATATAAGTTTGTGAAATGAGAAAAAGATCCCCAAAATGTAATTCCTGGGGTCTTATTTATAGATAACCTGGCCCCCCTTTGGTAATGTTTCTGCTTGAAGCCCGCTTCCGGTTTATTCTATCGGTGTCGACCCGCTTCAATGACTTTCGGTGTCGGTTTCTAAGTGTCGATCTCTTTGGTTTTGTACCGCTTCTCCCCCAGACTCTCTTTGTCTTGATGCTTCTACTGTGGAAGTGACAATCCGCTATTAATCTACCTTCACGATGTGATTCACTGCTTCCTCCTTTGTAATCTTTGACCTTGCTTTCGGTATCGCTACCAAGCCTATTGGTAGCGATAGCACTTTTGCTGGAGCTTTTGCCATCACTTGATCTTGGAATTGTGCTCTAATCCTTGACTTCATCTTTTCTATAGCATTAATAACAAATTCCCTATTACTGATAGCACTTTGTTTGTTCTTAGGTTATTGGCCTTAATTCTCCTTTAGTGGCGTTACATACTGGTATCAGATTAAGTGCTTTTGGCTTTCCCCTATTGCTTGTTTTTGGAAATGTGTTAATGGCTTTAACTTTGCCTCTTTGGTATCAACTCTGGGTCTTTGTTTCTTCTCCATTGATACCGAAGTCAAATTAACCACCCTTCCTCTAAGTATCGACACCAAGCTAACTGTTGCCAACATGTTGGTGTCGATAACATGCTTTCTTCCTCCTTGATTTGGTGTCGACACCGTGCACGTTGGCTTTTAGTTGATGCTGATAATGTCCATGCTTTCGGTATTAGCTCCTGCTTTCGGCTTTCATCTCCTGCTGTCGGTATCGATTCCTACACGATACCCATTCATCTTAGCTTGTTTTTAGTGTTTAATTCAGGTAATAACAATAAGTTTATGAATTTTTCTCATTTGACAAAAAGTTCATACTTAAGGTTTTAAAGGAACAATGCAAGATATATTATTGGCACTCAATATTTTTTTTAACTACATAAGTACTAAGATGGCCTAGTCTATGGTGCCATATATCAAATACATTCATATTATTACTAGTTTCGTATTTACAACACATATTTGTATTACACACATTCTGATTTCTAGCGTAAACTTGTAAATTTACCGGCCCTATCTGCAAAAAGAATTTTTCTATGAGAGTGTCTTTAATTAGATAGTAATTTGGATAAAATTTGAAAAATACATTATTATCCCTAGTAGATTGTGCCACCGTTAAATTGTGCCTTGCCCGTGTGTGTGATTTTTGCAGAAACCCATTACCTATGTGCATACACCATTTACCTCGATATTCTTTGCTACCAAGGTTGAGATTAGAAAGATTACTTGTCACATTGTTAATGGCTCCAAAGTCAGGGTACCATATTTCCTCTTGAATGTCCTCTGGTTTGGCCACATCATGGTCGTTATTATTTCTTGAGGTTTCAGGTTGACCTTTTACTTTTTGGTGAACACTTGCCAGGTTCACACAAGGATTATACTGCCTTTGAAATCTTTGTTGACTAGGTTTGCAGTTTAGATCAAGTGTGAAGCAACATTTATTTGTAGCATACCCAATTTTTTTTCCATAAATTCGGCATCTAAATCTGTTACTGTTGTTGAATCTACTACCTCTACCTCTGCGTCTATAATTATATCCACCACTTTGGTTGTTGTTCCCTTCATTTCTATAGGAATTGTTTCTATCTTTGTTTCTTGACTTGTTTTGAGAAGCATAGTTGATAGAAAGATCACTAGTTATTGGCTTCTTTTGTTCGATTCTTGCTTTATGTGTAAGGTGAGTGGAATGAACATGGGACAAGGGAGGTGTGGTTTTCTTTGATGAAATGAATGTCACAATAGATTTATATTGTGACACCCCACGTCCATAAATGTCACTTTGTCAGAATGCTTTATGTTTCATGGAGCATTGTAGGTAAACAAGAACATGAATGTCATAAGACAAACATATAAAATGGCAGCGGAATATAAAACTTTATTTAAAAGAAAACATCATGGTCCATGTTGAGTCAAGGATTTTTGATTTATGCCAAAGTAATGCACGATGATCGACAAAAAGGCGACGGTCATTGTTTTAAGGAGATAAGGAGCTTCATATGGTATTAGTCATTAGAAATTGATTATTTGGTATGATAATAGTGTTCATTACTGCTAAAATCTGTCCTCAAATAATCAATGTTTATATATATACACTTATGTATATATACGCACATAAATTGTGCAAACTGGGCAATACCGGTCGACCGCCCGAAATAGACCTGTCGACCGTTTTTACCCAGTTTGCACAATGAACGTGCATACATATACATATAACGTATATATATTTAAATTCCTGTCTACTGGTCCATTTTGACCTATCGACCGTTTTTAAATAGAAGCAACTATTTGAATAGTCGCTTCCATTTCTCCAAGGGTTGCTTCTCTTCCTCTTCATCAATGATCATATCTATTGATTGTAACTATTTACTAATGGTTACAACTATTTATCTCCTATACGAACACCTTGAAATCATCAATTCTAATCACTAATTATTTCTATCTGTTCTCTTTATTGTTGATTTCATTCTTGAACTCTCAAGCACTCAAACGCTCATATTCTTTACAATATCGTTCTTGAATCCTAGAATTTATATATTATTCTTTTGATTCAAACACGATATCATCTTCCAAAATCTTCACAAACACAACCTGTTCCTCCAGGTGAAGTGAGGTTGTCGATTAGTGAAAATCCAGATAGAAGTCTGGGACTGGACGTAGGACGGTGCTCCGAACCAGTATAAAAATCTCTGGTGTGATTTTCCTTTTTTTACTGCATTTACTATTATATAGTTCTGTGATTAGCTATTACTTCATACTTGAATATTGTTCGCCATATTACACAATCCTTGTGAGTGTATTATACTTAGCATGTACACACGCATTTTCATCTGGTATCAGAGCATGGTCATCTTATAACTGTAACACAGTTATTTGATATATTCTTGTAATATGGCAAATAACGCAAGTTCTAGCACTCAAAACACCACTTACACAGAAGGTCAACCAACACAAAGACCTCTATTCTTCAATGGCCTTAATTATAGCTACTGGGCGACATGTATGTCATTTTACATGTAGTCAAATAGCTATGATGCCTGGAATGCTACACAAAAATAAATAATGAATCCAACAACTGATTATTCAGAATGGACATCGGCTGAGAAAACAACAGCAGCTGTAAATGCAAAAGCGATAAATATGTTGTTTTGTGCATTAGACCAAAATGAATACAACCGTGTTAGTATCTGTGCCACTGCATATCAAATTTGGAAAACGCTGAAAACCACTCATGAAGGTACTAACATGGTTAAACAAGCTAAAATAGCCATGCTGAAAAGTCAGTTCCAAAATTTCAAAATGAAGCCAAATGAAACAATCAATGATATGTATTCATGGTTTCAAACTATTCATCAAGCACTTATTGGTTTAGGACAAAAGTATTCAGATTTTCATGTAGTCTCTACAGTCCTACATTTTCTGACTAGTGAATAGGAAGGAAAAGTATTAGCGATTGAAGAAGCTAATGACCTTTCTATTATGAAGTCAGATGAATTGAGAGGAAATATAACGGCCTATGAAGCAAATTTGCAGGCTCGAAAGGAACAAAAAGACGAAAAGAAAAATGTAGCATTTCATGCCAGAAAAGATGAAGATGAAGATGAATCAGAATCTGAAGATGAAGACTTAGCTTTTATGGAAAAAGGTTTTAAGAAATTTTTGAAACAACAAAAAGCTAGTCGATATAATAAACGAAAATCTGGTTCAAATAGACCTTCACCATCAGTAATAGAGTGTTTCAACTTCCATAAAAAGGGGCATATGCACGAAGATTGTCCAGAACAAAAGAAGAAGTCAAAAAATGAAAAATTCAAATACAAGAAGGAAAAATCAAAGAAACAAGCTTTCTCAGTCACATGGGATGATTCAGACTCGTCTTCATCAGAAAGCGAAAGTGATTCAGAAGATGAACAAGCAAATGTTTGTTTCATGGCAACAGAAGATGAGGTACAAATTCCTACATTTGATGAGGTTCTTGATATTAATGCTGAATTGATAGTTAAATTTAAAAATATGAAACGTCAATGGAAAGAAGCCAAAGAAGATTTAAGTAGAGCAGAGTTTGAACAAGATATGTTAAAAGATGAGAAGAAAATATTAGAAGAAGAACTTGAAAAAGTTCAAGAATCATCATCTAATATTGATTCTCAATTATCTCTTTTGAGTCAAGAAATTGAAACTCAAAAAGAGAAAAATGATGCTCTTACTACTGAAAATCATGGGCTTAAGGCAAAAGTCAAAATTCTGGACTTAGAAAAAGCTAGTTTACAAACAAAGTTAGATAACATTACTCATAATGTTTCTAACTTCAATAAAGGTCGAGAGAATTTGACAAAGATCATTGAAAGTTCACAATCTGCTTCAAATAAACATGGCTTGGGATATAAGAAACAAGAAACCTAGAAACATCTTGGTTTCAAAAGGAAAATGGTAAAACAGAATAAAGCTAAGAAAAGTTTTAGTCTGTTATATTCCAAACCAAAACCGGTTGTGAAGTTACATAAGAAAAATGTCAAAACTATCAAAATATGGGTTCCTAAAACAAATAATAATTTGATTAGGAACAAATACATTCAGCATTTTATGAATACTGTGCATTTTAACTCTAATTATGTATATAAAGGGGATACCGGACCCATATGGGTTTGGACTCCTAAGACCAAACTCTTAGGACCCTATATAAAATTGGATACCATGGACTTAATTTTATTTTTTGCAGGTCCCACTTAAGAAAAGAGGAAAGTGGATATTGGATAGTGGTTTCTCGAAGCACATGACTGGGGACAAGAGCTTATTGACGAATATTACTTACTCAGATGGTGGCTCTGTCACTTTTGGAGATAATTCAAAAGGCTATATCATCGGCAAAGGCGATGTGAGCAATTGCAGTACATCTAACTTACCTCTTATTACAAATGT
Organism: Allium sativum; assembly: GCA_030737875.1. Classification (NCBI taxonomy): domain Eukaryota; kingdom Viridiplantae; phylum Streptophyta; class Magnoliopsida; order Asparagales; family Amaryllidaceae; genus Allium; species Allium sativum. The sequence continues at coordinate 1,049,829,727 of CM060922.1, forward strand.
CATGCTAGTTAGAAATTTGAAGCATAGTTTACTTAGTATTAGTCAGTTATGCGACAAGGGTTTTACCATTTCCTTTTCGGATAGTAAGTGTAGTATCTTAGATAAAGTTCATAAGTTATTTTTCGAAGGATATAGAGACAGAAATATTTATATTCTGAATATGAATGTCAATCATAATTCAGATATGTGTCTTGTAGCAAATGATAATGATCCATGGCTATGGCACAAACATTCCTATCATATAAACTTTAGAACTATTGACAAGCTAGCCAAAAATGATCTAGTTAAAGGACTACCCAAAATGAGCTTTATGGTTGATAATATTTGTGATGCAAGTCAATTATGAAAATTTACTAAATCATCTTTTAAATCCAAGAAAGTCGTATCAACATTACAACTACTTGATCTACTACATATGGATTTATTCGGACCAACATAGGTTCAGTCAATAAATTATAGTCGATATTTGTTTGTAATTGTTGATGATTACTCTCGTTACACTTGGACGATTTTCTTGAAAAACAAAATGACACCTTCGATCATTTTTAATCTTTCGTCAAAAGAATTCAAAAATCGAAAGGGCTTAAAGTTAAAAATATAAGAAGTGATCATGGCGGAGAATTCGAAAATAATGAATTTGAACATTTTTGTACAAAGAAAGGTATATATCGTAATTTTTTGTTTCCTAGAACTCCACAACAAAACGGAGTTGTAGAACAGAAAAATCGGACTTTACAAGAATGTGCAAGAACATTATTAAATGGAACTACTTTACCAAAACATTTTTGGGGCAGAAGCTGTTGCAACTGCGTGTTATGTTTTGAATCATGTATCCATTCGACCTCTCACCAAGAATACATCTTATGAATTATTCAATCAAAGAAAGCCAAATATCTCATACTTTAAAGTTTTTGGTTCTAAGTGCTTTATTTTAAATACGAAAGAGCATCTCGGAAAATTTGATCCAAAATCCGATGAAGGTATATTTGTCGGTTGAACGAAGCAAGGCCTATCGTATATTTAATAAAAGAACCAAAACTATTGAAGAATCACTTCATGTTTCATTCGATGAATTCTATAAACTGTCTCATAACATATCAGATGATGACGAAATTATAGTCACTGAAAATCCGATCGTCAAAAATGCTGATTCTAACTCAGAATATTCCTCAACCAGTTGTGATACCTTCTCCACCAAGATTACGATCTCCTCCAAGGATACTAAGAGATCATCCGGTTCAAAATTTTATTGGAGAAGTAACATCACAAATTAGAACAAGGAGTCAACTCAACCAAATGGGTAACGTTGCGTTTCTTAAGAATCCAAAAGAAGCTGCTACTGATGATTACTGGATCATTGCCTTGCAGGAAGAACTAAATCAGTTCGAGCACAATGATGTTTGGGAACTTGTTCCAAGACCAACTGATCAGTCAGTTATTGGTACTAAATGGGTCTATAAAAATAAGGCCGATGAACAAGAAATATAACCAGAAATAAAGCAAGATTAGAAGCACAAGGATATAATCAGGAAGAAGGTATCGATTACGAAGAAACTTTCACTCCAGTTGCTCGACTAGAAGCTATCATAATATTATTATCCTTTGCTTGTCATCATAATTTCAAACTTTATCAGATGGATGTCAAAAGCGCTTTTCTAAATGGATTTATCAAAGAGGATGTATATGTCGAACAACCTCCCTTGTTCGTACATGAAAAACATCCTGATTACATATACAAACTTAAGAAAGCTTTGTATGGTTTAAAACAAGAACCTCGTGCTTGGTATGAACGATTACGCAGCTATCTTACTGATTCAGGATTTCAAATTGGTAAAGTCGATCAGATTTTATTCATTAAACATTCTCGAAAAGATATATTAGTTATCCAGATATATGTAGACGATATTATCTTTGGTTCGACAAACGATAAACTCTGCAAAGAATTTGTGGATATTATGACCAAAGAGTTTGAAATGTCTCATATGGGAGAACTATCATATTTTCTTGGTCTTCAAATCAAGCAACTTTCTAATGGTATTTTTATTAATCAAGAAAAATATTGTGGAAATCTTATCAAGTGCTTCGGTTTAGAAAATACATCTGGTAAACCTACTCCTATGAGTACAACTACACATCTTGAAAAAGATGAAATGGTAAGAGTGTTGACTAGAAATTATATTGAAGTATGATTGGTTCTCTTCTTTATCTTACAGCAAGTCGTCCAGATATAATGATGAGTGTTTTCTATGTGGTTTCAAGCAAATCCTAAGGAATCACATTTATGAGCAGTAAAACGTATAATTCGTTATCTTAATAATACCAAAGACTTCGGTCTCTTCTACCCAAAAGAATGTCCATTCGAATTAGTATCATATAGTGATGCTGATTTCAGAGGCTCTCGTACGGATAGAAAGAGTACAAGTGGTACCTGCCATTTTATTGGAAAATCACTTGTCTCTTAGTTTAGTAAGAAACAGAATTGCGTTTCCCTATCGACACGTGAAGCTGAGTACATGTCAACAGCTGTTGCTTGTATTCAAGTATTATACATGCTACAAACACTTAGAGATTTTGATATTCAATTATCAAATTCTATTATATACTGTGATAACACAGGTGCTACAAACTTATCAAAGAATCCTGTAAATCATTCTCGAACTAGGCATATTGATATCTGTCATCATTTCTTGTGAGACAATATTGAAAAAGGAAACATATGTCTTGAATATGTCCAGACTGATCATCAACTAGCGGACATTTTCACTAAGCCTCTACTTGAATCAAGTTTTATTACATTGCGTAGAGAGCTTGGCTTGATTTCTAGAAATGAACTTAATATATAAAACATTAATGTTATATATATATATATCGTTAAGTTCTTTTCTATAATCTGATTAAATCTCTTTCAAAAGATTAGCTATTTTATAGCTATTTCTATCTTTAGTAAAGGAATATGGGCTATTCATTGTTTGTACAACAACTATTCTTTGACATTTCTCATCCACAAATCTATATATAGACAACTCTATATATAAGCTTATCATTCATTCTCTTTTTGGTATCTCCTCCAATCCGACTCTATATTTTAAAGGTTTAAGTACTTCATTATGGCTCATATCTGCGACGAGTGTGCACAAAAGTCTCATAATTCTGTAACTAGTTCAGAACCAGAGGAGTATTACTCTCCTGAGACTCCGAAGAGAAAATCACAATGCACTCATACTCCCCGTGTTACACCTTCATCGAAACGTGCAAAGAAAGCACTATTTTTCTCTCCCCGAACTAGAGAAAAGATCAGTGAGATACATCATTATCAGAAGCATCAAATGGATCTTCAGTGACAACTTCATTATGAGCAACAACTTACTTCCGAAAGATTATCATTACTAGAACGCATGGCATCATTTTTCTGTAGCACAAACAAGCATGGCGTTTATAAACCAATGCCACAAGCTCCTTCAACCTCTAGGAGTCCAAACTCTTGGGATCGTAACTATAATCGTAACGAAGGTGCAAAGGGAAAATGGTCGCCGTGGACAACCCGTATTAACGAGGCTAAGGAAGAGTCAACCGTGCATAGTTCGGCTACATCTCATTAGTTTTCCTTTTCCTATTATTATATTTAAGTATTTCTTTCATATGTTATAACATATATGTACTTCTTTTTGAATAAATTCAATAAAGTTCGGACCGTTCAAAACCAGAAGAAGAGCAAAAAGATTGAAAAACAAAAATATGGAACACCAGTCGACTGGTGAAAATGGACCAGTCGACCGTTTTGCTCTCGGGTTAAAAACGGTCGACCGGTCATTTCACACCAGTCGACAGATCAATTACTCTTTTGTTTTTAAAATTTTCCCAGAACCTGTCGACTGGCCAATTACCACAAGTCAACCGTTTCGCTCTCGGGAAGAAAACGGATGACCGGTGTAAATTGACCAGTCGACCGCTTACGTGTTGAAAGGTTTTTAAACACACCTATACGGTCATTTTTTTCACGTCTCATCATTTTTTACTTTACTGTTTCCAACCTTCAAAAACTCTCAAACCCTAGAACTCAATTTCCAACTTCAAAAACTTCTTCATGGCTCCTCCGCAAAAGAAAATGAAGAAGAAGGAAAGGAAACGGAATCCAAGTAGTTTTACTTCAACATTTTTATGAACTTATGCTTTTATTATTTTCAGACTTATTTCGACACTTGTATCTAAATAGTGTCGTTGTTTTTATTCGTAGTAAGACCTATGTATACTCGTACTCTATGACACTTATGCTCTATGTTGTGTATTGTTTGTTGCTTTAATCTCTGCTAGTATCGCTTTCAATGTTTCTCTGTTTATTTATACCTTTTTGTCGATGACAAAGGGGGAGAAATATGGTACTAACATTATATATATAGGGAAAAGTTGTACTAACATCGTATATGCAGGAAATATAGTTAATATACAGGCACAAAGTCAGGTGGAGATTATATACAAAGGGAAAATCAATGCTACATTGTCATCAATCAAAAAGGGGGAGAATATTGAGTCAAGGAATTTTGATTTATGCCAAAGTAATGCGCGATGATCGACAAAAAGACAACGTTCATTGTTTTAAGGAGACAAGGAGCTTCATATGGTATTAGTCATTAGAAATTGATTATTTGGTATGATAATAGTGTTCACTACTGTTAAAATCTATCCTCAAATAATTAATGTTTATATATATATACACACTTATGTATATATATGCACATAAATTGTGCAAACTGGGCAATACCGGTCGACCACCCAAAACAGATCGGTCGACCGTTTTTACCCAGTTTGCACAATGAACGTGCACATATATATATATATATATATAACGTATATATATTTAAATTCCTGTCTAGTGGTCCATTTTGACATGTCGACCATTTTTAAATAGAAGCAACTATTTGAACAGTCACTTCCATTTCTCCAAGGGTTGCTTCTCTTCCTCTTCATCAATGATCATATCTATTGATTGTAACTCTTTACTAATGGTTACAACTATTTATCTCCTATATAAACACCTTGAAATCATCAATTCTAATCACCAATTCTTTCTATCTTTTCTCTATATTGTTGATTTCATTCTTAAACTCTCAAGCACTCAAATGCTCATATTCTTCACAATTTCGTTCTTGAGTCCTAGAATTTATATATTATTCTTTTGATTCAAACACAATATCATCTTCCAAAATATTCACAAATACAAATTCAATTTGAGGATAAGATTGTAGGAAGGTTGTACAAGAACTGACAAATTTGTGTTGTTAAGAACACACATTGTCAAATTACAAGTCTACTCGTCTTTTTTGAAGTCCTCTGTGTTGTTAGAGGCAAGTATTAAAGTTCTCTTTGTTGTAAGAGGCAAGTTGTGAAGTCCTCGTGTTGATAGAGGCGTGAAATTCCCGTTCGGCTACTCGGGTGTTATATACCTGTTCCTTCGAGTGAAGTGAGGTTGTTGATTAGTGAAAATCCAGATAGAAGTCTGGGACTGAACGTAGGACGGTGCTCCGAACCAGTATAAAAATCTCTGGTGTGATTTTCCTTTTTTACTCATTTACTATTATATTGTTCTGTGATTATCTATTACTTCATACTTGAATATTGTTCGTCATATTACACGATCCTTGTGAGTGTATTATACTTAGCATGTACACACACACTTTCAGTCCAAAAACTCAGTTACATCATAATTCTGAAATACCAAATACCGGTAACATAAAATATATGCCTTGTACTTAACTCATCAGAGTACAATACTGTGAAATCATAATCCCAAAAAGAGCCGTAACAGAGAAGAAGAATAACCAAAGTGGTACATCGAAGCAAATCCACGATCCAAGCTAAAGCAAGAGAGAGAATCCTAATCAAGCCTGAGCACTCCCACCTTGAGAACCTGGAAGGGAGAAGGAAAGAGAGAGAAAAGGAAACAAAACGGGTCAGACATAAAGTCTGGCGAGTCCATTTACTTTTAGCATATAAATAATTAAAAGCATCTTGATAGGCATATAAACTGGATGAACAGGATAACAGTATATAAGGTAGGTATATCAAACTGAGCACGATAACCAAGATAAACAAAACATGATATATTGCGCTTCTCAAGTATTTTGCTCTGCACCACTACTAATATAACTATAACATGATAATCCCAACAAGAACAAGATGGTAGACTTAGGTGTACTTCTAGTGAGAGGTTTTCACCCCATACAATCACAACAGGTTGCCCCACATGACAAGTGTCATCTCTAACTATAATAGCGGGCTCCTAAACAAGAAGACTAAATGTACCCTATTTACTACCCCAATCGATTGGCTCCCTATCCCTCGTAGATACCCGTGCTGGCCCCACGATAGGATGTATCACTTCCTAAAGTGGAAACTCCGTTATTGTCAAGATTACATTTTAGGTGTTTATATCTGAAAATAACATAAACTCACAAAGAATGGATTTAAGAAAACAGAGAAAAGCGTGTTGATGTTGAATCAGCGATCTTTGAATACGTATGAATCGTCGTTGCTGAAGAAAAGGCTAATTCAAACTGAGTTGGAGCAGCATCTCATCGTCGCCATTGATTTAGATTAATAAAACAATGAGAATGGGGTCATATTTATAGCCATCAACCAATGAACCAGGTCAGAAGTTGAGTCCACGTTCAGAAGTACGCACCTGCCCCAGAACTCGGGGGTGTTGACACCCCTGTGTAGGTGTCGGCCCATGGGTCGACACTCCTATGCTGGGGTCGACCCCCAACGGGTCTGATTCCCACGTTGTCCCACGTCTCTCATTTTGACTTCTTTTGAACGGTTTTGAATTGCTATGTTTATATATAATTCTCTTGTGCGTATACAAACTTCAAACCTTAATATCTTCTTCATACGATGTCCGTTTTACGCAAACTCGTAGTCTATCTTAAGCAGAATTCCGAGATGAATGCAATGGCACAATCCATTTTACTTAAATTTCAATATTTAATTAAGTATTATTTAATTTATGGTTAACCTTTTATTCTAAAATACGGGGTGTTACATTCTCTCCTACTTAGAGGATTTCGTCCACGAAATCTCCTATTTATGAAGAATGTATATCCTAACATCCATCATCCATCTACTCATCCACCAATCACAGGCACCTATTGTCCTTAAAATATTTCTAATGCTTATATGAACATATGCAAAGGTGCGTCTATATATCCCAATACTAATGCGAAAGACCAGGCGGTCTACTGATTCAGTCGACCACCTTAATGCAATGTATGTTAGTGTCGTGAATCCAACATATGTGCAAATAATCTTATTATAACATGAAAGTTCTATATGGATGCGCGATCATTAATCCAAATGCTACATCCATATGATGGTACACCCATTTTCATCCATAAAAAGTAGAAAAATGCACACACATCCATATGCAGTATGAGAGTGATTGAGCAAATCTAATGCCTAATTTGTGTGTATATGCATCCATGAGCAACCACTAGCAAACACTTGCATCCACTTGCATCCATCAAACATAACATGTCTCAAACACATGTTTACATCCATGGGATTCTACCTAAGGGTCGAAGGTTCGATCGATAGGATATACTTAAATGATATAAACAAGCATGAATAAAATCTTTGGAAAAAGAAATTAAGAACGTACTCTCAAAGAGGAAAGGATATGAGGTACGAATCTTGTCTTCAATCTCCCAAGTTGCATTCTCGCGGTCCTCACCCCATTGCACTTTTACTAACTTAACCTCCTTGTCGCGCAGTTTCTTAACCTCCAATCGAAGTATGCGGGTAGGTACCCGTCTAATTGTTGCTTCCCTTTCTACCTCTACCTCTTTAAGTAAGTTTGGCTCAACTACTTCTGCAGTTTCACGCAAGTACTTCCGCAAATGAGAAACGTGGAAAACATCAATAATACTGGCCAGTCTCTCTGGTAGTCTCACCCTATAGGCCATCTAACCTATCCTTTCTACGATGGAAAATGGTCCTACAAACCTCGATGCCAATTTCCCTACCGATCCAAAACGAACCACATTCCTCAATGGTGATACTTTGATGAAAACCATGTCTCCTACCTCAAACTCAATGTCAGTCCATTTTATATCTGCGTAGGATTTCTACTGGTCCTGAGCTATCTTCATGCGTCTACGGATAAGATCAACCTATTCTGAAGTTTCTCTAATCGTTTATGGCCCAAGTAGAAGTCTTTCTGTAGACTCCCACCAACAAGTAGGCAATCTACAAGGTCGTCCATATAATGCCTCGAAGGGTGCCATGCCAATACTAACCTGATAACTGTTGTTGTAGGCGAACCCAACCAATGGAAGATTCCCTTCCCAAGTCCCTCCGAAGTCTAGGATACATAGCCTTAAAAGATCCTCAAGAACTCTGTTCACCCTCTCAATCTGTCCATCGGTCTAAGGATGATATGCAGTGCTAAAACATAACTGTGTACCAAGTGCCTCTTGCAGACTCTTCCAGAACTCACTGGTGAATATAGGATCACGATCACTCACTATGCTGGAAGGTATTCCATGTAGATGATCTATCTCACGAAGATAAACTGATGCCAACCATGTCGTCGTTCTCTTACTCTTAACCGGAATGAAATGAGCACTCTTAGTAAGTGTGTCCACTATAACCCAAATACTGGTGTTGCCCTTTCTCGATCAAGGAAAACATCAACATAATCCATCGAGATGCTCTCTCACTTCCACTATGGGACTTCTAAAGGACGAAGTAAACCACCGGGATTCCATTGCTCAGCTTTGATTTGCTGGCAAATCAAACATCGAGAAACAAACTCTACCACATCTTTCTTCATCCCAGTCCAAAAGAAAACCCTCTTCATATCCTTATACATCTTATCACCGCCTGGATGAATAGTCATCCTAGAATGATGGGCTTCCTCAAGGACTGTCTTCAACAAACTCTCAACTCGAGGAACATAGAGCCTTCCATCTCGTCTAAACCACCCTCTATCATCTATGGAATATCTATTATGGTTACTATATGTAACACCCCGAAAATTCTATAACTGTGAAAGTAACAAATTAAAGTATAATTAATCTGAAATCAAAGAACCAAGGGAAACGGGTTACGCCATTGCGTTCGTCTCGGAAAAATACGCGAAATAGAGTCCGAGTTTTCGAAAAACGGAGTCCGTATGAAGAAGATATGGCCTTCGGAAGATTTGAATTAAATTTAAAACTCAAACAGAATTAAATAATTAAATATTCCGAAGTGGGGCCCATTGGGCCAGAAAAGCGCCGCCTGGGCCACCCAGGTCGACTGGGCTGTCGACCTGGGCTACCCATGTCGACAGGGCTGTCGACAGCCCTGTCGACAGGGGTATCGACCTGGTCGAGCCCAGTCAACCTGGCTGGCCAGGTCGGTGTGTGGTCGAATTTCTGTGGTCTGCTTTGTCATTAGGGCTAGGTGGCGGGATTTTATTGGTCTCTCTTCCTAATGAATGGCTATGATCTAACCTAGCAACATCAAGGGTCCTAATTAGTTCCTAACCTCTATATAAACAACCCTAGACTAAACCCTAATCTATTCATTAAAAATTAAGAACATAGCCGCCATGTTGCTGAGGAACGACAAAGCATAGCCGCCAACTAAAGAGAGGATTAGGGAGGAAGTTCTAAGGCCTAAAGCAATTCAAGCAACCTAAAGCTAATCAATTCAACAAAGGAATTTGCGTCTTCAATCCCTAAACTAGAGAATTCATCAAACCATTGTAAGTAGAGTATTACTTTGGTATAATAAACAACTGTGTTGATGTGTATGCTTGAATTGTGGCAATGGAAGTAATTCATATTTGTGCGTTCTTATCAATTTATATACGTTTGGATACTCTTGAATTATATTATTCATTATAAAGAACTACATGCGGTAGTTCTATGCAAATATACGTTTGGAATATTGCGCAAATTATGTAATCTATGTTGAAGCTACATGTATGTAGTTGAGTGAAATTTATACAAGTTTGGGTCTTTGTGATTATGTTGTCATGATGTATACTTTATGCATAAACCATTTTGCAAGTAATTGAAACAGGTTTGGTTATTATAGTTCATATGAAACTATGTGGAATTTTGACACCATGTATTAGTCATGCTTTTGCAAACTTATGAATATGGCTAGGAATGATATTTGGCATAATTGAGATCTATGATTAAGTCTATCTTGTTTTAAAGAATTATATGATGACATATGTGAGACATGGTTAGATTAGACTCAAAAATCCCCTTTTTGCAAGTTTAAAAGCAAACACCATGTTTAGGAATATTTATGCATAAGTATGTTTATACCATCGTTATGTGATTAGGCTTAAATCATGATTAAGTTGAATTATGCTATGTTCATGCTAGAAGTATTTTATGCCATGCTTATGTTTGACAATATGCCATGCCTATGCAAGAAGTATTTTATGCCATGCTTATGTTTGACAATATGCCATGTTTATGCTAGAAGTATTTAGGCCATGCTTATGTTTGACATTATGCCTAAATAAGAATATAGGTTCATGTTGTAGTTAAACCTATGCAAGTTTACATGCCTTGATTTATGTCACCTATGTTGTATGACCAAAATACATGTCACCACTATGCAAGTACACCAATTTCTATTATGTATTTTCCAACGTCATATGCAAGTTCATGCGCTCACTTTCCCCTCTTTGTGTATACGCCATAAGCCTCCCCTTTCGCATGGCTAAATTGGGCTTTAAAAGGCTAAGCCCAATATATATGAAGGACGTGTAAAACGGGGGAAAACAACGTTGGGTTAAAATTAATTAATGAATGAAAATATGAAATAGAAGGGCCCAAAGTCAAGTATGGGTTGGGCCCATGATCGGTGTAGCCTTTACACCATGAACTTAATAATGGGCCGCAAATATTTACATACAAATAAAGAAGAATGACAAAATATGTAAATGTAGAAAAGACGATGTGTTTAACCCAAGGTTGGATTGAGTTGTGATGTAAACCTGCCCGGAACCGCCCGGCTGTCCAGTAGTCACAACAATACCTATCCAATGTGGGAGGTTAAACATGGAGCCCAGCAAGGACCCGAGGTTAGACTGAGTTGTGGCGTAAGACTGCCCGGAACCAACCGGCAACAGGCAGCCACAACAATACCTGCCTAATGTGAGAGGTCAGGGCCTTAATAAGACAATTAAGGTTGAGTCAGGATTGTTAGGATTAAGTAAACTAAAGACTTAATCAAAAATGGAACATGCTAAACTAAACGGACTGGTGGGGTTAGGTTAGGAAACACTTAACCAACTTAGCATGTTGGCTAGAGATAGAAAACCTAGTAACGGGGGACCCTTTTCAGCAGTAACCCTAAAAGGTGTATCAGGATACCCTGAAACTAGGCAGGGTGGGGCACGATTACTGGGCTGATTGTAAGAGGTCAAATCGACGGCGGTGGTGTAGCAGTGTAGGTTCTAACGGTGTGCGGGCGTGCACGCACTCCGGCGCAGAAAAATAAAGCACTGGACACCAGTAGCGTACCTTTGCACTCTAAGGTTGTGTCGGGTTGCCACTATGGGACTTGATACACCCCATGGTGGGACCAGCATAGGTAACTACAGACATCGGGGGCCGTAGGACACATGTAACTTTGCGAATAGGAGCCGATCATCGTAGAATGGATCACACTACCCTGATTATGGGGTGTAAATTGGAAACTAGTTTATATGGGTTCAGAGATTAACATGGGGTACGATAGTATATTCGACCCTAGATAACTTAACCGAGTTCATAGTGTTTGCCCACTTCCTGTTTTACTTATCATACCCAGTTCTTTATTCATAGACAAAGTAGTACTAGACTTACTCAGGCTTTATGTCTGACTCTATTTTTCTTTCGTTTTCTTTCTTCCGTTTCCCCCCCAGGTCCTCAGGGAGGGAACACAGCAGCTTGACCTACCTCAACATCCAGCTTGAAGAAGAGAAATGTATTGCTTGGACTTTCCTGTTTTGAACTATGGCTTTGGACAATTCACTATGGGGCTTTGGCAGTTTTTATTTATGCTTCTTTAAAAATAATGTACTCAAGACAGATTATGAAGTATTATGTTATGTTTTTGGAAGGGATGTTGTTGTAACACGTATTTGACTTTATGAAATAAAATTTGTTGTTCTTCCGCTGGTTTACAAATATGTGTTATTATATCTGTCTTGTATATCTGTGACTTGTACTTATAAACCTCCACCAAAATTAGGGCATTCCCTTTGAGAGTGACCCTAACGGAGGTGGGGTGTTTCACTTGGTATCAGAGCATAGGTTTACCAGATAAGATAAAAAGTTTTGAAAAATTATTTTCAAAAAGGAAATTTAAAGAAGCATTTTTAAAAGAAAAATATTATTTTATTTTAAAAAAAGGCAAAGTCCACTCCCCAAAGCCATAGGTACTATCTCTTATCCTTCGTTTTGAATCTATCCCTTTTGTTTCAGCATGTCCGAAGATCTTAACTTGCCTGAAGGGGTGCCCATACCTGGTTGGTTTAGACGTTTCTTAGAAGCTAGGGCCACTCAGCCAGGTCCTACCGTTCCTCCTCCTCCAGCTGAAGGGAATCATCCAGCCGCAGCAGTACTTTTTCCTCCACCTCCTCCACGGGGAAACACATTCGCTAAGATATGTAAAGATTTTAAAGCTATGGGAGGAAGGGATTTCCATGGAACTGAGTCCTTCGTAGCAGCTAGGAATTGGCTAAAAGAAACCGAAGACCTATTCATCATCTTTGAGGTAGAAGATAGGCAAAAAGTACAGTTGGCAGTGTGGCTATTGAAGGGCGAGGCTTCCTACTGGTGGGAAGTCACCAATGCTGAAAGACCAGTGGATACATGGGAGGACTTTAGGGCAAGGTTTGAGACTAAGTTTCTCTCAGATGCAGAAAGAAGTTTGCAGTTGGAAAAATTCTTATTCCTTAAGCAAGGAGACAAGACTGTTAGAGAGTATGTGAATCAGTTTGATGAGCTGGCTAGGTTTGGGCTTGACCTAGTCAACACCCCTCATAAGAAGGCTCTCCGTTTCGTCAAGGGGTTAAATGAGCCATTACATAGTTTGGCCATGACCCATATACCCATGGGAGCCACGTATGAAAGATTGGTGCAAATGGCATTGCTGAATGAAGAGGACAAGGGCAAGAAGGAGACCAAGGCAGAAAGCTCTCAAGGGAAGAAAGAGGGTTTGCAGCCTAAGAAGACAGACTTCAAGAAGGGCGGAAAAGGCAACAAAGAGAAGAGGAAGTGTAATTTCTGTGGCAAAGTGGGGCACTTAGTAAAGGACTGCCGGAAGAAAAAGGCCAAGGAAAATGGTGGGTGCTTTTCATGCGGACAGACAGGCCACAGGGCTAAGGACTGCCCAAGGAAACGGGGGCAGGGGCAGGGCACTGGATCCACCCCAGGGGCACAGGTTCATGTGCTAGAAGCACCACCATTGCAACAGCGAGGTACAAATACTTCTGTAGAAAGTGTAGTTTATCTTTATGATCACCCCGTTCGCACTTTATTTGATTCTGGCGCATCACACTCCTTTATCTCGTCTGCTTTAGTAGAATCTCTGCACCTAAAAACTAGTATGGTAGAGGACCCCTTAATTGTTTCAAACCCAATTGGGGGCCCAGCTCATTTGTCTATGATCTGTCTGGATTTGAAAATTTCTATTCTAAGTGTAGAACTTGAATGTAGTGCCTTTGTTTTGGGCTTTTCGGGGTATGGTTTGATTTTGGGTATGGATTGGCTATCCAGTAATGGGGCCATCCTTGATTGTGAGAAAAGGGTTGTTAGGCTCCTAACCCAGCTCGGTAATACTTTGGAAATTTCTTGTAATCCCTCGTATTCGGTTATGCTTAGTTATCTTGAATCGTTAGATGCCTCTGTTAAAAATTTGAAATCGGTTAGAGTGGTCCGGAAATATCCGGATGTCTTCGAAGAGGTGAAGGGCTTGCCTCCGAAGCGGGAAATAGACTTCCGCAAATATCTTGTAGATAATGCAAAGCCCGTTGCGTTGCCCGTTAGACACATGGCTCCACGAGAAAGGAAAAAGCTCAGTAAACGGATTAAAGAGCTTCTAGGAAAGGGGTTCATTGGAAGAAGCATTTCAGAATGGGGCGCTCCAGTAGTGTTCGTCACTAAGGTGGAAGGTTCATTTCGCTTATGCATGAGTTGTAAAGAATCACCTTAGTAAGTACATTTGGCAACATAGTTGACATTTGTTTATTTTCAAGAGATAATTCATCTACGTGGAATACCTAATAGTGAGTGGACAAGATCCAAGATTCACTAGTGAATTTTGGAGAGTTTGCATGGAACCATGAGTACGCAGTTATGCTTGAGCCAAGTATACTAGAAGGAGAATAAGTGAAAGAGGAACAAGAGGCAACAGTGACATAGGTTCCAACTCATATTTTGGAAACAAGAATTAAGAAGCTACGAAATTGTGAAGTTAAAAACGGACAAAGCATAATGGAGTTAAGCTCAAGGAAATGCGACTTAGAAGATTGAAGACTAGATTCGTGCATCATATCTCTTCTTAAGAGTATATCCTTGATCCCTCTCTTCCTGTAAAGCTCACTTGCATGCTATCTTTTGTGTATATCCTCTCGGTCCTATTCTTAATCCAATTTCTATTGCAAACCCCATAAGGAGTATGACTCATCTGTTAGTAACACATGTTGGGGCTTGAGGGTGTTCGTTGGATTGACCAAACTTTTTGGGTTTAATAAGATACGGGTTGGTCTTAGGAAGGGACTCCCTTGTGACCTAAAAGGAGTCCATCATGCTTAGTTTCCTAGAATCATATATGGTGGTTGGGTTGAGTAATTCTTTGGGTGTCAGTCTGATGTTGATTTCGGTCTTCGGGGCTGATGCTTAGAGAAGTTCTTCTCCTAATCAATATATATGTGGCATAGATTTCCAGTTTTGACATTGCCTAATGGGCACAAAGTTTTTACTTGCTTCTATCATTCGACTATACCTTTAGGTAGGACCATTTCCTATCATTGAGAAAATTTGGAAAATGACCTATAGATTAGAGCTACCCGAAAAAAAAATGGCCGGAGTTCACAACGTCTTTCACGTTTCACATCTCTGAAAATGTCTACATGAGTCTGCTGAAGTGGTAGAGCCAAACATCCTCGAAGAGGCCGAAGTGGAACGCGAAGCAACCATAAGGAGAGTTCCAACCCGCATCTTAGGAACGGAAGTGAAGAAGCTACGCAACCGCGAAGTCAAGCTCGTCAAAGTTCAGTGGAGCGACGCCGAGGGAGACGCGACTTGGGAAACTGAAGCTAGAATACGCACAGCCTACCCTTTTCTGTTCGAGGGTACATCCTTGATCTTTCTTTTTCCTTAAGTTGCGCTTTTATCTATCTTTTTAGGTATATTTCCTCGACCTTATCTTTAGGGTAGAAACCTTTTGGATGAAAACATGTAATTGAAACATGTTATGTATGATGGTTGCAAGTGGTTGCAAGTGATTGCTAGTGGTTGCTCGTGGTTGCATATACACACACAATCTAGGTTTTAGATCGGCTCAGTCACTTCATATTGCATATGCATATATGTTTGTATTCGTATGTGGTTGAACTATAATGTGTTGTCATGTGGATGTTGCATTTGTATTGAATGGTTGTGCACTCATGTAGAATCAAGAATAGGAAAATTTTGCATACATAATGGATGCATGGCACTTACATAATTCGCATTAAGGAGGTCAACTGAATCAGTAGACCGCCTGATTTTGCATTAGATAAGTACATGTACACACACACTTTGCATATGATCATGAAGCATTAGAAGTCTTTTAAGGACAATGGATGCTCGTGTTTGATGGATGAGTAGATGGATTATTGGATGTTAGGATTTACATTCCTCCTAACTTGAAGATTTCGGGGACGAAATCCTTTTAAGTGGGGGAGAATGTAACACCCCGAAAATTCTATAACTGTGAAAGTAACAAATTAAAGTATAATTAATCTGAAATCAAAGAACCAAGGGAAACGGGTTACGCCATTGCGTTCGTCTCGGAAAAATACGCGAAATAGAGTCCGAGTTTTCGAAAAACGGAGTCCGTATGAAGAAGATATGGCCTTCGGAAGATTTGAATTAAATTTAAAACTCAAACAGAATTAAATAATTAAATATTCCGAAGTGGGGCCCATTGGGCCAGAAAAGCGCCGCCTGGGCCACCCAGGTCGACTGGGCTGTCGACCTGGGCTACCCATGTCGACAGGGCTGTCGACAGCCCTGTCGACAGGGGTATCGACCTGGTCGAGCCCAGTCAACCTGGCTGGCCAGGTCGGTGTGTGGTCGAATTTCTGTGGTCTGCTTTGTCATTAGGGCTAGGTGGCGGGATTTTATTGGTCTCTCTTCCTAATGAATGGCTATGATCTAACCTAGCAACATCGAGGGTCCTAATTAGTTCCTAACCTCTATATAAACAACCCTAGACTAAACCCTAATCTATTCATTAAAAATTAAGAACATAGCCGCCATGTTGCTGAGGAACGACAAAGCATAGCCGCCAACTAAAGAGAGGATTAGGGAGGAAGTTCTAAGGCCTAAAGCAATTCAAGCAACCTAAAGCTAATCAATTCAACAAAGGAATTTGCGTCTTCAATCCCTAAACTAGAGAATTCATCAAACCATTGTAAGTAGAGTATTACTTTGGTATAATAAACAACTGTGTTGATGTGTATGCTTGAATTGTGGCAATGGAAGTAATTCATATTTGTGCGTTCTTATCAATTTATATACGTTTGGATACTCTTGAATTATATTATTCATTATAAAGAACTACATGCGGTAGTTCTATGCAAATATACGTTTGGAATATTGCGCAAATTATGTAATCTATGTTGAAGCTACATGTATGTAGTTGAGTGAAATTTATGCAAGTTTGGGTCTTTGTGATTATGTTGTCATGATGTATACTTTATGCATAAATCATTTTGCAAGTAATTGAAACAAGTTTGGTTATTATAGTTCATATGAAACTATGTGGAATTTTGACACCATGTATTAGTCATGCTTTTGCAAACTTATGAATATGGCTAGGAATGATATTTGGCATAATTGAGATCTATGATTAAGTCTATCTTGTTTTAAAGAATTATATGATGACATATGTGAGACATGGTTAGATTAGACTCAAAAATCCCCTTTTTGCAAGTTTAAAAGCAAACACCATGTTTAGGAATATTTATGCATAAGTATGTTTATACCATCGTTATGTGATTAGGCTTAAATCATGATTAAGTTGAATTATGCTATGTTCATGCTAGAAGTATTTTATGCCATGCTTATGTTTGACAATATGCCATGCCTATGCAAGAAGTATTTTATGCCATGCTTATGTTTGACAATATGCCATGTTTATGCTAGAAGTATTTAGGCCATGCTTATGTTTGACATTATGCCTAAATAAGAATATAGGTTCATGTTGTAGTTAAACCTATGCAAGTTTACATGCCTTGATTTATGTCACCTATGTTGTATGACCAAAATACATGTCACCACTATGCAAGTACACCAATTTCTATTATGTATTTTCCAACGTCATATGCAAGTTCATGCGCTCACTTTCCCCTCTTTGTGTATACGCCATAAGCCTCCCCTTTCGCATGGCTAAATTGGGCTTTAAAAGGCTAAGCCCAATATATATGAAGGACGTGTAAAACGGGGGAAAACAACGTTGGGTTAAAATTAATTAATGAATGAAAATATGAAATAGAAGGGCCCAAAGTCAAGTATGGGTTGGGCCCATGATCGGTGTAGCCTTTACACCATGAACTTAATAATGGGCCGCAAATATTTACATACAAATAAAGAAGAATGACAAAATATGTAAATGTAGAAAAGACGATGTGTTTAACCCGAGGTTGGATTGAGTTGTGATGTAAACCTGCCCGGAACCGCCCGGCTGTCCAGTAGTCACAACAATACCTATCCAATGTGGGAGGTTAAACATGGAGCCCAGCAAGGACCCGAGGTTAGACTGAGTTGTGGCGTAAGACTGCCCGGAACCAACCGGCAACAGGCAGCCACAACAATACCTGCCTAATGTGAGAGGTCAGGGCCTTAATAAGACAATTAAGGTTGAGTCAGGATTGTTAGGATTAAGTAAACTAAAGACTTAATCAAAAATGGAACATGCTAAACTAAACGGACTGGTGGGGTTAGGTTAGGAAACACTTAACCAACTTAGCATGTTGGCTAGAGATAGAAAACCTAGTAACGGGGGACCCTTTTCAGCAGTAACCCTAAAAGGTGTATCAGGATACCCTGAAACTAGGCAGGGTGGGGCACGATTACTGGGCTGATTGTAAGAGGTCAAATCGACGGCGGTGGTGTAGCAGTGTAGGTTCTAACGGTGTGCGGGCGTGCACGCACTCCGGCGCAGAAAAATAAAGCACTGGACACCAGTAGCGTACCTTTGCACTCTAAGGTTGTGTCGGGTTGCCACTATGGGACTTGATACACCCCATGGTGGGACCAGCATAGGTAACTACAGACATCGGGGGCCGTAGGACACATGTAACTTTGCGAATAGGAGCCGATCATCGTAGAATGGATCACACTACCCTGATTATGGGGTGTAAATTGGAAACTAGTTTATATGGGTTCAGAGATTAACATGGGGTACGATAGTATATTCGACCCTAGATAACTTAACCGAGTTCATAGTGTTTGCCCACTTCCTGTTTTACTTATCATACCCAGTTCTTTATTCATAGACAAAGTAGTACTAGACTTACTCAGGCTTTATGTCTGACTCTATTTTTCTTTCGTCTTCTTTCTTCCGTTTCCCCCCCCCCCAGGTCCTCAGGGAGGGAACACAGCAGCTTGACCTACCTCAACATCCAGCTTGAAGAAGAGAAATGTATTGCTTGGACTTTCCTGTTTTGAACTATGGCTTTGGACAATTCACTATGGGGCTTTGGCAGTTTTTATTTATGCTTCTTTAAAAATAATGTACTCAAGACAGATTATGAAGTATTATGTTATGTTTTTGGAAGGGATGTTGTTGTAACACGTATTTGACTTTATGAAATAAAATTTGTTGTTCTTCCGCTGGTTTACAAATATGTGTTATTATATCTGTCTTGTATATCTGTGACTTGTACTTATAAACCTCCACCAAAATTAGGGCATTCCCTTTGAGAGTGACCCTAACGGAGGTGGGGTGTTTCACTATAAGTTTCCCCTTTACTGAGCCTGTCCAAGATATCTACTAGCTGTGGGTCTTTTTGCTGCGAATTCCCTATCTGGTCCAATAGAGTAGGTCGTAGCTCTAATGATGCCAATAAATCAGGTGTAAACTCGGTGGAGGGTCTAAAATCAAAAGTCGATATAAACTCCAAGCTCTTCCCCTCCACAAACAGAGGACTATGTTGAATAATGATATTTTGATCGATGTCAACGAATAAAGCTACTATGGGAATCGAATCATAAAGATAAGGTTATATATATATGTACACTGAGTCATGTTTAGAAATATGTTAAAATCTATCCTCAAGTATACACGAATGAGCTAATCAAGTTATATATATATAAATAAAAGCCTTTAAAAACAAGACTGTGCATGAAATTGATTACCAATCGACTGGTTGGAAATCCACCAGTCGACTGGTCAAACAATTTTTGCACATAACGACGAGTTTCAAAAGTTTTATATAAATAAATTATTTCTACCAATCAACTGATGATTTTTAACCAGTCGATTGATTCGACCCAGAACTTATTTTCTGAAGAGTTGCTTCCATTCATGAAGAGATTCATGTTCATTAATCAAAGGAAATGGACAAATCTGTTTATGGAAACTATTCATGAATGATTGCTACTCTTAGACTATTATATAAACAACTTCAATCATGTTTTGTAATCACCCAATCTTTTTGAATCTTACTGATTCTCTGATCATCACTCTAATCTCTCCTTTTACATTCTTTATAATTAAAAGTTCTCCAATTTCAATACTTGTTGAATCCGTGAATCATATTAATATCATTTGATTCAACAAGCTATATTTACTTCCTTAAATCTTCGCATTCAAAGCATATACTCGAGGATTAGATTATAGGAAGGTTGTACTTAAAATATTGGCTATCCGTTTTGATTTGAGAACACAATTAAGAAGTCAAATCGTGTATTTGAAGACCTGTGTAGTTGCTCAAGCAAGAGGCATCCTTGTTGGGGCTCAGGTGTACTGACATATTCCTCCGGGTTAAGAGAGGGCGTTGTTAGTGAATTCCGAAGAGGAGCTTCGGGACTGGACGTAGGGCGGGAAGTCCGAACCAGTATAAAATTCATGTTGTCTCTTTACTTTACTTTACTGCATTTTATTATTTGTGAATTAGTCTTTGTTTATTTGCATAACTATTGTCGAATCAACTAGTTAGTATTACATTTATATTCCGCAATATCCATATAGAAAGATCCTTAAGTCGTATACATACCGACTTTTCAATTGGTATCAGAGCAAGGCTATCATATAACCGTAAAACCATTATTTGATAATTTGATAATATGGATAGTAACACTAGCATTAGTAATAACACCGGGTATTCTAAAGGCCAATCAACTGTTAGACCACCCTTCTTTAATGGAATGAATTATAGTTACTGAGCTACTAGAATTAGAAAATACATGCAAGCTAATAGCTATGATGCATGGAATATTACTCAAAAAAATATACATCACCTACTACTGCATACACTGAATGGTAAAACACTGAGAAAAATGAAGCTACTGCAAATGCTAAGGCCATGAATATGCTATATTGTGCAGTAGATAGAAATGAGTTCAATCGGATTTGCATTTGCAACACTGCATATAAAATCTGGAGAACACTTAAGATTACTCATGAAGGCACTAAAAAAAGTTAATAAAAGCTAAATTTCTTTGCTCAAAAATCAGTTTCAAAATTTTAAGATGAATGAGAACAAATCCATAAATGATATGTATTCATGTTTTCAATATTTATCATTCACTATTAGGACTAGGAGAAAAATATTTCGACTTTGATATAGTTTCAAAATTTTTAAATTCCTTAACCGATGAATCAGAGAGAAAAGTATTAGCGATCGAAGAAGCTAATGAGCTCTCTGCCACGAAATCGAAAGAATTGATCGGTAATCTGATGTCGTATGAAGTGAACTTGCAGGCAAAGAAAGTACGGGTACTAGATAAGAAAAATTTAGCCTTCCATGCAGAAAAAGAAGATTCTGATTCAGATGAAGAAGATATAGCATTTGTTGCTAAAAAATTTAGAAAATTTCTAAAATATCGAAAGAGTCAAAGCAAAAATATAAAAAAGAATTCATCAAAAGAACCTGGTCCAGGTTTAGTAGAATGTTTCAACTGTCACAAGACCGGACACTATCAAAAGAAATGTCCGGAGCTAAAGAGAAATCGCAAAAGTGAAAAATCAAAGAAACAAGCTTTTTCAGTCACTTGGAATAATTCAGACTCATCTTCTGAAAGTGATAGCGACAGCGTTAGTGAGCAAGCAAATGTGTGCTTTATGGTTAAAAACAACGATGTAAGTGATTTTGCATTTGATGAATTAGTAGAAATAAATACGGAAATTTTAGAACCTAGAAGAATGTTTAAAAGAAAATTTAAACAAGCTAACGAGGACAAAAACAAAGCCGAATTTGAGAGAGATCTTTTGAAAGATGAAAAAGAAATCTTAGAAGAAGAAATTAGAAAATTACAAGATTCTCTTTCAAATGCAAATTCTCAAATTTCTTTGTTAAGTCAAGAAATAGAAATTCAAAAGAATGAAAATGATTTATTACTTTCTGAAAATCATGATTTGAATAATAAAATTATAACTATAGAGTTAGAAAATTCTAGTTTAAAAACTAAATAAGAAAGTATTTCTAAAAATGTAAATAATTGTAACAAGGGGAGAGAGAATCTATCTAAAATTTTAGAAAATTCTCAACCTGCCTTTAGTAAAAAAAAGGACTTGGTTATAATAAAGAAATTATTTCAAAAAGGAAATCCAATTTTAAAAACTCTAATTTTAAACCAAAAATCTCTAGTAGTAAAATAAACATCTCTATTAAGAAAAAGTATTCAGATAATATTGGTATATGGATTCCGAAGACAAATAATACTCTTATTAGGAATAAATACATTAAAAAACTTTTTAGATACGGTTCATTATAATAGTTATTACTTTTTCAAAAAGGAACCTAAGCCCTCTTTGGTTTGGCTTCCTAAGATTTAACCCTTAGGACCCTAACGGAGGAAGTGGGTACCAATGAAAATTTTAAATTACTTTTTCCAGGTTCCACTTCACAAAAACAGAGGAAAATGGATACTAGACAGTGGTTGCTCAAAACACATGACAGGAGACAAGGAAATGCTAACAAATATTACTTACTCAAAAGGAGGAACTGTCACATTTGGAGATAATTCCAAAGGATACATCATCGGCAAAGGCAATGTGAGCAATTACAGTATATCTAATTCACCTCTTATTTCGGATGCTTTATTAGTTAAGAATTTAAAACACAATTTTTTAAGCATAAGTCAATTGTGTGATAAAGGTTTTAAATTAATATTTTCCAAAAATAAATGTAGTATATTTGATTCAAACCAAAATCTTATTTTTGAAGGAAATCGAGACAAAAATATTTATATTTTAAATATGACAATTAATAATAATCCGAGCATGTGTTTATTAGCCAAACATAATGATCCTTGGTTATGGCACAAACGATTTTGTCACAATAACTTTAAATACATTAACAAATTATCTAAAAATGATCTTGTAAGAGGATTACCCAAAATAAAATTCAAAACTGAAAATTTATGCTATGCTTGTCAACTTGGAAAATTAACAAAATCCTCTTTCAAATCTAAAAAGGTTATATCAACTTTACAACCACTTGAATTATTACACATGGATTTATTCGGACCAACTCAAGTTCAGTCCATAAATCATAGTAGATATGTGTTTGTAATTGTTGATGATTTTTCAAGATATACTTGGACTATGATTTAAGGAATAAAATCGATACTTTTGATATTTTTAAAATTTTCGTCAAGCAGATTCAGAACTTAACTAATTTAAAAATAAAGAATATAAGAAGTGATCATGGAGGAGAATTTGAAAATGAGAAATTTAATTTATTTTGTCAAAAGAAAGGAATTTTTCAAAACTTTTCATTTCTTAGAACTCCACAACAAAATGGAGTTGTAGAACGTAAGAATAGAACTTTACAAGAATGTGCTAGAACATTATTAAATGGAAGTACATTATCAAAACATTTTTGGGTTGAAGCAGTCGCAACAGCTTGCTATGTTTTGAACCGTGTTTCCATTCGACCACTTACTAAAAACACTCCATATGAGCTTTTTACTGGTAGAAAACCAAATATCTTATTTCAAAGTTTTTGGTTCAAAATGTTTTATTTTAAATACAAAAGATCAGCTTGGAAAATTCGATTCAAAATCCTACGAAGGAATATTCTTAAGATATTCTGAGCATAGGAAAGCTTATCGTATTTTTAATAAAAGAACCGATAAAATCGAAGAATCACTTCATGTATCATTTGACGAAAATATTTTTCAAAATTCTTTAAATCCAGATACTCAGAAAAATAATCCTTCACGTGATGATGATATTGAAATATACAGGGAAGATGAAAACATTATTCATAATAATATAGAGAATGATGCTACAGAATTACAATATAATATCAATAATCAAAATACTCCTGCTAATGAAGTTCGATCTCCACCAAGAATATTAAGAGATCATCCAACTCAAAATATCATTGAAGAAATAACTTCAAATGTAAGGACAAGAAGTCAACTTAATCTAGTAAGTAATGTAGCCTTTTTATCAAATATCAATCCCAAAAATCCTAAAGAAGCATCAACAGATGAAAATTGGATAATCGTCATGCAAGAAGAACTAAACCAGTTTGAACGTAATGAAGTCTGGGAACTAGTTCCAAGACCAAATGATCAAAACTGTTACTGGAACAAAATGGGTTTACTAAAATAAAGCAGATGAATTTGGTAATATCACTAGAAATAAAGCGAGACTTGTTGCACAAGGTAACAATCAATAAGAAGGCATAGATTATGAAGAAACATTTGCACCAGTTGCACGACTAGAAGCAATTCGAATACTATTAGCTTACGATTGTCATCATAACTTTAAATTATAGCAAATGGACGTTAAAAGCGCTTTCTTAAATGGGTACATTAAAGAACGAGTATATATTGAACAACCTCCACTGTTTGCTCATGAAAAATATCCTGATCATGTTTATAAACTGAAAAAGGCATTATATGGATTGAAACAAGCACCTCGTGCTCGGTGTGAACGTCTTAAAACATATTTGATAGATTCAGGATTTCAAATTGGAAAGGTTGATCAGACTCTTTTTATTAAGAAAGATCATAAAGATATTCTAATAGTTCAAATATATGTAGATGATGTTATTTTTGGTTCAACAAATGATCAATTATGTCAAGAATTTTCAAAAATAATGACCAACGAATTTGAAATGTCACATATGGGAGAACTTTCTTACTTCTTGGGATTACAAATCAAGCACTTACCAGATGGAATTTTTATCAATCATGAAAAACATTGTACCAATTTAATAAAACGCTTTGGAATGGAAAACACTTCAAGTAAACCTACACCAATGAGTACATCGACACATTTAGATAAAGATGAAAATGGCAAAAATGTCGATCAAAAGTTATATAGAAGCGTGATAGGTTCCCTTTTGTATCTAACTGCGAGTAGACCAGATATTATGATGAGTGTTTGCTTTCGTGCCCGATTTCAAACTAATCCAAAAGAGTCACATTTAACGGCAGTTAAAAGAATATTACGATATCTAAGCAGTACAAAAGACTTTGGACTCTTCTATCCAAAAGATTGTTCCTTTGAATTGGTGTCATTTAGCGATGCTGATTTTGGAGGATCACGAACAGATCGTAAGAGTGCAAGTGGAACATGTCACTTTATCGGTAAATCAATTATATCTTGGTTTAGCAAGAAACAAAACTGTGTTTCATTATCAACATGCGAAGCTGAATACATGTCTGCTGCACTAGCGTGTGCTCAGGTATTATATATGCAGCAAAGACTAAAAGATTTTAATGTAAATTTGTCAAATTCTATAATATATTATGACAATACAAGTGCAATAAATTTATCTAAGAATCCAGTGAACAATTCCAGAACTAAACACATTGATATTAGACATCACTTCTTGAGAGATAACATTGAAAACAAACAGTTAATTTAGAATCTGTTAACTCAGAAAATCAAATTGTTGATATCTTTACTAAACCTCTTTTAGAGAATTCTTTCATTAAACTACGACGAGAGTTAGGGATTGTATCATTCAAGGATCTCTAAAAATTATTCGATTAGCATATGCTTAAAATGACTTAATCTATTTTTAATCGATGACAAAGGGGGAGAGATATAGAAATTTCTCATGCTATCTATGTCATATACCATTTTTTTTATGTTTCCATGCTATTATACTATTGTATTTCCATATTATTGGAAATTGTGCTAACACTTATGAATGTAGGAATCACATGGTAAGAATATAAAATATATGTACTAACAAAATTGTGCAGAAATTCAGGGGGAGCTATACTCTCAGGGGGAGAAAAATCAAAGTGTTGTCATCAATCAAAAAGGGGGAGAATGTTGAATAATGAGATTTTGATCGATGTCAACGAATAAAGCTACTATAGGAATCGAATCATAAAGATAAGGTTATATATATATATACATTGAGTCGTGTTCAGAAATATGTTAAAATCTATGCTCAAGTATACACGAATGTGCTAATCAAGTTATATATATATATAAATTAAAGCCTTCAAAAAGCCAAACTGTGCATGAAATTGCCTACCGGTCGATTGGTAGGAAATCCACCAGTCGACTGGTAGGAAATCCACCAGTCGACTGGTTAAGTAATTTTTGCACATAACGGCTAGTTTCAAAAGTTTTATATCAATAAATTATTTCTGCCAGTCAACTGATGATTTTTAACCAGTTGACTGATTCAACCCAGAACTTATTTTCTGAAGAGTTGCTTCCATTCATGAAGAGATTCCTCTTCATTAATCAAAGGAAATGGACATACCTGTTTATGGTAACTATTCATGAATGATTGCTACTATTAGACTATTATATAAACAACTTCAATCATGTTTTATAATCACCCAATCTTTCCGAGTCTTACTGATTTTCTGGTCATCGCTCTAATCTCTCCATTTACATTCTTTGTAATTAAAAGTTCTCCAATTTCATTACTTGTTGAATCCGTGTATATTATTAATATCATTTGATTCAACAAGCTATATTTACTTCCTTAAATCTTTGCATTCAAAGCATATACTCGAGGATCAGATTATAGGAAGGTTGTACTTAAAATATTGGCTATCTTTGTTGATTCGAGAACACAAATCAGAAGTCAAACTCTTGTACTTGAAGACTGTGTAGTTTTTCAGGAGAGATGCATCCTTGTTGGGGCTCAGATGTAATGACCTATTCCTCCGGGTTAAGAGAGAGCGTTGTTAGTGAATTCCGAAGAGGTGCTTCGGGACTGAACGTAGGGCGGGAAGTTTGAACCAGTATAAAATTCCTGGTGTCTCTTTACCTTACTTTACTGCATTTTATTATTTGTGATATATCATATTAGTCTCTGTTTATTTGCATAACTATTGTTGTAACACCCCACGTCCATTAATGTCACTCGCAAAGGGAATGCATTAATTTCCATGGGGCATTTTAAGTGAATATAGAACAGAAAATCACAACCATACAGATATAAAACAGTACTTGAAAATTTAAAACTTTATTTCATTGTAGCGGATAAACCCATATGTTTGATTACATCATCAAAAACCATAAACTAAAGTCAAGTACATCATATCCATCTTGATAAAACAAGGTACATAAACTGAAAGACATAATCCCCAACATCAAAACAACCATAAATAAAGAGAAGCTGAACTTTACTTCAGCGATCCAAGCAATCTTCTAAAAGCAGTCCAAACTCTAGCTCCACTAGTGCTAGTTCTAACCTGAGCACCTGGGGGGGAAGGAAAGAGATGGAAAAAGGGGGGTCAGACATAAAGTCTGGCGAGTGCGATAACTTTAACAATATAATTAACAAAGTAACTAGGCTAAGGCATAAGTTGGAAAATAAGGAAATGATCATGAACCATTGAGTATGGTAGGGTAAACAAGGAAACAAGATGAGCAACGATATCGTTAAAGCGCACCTAACCCACTGAGATAATTACTAAGCTACACCAACACTATAGGATAATTGCTATACTGCACCGCCACTAGTATACTGCACCACCACTAGTCATCCTAAGGTTGATCCCGCCTACAAACTTAATAATGATATTGGTAGTTTCGTGCACCCCTACCTGCCTTCATAGGTGTCGTCTGCCCCTATCTCCACTAGCTGTACCAACTACCCTCAAGTGATCGGCTCCCTAACTCGTAGATACTCGTGTTAGCCCCACAGTGGGGTGTATCACTCCCCAAAGTGGCAACCCGATACCACCAAGAATGCACGGCTTATACCTATACGATGAACCAACGTCTTACCTACCAGCCCGGGTCCACACACACATATGAACCCGTTGGACTCGCGTTGCCACCGCTAACCCGGTTTGGCCTCTTATAGTCAAGCCAAGTATGCGTGTCACGTCCTCGACTTGGATCGAGCCCACAAGGATACATATGGGTTACTGGTTGAAACGGGCCCCCATTACTTGACACAAGCTATCCACATAAGCTTGGTCCCCTCTAATACATCCCACTTAACCCACTTCTTATTCATGTTGTAATTACATGTTTCAATTTTTGGTTAAGTGTTTCTAATCATATTTCCAAATCCCACCCAAGGCACCGACTAGATTCCACATGCCACCCAAGGCACCCACTTAACCCCCTCATGTCCCACTACATGCTTATTTGGTTAAGCGTTTCTTAATTCTTTAAGACCGTAACCTCATAAAGACCTCTCACAATAGACTGGCATTTGTGGCAGTTGGATTTGTCGGGCGGGTCCGGGCAATCTTACACCACAAAGGAGCCTAACCTCGTGTCTTTACAATTGTTACGTATTTAGTTTATTCCTAAGACCTCTCACATTAGACTGGCATTTGTGGCAGCTGGATTTGTCGGGCGTGTCCGGGCAGTCTTACACCACAAAAGAGCCTAACCTCGTGTCTTAGACGATTAATTACTCCTAATTAATCATTCCCCAATTTGAATTACGTTCCCTATTCAAATTATCAATCAATTCCAAATTTAATGAAGTCCATAATTGACTCAATTATGTCCGTCCATTTATGTATGTAAAATCATACCAATTTTTCACCATAATTATATTTTATGCCTTTTAAGGCATTTATGCCAATTAAATATTTTTAATATTATCCCTTTTACCCCACGTAGTACGTTTGTTCGTTTAACGTAAAATATATGTTAGACTCAAATAGTCTAACTCATGGAATAAAGAGAAAACATCACAATATACACATAATTAAAACATAAATCTAAACATAGGGGTGAATTTGCATATGTGAATGATGTTCTACACCTAAAATTTGCATAGGCCATTGCATAAACAACATATGTCATGGATCCAAATCTAAAGGTGTGAACTTGATGAGAAAAATGGCCACAAACTTGCACGAATAACATATGTCATGGATCCAAATCTAAAGGTGTTAATTTGCATAGGCAATACCCCAAAACAAGCATAACATGATTCATATTCTAAATTCATATATTCATACAACTTACATATGTGATTTATACATCATAACAAGGGTGTAAACTTGCATCTAACATGTAAAGTATCATGTAAAATTTAGCACAAACTCACACATGTCATAGCCTAACTTTCAATTAAATTTTCACATAAACTAGGTGTTATAACCATGTAAGTTCACATATAATTCTACCCAAATTGTATATGATTCATGTTTACATAAAAGTCTAAATTTGCATACATATGATTTATCATATGAATCAATATAACCACTAGGATATGAAACATGATGATTCAACTAGACATAAGCCAATCATAGGATTATAACCTGGGTGATAGCATCATAACTTTACATCGTAAATGATAACATCATAACATAATATCATAGAAATTACAACACAATTCTACGACATAATTACAACATGCAATCAACAATTCATATCATATCCAAATTATCCGCATTATAACTCAATCCAATTCATTTATTAATTATTTTGTTAAAACTATCGAACTCACAACTCAAAAGCAGTCTTGAGTTCTGAATTCTGATTTCTGGAGTTGAATTAGCTCTCCTTTGAAGAAGCTTCACTGTTAGGGTTGAGTAGTTCTGATTTGATTGTTGTTCTTCCTCTTTAATTTGGTGGCGGCTGATCTAGGGTTCAAGACAACAGTATGACGGCCATAGTTTCAATTTTAATTCTGGTTTAGGGTTTGAGTCTATGGGTCTTTTTATTGAGTTTTGAATTAATTTAAGCCGTTGGATGATCATAGGGTTAATCAAAACCATTCAATCATGATAGGGTGATGAGTCAGCCCTAATGACTCAGCAAGGAGTCAGAAAGGACTCAACAACATGGGTCAGTCTGAATGCAGGCTCCTGCCTCGGCCTGGGCGCACATGGCAGGTGCGCCAGTGCAAATTTGTACTGGCGCACTTCCCAAGTGCGCCAGTGCAATCTTTATTTTTCTTTTGCCACCAAACTTCGCTCGTCCATAACTCCTTCATCTGGTATCCGTTTCCCGCAAACTCGGACTCTATTTCAACCAGAATTCTGAGACGAACAAAATGGCGCAACCCCATTCCTTTAATTCTCACGTCTGAGATTAATTATTCTTTATTTTAATTAATTCGATTATTCAAAAATCCAGGGTGTTACAATTGTAGAATCAACTAGTTAGTATTACATTTATATTCCGCAATATCCATATAGAAAGATCCTTAAGTTGTATTCATACCGACATTTCAGACTACATGTCATCCTCTGCCTATTCAATGCGTCTGCCACCACATTACCCTTGCCAGGGGTATAAGCAATCTCAAAATCATAAGACGCTAGGAACTACATCCAATTCTGTTGTCTCGGATTGAGATATTTCCGCGAGAACAAGTACTTGAGAGATTTATGATCGGTGTACAACTCAAACTTTTCTCCAAGTAGGTAATTGTTGACACACTTTTTGGTAAAAGCTGTCACACTGAATATCTGGATAGCATCGCGCTCAGGTACTGAGAATCTCGTCAACAAACATGAAACGATTTGGTCAAAGTCGCATCACGAACAAAGAAAGACCTGAAACTCCTATCAAACGACCTTTTTTGGGCCCCAAAACAGCAATTACAAAGTTAGGCTATGTAACTCTTGTAGATCTCTGAATTAGCTTCAATTAGAGCTTTGGTTTGGCTCAATCCGGTTTGAAAGTTAGGCCTGTTTCCGTGAACGTGTATAACCTGGCAATTTCCTGTATAAAGCAACGAAGCGTCGCACGATCGGAGTATGGCTCCTGCACCTTCGGATCGCCCCTCATTTGATCGCCCCCCTCAGACCATGACCCGTTCGTGGTACACCTCATGATCCGACTCGATTGCCAGTACTTCACTCCAGCTTCACCATACCACTCGCGACTAGACCCGGCTCATGATGGCCATATCACGATCCGACCCCATGACCACGAGCCGACCTTCAGACCTGCAGATACGCGCACTGTA
Source organism: Allium sativum (assembly GCA_030737875.1). Classification (NCBI taxonomy): domain Eukaryota; kingdom Viridiplantae; phylum Streptophyta; class Magnoliopsida; order Asparagales; family Amaryllidaceae; genus Allium; species Allium sativum. The sequence continues at coordinate 1,049,860,538 of CM060922.1, forward strand.
TTGACCTATTCTCATCCCACATCTTTCTCCTACTTTACCGGATCGGGTGCCACGTACCCCATCACGAACCGGTCATCCCAGAATCTCTCCTACAACTATAAATACATCATTTGAAGGCATTTTCAAGGACTTTTTGGCTGAGACTTTCTCCTACATCTCTACAGCCTCAGCCATTACTGATCAAAAGGATTTTTCACCTTTCTACACTCAAATTCTCCTCTTGTAATCTCAATTAAACACACGGATTGTGTGCTTTCATGAAACTGATTCTTGTAATCTTTCAGTATAACAATAATATTATAAAGTGGACGTGGGCTACATCTACAGCCGAACCACTATAAAAACTTTGTGTGTCTCCTCTTATTTATCATTTTTTGCATTCTATGATCTGTGATCTGCATTCGGGTGTTTGGCCCAGATTTTGGTCTAACATTTTGGCGCGCCAGGAAGGGGCACACGACAACTTCAACTTCTGCTTAGATAATTTGGCTATAGGATCAATGGCAATCAAAAGGAAGAAAACTAGAACTTCTGCTCATGCTGAGGATGCTGACGCTGAAGGCACGAGAAACGAGGCCAGCCATGAAGCTTCCTCCCATGGAGATCTCTCTGCGTACTTGACTAGAGACTAGATGGACGGCGTTCTCACTGAATTGAGAGATCAGATGGCAAGGCAAGATGATCTCCTCCAGAAACAACAGGAAATGATCAATCAATTCTTCGCTCGGATGGATGGAAGGCCGAGCAATGAACAAGTCACTGGAAATGAAGCCACAGAAGCGGCTCACGCATCACATGGACTCGGGGGTAACCCCCTAACTCAGGGAAATGCTCATGTTCAACCGACTTCAGCTCCAGTTCAGGTGAACACCGGATTGCGAGCTCTTGCTCTTCAACAGCATCAACCATCTCGTGACGCGCCTCTGGACCGCGACCCGGATTGTGGTGCACTTCCAAACTCACGAGACGATCCCAGTAACTTGTTCCCGCCTGCTCACCAACAACAACCGGTTCGTGACCTACCTCCAGGACCCAGTCGGATCGCCCCCTACTTCATGATCCGGCCTCACGAGCTAGACTCCATGAGCCTGATCCACGATCCGTGAGCCGCGATACCCAGGCAACAGCTCACCAACAGCTTTCATCCTCTCTTGCATTCAACGCTGGGGCACCAGCGCTGATCTTGGCAACTTGCAATAGCTTTTCGAAGGCAATCGACTCACCGATCTGATTCAACGCCTCTCGAGGGGCCGCACTTATCAGAATGACGTGGATGACGTCAATCACAATCCATTCACCCAAGGAATCAGAAATTCTCGCAATCCCGCAGATTTCAAACTTCCACAACTTGAGCCCTACAACGGCAGGACAGATCCTACCGTGCACCTGATGCGCTAGAAACGGCATATGGAAGTTCAATCGGTATCGGAAAACGTTATGGCTAAATGTTTTTCCCTCTTTCTGACTGATAAAGCAGCCATGTGGATTCGGCAGCTAGAAACAGAATCGATCAACAGCTGGAACACGTTGGTCGCACGCTTCCTTGAACAGTTTCGGGTTCACATCGTACGACCCAAAAACGTCATGTCGCTCACTACAATCAAGCAGAGGCCCAAAGAAACTCTGCGTTCATTCCTGGAAAGGTTCAACATTGCAGCAGCATCAGTTGATCGATCTGAACAATCGATGGTACTGATGGCAGCAGTATCCGGCGTGCTAGATAACTCAGAATTCAAAAAATCTTTGTACCGAGACCCACCGCGAAACCTCGGCGAATTCTACCTTGATGCAGATAGATTTCTACGCGAAGAAGATGCAACTTCCGAGAAGAAAATCCTCGATATCAACATGCTCAAAGACGAACCATCTGATTCTGGAAAAGGCAAAGGAACAACCAATGCAAAGAATGATCGTATGCTCCACCCCGGAGAGGGTCCAGATACGACAAATACACTGAGTTGAATGACACTCTGACAAACATCTACGTGGATCCAAGGGGTGTTTCCTCTTATCCAAGGCCTCCCAAGAGAGAACATACACTGGCACAACATAATTCTGGAAGGCATTGCATATTTCATGACATGGACGGTCACAACACTGATGACTACAGACATTTGTGAGACCTTGTTGAGGCTCGGGTCAGACGAGGAGAACTACCCGAGTATGTCACTCAACCAACAGCGCTCACACCTGCGCTACCACCACCGACTCCCGGAAGAGGGAACGATCCCAGGTCGAGCAATCGCGGGCTTATCATTAACTGATCCCACTCAGCGGATCTCTTCAGTTTGACGAACTACGGTTCGTATTTCATGTTTTTAGGTTTTTAGGTGACTTCTCGCCCCTCTTTGTTTTCTCTGCATGTAATAAGAGCGGTCACATCAGCCCAAACGCACGGAACCTGCTTGTGGTCTCCAGTCGTGTCCGGAAAACGACCGCTGCATTTTCATGAATTAGCAATTTGCATTGAGCCCTGGCTCCTAACTGGATTCGTCCAGTATAAACATTGAGCTCCGGCTCCTAACTGGATCCGTCCAGTACAAACATGAGCACCGGCTCCTAACTGGATCCGTCCAGTATAAACGAACTTTCATATACTTTTCCATGGTCGTCTTACTCCGGTAAGGCCGTCTTGGAACTTTCATTGCTTTTCCTTGGTCGTCTTACTCCGGTAAGGCTGTCTTGGAACTTTCATTGCTTTTCCTCGGTCATCTCACTCCGGTAAGGCCGTCTTGGAACTTTCATTTGCTTTTCCTTGGTCGACTTACTCCGGTAAGGTCGTCTTGGAACTTTCATTGCTTTTCCTTGGTCGTCTTACTCCGGTAAGGCCGTTTTGGAACTTTTATTGCTTTTTCTCGGTCGTCTCACTCCGTAAGGCCGTCTTGGAACCTCATGTGCTTTTCCTTGGTCGTCTTATCTTCTTGCAGGTACAGACTCCTGGTCTTCTTGAATTTCTCTGGCCTTAATACGATCCCTTGTGATCGTCGGTTTTCTGGCCTTTATACGATCCGGCGTGATCGTCACATTCTGGATTTGGATCTCTTAGATTATCCAGAACACATCTTCCTTCAACCAGCAAGATATGTTATGAGGGACAAATATGTTGACACACTTTTTGGTAAGAGCTGTCACACTGAATATCTGGATAGCATCGCGCTCAGGCACTGAGAATCTCGTCAACAAACATGAAGCTATTTGGTCAAAGTCGCATCACGAACAAAGAAAGACCCGAAACTCCTATCATATGACCTTTTTTGGACCAAAAAACAGCAATTACAGAGTTGAAATCTGTAACTCTTGTAGATCTCTGAATTAGCTTAAGTTTGAGCTTTGGTTGGGCTCAATCGGACTTGCGGTTTGAAAGTTAAGCCTGTTTTCGTGAACGGGTATAACCTGGCAATTTCCTGGATAAAGCAACGTAGCGTCACACGATCGGAGTATGGCTCCTGCACCCTCGGATCGCCCCTCATCGGATCGCCCCCCTCAGACCATGACCCGTTCGTGGTACACCTCACGATCTGGCTCGATCGCCAGCACTTCACTCCAGCTTCACCAGACCCGGATCGTGATGGCCATATCACGATCCAACCCCATGACCACGAACCGACCTTCACACCTGCAGATAAGCGCACTGTATTGACCTATTCTCATGCCACATCTTGCTCCTACTTTACAGGATCTGGTGCCACGTACCCCATCACGAACCGGTCATCCTAGAAGCTCTTCTACAGCTATAAATACACCATTTGAAGGCATTTTCAAGGACTTTTTGGCTGAGACTTTCTCCTACATCTCTACCGCCTCTTCCATTATTGATCAGAAGGATTTTTCACCTTTCTACACTTAAATTCTCCTGTTGTAATCTCAATTAAACACACAGATTGTGTGCTTTCATGAAACTGATTCTTGTAATATGTCAGTATAACAATAAGATTATAAAGTGGACGTAGGCTACATCTATAGCCGAACCACTATAAAAACTTTGTGTGTCTCCTCTTATTTACCATTTTATGCATTCTGTGATCTGCATTTGAGTGTTAGGCCCAGATTTTGGTCTAACAGTAATGGCGCCAATTCTTAAGCACAAATACAATGGCAGCCAACTCCAAGTCATGGGTAGGGTAGTTATTATCATGAACCCTTAGTTGTCTGCCTCCATAACATACTGCCCTTCCCACTTGCTTCAGAACCGCACCAAGCCATGTACCAGATGCATTAGTGTATACTCTGAACACTTTGTTCCCTTCCGGAAAAGTAAAGACTTGGGTTGTTGTCAGAGTCCTCTTCAGTCACTGAAAAACCTCCTTACAATCTATATCCCAACAAAATGTCAGATTCTTCTTCGTCAGCCTGGGGAGTGGGGCTGATATCTTCGCGAAGTCCATAATGAACTTCCTATAATTGCCTGCTGGACCAAGAATACTCCTCACCTCCGTTGCATTCTTTGGAACATGCCAATCTTGAACTGTAACTACCTTCGCGGGACAATAGCTATCCCCTCTTTAGAGACCACATGCCCTAAAAATCTCAATTCTTTTCTCGAAAATGACATTTACTGAATTTCTCCTTAAGCTGGTGCACACGTAAAGTTTTCATGACCTTCCTCAAATGTAAATCATGCTCTTCCTCGCACTTCGAGAAAATCAAGATGTCATCAACAAAGACCACAATGAGCTTATTTAGAAACTCCTGAAATGCCCTACTCACCAGATCAACAAAATAGGCGGGTGCATTCGTCAACCCAAAAAGCATGACGAGCCACTCAAAGAAACCATCAGGAGTTCTAAATGCGGTCTTGTCTATACTGTCCTCGGCTACCCTCAACTGATGAAACCCCGTGGCCAAGTCCAATTGAGAGAAAACAGATGCACCAACAAGCTGGTCAAACAGATCATCTATCCTCGAAAGTGGTGCCTATTTTTCTTAGTGAGCTTATTCAACTCCTTGTAATCCACACATAAGCGAAATGAACCATCCGCCTTAGTGGCGAATACTACTGGCGCATCCCATGTAGATATGCTTTGCCTAATAAATCCTTTCTCAAGTAGCTCCCCTACTTGCTTGCTGAGCCCCCTCCTTTCTCTTAGTGCCATGTGGCGCACAAGAAATGCAATTGGCTTTGCATTGTCCACTAAGTATACACGGAAATCGATCTCATGCCTCGGAGCTTAGCCCGGAACCTCCTCAAAAACATCAGGATACTCAAAGACTACTGGTACAGATCGCAGATCATCGATAGATGCATCAAGTGACACTAGGAAACTAAGCATGATAGACCCTTTAGGGTCACAAAAAATCTCGAGGGTCCTCCCATGGCAAGTCAAAAGTCTAATGACCCTCCTCCTATAATCTGGAATGGCACCATACATGGCTAGCCAATCCATCCCTAGAATCAAACCATAGCCCAAGAAACCAAGCACATTCGCATCACATTCAAACTTGACGACTAACACGGATAGTCCTAAACCCTGACAAATCATAGATAAATGAGTCGTACCACAAATGGGGTTTGGGACAACTACGGGATTCAAAACCATACTTGTACTAAGGTGCAGAGACTCAACCATAGAATCAGATATAAAAGAATGTGAAGCGCCAGAATAAAAAAGAGTTCTAACAAGATGATTGGAAAGAGAAATCAAACCTTCAAAAGAAACTTTCCTACCTCTGTCTGAAACACTTGTAACGAGAGCGTGCACCTATCCTCCAGAAGATCCTGCCCTCTGTCCATGTCCTTGCCTCTTCGGGTAATCCTTAATAAGATGTCCGACCTCTCCACAATGGAAACAAGCGCTCTTCCACCTCTTGTAATCGTTGATCAATTGACCCATTCAACCACAATTACGGTATTTCCTCTTGTCTTCGGATTTGTCATTCTTCCCGCCCTTCTTTTGGTGTTGTTGTCCTTTCCTAGGCCACACTTTCTTATTTTGCGTTTCTTCAACCTTAGCCTCCTTCTTTTCACCTTTATCTTCTTCGTGCATCAATGCCATATCAACGAGCTTCTCAAAAGTTGCTCCCATCGGAATATGAGACATAGACAACCCATGAAGAGGTTCATTCAATCCTCTAGCAAACCTTAAAGCTTTCTTGTGCTGGGTATTCACTACCTCCAAACCAGACCTTGCCAATTGATTAAACTTATTGACGTATTCCTTGAAAGACACGCCTCCTTTCTTTAAAGCCAAAAACCTTTCCATCTGCATGCTTTTCTCGGCTTGAAAGAAACTTCATTTCGAATCTCTGTCATAAATCATCCTATGTCTCTACTGGACGTCCTTCTTGAGTCACTTCCCACCAAAATGAAGTGTCATCTCTCAACTTCCAAATGTCCAACTGAATCTTCCTACGGTCGTCAACCTCAAAAATCCCAAACAAATCCTCTGTCTCCTTGAGAAAATTCTTTGCTTGTACAAAAGTCTCAGTTCCTCGGAATGGCTTTCCTCCCATAGCACAGAAATCCTTGCATATTTTAGAGAAATTATCAGCTCGTGGAGGAGGAGGAACAACGGCTGCAGTTGGGGGAGGGGCATCCGCTTAGCTTTCGGCAGGTGTCGTAGCCTCCAGATACCTACAAAACCAAGCCGGTATCTGTATACCCTCTGGAATATTCGGTTCACCAAACATGCTGAAAAGAAAAAGGGAAAAGGGATTCAAACAGAGAATCGAAAAGATAGTTTATGGCTTTGGGGATTATGTTTTCAAAAATAGACCTTTTTCTTGGAAATACTTTGTTTTTGAAACCGTTTGAAAACAATTTTCAAAATCTTTTATCCCATCTAGTAACCTTCAGCTCTAATACCAAATGTGACACCCCACGTCCGTTAATGTCACTCTATCAAAATGCATTAAGTTTCGTGGAGCGTTGAAGGTAAACAAGAACATGAATATCACAAGATAGACATATAAAATTGCAGCGGAATTTAAAACTTTATTTAAAAGAAAACATCGTGGTCCGAAAACTCAGTAACATCATAATTCTGAAATACCGAATACCGGTTACATAAAATATATGTCTTGTACTTAACTCATCAGAGTACAATACTATAAAATCATAATCCCAAAAAGAGCCATAACAGAGAAGAAGAATAGCCAAAGTGGTACATCAAAGAAAATCCATGATCCAAGCTAAAGCAAGAGAGAGAATCCTAATTAAGGCTGAGCACTCCCACCTTGAGTACCTTGGATGGAGAAGGGAAGAGAGAGAAAAGGAAACAAAATGGGTCAGACATAAAGTCTGGCGAGTCCATTTACTTTTAGCATATAAATAAGTAAAAGCATCTTGACAGGCATATAAACTGGATGAACAGGATAACAATACATAAGGTAGGTATACAAAACTGAGCATGACAAGTAAGATAAACAGAACATGATATATTGCGCTTCTCAAGTACTTTGCTCTGCACCATTACTACTATAACTATAACATGATGATCCCAACAAGAAAAAGATGGTAGACTTAGGTGTACTTCTAGTGAGAGGTTTTCACCCCATACAATCATAATAGGTAGCCCCACATGACAAGTGTCATCTCCAATTATAATAACGGGCTCCTAAACAAGCAAGACTAGATGTACCCTATTTACTACCCCAATCGATCGGCTCCCTATCTCTCTTGGTTACCCATGTTGGCCCCACAGTAGGATGGATCACTTCCAAAAGTGGCAACCCAATTATTTTCAAGATGCACAACTATATCTACTGATGTCACAGCGTCTTATCTTCCCGAGAAAGCGGACCCATGCATGAACATGAGTCTGATGGAACGCGCCGTTGGACACCTTTCTCCCAAATGACCACTTATAACTAACCCAGTAAGCGTGTCCTGACCGCGACCTGTTGTATATAACGCAGTTGTATACACAATTATATGATTTTTGTTTGATGATAACAACCAAATATATTTTATTATAAATGTGTTTGTTACTGTAGTGTTTCATATATAAATCACAGAAAGGAATATAATATTTATATTTAAATAAAATACAACTGTACAAACATTCAAATATTCACACAGTATTGTATTTAAGTATAATATTTTATTTCAATCATTCAAACTGTACATCTTTTTATAACCCCACTATTTGAACACATCTTTATAATACATCACATTTCATATTTCTTCACATGATAATATACTTGTATATAAACTAAATACGTTAAACAAATTTGTTTGAACACAATAAAATAATATTTTATTTCAATCAAATTTGTTTAATACAAACATCAGTACATTTCTTTCAATTTCATACACAGTTCCTCACTGCAACACTCTATATTTCAGTTATACAGTTTCTCTAATACAATCATTTTCATAGACTCAAATACATATACAAATTGATACATTGTTGTCTTCAATCTTCTGTCTTCACAGCATCTTCTCAGTCAGTCTAGTCATCACCTGATTACCTATCACATGAAGCACTCACAGTACACTGCAATAGAAATGAAACTGAATACATACGAATATAAATTTTATTTTTAAAGATTTTATTTGCCTTAGATTTCTGGTGTGTTTCTCATCGTTTTTCATGACTTGATCTGATTCTTCTATGTCTAGACAGATTGTGATATTCACAGTAATAAACTTTAGATACCACACAACAGTCAGTGTATATACAAAATATTTCAGTGCAGGGACAAGAATATTTTCTGAATGGCTGCATATACACACGTGTATATATACACGTGTGCACTGCCTCGCCAATCCAGTGTGCAACTGAGGAGCAGCCACGTGGACTAACTCGACTCAGTGCATCGGCAATGGTCACCACATATGCAAAGTAGACAGGTTTGACTTGCATTGACCAAAATGATCAAGTTGCAACATTCATACAAGTCAATACAACATGGAGTTCATGCCAAATCTGATGGAACAAGGGTTCAACCAAACATAAGTATACAATTCTGGTGCACATGAACATTTTTATAGGTCGAGCATGTCAACGCCAATATGATTCATACATGGACAGTATAACTAGATGTATACATGATAAAGAGCACAAACAACACAACAAGAAAATAAAAATGTGGATGAATGGTGCAAATCAAGACAGTTCACATGATCAAAAGCTTAAGTGACAGTCATTCAAGTCCAAGAAGCTAAAGTGAAAACTATAATATACAAGCACGCTGCATAAACAACAAGCATCAACTGTGTGCATGTATGAATGGTACAAAATTGGAATAGAGAGAGAGCTCAAACATATATAGAAATTCAGCAAATTACACAAGACAGTGGCCAAGCAAAGTCTCAACTATTTTATGGTGCAATTCAGATTATCGCAAAGAAAAACAGGAGAAAATTACTCAAGAACAAATTTGGCAAAGAGATTAATATGCAAAGCTTTTCCATATTTTCAGCTAACATATTTGGCATGGTTTTAAATTGTTTTTTCGCAAAACACAATCATTATTTGGGCAAGAGAGAATTTGAGTAATTTATGTATTCGGGCAAGAAACATTCAATTACTTCCAAGAATACACTGTAGGGTATATATGTGCATGCCTCTTGCACAATGCCAATGCAAGTATTCAGCAAATAGTAGGATGCATGTGCACAAAGCATAGATGATTAGTGGAAACCAAAGCAGAGCAAATGAACAATTTCAGCCCACTGACATGATCAGTAAACACCAATATGCAAACAGTTGGAATTACATATATGGGGTGAACAAAACAAGTACGAGAGCAGTTTTAAAATGACTTCAGAATTTCACATTTTTTCAAAAATGAACACAGTTATTAAATCATGCATGAAATCAGCGTAGAAACAATGATCAATGGATTTACTCATATACAAAATGTTTTTACGGCATGTTTTTACAAAGACCTCCATCACAATTACAATGCAACAAATCAGGGAATCTTTTAATGTAATTCAAGCCATGATTCTTTCAAGGAATACAAGTTGTTTCAAAATATTCATACTTGGCAAGTTAATAATTTCCCATCATTGTTTCAAGGACAACTTCAACTAATTGAGGAAACAGAATGAAACAAATAAATTAAGGAATCACAGCAACATTTTGAGCAAGAATATCAAGACAACAAAATCAGATCCAGTGCAAAGTCGAAGGGGAAATTTATTCTTTCTAGATTCATTGAAGAAGCAAAATCAAGACTGGATTTCTCATAACCAATCATGCAAATATTTCAAAATCGACCAAATTCATTCAAGGAACAAAAAGGGAAATACACGCAGTCAATACAAGTCGAGAAATCAGAGTTAAGTATAGGATTTTATTATCCTATAAGATCAACCAATTCATCACTGGCATCAATTATCGAAACCACAAAACAATTCGATAGTTATTCAAAGATATAAAATTCAGAAAACTCACACTGTTTCGATCGAGAGAAAGAGCTCAAGCTAATCGAAAAAGCAAAGCCACAAATTTATTCAAAGCCACCGAGAATCAATTCCAGAAGCCATCGATTGGATTTGGAGCACCATTGAAAACCCTAATTTTTACGTCGCCGCCGCCATTTTATTTCACAAAAGGAAAGTGTTTGGGAAATAGAGATAAACAAAGGGGTGGAACCATTTTTTTAGGGTGGCCGGCCCTTTATAAAAGGGGAAGGGTTTTCCAGTGATTTTATTTTTATTTTATATTTGTTTTATTTTTTAATTTGTGTTGTAAAAACAAAAGAATAGTTTTTAGATCTGTAAAATCTAGGGGAAACCAGTTAGGGTGTTAACCAGCAGTTTACTAGAGTCTATAAAAACTAGGGGTTACTGGTTACAGGGTCGTAATCAGGGAAATCTGATCAAGGGTTTTAGATCAGTCTACGTTTTGAGCGTAAGGTTAGTACAGGAGCAGGGAGTGCGAGCTTACAGGGTCTGTAAGCGGGTTCTGTTATTAACACCAAGTAGAAACCTTAGGAATGCAGCAGTAGGCAAGATTTGCCAAAGCTGGGTATCTCTGTGTGTTATTTATTTTTCGCATTTATTTACTCTGTTATTATCTGTGCTACGATTAATTTTAATATCTTGATAAACTATAATAAACCTTATTCACCCCCCCTCTACGGTTAATCTAGATCCAACACGACCTAGTTCGGGGTACTCCGTTTGATACCAAGATAGGTTAGTAACGGATACAGATCCCGCACACAAGATGATACAAGCTTCCCCCTAGGCTTGTATCCCCACTACTAGGATTTCAACAGGTTATGCCTACAAGTTTAACAAGGTTGCGTAACCCAACAAGTTAAGTTTGTTGGCCTCCCACATTAAGCCTACCACTTGTGGATGCTGGATATCTCGGTTGGTTCCAGGCAGACTTCTTCCACAAGATGGACATAACCTCGTGTCTTAGCACGTTACGTTTTTATGCACTTAGACCCCTCACATTAGATTCACCACTTGTGGACGCTGGAAATGCCTGTCGGTTCTGGGCAGACTTCTTCCATAAGTGTAATCTAACCCCATGTCTAAGCGTGGTTACATTTTCTAATTACAGTGAATCTAGCCATTTTCATAATTAACCAATTTTTCCCTATTTCATTATAGGTTTTCATGCCCTTTTTCCCAAGTCATATTCATCATGTACCATATGCCCCAAATTAAGATCTTTAATCACAGTTTGGTTTATGCCCAAAATCCATATTCATGTTTCTAATTCAAGTTATTCCCCAATTTCACAATACAAGTTATGCCCCAATTTCTCAATACAAGTTATGCCCCAATTTTAATGTTTCCCTCATTCCCAATTTCACGCGTTCGCATATTTCAGCGATATGCCTAGGTTCGAAGGTAGCTTGGCTATAAAAATAAAAAGGGAAAGAAGGAGGTAAGAGAAAAAAATAAGCATAATAACAAGATAGACATATGATGGAAGAAATAGGCATAGCTATTTAATAAGCATATAGTGACAGAATTGGGCATAATGATAAGATAGGCATATAAGAACATATCTGATGAACATGTGATAACAAAACTGGTAAGGCATAGTTTTAGATCCAAACTCATATACATGTCAAGATTACATTTTAGGTGTTTATATCTAAAAATAACATAAACTCACAAAGAATGGATCTAAGAAAACAGAGAAAAGCATGTTTATGTTGAATCATCGATCTTTAGATACGTATAAATCGTCGTTGCTGAAGAAAAGGCTAATTCAATCTGAGTTGAGCAGCATCACGTCATCGCCATTGATTTAGATGAATAAAACAATGAGAATAGGGTCTTGTTTATAGCCATCAGCCAACCGACCAAGTCAGAAATTGAGTCCTCGTTCAGAAGTACACACCTGTCCCAAATCTCGGGGGTGTCTACCTAGGTGTCGATGTGGGTGTCGACACCCCTGTATAGGTGTCGACCCATGGATCGTCACCCCTATGATGGGGTCGACCCCCTACGGGTCTTATTCCCGTGTTGTCCCGCATCTCTCATTTTGACTTCTTTTGAACGGTTTTGAATTGTTATGTTTACATATAATTCTCTTGTGCGTATACAAACTTCAAACCTTAATATCTTCTTCATACGGTGTCCGTTTTACGCAAACTCGGAGTCTATCTTAAGCAGAATTCTGAGACTAACGCAATGGTACAGTTCCTTTTACTTAATTCTCATTGTTTAATTAAGTATTCTTTAATTTGTTGTTAACAGTTTATTCTACAATATAGGGTGTTACATATATTCTTCATTTATCATGCTTAATAAGCATAACACATGCTCATTTTCTAAAACACTTTGCCTAGCAACACAAAGTAAATCACTCAGGGTCTTGACTTTTGTCATGTATCCTCTCATAGGCATGCTTTCTTCCTTTATGTTCTGAAGTTGCCTTTTATAGAGCGGTACCTTTGCACCAGATCTGATTTTTTAAACATTATTGCATAGTAGCTCACATTTCTCTGGAAGTATCATATCCAATCAGTTGAGGAAGAAGACTGGAATTTATTATAGACAACAGCCATGAACCGAGCAAATTACCTTGTCTCTAGTGTATTACATATTAATGGTTTCGAACAATAGTGCCTTCATTATTAGTGGTATACTCAAATGGTATTTTTAGGTCTCATGAATATGTGGCTCCATGCCATACCATTTATTGCACTTAATACTTGATATTTCCATAATTTGTAGTTTGATTCATCTAGTTGTGCAGATATTAACTGACTTTGTTAGCCAATGATTAGTTTTGATAAGTTTTCACTTGCTATTTGATTTTCAGGATTTGTTGATTGAGATGAGCTATTGTCAACACTTTCTTGTTAAATTGATGAAAAACTCGAGTTAAAAAGTTGCACAAAGTATTGAAAGAAGGAATTCATGAGAGATTCAAGATCAAGAAAGATGAATTCTTGTTTCATGATAATCAGAGAGCGGCCAGGTAAACCGAATGATGAGATAATATTGAAAGTTACACTAGCTGAGGCTTAATGATGATGATGATGATCAAGAAACGAAGCAGCTGGGACAAGAAATGATTGAAATGATCCGATCAGAAGCAATAGGTGAGGTCAGTGGATGAGAATCTGATCTACGATGGCAGCCAGGATGAAACATGAACATCGAATGATGAAAAAATCCCTAGTGGTTAGTTTTGATAAGTTTTCACTTGCTATTTGATTTTCAGGATTTGTTGATTGAGATGAGCTATTGTCAACACTTTCTTGTTAAATTGATGAAAAACTCGAGTTGAAAAGTTGCACAAAGTATTGAAAGAAGGAATTCATGAGAGATTCAAGATCAAGAAAGATGAATTCTTGTTTCATGATAATCAGAGAACAGCCAGGTAAACCGAATGATGAGATAATATTGAAAGTTACACTAGCTGAGGCTTAATGATGATGATGATGATCAAGAAACGAAGCAGCTGGGACAAGAAATGATTGAAATGATCCGATCAGAAGCAATAGGTGAGGTCAATGGATGAGAATCTGATCTATGATGGCAGCAAGGGTGAAACATGAACATCGAATGATGAAAAAAAATCCCTAGTGATGTTTATGGCGAAGTGTTTCTATGTCGTTAAGCTAAAGCTCTAGTACCATGATGAAAGTGTAGAATTAAATGTTTTTATTGTATTCCAGACCATAGGTTTGTACAGATATAACATGCTATATTTATAGCGATTGCAAATAGAAAGCGAGTAGCAATAACTAGGCTATTTGAGCTTATATATTACAACCCATTTATGTATAAGATATTACATAGTCACATTTCTTCATTTCGACTATACTTAAGATATTATGAGCAAGGTATTTCTCTTTAATTATTTTGTCCTAGTCAGTTGCATTTCAACTTGTTCGGCGAATTGATACACAGTCAATTCGTAGGTAGTGAAAGCAATCTACCTTTCATTTTATATACCCTATACATTTTATTTCATTACTACCTTGAATTGTTTCACTAATCAATTCCAACTGCATATATATATATATAGTCTATTACAACATTGAACTCGGTACTATGCATATAGCTAGACTTAGGATAGGTCGATTCATGATGAATGAACCAAAGCCAACCTCCAACAAAGGAAATAGGGTGTAGGGGTGTTACCTAAATTATTTTATGCTGGCTATGGCCTCTCACATGGATTGCAATCCACGTGAAGGTGTGGATTTCAAACCATACCTTTCTCTTAGTCGGCTTAAAAATAAGCCGGTTAGCTTATATAAAGACGGCAATAAAACCTTCCCTCTTAAAACTTGAGTCTCCAATACTCTCCCCCTTCCCTCAGTTCAACATTCCACTTCACGAAAATTTTTACGGTAAAAGCATGGATCCTCCTACGCGAACGTGGCAGTAGAAACGTCGGGAACGTTCCACTAGGGGAAGAAAATGCTCAAGTCGTAGAAAACATACCGACAACTGATACTGGAGGAAGTCATGCCACCATTTTGAGGAGAATAAGTGTGGCTAGAAGTGATTTTGTAAATATGGAACCACATATCGACAAAATTTAGGACCTGACAAAGGATAGGTTAATTTCCGTATACTTCCTAGAGATGTAGTTCACATTATGCTCGTTGAGGAATCAATAAGACTTAATCTTCTCTATTTTAATTTTAATAAACACTTTGTAGGTCATAAATTGAATAATCAACATGTCTTATATTAGGCTCGTCATAATCGAACACGCGAATCTTGGGTTATTATAAACCAGATGTACAAACTTATTCGATCTTATGACAGTTCGAACATTATTCAAGATTATCTTCAAGAGATAAGATTTGGAGATTTTTTTTTAGTACACTTTTCATTCTTAAATATTTATTTACTCATCAATTATATTCACGCTATAATATTCGTTAATAACTTATATAGGCATCGAAAATATTTTGAATATCGATGTTCAGTTATGTAAGGCTTTGGCTTCGTGTTGGTGGAAACAACCCATACATTCCATTTTAATTTTAGAGAGTTAGGTTTCACCCATTTAGATTTTACCATGCTTACCAATTTAGCTATTGGGAGGGGAGATCCTACCACTGACAAGTTGTACCAGCATTTTGACCATCTTGCGAGTTTATTTACACGTATCAACTTGCAAGATGGCATCACATATGGTCTACATATTAGATGCTCATACATCAAACATACACCATAGAATTACTACAAGTTTGTCCTACATCAAACCTTTTAAAGATTTCCACACTTTTTATTTTATTCATGATGACCAATTTTTTCTTCAAAAATGCTTCAAACATGTTTCCAGTTGGTTATATGGCAGCTGTTGCTGAGAAATGGTTTGATACTACTCCTACCATATACGATTGGGGCATATGGATATTATTCTATCTGTATATATCTTTGGATCTTCAGTGTGCCATTCGTACTAAATCATCTTCGATTACAGGTTTTGGGAGATTTTGCAGTACTAGCACTACGAGTACATTCGTAACATGACATCTTCGGTTTTAGATCCTACATTATCCCTATTATTTCTATGAGTTAGATCTTAGGTGCTAGATAACCATAAGATAATTACATTAGGTCATCCATGTTATGTATTTGTCGAGGTCCGAAATCAGGTTGTGCTAAGAGCTACACGATAGAGTGTAGTTTGGCATCCATATCATGGTTCACCTTATGTGAGCGACGCCTATTAGAGCATGCTACTATTCTTTCGGTTAGACGTTTTCCTTTGGTATCAGCCTGACCAAGTTTAGGTATTATTGGTGCCTCCGTGAGCACTACTGGAGGAAAATATTTGAAGGTGAATTTGTACCTGACGATCCACATCTAGATACACCGTATTTGACTGTATAGAACAACGCCTCTTTACGCATTATGTAGGGGAGTCAGCTACATACATCATCATTATGTATGTCGATTATTTTACCTTTTGGCATCTTTTTACACTACATCACATACGGTTTCCTTTGTGCATGCTCGTCAATTGATTGGTTGGGCCTTCATCTATTAAAATTTGTGTTTTCCCTCTGGTTTTTCAGGATCTGTCACAGAGCATTCAGGTTTACCAGCATCCATAACCTTCACATATAACAAATCATGGCTAGACTATCGACATCTCAACACTTATAGAGTTTAAAGATATATTTATATTCCACTACCCAAGGTGTATACATACCTAGATCCAACCGTATTTTCATATGAGGATTTGTTTTAGATCTAGATGGGTCCATGTCATGTACGTGAGAATCGATGGAGCATCGATGAGTTTATAGCTTGTATTAACGAGCTTACTACTGCAGATGATAAGAGATGTCAACCTTGACCATGAGTTAATGACGACGACGATGATGATGGCGGTGTATTCTCTTTTCAGCTGACGATGACAACAATCCATAGCCCATGTCTCAGATGCATGTTATTATGTTGTATCAGTAGTGTTGTTATTATCATTTACTATTTCAATGTTAGTATTATCATTTACTATCTCAGTCTATGTATTATCGTTGAAGTATCAGTGTCAATACCATCGTTTACTACATATTTATATGTAGTATATTACAATTCGTCTTATTTATCTCCATTGTGTTCATTATGCACATTTAAATCGGAAACTTTATATGAACTAATTAAACTAAATCAAATCGAGGTTCTTATGTAGCGATATTTCATAAATTTCCAATTTGAAGTTCAAATTCATATATAAGATCCAATATAAGGTGTAATCCTTTAAAGCAAGATTCTTTTGGATCTATTGGACTATAGCTTTCGAACGAAAATGATGGATCTTTAATTCGCCTTGTGCATTTTCAAAAAAGTCCAAATCAAAATTACATAAAAATCACGATTTGGCACTTCATTAACCAAACCTAAAGAATTAATTAAACTGGTTATTTAAAAAAAATGGACTTTTTAGTTTATTTAATATTCAATGCTAAACACCATCCTGTACTTATACCAATATTCTACAATGCAAAAAAATACTACAGAAGATGCTGAAAATATTCAACTGCTAACAAACAGCCTATATCAAAATTACTTGTTACACAGATCCTAGGTCTATGATCCAATTATAACTAAGTTCATGCTTCCGGACCGATGTATTCCGAGCCGTACTCTGATAGGTAACGAGAGTCCGAAATATGCATTTGGATTGGAAAAACATTTTCTTCTTTAACTTCCTTGACAATCTTGAGATAACGATCAAACTCTCTCATAAAACTTCCATATGCTTTTTGGTATCTACATATGACCACCTAGTCAGGATGAAGTTTGCAAGGTTCACTCACCATGTTCCAAAATAGTTTATGGCTTACAAGCACATCTGTTTGCGGTACAATTCCATGCCTGCGATCAACTTCAATATTCGTTTGCATAAGTATGAGTAGCTCTAAAGAGGATCAATTGATGGTGGACATTTTATTTTAGAAATTTATTTACAAATTAATGAAGACAAAATATAATATTTTATAGTTGGATGGAGGCCTTTCAAACAAGTATATGGATTAAATCAAACATGCTACAGTGTCTTGTCTACAACAATCACTATTGCCACGCGAGACTATCCTCCACTGCTTTATATACCATTGATGTTGAAAAATCAATGTATTAATACATGAATTTATGCAATAATCTTTTAGTATAGCTTATGATTTAGTTAGGAAATTCGTATCATCCACTATTTTACAAAGTTTCAGTATAGTCATTATTTTATACAGTCTTTATATTGTCTAACTGGAATCTTTATTAGTGTGTCGTATGCAATGTGTATTCATTTCAATAGCTTTAGCAGTCTACAGTGTGTACTATCATTTCAATCAATATTGTTGTCTCCTCAATACATAGGGATACGCAAATTCACATTCAAACAAATTACATATATAAATTTGAGTTGCTATCACTTTCTTTCTTACAATTGTTTACTCAAATAATCTCCTTCTTCCTTACGCCTTTGAGTACTCACAGCAATGCTGTCATGGCCTTCATCTATTGATTTTGATGATTAGCCAGTCCACAAACCAATGAAATTGGATTATTGATTATCAAGAGCAACACTACGAGGACGTCCATCACGAGTTCCCAATTCTTAACCAACTAATACTTCAGGATCTTGTTAAACCTCCATCCGAACAAAGATAGATCCAGTTTTAGTTGCTCAACCTCTATTTCAATGAGCAAAAAAACAATTTTTAGTTGTTCAACTTTTGTATGAAAAAGAGGTACACCAAGCTATAGTTGTTCAACCTCCATATGATCAAGAGGTTGACTCGTAACCTTTTCGTTGCCGTTGTAGTTATGCGGTGGAGATAGCGATAAGGGAAGATGGAGAAAATATTTGTCATAGAATCTAGCTATGTCCATTTTGTTGAACATTCGCAATTATTCAGAATGGTTGGAAAACAGTTTATGTGCATGTGGCATCGCATATGCAAATGAGTTTGAATAGGGGATAAGGCCACTTTGAAATTCTTTAGAAGCACTGCAAATACAACGTAACATACAGTTTATTTGTGTTGTATGTCTGGTCCTTATAAGTTGTCTATGTATGTAGATCCAAAATGTTAATCTTGAATGAATACGTCGTGTTCTATATATTTAATTCTAAAATTTAATGGTTCTTATCAGTTTACTATAAATGCAGTTACAAAATACAATTTAGACATATATCAGAATATACAAGCAATAGTTGTCACTTTCATTTGAAAGCTATATTCCAATAACTATCGAAGAATTTTGTCTGGAAGGATTCCGACATATTTTGGATTTTATATATCAATTTGAACTTCATTTCGAAAAATTACAAACTACCACTCTACAACGAGCTTCATTTACTTAAATTGGTAAAACTTTATATAAAAAAGGATGACCCAACTAGTCTAACTCATTCAGAAGCTATTCTCAATTATCTAACACAAATGCTTGATTGAATAGCTCGTGTTGCCAACATCAACGAGTTTTACATCATTGGGAATATATCATGGATATAATGAGTAACATTGATAGGACACTTTAGCCTATTTAATCTTCAGTATTGAATATTGATAAAGCTTCACTCTATATTTTAAATTACTCTATTTAGTTAATTATTTAGGTATGGTTATTAAACACCTAACCGTGATTTTTTTTTTTTGAAAATTTAATTTAGACATATCTCAAAATGTATAAGACCAAATTAATAATGGGGATTTTTGCCACAAGGACAAAAAGAGCAAAAAGTTTGCTTAAAAGGACAAGAGCCAAAAAAATTGCCCAAAAGGACATTTTCTACTGGAAATAGTGGAATTCAGAGGGGGCCCTTGTTTTTCCACTGCACACTAAAAGTTGGCCTTTTGATCAAAATTTCTCGCTCTTGCCCTTTTAGGCAAACTTTTTGCTTTTTTTTGTCCTTTACATAAGTTTCCTGATCAATAATTGTCACTTTCATTTGACAGTTATGTTCAATTAAACCTGGAAGAATCATGTTTGGAAGGATTCCGACGTATTTTAGATCTTATATATCAATTTGAACTTCATTTCAAAAAAATACGAACTACTACTAAGCGATCAACTCTTTTTAATTTAATTTAATTTAATTTATTCGTTCAAATTTTATAAAAGGAGGACGACATGCCTTCTCTAACTCATTCAAAAGCTATTCTGAATTATCTAACATTGCTTCCCAAATAAGTACCTTGTGTTGTTAACATCAACGAGTCTTACATCATTGGGAGACGATATCGCATCGCTACAATGAGGGACCTTGAAAGGAAACTATAGCATGTTGAATTTTTAGCATGGGATATTGATAAAATTTCAAATTCAATATTTTAAAATCAGATCAATCATTCAAAAGACATAGTTTAGTGATAAATCATATCAACTGAATTATAGCACGTTCTTCTCAGCAACCGATCAAATTAGTGGAAGAACTGTAGCTATCATTCCATGATCTGTTCAATCTAGAGATTTTTTATATGATGGTTTGGTGATAAATCACATCAGCTAAATTAAACAAGCTTCGATCAATGAATCATCAAATTAATAACAAAACTGTAGCTATCCTCTTATGCACCGTTCAATGAAGAGATTTTTTAATGATGTTTTGAGGATAAATCACCTTAACCGAATTATAGGATGCTTGGATTGGTGATTGATCCAATCAATAGTAGATTTTTTTTCTCATAGTAAATATTCTTTTATAATTCAATGATAGATCAAAACAATAGTAGATCTGACAAATTATTTGAAACTGCAAATATAATCTGTGGGTTCTTTAAAAACTTTATGGTTCTTCTCATCCTCGTCGCCTATCTGTAACACCCCGTATTTTTCGTAAACGTTATAGTAACTAATCAAAGTATATTTAATTTTTAAGAGAAGAATTAAGTGAAATGGGTTGCGCTATTATGTTCGTCTCAAAATTTTGGGTAAAGATAGACATTTAGTTTGCATAAAATGGATACCTTATGAAGAAGTTATTAAGCCTTGAAGTTTGTATGCATATGAGAGAAATATATATATACATATAAATTAAATAAATATTCAAAAAAGTTCAAAATAGCGAATCAGGAGGGGGGAATAGCCAAACCGTACCATTTTGGAGTCGACCCAAGCCCCGTTGGGTCGACTAAGGGTCGATCCAGGGTGTTTGGCTGTCAACCCGTGGCCCGATTCGCCATAAGGGCTGATGTGGCATTTGAGTGGTCCTAATGGTTTCTGGGTTAATCTAAGAGCTCTAATCGATCCTAGACATCTATAAATACATCCCTAACCTAAACCTAAATCTCTTACACAATTCTCTAGCCTCCATTGCTCTCTTCTTCTCTAAAAAATAAATCAATGGCGTCTCTACTCTGCTGAAACCTAAGCTAGGACTTGTGCTTCTTCTTCCTCCAATTCTGATTAGGATTAAAAGAGAACAACTACAACACCTTTTTCTTTTAGAATCCAACCAAGGCAAGTACAGTTATTTTCCGATATGTAATTTAATTATGATCCTAGCATGATAATGAATCTGAATCTGAGATGATGCCTATTTTTGTTTATCAGATCTATTTTTCTGTGAATCTATCTTATTTATTGTGACTGTTCTATATCTTTTCCATCTTTTCTTCCTTTCTGTTTTTATAGCCGGGCTACCACAAGCCTGAGCCAAATCTCATAAGAGATGAACGCACAAACGCTAAATTTGGGGAAAATATTGAAAGATGCATAATTGGGCATAACTGGTTTGTGACTGATTTGAGAACACAACACATGTTGTGATTTAAGACCTTCATCTGGGCATACTATATATATGATGGTTCATGATTTGGAAGAAGGAATATTATTATATGATAACATATGACTTGTAATTTGGGGACATAACGCATGTTATAATTCAAGATTTGATTTTGAGGACATAATACATGTTGAATTTAAGATCTAGATTTGGGGCATATTTTATATGACAATTTATGACTTGGAAGAAAAAGGATTTGCGACTTAGGCCTGAAAAACCTATATTAATATAGGGATAACTATTAATATGAATACACCTAATTTGGATTTTTGGATATTTGACATATGCGGTAATAAAAGGCTATAATTTGGCATAGTTTATATTATCACTACTACAAAAGTGGGCATATTCGACACTATTTTTATGTGGCCGTAGATCAAAAAAGCGTTGCCGTAGGCCATTTTTTCAAATAGGCAACACCAGGGGGGCGTGGCATCCGCGGCCGTTGCATTAGCCACCTAAGGCAACACTTTTGCCCATCTACGGCCACGGAAAGAAAGTGTTGCATTATAGCCATAATGCAACACTATTTGCACATAATGCAACACTATTCAGCGTTGCCTTAAGCATTAGTTAGGGCCTGGCTTCCAGTGTCGCCACGTCAGCTTTCCACGTCAGCTGTCTACGTGTCACACGACACGTCATCTCTCCATGTCAGCACTCCAAGTGTCACATGCCACACCAGCTATCCACGTCAGCTGTGGGGTCCACGTGCGACGGGTAAGCAATTATATTTAATGTAATGCAACACCACTACAATATGTAATGCAACACCATTACAATGAAATGCAATATCAATAAAAGCTAACGCAACAGTAGAAGAAGGAAAATGCAACACTAATTTGATAGAAATACAATGCTTTAATTAAATATTTTGCAATACAGGTTTTGTACAAGAAACTCATCCAAAGCAATTGTTTTAATTATCCAAATATCAAAACTCAAAAATCAGCTACACCGTTTTGTTCATTGTATACAGTAAGCTCGAACTACTTCAAGAATAGGTGCACGGCATAAGGGACATTATCCTGATCCATTCCTGGCCAATTCTTTAGCGAATTCTGAACATGTACACATGTGTCCACACCTGCAAAATGTATTACTCATTTATATATATGAATCATATATATGCAGCAATCCGATTGCAATAGGAAATATATATGTATGTTAGTATGTACCTATATATGAATCATATATATGTAGCAATCCGATCTGCAAAATGTATCCCTCTGCCTTCCAGAATTAAATATGCACCTGATCAAATGATAACAAGTTATTTGATAAGTGGTGGCATCGAATGGCCATTGGCCTTCTTAGTAAAATGTTATGAACACAATTATTACAATTGACTTACTGACCATTGGCGATTGGTCACTCATGCCAGCCAACAAATAAGCAATTTCATATGGCCATTCGTCTTCTGAGAAAAAAGTTTTCAGTTCCCATATTACTGCCACGTACAGTGTGTCACTTCATATCCTGTCAAGCTTCAGAAGCATATCGTCATCTACATCTTCAACTCCTAAACAAAACTCCATCGTCAAAAGTTAAAAAAAAACAATGGAGGACTCTTCACTATGCATCACTGCCACTGTTCTTTCAGGACATTGGACTTACGAATTTGTGCATCTCACGCTTAGGCATACACTGAAGCTTAATGAGGAGTGGACTATACGGGTTATACCCAAAAACTCTTTTCTAATAACATGCCCATCTTACAGTACGCGTGATCATGCGCTAATGTTGAAACTTTTTACAAAAATTGGAGGTGCTTTTTATGTGCAACAATGGTCTGCTGAAGAATTTGAGCCTGAACCAGCGTTCGAGGCAGAATCATGGGCCAGAGTTGTTGGCTTTCCCGAGTTCCTGAAGACAAATGTTCCTGCAATAAAAGAATTAATGACGCCAATGGGAAATGTGTGTGAAATTGACGACTGCCATTGGTCTCGAATTGACCAAAGATCATTATACCTGAAAATGGAATTTTATGAAGGCAGTGGCATGGAGAATGTTTTTGCTGCTCGATTCGACAGCAAGAAATACATCATTAGGGTTGAGCGCACCACACATACTCATCCTTTGACGAGGCCTGAAATTCTGTTTGTGAGCAATAGGAAGGAACCGGTGGTACCATTTTTTTGTGATCATAGGTAAATTTTACTTCCATCCACAGTTTCTTATAGTGAGACACAACCACACATGCACACACTCACATACATACATACAAGGTTATAATGCCCCACCCAAGATTCTGAAATAATAATACAAATTGGTGCTCTGTTAGTTGTACATAGATGTGGTTGTGTGGCTTGAATTTGAGACACTGTTATTGTATGGCTTGAATTTCCTTCAGATGTGGTTACATGTCAAATTGTTTGATAATTAATGTGTGTTACATGTCAAATTGTTTGATAAGTAAGGCATATAAACTCGTAGGTGGATCACATTATTTGAGAATTGAATCCTATAATATATTAGGTGGATCACAAAATGTTTACAGAAATAGAATTTTGATCATATAATATATTAGGTGGATCAAAAAATGTTTACAGAAATAGAATTAACATACCTATTAAAGTTTGATCATCCAAAGATCACTTTGCCCTCAACAACAAGAAATTCTGGTTTGGTCGCTGACTATGCTTTATCCTTAACAGCCATTCTGACATAGACAATGACTCTGACATGGATGCTGGTGCTGATGCTGGTGTGGATGCTGGTGATGATGCTGGTGATGACTGGTGATGTTTGTGGATGTTGGTTTTATTTGGCTGGTAATGATTTTTGGCTTGAAATTTTGTGAATATTTGTGAAACTTTGTGTGGTTGTGGAAGTTTGTGATGACTGGTGATGACTGATGATGGATGCTGGTGAATGTTTTTGAATGTTTGTGAATGGTACGTTGTTTTGTTTGTGAATGCTGGTGATTTTTTAAAATCTCTGCGTACGTCTCTGGTGTATACTTATGATACTTGTGCGTGTATACTTGTGCGTGCCTTCAGATGGCTGTCTTATGATACTTGTGCGTGCATGTATACTTGTGCGCACGTGTATACTTGTGCGTGTCTACTTGAGCGTGTGTACTTGTGCGTGTATACTTATGATACTTGAGATTGTATACTTGTGATACTTGTGCGTGTATACTTGTGCGTGTATACTTATGATACTTGAGCGTGTGTACTTGTGCGTGTATACTTATGATACTTGAGCTTGTATACTTGTGATACTTGAGCTTGTATACTTGTGATACTTGTGCGTGTATACTTGTGCGTGTATACTTATGATACTTGTGCGTGTATACTTGTGCATGCGTGTATACTTGTGAGTGTATGTATGCACTGCGTGTATGATGTGTATTGTAATAAAACGAAAATGCTTGAGTGCCCGCTTCAGATTTTGTCAAAATCTGCGGTAAGAGGCTTAAAATTCGGATGTCACTGCAGTGCATACACACCGCAGTGCAAATTAACCTCAAGCATACAAATTAACCACAGTGTAAGGTATGAACCTCAAGCAGTGCAAATTAACCGCAGTCCCCATTCCTTAACTAGCTCGACCTCTATAATAAACCAATGTCTTTTTCATGCCAGTAGCCCGGTTCTCATGGTTTATTGCTGGGTATAATTTTCGAATAAACCTCAGCATAATCCCAAATCCCAAATCAATAATAAGCGCAACTAATTACTCATAAGCGAATGGGTTTTCCAAAATGTAACAAATGAACTAACTACTAATTACTCATAATCCAATCTATAATAAGCGCAACTAATTCACAGTGCAATACAAACTGAACCTGAGGGAAAAAACTGGCGATGTCAGCGCCCTGAGCAATCAAAACTAGAAAGCGTTTCAAAGCTTCATCCTTTTCGGAATAGAATTTGCTATCGAGGAGAGGATCGATACTGACGTGAATTTAGGTTTAAATTTTTGTCAATAGTAAAAAGGGGGGAAAACGATTAGATGATAGAGAAGAAAACGATTTCATGAAGGGAGAAGATCACGCCAAAATTTCGTCAAAAGAATGTAATGACGTGGCTGTCAATGATTGGATGATGGCTAACATTAAGATCATCAGATCCATAGATGGTTTGAACCGTTGGATTAATCTTTCATCTACGGTTGGGGTTTTTATATGTTGATAACGCGGATAGCTGAGCTGGATTATATATACGTAATGCTACGCTTTTAACTGGTGTTGCACATCAGAACACTAAAATTCCCACCGCAACAGTGCATCCACGTATAATGCAACAACATATGAATGCTGTTGCAGAAGCTCGAAGAAATCATAGCTTTCGCCACACTTTTCATGCAACGCACACAAATTAGTGTCGAATATGCCCACTTTTGTAGTAGTGTATGCACCATGATTTTGGGGTTTTTGGGGAATATTCTGTACTATGCAAATTTAACTAAAATTTGGGGGCATATGTATGTTGCGAATTATGACCATAATTTGGGCATGTAGATTTATAGGCTTAATTTATAATTAAGCAAGATATGTTAATGGAACTTTATAGACATATTTTAACTGCCTAATCTACTAAATCTGTTGAAACTGAATACTGTAATTTGAGTATGCATCTGTAGGCTCGATCTAAAATTCAGCAAAAACATGTTTGAATAATCTGATGTAACTTGTAAAGAAGTTAATTTGTTGAATTGGCATAATTAGTCTGATATTAGCATAATTAGTCTGTTATTGACATAATCTGTGAATGAATATTTTAGCTATAATAAGAATGCTGAGACACGAGGTTAGACTCAGTTTGCGGTGGAAACCTGCCCGAAACCAACCGGCCTAACCAGTAGCCGCAAACTGTCAGTCTAATGTGTGAGGTCGTAAGCATAACTAAAAGATGCCTAGACACGAGGTTAGGTCTGGCTTGTGGCAGAAGTCTTCCCGGAACCGCCCGGCACATCCAGCGGCCACAAGCTACCGACCTAATGTGAGAGGTCTGTGCATTTATAATTAATTAATGCAAATCTAAGATAAATATGATGCCTAAAACGTGTTGGGTGGATAGGGTTAAATCAACTACACTGATGAATCTAATAAACCTGTTTCGTGAATTTGTAGGCCCAATACAAAGTTAGGTGAAAAAAATCTGTAAGACTGTTAATCCGTACATCTGATTCGCTAGTCTGAAAACTTGTTAACCTGTATGTCTGATCTGAGAACTAGTTAATCAAAACTTCGTACATCTAAAAACTATAAGCAAGTTAATCTAAAATCTGTTAGTCTGGGGACACAAGGTTAGGATGGGTAATTACTTGTGTCATCTGTTGCGTGGGACCCATATTAGTCAGTAACCCTTTCTGGTATCAAAACTATGACCCAACAGTAGGTAGGGTCCGGGACGCTTACTGAAATAATTATAAGCGGTTCATTCTGATAATGGCGAGGGGTGTTGATGGCGCATTCCAACCGGGTCATGTGCGTGCATGGATCCGGTCTGCTCTGAGGATGTAAGACACCGTGACATCTGTAAATAGGTATGTGTCTTTAGGTTGCTACTTTAGGGAATGATACACCCTTCTATGGGGCCGGCACAGGATATTTATGTATTAGGGAGCCGATCGCTTGGGGTAGAATTTAGCGTACACCTAGTTCTATCTGTTTCTGTTGAGGTACCATCTGTTTCTATTGGGTGGTAACACCTATCTGTGGGTACCGTATGTTGGTGTGGTAAAGGCCCATTTTACTAGTGTACACCTAATTCTAACATTCTGTTTCCGTAAGGATTATTCTGTTTCTGTTTCTGTATCTTCTGTTTCTGCTAGGGTGGTAAAGGCCCATTACTAGCATTCTGTTTCTGTATCAATTATTCTGTTCCATTTCTATTTCAGTTTAGACATTAGGGTAACACCTAATCCTGTTATACTAGTATTAGTGCAGAGAAGTGAAAAGTAATAGCTTATATCATTATGTTTCTTCTGTTCAACCTAAGTATATCTGCCGCTCTTGTTACTATTATCTCTCATCCAGTTTTATTTGCATGTCATGACATTATTATCTGTTCATAGCTGAAAGTCACTGGACTTGCCAGACTTTTTGTCTGACCCTTGTTGTTTCGCCTCTTTTCTTCCGTTCCCCCCTAGGTTTTCAAGGAGGGAATACTCTAGCTTGATCCGGATTTCTTCTGCTTGAAGTGCTTAAATTATGGCTTGCCTTTTTATGGCATCTTCTGTGGGGATTATGATTTTAAACTTTTGTACTCTGATGGCTTTTGAACAAGGCTGATATTTATGTACTTGAGTTTTCGTACTGTGATTTTGAAAGATGTAACCAAACTTGTTTCTATTTTCCGCTGCAATAAAGTTATAAAATTTTCAACTACTATTTTATGTAGCTGTCTTGTAATATTCTATTCTGCTTACTTAAACGCTCCTCGAAACTTAATGCATTCCATTTGTGAGTGGCATTAACGGACGTGGGGTGTTACACTATCCTTATCTTTAACTTCAAATGAATTTGTTGACCACTGTAAGAAAAAACAAAGAATGTTTTTCGAGGAAATAATAGTTCTAGTAGACCAAGAAATTACAGACGGATCATCTTTAACACAAGGAGGTAGTGTTGTCGGGAGGAAAGACTTGCGATCTGGATGAGATTATGCTAGTGGTCACAATCAACTTATCAAAGATTATTTTGTGCCAATGCCGGTATATGGGGAAGTGGATTTCCAACAAATATTTCATAGGTCAAAGACTATCTTTAACAGGGTTCCTAACAAAGTTTTTGAATCAAGCACATTTTTCATTCATCGAATAAACGGTATCAACGAATTAGGAATTTTAGCATTGCAGAAGATCTACACTTCGTATGACATCCTACAGAACAATCGGCGATTTGCAGGATGAAAAAATAAGGATTGGAGAATCAACGATGATCGTGTCTATATATGGCGAGGATTACAGTCGGTCACCAATATGTCATGACATTGACGGATTATTAGCCCTGGAGCTTAACATGGATTTCTAGGTATATGTTAGGTAGCATAGACTGTATGCATTGGGCATGGAAAAATTGTCCAGTTGCATTACAAGGGTAATACAAGGGGCACTGCAAAAAGGCTATGCTGGTGTTATAAGAAATTATTTCATTTGGTTTGTACATACGAAATACTTTTTTAAAAGCACCGCTTCATCAAACGGTATTAACATTTTATGACACTCATATTTGTATAATGACTTATATTATGATTTATCACCACTGCATAATTATTAAATAGGAGACAGAGATCATTTAGTGGGATATTATTTGATAGGTGGTATATATCAAAAATGGAAATCATTTGTGCAAGCTTGTAGAAGGAGAAATAACGCAAAAGAAGCCAAATTCACCAAGAAACATGAGGGTTTGGGGAAAGATATTAAGAGAGTATTTGGAGTGCTTCAAGGTAGTTTCATGTATTAAGAAAGTGAAACACCCCACCTACGTTAAGGTCACTCACAAAGGGAATGCCTTAACTTCGATGGAGCATTATAGGTAAAAGATGCAGATAAATTAAAAGACATACCATATAAAACAGCGGAAAATAAAGTCATTTTATTAACAATGTAGTTTAGTCAAGCTTTTTACAACAGTTGTCTCAACCATACTTAAAAGTAATACATACTATTTTTGTCTTGATTCAAAAACTTTCAAGTATAAAAGAAGCATAAAAACAAACTGAATTATTCCCCAATAAAGAAAAGCAAGCCATAGCTGAAATGAGACCGAGTCCAAAGCAGTACATGATGATCTTGAAGCAACAATTAATCCAAGCTAAGTAGAAGTGTTTCCTCCCTGATAACCTGGGGGGAACGGAAGAAAAGAGGCGAAACAAAACTAGGTCAGACATAAGTCTGGTAAGTCCAGCTACTTTCAGCATATGAACAAGCAAGAACAACATGACATGAATTAAACTGAATATAGACATAAGCATGATGACAAGGAACATAGGATAACACGGGATAAGAAATAGGCAAGATAAACTAAGTATAACATCGCATGTTAACTACTCTCTGCTTTGCTACTACCCTGTTATTCTGGTTTCTATATCTCTGCACCACCTAACAAGTGTCTCAACTAGTAATCAGTATAAAATGATTCGCATTCACTACTAGTGTCCCAACTAGTATCTTGTGAAAAAGGATCTGTATCCCCTACTAGTGTCCCAACTAGTATCCCTTGTTATATATTAAGGTGATCCCAACCCCGCAATTGTGGTAGCCTTCAGGAGTACATCCAGTATGAGGATCTTACCTCAATCAGCCTAATTGCCATGGATATGTACACTTACTACCCTATCGATTGGCTCCCTACTTGTATTAATTTCCCTTGTGTCTGTGTCAATCGGCCCTCTCTTGCGTATAGATACCCTGTGCTGGTCTCACCATAAGGTGTATCAATCCTTATGATAGCTACCTGACACGATTCAAGATGCACAGTGTATAACTACTGAAGCCCAGTGCCTGCTTTTCCCGCTCCGGAGCACGTGCATGCCCGTACTTCATCGAGACCTACACTGCTGCACCACCCGCCTCTATTTTGACCGCTTATAATCAGCCCAGTAATCGTGCCCCACCCTGCCTAGTTCAGGGTATCATGATACATCTATGTGGGTTACTGCTGAAATGGGTCCCCGTTAATAGGGTTTCCTATTAGTTAAGTTTGTGGGCATATATTTACTAATATTACCCACCAACCCGATATGTACTTAACCCTCCCATTGATCCAAGCATGTTCATTTAATGGTTAAGTGTATGGGCCTATATTTACTAATATTACCCACCAATCCTGATATGTACTTAACCCTCCCACTGATCCAAGCATGTTTATTTAATGGTTAAGTGTGTGGGCCTATATTTAATAATATTACCCACCAATCCTGATATGTACTTAACCCTCCCACTGATCCAAGCTTGTTTATTAAACGGTTAAGTGTGTGGGCCTCTATTTACATACCCACCAATCCTGATATGTACTTAACCCTCCCACGGATTCAAGCATGTTTATTTAATGGTTAAGTTCTATGGGCCTATATTTACTAATATTACCCATCAACCCGATGTGTACTTAACCTCCTACTCGTCATGTCATGTTGGTTAAGTGGTTCCTATTAACTCAACATTTCTCACTTATCATGTTGTATTGGTTAAGTGTGATTTATTAACTTAACCCTGTTCATTCATCAGGTTATATTGGTTAAGTATTCCCATTTAACTTAACCCTATTCGTTCATCAAGTTATATTTGTCAAGTGTCATTAATCAATTAAAGTTAACTTAACCCACCCACTCGTCACGTCATGTTGGTTAAGTGTTTCCTTCTGGTGTAGTCTTGATCCTACCTCAAATTATGTTATATTGGTTAAGTGTTATTCTCTTGTATTACTTAACCCCACCACATGTCATTATATATTGGTTAAGTGTATCATCTTGTGTTACTTAAGCCTACCACAAGTCATTATATATTTTGGTTAAGTGTTACCTTAGATAACTTAACCCTACCATCTGTTTAGTTAAAATGTTATAACAGTTAAGTGTTCCCTTAGTTAACTTAACCCTACCCTATATCATGTCTTGTTGGTTAGGTGTCCTTTGTCCACTCATGTTTAACTTAACCCACCCATATGTCAAATTGGTTAAGTATTAATTAACCTAACCCTCCCATACTTAGCATGTGTCATTAGCATTAATGGATTTATTAATGCACCAACCTCTCACATTAGATATGTGTTGTTGCGGTTATTGGATATGCCGGGCGGTTCCGGGCAGTTTTACATCACAACTTAATCTAACCTCGGGTTTTTCATGGGCATGATGCACTAACCTCTCACATTAGATAAGTGTTGTTGTGGTTATTGGATGTGCCGGGCGGTTCCGGGCAGTTTTACACCACAACTCGATCTAACCTCGGGTCAGGCATTCTCATCTTTTACTAATTTACATATTTACGGTGCATATGTAAATAATTCATAATTAAATTATAACATAAATTATGTTCATAACTAATGGCATACCAATTATACCGTTTTCATGCAAGTTACCCAAATCCACCAAAACTAGTCATGATCCCGTTTCTCAAGTTATGCCCAACCAATTCCAAATTATTAATCAAAATAGGCTATACCTCGTCTTCCCAAACTTGCAATAATAGTCATGCCCAAAATCACTATGTCATATATTTGGCGTCCCAAATCAATAGTTAAGCCTAATCTAGATTTAATGTTCAAGTTACCCCAAGTTTGCAACAATAACAACTATGCCCAAAACTTGATTTATATACCAATTCCTACTTTGTCGTTCATGTCAATTTCTAGGTTCAATATGTCAAATTACATATTCCATAATTCATGTCAAATTTCCCAAAATCACATTTTAACAGTCATGCCATAATACTTGTTCCAGATTATGCCAAAAATGCCAATTTCATGTTACACCAAATTATTGATTTACATGTAAATTTATATATGTCTAAATATTGATTTACATGCCAATTTTCATATCCCCAAATATTGATTTACATAGCTAACAATTCCACCAAACATGTTATGCCCATAAATTCACCCAAATAGGCAATACCCAATATTCCCCGTATTCCAAACGTTCGCCTTTCGCAATTTCAGCCTAGCTTCGAAGTTAACCCAGGTTCAATAAAAGAAAATGAATAGGGGAAGATAAAAGTTGCATGAAATAAGAACAGGCGTAAGATAATAGTCCCAAAACATGAGAATTACAGTTCTAATAGAATCATTGTACAACTGAATAAACTGATTTAGAACCATTGTAGGCATATAGATCTGACTGTAAACAATATTATGAGCATGAAAGGCTTGAATGATAAACTAGGTTCAACAACTTGTATGGGTTCAATTTGATCGATAAGAAGCAACCCAAAGTCATAGATTCACAAAGGGTAAGAACAGATCCAAATAGAAAATCAAGCATAGGTCCAAATTCATTTTATTCCATGTTCCATATTATAATTGGTTGTCTAAATCTGAAAGTAATCGTGAACTTACAAAACAAAGGCAGAACTTGTTTTCAGGGACCTGTTTTCTGATACTGAATAGCTTTCCTTTGGCGTAGACTAGTCGTTCTTCTAATTTAGATTTGATTCGTAGTTTCTAACTTGATTCTACGAAGAACTTGAGCAGCATAACGACGTTTATGATTTATTTTTAGAGAAGAAGAGAGCAACGGAGGCTAGAGAATTGTGTAAGAGATTTAGGTTTAGGTTAGGTATGTATATATAGGAGAATAGAAGTGTTTAGAGCCACCATATTACTCCAGAGTCCATCTGGTCCATCCAGAATAGGTCAAAATCGTCGCAGTCCAGATCTGGCCAAAACAGTGCCCAGGTCGACCCCCAGGTCAACCTGTATAGGGTAGGTCGACGCTAAGGTCGCCCCCTTGGTCCACCTGCCCCTGGGCGGGAAAATTCCCGCCCAGCCTGCTTCGGTGTTTGAATTTTGAATTTCGAATTTTCTTCTGAGCTGTTTTAATTTTAATTAAATCCTGAAACTTCTTAAGGCCATAACTTCCTCATACGGAGTCTGATTTACGCAAATTCAGACTCTATCTCAAACAGAATTCCAAGAAGAACACAATGGCGTAACCCGTTTCCCTTAATTCTTCTCTTAAAAATTAAGTATACTTTTATTTGTTACTTTAATGTTAACTGAAAATACGGGGTGTTACATTCTCCCCTCCTTAAAAGGATTTCGTCCCCGAAATCTTCAAGTCAAGAAGAATAAATAACCTATTATCCAATCGTCCATCTACTCAACCATCAAACACAGGCATCCATTGTCCTTAAAAGTTTTCTAGTGCCATATGAACATATGCAGAGTGTGTGTGTATGTTTCTTATCTAATGCAAAATAAGGCGGTCTATTGATCCAGTTGACCTCCTTAATGCGAATCATGAGAGTGTCATGCGTCCAATATGTATGCAAATATCCCTAATCATGTAAATACTATATGTGTGCATATTCACTCATCCATATGCAACATCCATATGATAACACATCATGTTTCAACCCATACATTCATATGCATATGCAATATGAAAGTGACTAAGTCGATATAGTGCCTAATGTGTGTATATATGCATCCACGAGCAAACACTAGCAAACACTTTCAACCACTTGCAACCATCAATCCTAACATGTTTCAAATACATGTTTACATCCATTGTCTTCTACCTAAGGATTGAAGATATGACCTAGAGGATATACCCAAAAAAAGTAGAAACAAGTATGCATAAAATTCCTAGAAAAAGAGATCAAGGATATACCCTCAAGAAGAAGGGTATGATGCGTGTGTCTTATCTTCAGCCTCCCACGTCGCGTCTTCTTGAGCTTCACTCCACTGTACCTTAACTAATTTACCCTCACGATTGCGAAGCTTCTTGACCTCCATTTCCAAAAGCACACTAGTAAAGATAGGACCTTGATCACTTACTGTGCAAGAGGGTATCGAATGTAGTCGAACCATCTTTCCAAGATAAACAGATGTTGACCATGATACCAAGTATATATACTAAGATAATTAGAGGTCTCTCCTCTACATAGCTTTATCCATCATGTTACAAATCTGAGGGTCTAAAGCTAAAGGTTCCTATGTACTTTTTACCTCTCTTAAGGTCAGCCTTTTTCTATTTAGGGCGCCTTCCACAACCATTTATCTCTCACGCAAACCATCCTAGTCGAACTCGACATCCCTCAAGTACAAGACCCAAAGGCCTAAACCAATACCAGACAAGCATCCAAGAAATATCTCCTCTTAATTTGGATGATCTATGTGAGATGATACTAGCAAAACAACCAAACAATTGAGCACTTAACCGACTCTGGCTGTCCTCGCCAATCTTGCTCCAAAACTATCGTTGATCGCATAACTGGACTTGCATTGTCAACTAGATATATGTGGAACTCTATCTCGAGTTTTAGGGGGAAAACCCCTAATCTAATCAAAAACATCTGCGTACTCATGGACTACTCTAATGGATCGCAAGATGCATCAAGTGATTTTAGGTAGCTAAGTCAAACTGACCCCTTAGGATCGCATGAAAACTCGAGGGTATTCCCGAGGCAAGTCAAAAAGTCAAACTACCCTC
Source organism: Allium sativum (assembly GCA_030737875.1). Classification (NCBI taxonomy): domain Eukaryota; kingdom Viridiplantae; phylum Streptophyta; class Magnoliopsida; order Asparagales; family Amaryllidaceae; genus Allium; species Allium sativum. Next base: position 1,049,895,279 of record CM060922.1, read on the forward strand.
CTTTCAGAATTACTAGCTAACTTACCCATGCCTAGAATCAACCTATGGCCCATGAAACCAAAAACATAAGCATTAAGCTTAAACTCAATCCTTAGTATGGCTATTCTCAAATCCTTACAAACCAAAGATAAATGAGCTGAACCACTAATTGGATTTGAGACAATAATGAGATCTTCTACTATACAAGTACTAAGGTGCAGAGACTCAACTATGGAAGCAGAAACAAACGAATGTGAAGCACTAAAATCAAAAAGAGTACTAACAGGAGGATCAGAGAGATAAACTAAGCTCTACCTCTCTCTCAGGTATGCTGGGGGTGAGAGCATGCACTTTCCCTCCTGAAAATCCTGTCCTTTGTTCTTGCCCTTATCCTTAATTATATGACCCGTTATACCTTAATAAAGATACTTCCTCTTGTCTCAGGCCTTACTGTTCCCTATACTTATAATTCACTTTCTTGTTCTGTGATTCCTCCACTTTTACCTTTTTCTTCCTCGTGAACCAAGTCCATATCCATGAGTTTCTCATCCTTGGGTTGTGCTCCTTAGCCAAAGTCCCTCATTCTCATCTTTACCATCCTTGTGTAACGTGTTGACCGGTCTCGCGAAAGTTGCCTCCATCGCACGGAAAACCCTACAAAGCTCTAAAGAAAATTAATCGCATGTGAAACTACTGCGGCTATAGATGGAAGTCGGGCACTTCTTTGCCCTTTGACAGGTGTCGTAGTCTCACCAAGTCTACGGAACTGTGCCACGATGAGGTTACCTCCCGAAAAGCCAGGAGCCCCGGAGACTCAGGCAAGAAGGAAACAAGGATTCAAACAGAGGATCAAAAGATAATGCATATGGCTTTGGGGAATATGCCTTTAAAACAAAACTTTTCTTTTGAAAATGCTTCTTTTAAAACCGTTCGAAAATAATTTTTCAAATTTTTTTATCTAATCTGGTAACCTTCAACTCTGATATCAAGTGAAATACCCTACCTCCGTTAAGGTCACTCACAAAGGGAATGCCTTAACTTCGATGGAGCATTATAGGTAAAAGATGCAGATAAATTACAAGACAGACAATATAAAACAGCGGAAAATAAAGTCATTTTATTAACAATGTAGTTTAGTCAAGCTTTTTACAACAGTTGTCTCAACCATACTTAAAAGTAATACATAATATTTCTGTCTTGATTCAAAAACTTCCAAGTATAAAAGAAGCATAAAAACAAACTGAATTATTCCCCAATAAAGTAAAGCAAGCCATAGTTGAAATGAGACCGAGTCCAAAGCAATACATGATGATCTTGAAGCAACAAGTAATCCAAGCAAAGCAGAAGTGTTTCCTCCCTAAGAGCCTTGGGGGGGAAACGGAAGAAAAGAGGCGAAACAAAACTAGGTTAGACATAAGTCTGGTAAGTCCAGCTACTTTCAGCATATGAACAAGAAAGAACAACATGACATGAATTAAAATGAATATAGACATAAGCATGATGGCAAGGAACATAGGATAACACAAGATAAGAAATAGGAAAGATAAACTAAGTATAACATCGCATGTTTACTACACTCTGATTCACTATTACCCTGTTATTCTGGTTTCTATATCTCTGCACCACCTAACTAGTGTCTCAACTAGTAATCTGTATAAAATGATTCGTATTCACTACTAGTGTCCCAACTAGTATCATGTGAAAAAGGATTTGCATCCCCTACTAGAGTCCCAACTAGTATCCCTTGTTATATATTAAGGTGATCCCAACCCCGCAATTGTGGTAGCTGTAACGACCCACATTCTACGCATCAAAGGATCGTGGAATATTTATTTATTTTTCTTGGTAAGTCGTATGGTCATGTACTTTTGGGGAACTACTAGTGGGCTCATTTCCCATGTTCTTGATTTTTGTCAATTTTTAAATGCCCATTTTGCCCCTAGTTGATCTTGTTTCGACCATAAATTTTGATTGGTAAAGATCTTTGACCTGAAACCACTTCCATTAGATTCATTTGATGGTTTACCTTTCCATAAAGTGATCGTAATAGCCAAACGGACTTAGCGTTTGGGAGATATGACTGAATTAAGGTTTAGAAGGTTAAAAATAGCTTAACCAGGCTTAATTGGGTAGTTAACAGCTAGGCCCATTGGGGGATTTCGGGATTAGGAGTATATAGAGGCTGACTAGGGTTAGAGAACACTTCTTTGGTCACTTTTTCAGCCGCCACTTTCATTCTTGAAACCTTAGTAATGGCCTCCAACATCTAGAACACCCCATATCACTTTCTAATTGAAGATTAGGCTAATCAACATCAAATCAAGGAGAAATAGCACCAAATCAGAGTTGGAGCTGCTGCTAGGCATTGGAATTTGACCCATACAGTAGATTATTTCAGATCTAAAGTTTAATTGTGGCAAAGGTGAGTGATTAGCATTGTTTTGATACTAATTACAGTTAATTAGGGTGATTAGTGTTGATTAACGAATTTATACATAAATAAATTCTGGAAAAAAATATTTATAAATTTCTAAATATTGTTTTAGACCTCTGTTAGAAAAATTGGCCAATTTGGTTAAGTTTTGTTAATCCTATGCTTAGTTGTTCTTAAACTTGCTTAAGGGGAAAATATGGGTTTATGGGTATGTTTGATCCGCTTTGACATATCATATTGTTGTTTTGCTGTTTGTGGATGTTTATACATGCTGCTATGACTGTATGGTATGCTTTGTGATTGTTTAGAAATGTTAGATTGGTCGAAAACGCCATCATATGGCGTAGAACAGTCGCTGGAAGAGTTGCAGGAATTATGCAGGAATTCAGATCGGATCGCCCCCTCTGTCTCGACCCGACCCGAATCACTTCAGAAGCCCACGAGCTGAAGACTTGGGAGGAATGCACCCGACCCGATCCGTTCGTGATGACGACCGCTTGCATCTGAAGTTTCCAGACCGATCCACTCGTGATGAGGATGGCGCGACCCGAATCGATGTACTACGCATTGGACTGGATGGAGGACAACATGACCACGAACCAGAAGAAACCGACCCGACTCGATAGGTTTACCACGACCCGACCTGCGTGGGGTATTCCGATCCGAACAAGAAGAGTTGACATGGGTGATGACCTGGAGCTTGACCATGAGCTGGTAAAGGCCGAACCGAACCGCCTAGGGGAGCACGATCTGAAGAAGAGAAATAAATGAAGACCGATTCCGGGGAAGAAGACCAATAACCCGAGATGCAAAGGTAGTCCAAATGAAAGTTAGAGCTCAGGATCCAGTTGGGAACCACTGAGTTCACTTCATAGTTGGGCTTTGCTGCGGGACGCGTGCTAAGGGGTTGTCGATGTCTATGACTTTGGATCACTATGTATGGGAGGTACGTGGACGGATTCAGGGCACAATAGCCTAGGTATAACTAAAGAGCTATAGACCAATGAAGTGAGGTCATTTGTAAAGATTTGGTCATGACTCCATGGGGTAAGCTTGGTAGTAGCAGTAGTTGTACAAGTCGAACTATGTCACTACTTCGATGGGTCTAGTGATTGACAATGGTGGACATCGTATCTTTTATGCATTGAGTGAGAGATGTGAGGATGGTTGCTATAATTGATTTGTTTGCTATCATTATGACATGCACACCCCCACTGCCATATTCTTTACACCATATGTTAGAGGAACCTTAGAGTATTGTACGGTATGTAGTGCTAACTCTTTGGTTGCAGGTCCAGGTTCAGGTATGGTTTAGTATACCTGTTATTGTTCTGTTTAGCTGCTTATCACTCATACCAGACTTTTTGTCTTACCCAGAGTTTTATGTATCTTCTTATTACTCTGGGTGCTCACACGAGCAGATTAGAGACAGGTTAGGTGGTATGCACGAGTAGCTGATCCGGAGACGAGCAGGAGGCTTCCACGTATGATATATATGTATATATTCTCCCTGTGTTGTTGAAGATCAGTGCTCGGGCATTAGTAGTTCATCTTCCGCTTTCGCTTTCTTTTGCTTTAGATATAGTTTTAAAGTTGTAATAATGATGTTGGATCATAAGCTGTATTTTGATTTCCGCTGCTATGTTGGTTTAGTTTTCAGCTTATGCACTGTCTTGCCTGTTTTGTATCAAAGTAATATTATTATTATATTTTATTCCATGCATTGTGAGACATTCTACAGGTTCTGTGCTAGTTCTTGATCTTCCTTCTTTTCTTCTGACGATTGTTCTGTGCTAGTTGGACATGTGTACAACGCACTTTCGGAAGAAATGTCGGCTAGTACGGAGCGGGTCGTCACACTTAGTATCAAAGCTCTAGGTTGCGTAGTTAACCTAGGGAAGTCACCAGGGAGAGATAATATACGTATGTGAGAGCGCGTATTTATGATTATTTTGGTTTTCAAAAACTATATATGTATATACTATTAGTATATGTAAGGATGAAGTCGCACTGCACTGACACCACAAAGAAGATAGTTAATCATTTTCTCTGTACAGATTAACCGATGAGTCGATACACGAGGGGTACTGGTAGAGGAGCCAACAATGGGAATGCTGCTGAGATGAGGACGATATTTACTGACCTCTTGAGAGAGATGCTTATGGAAGTTCAAGGAGCAGTTCCTAATGCTGCTAACGGTGGCGGTGCAGCGGTGCAGGCGCCTAAGGCCGATTTCGCCAAGCTTAACAAGGATTATACTAGTCTTGGTGGGAAGCCGTTCCATGGAACGGAGTCGGCTACAGATGTTCAGGACTGGTTGGAAAGCTGCGAACGTATCTTTGAAGATTTAGGTATCGAAGATAACATGAAGAGGAGGCTAGCATCCCGTCAGCTGCAAGGACGGGCAATGAATTGGTGGAATGCCATTAAGGCAGTCACCTCAGAGGATCAAGTTACTTGGGATCAGTTCAAGGCTCGCTTTAGCGATAAGATTATCCCAGCTGCTCAGAAGTCAGAACTGTTTAGGAAGTTTCTGGAACTTAAGCAGAATGGAAGGGCAGTTTCAGAGTATGTTGCTGAGTTCGATACTTTGTCGAAATATGGATTATCTTCGATGGACACTGCCGAGAAGAAGAACGAAAAGTTTATAGCTGGTTTAGATGGATACTTGGGGGAAAGGCTAATTAATCACATCGATGAGACGTTTGAATCGATTGTAGGGAAAGCTTTAAGGTCAGAGAGTTTATACCCTAAGTCGAAGACCGAGGTTGCATCTGCAAAGGAACCGAAGCCGCAAGCAAGCGGTGGAGGTTAGAATGGTTCTCAGAATAAGAGAAAGCAGAATCAGACCAAGGATGGCCAGAAGGTAAGACGTTGAATGCTTCAACTGTGGAAAGAAGGGCAACTATGCCAAAGAGTGTCGGGCCAAGCCAACGGATAGTAAGTGCTTCAACTGTGGCCAAGTTGGACATCAGAAGGATAAGTGCCCACAACCTTTGAAAGAGAAGCAGATGGTGAAAGCATATGCCCTTAATGCTATTCCTTCTTCATCGAATGCCACAACTGCGGCGAAGAAGGGAAAGAATATCATCATTCAAGGTATGCTTTCTGTTTATGATGTTCCCGTTAGAGTTTTGTTTGATACCGGAGCTTCCAGTTCCTTCATATCTAGTGACCTGGTAGATAGGTTGGGATTGGAACCCGAGATAGTCGATAGACCTTTAGTTGTGACGAACCCAATTGGTAGTTCGACTAGCCTTAGTATGATTTGTCGTAATGTGATCTTATCGAGTCATGGATGCATGTTTATTTGTGATTGCTTTGTTTTGGGCTTTACTGGGTTTGGCATTATTTTGGGAGTCGATAGGCTCCAAAGATACGGGGTGGTGGTAGACTGTGAGGGCTTTTTAGTGACAGTTAGAGCGGATGATGGGCAGAGGGTAGTGTTTGGTGGTCTACCCAGTGAGGGGGTAATGGCTTGTTTTCTAAATTCCCTCGACATCCCACATGATGAGTTGTCAGATGTGCCCGTGGTTGGCCAATATCCGGACGTCTTCGAAGAAGTGACCAAGCTTCCACCACACCGAGAGATTGAGTTCCGTATCGATTTGGTGAAAGATGCCAGACCTATAGTGATGCAACTTCGTCGTATGGCACCAAGGGAGCAGCGAGAGCTCGGGGTGCAAGTCAGCTATCTTTTGAAGAAGGGATTTATCAAAAGGAGTGTTTCTGAGTGGGGAGCACCAGTTGTGTTTGCTACCAAGGCGGATGGTTCCCTTCGATTGTGTGTAGACTACCGCGAATTGAATAAAGTGACGAGGAAGAATAAGTATCCTCTACTGTAGATAGATGATTTGTTTAATCAGTTAAGTGGAGCGAGAGTGTTTTCTCAGTTGGATCTCACGACAGGTTTTCATCAGCTAAAAGTGGAAGCTGAGAGTATAGCTAAAACGGCATTTCGGACGCCGTCTGAATTTTATGAGTGGTTGGTCATGCCCTTCGGGCTGACTAGTGCCCCATCATATTTTGTGGATCTTATGAATAGAGTATTCAGAGATCAGTTGAATATGTTTGTTCTTGTGTTCGTGGATGACATTTTGGTTTACTCAAGGACAGAGGAAGAACACAAGGAACATTTGAGGATAGTGATGGAGGTGTTGAGGAAACACCAACTGAAAGCGAAGATTTCTAAGTGTCACTTCTGGAGGAGGGAAGGGAGGTTCTTGGGCCATGTTGTTTCAGAGAATGGTATCGCCATGGATCCTGCGAAAGTGGCTACGGTGCAAGATTAGTCTTCGCCCAAGAATGCAACAGACGTAAGAAATTTCTTGGGGTTAGCTGGATATTATCGTAAGTTTATCCAAGATTTCTCCAAGATAGCAAAACCGTTGACTCAGTTGACCAAGAAGAATCAAGCTTTTGTTTGGGACAAGAAGTGCGAGTATGCATTTAAGCGGCTAAAGGAAAAGTTGACGAGCGCGCCAGTGTTATTCATTCTTAAGGGGAATGAAGAGATGACGGTATACATGGATGCCTGTGGTACCGGACTGGGCGTTGTATTGATGTAAGGAGGTAGGGTTGTAGCTTATGCTAGTTGGCAACTAAAACCGCACGAGAAAAGGTATCCTACCAATGATTTGGAATTGGCAGCAATCGTATTCGCATTGAAGATGTGGAGACACTATCTCTTGGGAGAAAGATTTGAGTTGTTTACTGATCATAAATCATTAAAGTATCTTTTCTCTCAGAAGGATTTGAATCTTCGTCAGCAGAGATGGTTAGAGTTCTTGGCTTCATATGATTTCGATATCGCATACACACCAGGCAAGGTCAATGCGGTAGCTGATGCCTTGAGTAGAAGACATGCCAGCCTAGGGGCTATGTTTCTTGAGTGGAAGCAACTGGAGTACATCGTAGGGTATAATTTTAGACCAAAGTGCGAACTAGATCCAGTGATGTTAGCAAGTTTGATGATTAGGCCGACCGTGATTGAGCAGATTGGTTCCAAGCAGAGGGACCATCCTAATCTACTAGAAATCATCTCCAAGTTAGAGATGGGTATCGATAAGGAGATGAGCAAGTGTGGACTTGATCGAGATGGATGGCTTCGAAAGAATGGAAAGCTAGTTGTGCCCAACGTAGATGGATTGAGAGATGAAATGCTTAGAGAATGTCATCACTCAAAGTTAACTATACATCCCTACCACAAGATGTATCGAGATATGAAGCAGACCTACTACTGGGAAGGAATGAAAAGAGACGTTGGGAAGTTTATATCTGAGTGCATGAATTGCCAGCTAGTTAAAGCTAATCAAAAGAAGCCTAGTGGTTTGTTATAGCCATTAGAAATCCCTGAATGGAAATGGGAGCAAGTTTCAATGGATTTCATCGATGGCTTACCGAGGACTAGATCGGGCCATGATAGCATTTGAGTGATTGTTGATCGATTGACCAAAAGCGCAAGGTTTATACCAGTCAAGTCAAACAGAACGACATCTAAGTTAGCTGAACTATATACGAAGTGGGTAGTGAGATTTCATGGAGTACCAAAAGGCATTGTGAGTGACCGAGATCCATTGTTTACTAGTGGGTTTTGGAAGAGCTTACAAGAGGCATTAGGATCGGAATTACATCTCAGTACCGCGTATCATCCTCAAACCGATGGTCAGACAGAGCGGGTGAATCGAGTGTTAGAAGACCTTCTGCGAGCTTGCGTATTGGATTTTTGTGGATCATGGGATGACCATTTGCATCTAGTAGAGTTTGCCTATAATAACAGTTATCAATCCAGTATTGGTATGGCTCCATTTGAATCTTTGTATGGAAGACCGTGCAATTCACCATCATGTTGGTTAGAGACCGCTGAGAAGTACATGCTTGGACCAGAAATAGTAGGGGAAACTTCAGACAAGATCAAGATTGTTCAACAGCGAATAAAAGCCGCTCAAGATAGACAGAAGAGTTATGCTGACAAGAGATGAAGAGAATTGAAATTCTCTGTAAGAGACTTAGTGTTTGTTAAGATCTCACCGTTGAAGAGTGTGATTCGTTTTGGTAAGAAAGGCAAGTTGGCACCAAGATTTGTTGGTCCATTTCCAGTTCTTGAACAAGTTGGAAATCTGGCGTATAAAGTTGAATTACCAAAGAAGATGGCAGGGGTTCACAATGTATTTCATGTTTCCCAGCTAAGGAAGTTTGTGCATGACCCTAGTGTGGCTATTTCACCAGATCAGTTGGATGATATCGAGGTTGAACCCGAGGCGGTTGGGAACCGCAGGTCTATGCATATCATTGGGAACGATACGAAGCAGCTTCGAAGGAAGGTGGTGAGACTAGTCAAAGTTTAGTGGGGTGATGATGAGAAAGACTGTAATTGGGAAACAGAGGAGGACATAAGGAAGAAGTATCCAGAACTCTTTGCCCGGTAAGTCTTTATATCAGTATAGTACTCCCTTGTTAATAAACCACATGCTAGGATAGATTTGTTGTGTCGTTTTGTATGCTTTATTGCTTTGCGAATGATTGGTAGACATGCGGAATCCTTTATATGTTTTGGTTAGGGAATTTCGGGGACGAAATTTCTTAAGGGGGGAGAATGTAACGACCCGCATTCTACGCATCAGAGGATCGTAGAATATTTATTTTTCTTGGTAAGTCGTATGGTCATGTACTTTTGGGGAACGACTAGTGGGGTCATTTCCCATGTTCATGAATTTTGTCAATTTTTAAATGACCATTTTGCCCCTAGTTGATCTTGTTTCATCCATAACTTTTGATTGGTAAGGAGTTTTGACCTGAAACCACTTGCATTAGATTCATTTGATGGTTTACCTTTCCGTAGAGTGGTCATAAAAGCCAAACGGACTTACCATTTGGGAGATATGACTGAATTAAGGTTTAGAAGGTTAAAAATAGCTTAACCGGACTTAATTGGGTAGTTAACAGCTAGGCCCATTGGGGAATTTCGGGATTAGTATATAAAGGCTGACTAGGGTTAGAAAACACTTCTTTGGTCACTTTTTCAGCCGCCACTTTCATTCTGGAAACCTTAGTAATGGCCTCCAACATCTAGAACACCCCATATCACTTTCTAATTGAAGATTAGGCTAATCAACATCAAATCAAGGAGAAATGGCACCAAATCAGAGTTGGAGCTACTGCTAGGCATTGGAATTCGACCCATACAGTAGATTATTTCAGATTTAAAGTTTAATTGTGGCAAAGGTGAGTGATTAGCATTGTTTTGACACTAATTACAGTTAATTAGGGTGATTAGTGTTGATTAGCGAATTTATATATAAATAAAATATGGAAAAAAATATTTATAAATTTCTAAATATTGTTTTAGACCTCTGTTAGAAAAATTGGCTAATTTGGTTTAGTTTTGCTAAACCTATGCTTAGCTGTTCTTAAACATGCTTAAGGGGAAAATATGGGTTTTTTGGTATGTTTGATCCGTTTTGACATATCATATTGTTGTTTTGCTATTTGTGGATGTTTATACATGTTGATATTACTGTATGGTATGATTTGTGATTGTTTAGAAATGTTAGATTGGTAGAAAACGCCGTCATATGGCGTAGAACAGTCGCTGGAAGAGTTGCAGGAATTATGCAGGAATTCGGATCGGATCGCCCCTCTCTGTCCCGACCCGACCCGGATCACTTTAGAAGCCCACGAGCTAAAGACTTGGGAGGAATGCACCCGAACCGATCCGTTCGTGATGACGACCGCTTGCATCTGAAGTTTCCAGACCGATCCACTCGTGATGAGGATGGCGCGACCCGAACCGATGTACTACGCATTGGACTGGACGGAGGACAACATGACCACGAACCAGAAGCAACCGACCCAACCAGATAGGTTTACCACGACCCAACCCACGTGGGGTATTCCGATCCGAACCAGAAGAGTTGACATGGGTGATGACCTGGAGCTTGACCACGAGCTGGTGAAGGCCGAACCGAACCGCCTAGGGGAGCACGATCTGAAGAGGAGAACTGAATGAAGACCGATTCCGGGGAAGAAGACCAATAACCCGAGATGCAAAGGCAGTACAAATGGAAGTTAGAGCTCAGGATCTAGTTGGGAACCACTGAGTTCACTTCATAGTTGGGCTTTGCTGCAGGACGCGTGCTAAGGGGTTGTCGATGTCTATGACTTTGGATCACTATGTATGGGATGTACGTGGACGGATTCAGGGCCACAGTGGCCTAGGTATAACTAAAGAGCTATAGACCAATGAAGTGGGGTCATTTGTAAAGATTTGGTCATGACTCCATGGGGTAAGCTTGGTAGTAGCAGTAGTTGTACAAGTCGAACTCCGTCACTACTTCGATGGGTCTAGTGATTGACAGTGGTGGACATCATATGCTTTATGCACTGAGTGAGAGATGTGAGGATGGTTGCTATGATTGATTTGTTTGCTATCATTATGACATGCACACACCCACCCCCGTATTCTTTACACCATATGTTAGAGGCACCTTAGAGTATTGTACGGTATGTAGTGCTAACTCTTTGGTTGTAGGTCCAGGTTCAGGTATGGTTAGTATACATGTTAATGTTCTGTTTAGCAAGTTTTCACTCATACCAGACTTTTTGTCTGACTCAGAGTTTTATGTCTCTTCTTATTGCTCTCGGTGCTCACACGAGCAGACTAGAGACAGGTTAGGTGGTATGCACGAGTAGCTGATCCGGAGACGAGCAGGAGGCTTCCACGTATGATATATATAGATTTTCTCCCTGTGTTGTTGAAGATCACTGCTTGGGCATTGGAAGTGCATCTTCTGCTTTCGCTTTCTTTTACTTTAGAGACAGTTTAAAAGTTGTAATAATGATGTTGGATCATAAGCTGTGTTTGGATTTCCACTGCTATGTTGGTTTAGTTTTCAGGTTATGCACTGCCTTCCCTGTTTTGTGTCAAAGTAATATTGTTATTATATTTTATTCCATGTGTTGTGAGACATTCTACAAGTTGTGTGCTAGTTCTTTATCTTCCTTCTTTTCTACTGACGACCATTCTGTGTTAGTTGGACATGTGTACAGCACACTTTCGGAAGAAATGTCGGCTAGTACGGAGCGGGCCGTCATAGTAGCCTTCAGGAGTACATCCATTATGAGGATCTTACCTCAATCAGCCTAATTTCAATGGATATGTACCCTTACTACCCTATCGATCGGCTCCCTACTTGCATTAATTTCTCCTGTGTCTGTGTCAATCGGCCCTCTCTTGCATGTAGATACCCTGTGCTGGTGCCACCATAAGGTGTATTAATCCTTATGATAGCAACCCGACACAATTCAAGATGCACATTGTATAACTACTGATGCCCAGTGCCTGCTTTTCCCACTCTGGAGCATGTGCACGCCCGTACTTCATCGAGACCTACACTGCTGCACCACCCGCCGCTATTTTGACTGCTTTTAATCAGCCCAGTAATCGTGCCCCACCCTGCCTAGTTCAGGGTATCATGATACACCTATGTGGGTTACTGCTGAAATGGGTCCCCGTTACTAGGGTTTCCTATTAGTTAAGTTTGTGGGCCTATATTTACAAATATTACCCACCAATCCGATATGTACTTAACCCTCCCACTGATCCAAGCATGTTCATTTAATGGTTAAGTGTGTGGGCCTATATTTACTAATATTACCCACCAATCCTGATATCTACTTAACCCTCCCACTGATCCAAGCATGTTTATTTAATTGTTAAGTGTGTGCGCCTATATTTACTAATATTACCCACCAATCCTGGTATGTACTTAACCCTCCCACTGATGCAAGCATGTTTATTTAATGGTTAAGTGTGTGGGCCTATATTTACTTACCCGCCAATCCTGATATGTACTTGACCCTCCCACGGATTCAAGAATGTTTATTTAATGGTTAAGTTTTGTGGGCCTATATTTACTAATATTACCCACCAACCCGACGTGTACTTAACCTTCTACTCGTCATGTCATGTTGGTTAAGTGGTTCTTACTAACTTAACCTTTCACACTTATCATGTTGTATTGGTTAAGTGTGATTTATTAACTTAACCTTGTTCATTCATCAGGTTATATTGGTTAAGTATTCCCATTTAACTTAACCCCATTCGTTCATCAAGTTATATTGGTCAAGTGTCATTAATCAATTCAAGTTAACTTAACCCACCCACTCGTCATGTCATGTTGGTTAAGTGTTTCCTTCTGGTGTTGTCTTGACCCTACCTCAAATCATGTTATATTGGTTAAGTGTTATCCTCTTGTATTACTTAACCCCATCATATGTCATTATATATTGGTTAAGTGTATCCTCTTGTGATACTTATCCTCTTGTGATACTTAACCCTACCACAAGTCATTATATATTTTGGTTAAGTGTTACCTTAGATTACTTAACCCTACCATCTGTTTAGTTAACATGTTATAATAGTTAAGTGTTCCCTTAGTTAACTTAACCCTACCCTATATCATGTCTTGTTAGTTAGGTGTCCTTTGTCCATCCATGTTTAACTGAACCAACCTATATGTCATATTGGTTAAGTATTAATTAACCTAACCCTCCCATGCTTAGCATGTGTCATTAGCATTAATTTATTTATTAATGCACCAACCTCTCACATTATATATGTTTTGTTGCGGTTACTGGATATGTCGGGCGGTTCCGGGCAGTTTTACACCGTAACTCAATCTAACCTCGGGTTTTTCTTGGGCATGATGCACTAACCTCTCACATTAGATAGGTGTTGTTGTGGTTACTGGATGTGTCGGGCGGTTCCGGGCAGTTTTACACCACAACTCAATTTGACCTCGGGTCAGGCATTCTCATCATTTTCTAATTTACATATTTACGGTGTATATGTAAATTATTCACAATTAAATTATAACATTAATTATGTTTATAACTAATGGCATACCAATTATACCGTTTTCATGCTAATTACCCAAATCCACCAAAACTAGTCATGATCACGTTTCTCAAGTTTTGCCCAACCAATTCCAAATTATTAATCAAAATAGGCTATACCTCGTCTTCCCAAACTTGCAATAATAGTCATGCCCAAAATCACTATGTCATATATTTGGCATCCCAAATCAATAGTTAAGCCTAATCTAGATTTAATGTTCAAGTTACCCAAGTTTGCAACAATAACAACTAAGCCCAAAACTTGATTTATATACCAATTCCTACTTTGTCGTTCATTCCAATTTCTAGGTTCAATATGTCAAATTACATATTCCATAATTCATGTCAAATTTCCCCAAATAACATTTTAACAGTCATGCCATAATACTTGTTCCAAATTATGCCAAAAATGTCAATTTCATGTTACACCAAATTATTGATTTACATGCAAATTTATATATGTCTAAAATTGATTTACATTCCAATTTTCGTATCCCCAAATATTGATTTACATGGCCAATAATTCCACCAAACATGTTATGCCCATAAATTCACCCAAATAGGCAATACCCAATATTCCCCGTATTCCAAGCGTTCGCCTTTCGCAATTTCAGCCTAGCTTCGAAGTTAACCCAGGTTCAATAAAAGAAAATGAGTAGGGGAAGATAGAAGTTGCATGAAATAAGAACAGGCGTAAGATAATAGTCCCAAAACATGAGAATTACAGATCTAATAGAATCATTATACAACTGAATAAAGTGATTTAGAACCATTGCAGGCATATAGATCTGACTGTAAACAATGTTATGAGCATGAAAGGCTTGAATGATAAACTAGGTTAAACAACTTGTATGGGTTCGATTTGATCGATAAGAAGCAACCCAAAGTCATAGATTCACAAAGGGTAAGAACAGATCCAAATAGAAAATCAAGCATAGGTCCAAATTCATTTTATTCCATGTTCCATATTATAATTGGTTGTCTAAATCTGAAAGTAATCATGAACTTAAAAAACAAAGGAAGATCTTGTTTTCAGGAATCTGTTTTCTGAAACTGAATAGCTTTCCTTTGGTGTAGACTAGTCGTTCTTCTAATTTAGATTTGATTCGTAGTTTCTAACTTGATTCTACGAAGAACATGAGCAGCATAACGACGTTTATGATTTACTTTTAAAGAAGAAGAGAGAAATGGAGGCTAGATAATTGTGTAAGAGATTTAGGTTTAGGTTAGGGATGTATATATAGGAGAATAGAAGTGTTTAGAGCCACCAGATTACTCCATAAGCCATCCGGTCCATCCAGAATAGGTCAAAATCGTCGCAGTCCAGATCTGGCCAAAACAGGGCCCAGGTCGACCCCAGGTCGACCTGTATAGGGTAGGTCGACACTAAGGTCGACCTCCTAGTCGACCTGCCCCTAGGCGGGAAAATTCCCGCCCAGCCCGCTTCGGTGTTTGAATTTTGAATTTCGAATTTTCTTCTAAGCTGTTTTAATTAAATCCTGAAACTTCTGAAGGCCATAACTTCCTCTTAGAAACTATCCAGATATTATTGCAGCATTTAGGAAGAAACTTTATAAGGAACCAAATACTTTTGCCGAATATTTACAAAAACTTTAGGACATTCGAGACCCGCAAGATATTCTAGATCTAAAGAGAAGAAATGCCAACACACTGTTGAGAGCATATAAGAAATCAGTAGTGATTTGCATGATTTTTACTACCGAGTATCGTACTTATTATTATCCGTAGATTGTCACAAATATTTATTGGACTTATTTGTTGTTGATGCTTTATCGACAACGTGATATATTAATGATTATATTTGAGTAATTTCATGTATTACACGCGTATGTTTTTACCTATTGTACTATTTAATTATATTTGAATTTAGTACGTATAATATAGTATTAAGTCGCTAATTATTTACTATGTGGATAATAAACAAGGTTTATAACGAAAAAACGATAGTATCACAAGCACTAACGGTATAAACAACTAAAACAATAGTACTCGTGAAAAAAATAACACCTAACTTGTAACATTTTACTTCCAAAAGTGAGATAACTAATTCGAATGCAGTTATCTACTAACCTCTATGATACTCCTCAATTTACTTTTCCATATATGGCCATTGTAGTCGATTGAGCCCATCCAGGTTGGAATTTAAACAGGCTACATCACTAGCTCTTTGTTGTTGAGCTAATTCTTGTCTTCTTAATTCTAACTCTTCATTCCTTAATTGTATTATAGCATCATGGCATCATTGTTTTTCCCTAGCTCCCTCAAGTCTCTTAGCCTCCATCATCTTGATGTCAATTTTATTTGATTCTTCTGTAGCAGCCATACAAATACTAATTTGTTCACTGTGGAGGCTATAATCAATTGGGTTTTTTTCTTTCCCTTTGAATTTTCCCATTGGCCTACCACCTGAACTGGTTGTAAAAGTGGTTTTTCAAGTACATCTGAACTACCAGGGTTTGATTCATTGCTCATATTTCTAGGGAAAAATGCATTATTGAGTGCTCTTATTGAAATTTACTCCATTTTTCCTCTCTAGAGAGAATGGTGTTGTAATTGTGCATGTTGAATGGTTGATTATTATTCTCGGACATATACAAAGCATTCACTTGGTTAAACTATACCCTATGAAGTGTTATTGGTGGGGAAAAAAAAGAAAAACAAAATAATAGAATTATAAATTTAAAAGTTGTACCAAATCCATGTCGTTTTTCCCCCACTTTGTTGCCTCATATAAAGTTCGACCATTATCTCTATCCAATGTTGACAATTGCATTAATTTTGTAACACCCGACGTCCGTTAATGTCACTCTTTATCAGAATGCATTAAGTTTCGTGAAGTGCAATAGGTAAACAACAATAGAATAGTACGGGACAGATGTAAAAAAAAGCAGAATTAAAAACTTTCATTATTCAAGAGATAAGCATTGTTTCGAAATAGACTACATTATCAATCCGGTTACATCAAAACCAAAAAACCTCAAGAAATACCATCTGTCTCATAATGCAAAATAACAGAGTACAATAATGCAAAGCCACATCCTTCTCAATAAGCCATAAAAGAGTAGATAGATAGTCAAAACGATACATCAGAGAAAGTCCAGATCCAAGATGAAAAGTGAGAAAGTCCTATTACTGCGGAACACAATCACCTTGAAGACCTAGGGGGTAGGAAGAGGGAGAAGAGAAACAAAAAGGGTCAGACATAAAGCCTGGCGAGTCCAGTGACTTTTAGTATATGAAAGAAATAAAAGCACCAAGACAGGTAAATAAAATTACAAGAGAGAATATATTAACATATAAACAACAGGAATAAACATGATAAAATTGGAAAAACAGGATAAAACCGGATAAATTGGATAATAGGATCAAGTCAAGCTTCTCATTTATATCCATGTACAGGTTCTATCTATTTCTCTGCTCCAATACTAGTATAACAGGATTAACAGTAGGACAAGGTGTCACCCTAATTACATAACATGATTAGGTATTACCCTAATTACATAACAAGATTAGGGTTACCCTAATTACTACCCAAGAGATAGACTCCCTACTACGGAAATATCCTATGCCAGCCTCTTAGTAGGGTTTATCACTCCCTAAAATGGCCACTTAAGGAAACGATCTTTTATTGATGTTAAAGCAAATTATTTTCCCTAATCGGACCCATGCATGCTCATGACTCCGTCGGAACGTGCCCGTACCTACCTTCCATGTTTTGAACCTCTTATTATCCAGACAGTAAAGTTTGCCTTGGCTCCTACCTATTGTGAGGCCCCTAATCCAATACCAACAGGGATACTGACTAATACGGGTTCCAAATAACTAGGATTTTAAGAGTCTCAAAATCAGATACAAACAGCAAAACGTGGGACCTCTAAGCTTATAAATTATCAGTTCTAACTTAGCAGGTTTAAGTTCATTAATAAGCATGGTTGTAATATCATTGTATGTGTATAACCCTTCCCCTAAAACAGTCACCTTCCCAGATGTATATTCATATAGATTAAGTTTCCTCTTTTTACTTAGTTACATCTGGTACTTACAATTTCATAAGATATTTAAGTCTATGTGCTTTAACATGTTCACATATTCCCAAATTTACAGTCACCGGTCCTCAATATGTGATATGCCCAAAATTCCCCTTTATCATGTCAAGTTATTTCCCAGATTCATTTGTACGCAATCTTAAATTGGAAATGGCGTACGCTCAGTGTAAAATATAAAGTGAAAAGGATAAGAAGAAGAATAGAAACAAATTGTATACATAGGCTTATAATCAAAACTGTAAATAAAGCTGAACATCAGGGTAGAGATAACTAAATATACTTGTAATATATGAAAAACTGTATATGTATGAATTACTGATGTAAACGGGTATAAAATTAAATTCAAGTTTATTTACTATAAGGATTACTGTTTAAATTATCATAACTAAAAGTAACTTGGACTCATAGAGATTGGGTTTGAAGAACATAAGAATATGCTGATGTTTTAGAAGAAAAATCCTTGTATTAATTTGATAAGAATTGCCTAGTTCAGTCTAAGCTATGGAAACACCTCTCTATCTCCATCTTTATACTAGAAGCTTGGAGGAAGAAGAATGAACAAGTGTGTGTAAAACAATAGGAGTGCTTGCCTCTATATTGATGGCTCAGGACTATCCTTAACCGTTAGATCTCCTGTATTCAAATCCATCCATATATTAAATCCAACGAACTTCATTATAAAAAAGTTCAAATACAGTCAGAAGAACCAAGCCAGAATGCCGCTGGGTCAACCTACCGACCTACCGGGTCGACCCATGAGTTGACCCAATCATGCATGGGCCGACCCATAGGTCTACCCAGGCCGAAGATGGGTCGCCCCCTAACGGTCCAAGTTCCCGCTTCGTTTTCCCGCTTCCTCTCGGTTTATTACTTTGAATATATTTGAATTATATTTAGTGGAAATTTTCTTAAAGGGCTTCTTTTTGTAGGGTAATTAGTTTTAAGGACAACACTTTCGAATAATAAGTTTTAAGGACAATTTTGCTTGAAAAAGATAAAAGATGCTATCTTTTTAAGTTATACGAGAAAAAGATAGAAGCGACTATCTTTGTAAGTTATAACGTAAAAAGATAACCACTTTTATCTTTTTCGAGAAAAATTATCCTTAAAACAGATTTTTCAAAAATGCTGTCATTAAAACTTATTACCCTGAACAAATAAGCCCTTTTAGTGAAAATCCCCTTATATTTACATATCCTTCTTATGTATATACAAACTTCTAAGGTTCATATACGGGAAGGTACCCCATGAAGTTAGACTATCTCTCGAAGGTAAACCTATGCTAACCAAGTTGTTGTCCTCTTGCTCTTGACAGGAATGAAATGAGTGCTCTTAGTAAGTCTATCCAGTATCACCTAAATATTGGTATTGCCACTCCTCGATCTAAGCAAACCATCGATAAAGTCCATAAAGATGCACTCTCACTTCCATTGTGGGACATTCAAATGCTAAATCAATCCGACAGGCTTCCTATGTTCAGCCTTTACTTGCTGGCAGATCAAACATCGAGCCACAAACTCTCCTACGTCCTTCTTTATACCAGCCCAAAAGAAAACTCTCTTCATTTCTTCATACATCTTGTCTCCGCCCGAATGGATAGTCATTCGAGAATGATGAGCCTCCTCAAGGACTGTCCTCAACAAATCCCAAACTCAGGGAAGACATAGCCATCCTTCTCGTCATAGCCACCCTTTATCATTCATGGAATATCTACTAAGGTGACTAGAGGTCACTCCTCTACCGAGTCTATCAAAGATGTCTGCTATCTGCGGGTATCGCTGTGAAGATCCAATCTGCTCCATAAGAGTAGGTTGTACCTCCCAAGATGCCAACAAGCCAGGCGTAAGATCCGTAGATGGCCTAAAATTAAAGGTCGATATGTACTCCAAGCCCCGCCTCTCTACAATCAGAGGACTCAAATTCATCATCTCCCTACTCAATGCGTCCGCCGCTGCATTACCCTTGCGAGGGGTATAAGCTATCTCAAAATTGTAGGTCACTAGGAACTCTATCAATCGTTGTTGCCCTAAATTGAGGTCCCTCTGCGAGAACAAATAATTGAGCGGCTTATGATCCATATAAAGATCAAATCTCTCTCCAAGTAGATAATGTCTCCATGACTTAAGTACGAACACTATAGAATCCAATTCCAAGTCATGGGTAGGGTAGTTTCTCTCATGAACTCTCAATTGTCTACTATCGTAGCATACTACCCTTCCCACTTGCATCAACAAGACACCTAGTCCTATGCCACAAGCATTTGTGTAAACTGTAAACACCTTGCCTCCATCAGGTAAAATCAGAACTAGGGCTGTTGTCAGAGCCCTCTTTAATCTATGAAAGGCATCCTCGTGATCGGTGCTCAAAGAAAAAGTCAAGTTCTTCTTCGTCAGTCTAGTGAGTGGAGTTGATATCCTAGCAAAGTCCTTAATAAATTTTCTATAATAGCCCGCCAACCCTAGGAAATTCCTAACCTCCGTTGCATTCTTTAGAACCTTCCAATCTTGAACTGCAACTACTTTAGTGGGGTCCACCAATATCCCGTCCTTGAGACTACATGCCCTAGGAACCTTACTTCCTTTATCCAAAAGTGACATTTAGAAAATTTTGCCTTGAGCTAATGCAATCTGAGAGTCCATAAAACCTCTTCTAAGTGCAGGGCATGTTCTTCCTCACTCTTTGAGAAAACCAAAATGTCATCCACAAAGACCACCATAAACTTATTCTGAAATTCCCTAAACACCCAACTCGTCAAGTCCATAAAATATGTTGCTGCATTAGTCAATCCAAAAGGCATGACTAGCCACTCAAAGAAACCGTCTGTAGTCCTGAAATTAGTCTTATCAATACTATCTTCTGCCATCCTGACTGATGAAATCCTATTGTCAAATCCAACTGCGAGAATTCTGATTCACCAACAAGCTGATCAAACAAGTCATCATTCCTTGAGAGTGGGTTCCTATTCTTCTTGGTGAGCTTATCCAGCTCCCTATAGTCCACATATAGACGAAGTGAGCCATTTTCCTTGTCGCAAAGACGACTGGAGCTTTCCATTCCAATATACTTTGCCAAATAAACCCTTTCTCAAGTAACTCCCCTACTTGTTTGCTGAGCTCCCTCATTTCCCTAAGAGCCATGTGGTGCATAGGCAATGTGACTAGCTTCGCATTATCCACAATTAAGTTCGAAAGTTTATCTCATGCCTCGGAGGAAGTCCCCTAACCTCATTAAACACGTCCGGATAATCCCGGACTATGGGTACTGATCGCAAATCGCCAACAAAATCATCAAGCGAATCTAGAAAACTGAGCATTACTGACCCCATGGGTCACACGAAATCTCAAGAGCTCTCCCTTGGCACGTCATTAGCCTAATGACTATCCACTCACAGTCTAGGATGGCACCATACATGGCTAGCCAATCCATTCCTAGAATCAAGGCATAACCTATAAAATCAAGCACATACGCGTCGCACTCAAACTCGACGCCCGCAACAGATATTCTCAAACCTCGACATATCATAGAAAGATGATCCGTACCTCATATAGGGTTAGAGACTACAACAAGATCAGAAAAATACTAGTATTTAGGTGCAGAGATTCTACCACAGAGTTGGATATAAAAGAGTGAGAAGCACTAGAATAAAAAACAATCCTAAGAGGATAGTTCAAAAGGGAAATCAAACCTTCGACTGTGACTATCCTACCTCGAATCGGTCCACTAGCCTCGAGAGCATGCACTTGCCCTCCAAAAGATCATGCTCCTTGTCCTTGCCTTTGATTTCTTGGGCATTGCTTAGAGAAGTGTCCAAATTGACCATAATTGAAAGAAGCCTTGTTTTCATTTCTACAGTCTCTCACCAAATGACCCATAACTCCACAACCATGGCATCGTAATTTTGTCTAGATCTGAGCCTTATCGGCTTTCCACCTTACCTCTGCGCCTCCTACTTGGGCCACCATTTCTTTTTCTCTCCTTTAGGTTGTGCCTAATTAGTCTTTGCTTCTTTATCCTCATCCTTGCCATCTTCATGCATCCAAGACATGTCAGCAAGTATTTTAGAAGTTGCTCCCATCGGTATATGAGATAATGCCAATCCTTGGAGAGGATGATTCAACCGTCTCGCAAACCGAAAGCTTTCTTGTGTGGAGTATTCATCAAATCCAGACCAAATCTTGCTAGCTGATTGAACATGTTAACATATTCCTTAACAGACATATTCCCTTGCTTAAGAGCCAAGAATCTCTCCATATACATGCCCTCTTCCGCTTAAGAAAGAAACTTCATCTCGAATCTCCATTTGAAATCATCCCAAGTAACTACTGGCTGTCCTGCCTATGTCACTTCCCACCAATAAGAAACCTCGTCCTTTAGTTGCCATGCGGCCAACAATATCTTCCTACGATCATCAAGCTCAAAAAGATCGAAAACACTCTCGGTTTCCCATAGCCAATTGCGTGCGTCAACATAACTCTCAGAACAACGAAACTGTTTTCCACCCATTGCGCAAAAGTCTTTGCAAAGCTTAGAAAAGTTGGCTAAACGAGGAGGTTGTGCTACCTCGGCTGCAGCTGAGTGTGTGGCATCTCCTTGAACTTCAGCATGTGTCGTAGCCTCAAGATATCTACGTAACTAAGCCAGTAGTGTAATGCCCTCAACAAGATTGGGTGCCCCAGACATGCAGAAAAGAGATGAAACAAGGATTCAAACAGAGAATCGAAAAGATATTGCATATGTCTCTGATCTTGTAACCTTTGGCTCTGATACCAAGTGTAACACCCCACGTCCGTTAATGTCAATCGTTATCAGAACACATTAAGTTTCTTGAAGTGAAATAGGTAAACAATAACAGAATCTTACGAGACATACGTAAATTAAAACACCGAAATCAAAAACTTTCATTATTCAAGAGATAAGCATTGTTTTAAAACAGACTACATTATTAATTCAGTTACATCAAAACTAAAAACTTCAAGAAGTACCATCAGTCTCATAATGCAAAATAACAGAGTACAATAATACAAAGCCACATTCCTCTCAATAAGCCACAAAGAGTAGATAGATAGTCAAAACGATACATCAGAGAAAGTCCAGATCCAATATGAAAAGAGAGAAAGTCCTATCACTGCAGAACGCTATCACCTTAGAGGGAGGGGGAAGGAAGAGAGAGAGAAGGGAAACAAAAAGGGTCAAACATAAAGTCTGGCAAGTCTAATAACATTCAGTATATGAAAGAAATAAAAGCATCAAGACAGGTAAATAAAACTAGATAAGGGAGTATAGTAACATATAAACAACAGGAATAAACTGGATAAAACATGATAAAAAATACAAAACAAGATAATAGGATTAACAGGATTAATCCCTAATTACATAACATGATTAGGTGTTACCCTAGTTACATAATAGGATTAGGTGCTACCCTAATTACCACCTAAGTGATCGTATCCCTACTACGTAAATATCATGTGCCAGCCCCAAAGTAGGGTGTATCACTCCCTAAAGTGGACACTTATGGACACAGACCTATTTACTGGTGTTACATCGTCTTATTTTCCCTAAATGGCCCCAAGCATGCTCATGACTCCGCCGGAACGCTCTTGTACCCACCTTCATCGTTTTGAACCTCTTACTATCCAAATCAATAAAGTGTGCCCTGGCTCCTACCTAATGCGAGGCCCCTAATCCATTACCAACAGGGATACTGACTGATACGGGTTCCACATAGCAGATGACACAAGCCAAACCCCCTAAGCTTGTGCCCCCCAAATAACAAGGATTTTAAGAGTCCCATACCGGATACAAATAGCAGAATGTTGGGCCTCTTAGCTTATAAATTGTCAGGTTCTAACTTAGCACGTTTAAATTCATTAATAAGCATGGTTGTAATATCGTTGTATGTGTACAACCCTTCCCCCAAAACAGTCACCTGCCTAGATGTATATGCATATAGATTAAGTTTCCTCTTTTTACTTAATTACATCTGGTACTTACAATTTCATAACATGTTCTAGTTAATCTTTAAATTAAGTCTAATCATTTTAACATGTTCACATATTCCCAAATTTATAGTCACCGGTCCTCAATATGTGATATGCTCCGAAATTCCCCTTTATTATGTCAAGTTATTTCACAAATTCAATTGTATGCAATCTTAAATTGGAAATGGCTTAGGCTCTCGATGGCCTAGACTTAGCGTAAAATAAAAAGGGAAAAAGAGAAGGAGAAGAACAGGAACAAACTGTATACATAGGCATATAATCAAGACTATTAATAAAACCGAACAACGGGGTAGGGATAACTGAATATACATGTAATAACTGAAAAACTTTACACGTATGAATTAGTGAAGTATAAACAGGCATAGACTCAAATTCAGGTTTATTTACTGTCAGGATCAATGTTTAAATTATCATATCTAAAATAACTTGGAATCACAAAGATTGGATTTGAAGAACATAAGATGTATGCTGATGTTGTAGAAGAAAAATCCTTGTATTGATTTGATAAGAATTGTTCAGTTCAATCAAAGCTGAGGCAGCATCTCTCTATCTCTATTTTTATTTTTAGATTAGGAGTTTGGAGGAAGTAGAATGAAGAATTGTGAGTAAAATAATAGGAGTGCTTGCCTTCATATATATTTCCCAGGACTATCCTAAACCGTTAGATCTTCTGTTTTCAAATCCAGCCATATATTAAACCTAACAAACCTCATTATAAAAACTGTCCAAATACAGTCAGTAGAACAAACCCAAAACGCCGCTGGGTCGATCCACAGACCAACCTGGTCAACCCATGGGTCGACCCAATCATGCATGGGTCAACCCAGGCCAAAGATGGGTCGCCCCATAACGGTCCAGTTTCTCGCTTCATTTTCTCGCTATGTCTCGGTTTATTAGTTTGCAAATATTTTAATTATATTAATATTTCCTTCTTATTTTTACTAACTTCTAAGGTTCATAAATTCTTCACATGATGTCCATTTTATGCAAACTCGTTGTTTATCTAAACCAAAATTTCGACGCAAACACAATGGTAAAGTCTATTTTACTTAATTCTGAATGTTTAATTAAGTAATCTTCATTTTATTATCATTAATGTATAATTAGTGTGTAATAAATTACGAGGTGTTATAAATTCTCTCCTAAGACCGCTTCAAAGTATCAATGGATCTTAGAGGATTGTTAGGACTTCAACAGTTGAACAATTTTCACACATAATTTTAAAAAACTATCACTTTCGCTCGTTCAATTTTTATTGACTATGGAGCATTCAACCCAATAATTGGCTAATTCAGCTTGTTCTTTGGGTGACCACTAACCATTTTCTGAGCCTAAGACGGCGAGTTTTCAGTATTAGCATTACAAAAAGCGTAATTTTGATTCCTATCGATTGTTTTCCCTAAGTATTTATGGATGATAAATTGGAATTTCTACAACTTACATCTTCATGCAGAGCGCTTTATTGATCCTCAAACTGGTTTTCTTCACTCTCCATCTATTTTTTTCCAATTGAGTATTTATATTTCTTGTCAAATTCTACGACCGGTGATGCAACCCTTATCGTTGTTGGATGTTTGGAGACATGCATTCTTTACTATTGTAGTTTTGTTGAAAAGACATACTCTACGAGTAATTTGAATTTTGATGATTCAGGTATTGATTTGATTTTTGTTGGGAATGATAGAAATTCTGGTTTTGTTGTGGATAATATGAATAAGAAGCTAGCTGGATAGAACAAAAATCATAATTTTTATTTTATTTTGATGAAAAGTTTGTGGAGAATAATGATTTTCGCCTTCTTGAGAGTTATCGACATTTTGATTAAATTGAGACGGATTCTTCGAGTTGTCTTTCATATTTTTTGATATTACACGAAGATAGAATGGCAGAAATGTAGTATAGAGCTTGAAAAATTGTAGAGGAAGTGGTGCAAATTATTTATAAAATCAGGCTGTATATGTAGTAGAAGAAGAGACAACGATCTGTAACTATAGCCGACTAATTTACAGCCACCTATGGGCAAATATATTTATTAGGAGCGTTGGCCTTAGTCGGCTACGAGGAAGCAGAATTGCCTCCTTAGGTGGCTTATTTAAGTCGGTTATGCCTATTTCTCAAACTAACACTCCGGGTTTTGGGAACTTCCAGGTTGCCAAAGAAACCAAATTAAGGCCAGCCGACCCCCTACTGGGGGTCAGCAGCTTCTGAATCGACACCCGGTTAGGAACAGCCTTTAGAGCAGTCCAAATCGAGGGTTTGGGATTGATCGATTCATGACGAATTAATCAAAACCACCCCTGCGAGGAAAATAAATGCGGGGTGTTAACAGACTTATTTTAATCCAGCTAAGATGTAACACCCCACCTCCGCTAATGTCACTCACAAAGGGAATACATTAGTTTTGGAGGAGCGCTATTTAGGTAAACAAACACAGAGATATCACAAGACAGAACATAAATTTAAAACAGCGGAAGATCAAAAACCAACTTTCGTTATTTCAAAATAGAGTCAAACCTCTTACATCCAAAATACCAACTGTCATTATTCCATTACAACAAATTCTAAATAAAGAAGCATAAACACGAAATAACAAAAGTAATTTATTCCCCAAAGAGAGCAGAAAAGCAGCCATAACATAGCTCAAGACCAAACCGTTCATGAGTTGAATAGAAAGCAAGAGATATCCAAGCTAAGTGCTAGAGTTTCCTCCCTGAGAACCTGGGGGGGAGGGGGACGAAAGAAAAATAGGCGAAAGAAAACAGGTCAGTCATAAAGACTGGTAAGTCCTAGTGACTTTCAGTATAAAAACTAGTAAAGGTAACAAGACAGGTATAAACTGAAAATGAACATAAGGATGATGATAAGTCTGGCATGATAAACTAAGATAACGAGATAACTAGAGTATAGCATCGCATGTTCGAGGTTCGCTGCCCCAATTGTACTAGTATCCTAACCCATGTCAAGTATTAACCATGAAATGATCCCTTGGCCCAATATCATGAAATGACCCAACCCGGGGTCCTACGGAACGATTCACTAATCGATCGGCTCCCTACAAGTTCTAGCTCGCCATGTGTCTGTGTCATGCGGCCCTATCACGAATGTAGTCACCTGTGCTAGGTCCACCATAGGGTGTATCAAGCCCTAGGGTGTCGACCATTGACACGAATCAAGCACGCACAGTGTAAACCTGCCAGTGCCCAATGCCTACTTTTTCAATTCCGGACTAAGTGCACGACCATAGTCCGCCTGAACCTACAATGGCGCACCTACTCAGCCGTCGTTCTGGTCGCTTACAATCAGCCCAGTAATCATGCCCCACCCTGCCTAGTCCCAGGGTATCATGATACATCTAAGTGGGTTACTGCTGAAAAGGACCGCGTAACTAGGGTTTCTAATGAGTTAAGTGTTGTCATTTAAATTCGTGACTTAACCCTATCAAATCATGTGTCAAGTTGGTTAAGTGTTGTCCTTCAAGTTCATGACTTAACACTATCCTGTGGCATTTACTAAATGCACCCCAACCTCTCACATTAGACTAGTTGTGGTTACTGGACATGCCAGACGGTTCTGGGCAGATTTACACCACAACCTAGTCTAACCTCGGGTTTTTAAGTGTGATATGACCAACTACTCACATTGGATCCTATTGTTTGCAGTTACTGGATTCGCCGGGCGGCTCCGGGCAAATTTACACTGCAAACTCAACCCACCCTCGAGTTGGCCATTTTCAAGTTTATTCTAAGTGTCATGTCCAAGTTCAAGTTCAAGTTTCGTGTCAAAATTCATGTCGAGTTTCATGTCATGTTTCATGTAAATTTCATGCCAAGTTCTTGTTCATATACATGTTCAAGTTATAACAACGTTCATGTTCAAGTTCAAAGCCAATTCATGTTTTACATAATCTACCCAAATCGTATTCCCATCGCACGTAAACTCGAATCGATACAAATAAACCTAATTAGGGAATAACATAAAAGGGACGGGTATAAGGTGGCAAAAGAGATTACTAGCATAGCGTGGTATAACTTGAGATAAATGATTACAACATTACTGGCATATGGAATATCGGCCTCAAACATTAAGATTCCAAATCTAGCAAAATACGGTACTAGTCATGATAACAGTTGACATAAGGTGATAGTCATGATAACGGTTGACATAAGGTGATAGTCATAAACTTATGACTAATAACATATTCAACATTGCAGGCATGATAATATGAGGGGTTTTTCTTTTTGATTTACAACATGAATAGGCCCCAAATAAATGTCATAGTAATATACCCAAAAGTCAAGATCCAAGATGAACAAGAATGGATGTAAAACAGTTATCATACACAGGTCCAATTTCAATTTACAACATATTCATATTACGTTTACATTTTAAATCTAAAAGTAACTGGGGCTTACAGATCGTGGTTCGAGAATTAGAAAAAGAAAGTCGATGTTGAATCTTTATGTGCTTAGTCGAGTCCTAACAGAAATCCCCAAATCAGCAAATCTCTCAACATAGTTTTGACGTAGAAGAAGTAGTCCCTTTCTCTAACTTTTCAACTAGAATTTGAGCAGCATAAGGTTAGAGAGAATTTTGTGTAGAGAGACTAGTGTAAGGGGCTATTTATATTGGGTCAGGCCAACGAATGTAGACAGAAACGAGGCCAGAAACATCAAAACGAACTCAGACTCAAAAAATTGGTTCTGTCACCATGTCGACCCCAGGTCGACCTGGTCCTGGGCGGGAAATTTCCCGCCCAGTCCGTTCTGGGGTTTGAATTCGAAATTTGTTTTCGAATTCTGAGCTGTTTTTGAACCTGAAATTCCTAAAAATTTGAAGAGTCATAACTTGGTCATACGGACTCCGATTCTCGAAAACTCGGATTCCAAGCAGAATTCCGAGACGAACATAATGGCGTAACCCGTTGCCCTTGATTCTTATTTTAAAAATTAATTCTGCCTTGATTTATGGTTATAACACGTTATTACGGGTTGTTACATAAGACCCCTTACGTGGATTGCAATACACGTGACAATATGGATTGCAATCCACAACTTTTCTTTAGCTGGCTTAAAATAAGCCAGCTAAGGGAAAGTCGGTCATGGCTGGCTTATACGAAGTCGAATATAAACCCTTCCCTCTTCAAACCTGAGTCGCCTCCAATCTCTTCACTTCCACTATTTCAACGTTCCAGTTCAAAAAAATTATGATCATGGAGCTGCTTACATGGAAGTGGTAGTAGAAGCACCGAGAACGTTCCAACAGAGGAAGAAAGTGATCCGGCTAGAGAAAATGCCTCTGTTGGAGGAAACGTACCAATGACCAATACGAAGGACTCGTACCACCATTGTGAGAGAAGATGTGTGGCGAGAATTAGTGATTTTGCAGTTTTGGACCCGCATATTGACAAAAATTTAGGACTAGACAAATAATTGGTGATTTTTTTGTATACTTCCAAGAGATAGATTTCGCATCAGAACCTTTTTGAGGAATCAATAAGACTGAGTCTTCTATATTTTAATTTTAATAAACACTTTATAGAATATAAATCTAATATTTGACGTGTTTAATTCTATACTTACCGGGAGTGAATACGTAGCTCTTGGGTTAGTATAATCCAAATGTACAGACTTATTCAATCTTACGATAGTTCGAACATTATTCATGGTTATCTTTAGGATATAGGATTTGGAGATTTTTTGAGTATGTTTTTTCATACTCAAATACTTATTTATTCACCAATTATATTTGATTATATTCATGGTTATAATATCCTTTAGATGCTTATATTTGTATCGAAAATATTTTGAATTCCGATGTTCAATTATGTAGGTATTTGGCTTCGTGTTAGTGAAAAACAACCCATACATTCAATTTTAGTTTTTGGAGTTAGGTTTCACCCCTTAGATTTTACCATGCTTACCGATTTAGCTATTGGGAGAGGGAGACCCTACCATATGACAAGCTGTACTAGCATTTTGACTTTTTTTGCAAGTTTATTTCCACATCTTAACTTACAAAATGGTATCTTATCTGGTCTACATATTAGATGCTCTTACATCAAATATACACTTATAGGTTTATTAAGAGTCTGTCATACATCAAAACTTTTAAAGATACTAAAAAAATTATTTTATTCATGATGAGCAATTTGTTCTTCATAAATTCTTCGAATATTTAGCAAATGGGTTATGTGGAAGTGTTAGGGATTATGGAATGGAACGTTAAGGAAGAAGAAACACTAGAGGGGGGTTGAATAGTGTTTTTGAGAATTTAAGAAAAATCTAAACTTATATGAACTACTATATGAATGAAACACTATAGAAACAATAACAAACATAGAATCAAACAAAAATGCAAAGATAAACAAAAAATGTCCAGAAAAGGAAAGAACGCATCGGATTTTATACTAGTTCGGAATTGCTCCTACGTCTAGTCCTGCACAACGCTGGATTGTGCAGAGTTTTGTTATTATATCAATATCCAATTACAACCCTCCTTGATTTCACGGCTATAAAGGATACCACCGATTCCACATACACACTTGATCAAGTATACCTTCCTTGATTTCATGGCTACAACGGACACCACCGATTACCCGTCCTTGATTTCACAGTTATAAGGGATACCACCGATTACCCATCCTTGATTTCACGGCTACAAGGGATACCACCAATTACTTTACACAACCCAAACAATTACAAACAACCCCATAACTTTTCAATAGCACTTGATTCAAAGAGTAATGAGTAGAGAGTGTAGAGAGAAGAAGATTAATGAAAACAAAATTGAATTTGGTAGAGTATAGGTGCAGAAATCATAAAAATGATAAAGAATAATGGTGTAATGAAAGGGAATGAAGACGGAGAAGAAGAAGTGATTAAAAATTCGAAATCATCCCCTTTTTGTAATGTGTGAAAGGTTGCAACGTCTCAGAACTATCACAAATAGTGAAAAGATACTTCCTTTCAAATTTGAAAAAGTGACAGTTATATGTCGACATGTATATATATGTATGTCGACATATGTATGTACAAATATATATAAAATTCTGGAAATTACTGAATTCAAAATATAGTGTTATAAATAAATATTATAAAGTAGAAAATCATATAAAAACATAAATATAAACTATATAAACATATTTATAAATTTATAGAGTTTAAAACTATATAAATATAAAGTATATAAAATATAAATATATAAAGGGAGCGGCTATAAGGACACAAAATTATGTACACAAAATTCGGACCATAAGATTTGTTTGTCTTTATGTGTGAGGTGTAATTCAGGGAAAAATCTAATGGCTCAGATTTTGTGTGTTTAATTTTGTGTTAACATTTTGTGTCCATTTAAACTTTACCATATATAAAACTTATAAAGTATAAATCTATAAAACTTAAGTTTAAAATCAAATAAAAATAGAAAGTAAAATTGAGAAGAAACAGATTGTAGATAGAATCTGAAAACAGAATTTGAAAATATGAATTTGAAATTATTTTGAATTTGAACCAGGAGTGCTATTCAGAGTCTTACATAATCTAGACTCTATAACTATATTTACCTTGAAATCTTGAATACTCATGAGTCTTAAAATATCTCTGAATTCTGAATCTCTAACATCTTTAAACTGTACATTCTTCAGTAATATTTTCTATATATAAATCCTGCATATGTGTGTGTGTATATATATATATTCTAGATGGAGGGGTTAGTATATATTTTACAATCAAATAATAATTGAAATAAGGTTGTTGTCATCAAAACTCCATTCTCCGACAATCTCCCCCTTTTTGATGATGACAACCTTAGTTTATAAAATATTCATACCTGTTGATGCTGATCCTTCTAACACTCCACCTTAAACTATACTATACCTACTTTATAATTTCTCCCCCTTTATCATTATCAAAAAAAAATCTAAATATACTCCCCTTAAATCCAATATCTATCTATATATTTCCTATGATTATACTATACCATACCTATAGTAGACTATACTAGACTGAACTAAGTTATACTCTCCCTAAATCTATGCTATAAATGATCCTAATAACCACATAACACTCCTTATATTTCCCCCTAAATCTATGATTCTAAACTTATAACTCCCCCTAAAATTATGTCTATACTAGTCTAATAAACTAAATAGAAGGATAATAAACTAAGCAAACCAATCAACTCAAACAAGAATCAATCAAAACAAGCAATTCAAACAAACAAGCAATTCAAGCAAACCATTCTAAACAATTAAATCAACCAAAGTATTCAACTAATCCTCAGAAACTCTAAAACTCCCCCTTAATCTAATACAAGACTAAACCTATCATATACTCTAGTTCCCTTAAATCTAACATAAGACTAAACCTATCATATACTCTAGTTCCCTTAAAACTATAATAAGACTTTAATCTAGGCTAAGAAATAACTCTAATATGATATCCTTAAGATTATAATATAAGCAAAGTAATTTAATCCAAAC
The DNA here is from genome assembly GCA_030737875.1 of Allium sativum. Classification (NCBI taxonomy): domain Eukaryota; kingdom Viridiplantae; phylum Streptophyta; class Magnoliopsida; order Asparagales; family Amaryllidaceae; genus Allium; species Allium sativum. Next base: position 1,049,927,136 of record CM060922.1, read on the forward strand.
AATCAGTCAATTCAAAAATAAAACTAAACATTTCTTGTAACTTCTATTTATCCTAAAACCTATAAAGCTCCTATCAAATGCATAAGTATATTTCTAACACACTTATCAACCACTAATGAAATTCAAACTTGTCAAACAATTCAAACAAGTCAATCAAATCAAGCCAAACAAATCAAACAAACAAAAAATCAATCAAGCCAATTAATTAAACTAAGCTAAATGTTTACACCAAAAATGGCACAAACATCCAAAGGTACTAAGAATGTACTTCACCGATTCGGTAAGAAAAAATATGAGGCCGTGTTCAGCTAGCAAATAAAACAAAATAGGAAATGCAAGTAAAGTAAGTAGAGCCAAGATTTAGAGTGGTTCGGCGATTAACGAGGCCTACGTCCACTATGATGGCGATTTCCGTTCAGATAATCAGAATTACAGAGTACATCGGATCTCTCTTTCATTCACCTCACTATTCACTCAATATACCCTCAATTATATATTTCAATCTAGGAATTATACATGAGAATGGTATAGTTTTAAGAGGAAGAAGGTGGAGGGATGATTAAGAAGAAGAGTGTCTTCATTATCTGGGAACTGTGCTTGACGCCATGGCCAGATTTAGGAGAGGATGGAGTTTAGCAGCACTTCATTATTTCGAAGGATTGGATCCCTTTTCTGTTGATGATCCTTGTCTATTTATAGGCGAGATTCTCTGAGTAGGATATCAGATCCGCTTTTTTCCACTACGTCTGTTCATTCTATTAATTACTAGGTGTGCCATTGGCTAGCTGTCGCCGACTGTCATGAGTTGTAGTCAGCTATTGTGGGCGAGCGACTTGATGGAGCGAGCGCCCTGGTTGGATTGTGAATGGCTTCTTTGGTTAAAGTACTCTCGTTAAGGTCGTTCTTTTTGGTTGATTGAGCGGGAATGATGTTGCCTTAACGATGGTTCTGGTTGAACGATCGTCCCTTGCATTGTGATAATGTTGCGTTTGTCCTGAACGGTCGAATGAGAGTCTTTATAGTCTTTGAGACAGTCGGCCAATGCCCTGTGGTCGCGATATGTTATGGTGCTTCTCTTAGGAGGTTGGCATGCATCTGTCTTATAGACGTGAAGATTGGGTGACCAGTCATTGTGATTGGCGGGCGATCTCCACGTATGTGTACAATCCTTTCTTCGAGATTTCGATGTATTTATGTGACCGGGCTTTGGTCTTTGGACCGCGTGCCTTTTGTCCGCTTTTCGCGGGATCCTGAAACATGCGGTCCTTATGTTTACTTGGTCGCACTTTCCAAGGTTAGTTGTATGGTTGTGGTCGGTTTTTCTGGATGACCGCCCCGTCTCTGACTTGATGCTTAGATGCCTTACTTCGTGCGATAGCCTGAACGCATGGGGTGGTACTATGCTTGAACGATCTGATGGGCGTTCGTTCGGGATTTTCTGATCAATGTGCGGGTGGATTTTTTAGGGATTAACACATGCCCCTCGAAGTTTGTGATTTTTCTTTTAATAAGATAATCACTGGCTTCGACATATTTGGTAATTGCACATTGCTTTGAGATATTTGCAACAGGGCTGGGTTATGGCGAGGGATGTACGCCAATTAGGTTACGATGGGACATTTGTTTCAGTGCTTGAGTGCTGAGTAGACGTGATGGGAGATGTTTAGATATGCCTAGACGGACCGTCGGATCTCTTGACTGGATTGTCACGTTAGCGAAGAGTAGGGGGCCCGACTTTCCCTTGGTATTACCTCTTCATTTTCCTGCTTTCATATTTTTTCGGGGGAAATCCTTTAATGGTGGCTTCTTTGTCAAGGAAAGTTCTGTTGCCGTCACTCAAAGTTTCACTTCCCCCTTTGCCTGACCGGTCGCTTTTGGTTGTAGCTATTCCTTCTTCTTATTGCACTCCATTTGTAAGTGAATTTCCTTCTTGCGATTCTGAATTACTTCCGTTATTCGTGCAAACGAGGGTCCCTAGGTGGCCCTCCCGAATCGTTCGGGTCTACCTGACTACGATGTCCGGGAGGTGATGGTTTTTACTTAGGGTATACTTGATCTTCTTCCCTGGGGGCTCTCCGGTGATCTTGATACGTGGTAGACTCCCGATTAATTGTTTGCTGAAACGTCTGTGACACGACCTTTCTTGATTTCCCATGTCCTCATTGGATTGTCGGCGGGACCCTCGAGCTCCACTGATACCTCCGTTTTGATTATTAGTGTCTTGATTTGCAAAATATGTATACACATATTTTACGTATGTTACTTGTGTCATCATGCGAATAAATGTCAGTGCATCTTAATTTCCAGCTTGCTATGTCCGAGGGACGGGAAAACTTGGACCAGGAAGTCGAGGCTGCCCCAGGTGCTAATTATGAGTTGATCATCCGACATGATTATCCCCAGCCCCTGTTCTTTAATGGGGTGGCGCCTGGCAGTCGCAGATCAACACTTCCCTTTGATGAGTATGAGTGAATGTGCGCTCGTTTTGGGTTTTTGGGAGATGAAACCAGATTCCCCAGGAAGGAAGAACATGCTGATTGCCCGCCTGCTAGATATATGGTGGTTAATCGCCATATGTTGTTTAGTGGGGCTACTCCCCCTTTCAATCCCTTCTTAGAATCCGTTCTGTGACACTTGGCCATTGCTCCATTCCAGCTGCATCCTAGTGGCTACAAAACTCTGCTTGGGTTGTACGTGCTTTTTATAAAGGTCCAAAAACGGGAGCCCTCGTTCGTGGAGGTTTTCTCCTTGTATAGTTTTAAGAAGAGGGAAGAGTATGGTCCTTCCTTCTTTTTTATGGACAACATTCACGGCAGGATCATTACCGGTTTGACGGATGCTGCTACTGATTTCCTGGATCAATATTTCTTTGTTCGGTGCCCCAGGTTCTGTGGCAGATGGGCTATAGGAGGTTACTGTATTTTTTTGTTTCTCAGAGCCTTTTCTTCCCTTTTTTTATATTTGACTTTGCAGATTTCTTTCTTTCTTCTTACAACAATCCCTTCTGTTGCGGGTCTTGCCTTAGACCAGTCACTCCTCGTCTCCTTGCTTTCCGTTGATAAAAGAGAAAGGAGCGGGGATGTGTTGCTTTCCGTGGAGAACCTTCGCAAGTACCAGTTGGTTCATTCCACACGACTTTTAAGGGGAAACCCGGTTCGTCCTCATCGTCCTGTTGGTGAGGGTTCTTCTAGAAGGAAAAGTCCAATACTGAATATTGATGGTCAACCATCGTCTTCGCCGGTCGAGGGGGATGGTGAAGGAGCTGATAAGACTAGTTTGGAGGTTGGCGCAGCATTTGGGACGGCCTCAAAAAGTTTCGTTGGTGTTGTTAACCAGGTGGAAGGGTCCTCGGGAACTTTTGGAGACTTGAGGGATTTGGACTCTGCCCGATATTTGAACCAAAGGGATGCTGTGATGTTGGGTCCCGCTGAGCCCGGCATAGGGAGAGACGAGGAGCCTGCTTTATATCCTGAGGAAGCTTCTGGCTCTACGGCTATCCTTGAGAAAGGTTTTGATATTTGGGTTTCTTACATCGCGTTCTTTCTTGCCAACACGATAATCTTTGAATATTCTTTGAATCTTTGCTTCGTTTTCCAGGTCTACAAGCAACCTATTCGCTATTGGATAGTTTTTCTCAGCAGGCCTACCTGACCGATCCACGAACCTCCTACAATCCTATCTTTCTCGCCATGCAAAGCGTCCTCAGCCCTCTTCAAGTTCTAAGGAATGCCATACTTCTAACTCCCAAATGAATGATGTTCTATGACACGGGGCATTTGCTCGAGCCAAGGTGCTTGCGTCGATTGATTCTTCTGCAAGATCAATTATCCCGACTCCTACTCACGTCCAGGCAATACGCGATCACCCACCTTACGAGGTTTCCCCTGGAAACTTGCCACTCAGGGACCGCTTCATCGACTGGGATTTAAGGGGGATGCAGGCTGACCTGGATTTAGACCCTTCTGATAGAGAGAATGTTGTGAAGAGTTTGAATGTCGTAAAGAGTGGCGCGACCAACAGCTTGGCATCATAAGAGACCAATTTGAAACGCAACTAAACTTGGTCATGAGGGATGTCGATAAGCGGCTGGAGCATTGGGCCAAGTTTGAGGACGAGTTTCAAAAGTTGAACACTCGACACCTTGATCATATTGAAGTTTTGGAGAGTGATAAGGCTGGTTTAGTTCACTTGATTAAATCTCAGGACTCTGAGATTGCTGCTTTAAAGAGAAAAAGCGTCCAGGTAAATAGCTTAGAGATCAGGAATAAAGAGCTTAAGAATGAACTGGAGGGTGTGCGAAAGCAACTTTCAGATGTGTAGTCTGCCCGCGAATTGGCTGAGTGTGATATGGCTTTAGGCAAGCAGGCTTTAACTTCCTTGAGGCAAGAAAATGTAGTTCTTGAAGGTAGAGTCGCTTTTCAGAACAAAACCCTTGAGGCTCTCGAAAGGGAGTGGATCCGGCTGCGGAGGGACCTCGAGGAATCCAGGGAAAAAACCGACAATACTTTGTTCCATTTCTACATCTGCAGTGTTATGAGTCGTGGGAGTCTAAGTTATCTGAATAAGGATTTCCCGCGGACCCTGGCGCTTGTTTGGGAGCAGATACTCTTGTACTCCAATGGTGGTGATGACCGGTATATTCAGGAACAGCTTTTTGAGGAAAAAGACCGCGAAGCTCTGGCTGAAGGCAGGAGAGTGCTGGAAAATGAGCGAATTCAAGTGTTGAGGAAGGATTGCTCGGAGCTTTATAATCCTCGAGCCCAATCCGATTTGCCTAGGATTGCAACTTCGAGCCTTTCAGACCCGTCCGCAGGTTGTTCTGATTTGGGTGTTGCATGGAACCGACCCATCGTCGAGTATTCGGTTCAAGAAAATGTCATCGATCGACATTTGGGCTCGAGCGGTGCTCCTCTCGATGCAGTAAACTCTGGCTTTGGTTATGCGGAGACCCTAAGTAAATCAGGTATTCATTGTCCTTGCCCGGACTCATATTTCCTCATTCCTTCATCTCTTCCTTCTGTTTGTGTTACTACCACTCAGCCTTGCGCCTCCGATCCCGTCTTGGTAGCTGTCAGCACTAACCCTCACTTGGTTTCTTCGTCGAACGACCCGTTCTTTGCTGATGTGTCTGATCCAGAGGAGGGTGATGAGCTTTGGAGTTCGAAGGCTGTATCCACCTTGGTGCGCAAGAGAAATTTAGATGGTTAATGGTTCCCGCCTATAAGCTTCTCCTTTTGATGGCTCTTGTGTTGACCATGTCCGCATAGTTAACCTGCCTTTGTCTGTATAAGAAAGAATATTTGTGATCTTTATGACCTAATTCCGGCTTATTCGTTTTGCTTCGCTTTCGGACCGGTTGTTTATGCAAGTGTCGGTCCTTGCCTAGTATTTCACGTTTGCGTACTTTACGTCTGCATAGTTTAAGTATTCATTATTGCTTTTATCATTTCATTCTCGTTAGTTGGCATCTTTAGTTTGTTGTCCGCACGAGTTTTATCGTTCGCGTAGTCCTTGCGATAGGGTTATAATAGGCCTATGGTATGTTTTGAGTAGGCGTTGGCAGTTTTTGACCAACGGCGGCATCCCCATACCAAAGCTCTTTTTTAGTTTCGCAGATTTCGTTGATCTGAGTTATAATTTCATTTGATCAACTCATGGTTCCTTTAAATACGCGTGATTATTAGGTGTTTTCTTTTGGGTGCCCCTTGGGAGGTCTTGGGTTCCAATTTCGACCCAAGTTCAGCCTTGCCAGCCTTGTTTTCTAGGACTAAAAAACCTTGTTGGGTACCTCACATTGGCTAGGATTTTTGACACCCCCTTTCGGCTAGGACTTCTGATTGGTGCTGGTCTTTCCAGCTCGTTTTGTCGGTCCTTCTGACCCCAGGACTGATGTTTCCAGCCCCGGCATTAATCCGTGGGACATTTTTTTCCCTTGTACTTTGGTTTTTTCTTCTTGAAAGCCTAACACTTGTCTCTCCAGCCAATATTTGCTTGGGGAAGTAACATTGTCCTGCTTATTTCTTGCATTGGAACTACATGCCCTGTTGAGGCGATGTGCTTGTACATCTGATTGGGTTCGCGTGCTTTTGAGTAACGCTTTCTAGCTATTCTTTTTTCTTTGAAATGTGCTCCAAGGGCCCTTCCTGGGCGACCAGGACGGGTATGGTCAATTGGTTCCATCATGCCTACATTTCAAAAAATTGGTTGTAGCAAAAATCGTAGATGCGACGTCTGCACAAGCATACAATAATCCCCCATCATGTTTAGGCATTCGTATGTGACTTATTCAAGGGACAATAACATGGATATAGTAGGTAGCAAGACAAGGCTAAACAAATATCCTTGGTTAATTAAACAAGGCTAAAAAGTAAGAGATAGAGCAGAGTGACAAGAATTCCAGTTCGGGGCTTCAGGATCTTGAAGCACCACTTGTCAACCCTTTAGCCCCAACACCTACCCTTGATTGTTTTAGATCTTATTTTGAGGGGTTTGTTGTTCCCTGGCCTGCATAGAAGCAGGACAGTGACCTCGCACATATTGTCGCAAGTGGTTCTGCCTAACCAGCCTCTCAATGAATGATTTTAAGTGTCTGCATTCATTAGTGTCATGCCCCGGTTGGTCGTGGAACCGACAAAACCTTCCTGAATTAAGGGTAGCATCACTTAGTTGTGTTCGCTCTGGGACTGGGTACGTTTTCTTGCCCTTAGTGGCCTTGAAGGTATTCCCTATTGTGTCATTAAGGGAGGTGAGTTCGGAATCCTTGAAGAAGCGCAATCTCTTTTGAGGTCGTTTGGCTTTTACTTCATCACTTTTTCTCGAGACTCCCCTTTTCGCACCTAGGACGCCCCTTTGTTTCTTATTTTGATCTATAGAGCGGGCGTCTTTTCCCTTATTGTGTCTTCGACAGGAGACACAATCACGACATGTAGTTTTTTGGATGGAAGCCTGAGCATCGAACACTGATTCGATCTTCTAGATCACTGCGTCACGTGCGAGAGCTATCTGGCTTGCCAAACCGTCGACTGCTTCTCCCAGCTCTTTCTTGGTTTCGGCTGCATCGACTTCTAGTAGTCTCCCAACCCTGGGGACGTCAGTGGGCGGCATGGTATCGTTGATCCTTCCGGCAATTTCCTGTGATGTGCCGATGACTCTGGGCATAGCGTTCCCCGGAAACCTGGTCGTCTTTAGATGAAAGTAGCAAGTTAACACGGCCCCACGGTGGGCGCCAAAATGTTTACACCAAAATGGCACAAACATCCAAAGGTACTAAGAATGTACTTCACCGATTCGGTAAGAAAAAATATGAGGCTGTATTGAGCTAGTAAATATAACAAAACAGGAAATGTAAGTAAAGTAAGTAGAGACAAGATTTAGAGTGGTTCGGCCGTTAACGAGGCCTACGTCCACTATGATGGCGATTTCCGTTCAAAAAATCAGAATTACAGAGTACATCGAATCTTTCTTTCATTCACCTCACTATTCACTCAATATATCCTCAATTATATATTTTAATCTAGGAATTATAGATAAGAATGGTATAGTTTTAAGAGGAAGAAGGTGGCGGGATGATTGAGAAGAAGAGTGTCTTCATTATCTAGGAACTGAGCTTGACGCCATGGCCAAATTTAGGAGAGGATGGAGTTTAGCAGCACTTCGTTATTTCGAAGGATTGGATCCCTTTTCTGTTGATGATCCTTGTCTATTTATAGGCGAGATTCTCTGAGGAGGATATCAGATCTGCTTTTGTCGACTACGTCCGTTCATTCTATTAATTACTAGGTGTGCCATTGGCCAGATGTCGCCGGCTGTCATGAATTGTAGTCAGCTATTGTGGGCGAGCGACTTGATGGAGCGAGCGCCCTGGTTGGCTTGTGAATGACTTCTTTGGTTGAAGTTCTCTCGTTAAGGTCGTTCTTGTTGGTTGATTGAGCGGGAATGATGTTGACCTTATGATGGTTTTGGTTGAACGATCGTCCATTGCGTTGTGATAATGTTGTGTTTGTCCTGAACGGTTGAATGAGAGTCTTTATAGTCTTTGAGATGGTCGGCCGATGCCTTATGGTCGCGATATGTTATGGTGCTTCTCTTAGGAGGTTAGCGTGTATCTGTCTTATAGACTTGAAGACTGGGCGACCGGTCATTGTGATTGGCGGGCGATCTCCACGTGTGCGTACAATCCTGTCTTCGAGATTTCGATGTATATATGTGACCGGGCTTTGGTCCCTGGATTGCGCGCCCTTTGTCCTCCTTGCGCAGGTTCCTGAAACATGTGGTCCTTATCTTTACTTGGTCGCACTTTCCAAGGTTAGCTGTATGGTTGTGGTCGGTTTTTCTGGATGACCGCCCCGTCTCTGACTTGATGCTTAGATGCCTTACTTCATGCAATAGCCTGAATGCCTAGGGTGGTACTATGCTTGAACGATCTGATGGGCGTTCGTTCGGGATTTTCTGATCAATGTGCAGGTGGATTTTTTAGGGATTAACAGTAAACAAGTCAATCAAGTTAATCAAGATAAAGTATATATGTTATGTATTCGATTAATAATCCTATATTTCAAATTAGATAAAAACTTTTCATACTATATACTTGTTATGTGTGAAGTTAAAGTTAACATGTAATGCAGTGTGTTGGTTACAATGCAGTATGTCATATGCAAATCTATATAAAGTGATATATTGAATGAAATGCAACTTGTGATGTGAATGATTTTAATTTGAGATGTACTGCAATTTATAATAATGATGTATGATATGAAATAAGATGTGTAATGATAGTATGCAGAATGATTTGGTAATTATATCTATTTAAGTAAAATATATTCAAAGTACTATCTAACTATTATGCATATACATATATATTACAAATTATTTGAATTAAGCAAGGATAATATATATTAATTTCTAGACTTAGGTTAATGACACTTATGAAAGAGATTGAAAGGATAGTGAAGATAAAGTTTTATGGTATTCATAAAATATTTAAAATAATTCTATGTGAAATATGGATTTAAATAATCTTAGTAGGGTGCTTCTTTAATATAGTAAAAAATGAAGATCTTTTTAAAGAGAATATAGAATTGTTTTTAAGCGACCTGAACTTCCCCATGAAGGAAAGCCCGGATTGAGTTGAGAACATGACAAATTTGAACACAGACAGAAGAACATTTCATTGCTTATTACAACAATTCCATCAGAATACAAGAATATACAGAGTATGAATAAATTATATATACATTTGACAAATATCAGAGATTTAAATACATTACTGTAGCGGAAAGATAATACAACACACAACTGAAACAGATACACGGATACAGAGCTTTCCGAATATCCCTTCAGCTATAAACCAGGATCCTGTAAGAATAAATCTGCAAAAACCAACTACTAGCTGCCTGTGTGGAAAATAGGGGCACCCAGAGTTTAGGTTAAAACAATAAACTCTAGGTCAGTCATGTGACTGGTGTGAGAACTAAAACAGTTATTAATCTTTATTTTAAAAGTTAGGTAAATCAAGGAACCACGCCGTATAACAAGGAATGGGTTCCTCCCAAGAATACCAGTGCATAAAACAAACAACGCAATGCTAAATAAAGAACAATAAAGCTATTATAAGACCCAGGTCCCATCACACAATGCAACGCAAGCCGGAGGGTAGGGTTTTACCTTATAGTAGCCAAATAATGCTTGATACGCGAAATTTAATCTTTTATTATTGCTATAAGTGAAGAAAACACTTCAAATATAAATGTATCAATCATGGATGGCATGGGTACCATATATCATGTCGCCATACTAGTCAACAATTAAAACCGCAAAATGTCGTATTTGGAAGTTGGAACCGTGGCCAGGGAATGTCCTCACCGCTTCAAGACGCTCTAGCCCGTGTGTCAGGCAAGTACTCAGTTAAGCCTTTGGATCGTCAGGGCCAGTCTACATGGAGTGGATTAAAATGCCTGAACAATGTGTTTCCCCGGCCTATGGGGTGTAAATCTGGTCTGTATGAAGACCATCCATCGGCTCCGTAGAGACCGAAATAACCGAGGCGCATTGCATTCCTATAACTACAAGAGTCAAACTTGTCAGGGCATATAAAACCACTGACACCACTCCTAGCTAGAAGGAAACGCATGTCCTCCCTGAGGTCCTCTCCCGTTTCTGGTTCATACCGGGGTGTAAGGCTCGCGAATTAACACTATACACAAAGCGGCGCTATTTTAAAGCTATGCTTTGATCATCAACCACAAGTGTAACACCCCACGTCCATTAATGTCACTCACAAAGGGAATGCATTAACTTCCACGGAGGTTACAAGTGAATATAGAACAGAAAAATTACAACAAGACAGATAATAAATAGTACTTGGAAATCTAAAACTTCATTTTATTGCAGCGGAAATTAAACATGTTTGTTACATCATAAAACCATAGATCATAACCAAGTACAATATCCATCTTCATAAAAACAAAATACATAATCCCATTACATAAATAGCCATTAAAAAGATAACAAGCTGGACTTTACTTCAACGGTCCAAGCTTTCCAAAGAGAGATGAAGCAATTCAATCAAACTCCACTAGAGCTGGGCCCAACCTGAGGACCTGGAGGGGGAAAAAGGATAGAAATAGAGGGGGTCAGACATAAAGTCTGGCGAGTATGATAATTCTAACAATACTATTATCAAAATAACTAGACTAAGGCATAAGCTGGAAGACAAGTAAATGTCTATGAACTCTTAGGAAGATAAAAATAGCGTTTAAGATAACGTTAAAAATAACGGTAAAGGCACACCTAATTACTAACGAATGATTACTACACTACACCGCACATTACTACACTACACCATACCAGTCACCATATTGTTTGATCCCACTTGCTTCACACAGAAACTTTATAAATAGCCTTTCGTACCCCTAGCTAACTACATAGGTGCTGTATGCCCCTATCTCCACTGGGTGTACCCCACTACCCACTTTCGATCGGCTCCCTACTCGTAGATACCCGTGCTGGCCCCACAGTGGTGTGTATCACTCCCCTAAAGTGGCAACCCGATACAACTTGAGAATGCACGGCTTATACCTACACGATGCAACAACGTCTTACCTACCAGCCCGGGTCCACACACGCATACGAAACCCGTTGGACTTGCGTTGCCACCGCTCCCCGTTTTGGCCTCTTACAATCGAACCCAGCATGCGTGTCCCGTCCTCGACTTGGGTCGAGCCCACAAAGATACGTTTGGGATACTGGTCGAAATGGGCCCCCACAAGCTACCCACCTAAGCTTGTCACTAGTATATCCCACTTAACCCTCTTAGTCATGTTCATTTTTATGTGTGTTTGGTTAAGTCTTACTAATCGTATTTCACATGCCACTAAGGGCACCCCCTAGATTCCTCATGCCAACCAAGGCACCTACTTAACCGCCATGTCCCACCTTACATGTTTATCTGGTTAAGTATTTCTTAATTCATTCAGGCCATAACCTCATAAAGACCTCTCACATTAGGCTGGCATTTATGGCAGCTGGATTTGCCGGGTGTGTCCGGGCAGTCTTACACCACAAAAGAGTCTAACCTCGTGTCTTTACAAACATTATGCTTTAGTTTAGGCCTAGGACCTCTCACATTGGGCTGACATTTGTGACCACTGGATTTGCCGGGCGGGTCCGGGCAGGTTTACGTCACAAACGAGTCCAACCTCGTGTCCTAAGCATTGATTAACACTTAAAATCTTTTACCCAAGTTTTAATAATTCCCTATTCAAATTATTAATTAAGTCAACTTTTAATGATGTCCATAATTGACTCAACTATGGCCATCCACTTATGGCATGCAAAATCATATCAATTGCACCCCAACTTTTTAATATTAAATCCTTAATATTACCCCTACCCCACGTTTATACGTTCGCTTATTCAACGCATAATATAGGCTAGACTTGTATAGTCTAAAACCTAGCACAAAGATAAATTATCACAACATACAGACAATTAAAATAAATCTAATCATAATAGGGGTGAAACTTGCATAAACTACACATGTTAAGGATCAAAAGGTGTCAACTTGTTAAATGTCTCAATTTACATGATATGATCATAGCCCAAATCTATACATAAACTTTCATATGGGGTTTTTAGGCAACATAATGATGGTGTGAACTAGCATAGGATATCACATATGTCATAGCATAATTCTAGATGTCATAATAGATGTCTTGGCATATGTTCATAACTTTTCTAATCAATCCAACTTGCATATGTGACTTGTCATATAGATTAACATAACCCAAACATGATGATTTAATTAATATGAACTAACTAGCATAGATGGTAACATCATGGCCTTTTTAGCATGTATGATTCATCACAACTTAGCATAGAAACTTTAAACATACATAACATCATCATAGCATGATTTACAACATATAAGATATCATCATCACATAACATTGGATTTACAATATACATGATAGCAAAAGGGGTTTACAACAACATATATGATAATTCACATCATCTACTCATAATCCATTCATAACTCAACCTAATTAAAATGATAATAATCTTGTTAAGATTATCATGCTCACAATTTAGAGAAGAAAAGAGAGAGTTTTGCTTTGCTTTAGGGTTGAGAGAATTAGAATTGAATTTGCTTTTCTTCTTTCTTAGTTGGCGGCGGCTACATTGATTTCCATGGCGATGGTATGACGGTAACTATTCTATTTTAATTAGGTTTAGGGTTAGCATTAGGTTGTATTTATAGGTGTAGGAAGTTATTTAGGACCATTAGATTAACCCTGAACCATGAGAACCAATCAAATGCAAAATCTACATTTGAGCGAATTGGCCCACGGGTTGACGGCCAAACACCCTGGATTAATCCCTAGTCGACCCAGCGAAGCTCGGGTCGACCTCAAAAATGGGCCGGTTCGGTTATTCCCCCTCCCAATTCGTTGTTTTGAACTTTTTCGCATATTTTTTTTTTATATATATATCAATATATATATATATATATTTCTCTACGCAACCCATTTCACTTAATTCTTTTCTAAAAATTAAGTATACTTCAATTTGTGAATTTTAATGTTATAAAATTACGGGGTGTTATATTCTCCCCTCCTTAAAGGATTTCGTCCCCGAAATCTCCAAGTCAAGAAGAATGTATATCCTACCATCTAATCGTCCATCTACTCAACCATCAAACACCAGCATCCATTGTCCTTAAAAGACTTCTAATGCTTTAATGTTTATATGCACAGTGTGTGTATATGTCCATATCTAATGCAAAATTAGGCAGTATACTGATTCAGTCGACCTCCTTAGTGAATTCATGATAGTGCCATGCATCCAATATGTATGCAAAAGATTCCTAATGATACATACTAATTCTATAAGCATGCACAACCATCCACCCGAATGCAGGAACTATATGATAATACAACCATTATACATCCATTTTACTAAATACATCCATATATATGCAATATGCAATATGAAGTGACTGAGCCGATCTGGTGCCTAATAGTGTGTGTATATGCATCCACGAGCAACCACTAGCAAACACTTGCATCCACTTTGCATCCACCATACATAACATGTCTCAAACACATGTTTCAACCATAGGATTATCCTAACTAAAGGTCAGAGATACTAGCGAGAGGATATACTAAAGATAAGATAAGTACAAGCTAAGCGATAAAGGAGAAATTAAAAGACATACCCTCAAAAAGAAAAGGGTATCGTGAACGCATCTTCTCTTCTATCTCCCAAGTGGCGTTGCTCTCATCATCTCCCCATTGCACTTTGACTAGTCTGACCTCTCGATTCCTCAACCTCTTGATCTCCGACCCAAGAATGCGCGTAGGAGCTCGTCGAATTGTCGCATCACGCTCTATCTCCACCTCTCTAAGAAAGCTCGGCTCTACCACTTCCGCGGTCTCGTGCAAGCACTTCCTCAAATGTGACACATGGAATACGTCGTGTACACCACTAAGTCTCTTGGGCAACTCCACTCTATACGCAATCTGTCCAATTTTCTCCTTGATAGGAAACGGCCCTACAAACCTTGGTGCTAATTTCCCAACAGACCCAAAGCGAACAACGTTCCGTAATGGAGACACTTTGACAAAGACCATGTCCCCAACTTCAAACTCGAGATATGTCCTCCTCTTATCCGCATATGATTTCTGCCTATCCTGTGCCGCTTTCATCCTCCTTCGAATCAAGTCGATCTTCTCCGAAGTCTCCCTAATCATATCGGGCCCAAGTAAGATCTTATCCGTAGATTCCCACCAACATGTAGGTGAATGACAAGGTCGTCCATAAAGAGCTTCGAATGGTGCCATACCAATGCTGGACTGAAAGCTGTTATTATATGCGAACTCCACCAATTGAAGATGCTCTTCCCACGTACCCCCAAAGTCTAGGATACATAGCCTCAACAGATCCTCTAGAATGCGATTCACCCTCTCGGTCTGGCCGTCCGTCTGAGGATGATATGCGGTGCCCAAAAATAACTGAGTCCCTACCGCCTCTTGTAAGCTTCTCCAAAATTCGCTAATGAAAATAGGATCGCGGTCGCTCACTATGCTAGAAGGAACACCGTGCAAACGAACTATTTCTCGAACGTATACGGAGGCTAGCCATGGAGCAGTCCTCTTACTCTTTACGGGAATGAAATGGGCGCTTTTAGTAAGTCTCTCTACTATAACCCAAATTCCCGTATTACCCTTCCTTGATCGCGGTAACCCATCCACAAAATCCATCGAGACACTTTCCCACTTCCATAGTGGAACCTCCAATGGGTGAAGCAACCCACCGGGTTTCTTTTTCTCCGCTTTTACTTGTTGGCACACCAAGCATCTAGCGACATACTCGGCCACGTCTTTCTTCATGCCGACCCAAAAGTAAACTCTCTTCATGTCTTTGTAGATCTTATCCCTGCCGGGATGAATGGTCATCTTCGAATGATGTGCTTCGTCAAGAATAGTCTTCCTTAGGTCATCATCTTTTGGTACACAAAGTCTACCATCCCTACGTAACCAACCCTTATCGTCTAGGGTATACCTACGGAGATGGCTTGATGACTCCCCTCCTTTGAGTTTTTCTACTAACTCAACCAACTGCGGGTCGTCTCGCTGTGCCTCGCCAATCCGTCCCAAAAGCGTAGGTCTGACCTCCAAGGATGCTAGTAAACCGGGTACGAAGTCAACGGAAGGTCTAAAGTCAAACATCGAAATTAATTCTAAACTTCGCCGCTCAACAAACAAAGGACTTAAGGATATCCTTTTTCTACTTAAGGCATCCGCCACCACGTTACCCTTGCCAGGGGTATATGCTATCTCGAAGTCGTAGGATGCTAAGAACTCCATCCACCTTAACATATCTCCTTTCCCTAGAGTCCACATGCCCTAAATTCCTCACTTCCTTCCTCAAAAAATGGTATCTTGGAGAACTTAGCTTTAAGCTAGTGCACTTTTAGGGTCCCTAACTTTCCCTAAGACATAGGGCATGCTCTTCTCTGCTTCTGGAGAAAACCAGGATATTATCCCATGTAAAATCGTCACAACTATCCATCTCTCACGCAGACCATCCTAGTCGAATTCAACATCCCCCAAGTGCAAGCCCCAAAGGCCTAAACCAATATCAGACAAACACCCAAGGGATACCTCCTTCGAATTCAGACGACCTATGTGAGATGATACTAGTAAGATGGTCAATCAATTGAGCACTTAACCGACTCTGGCCGTCCTTGCCAGTCTTGCTCCAAAACTACCGCTGATTAGATAACGGGCTTTGCTTAATCTATTAAGCACATACGAAAACTTATTCCGTGCCTATGGGTAAACCCCACGCTTTATCAACGTCGTCTCCATACTCACGGACCACACAAACAGGTTCCTAATCATCGTTAGATGCGTCAGAAGATTCTAGGCAGCTAAGCATCACTGAACCCCTAGGGTCGCAAGAAATATGAGGGTTTTTCTACAATGAATCAATAGTCTAACTACCCTCCTTTCACAGTCTAGGATGGCACCCCGCTTGGCTAGCCAATCCACCCCTAGAATCAAACTACAGCCCATGAAACCAAGGACAAAGGCATTGCATTCAAACTCAACGCTCAAGATAAACACTCTCAAATCCCGACAAATCATACAAAGATGAGCCGAACCACCAATAGGATTTGAGACTACTAAGGGATCAGTAACAATACTAGTATCTAGGTGCAGTGTTTCAACTAGTGATGTAGAGATAAACGAATGTGATGCGCCCGAATCGAAATAAGGTACGGACAGGATAATCAAACAGAGAAACTAAGCTTTCAACAGAAATGGTTCTACCTCCTTCTTGCAGCGATGGGACCGCGAGAGCCTGAACTTGTCCCCTTGCCTGCCCTGGTGCTACAAGAGCCTGCATATGTCCTCCCGTGGTAGTCCCTGTCCTCTGCCCCTTCTTTGGGCAGTCCTTCACTAGATGTCCTGCTTCACCGCAGTGAAAACAGCCAGTCTTCTTTTTCTTTCGGCAATCCTTGCTGAGATGGCCTGGGGTCCCACAGTTAAAACATTTCTTCTTCCCCTTAGCATTGTTGCCTTTGCCACCCTTATTTTGATCCCCCTTCTTCTCGGGTGCCTTATCAGCTTTAGTGCCTTTCTCTTCGTGCATGAGTGCCATGTCTACTATCTTCTCAAAGGTGGCCCCCATAGGGATGTGGGTCATAGCCAACCCTTGCAACGGTTCATTCAATCCATTAACGAACCTCAGCGCCTTCTTCTCCGGCGTGTTTACTAAGTCCAAGCCAAACCTTGCTAACTGATTAAATTTATTGACATATTCTTTCACTGATGAGCTTCCTTGCTTCAATGTCAAGAACCTTTCCATATATAGATTTTCTTCTGCCCTAGAGAGAAACTTCGCCTCGAACCTACGTCTAAAATCCGCCCAAGAGTCAACAGGACGCTCCCCATTAGTGACCTCCCACCAAAACGAGGCCTTTCCATTCATCAACCAAACTGCTAAACGAACTCTCCTCCTTTCTTCTACTTCAAAAATTTCTAGCAATTCTTCCACCTCCTTAAGCCAATCTCTAGCTTCCACAAACGTTTCTGACCCTTGAAAGGGTTTTCCACCCATAGCTTTGAATTCCTTACACGTCTTTGCAAAAGTATCTACGTGAGGAGGAGGAGGAACGGGTGCAACTGGTGGTGGAGGAACATTGGCCGGACCTGCGGCGGCCCTAGCCTCCTATACCATCCTGGTATCGTCACACCGTCAGGTAGGTTAAGATCTTCAGCCATACTGAAACGAAAAAGGAAAGATTCGGAATGGAGAATTCGAAAGATAAAGATATATGGCTATTTGGGGATTATGTTTTTCTTAAAAACTTTCCTCTTTAAATTTCTCATTAAAACATGTTTTTGAAAGCACTTCTTCAAAAAAATGACTATTTTTCTAAAGTATTTTTATCTGTTCTGGTAACCTTAAGCTCTGATACCACGTGTAACACCCCACGTCCATTAATGTCACTCACAAAGGGAATAGATTAACTTCCACGGAGGTTACAAGTGAATATAGAACAGAAAAATTACAACAAGACAGATAATAAATAGTACTTAGAAATCTAAAACTTCATTTTATTGCAGCGGAAATTAAACATGTTTATTACATCATAAAACCATAGATCATAACCAAGTACAATATCCATCTTCATAAAAACAAAATACATAATCCCATTACATAAATAACCATTAAAAAGATAACAAGCTGGACTTTACTTCAACGGTCCAAGCTTTCCAAAGAGAGATGAAGCAATTCAATCAAACTCCACTAGAGCTGGGCCCAACCTGAGGACCTGGAGGGGGAAAAAGGATAGAAATAGAGGGGGTCAGACATAAAGTCTGGCGAGTATGATAATTCTAACAATACTATTATCAAAATAACTAGACTAAGGCATAAGCTGGAAGACAAGTAAATGTCTATGAACTCTTAGGAAGATAAAAATAGCGTTTAAGATAACGGTAATGGCACACCTAATTACTAACGAATGATTACTACACTGCACCGCACATTACTACACTGCACCACACCAGTCACCCTATTGTTTGATCCCACTTGCTTCACACAAAAACTTTATAAATAGCCTTTCGTACCCCTAGCTGACTACATAGGTGCCGTCTGCCCCTATCTCCACTAGGTGTACCCCACTACCCACTTTCGATCAGCTCCCTACTCGTAGATACCCGTGCTGGCCCCACAGTGGGGTGTATCACTCCCCTAAAGTGGCAACCCGATACAACTTGAGAATGCACGGCTTATACCTACACGATGCAACAACGTCTTACCTACCAGCCCGGGTCCACACATGCATACGAAACCCGTTGGACTTGCGTTGCCACCGCTCCTCGTTTTGGCCTCTTACAGTCGAACCCAGCATGCGTGTCCCGTCCTCGACTTGGGTCGAGCCCACAAAGATACGTTTGGGATACTGGTCGAAATGGGCCCCCACAAGCTACCCACCTAAGCTTGTCACTAGTATATCCCACTTAACCCTCTTAGTCATGTTCATTTACATGTGTGTTTGGTTAAGTCTTACTAATCGTATTTCACATGCCACTAAGGGCACCCCCTAGATTCCTCATGCCACCCAAGGCACCTACTTAACCCCCATGTCCCACCTTACATGTTTATTTGGTTAAGTATTTCTTAATTCATTCAGGCCATAACCTCATAAAGACCTCTCACATTAGACTGGCATTTATGGCAGCTGGATTTGTCGGGCGGGTCCGGGCAGTCTTACACCATAAAAGAGTCTAACCTCGTGTCTTTACAACCGTTATGCTTTAGTTTAGGCCTAGGACCTCTCACATTGGGCTGACATTTGTGACCACTGGATTTGCCGGGCGGGTCCGGGCAGGTTTACGTCACAAACGAGTCCAACCTCGTGTCCTAAGTATTAATTAACACTTAAAATCTTTTACCCCAGTTTTAATAATTCCCTATTCAAATTATTAATTAAGTCAACTTTTAATGATGTCCATAATTGACTCAATTATGGCCATCCACTTATGGCATGCAAAATCATAGCACTTGCACCCCAACTTTTTAATATTAAATCCTTAATATTACCCCTACCCCACGTTTATACGTTCGCTTATTCAACGCATAATATAGGCTGGACTTGTATAGTCTAACACCTAGCACAAAGATAAATTATCACAACATATAGAAAATTAAAATAAATCTAATCATAATTGGGGTGAAACTTGCATAAACTACACATGTTAAGGATCAAAAGGTGTCAACTTGTTAAATGTCTCAATTTACATGATATGATCATAGCCCAAATCTATACATAAACTTGCATATGGGGTTTTTAGGCAACATAATGATGGTGTGAACTAGCATAGGATATCACATATGTCATAGCATAATTCTAGATGTCAAAATAGATGTCTTGGCATATGTTCATAACTTTTCTAATCAATCCAACTTGCATATGTGACTTGTCATATATATCAACATAACCCAAACATGATGATTTAATTAATATGAACTAACTAGCATAGATGGTAACATCATGGCCTTTTTAACATGTATGATTCATCACAACTTAGCATAGAAACTTTAAACATACATAACATCATCATAGCGAGATTTACAACATATAAGATATCATCATCACATAAAATTGGATTTACAATATACATGATAGCAAAAGGGGTTCACAACAACATATATGATAATTCACATCATCTACTCATAATCCATTAATAACTCAACCTAATTAAAATGATAATAATCTTGTTAAGATTATCATACTCACAATTTAGAGAAGAAAAGAGAGAGTTTTGCTTTGGTTTAGGGTTGAGAGAATTAGAATTGAATTTTCTTTTCTTCTTTCTTAGTTGGCGGCGGCTCCATTCATTTCCATGGCGGTGGTATGAAGGTAACTATTCTATTTTAATTAGGTTTAGCGTTAGCATTAGGATGTATTTATAGGTGTAGGAAGTTATTTAGGACCATTAGATTAACCATGAACCATGAGAACCAATCAAATGCAAAATCTGCATTTGAGCGAATCGGCCCACGGGTTGACAGCCAAACACCCTGGATTAACCCCTAGTCGACCCAGCTAGGCTCGGGTCGACCTCAAAAATGGGCCGGTTCGGTTATTCCCCCTCCTAATTCGCTGTTTTGAACTTTTTCGCATATTTATTTATTTAATTATTTATTTATTTATATATATATATATATCAATATATATATATTTCTCTGCGCAACCCATTTCACTTAATTCTTTTCTAAAAATTAAGTATACTTTAATTTGTGAATTTTAGTGTTATAAAATTACGGGGTGTTACAACAAGGCTCTACTTTTCAACAAAAGCTTTGATCACTGCATCTCAGCATGCCACACAGGCAATTCAAGCCATGTAACTGATGTCTATCAATCTTACAGAATGAATCCAATGTCAGACGCTCATCCATTTACAGGTTCGTTATGTGTCTGAACGAAACTGGAGGCACCTTATTCCTCTCCCATATGTCCAATACAGGAGAGAGGCCCTCGCATATCCGTCGATCTCCAAGTACGTCTGGACGATCACCACTTATTACCTCGTCTGCGGTGTACGGCCCAATCAAGACATCAGTAATCATCCAAACGATGTGAAGACCTCCGGTCTTCAACCACCGTCTTCATCTTCGACTAATCGTCGTATCAGTTATTCAGAATGGGATAAACCCGACCTTTCTGAATAACTCGCGTATATAATAAACGAGTGCTATAAAAACACAACATATGCCCTGTTCCAATTTAGAATATTCTTCATTCAAATATTCACATCAGTAGGGAAAGGTTCCCATTAATTTTATCAAAGATAAATTCTTTTAAGTTTATTCTTTAATCTTCCTTTGAATATCATTTCAAACCATGTTAAGGTTTTCCAAACTAGTCGGGATTAGCGACCCTTACTGAAGTAGTCATTTGTTTAATTTCCCAATCCCAACCTATTCATCCCATGGAGCAAAACTGGTAATACTCCATATCTAACACCACGGTGTTATCGGTAAAATTAATTACCATTTCACGTTCATATCCAGTTAAATCTTTAACTATCGCTTGGGAAAAACTGGTGATACTCCATTCTCAATCATTTCACCTAATGAAAGATTCATTAAAACTCCACTTAGTTTTAATCTTCCCAAAAATCAATATTAATGATTATATAACTTGGGAATCATATCCTGTCTTTAACTGGGTTAAAGAAACAATGTCATTTAAAACACGGTTCACGATAAACCCAAAATCACATTCCATTCTATCAGTCTCTAACCGTAAATTAACAAGAGAACAATTCCCTAAATACTAATCCCGAAGGCCGAAACCAACACCAGATCAATACCTAGGAAACCATTCAACTTAGCTGATCTCCAGTTAGTTTCTAATTTTCTAAACTCCATTGAATTTAAGAACGGTATTATTAAATATACCATTCACGACAAACCCAAAATATCATTCCATTGTTAATCAGGTAAAAGCACAGGTGTTATTTAAAACACCTTTCACGATAAACCCAAAAACCAATTTAAATTCAGTTCTAATTAAATATTAATCAACTGGAAAATCTCACTAAATCTTAGTCAAAGACTTATTCTTTTCTCACCTGGGTTCAAGAACAGTGTTATTTAAGACACCGTTCACGACAAACCCAAATTCCCATTTGATATTAAATACAAGGCTCTGAATAGAAAATATATCGGCTTATATTCAATATCAAATTCTGAATCCAACAAATATTGTATTGGAAATAACGATATAAATATATCTTTCAAATTTCCAT
This sequence comes from Allium sativum, assembly GCA_030737875.1. Taxonomy (NCBI): domain Eukaryota; kingdom Viridiplantae; phylum Streptophyta; class Magnoliopsida; order Asparagales; family Amaryllidaceae; genus Allium; species Allium sativum. The sequence goes on from CM060922.1 coordinate 1,049,948,969, forward strand.
AATCGTATCTGTATAATCACGAAATCCAATATCGAAATATTCCGAAGGTAGTTTCGATTCAAATCCATTCCAATTCGTATATTGGAAATTCTGGTTATTTTAAAACCACTTCAAATCCAATTTATTTATTCAAAAATATTGGATTATAATTATAATTCATAACTAGTTCATTTCGATAAAAATATATTTTTTTCTTTTCAAATATGGAATTATTCATCCCAATTCTTCCCAAATCATTTATTATGATTTTGCACAAATTATTGATATTTTTAATAATTTTATCAAGGCTCGTACAGTTGATTTCCATATACGTTCATCGAACTACACTTACGGCGACATTTTCCAAATTTGATTTGGACATAATTCCAAATATAACCGTTTGATTTTGAATTTCTCATATTCTTGGAAAGCTCTTTTCGATACGAACCCAACGGTCCTGGTTTCAGGAGAATCCGACGGTCGGATCTCCCGTAACATCAATTCGAAGTCAATGGTCGAAATTCACGAACTGTCGCGGCGCAGCGCATTCTATTCAGGCCATTAAATATATAATATATATGTTATATATATTTCATCGATTTCCTTTCAAAACGTATTTTATAAATCGTTTTAAATTCGTTTTCAAAACGGCTTCAACTTCATATTCCATTTTAAACCAAAATTGAATATTCCATATTATTAACATATAAATGATAATATTTTCAAACATCAGATTTTGAAATCACTTCATTTTCGATATTCATTATAAAAATGAATAAAATCGATACAAATATCGTTCGCGTCTAAATGGCGCATCTCTAATCAACATGGCTTTATATATCTAAATATATTTGTGTCCATCCCAAATCGGACATCAAAATCATATTTCGATTCTTTTCTAAATATTATTTTGAAATATTCGTTATTTTAAAATATTTGTTATTTTAAAATATCCGTTCTTTCTGAACTGGAATCAGACACATTCAATTACCATATAATGTTGATTATATGCATTTCATACAATATATGTATAAAATAACGATGATACACAATCAAACATCATCCACAGTGCATTGTACATTGCATAAGCATTAAATATAAATATTTAACACTTACAACAGCCTGTCAACCAATCGGTCGACATATGTCTAATTATTGGGACTAGTGTATGTCATATATCATCCCAATAATCGTGTGGAGTTTCAAACAACAAATACTGATAATTATTTGTGTAGCTGGGTGATGTGTAAAATTATCGACCTAGTCGATATCAAAAAAATAGGCGAGCATAAACAAGTCGTCCGACTTGTATATGGATGTGTTAACTTATTTTTAACTATTCAATAATTATTTTATTTATCTCAGTTATAAGCTAAAAATAATATTTTTACTTAACTAAATTTTTCTAACACTTTTTAGAAAATTTCGACAGCATAACGGCGCGATATTAGAAACGAGATAAGGTCTAGCCTTATCCCCAGTCTAATAATAGCCTGCGCCATACACATACAAATTCTAATCAATTCCATTTCACATCCCAAACCAATCCAAACAAACAATCCAATCAACCAAAAACCACAACACAATATAACCAAACAAGTCGTCCATGGTCTGTGGACGACGAGGAGCAGTTCATATACGCAGTTATAAACTAAATAACTGTACAAATAAAATTATAGTGAGGGGTTCTCACCGTTGGGATCCACTCCGTCATCCTTTAGCGGACGATGGTTTGGATTTCGTTCTGCTTCCACTCGCTTTCATCACAATCTGTTTTATGCGGTTCATGTTAAAAATCACACTTTTAAGCAATGATCTTTATAAATAAAAATCACATTTTCATTCGGCTATTATATATATTAAAATCACATTTTTTATATGGATTTTCATATAATAAGAATCATATTTTTATTTCGCTCTTTAGATAATAAATATCACATTTTTAATAGGATGTTTATATATTAAAAATCATATCTTTATGCCGCTACTTTCCATATAAAAATTATATTTTTATATCTTGACTTTCTATAAAAAATTATATTTTTACTTCGCCACTTCATATATAAAAATCGAATATTTATTTCAAAATCCTATATGTAAAAATCACATTTTTACTTCGCTAATCTTCATAATAAAATTCTATTTTTATAAATCTAACTTCATAATGAAGATCATACCTTTATTTCAGATCTCTTATATAAAAATCATATTTTTATATCAAATCTCTTTATATAAAAATCATGTTTTTACCTTGCTTTCATATATATAAAAATCGAATCTTTCATGTTTATAAAAATTAAAACTTTCATGTAATTAAAAATTAAACCTTTCATGTAATTAAAAATTATACCTTTCATGTAATTAAAAATTATACCTTTCATGTAATTAAAAATTAAACCTTTCATGAAATTAAAAATTAAACCTTTCATGTAATTAAAAATTATATTCATTAAAATTAGATTTCTAAACATAGTTATAATATAATAAACTGAAAATAAAATAAATGTAAATAAAAATAAAAGAACACACCTTTAATTCGGATTTTCATTGAAGGAAGAGGGGCTGCGGGGGTACTGGGCAGAGGGGAAGTTGGCGCGGCGGGCGGCAGGCCAAGGGGAGGCTATGGCAGCGGTCTTTCTGGTGCTAGGGTTTTTGGGGTCTTGATCGCGTCTCAAATTGAAGAAGGGCGGAATCAACGGAGGGCGGTGGAAGCTGAGGGGGCACGGCAACCGACGAGGTGGCGTCGCTGGCGGAAGAGCGGCTCCGATGGGAGGAGCGGCCGGGGGGGGGGGGGGAGTATGGGCATCGGTTTTTTTTAATTATATTTTTTTTCTTGATTTTGAAACTAACGGTAGAGGAGGGCTTGACCACGAGAATTCAGTAAAGGGGTTTGACTTAAGCTAGGGTTACATCCTTTTTATATATTTATATATTATTTTATTTTATTCAAATAATACATGTTTTTACATTCCAACTCCAAATCGAACCCAAAAACTGTCACCCCTAGCTAAATACCCCCATTTCGAACACGATGGGATATGTTACGCAAGCCAGTTCGGCAGTTACGATAGGTTTTCGTCAAAATAAAAATATAAATCGATATATATATTCAATTTAAACACACCTTTCAATTTACTGGGGCCACACCCCGACTCTAAAATTTCTAGAAAGATTATTTCTAGCTTTTTCTTGACGATATGGTCCTAACAAAACTAATTTCATCAAATTTGAAGACCAATTGAAAAATGGCCATTTTCTGGTCGATCCAAATTGACTGAAACTGTCAAAATACATTTTCTTTTTCCACGCCCACATATTGATCCCAAAAATTATGAATTTTGGAATCTAACAATAATTTGACACCCCGAAACAAACAAAAGTGGTTTCATCGAAAACGGTGATCGTTTACAAAATGGCTAATTTTAAGGGCTTTATATATATTAATATATATATATAAATTCCACAGCGGTTTTTCTGAATATTAAACTGGACATAACTTTCAATTTATAAAATGAAATCTCAATTTTTTACATCCGTTAGAAAGATATTGTTAAACTGATTCAAATATTTCTTGTTTCGTTCAATTCTGACTTATATTGAATTCTGTATATTCAATTGAATTTTAAAATCGAATTTTCAAACTGCCGCGCCATTTCAGGCTCGTTATATAATTAAAATAAAATTATTCATTTTAACTTCATCGAAAATAATTTTTTTCGTTGTTATTATTTAAAATAAATCATTTTAAATATCCAAAATCCATTAAAATAACCAAAATAAAAAAATTAAATTGGTTCTGATTTTCCGGGTTGTTACATGTATCATATAAAGTAAACATATAGTCATAATTCTATATATAAAAACTATTTCTAAAAAGGATTTAAAATTTAATTTATTATGAAATATAAATCAATCGTTTGATACAAATCAATTTTAAATTTAAACTTTTAGAAATCAAAATATATAAATTTGTTAAGGAACCATTTATATGTTAAAACTTTAAAAAGAAATCTAAATTCATAGCAAATTTATGAAATTTGGATATAAATTAAACTATAAAACTATAACTTCCTATATTTAAGACATAAAATCATATATATATATATATAATTTTTATACCAAAATATTAGGTAAAATATTTAAGCTTTTATAAATCTTAATAATAAATCAAAATAAGTATTTAAGTTACAAATAGTATTTATGATAATGTAACCCAAAATTGTTATGAGATCATATGAATAATATATAATGTAAACTATGCATGTTTAAACTGTATCAAAGATGAATAAATTTATATTTTATAACAATATTAAAAAGTTATCTTAACTTTGAATATCATATTAATGTGTTTATATAATTTTATTAAATTATATACTTTTAATATATATATATATTGAAACAAGATATAAGAAAATAAGTAGACAAACAAAGATAATAACTAAGTTTGAACTGGCATTTTCTAATTAAAAAAATGGAGGGAAGTTTGAAAATTTAAACTTTTGAAATCCAAAATTTGAATTTCATTATGTCGACATGACCATTTATGTATGTCGGCATACATGTGGAAAATCAAAAAACATATTGTTTTGACTTCTTGATTTTATTATATTATCGATTTATATTTTAGGTTTAACTATTTCCTAAAATGATATTAATCCTAACAAACATTCAAAATTTATTATTATTATAATATTATTATTTTGAATTCCAAATTTCAAATTTCAAATTTGAATTTTAAATTTCAAGTTTGAATTTTAAAGTTAATATTTCAAATTCACAACTAGGAAAACAAAACAAAGCAAACAAAACATCCATTCAACCAAAAAAGAATTAAAAAAGTAATTAAGCATACCCGGTTTTTGGATCCATTTCTTCGATATTTTCTAAATTTTGAATTGCAGTGAAACACATATTTGAATTTCAGATTTCTAGCTCTTCATCGCTTGATGATGAACTTGAATCGTCTAGATAAGGACACATACTTTTTACATGGCCTGGTCAACTTGACATCAAGATTTTGAACTTGAATTTGAATTTTGAATGAACAGACACTTCAACTACTATAAGCCCAAAAAGTCATATCCCTTCATAAACTCTTCTTTTCTTGAATGATGAATGATTATCTTGATGTCTTTTGGCTAACACTCATTAGATATAACTTCTTTCCCGCAAAACAACATATATTTTCAAAGAATCAAGTGACTTTTCAAAATAACTAATTGTAATTTTAAATAATAACATCATGATGATTATGTGACATATCCATTTAAACTTTTCAAGAAATCATAACATGATAACTTGATTTTTCAAAAAATGAATTTGATACTGATGCAATGCATGAATTTAAACTAGTATTTAAATTTTGCCATTTAGAGTTTTCAAAAATCGGATTATGAACTTTTTGAAAGACCTTGCTTTGATACCAGTTGTTAGGGATTGCAAAATGGATCGTTAAGGAAAAACAAACACTTGAGGGGGGTGAATAGTGTTTTGAGAATTTAAACAAAATCTAAACTTATATGAACAATTATATGAATCAAACACTACAGAAACAACCAGAGACACAGAATCAAACACAATTGCAAAGATAAACAAAAAAATAAAGTACAGAAAAGGAAAGAACAAACCGGATTTATACTGCTTTGGAATTGCTCCTACGTCCAGTCTCGCAAAACGCTAGATTGTGCAAAGTTTTATTACTATATCAATATCCAATTACAACCCTCCTTGATTTCACGGCTACAAGGGATACCACTGATTCCACAGACATACTTGATCAAATATACCTTCCTTGATTTCATGGCTACAAGGGATACCACCAATTACCCGTCCTTGATTTCACGGCTAGAAGGGATACCACCGAGTACCCTTCCTTGATTTCATGGCTACAAGGGATATCGCCGATTACTTTACATAACCCAAACAGTTACAAATAGCCCTATAACCCTTCAATAGTACTTGATTTAGAGAGTAATGAGTAAAAAGTGTAGAGAGAAGAAGATTAATGAAAATAGAATGGAATTTGGCAGTGTATAGGTGTAGAAATCATAAAAATGATAAAGAATAATGGTGTAATGAAAGGGAATGAAGATGGAGAAGAAGAAGTGATTAAAAATTCGAAATCGTCCCCTTTTTATAATGTGTGAAAGGTTGCAATGTCTCATTTCCATCACAAATAGTGAAAAGACACTTCCTTTCAAATTTAAAAAAATGACAGTTATATGTCGACATGTATATATATGTATGTCGACATATATATGTACGAAATTGAAATTTGAATACTTTTCAAGTGTTTTGATATATATATATATATCTGTAAATTATTGAATTAAAATATAGTGTTATAAATAAATATTATAAAGTAGGAAATCACGTGAAAACATAAATATAAACTATATAAACATATTTATAAAATTATAGAGTTTAAAACTATATAAATATAAAGTATATAATATATATTATAAAGCAAGAATCTATAAAACTTAAGTTCAAAATCAAATAAAAATAGAAAGTAAAATAGAGAAGAAAGAGATTGAAGATAGAATTTGAAAACAGAATATGAAAATTAGAATTTGAAATTATTTTGAATCTGAACCTGGAGTGTTATTCAGAGTCTTACATAATCTAGATCAATAACTAAGTTTATCTTGAACTCTTGAAATCTTGAATACTCATGAGTTTTGAAATATCTCTGAATTCTGAATCTCTAACATTTTTAAACTATACAGTCTTCAGTAATATTTCCTGTGTATAAATCCTACATATGGGCATATACATATATATATATATATATATTCTAGATAGAGGTGTTAATATATATTTTATAATCAATTAATAATTGAAATAAGGTTATTGTCATCAAAACTCCATTCTCCAACAGGAAGTTGTTTCTGATATGTGGTTAGATACTACTCCTACCATATACGATTGGGGCACACTGATATTAGCCAATATGTACTAATATTTGGATCATCATTGTGTCATTCATACTAAATCATTATCGATTACAGGTTTCTGAGAGATTTTGCGGTGCTGGTACTACATGACATCTCAAGGTTTTGGATCCTATATTATCCATGTTCTTTCCACGAATTTGGGTTTGGGTGTTATACAACTGCAGGATGTGTTCAGGAGGTTAGGCGGATCATGTATTTGCTATGCCTAGAAATCAGATTGAGTTATGGACCACATGAGAGAGCGTTGTTAGGTAACCATATGATGGTTTTCCTTATACAATCGAGCCCATGATAGAGCATGCTACTTTCCTCTTGGACACACTTTTTCCTTTGGTATCAGGCCCACCAAGCATAGGATGTTATTGGTACCATAGTGAGCGTTGTTGGAGGCAAATATTTAAAGGCGATTTTGTACTTGACGGTCCATATTCAAATACACCTTATTTGAGTATGTGTAACAACTTCTCTTTACAGCATTATGCACGGTAGTCAGCTACTTACTTCATCATTATGCATGTGGATTATGCTACCTTTTGGCCTTGTTTTTACACTGCACCGCTTATGGCTACCTTTCTGCATGTTGCATCAGTTGTTCTGGTTGGACCTTGAGCTATTCAGAGTAGAGTTGTCCCTCTATTTTTTCAGTGTCTATCACAAAGCACTTAGTTTTACCAGCCTCCACAGCCTTCACATACAACATATTACAGATGTACTATCAATATCCTAACCACTTATGAAGGTGAGAGACATGTTGATATTCCGCACCCCAAGGAGTCTGAGGATACAGATCCAGCCATATTTCCATATGGGGATTTGTTTCAGATTCAGGTGTGTCTTTATCAAGTCATATATAAAGAGCATCAATGAGTTGACTGATCGTATTAACGAGCTTACATCTGCCGTTGATGGGTGATATCATCCTAGACCACGAGTCGATGACGTTGACGATGATAATGCCGATGGTGTAAACGCTCTTTATGTGATGACGACAACGAAGAGCTATGTTATATGCTTCGGATGCATGTTATTGGGTTATATCAAAAGTGTTGTTATTCATAATCATTTACCATTTAGTTTTAGCATTATCATTTACTGTCTCAATATATGTACTATGTTGATGTATATTTATCAGTACTATTGTTTACTACATCAGTGTATGCAGCAGATTACTATTCTTCTTATTTATTGTCAATGTGTTCATTATGTACTTTCAAATTAGAAACTTTATGCGGATTAATTAAATTTTATCAAATTGAGGTCGTTATGTAGTGACTGTTCGTAGTTTTCTAATCTGTAGTTCAAATTGATATATAAGATCCAAAGTAAGTCGGAATCTTTTGAAACGTGATTCTTCAAGATCTACTGGACTATAGCTTTTGAACGAAAGTGACGGACATTGAATTCGTCTTGTGCATTTTCAAAAATATTAATCAAAATTTCATAAAAATTGCAATTTGGTAGTTTGTTAACCAAACCTAAAGAATTAGATAAAATAACTATTTTTAAAAAATGAATTTTGATGTTTCTAGAATATTCAATGCTAAACACTATCTAGTACTCATACGAAACATTCTATAATGCAAAAACATACTATAGAAGATGCTAAAAATATTCAACTTCTGAAAACGAAGCAAAGGAACAAAAAGACAAACAGTCTATATCAGAAATAGTGATTATGTAGAGCCTAGGCACCTAAGCCAAGTATAACTAAGTTCATATGCTACGTGATCGATGAATTTTGATCCATACTCTGATGGGAAATGCGAATCAAAGTAAAACGTCTTGATTGAAAAATGTTTTCTTCTTACTTCCTCGATAATCTTGTGATAACGATCACACTCTCTCAGAAAAAACCATATATCTATTTTTGGTATATGCACATGACTACCTAGTGGAGTAGTCATGATGAATGTTGTAAGCTTCATTCACCATCTTCCAAAACATTTCATGGCTTATAAGCACAACTGTTTGCAGCATAATTTCAGGGCTGCAATCAACTTCGATATATGCCTTGACGAGTATTAGGTAGAAGATCAAGTGATGGTGGACATTTTAGTTTAGAAATTTGTTTTCAAATTATCGAAGACAAAAGATAATATTTTTTAGTTGGATGGAGTCCTTTCAAACAAACATATGGATGGAGTCAAACATGCTACAACATCCTATCAATGCCAATCAATGTAGCCTTGCTAGCCTGTTTCCCACCATTGTGTATACAGTTAATGTTGACAATTCGACATATTAGTACAAGTATTTAAGGAACGAGGTTTTAGTATAGCTTATGAATGAGTTAGAAAACTCGAGTCGTCCTCTTCTTTATAAATTTTAGTATAGTCATTTTTTTATACAGTTTGCATTATGTACTATCTAATAAAATTCTTTATTTATATGCAATATGCAATGTGCAGTTATTTTAATAGCTTTAGAAGCGTGCAACGTGTACAGTCATTTCAATCAATACATCCTCAATGCACATAGAAACACAAATTTGCATCCAAACAAATTACATATATAAATTTGAGTGGTAATATCTTTCTTTTGCATAATTCTTTATTCAAATAATCTCCTTCTTCCTCACACCGTTGCGTACTTACGACAATGCCAACACGTCCTTCATCTATTGATTCTGATGATTAGCAATCCTACAAACCATCAGATATTCCACTAAAAAATGAAGATTGGTTTATCGATTGTCAAGAGAAACAATATAAGGGCGTTCATCATGAGTATTAAGACTTCAGGAGCTTATTGAACCTCCATACAAATAAGAGGTAAATCACTTTTTAGTTGCTCAACCTCCATTTCAACAAGCGACAGAACAATTTTCAGTTGGTCAACCTTTGTATATATGAACAAGAGGTATACTAATCTCGATTTTTCAACCTCCATATGATTAAGAGGTTGACTTCCCTGTTTGTTTCCACTGTAGGTATGTAGTGGGGATAGTAGTTAGGGCTAATGGAAAAAATATCGGTCGTGAAATCCAATTATGTTGTTTTAACCGAATGGTTGCAACTATTCATAATGGGTGGACGACTATTTATGTGCAAAGGGCATTATATATGTGAATGAGTTGGAATGGAAGATAAGGCATGTACGAAATGCTTTAGAAGCACTTCTGGTTCAACATGACGTGTAGTTTGTTTTTGTTGTATGTGTAATGGTTTAATGGTTCTTATCGGTTTACAATGTATAAAGTTCTAAAATTTAATGATTCTTATCAGTTTACTATGTATGCAGTTCTAAAATTTGAAGTATCTCAAATTGTATGAGACCAAATCATATTTGTCACTTTCATTTGAGAGCTATATTCCAATAATCCTCGAAGAATCTTGTTTGAAAGGATTCCGACATATTTTGGATCTTATGTATCAATTTGAACTTCATTTCGGAAAATTATGTATTGCCATTACATGGCGAGCTCGATTTAGTCAAATTTAATTAAACCGTTTAAACTTTATAAATAGAAGACGAATCGACGTATCCAACTCATTCGAAAGCTATTCTGAATTACCTAACATAGATTCTTGACTGAATTCCTTGTGTTGTCAACATCAATGAGTCTTATATCACCGAGTGACAATATCTCGTGGCTACAATGAGTGACATTGACAAGACACTTTAGATGACTCTCCAGAAATTTTGCAATTTCTAATTTACTTATTTGAAATTTACACTAACTAGAGTCATCTTCTCAAGGGTCGTTCCCCTGTCGATTATTCAAATTCCAAGATCTTTCTTCACCAATATAAAAATATCACTATAATTCAAACAAGATTTAACTTGTGTATATGGAGGTACACAAGTCTCATTTACTAATAGCTGAGTCTACATTAAATAGCAAAAGATATTTGATTAGTTTGAAAATTAACTAATCACTACACAACATAACACGATATGAAATCATTATTTATCTAATTCTCATATTTTACGTAAATGTATTTTTTTTATGTATTGATACACGTTTTAGCACTTTGGAAATGTTTCGAAATGTTGCTAAATGGGTTCCAATCTTTGTTGTATTATTACAAAACAACTATAAATATCTTGCTTCCTTGACACTCCCCTGACATTCTGTTGCAAAATTAATACAAGACAAACATATTTGTGAGCCTATTCTTTTAACAAAACAGAACTTGAGCATTTTCAAAAATATAACTTATACTCTTTACTTAAATGGGTTCCAAGCAACTCCTCATTATCCAGCGGATACTCAAGTGTTTATCAAAGCTTTGTATTTAAGTGTTTCACAGTGCATTTTCAATTTAGCTTTTATAATGCATAGCTTGTACCTAACGCTGTAGGCTGTAGATACTTTTCAAGCATATGTAAACAATTGCTCGGCCACATCTTCTTTATCATGCTACTGCTAGCAATATGATATGGTTAGAGGAGAGTATATCTTGCACAGTTGCACCCAAGCATCAAATGGATAAAAACAAAGTAGCACCTTCTAGAATATCAGCTAGTGCCAAAACCATTACCTCTTTTTTCAGCAATTCTTCTTTTCAGTAATTTCCAGCTATTTCTTCTTTTGTCTTTTGCAAAACGGTGGATGAATACACCGGAATAAAAGCTGAAACGATCAATTACTTTAGTGGTTAGAGATGAACGGCTAGTAATGCCTGGCAGTGGCTATAATAGTAGGATTGTATTAAGAAAATGACATGAAAAAAATCAATGGATCTTCTTCCCTGTTATCTTTTCTTTCTTAATTTTCTGATAATGTCTTCTTGCGAGTAACACTATTGCATCACAATATTTAGTAACTACATGATGCTTTACTACTTTCTTGGTATAAATAACCTGACATTATATATAATTTGGTGTATAATATCAAACACACGTACGTTTTTACCGATTCAAGCTTCAATGATGCAGGTGCATTTCGGGTTTTAATTAAAGAGGCCTAACCATTAATTATCAAACTCTTACATTTTTAGTATATTGTCATCATAACAAATAATTAGGATTTTCTACATGGAGTTATGTTATATGATGGGGATATCATGCAGGTCATTTGAACTAACAATAAGCCTTATATTATTATGTCAGCTCCCTTAGAAAAATAGGATTTTAACCAAAATGTTATACTTCTCAGTTAAAATACATAAAGTCAAGTCACAACCAAACAGGTAACTTTATAACTACTACCTCCTGCTGAGCCCCAGTAGGCCTGTGGCCTAAACACAAAGTTTTTAGTATTCTAAATATAGCTAGAATCCTTTACTCTTTTGCACATATTACATCTGTATGGATATTTCTATTACTTTAATATCATTTGCATTTGAAAGAGTAGCATGCTTCGGGCCATGCTTTATTGTTTATAAAATAGAGTTAAATATAACATTCTTCCTTTATCTTAAAATGATTAATTATTTATAGGGTGCATGTTCTAATACACATTGTGGTTCCTTTCTAAAAATAATCTTGCAACCATGCTGTTGCCTTTGAACTTCAGTAAGTATTAAACTACCAGATTTATTTTGCCTTAGATTCAAAAGCTTCTTACATATACATTTAAGTTATATGTAAATCTTGGATTACGCCCCGAGCATTGCCACAATCCAGGACTCCACCTTTTAGCAAACAGAGAGGATGCTTGCTCTCAGATTTGTTTGTCTTGAAATAAAAATATGTCCGGGGAGCAATCCTAAATTGCGCCCCGAGCAATTTTCAGCACTCCTTTTCAGTCTGGTCGACCATTCAAACCAAAACAAGTCGACGTTCATTCAACTGGTCGACGTTCATTCAAACCAAACCAAAACAAGTCGACATTCATTCAAACCAAACATTACAATAATCCGTCCACGACTCAATGTTTCAACATAAACAACAACCACCAAAATAATAACATGTCAAAGTACATATCAAATTAACACAAGTGCCCAGTTAGAAAAAAATCAAAATGCCACTACCACTCCTACCTTCCATCTTTCTTGTGTGCTGCCATTTTCCCTTTTTGAGGCTTAGGAGGTCTTGGAGTTGGATCTTGCGATGCGGTTGGCTGCGAAGGACCATGTACGATCTTCGTTTGTGACGGTTGAGAAGATGAAGATAGACCCTTTCTTCCCTTGTCTCCACGGGCGGACTTGCGGGTAGGAGCAGGAGGTTGAGATGGAGACGACTGTGGTCTTGCAAGCTTCTTATTCTCCAAAATCGACTGTAGAATGCATTTAATGCTCACGCACTTTGCCTTCGACGGCTCCGACACCTCCTTGCTCTAACTTATCAACCAACTCGGCCACATGGTAAACTCCGTCGGACTGTAAAACAAACATTATGAAGTTCATAAGAAGTGCATACATGAGCAAGAACACAAAAATACCAATGTACAAAGCCATGGAAGTCACAACATAGTGTACATACCACATTTCTCTCAAGCGGCGCTCTAGGGATGTAAGGTTTTATGCCTTGAGGAACATTTAGAGTAGGGTCTATGGCAAGAATAATGTACCGGCGAGTGATATTCCAATACCATATATAGTAGTCCAAATCACTTACCGTTGCCTCACTTCCTCTTGCACATACCCGTAGCGCTGATTCCATGAATTGATTGCCAATTGATAGGCCACTGTGTTCGTGGCATCAATCATGTAGTGCGGGGGTTGCTCGGGAATATGTTGCGACAAGCCAATCTGTCTCATCACTCTATCTGGAAGATGATAAGCAACGTTCCCAAAACAAATTAAAGGCACATGCGCTCTCCATAGGTGGAAAGATGCAACGCACAATCGCGGTAGATGAGGAACTGCCTCGGTGTAAGGGGTCCATGAAATAGCATCGTAATCGAGTACATCGAACTCGTTACGGTAGAACTTAGCATTGTGTTTGGGCGATGACAACGTGCTCTTCGGACCAACCCACCTATTAAGAACACTGACTATTTATTATCGCATTTTAAAAATTAAATATGTACAATTTAGAATTCTCATAATAGTACCTCCCAGCATAACGCAAAGAAACATCAAAATCCGATCGCTTCATAGATATTCTCCCAACCAAGAGATACGTCCAAGACCAAGTCTGCATACGAGTATACATATAATAAAACATGAATTGCAACAATAAAGTAATATTCATGAAAGTGAATGACATGTAATTGTAATACCTGCATCAATGTTGGGCAGCCTCCAATGGAATCGTCGCGCTGTAAAGCCATCCATGATAGCTTCGCATAAGTGAATCCCAACACGGCGCTACCCAAGCATACTGACAACATAGATCGAAATCCTCCAAATAATGAAGCCATCTGAGCCATACACGATGTTTTGAATGGTCACATACCAAACGAGACGTGATAATGTGGATTATAATAGCTCGTGCACGCTTCTCTATCTGTACTTGAGAAGCATTCAAAGGAATGTCACCCGCTAGCTGATCCCTAAGCCATTTCATATTAATCATCTCGGGCCCCCACCGCTGATCACCTAGAGGTGATAAGCCTAGTAGTCTCTCACACATCTCTACATAATCAGCGGGTTCAGGATTGTTGAATGACGTCCATTGATGGGTATTCCAAGCAATACTGCTACGTCTGCCAATGTGATCGTCATTTCACTGCATCGAAGGTAAAATGACGATGTCTCTGGTCTCGATCGTTCAAGCAAAGTCGTAATAAGATGGCGGTCAAGTTGTATGTATCCGAGCCGATGTATCACATGAAAGCCAGCTCGTGCAACAAGCGCTGACACACCGGCATGTTTTGAATCGACGAGTTTTACGAAGATGAGTGGTTGATGGTAATAACAGGATTTTTGCTCTGCCAAACAATAACAAAATTGGATTTTCAATTAGTTAATACACATATATATTCAAATATATATTCAAAATAGATATTTGATTACCACCATCAAATTCACATTGCTTGAACGATGTTGTTGCTGCAAGTACAAGACGCTTCTGTTTACAGGTCTGGGTGACATCTTCGCATACTCTACAATAATTCAATGCTAACAACATCAATATTATGTTTTTTTCCAAAACATATATACAACAACTAATCTTCAACTCTACAAAAATAATTAACTTCCAAGATAATTCAATCGAAACAAGATAAAACAAGAGAAAAATTACTCTATGCATTTATTCATCAAGCCCTACATTATAGCTCTATGCATTGATTCATCAAGCCATAAATTCATTTTGTTGATTTGCACCTGATTTATTCATTTTACAAGAAAATAATAGAGTACCTATATGCATTTATTCGTCAAACCCTAAATTGTTGGCAGTCCATAAAACCCTAAACTTAAATTCTGAAAAAACCAGAGAAAAATTACTGAAATTATTACCTGTAGCTTGTTCGTGTTATAAAGAAATTGCCATATTTGAAATAAAAATTGAGAATTGTTGAAGAAATTTCGGATTTGATTTTTTTTAAGGTTTTGGGTTTGAATAGTTGAAGTTGAAGAATGGAAAGGAAAGAAGAAGGGGTCGATTGGTTATATGTATCAAGGCGCAATCCTGAATTGCACCACGATGCATTTTTTTCTTCCTTACACTGGCGCAATTTAGGATTGCGCCAGTGTACACGTGTATAGATGCAATCCTCGAATGCGCCAATACATTCTGGCCAACTCAGTGCTAAGTTAGCGAAAAGTGGACTATATTTGCGTTTTTTTATAAAACAAGGCTATTAGTGAAATAAAAAGAATGGGGCTAATTTGAAAAAAAAAATCCTTAAAAATATAACTGTTTATACAAAGAAAAGATGCTATACTAAAAAAAAAACATTACCCTTTTTATACATCATTTATAGGTGGGTCGCATTTCCAAAAATTTTGGTACTCGAGTGCTTGTGCTCTCTGTCACAAAGGTTCCTTTGCATGAAAATGTGTATAAGCATGTTTCTATAGAATTTTATACTTCTTTCCTATATTCCTCTTTATACATTTATGTGAAAACCAAAACTCCTTATATGTTTTAGCTTCATATGGTCATTTCATTATATACTCAGTTACACCATCACATAATACAATAGACATTGCTTTTCAAATGATTATAAGCTTATAGATACACCTTTATATCCCAATTTTTTAATATAGTTGATATTTGAGCAATACGTAGGCGTAAAATCTTATTACGATAGGTGATAATATTCAGGCAATTTAAGTGACTACATGCCTCATTTCAAGATACAAATCATTATTAACAAGATTTTACTCTCAGTACAAACATATTGCTTCCCAGTTACACATATTAAAATATTACACACTAAACCAAGTTCTTTTTCTTTCTTTCAAACAACAACAGTAAAACCATGTCTATGCTATTCTTTTTAAATAGAGTTTTAATACTTTAAACTATAACTTGTACCTTATATATATATATATGTATGTATATATATATATGTATGTATGTATATATATATATGTATGTATATATATATATGTATATGTATATGTATATAACAACGTCCTATTCCTATGAATACTATCATATAGACCATTTATATAATATAGAAGCATGGATTCAACCATATATTTTGCTTTATAGCGATTTCTCATCACATCAGTGTAAGTATATATATAATTATAGTTTGATATTACTTACTTCCTAAAAATATCAGAGTAATTATACTCAATTCATTAACATATGAATTTCTTAGGCAATTTCATGCAAGTACATGTTAACTTAAAAGTATTTATCTCTGTATCTATATTTAGCTAATTCAATCTAAGCTCTGAGCCAATCAATAGAGCTTAAAATTGCACAATTATTACATTCTTAAGCAGATGTTGTGACACCCCACATCCATTAATGTCACTCTTTATCAGAATGCATTAAGTTTTGTGAAGCGTTATAGGTAAACAGAAATATAAACATCACAAGACAGATATAAAATAGCAACGAAAATATAATACTTTATTTTCCAAAAGAAAATACTATGGTCCAAAAATACAGTTACAACATGAGTCTGAAATAATGAAAACTAGTTACATCAAATTAAATTATCTGCCTTGTACTAAAACTATCAGGGTACATAAATATAAATCCATAGTCCCCAAAAACAGCCATAATAAGGTAGATAAATAGTCAAAGAGATACATCTAAGCAAAGCAAATCCAACTCCAAGCAGAAACAAGAGAGAGTCCTAATCAAGCTTGAGTATTCCCACCCTGAGAAACTGGAAGGGGGAGGAACAGAGAGAGAGAGAGAAAAGGAAACAAAACGAGTCAGACATAAAGATTGGCGACTCCAGTGACTTTTAGCATATAAAGAGGTAAAAGTAACGAGACAGTAAATAAAATGAATGAGAGAAAACAACAGTATATAACATGTATAAATAGGATGAATAGGGTGAATTATGCTTCTAAAATACTTTCTCTACACCAATACTAGTATATTACATTAAGGGTTTTTCAACTACTTAACATAAACAAAATGATCCCAACATAGCATAAATGTAGACTTAGGTGTACTTATAGCAACGGGTTTTACCCTGAATAGAATATAACAGGTATTACCCCAAACAAAAATAACAGGTACCTAAACAGAACTAGATGTACCCTAATTACTACCCCCGCGATCGGCTCCCTACCACGTAAATACCCTGTGTCGTCCCCATAAAAGGTTGTATTACTTCCTAAAGTGGCAACCATCAAAAGGATATAGACCTATTTACAGGTATTAGGGCGTCTTATTTTCCCAGACAGACCGAACCATGTACGCACATGACCCTATTGGAACGCGCCATCAGCACACCCAATACCAAATGAACCTCTTATAATTAGTCTCAGTAAGCGTGCCCTAACCCTACCTAGTGCGAGGTCCTCTTTTAGTACCATAACGGGTTGCTGATTAATATGGGTCCCACACAACAAATGACACTAGCACCCCTAGACTTGCGTCCCCAATCAACTAGGCTTTATACAGGTTAAGATTTACACAGGTTAATAGTGTCCCTACAACCCCACCAAATTAACCAGTTTACTTAACCCTCCCAACAGATCAAATAGAATACATAAGTGACATACAGTTTTATTTACATGTCCCCTTAATCTTTGTATTAATCCTACATGTTTCCATATTCATACACCCCATATTTCAGTTATATTGCAAAGTATAAGTTATGCCCCAAACTTTAGTAGTATTCATAGTACAAGTTATGCCATCAAATTACCATTCCCAATCAATCCCAATTATGTCCATACGCATATTTCAGCGATATCGGCCTAGGCTCGAAGGTAGCCTGGCTATAAAAAAGAAAAAAGGAATGAGAGAGGAAGAAGAACTGAAATAGGCATATAGAATTAACTGAACAAAATAGGTGTATAGCAAATTTCATGTCATTATAGCAGATCTATTTAAATATTAATCAATGTATTAACAGACATAAGTTTTAGATTAGTTTATTAACATGCCAAGATTACTTGTTAAATATTTATATCTAAAAGCAACATGAACTCACAAAGACTAGATCTAAAGAACTAAGAAAAGAATGTTGAAGTTGTAGCAGAGATTCTCGTATACGTATAAGTCGTTTTTGCAGAAGGATAGGCTAATTCAATCCAAGTTGGGGCAGCATCTCGTTGTCTCCATTGTTTTGGGTGGATAAAACAATATAAATTTTGTCCTGTTTTTAGCCTACCGCCAATGAATCTCGTTCAGAAACAAGTCCAGGTTCAAGTTAAGAACCCGGATGGATCTGGGGTGGGTCGACCCGAGGGTCGACCCCCAATGGGTCGAATTCCCACATTCCTTCCGGCTCTTTGATTTTGATTTATTTTGAATTCTGGACTGGTTTTGTTTATATATTTTTTACTTATATGTATACAAAACTTCAAACCTTAATTTCTTCTTCATACGATATCCGTTTTGCGCAAACTCGAACTCTGTCTCAAACAGAATTCCGAGAAGAACACAAAGGTACAGTCCGTTTCCCATAATTCCTAATATTTAATTAAGTATTCTTTAGTTTTTTATTATAATGTCCCTTAAAATTATGAGGTGTTACATTCTCCCCTACTTAAAGGATTTCGTCCCCGAAATCTCTAAGTTAAGAAGAACGTACATCCCAACATCCACATCCATCTACTCATCCACCAATCACGGGCATCATTTGTCCTTAAAAGATTTCTAATGCTTATATGAACATAAGCAATAGTGTGTGTATATGTCCTTACATTAATGCGAAAAATCAGGCGGTCTACTGATTCAGTTGACCTCCTTAACGCAATTTATGTTCGTGCCATGTAAAAAAATGTATGTGAATAATCCTAGTATAACATGTAAGTTATATATGTGTGCACAATCATTCATCCAAATGCAACATCCATATGATGATACATCAATTTTCATCTATATAAAATTTAAAATGCACACACATCCATATGCAATATGTAAGTGATAGAGACAATACGGTGCCTAATGTGTATGTATATACATCCACGGGCAACAACTTGCAAACACTTGCATCCATCAAACATAAAATGTTTCAAACATATATTTACACCCGTTGGTTTTCTACCTAAAGGTCGAAGATTCGATCGATAGGATACAAACGAATGATAGAAACAAGTACAGATAAAAGATTGGAAAATGAAGCTAAGAACATACCCTTGAAAAGAAAAGGGTAATGAGTGTGAATCATGTCTTCAGTCTCCTAAGTTGCATCCTCGTTTTCTTCTCCCTATTGAACTTTCGTCAGCTTAACCTCTCGATTTCGGAGCTTCCTAACTTCTGATCTAAGTATACGGGTAGGAACTCGTCTAATTGTTGACTCCTTTCCTACTTTTACCTCCTCAAGCGTGCTCGACTCAACTACTTCTATAGTATCATGTAGACACTTTCACACATGAGAAACGTGGAAAACATCATGCACACCCGCCAGTCTCTTTTGTAGCTTTACTCTATAGGTCATCTGACCAATCCTTTCGGTTATGGGAAATGGCCCTACAAACCTTAGCGCCAATTTCGCTACAGATCCAAAGCGAACCACATTCCTCAAAGGTGATACCGTGATGAAAACCATGTCTCCCACCTCAAACTCAATATCCGTTCTTCTCTTATCTACATAGGACTTTTGCATGTCCTGAGCTTCCTTCATGCGTCTACGGATAAGGTCAATCTTCTCTGAAGTCTCTCTAATCATCTAAGGTCCAAGTAGAAGTCCATCTATAGACTCCCACCAACAAGTCGGTTATCTACAGGGTCGTCCATACAATGCCTCGAAGGGTGCCATGCTAAAACTAGCATGTTAAATGTTGTTGTAGGCGAACTCCACCAATGGAAGATGCTCTTCCCAAGTCCCGCTGAAGTCTAGGATACGTAGCCTTAAAAGATCCTCAAGAACACTATTCACCCTCTCAGTTTGCCCATCTGTCTGAGGGTGATATGCGGTGCTCAAACATAACTGCGTACCAAGTGCCTCCTACAAGCTCTGCTAGAACTCACTGGTAAAGACGGGATCATGATCACTCACTATGCTGGAAGGTACTCCATGTAGTCAGACTATCTCACAAAGATAAAATGATGCCAACCATGCTGCCGTTCTCTTGCTCTTAACCGGAATGAAATGAGAGCTCTAAGTCAGGCTGTCTACTATAACCAGGATGCTGGTATTGCCCTTCCTCGATCTAAGTAAACCGTCAATGAAATCCATGGAGATGCTCTTCCACTTCCACTGTGGGACCTCCAAAGGGTGCAGCAACCCGCCAGGCTTTTTCTATTTAGCTTTAACTTGCTAGCATATCAAACACTGAGCTATGAATTCCACTACAACTTTCTTCATCCCAACCCAAAAGAAACCCCTCTCATATCTCTATCCATCTTATCGCCTTACGGATGGATAGTCATTCTAGAAAGATGGGCTTCCTTAAGGACTATCTTCAACAGACTCCCAACTCGGGGAACACAAAGCCTTCCATCCCTTTGCACCCACCCTTTATCATCCGTGGAGTATCTGCTAAGGTGACTAGAAGTCTCTCCTCTGCTGAGCCTATCCTAAATGTCTTCTATCTATGGGTCCTCTCGTTTTGAAGATCCTATCCGATCCGAAAGATTAGGTTGCACCTCTAACGATGCTAACAAACCAGGTGTAAGATCCGTAGAAGGCCTAATGTTGAAGGTCGATATATGCTCCAAGCTCTACCTCTCTACGAATAGAGGACTCAAGATAATCCTCTGCCTACTCAACGCGTCCGCCACCACATTACCATTGCCAGGGGTATAAGAAATCTCAAAGTCATAGGATGCTAGGAAATCCACCCATCTTTGCTATCTCAAATTGAGATACTTCTGCGAGAACGGATACTTGAGAGAATTATGGTCCGTGTATAACTCGAACCTCTCTCCAAGGAGGTAATGTCGCCATGACTTAAGTGCGAACACTATAGCAGCCAATTCCAAATCGTGAGTGGGGTAGTTTTTCTCATGAACCTTCAACTGTCTACTCCTATAGCATACGTCCCTTCCCTCTTACATCAAAATGGCACTGAGTCCTGTACCATATGCATCGGTGTATACTGTGAACACCTTGCTCCCATCAGGCAATGTCAGAACTAGGGCTGTTGTCAGATCCCTCTTTAATTGCTGAAAAGCATCCTTACAATCGACGTTCTAAGCAAAGGTCAGATTATTCATCGTCAGTCTAGTAAGTAGGGCTGATATCCTCGTGAAGTCTTTATTAAACTTCCTATTGTAGCCCGCTAAACCAAGAAAACTTCTCACCTTCGTTGCATTTTTTGGAGCTTTCCAATCTTGAACTGCAACTATTTTGTGGGATCCATCTCTATCCCTTCCTTGGAAACCACATGCCCTAAAAATCTTACTTCCTTTCTCCAAAAGTGGCATTTGGAGAATTTCGCCTTAAGCTGGTGCGTTATGAGAGTCCTTAAGACCTCGTCTAAATGCAAGGCATGCTCTTCTTCATTCTTTGAGAAAATCAAGATGTCATCAACAAAGACTACAACAAATTTATTCAGAAACTCCCTGGACACCCTACTCATTAGATCTACAAAATATATGGGTGCATTGGTCAAAATATGTGGGTGCATTAGTCAACCGAAAAGGCATGATTAACCACTCAAAGAAACAATCTGGTGTTCTAAAAGCAGTCTTATCTATAATGTCCTCGGCCACTCTCAACAGATGAAATCCCATAGCCAAATCTAACTGCGAGAAAATAGGTGCACCAACAAGCTGGTCAAAAAGATCATCAATCATTAGAAGTGGGTTCCTATTCTTCTTGGTGAGCTTGTTCAACTCCCTATAATCCACACAAAAGCGAAGCGAGCCATCGGCTTTAGTTGCGAAAATGACCGAAGCAGCCTATTCTGATATGCTTTGCCTACTGAACCCCTTCTCAAGTAGCTCCCCTACTTTCTTGCTGAGCTCCCTTCTTTCCCTAGGAGCCATGTGGCGTACAGGCAATGCAACTGGCTTTGCATTGTTCACCAAGTGTATCCGGAAATCAATCTTGCGCCTTGGAGGTAAGGCCTGAACCTCCTCAAAAACATCAAGATACTCATAGACTACATCTACAGATCGCAAATCATCTACAGAAGCATCAAGCGACTCTAGAATCTAAGCATGATAGACCCCTTAAGGTCACAAGAAATCTCGAAAGTCCTCCCATGGCAAGTCAAAAGTCTAACAACCCTCCTCTCACAGTCTAGAATGGCACCATACATGGCTAGCCAATCCATCCATATAATCAAACCATAGCCCATGAAACCAAGCATAAATGCATCGCACTTAAACTCGACGCCTAACACAGATATCCTCAAACCCCGACAAATCATAGACAGAAGAGTCATGCCGCCAATGGGGTTTGAGACAACAACGGGATTAGGAATAATACTAGTACTAAGGTGTAGAGACTCAACCACAGAATCAGATATAAAAGAGTGAGAAGCACCGGAATAAAAAGGGTCCTAACTAGATGACCGGAAAGAGAAATCAAACCTTCAATAGAAATTTCCTACCTCTGTCCGGTCTGCTAGCCTAAAGAGCATGCACTTGCCCTTCAGCAGGTCCTGCCCTCTACCCCTTGTTCTTGCTTCTTCGGGCATTCCCTACTATCATGTCCAGTTTCATCGCAGTTGTAACAAGAATTCTTCCTCTTTCTGCAATTCTTGATCACATGACCCAAGCCTCAACAACCATGACATTTCTTCTTATTTTGATATTTATCGTTCTTTCCATCTTTCTTTTGCTATTCTTTCTTGGGCCATACCTTCCTGTTTTGAGTCTCATTGGTCTTTGCCTCTTTCTTTTCACCTATCTCTTCTTCGTTCATCAATGCCATATCAATGACCTTCTCGAAAGTTGCTCCAATCGGAATATGAGACATAGCCAATCCATGGAGGGGTTCATTCAATCCTCTTGCGAACCTCAAAGTTGTCTTATGTGGAGTATTTACCAACTCCAAACCAAACCTTGCCAACTGGTTAAACTTATTGACATACTTTTTGACCTACATGCTTCCTTGCTTAAGTGCCAGAAACCTCTCCATCTGCATACTCTCTTCAGCCTGAGAGAGAGAGACTTCATCTCGAACCTTTGACGAAAATCAGCCTAAGTATCTACTGGACGCCCTGCTTGCGTCACTTTCCACCAGAATGAAGCCTCATCTTTCAGCTGCCATGCGACCAACTGGATCTTCCAACGATCGTAAACCTCAAAAATCCCAAAAAAGTCCCCCGTATCTTTATGCCAGTTCCATGCTTCCACAAAGCTTCCAATTCCGCGGAATGGTTTTCTGCCCATAGCACAGAAGTCCTTTCATATCCTAGAGATCCGCTCGCGGCGGAGGAGGAACAACAGCTGCAGCTGGGGGAGGGGCGTTTGCTTGGCCTCCGGCAGGTGCCATAACCTCGAGATATCTATGGAACCAAGCCGGTATTTGAATGCCCTCGGGAATATTCGATTCCCCAGACATGCTAAGAAAAGGAAAAAGGACTCAACAGAGAATCGAAAGATATTTCATATGGCTTTGGGAATATGTTTTTCAAAAACAGACTTTTCTTTTAAAAACTTTTTGTTTTTGAAACCATTTGAAAACAATTTTCAAAATCTTTTATCCGATCTTGTAACCTTCAGCTCTGATACCAAATGTGACACCCCATGTCCGTTAATGTCACTCTTTATCAGAATGCATCAAGTTTCGTAAAGCGTTATAGGTAAACAGAAACAGAAACATCACAAAACAGATATAAAATAGCAGCAGAAATATAATACTTTATTTTCCAAACGAAAATACCATGGTCCAAAAATAAAGTTACAATATAGATCTGAAATACTAAAAACCAATTACATCAAATTAAAGTATCTGCCTTGTACTAAAACCATCAGAGTACATAATTATAAATTCATAGTCCCCAAAAACAACCATAATAAGGTAGATAGATAATAAAAGCGATACATCTAAGCAAAGCAAAAAAAATCCAACTCCAAGCAGAAACAGGAGAGATAGTCCTAATCAAGCCGGAGTATTCCCATGCTGAGAACCGAGGGGTGGGGGACGAAGAGAGAGAGAGAGAGAGAAAGAAATAAAACGGGTCAGACATAAAGTCTGACAACTCCAGCGACTTTTAGCATATAAAGAGATAAAAGTAATTAGACAGTAAATAAACTAGATGAGAGATAACAGCAGTATATAACAAGTATAAACAGGATGAACATGGTGAATTATGCTTCTCAAATACTTTCTCTGCACCAATACTAGTATATCGCATTAAGTGTTTTTCAACTACTTAACATAAACAGAATGATCCCAACATAGCATAAATGGTAGTCTTAGGTGTACTTCTAGCAGTGGGTTTTACCCCAAACAGAATATAACAGGTATTGCCCCAAACGGAAATAACAGGTACCTAAACGGAACTAGATGTACCCTAATTACTACCCCCGCGATCCGCTCACTACCACATAAATACCCTATGTCAGCCCCATAGTAGGTTGTATTACTTCCTAAAGTGGCACCATCAAAAGGACACATACTTATTTACAGGTGTTATGGCATCTTATTTTCTCAGACAAACCGGACCCATGCACGCACATGACCCCGTTGGAACGCGCCATTAGAAGACCCAATCCCAAATGAACCTCTTATAATTAGTCTTAATAAGCATGCCCTGACAGTGTGGGGTCATCTTTTAACACCATAACGGGTTACTGATTAATATGGGACCCACACAACAAATGACACAAGAACCCCTAGACATGCATCCCTAATCAACTAGGCTTTACACAAGTTAAGATTTACACTGGTTAATAGTGCCCCTACAACCCCACAAAATTAAAAAATTTACTTAATCCCCCCAACAGATCAAACAGAATACATAGGTGACATACAGTTTATTTACATATTCCCTTAATCTTTTTATTAAGCCTGCATGTTTCCATATTCATATACCCCATATTTCAATTATATTGCAAAGTATAAGTTATGCCCCAAACTTTAGTCGTATTTACAGTACAGGTTAGGCCGCCAAATTACCATTCCAAATCATTCCCAATTATGTCTATAAGCATATTTTAGTAATATCGGCCTAGGCTCGAAGGTAGCCTGGCTATTAAAAAGAAAAAGGAGTGAGAGAGGAAGAAAAACAGAAATAGGCATAGAAATAGGCATATAGAATTAACTGAACAAAATAGATGTATAGAAAATTTCCTGTCATTAGAGCATATCTATATAAATATTAATCAACATATTAACAGGCATAAGTTTTAGATCTGGTTTATTAACATGTCAAAGTTACTTGCTAAATATTTATATCTAAAAGAAACATGAACTCATAGAGAATGGATCTAAAGAACCGAGAAAAGAATGTTGATGTTGTAGCAAAGATTCTTGTATGCATACAAGTCATTGTTGTACAAGAATAGGCTAATTCAGTCCAAGCTAGGGCAACATTTCATTGTCTCCATTGTTTTGGGTGAATAAAACAATAGAAATGTTGTCCTATTTATAGCCTACCGCCAACGAATCTCGTTCAGATACAAGTCCAGGTTCAGGTTAAAAACCTGGATGGATCTGGGGTGGGTCGACCCCGGGGTCGACCCTTGGGTCGACACCCCCTTGTATGGGTCGACCCTAGGGTCTACCCCAATGGGTCGAATTCCCGCGTACCTTTCCGCTCTTTGATTTTGATTTATTTTGAATTCTGGACTGGTTTTGTTTATATATATTTTACTTACATGTATACAACTTCAAACCTTAATATCTTCTTCATACGATGTCCGTTGTACGCAAACTTGGAGTCTATCTCAGGCAGAATTCCGAGACGAACGCAATGGTATAGTCCGTTTCCATTAATTCCCAATATTTAATTAAGTATTCTTTAGTTTATTGTTATAATGTACCTTAAAATTACGGGGTGTTACAGACATCTTAGCACATTTATTTAAGTCTTATCTTTTTTACTACATCAAGTATTACTAGCTAAAAACTTAGCAACTCATTATCATTTCCTATATTACGTTTTTAATCATCAATACCAGTATAAGAGTAGGTCTTTTGCTACCTTTTCTACACTTAAATATAAAATTTTAATCAAGCTATAACTTATTTTTTTTCTTTCTATTCAAATACACAAATAAGCTAATTAGGGTATATCTCAGTGCCTAGGAAAAGGACTATGTCATATAAGCCATTCCTTCACCCTTCACTAGTTTATAATAGGCTTATATATATTAATCAACAATTACTTTTGGTAATATTTATATATTACTCTATTGTATTTGCATCCAAGTAATCCAAGATGTGTACACGTTCTTATATAAATATATACTGTAAATTGGATACTACATTTTTTTTAAACAAATCACATATGAGCAAACCCGACTATCAACAATTATTTTTCAACAATTACTTAAGGATTCAATCGATGATCCATCACTTTAAATATTTCAAATCGATTAACCAGGTTATCTAAATGTAAGTTTACACATACCAAACAATAACTCAACATGAAAAACGTTTTTTTTTCTTTCCCTAAGGCTGCTAGTTTCAGTTAAATAAACACACTCAAATCATACGCTCAATATTCATGCAATTTGAATCAATAGACAACCAATCAACATCCAAATTTACTCATTTTTAGTTGTGCAATTCATCAACACAACTCTTATACCAAATGAGATGACCCTACAAAAAATTCCTATTTTTAATTTATTTGTAATTTACACCAACAAGGGTCATCTTCTCAAGGGTCGTTCCCCTATCGATCATTCAAATTCCAGGATCCTTCTTCACAAATATATAAATATCAATATAATTCAAACAAGATTTAACTTGTGCATATGGAGATACACAAGTATCATTTACTAATATTTGAGTTTACATTGAATAGCAAAAGATATTTGATTAGTTTGACATTAAACTAATTACCACACAACATAACACAATATAAAATAATTGTTTATCCAATTCTCATATCTTACATAAATGTATTTGCTTTATATATCGATACACACTTTATGACACTCTGCAAATGTTTCAAAAATGTTGCTAAAGGGGTTTTAATCTTTGTTTTATTATAAAACAACTATAAAAGACATCTTTTCTATAACGACCCATATTTTTGGTCAATTTAAAATGCGAATTTTAAATATTTAAAATGATTTATTTTGAATATTAATGACTTGGTTTTTTTTAAAATGAAGTTTGAACATATAAATTTAAAATTTAATTAAAACGAGCTAGTAACATCGTTGTAGTTTGTAATATTACGTTTTGAAATTTAAACGACTATATAGAATCCAGTATAAGTCATAATTAATTGAAATAAGAAATGTTAGGATCTATTTAACTATACATTTCTAATGAACGTGAAGAATCGAGGTTTCGTATTATGGATTGTGAGTTATGTACAAATCAAATTTTAAAATAGTCGCTATGGAATTTGTTAATATTTTAATATCATATGAGCCTTAGAAAATGATCATTTTGCAACGACTTCCATTTTCGATGAAACCAATTTTTTTATCTTGAATATTAAATTCTTGCTAGATTTCAAATTTCGTGATTTTTGTGGTTGTTTTGTGATCGTCGGGAATTTAAATACGAAACGACCAATGTTTTGAATCTAAAATTACGCTGTCAAAGAAAACAGACTCGGAATTCGATGAAACAAGTGTCGTTGGGTCCGCAATGTCAAATTATAGCTATTTATCAATTTTTATGAAAAGGGGATTCGTATGTGATCATAGGGTTTTTTAAACCACATATACAAGCAACGATTGAGTATAATTGAATAAAATAAATGTAATAATTGAATAAAAAATATTTTCCTCCTACTATATAATATCTTAACCTTCCAAAACCCTCACCTTTCATTCTTCAATCTCGTCGCCCCCTTTTGCATTTCAAAACCCTAAATCGTGACTTCAAAATTTGAGGAAAAAATCAAATAAACTTCTATAAACTCAAAATTGACATCTTTGAGTTGCTAGAGAGTTTCTAGTATACGTTTTGAGGGGTTATGAAGCTGGTTTGCTGATCGAGAACAACACGTACAAACGTGAGCCTATGGCTCTGATTTTTGGGAGTTTGGTGCTTCAAACCACGCATTGGAGTATGTAGTTGAGTTTGTGGTAGGAATTAAAGTTTGTGTGCAAATTTTGAGGGTGTTCGACTACGAAAACTTGTGCAACCTGGAGGGCAGCGAGCCTTAGGGCTGTCGAGCGCTTTTTTGTGAGGGTGCGCGCGAGGGAAGATGGTGATGAAATGGAAGAGTTCGAGAAGAGAAGAAGAGTCGTATTGTTGGTTTGAGTTTTCATTGAAAGATGGAGGACTTGTAGAAGGAGCAAGTTGCGGCAATGGCCGTTAATGGGCTGTTGAGTGCGTTTCGGAGCTGGGAAGAAGACGAGGAGTGGGTTAAGAGGTGAATAAGGGTATTAATTTACAATTAGTTTTATCGTTAATGACTTATATATATATATACACACACACACAACTTGTAAAATACATAACTTTTGCGTACATTATCATAATTCAACGAAACTAGATCCATTGGAACCATACCGCAACAGATCTGATTTGGAGTGATTTGGATCTCATTGCAATTTTTAGCAAAGGAAAACGTCTGATTCAATCAATCGATGGACGTTTACCATTATATAACGATAAACGATCAATGTGAGAACTCTCACTCAATTGAATTTTTATAAGTTATAATAATCTTGTTTGATTATGTTTATTGAATGTTTATGATAATTATAGTTAAACCCCCATTTACAAGTTAAAAGATGTGGTAACAATCACCTGTTTCAATTAAGATGACTTGGTTAAGACATACCCTGAAATGAACAAATCATTGCTAATTGTTTGAATTTGTGATTCATCTGAATTGACTGAAAACCTTACATGGGTTTTGGGTTGATAATTAGCCCACGCATCTCCCAAGTGTGTAGATAAGTTCACATGGTTTGTGATGTAAACGCCACATGGGTATTGGAATAGCAAATTATTTACATGTCTTCCAAGTGTGTAGATAATAATCTTAGATTGTGATGAAAACCTCACATGGGTATTTGGATAATATTTGATGCACACGAATCCTAAGTGCTTAGTTATTATGTCAATTTGTTGACTGACAGACCATTATAAGCGTTATTTAATTATTTAAGGCTTATACGGGTATGGTTGCACTCTGGATGTAATTTGAATGTTTAATAGTTGTTTACAACTATTATTGGATACATATGATGTATGAAATCCTTATAAATGAATTATATGGTAATTGGTTTGAATCTCGTTCCATTTCAGGATAAAGTTGAATATATTAGTAATTTAATATTCAATGAAAAAAATCAAAGTTTGTTTTTGATGTCCAATTTTTGGATGGATGAGAAGACATTAAAATGTCGATGAATGTTCGTAATGCAGAGAACGGTTTTGAATTAATTTTCGTATACTTATGGCCTTTCGAAGTTTTGATTTCGAAATGAATAGTAACTTTTTAAAGTGAAGTTCTGCCAGACTATATAAAAGATCTTTTAAAAGAAGTTTCTTTTCGAAAATTTCTTATTTATTTTTATAACGACGGTCAGGAAAGCTTAAGCTGAAAATAATGACTTTCGAAAAATAATATTATTTTATTCATTTATATAATATTAGATTGTCCTAGTGTTGAAATATTTGATTTTGACGGGAAATGATTGAAATAAAAATTTAAATGGTAGTTGGAAATAATTTATGTAATTTATAATTAATCGGAAGCATTTTCGATTTATTTTAATTATTAATCGATTCGGGCTTGAATAGGACGTGTCGCGCAGCGACGGTTCGCGAAGTTCGACCCGGAAATTTAGATTGACGTAACGGGAGATTCGACTGTCGGATTCTCCTGAAACTGGAAATTTTGGGTCCCTATTTAAAAGTGATTTCAAATGAAATAAGAAGTTTTAAAGTTTAATGGTTTGATTTTAAAATAAGTCCAAAACTATGTTGGAAAGGGTCGCTATGATGTTGTTCGATGACCTGAAATTGGGAACCAATTGTTAGAGCCTGAATAAAATTATTGAAAATATGAATAAATTATGTTAAATCGTAATAAATGACTTGAAAAGATTTTGGATTTAATATTCCAAGTTTTGGGAAGATAAAATATATTTTCATTTGAATAAGTTGTTTATCAACTAGAATAAAGGACTGTAAGGAATCGTAATGGTTTTAATATGACCAGAATTTTCCAATGTATAAATTGGATTGGAATTGAATGGAAATTATATTTGGATATTTTAATATTGCATTCCATGATTACATGGATACCGTGGAGGAACTTGAAAGATATAAATATCATTATTCCTAATACGGTATCGGTTGGTTTCAGAATTTGGTATTGAATATAAGTCGAAATGATTTCTATTCAAAGCCTTGTATTTGATATCAAATTTGATTTTGATTTTTTCGTGAATGGTGTTTTCAATAACACTGTTCTTAAACCCAGTTGATTTTTTTTAATTAAGATTTAATGGAATTTCCCCAAAGTGAAGTTTTCCAATTCAATAAATTAAACTGGAAATCGAGATGAACCCCCATGGAGGAAAACCTTTACTATTTAAGAAATTTAAAGGCTCTACCGTTATTCCGCTTATAATATTAGTTTGATACGGAAATTCATATCGATTATAAACTGATATGATTTCCATGAAGATTCCATTTGAAATGGAAGTTAATTTTTGGTTTATCATGAACGGTGTTTAAGATAACATTTATTCTTTAACCTAGTTAAAGACAGGATTAATTTTCTAAAGTTGAATAATCATGAAATAATGATTCTTAGAGATTAAAACTAAGCTGGAGTTTGAATGAATCTTTAATTAGATTTCAAATATAAAGTGGTAATTAAATTTACTGAGACATGTTGGGCGTTAGATACGGAGTATCACCAGTTTTACTCCATGAGAAAATTAAATCTTTAATAAGATTAGATATGGTAAGATGGTAATTAAATTTACTGATAATATGATGGGTGTTAGATAGGGAGTACTACTAGTTTTGCTCCATGGGATGAATACATTGGGAATGGGATAACGATACAAGAGATTACATTTTCATAAGGCTCGATAATTCCGACAAGGCTTATAAACCTTAATTTGGTTTAAGTTTGCGAAAAAGAGATTATATAATCTTTTGCAATGATTTCCAAGGAATGATTTATACAAGAAGTTTAAAAGAAGTGAATCTTTGATAAGATTTGTGGGAATAATTCCAAATATAAATAATATTTGAATAAAAGAATATTCTGAATTGGAATGAGGTGTATGATGCATTTATATATAACTGGTTTTAAAGATGCGCAAGTTATTTGGAGAGACTGGGTCTAACCAATTCTGAATAATAATTGCGATGATTAAAAGTCGAAGATATTGAAGACCGTAGTCGATGACCAGAGACCTTCACGTCGTTTGGATTATTACTAATGTCTCAATTGGGCTATACATCCAAGACGAGATAATAAGTGGTGGTCATCAAAACATACATGGAGATTGACAGGATATGCGAGGGCACTCTCCTATATTGGACATATGGGACGAGGAATGAGGTGCATTCGGTTCGTTCAGACCCAGAACGGACTTGCAAATGGATTATGTGCCTAACATTGTATTTTCTGCTGTATTAATCGATCTATACTAATATATAACTGTTTGGTAGCGGAGAATTTATTCTCTTAGCTTAACACCCTTCTCTGAGACGTATGAGATTAGAGATTATATATTAATAGACATCAATTTTATAGTATGGATTGACAATGTGGCATGCTGATATGCAGTGATCAAAGTTTTTGTTGAAAAGCAGAGCTTTGTGGATGATGATCAAAGCATGGCTGATAGAGCGTAGCTTTGTGTCGAGGCGGGACTTCGTCGAGCTTCACTCCCCGGTATGAGCCAAAATCGGGATGAATGACATCAGGGAGGACATGCATTTCATTCTAGCTAGAAGTGATGTCATGGTATGAAGCCTAGACATTTTACTTATGCGGATGTTGGAATTGGAGGCGCCTCGGATATGACCGCACAAGGCCATAGTGGTCGAGTACTGACCAAAAGGTCCAATAGGACCGGGAAACGTATTGTTCAGGCAATTATCCAATCAGCGATTTAGGGTTGACCAACCCTGCCACTCCAAAGGGATATGTTCCTGTGGACATTTTTCTAGAGATGTTCCGAAGTTCGGATGAGGAAGGATCCCTTGCCTTGGCTCATGATGGAATCCAATTTCCAATACGAGACTTTATGGTTTTAGTTGTAAACCAACATAGCGATATAATAGGATGGGATATTGTGCCATCTAAGATTGATACATTTATTTTTGAAATTGTTTTATGCACTATGCACTTATATTAATAATAATAGAGAAATAGCGCGTATCAAGCATGCTTGGCTATTACAAGGTAAAACTCTATCCTCCAACCTGCGCTTGCATTGCGTGATGGGACCTGAGTCTTATAATAGCTTCAATTTTCAAAAAACATTGTGAGTTTTGTTTTATTGGTAAACATGTGGATGAAACCGTTCCGTGTTATATGGCGTGGTCCCTTGATTTACCTAACTTTAAAATAAAGTTAGTAACTGTTTTTAGTTCTTATACCAGTCTCATGACTGACTCGGAGTTTATTATTTCCCACCTAAAATCTAGGTGCCCATATTTTCCATACGAGCAGTTAGTAGTTTTGGCTTTGCAGATATTCTTTAGCAGGATCTTGGATTACGACTGGAGTTATACTTGGATTATTTTGTAGTCTTCCACTATTTGTATTTATGTATTTATATTTTCGCTGTATTGTAATTCATTATTCTCTGATGTTTTTCCGTTGTGTATCATTATTTGTACTTTAATATTCTTGCTCTCTTATGCAAAATTATTGTAATAGTAATGAAATATTCTTTTATTCTTTGTTTTTATGCATCGTGTTCTCATAACAATCTGTCTTGTCGATCATTTCGAGTCAGGTTAGCATTGGACTCGAGGTAATCGACATGGCGGATCGTTACAGGTAGTATCATAGCTTTGGTTTACAAAGCTTTGAGAATATGACACATTAGAATGACATGAAAGAATTCATCAGAGATAGGATTAGCAATGTCCTTTATGAATGACTCGTTAGAGTTAGGGTTATTAATGCCCTAGAATGATTTTGGAGAGTACTTTTATAAAGATAGATTTAGTTTTGAAAATTATATCATATTTTAAGAATTTGAGTATTTTATTTGGTATATCGCATATAAGAAGATTTTGCATATACATCTCATCCACGTGTATCCAAAGTCTCAAATATACTGGGTAGATATAGAATCACACTCTAGTCGCCTAGAGATGTTTTTGGTGATTGTCATGACATCACTAGTGTTTATTTTTGAGTTTCGAAAGTGGGATGTCTATATAATTCCAATTGACTGATGTAAGACCCAAGAACTTAGTTAGAGTTCAATGTTTGTAAATTTGAATTTGAAAATGTATTTTCAAGTATATAAAAGATATATGTTTTGACAACGTATAAATTTGAGAAGTTAACTAACCAATTGAGTGCTTGTTGTAATGTGTGTTAATTAGTTTAACTAGTTAAATATTGGAATGATAAAACCAACATGAGAACAAAAGGTAAACTAAGCCAAATCCAATCTAATGTTGAACTGAATTGAGAACTAGTTCAGATTGGACATGTGTATATAATGGATCGGTTGTTGCATGAAGGTTAAGAAGAGGAATAAAATTGCATGCCTAATAACAAACTACATATTTATTGTATTAATTAGGTATAATAATTTTATGAGCCGATTGACTTTTGGATTTTCTTTTGATTAATAGGAGCCTGTAGAGGCAAGTAGTAGTTGTATTGATTGACCAGTACAAAGGAGGTAATGGCGAAATTTTTCGAAAATTTAAAAGCGCTAACCAAATTTCGAAAAATTGGAAAGTTCTTAGAAATTGAAAGTTAAAGAACTTGAGTAAGGTTGAAGGTTGAGTTGGTTAAGTAAACGACCTTCGGTTATACCGTCCTTTTCGAGGATGAAAAGTTTTTAATAGGGGAGACTGTAATGATCCATATTTTTTTTCAATGTAAAATTGAATTTTAATTGATTTTAATGGATTTTAAATAGTGAAAATTAGGCTTAGGTCCCTAAAACATTTCAAAATGTAAGCCACATCCCTATAATGTTTCACTTTCAAACCGCTCCCTATTTTGGTACTTCTGCCTTTTTGAAATTCTGGCCAGATTTTTTGGCGGTATAAGATTAAAAAAAATTCTAAAATCTGGAAATATTCTCGGCAGTCCACAAAAAAAAGTTGCATATATGTATGCAACTTTTGCCAATAGTTTCATACATGTATGCAACTATTGCATACGTTGTTTTCTTCTGAAAATCTGGATCCAAACTTGCATACATGTGTGCAACTATTTGAAATACTTGCACACATGTATGCATGTATTTGGACGAAGAAAACTTAGGTGAATTTTGGCATGCGAAATGTTGCAAACTTTTATGCAGGAATAATGCAGTACGTGCACAGATGTATGCAAGTAAATCAAAAAAGATGCATGAAGTGAAAAACATGCACAGATGTATGCAGGAAAATACAAATATGTGCATACTATTATGCATTTTACTGCATTTTCGTTGTTTTTACTATTTTTTGGGTTTTTGATGCCTTGGTTGATGGTTGGCCCTTTGAATTCTTTTAGGTTCATGTTCTACTCTGGGGAAGATCTATCTGAATTCTAGTTGTACACATAGGACAAATGATCTCAGTACCACTTCTTTTTGCTACGATTTTTTTTTCAATTCGTTTCATGTCTCCATTTTTTGATCTGAATTTTTTATCGTTTGCGTGTTTTATTTAAATAAGAATTTACGTAATTTTTTCATATATTTATTTTACTGAATTTTTGAAAAATAGGGACTAAATTTACAATAAGTTTATGATTGGATGTGAGCCTAATTTAAAACCTTAACATAGACCTGTAAAAAACGCACCCTTTTAAATAATTAAGATGATTTATTTTGAAGAATAACGACTTGAATTAAAAAAAACGAAGTTTGAACATACAAATTTAAAATTTGATTAAAACAAGCTCGTAACGTCGCGATAGTTCATAGTATTACGTTTTGAACTTTAAACGACTATACAAAATCCAATATAAGTCAGAATTTGATGAAATAATATCACGACCTAGCTTTTTGACTGCTCCAAGTCAGTAATTAAACCAACTCGAACCGTTCAAAACAACATATTTTTATTGCTTACGTAGTTGAAATATAAATCGTCACAGAATCACACACACTAAACACATAATATCTCACAGCGAAAGTAATTTTTTTACAATAATAAAAAATCCTTTAATTTTACATGATATCAGAATACATAAATAAATACATATACAGCGGAAGATTGAATACAGAATCATATTGATATATAAGTGATAAGCAGAGTTAGGCATGACTACATACGAAAAAATCGGTGGATGACTGAATCTCCAACAGATCTCGAGCTCTAATTGGTAACCTCCAAGTTGTAATACTCGGTCTAACCCAAGCATTTTGCAAGGAAATAAACAAACCAAATACCTGAGTCAGGACTAACATTCTCATATAAGTGAATTAACTCAAGTGACATGTCTAACTGGAATGCACCAGTAACTTAAAGGATGGTTGGGATTTCCATCCCCTAAGGATCCATGAAACTAATACATATAGTATAATACTCTATTACCATAGTGTCTATTTAGTAAAGTAAATTTATCAAAATAGCATAAGCGGGATTACCATTATTACCCTTACACCATTTATAATATTGTAGTCTATACAATACCGTAAACCCACCGTAACCTGGTGGCATCAGAGGGCACTCCATAGGTACGATACAAATAAAAATCTTAGAGGACTCGATCAGGATAATATGTCAATGCACACGAGGAATACCCATGGTAGGATTCTGCCGAATTGCGGCACACGGGTCGGTGCTAACGCATAGTAGCAACTACCGGCCACCTCGAACGACACTCCCATAATCAAAGGGTGCACCCAAATCAATCACAACAGTAATAGAGATGGTATCGAAGAAGCATGTTCGATCAGTGGTGTGACTTCATTTAATCCGGGTATGGATCCTGTTTTAGTCATTTTAATTATGACCCAAAGGTCAAGGCCAATCCATCAGTGTTCTCTTTCTTCAAATCCAGCAATCGGCTCCATACCATCCTACTTCGTTCTAGAATCTCCACCACGTACGCAGTTGTTAAAGTGGTGTCAGCATTGGCAGAGAGTATGACATCGACCGACTCTGGTCTCTTTGACAACCATCCATTTACATTTTTCACACCATGGTCTTTACATTTGAAAACATATTTCCAAGTATTACAAATCGGTTTATTTCAAGTATGGTAAAACGACCCGAACTCGCCCGCAAGTGAAAGCCCGGATTGAGTTGAAAATAGGACAAATCAGAACACAAACAAGAGAACATTTCATTGCTATTACAACAATTTGCATCAGAGTACAAGAATATTCCAGTGTATGAATAATTATTACATTGGAAATACATTATCAAAGATTAAAATTACATAGCAGCGGAAAATAATACATAAGTACAATGCGTAGTGGAAAATAACAACTGACACAACTGAAAGAGATATACGGATACAAGGCTTTCCGAATATAGCTCCAGCTGTAATCCAGGATCCTAGAAAAGAAAAATCTGTGAAAACCAAAACTACTAGCTGCCCGTGTGGAAAATATGGGCACCCAGA
The DNA here is from genome assembly GCA_030737875.1 of Allium sativum. NCBI lineage: Eukaryota > Viridiplantae > Streptophyta > Magnoliopsida > Asparagales > Amaryllidaceae > Allium > Allium sativum. The sequence goes on from CM060922.1 coordinate 1,049,986,107, forward strand.
GTTTAGGTAGAAACAATAAACTCCGAGTCAATCATGGACAGGTGTAAGAACTCAAAACAGTTATTAATTCTTTTCTTTAAAATTTGGGAAATCATGGGAGCACGCCGTATAACACGAAACGGGTTTACTCCACATGAATCTCAGTTTAAAACAAAAAAACGCAATGCATTTTGGAAAAATGAAGCTATTATAAGACTCAGGTCCCATCACACAATGCAATGCAAGCCGGAGGATAGAGTTTTCCCTTATAATAGCCAAACATGCTTGGTATGTTTTAAAACAAATCATTTTGATATTACTATAAGTGTATGGTGTCAAAAACAGCTTCAAATATAAATGTATCAATCATTGACGGCATGGGTGCCATATATCATGTCGCCATACTAGTTTTACAACTAAAACCGAGAAGTGACATATTGGAAATTGGATTTCCATCATGAACCAAGGCAAGGGATCTTCCTTTCGATTCAAGACTCTCTATCCCGAGTCTTAGGATTCAGCCGCAACTGCACCTTGGAGAAGCAAAATCAGGCCACCTTTCGGCGGTGGATTAGGGTTACTCCTAAACACTGCGTTTTCCTTCCCCATAGGGCATAAAATCTGGTCAGTATGTCGACCAATATCAAGAGCCACTAGGGACTTAAATCCGAGGTACCTTTCTTTCCAACAACCACATAAGTAAAATGCCTGGGCTCCATACCATGACGTCACTCCTATCTAGAAAGAAACACCCGCCTTCTCTGTCGTCCTCTCCCGTTTCTGGTTCATACCGGGGTGTAAGGCTCACGAATTAACGCTATACACAAAGCTATGCTAAATAATATGTGCTTTGATCTTCATCCACAAGAATCTGCTTTTCAACAAAAGCCTTGATGATTTGCATCTCAACATGCCACACTGACAATTCACGTCAAGCGACTGATGTCTATCAATATATAACCTCTAAGCTCATATGTCTCAGAGAAGGGTGTTAAGAAAGAGAATAAATTCTCCACCACCAAATAGATATATATTTAATAGAAATCAATCAACACATAATGAAATCCAATGTCAGATACACATCCATTTACAAGTTCATTCTGGGTATGAACGGAACGAGAGGCACCTTATTCCTCGTCCCATATATCCAATACGGGAGAGAGGTCCTCGCATATCCGGTTGATCTCAAAGTACGTTAGGATGATCACCACTTATTACCTTGTCTCGGGGATCACCCCAATCAAGACATCAGTAATCATTCATATGATGTGAAGTTCTCCGGTCTTCAACCACCGCCTTCATCGTCTATATTTAATCGTTGTATCAATTTTTCAGAATGGGATAAACCCGGTCTTTCCGAATAACTCGCGTATCTCATAAACTAGTGCTACACAAACACAACATACGCCTCATTCAAATCCAGAATACTCATGTATTCAAATATTTGTTTCACAATTTAAACCAAATTAAGGTTTTCCAAACTAGTCGGGATTAGCGAACCTTACCCAAGTAATCATTTATTATATTTCCCAATCCCAACCTGTTCATCCCATGGGGCAAAACGGGTAATACTCCATATCTAATACCACGGTATTATCGGTAAAATTAATTAGCATCTCACGTTCAAATCTAATTAAAGATTTAACTATCGCCTGGAGTAAAACTGGTGGTACTCCATTCTCGATCATTTCCCAAATTTGATAATTTAAATTATCACATTCTCATTTCAATGTAATTAAAGATTCATTAAAACTTCACTTAGTTTTAATCATAATAATCATTACCTAATGATTATTAAACTTTAAGAAATTAATCTTGTCCTTAAATAGGTCAAAGAACTAATGTCATTTAAAACACAGTTCACGATAAACCCAAAATCACATCCATTAGTTATGGAATCTTCACGAGAAACAAATCAATATATAATCGATATAAATTTCCGTATCCAACCAGTAATATAAATGGAATAATGGCAAAGCCTTTTAAATTCCATATATAGTAACAGTCTTCCTCCACAGAAGCACATCTCTATTATTACCAAATTGAATTCCATTCAATTCTAATTTAATATATTTAATAGGAAAACTTTACTTTGGAAAATTTCCATTAATCCTAATTAAAAGATATATATATATCCAAATCACATTTCACTATAAATCGGATTAAAGAACGAATGCCATTAAAATCACAGTTCACAATAATATTAATTCACATTTCATTTTATTCCAATTTACTAAATATAACTGGAAACTATAGTAATCTTAATTAAAAGATTCATTCTTCTCACACGGGGTTTAAGAACAGTGTTACTGAATACACCATTCACGACAAACCCAAAATCCACTTTGATATTAAATATAAGGCTCCGAACAGAAATTATATCGGTTTACATTCAATATAAAATTCTGAAACCAACACATATCGTATCAGGAAAAACGATATACATCTATCTTCCAAATTCCTCCACAATATCCGTATAATCCCGGAATCCAATATAGAAATATCCCGAAGATGATTTCTATTCAAATCTATTCCAGTTCATACATTGAAAAATTCTGGTTAGGTTAAAACCATTCACAAATCCAATGTATATATTTAAAAACGTTGGATTATCTTTCTAGTTAATAACTAGTTCAATTTGATAAAAATATCTTTTATCTTTACAAACGTGGAATTTTTCATCCAAATTCTTTCCAAATCATTTATTATGATTTTACACAAATTATTAATATTTTTAATAATTTTATCAAGGCCCATACAGTCGGTTTCCAATAGCGGCCACCGAACTGCATCCATAGCGACCTTTTTCAAAACTGATTTGGACATAATTACAAATCCATCCATTAGATTTTAAATATCTTAAATTCATTGGAAAGCTCTTTCCGATAGGAACCCAATGGTTTCGGTTTTAGGTGAATCCGACGGTCGGATATCCCGTTACGTCCATTTGAAGTTAATAGCCGAAATTCGCGAATGGTCGCTGCGCGGCGCGTTCTATTCAGGCCATTATATATATATATATATATATCGTCGATTTCCATTTAAAACGTATTTTATAAATTGTTTTAAATTCATTTTGAAAACGATTTCAACTTCATTTTCAATTTTAAATCAAAATTGAATATTCCATATCATTATAATATTAAAATAATAATATTTTCAAAATAATGGATTTCGAAATAGCTTTTACTACTTAACTCGGCTTCACATTTCAATATTTTTGTGTCCATCCAAAATTGGACATCAAAATCACATTTTGATTATTCACTGAATATTATTTTAAAATATTCGTTAATTTTAAAATATCCTTTATTTTAAAATATTCTCTATTTCTGAATCGGAATGCGACTCAATCAATTACCGTATAATTTCAGTTATACGGATTTCACACATCGCATGTATTCAACAATAATGATAAATAATCATCAAACAGTTCATTCACATCCAGAGTGCAATTTACAACTGTATAAGTGTTAAAATGAATAAATAACGCTCATCACAGTCTGTCAACCAATCGATTGACATATAATTAAATTCAGGGGAGATGTGAATAAATTATCATCCCCAGACTCGTGTGTGGTTTCAACCATCAACAATATTATTGGACGATGTGTAAAGTTATCGTTCCAATACCCGTGTGGGGTTTACATCACAGTCCATGTGGATTTATATAATATTTTCACTGTTTAAATTATAAATGGGGATTTATAATTTAATTTCAACTACCACCATAATATTAACATTATTTTTAATAAGTCAAACATTTCCACATCACAAACAAAACACAATACAATCAATTAAATCGTCAACGGTTTGTGGACGAGGGAGGTGAGCTAACATGCACCGTATACAATTTATAATGATTAAACTGATAAAAATCTAAACTGGCAATTCTATATATTTTTATAAATCAATACAACACCATAATAAAATATAAAGTGAGAAGGATTTCTCACATTGACTGGATAGAAATCGTTATACAAACGATTATTTTACTAAATTAAACTGGATGTTTAATCCAGTCAGAATTTCCAATTGCTTCCGTTTCAGTCCTAGTCGGTTCCACTGCGAAGCTCTCGTTTCTGCGATTCCAACGCAACTGATTTTGCGAATTTCTTTTTCGATTTGAGCAACTTATCGCATTTTAAACTTTGGATAATTTAAAGAATATTAATATTAAATATTATTTAACCCCTAATTAAATCTACCATCCAAATTCTGATCCAAAGGCCCCCTTGCGTCTCCTTCTTCGTTCATCGTTTATACTTCTTCCAGAAAACCGAATACGAATCCAACTATTCCTCCTTCTACCTTAAACCGCACGACAACTAAGACCACGAAACCACCATCGGAACACACTCCATCGATGCTTCGAACGGCCTCGTCCGCCTCCATAAGCCGTGGATCGCTCGATGTCCCCATCAGCACCCAAAACGAACTCGACCGTAGCAATTTTGAAACCAAATTCCGACCAATATAGGGCCTAACAATCGATCACGACGGATCATTTTGACGAGCTCAAGATGTGGAAGAATTTTGTAGTAATTGGGTTTAGATGATAATCAGTGGATCTCGAGATTTTGGGGGAAGAAAATGGGAGCTTTCAGATCGTTGTTTTTATCTGTGGCGGCGCTGAATTGCGAGTAGAGGGATTAGGGTTTTGAGTGGAGAATATTTATATACATAATAGTTTTAATAATATTTAATTCTCTAATTGCTTACTTTTCTGTCTGAACTCCAAATGGAATCCAACGACTGACGTCCCTAACCAAATACCACCATTCTGGACACAATGGGATATGTTTTGTAAGCCAATTCGACTGTTTCTGTTAGTTTTTCTCAAAATTAAAATATAAATCAATATAATTAAATTTAAACATACATTTTAATTTACTGGGGACACATACTAACTCCAAAAATTACAAAAAAATAAATCTAGATATGTTTTGATGATACGGTCCTAACAAAACTAATTTCATCGACTTTGGAGATCGTTTGAAAAATGGCCTTTTTCCAGGCGATTAAATTCAAATTGAATTTAGCAAACAAGTTTAAATTTACTGTGCTTATATATTAATTCCAAAAATTATGGAATTTTAAACCTAATAATAATTTGACATTCCTGATCCAACAAAAGTGGTTTCATCAAAAACAGAGGTCGTTTGCAAAATGGCTATTTTTAAGGACTATGTATTATATTAAAATATAATTAAATTCCATAGCGACTATTCTGAATTTTAAACATGACATAACTTACAATTTATAAAGTGAAATCTCAGTTTCTAACACTTGTTAGAAAGATATAGTTAAATAGATTCTAACATTTCTTGTTTTACTGAAATCCTATTTATTTTGAATCCTATACATTCAATTGAAATTTAAAATCGAATTTTCAAACTACCGTGACATTTTAGGCTTGTTTTACAATTAAAATAAATTATACGTTATAACTTTGATTTAAATAAATTTTTAGTCGTTATTATTTAAAATAAATCATTTTAAATATTCAAAATCCATTAAAATAACTAAAATGAAATTTTTAAATTGATTCAGAAATTCCGGGTCGTTACATATGGCCTTAAAATCGATTACTCAAGTAATTCCTCTTTGGTTCAATTTATATTTTTAAATCCAAAATTCACAATAATCCTAAATCAACCGTTCAAGTTTGGATTTCAATTTTCAAAATACCATTATTTCCCGAAATCTTTACTTCAATCACTTTGGATTCGTCAGTTCGGATTGGACATGAACTTAATTAAATTTATAAAATACTTATAATAGTAACCTTGAAAAATAGTGTAAGATATTAAATTTGAAAATAGTGTATATATGCTTATGTAAATAGTTGTAAAATAGTATAAAATCTTAAGTTGCCAATAATGGTCATAAGTCTTGCATTGAATAAAAGAAAATAGAATTAACATAGTTAAATTTGAAAATAATATGTGTGTATATATACTTGTATAAAATAGTTATAAAGTAGTTGTAAAATAGTTATAATATATTCATAGATTGAAATAGCCAAATTAGTTTAATTTTAATTGTTATAAGTAGTTTGCCAAAATCAAGTAGTGAGGGCAAATTTGGTTTTACAACAATATAGTTTGATTCAATAACATGATATGATCCAAACCGAATCCATATTCCACAAGCACGACTTTCATCCATTCATTTTCTTATCCAATTGGTTTCTCACTTATTGGTTCGTATTCAAATATTTCAACCTGTTATTTCCAAGTTGGATTTAACTAAGATTTCGAGTTCACGTGTCATATAAAATTCAAACATTACGACTTCCAGTCGTAAAGTCATTATTTAAATCACAACTTAATAAATTTCAAACTTGATATTTCCCATTAAAAATATCACATCCAACCTTCTTAAGTAAAATGTCATTTTCAATTTACTAGGATTTTAGCCAAGAATTTTACTTTATCATTCAATTCAAATTTTACTAAATCGAATCTTAAATCATCAAGTAAGATTTGTGTTCATCCTTCTAAACAAACCATTTGCTGAACTAATCACTTTTAATTATTCAATATCATACAAAGTCAACTCTCATAAAATCTTCTTCACACAAAACTTAACCTCGCATATGACTTTTACAAATATGTTCAAATATTTCCATAAACCAAATCTTACTTAACCTTATCAAACTTAAATTAATTCAAGGGAAATCTTTCCAAGCACGTCCTTTTTCATTCAGTTCTTTATAAACTAAATGAATTAAATCTCTATGTCAGTCGACATGAGGTAAAACTCAAAAATCAAATCTTCCAACCAAAAATCTTATATTCCATCAAACATTTTAATTCCCATAAAATAAGGAACCCTTTCTTATATTATACAAAAATCGTTTTTTTATTAAAAGTCTCATATATTAAACACTTTTCATTGAAGTATTACTTAAGATTTCCCAAATTTAAGTTAATGTAAGGAAAATTCTTTCGAACGTTTCTTTATACAATAATTGCATTAAATTCTCTTAAGTTAAATTCATAAACTTGTTAAACTAAATATTTTAAATCCAAGCAAATTTTGTCAACTCAAAACAAACCTTTTAACTAAAGCCCTTATATTGAATTAACACTTAAATTAGCACAAAATAGAACTTTTATACAAAATCAAATTTTAATAAAGTCTTGTTTAAGTCAAAATCAAAATTCAAACATTTAAAGCTTTAAATTAAAACATACACATCCCTTTTATTAAAACAAGTTTACTCAAAATTTAATTCGAGAGAGAAAAATAAACAATCTTTCAATATTTTTTTACACAAAATTTCACTTCAAAATCTATTTATAAAACTGATACACGCTTTTTTTTTAAATAGATTTTCATTTTTGACCACGGCGTCCGTATAGAATTTTCTATCCTGTGGTCAAGTTATACGAATATGTATCATTCAATCCGCCTTAAAGGAAAATTCGAATCCCGGGTATGTAACACCCCGTGTTTTCTGTTAACATTAATGTAACGAATTAAAGAATACTTAATTTCAAATGTGAGAATTAAAGGAAACGAGTTTCGCCATTACGTTTGTCTCGGAATTCTGCTTGAGACTGAGTCCAAGTTTGCGTAAAATGGATACCGTATGAAGGAGATATGGACGAACGAAGTTAGGCAGAAAAACTGGAAATACAGCAGAATGCACTGGCGCACTTGTGAAGTGCGCCAGTACAAAAATGCACCGGCGCACCTGCCAAGTGCGCCCATGTCGGGCTTAAAACCTGCACATGTTTATGAGTCATTGCTGAGTCACTAGGGCTTAGGTGGCTGCTCTATCTTGACTGAATGGTTTGGGTTATTCCTAGGGTAATCCAACGGCTCTTATTTAATTAAAATTCTATATAAGCAACCTAACACTCAACCCTAAAATCACAAATATTCATATCAAGAGCCGTCATGCTGTCAATGGTGAACTTAGAATTGCCGCCACTCTCCTTCAACTAGAAAACAAGTTTGAATCAAATCAAATCTAATTAAAAGCATTCAACGATCTACATCAAAGGAGGGCAATTCAATTCCAGAATACAGATTTTAGAAAACAAGACTGCTCACTTGTTTGTAAGTTTAGTTATCTTTTAGATGTGAACAAATTAAAGACATGATTTGTAATAAAGCGGTAATAGAACTGTACCTATTATGTTGTATGATAATGGTTATGCTGATTCATGTCTATTTCTTATGATAATTTTGTCATATATGCCTATGAACTATTATGGTTTGTTGAACCAATTATGTTATTTAGAATTTGGTGATGAATCTATTACGATTTGGGAATGAGAAACTATCATGTTATATGCAATTTTGGTGATGCTATCATGTTATGAATACGTGCAAGTTTATAGGCTAAAACATGATTATGTAAACCTATATGTTTATATCTACAACCTTATATGTTAGATCCACATGCCTTTATGTTAGATCTATGATAGCTTGATTCAACCCCAATGAAAGTTCACCAGTACATGTCTAATTAAGTTTTGGGTAGTTCTATGTAAAACTCTTATTTTATGATTCATGTTGCATAGATCTAGTTTGTAAGTTCATAATTAAAAGTATATTGTTCTGTGCCAAATTCATGTGACACATGTTTAGTTATATCCATATTTTTTTATGCTGTTGGAATGTTTCATGTTCCTTGTTTTTCCCTTTGTGTTTATAAGTTAGGCTAAAATATCGATTCTAACATTCTATGTAATTGTGCGAACGTACAACGGGGGTAACATTGGGGAAAACATGAAATTACATGTAATTGGCATATTTGGCACATGATCATGATTAGTGACATTGAAAATGGTATAATTTATATATACCTAAAATAATGAACTGATTTAAAGGGAAAGTGTGCCAAGACAATAATTGATTGATAATTTACAAATATGAAATATAAACATGTAAATTTAGAAAAGACGAATATGCCTAACCCGAGGTTAGACTGAGTTGCGGTGTAAAGCTGCCCGGAATCGACCGGCACACCCAATGACCACAACAATACCTGTCTAATGTGAGAGGTTAGCGCATTGAGCCTAAAGGGACCCGAGGTTAGACTGAGTTGCGGTGTAAACCTGCCCGAACCGACCGGCACAACTAGTGACCGCAACAATACATGTCTAATGTGAGTGGTTGGCGCTTTAATGAATGAATTAAAGCTAAGACAGGGATGGTAAGGTTAAGCTAATTAAGGTAACACCTAACCAATTCAACATGCTAACTAAACTGATGGGTGGGGTTATGTAAATTTGAACACCTAACCATTATGACGTGAACGACTAGGGTTAAGTTCATAGGAACATTTAACCATTATAACGTGAATGACTAGGGTAAAGTTCATAGGAACACTTGACGGTTATAACATGTTAGTTTAACAGATGGTAGGGCTAAGTTAACTAAGGTAACCCTTAACCAATATGTATATATAACATGACGTGTGATAAGGTTAAGTAACACAAGAGGATACACTTAACCAATATATAACATGACGGGTGGTAGGGTTAAGTAACACAAAAGGATAACACTTAACCAATATATATATATAACATGGTTTATGGTAAGTGTTAAGTTAACACAAGAAGGAAACACTTAACCAAAGTAACATGACAAGTGGGTGGGTTAAGTTAACTTGAATTGATTGATGACACTTAAACAATACAACATGATGGACGCATGGGGTTAAGTTTATAAGGAACACTTGACCAATATAACTTGACGAACGAAGGGTGTTAAGTTAATGGGAAATACTTAACCAATATAACCTGATGAACAAACGGGGCTAAGTTAATAAGAAACACTTAACCAATCCAACATGATAAGTGAGCAGGGTTAAGAAGCACTTAACCAACATGACATGATGAATGGGTGGGTTAAGTTAACATGAATGGACAATACTTAACCAATATGACATAATGTGCGGGAGGGTTAAGTACATATCGGATTGGTGGGTAATATTAGTAAATATAGGCCCACAAACTTAACCGTTAAATAAACATGCTTGAATAAGTGGAGGGGTTAAGTACATCTCGTGTAGGTGGGTAATATTAGTACATATAGGCCCACAAACTTAACCGTTAAATAAACATGCTTGAATCAGTGGAGTGGTTAAGTACATCTCGTGTAGGTGGGTAATATCATAACATATAGGCCCACAAACTTAACCATTAAATAAACATGCTTGAATCTGTGGGAGTGTTAAGTACATATCGGGTTGGTGGGTAATATTAGTAAATATAGGCCCACAAACTTAACTAGCAGGAAACCCTAGTAACAGGGACCCATTTCAGAGTAACCTGCATAGATGTATCACGGTACCCTGAGCTAGGCAGGGTGGGGCACGATTACTGGGCTGATTATAAGCGGTCAAAACAGCGACAGGGGGTACGTCAGTGTAGGTTCCGATGGATTACGGGCATGCACGTACTCCGAAATGGGAAAAAGCAGGCACTGGGTACCAGTAGTTATACACTGTGCATCTTGAATCGTGTCGAATCGCTATCATAAGGATTGATACACCTTATGGTGGGACCAGCACAGGGTATCTACACATAAGAGAGGGATGATTGACACAGAAACAAGGAAGATTAACATGAGTAGGGAGCCGATCGATAGCGTAGTAAGGGTACATCGAACAAATTTATGGCAATTAGGCTGATTGAGGTGGAATCCTCATAATCGATGTACACCTGATAGCTACCACAATTGCGGGGATTGGGATCACGTTGTAATATTATCATTATATACAAATTACTAGTTGGGACACTAGTTAGGAGGTACAAAGATATAGAAATCAGAATAATAGGGTAGTAGCGAAGCAGAGAAAGAGTAAAAGCGCATTCAGTTTACCTTGCACTTGTCTTGTCTTTAGTTATCTTGTTTCTATGGTGTTGTCCTATTTTTAGTTTATTCATGTCATGATCCTTTATCTTGTTTACATGCTGAAAAATCACTGGACTTACCAGGATTTATGTCTGACTCTGTTTTCTTTCGTCTTCTTTTCTTTCGTTTCCCCCCCAGGTAGCCAGGGAGGGAATAGCTCAGCTTAGTTTTGACCGTCACCGTTTTTCTTTGCAAGACTGAAGATTCTTTGGTGTATCGCTTGGATACTTTCATCTTTGGCTATGGTTGTGTTCGCACTTTTACTTAGGGACTTATGCTACTTTGTTATGTTTTATGCTTCTTTTATACTTGGAAGTTTTTGAATCAAGGCAGAAGTTTTATGTAATACTTTTAAGTCTGATTAAGTCAACTGTTGTAAAAGCTTGACCGAATTAAGTTGTTTATAAAACGATTTTATTTACCGCTGCTTTAATTGTCTGTCTTGTAATTTATCTGCATCTTTTACCTATAATGCTAGACCAAAGTTAAGGCATTCCCTTTGTGAGTGACCTTAACGGAGGCGAGGTGTTTCACTTGGTATCAGAGCTGAAGGTTACCGGATCAAATAAAATATTTGAAAAATTATTTTCAAAACGGTTTTAAAAGAAGCATTTTCAAAAGAAAAGTTTTGTTTTAAAGGCATATTCCCCGAAGCCATATGCATTATCTCTTGATCCTCTGTTTGAATCCTTGTTTTCCTCTTTCCTGAGTCTCAGGGGCTCCTGGCTTTCTAGGAGGTAACCTCATCGCGGCATGGTTTCGTAGGCTTGATGAGACTACGACATCTGTCAAAGGGAAAATAAGTGCCTGACTTCCATCTATAGCCAAAGTAGTTTCACCTGCGGCTAATTTTCTTTCGAGCTTTGTAGGGTTTTCCGTGTGATGGAGGCGGCTTTCAAGAGACCTGTCGACATGTTACACAAGGATGGTAAAGATGAGAATGAGGGAGTTTGGCTAAGGAGCACAACCCACGGATGAAAAACTCATGGGTATGGATTTGGTTCACGAGGAAGGAAAAAGGTAAAAGTGGAGGAATCACAGAACAAGAAAGTGAATTATAAGTATAAGGAACAGTAAGGCCTGAGACAAGAGGAAGTATCTTTACTTTGGTATAACGGGTCATATAATTAAGGACAAGGGCAAGAACAAAGGATAGGATTTTCAGGAGGGCAAGTGCATGCTCTTACCATCAGCGTACCTGAAAGAGAGGTAGAGCTTAGTTTATTTTTTCGATCCTCCTGTTAGTAATCTTTGATTTAGCGCTTCCCATTCGTTTGTATCTGCTTCCATAGTTGAGTCTCTGCACCTTAGTACTTGTATAGTTAGAGATCCCATTATTGTCTCAAATCCAATCGGAGGTTCGACTCATTTATCTTTGGTTGATAAGGATTTGAGAATAGCTATATTAAGTATTGAGTTTAAGTGTAATGCTTATGTTCTTGGTTCCATGGGCTATGGGTTAATTCTAGGCACGGGTTCGTTAGCTAGCAAACGTGAAAGGAGGGTAGTTAGACTTTTGATTTGCCTCGGGAATACCCTCGAGATTTCGTGCGATCCTAGGGGATCAGTTAGGCTTAGCTATCTAGAATCACTTGATGCATCTATCGACGGTTTGTGATCCGTTAGAGTAGTCCATGAGCACGTAGGGTTTTTGATTAGGTTAGGGGTTTGCCCCCTAAAATGCGAAATAGACTTCCGCATATATCCAGTTGACAATGCAAAGCCAGTTATGCGATCAACGATAACTTTTGGAGCAGGATTGGCAGGGTTAGCCAGAGTCGATTAAGTGCTCAATTGTTTAGTTGTTTTTCTAGTATCATCTCATGTAGATCGTCCAAATTCGGAGGAGATATTCCTTGGATGCTTGTTTGATATTGGTTTAGGCCTTTGGGGCTTGTACTTAAGGGATGTCGAGTTCGACTGGGATGGTTTGCGTGAGAAATAAATGGTTGTGGAAGGCGCCCTAAGTAGAAAAAAAAAGACTGACCTTAAGAGAGGTAAAAAGTACATAGCAACCTTTAGCTTTAGACCCTCAGATTTGTAACATGATGGATAAGCTAAGTAGAGGAGAGAACTTTAATCATCTTAGTATATGCACTTGGTATCATGGTTAACATCCGTTTATCTAGGAAAGATAGTTCGACTACATGGGATACCCTCTAGCATGGTAAGTGATCAAGGTCCTATCTTTAATAGGGAGTTTTAGAAATGGAGGTCAAGAAGCTTCGCAATCGTGAAAATTAAATTAGTTAAGGTACAGTGGAGTGAAGCTCAAGAAGACGCGACGTGGGAGACTGAAGATAAGACATGTGCATCATACCCTTTTTCTTTAGGGTATATCCTTGATCTCTTTTTCTATGAATTTTATGCATATGTGTTTCTATCTTTTTAGATATATCTTCTAGGTCGCATCTTCAATCCTTAGGTAGAAGCCAATGGATGTAAACATGTATTTGAAACATGTTATGATTGATGGTTGCAAGTGATTGCGAGTGGTTGCTAGTGGTTGCTCGTGGATGCATATACACACATTAGGCACTAGATCGACTCAGTCACTTTCATATTGCATATGCATATGAATGTTTATATTTGTATATGACTGAAACTTGATGTGTTATCATATGGACGTTGCATTTGTATGAATGATTGAGCACTCATGTAGAAAGTATGATTAGGAATAATCGCATACATAATGGACACATGGCACTGACATAATTCGCATTAAGGAGGTCAACTGAATCAGTAGACCGCCTGATTTTGCATTAGATAAGGACATGCACACACAATATGCATATGATCATGAAGCATTAGAAGTCTTTTTAAGGATAATGGACACCTGTGATTGATGGTTGAGTAAATGGACGATTGGATGGTAGGATATACATTCTACTTAACTTGAAGATTTCGGGGACGAAATCCTTTAAGGAGGGGAGAATGTAACACCCCGTGTTTTCTGTTAACATTAAGTAACGAATTAAAGAATACTTAATTTCAAATATGAGAATTAACGGAAACGGGTTACGCCATTACGTTCGTCTCGGAATTCTGCTTGAGATAGAGTCCGAGTTTGCGTAAAACGGATGCCGTATGAAGGAGATATGGACGAACGATGTTAGGCAGAAAAACCGGAAACAGGGCAAAATGCACTGGCACACTTGTGAAGTGCACCGGTACAAAAATGCACTGGCGCACCTGCCAATGCGCCCATGTCGGACTAAAAAGCTGCACAAGTTTCTAAGTCATTGCTGAGTCACTAGAGCTTAGGTGGCTGCTCTATCTTGACTGAATGGTTCTGGTTATACCTAGGTTAATCCGACTGCTCTTATTTAATTAAAATTCTACATAAGCAACCTAACACTCAACACTAAAATCACAAATATTCATACCAAGAGCCGTTATGCTGTCAATGGTGCGCCTAGAATAGCCGCCACTCTCCTTCAACTAGAAAACAAGTTAGAATCAAATCAAATCTAATTAAAAGTATTCAACGATCTACATCAAAGGAGAGCAATTCAGTTTCAGAAAACAAGACTACTCTCTTGTTTGTAAGTCTAGTTATCTTTTAGATGTGAACAAATTAAAGACATGATTTGTAATAATGCGATAATAGAACTATACCTATTATGCTGTATGATAATGGTTATGCTGATTCATGTTTAATTCTTATGATAATTTTGTCATATATGCCTATGAACTATTATGGTTTGTCGAACCAATTATGTTATTTAGAATTTGGTGATGAATCTATTATGATTTGGGAATGAAAAACTATAATGTTATATGCAAGTTTGGTGATGCTATAATGTTTTAAATACATGCAAGTTTATAGGCTAAAACAAGATTATGTAAACCTATATGTTTAGATCTACAACCTTATATGTTAGATCCATATGCCTTTATGTTAGATCTATTATAGCTTGATTCAACCCCTATGAAAGTTCAGCACTACATGTCTAATTAAGTTTTGAGTAGTTCTATGTAAAACTCTTATTTCGTGATTCATGTTGCACAGATCTAGTTTGCAAGTTCATAATTAAAAGTATATTATTCTGTGCCAAATTCATGTGACACATGTTTAGTTGGATCCGTATTTTTTTTATGCTGTTGGAATGTTTCATGTTCTTTGTTTTTCCCTTTGTGTTTATAAGTTAGGATAAAATATCGAGTCTAACATTCTATGTAATTGTGCGAACGTACAACGGGGGTAACATTGGGGAAAACATGAAATTACATGAAATTGGCATGTTTGGCACATAATCATGATTAGTGACATTGAAAATGGTATAATTTATATATACCTAAAATTATGAACTGACTTAAGGGGAAAGTGGGCCATGACAATAATTGATTGATAATTTACATATAAATATGAAAGGTAAATATGTAAATTTAGAAAAGACGAACATGCCTAACCCGAGGTTAGACTGGGTTGCAGTGTAAAGCTGCCCGGAACTGACCGACACATCCAGTGACCGCAACAATACCTGTCTAATGTGAGAGGTTAGCGCATTGAGCCCAAAGGGACCCGAGGTTAGACTGAGTTGCGGTGTAAACCTGCCCCGAACCAATCGGCACATCCAGTGACCGCAACAATACCTGACTAATGTGAGTGGTTGGTGCTTTAATGAATGAATTAAAGCTAAGACAGGGATGGTAAGGTTAAGCTAATTAAGGTAACACCTAACCAATTCAACATTTTAACTAAACTGATGGGTGGGGTTAGGTAAATTTGAACACTTAACCATTATAACGTGAACGACTAGGGTTAAGTTCATAGGAACACTTAACCATTATAACGTGAATGACTAGGGTTAAGTTCATAGGAACACTTAACCGTTATAACATGTTAGTTTAACAGATGGTAGGGTTAAGTTAACTAAGGTAACACTTAACCAATATGTATATATAACATGACGTGTGATAAGGTTAAGTAACACAAGAGGATACACTTAACCAATATATAACATGATGGGTGATAGGGTTAAGTAACACAAGAGGATAACACTTAACCAATATATATATAACATGGTTTATGGTAAGGGTTAAGTTAACACAAGAAGGCAACACTTAACCAATGCAACATGACAAGTGGGTGGGGCTAAGTTAACTTGAATTGATTGATGACACTTAACCAATACAACATGATGGACGCATGGGGTTAAATTAATAAGGAACACTTGACCAATATAACTTGACGAACGAAGGGGGTTAAGTTAATGGGAAATACTTAACAAATATAACCTGATGAACGAACGGGGATAAGTTAATAGGAAACACTTAACCAATCCAATATGATAAGTGAGTAGGGTTAAGAAGCACTTAACCAACATGACATGATGAATGGGTGGGTTAAGTTAACATGAATGGACAACACTTAACCAATATGACATAATGTGCAGGAGGGTTAAGTACATATCGGATTGGTGGGTAATATTAGTAAATATAGGCCCACAAACTTAACCGTTAAATAAACATGCTTGAATAAGTGGAGGGGTTAAGTACATCTCGTGTAGGTGGGTAATATCAGTACATATAGGCCCACAAAATTAACCGTTGAATAAACATGCTTGAATTATTGGAGGGGTTAATTACATCTCGTGTAGGTGGGTAATATCAGTACATATAGGCCCACAAACTTAACCATTAAATAAACATGCTTGAATCGGTGGGAGGGTTAAGTACATATCGGGTTTTTGGGTAATATTAGTAAATATAGGCCCTCAAACTTAACCAGTAGGAAACCCCAGTAACAGGGACCCATTTCAGCAGTAACCCACATAGATGTATCATGGTACCCTGAGCTAGGCAGGGTGGGGCATGATTACTGGGCTGATTATAAGCGGTCAAAACAGCGGCCGGAGGTACGTCAGTGTTGGTTCCGACGGATTACAGGCACGCACGTACTCCGGAATGGGAAAAAGCAGGCACTGGGTACCAGTAGTTATACACTATGCATCTTGAATTGTGTCGGGTCGCTATCATAAGGATTGATACACCTTATGGTGGGACCATCACAGGGTATCTACATGCAAGAGAGGGCCGATTGACACAGACACAAGGAAGATTAACACGAGTAGGGAGCCGATCGATAGGATAGTAAGGGTACATTAAACATATTTATGGCAATTAGGCTGATTGAGGTGGAATCCTCATAATCGATGTACACCTGAGGGCTACCACAATTACGGGGATTGGGATCACGTTGTAATATTATCATTATATACAGACTACTATTTGGGACACTAGTTAGGAGGTGCAGAGATATAGAAATCAGAATAACAAGGTAGTAGCGAAGCAGAGAAAGAGTAGAAGCGCATTCGGTTTACCGTGCACTTGACTTGTCTATAGTTATCTTGTTTGTATGGTATTGTCCTATTTTCAGTTTATTCATGTCATGATCCTTTATCTTGTTTACATGCTGAAAAATCACTGGACTTACCAAGCTTTATGTCTGACTTTGTTTTCTTTTGTCTTCTTTTCTTCCGTTCCCCCCTCCCCCCAGGTAGTCAGAGAGGGAAAAGTCGGCTTAGTTTGGACCGTCACCATTTTCCTTTGCAAGATTGAAGATTTTTTGGTGTATCGCTTGGATACTTTCATCTTTGGCTATGGCTGTGTTCGCACTTTTACTTGGGGACTTATGCTACTTTGTTATGTTTTATGCTTCTTTTGTACTTGGAAGTTTTTGAATCAAGACAGAAGTTTTATATAATACTTTTAAGTGTGAATAAATCAACTGTTGTAAAAGCTTGACCGAATTAAGTTGTTTATAAAATGATTTTATTTACCTCTGCTTTAATTGTCTGTCTTGTAATTTATCTACATCTTTTACCTATAATGCTCCACCGAAGTTATGGCATTCCCTTTGTGAGTGACCTTAACGGAGGCGGGGTGTTTCAGTGTATATATCATTTCAACCCGCATCCCAAATCGATTCGAAATTATTCTCAAATCCATGCAATTATTTGGGTATGTATCATTTCAACCCATGGTGATTTTTCCTAAATCTATAGGGAGAGAGCAACGTAAACATAGCATATCATACATCGCATCCATATGTGCCATATACGGGGTAGTGTATGTGTCACATGTGCACAAATCACATAGCAAACATTTTCTAGAGCAACCTAACATTTCATTTAACATCTAAAATATTTAATTCACTTAATCAAAAATTAGTTGTGAGTGAGGAAAACTCACCTTTCGAGGTATGCAACGAAAAATTGAACTTGACACAAAACTTGAACCGACCAAGCATGCAACCCATGAATCAAATGGTGATCACTCGAATTAGCATAACCCAACGAGATCTAAGGTGATATGCAATAACATACAGGTTTTCCACACCCAAGCGTGACTACAAACGAACAATCGACTACCTCGATTACCGTTTTAACATCGGATAACCTAATATTCAAAGAAGGGATAGCACAAAGGTTTAAGTCAGATCACAATACCTGAACTAGGATAATGCCACCGTAGTGGCGGGACCTGAAGCCAGGCTAGTGGAGAAGGATAGCAGCTAACTGGTTCAGGCGATTCTCGACAGCAAAGGCAGCATGCTCATAAGAGTATCCCCAATGCTTGACGTACATTTCGCACAACGTGGTCCACCACCGCAGATTTCTCGGATTGAACAACAGTTGGGTTCAGATGATCAGGATGCGAAGGCAGTTCCAAAAGCGTGAGCCTTATACTAACTACAATAGCCTTTCCAGGCATTTGCCCGAGCACCTTGTGTGTTCGCCGTGGGTTAAGGTTTCTGAGTGGATCAAGGGAGGTAGGGTCTCACATTTGTTAATGGAGGAGCCTACTTCTAGAGAAGCAGTTTATAGACCCAAATGAGTGCGAAAAAGAGTAAGTGGCATAGGGTTTCACCTATGTGAGGTGTAGGAAGTTAACATCGATCGCAGTAGGCGGGTTTGAAGGCACCAGCAAGCGTGGTGCTTGCGTGCAACTATAGTGATCATGGTGGCCTCCGAACTAGTCACGGTCCAAACTCATCAATTCCTTTTTTATATGGTTTCCAAGTTCAAACTTGAGGGAGAAGGAGCGCCTTTGGTGGAGATGGACCAACGCGGTGACATGGGAGAGCACATCTCGGTTGTCTGTTGCGGTATCCAGACTCGAGAGGGAAGCGAAGGCGAGGGATTTCGCGTTGCAAGCTTGGATCCGGAGGCGTAGCTTCTATGGTTGGTGGTGGCGTGCTCAACGTGGTAGGTGAGGATGGTTGAGAAAAGGGTATTTGCGGTGTCCATTTGATGGAGGAAGGACACCATTGATTTTAGGGAAAATGGCATGCTGCCATTTCAATGTGAAAGAGACATTTCAAAAGAAAATGAAGGGGACGAGATCACTTACTTTATTCATATATGGAATATATAATTTAATTCACATATTAAATTTTATAATTTAATTCAACTTTTAAATTTTGACGTCAATTACAATGTCGTTTGTCATTATCGCAAATCGATCGTCAAATCGATTTAAACGAAGATAATGAACTTAAACGTTCTCATCATATAATTATCTAGATTAATTATAATTAATATATTCAAATTTAGGAATCAATGTTTTATCAATTATAGATTTCATGTTTGTTTCAATAAATGAATTCTCGATGTAACTTATCGTTTTATAAATTATCAAATACACGTTTATTCGGATAATTAAGTTATGAATCTAACTTGTCATTATAACTTCATAACTTCGAATATTCACGATTCTAAATTAATATCTCGAAATTGAATTATCAATTTAAACATATAAAAGAATTTAATTTATAGATTCAAATTCTAATCATAAAAGAATTTACGTAATTCGAAATTATCAAATCATTACATTCTCCCATACTCAGCGCTATTCGTCCTCGAAAAGGAAACTTTGTCGAAATCGTCACACACATCCCATCCACACAATGAGGCATCCCTACACCAGGGATAACATCATAAAACAACCCAAATACAGAAAGTAATCCGAAATACGTACCTTATTTAGTGTTTTTAAGGAAGTATGCTTATTTTTATAGCATTTAGAACAAAAGCGAGCTCCACAAGCGAAGCGCACCATTGTACCTACTAAATACTCAACAAGCAAATGAGAATCATACACATATAAAGTAATATGAATATACATGACAATAAACAACATATAATATACGTTAGCATAGCACGGTAATAAACTGAAACAAACAACATACCAAATCTAATAGTAACATTTAAATACTTCTTATACATTTAATTGGATATTCCAATTATTTAGATTATAGTCTTTAGACTTATTTTTAATGTTTACTACAGCAGTCCCGTGGCAGTAGCCCCTTCTTCTTTTTTCTTGATGGTTAAACATAAGTATTATATGAAATGGTATTTAATAAAACAAATTTTTGCCTTAGTATAAAAGCAAAGGAAAGAGATAGAGCATTATGCGATAGGAGAGATTACATAGTCCTTTTCCAGCAGGTTCTGATAATATGTCGATTTTACAATTAGCTTCCTTAGAATAGTTTATTCAAGTAGTGCTTTAATAGCTCTAAGAATAGAAAAAAATGAATGCTTTTTTAACTTGTTCATCTCCATGCATGCGATAAAAGATTTTGCACAGAGCAATGGTTTTTTTTTCAATCGGTTTTGATTATAAGGAAATTTTGTAACTAATAGTCTTCGTACAAGTTATAAACTGTACTTAATCTCAAACAATAAAAAGGAAAGGATTCTCCTTTGTAACTTCTACATTTTCTTAAATATAATAGCTTTATGTTTGCTTCCACATTTGAGTTGTCTAAGAAAAATTGATAGGCCTCAAATCCATAATAGTTGTATACTCTACAGCAGCCTCTGGCTGCTGCCACCATATTTTCTGTTCTGCTGCTGCTCACTGGCAGCAACCTTGAATTTGCCTTTTTTTAAAATCATAGCAGCCCACTGTTTTCAAATATTTATACCTACTGCTGCCCCATGGTAGTAGCCTTTGGTAGCGACATAGCTACAGCTAATTTTAAAGGCACATTATAATTCTTCCACATTTAATGGTACAAGTTATGGCTTATTATAATACTCTATTAAACTCTAAACTATTTTAAACGCATTCAGTCATCTTATATTAGTTTCACTTCAGTAATACAGTATATTATTCTTTGTGTCACCGGTTGTCCCTTTGTCGTTAATATTTATTTCAAACCTTCTCAAGTTGAACTTTATTCTAAAACGATTGGAATTCAATTCAAATAAACATGAGTTAATTTTCTAATTTCTTTCCAATTATGCTTTTTAATCTTATTCTTATATAAACTATATTTTCCAAAATCGATAGAATTTCTTAAGCTAAAGTTGTATATTCACAAATCATTTTTCTTTTAAAATTACACTTTTTTCGGACTAACTTTATACATTTACAACCAAAATCTGAAGTATTTCAAATTATATGAATGAACGTTTATGATTAGTTTAATTTTTTTAGAAGAGAACTAAGATTTCAAATTTATTAAGGTAGTACTTACATGCTCATTGTCTAGTAATAAGACTAACAAAAATTTAAATATTTTGATTATCAAAGAGTTCTTACATGCTCACTTTCATATTGCATATGAATAAGTGTGCATATTTAAATTAATGGACGTATATTGATTGTGTTGTCATATGGATGCTGCATTTAGATGAATGATTGTGCACGCATGTAGAAATAATAAGTATCATTAGGATTCTTTTGCATACATAATGGACCCATGGCACTATCATGATCTGCATTAAGGAGGTCAACTGAATCAGCAAACCGCCTGATTTTGCATTGGATAAGGAACATATACACACACTTTTTGCGTATGTTCGTATGGCATTAGAAATCTTTTAAGGACAATGGATGCCTGTGATTGGTGGTTGAGAATATGGATGATTGGATGGTAGGATACGCATTCTTCTTGACTTGAAAATTTCGGGGACGAAATCCTTTAAGGAGGGGAGAATGTAATACACCATAATTTTTATATATTAAAATTAACAAATTTAAGAAGACTTAATTTTTAGAAGAAGAACTAAGTAAAACAGGTTATGCCATTGTGTTCGTCTCGGAATTCTACTTGAGATAGAGTCCGAGTTTGCATAAAATGAATGTCGTATGAAATAGTTACGGACGATAGAGTTGGGCAGAAAATTCAAAAAATGGACCAGAATGCAATGGCACACTTGTGAAGTGCGCCCATACCGAGACAAAACCTGCACAGAATTCTGGAGTGTTCCCTGATGACGTGTCTTGCTGTGATTGGCTGGCTGATGTGTCTTTGAGCCGTGTGGTTCTGATGATCTCCTAGGTTGATCTAAAGGCTCTAACTAATCTTATACTCATATATAATCACATCTAACCTAAACCCTAATCTAAACTAAATTCATTCCTAAGCCACCATGTTGTTTCAACCTAGACTGAACTAGTTTCTCTCCTTCTACAACACAAAGCTTAGGAATAATGGAACGATTCTAAAATCTACAAACGCTTAATCTATATTCTTTCTACTACCGTTGTGAGTACAGTTTCTTTAACAAGATAATTATTTAAAATAATTATGATTGGTTGTGATCTGGACTGTATGTATATGCCTGCTCAATCACATGCGATTAGCCAGTTCTGTTATTATCTGTTTTGTTAATATACGTCAGTTTTGTTATCGTATGTAATTAGATTCATTTTATGATGATTAGTTCGTATGCCTAATTACATATGCAAGTTATGCTCATCTATGCAAGTTTGCTTGATCTATGCAAGTTATGCAAGTTTATATGCAAATTTTGTTTATATATGCAAGTCTATATGCAAATCATGTTTATGTATGCAAGTTTATATGCAAATCATGTTTATATATGCAGGTCTATATGCAAGTTATGCAAGCTATATTTTATATGTTTAGATCTATATGTTTATATGTTTAGATCCATGCTTAGATCTATATGTTTATATGTTTAGATCCATGATTAGATCTATATGTTTATATGTTTAGATCCACACCAGTTCATATGTTTATAAGTTTAGACCTATATGTTTATATGTTTAGATCTATATGTTTATATGTTTAGATCCATGCCAGTTCATATGTTTGGATCTATGCAAGTTTATGTTTATATGTTTAGATCTATGCCAGCTCACATGTTAATTGGATCTATCATGTATATGTTCATATGCTTAATCAAATTTATGTTGTTCTATACCAATTTTATGTTACACATGCTTAGTTAGATCTATATTGTTTATTCGTGCTTGAATGTTATATGTCTCTTTCTTTCCCTTCTCTTATGAGTTAGGCTAATTGTGAGCCTAACGTATTACATGAATCTTACGTACAAACGACGTGGGAACGTTGGGGAAAAATATTAAATATTGGAAATTGTGAAATTGGCATAAGTTGGCTAGAAAACATGTAATTAACTGGAGACATAAATCGGTATAGTTTATACACATGGAAATTATGGACATAATTTAAATGGTAATTATTAACATAGCTTGAATTGGTTAAAAGATGAACATGCCTAACCCGAGGTTAGATTGAGTTGCGGTGTAAGACTGCCCGGAACCGCCCAGCACATCCAGCAACCGCAATAACAGGTCAATGGGAGAGGTTAGCGCGTCAAGCCCAAAATCCGAGGTTATAATGAGTTTGCGGTAGAAGTCTGCCCGGAACCGCCCGGCACATCCAGCAACCACAAACAACAGTTCTAATGTGAGAGGTTGGTTCATTAATAAATCAATTAACGCCAATAAACAGACATGCTAAGAATGGTAAGGTTAAGTAACATATGAATAAGCGACACTTAACCAACACAACATGTTAATTAAACAAATGGGTGGGGTTAGGTTAAATTGAGAACACTTAACCGTTATAACATGTTGGTTAGGAAACCCTAGTAACGAGGACCCATTTCAGCAGTATCCCACGTAGATGTATGGCGGTACCCTAAACTAGGCATGGTGGGGCACGATTACTGGGCTGATTATAAGCGGTCAAAATAGCGGCGAGCGGTACGTCAGTGTAGGTTCCGACGGAGTACGGACGTGCACGTGCTCCGGAGTGGAAAAATCAGGCACTGGGCATCAGTAGTTATACACTGTGCATCTTGATTTGTGTCGGGTTGCCATCATATGGATTGATATACCTCATGGTGGGACCAGCATAGGTATCTACAAACAAACGAGGCTGAATGACACAAGTATAAATACATACGAGTTTAAGGAGCCGATCGATTAAGTGATAAGGGGGTAGTGTGGGGACATCTAGTATTTATTACGAGCAAGTGGGTGTCAAGGATTGTATGGGGTGGATACCTCTTACTAGATGTTACGCCTGAGGACTACCAATTACAAGATGGGGATCAACTTTCGGTGTGGGACTAGTAATGGTGCAGTGTAATTAGTGTTAGCGTTGTGTTGTAATTATCCTATAGTGGTTAGAGGTGCGATCAACGTTTATCTTATTCATCTTGCTTACCTTTTCATACATGCTTGTGTTACAGTCATTTCTTACTTTCCAGTTTATATTCTTATCCTGTTACTTTAATAATTATATTGTTATAGTTACTAGACTCGCCAGACTTTATGTCTGACTCTCTTTGTTTTCGCCTCTTTTCTTTCCATTCCCCTCCCCCCAGGTTCTCAGGGAGGAAATACTCAAGTTTGATTCGGATTTCTCTCTGCTTGAAGTGCTAGAAGTTCTTGAAGTATTGCTTGGCTTTGATACCACCTATTTATGGCGTTTCTGTTGGGGATTATGGCTTTAAAATTTTGTACTCTTAATGCTTTTGTACAAGACTTATATTATGTACTTGGTTCTTGGTTTTTGAAGATGTAAACAAACTTAATTCTGTTTCCGCTGAAATAAAGTTATAAATTTTTGAATGACTACTTTATGTATCTGTCTTGTAATATTTTGTTCTGTTTACTTATAATGCTCCATGAAAGTAAATGCATTCCCTTTGTGAGTGACATTAACGGACATAGGGTGTTTCATTTGGTATCCGAGCTGAAGGTTACCAGAACAGATAAAAGATTTTGAAAACCGTTTTCAAAAGCCTTTTTATAAAGAAGTATTTTCAAAAACATGCTTTAAAGAAAGTATTTTCACGAGAAATGTTTATTATGGAAAAACATAATCCCCAAAGAGCCATATATCTTTCCTTCGATTCTCCATTTTGAATCTCTCCTCTTTCCTTTTTGAAACTCTTCCTCCGCGTATAGATGCTTTTTCTAAGATATATAAGGACTTCCGTGCGATGGGTGAAAAAAACCGCTTCATGGGACTGAGATGTTTGTCAAGGCTATAAGTTGGCTCAACGAAGTGGAGGACTTGTTGGTACCTTTAAGATAGACGAGGGGAGGAAGGTTCAACCAGCTGCTTGGTTAATGAAGGATGAAGCTTCATTTTGGTGGAAGGTCATGAATGGAGAACATGTAGGAGAGACATGGATAGGACGCACGATAAGAAAGTGGATCCAAAGAAAGTCGGTAAGGATAACAAGGGCCAAGAGAAAAAGAAGTGCCACACTTGTGAAATACCTGGCTACTTAAAGAAAGACGTTAGAAAGAAGAAAAAGACTAGTTGTTATCACTACGGAGAGACAGGACATCTTATTAGGATTGTCCAAAAAGGCAAGGGCAAGGGTAAGGACAAAGTACAGGATCTTTTGGATGGAAGATGCGTTCCCTCACGGCTGGCATACCTGATAGAGGTAGAAACATCTCGGTTGAAAATTTGGTTTTCCTTTTTAATCATCCTATTCGAACTTTGTTTGATTCTGGCGCTTCACACTCGTTTGTATCTACTTCGTTAGTTGAAACACTGCACCTAAATACTAGTTTAGTTATGGATCCTATTGTAGTCTCAAATCCTATCGGTGGTTCGGCTCACTTATCTATGGTTTGTCGGGATTTGAGAGAGTCTATCTCGGGCATTGGCTTTGAATACAACGCCTTCGTTCTTGGTTTCGCAAGGTATAGCTTGATTATAGGGATGGATTGGCTAATCAGGCATGGTGCCATACAAGACTGTGAAAAGAGGGTAGTTAGACTGTTGACTCGTTGTGGAAAGACCCTCGATATTTCTTGGGACCCTAGGGGTTCAGTGATGCTTAGCTACCAAGAATCTCTTGACGCATCCATCGATGATTTGAAATCTGTTCGTGTGGCCCGTGAGTTTGATGACGTCTTTGATGAAGTTCGGGGTTTATCCCCGAGGCGCGAGATAGACTTTCGTATTTACCTAGTAGATGATGCAAAATTAGTTGCATTACTAGTGCGCCACATATCTCCGAGAGAGAGAAGGGAACTCAGTAAGCAAGTGAAAGAGTTGCTTGAGAAGGGGTTCATAAGAAGAAGCATTTCAGAATGGGGTGCTCCAGTTGTTTTTGCTACAAAGGCTGATGGTTCACTTAGATTGTGCGTGGACTATAGGGGGCTGAATAAGCTCACGAAGAAGAACAGACACCCATTACCGAGGATAGACGATTTGTTTGATCAGTTGGTTGGCGCTTCGGTTTTCTCGCAGTTGGATTTAGCTATAGGATTTCATCAGCTAAGGGTGGCTGAGGACAACATAGATAAGACTGCATTTAGAACTCCCGACGGTTTCTTTGAGTGGCTCGTCATGCCTTTTGGCTTGACGAATGCACCTGCATATTTTGTATACTTGATGAGTAGGGTGTTTAGGGAGTTTCTAAGCAAGTTTGTGGTAGTCTTTGTGGATGATATCTCGATTTTCTCTAGAAGCGAGGAAGAGCATGCCCTACATCTTAGGGATTAGAGACCCTACGAGCGCATCAACTCAAAGCTAAGTTCTCCAAATGTCATTTTTGGAGGAAAGAAGTAAGGTTCTTAGGACATGTGGTCTCTAAGGAGGGGATAGCAGTGGATCCCGCGAAGGTGGTGGCAATCCAAGATTGGAAGGTTCCTAGAAAAGCAACGGAAGTAAGAAGTTTTCTAGGGTTGGCGGGCTACTATAGGAGGTTCATTAAGGACTTTGCGAAGATATCAGCCCCAGTTTTGACCTTGCTAGATGGGAGC
This sequence comes from Allium sativum, assembly GCA_030737875.1. Taxonomy (NCBI): domain Eukaryota; kingdom Viridiplantae; phylum Streptophyta; class Magnoliopsida; order Asparagales; family Amaryllidaceae; genus Allium; species Allium sativum. The sequence goes on from CM060922.1 coordinate 1,050,012,999, forward strand.
AAACCATTCACAGTATATACCGGTGCTTGCGATACAGGGCTTGGAGAAGTTTTCGATGTAAGAGGAAATGGTAACGTGCAAAAGGCGGTAGGTACGCAGTTATGTTTGAGCATCGCTTATCGTCCACAGACGGATGGATGGACAGAAAGGGGTGAATAGAATCCTTGAAGACCTTTTGAGGTTATGTATCCTGGATTTTGGCGGGACATGAGAAAAGCACCTTCCATTTGTGGAGTTCGCTTATAACAACAGTTATTAAGCTAGTATTAGGTTTTTATGGACGACCGTGTCGATCACCAACTTGGTGGGAGTCTATGGATAAGATTTTGCTTGGACCTGAGATGATTAAAGAGAGACTTCGGAGAAGGTGGACTTGATTCGAAGGCGAACGAATACGACACAGGACCGACAAAAGTCGTACGCTGATAAGAGATGAACCGATCTTGAGTTCAATGTTGGAGACATGGTTTTTATTAAGGTTTCACTATTGAGGAACGTAGTCTGTTTTGGATCGGTAGGGAAGTTGGCACCGAGGTTCGTAGGACCCTTTCCCATTACAGAGAGACAGATGGCATACAGAGTGAAGTTGCCAGAGAAGCATAGTGGTGTTCATGATGTATTTCGCATGTCGCATTCGAGGAAGCGTTTACATGATACCGCAGAAGTAGTGGAGCCGAGCATGTTTAGGGAAGTGGAAATGGAGCGAGATGCCACGATTAGACGAGCTCCTACGTGCATCCTTGGATCGTAGATCAAGAAGCTACGCAGTAGAGAGGTCAAGTTGGTTAAAGTCCAATTGGGAGATGATCAAGGAGACGCAACTTGGGAGACGGAAGACAAGATGCGTGCGGCGTACCCTTTCCTTTTTGAGGGTATGTTCTTAACTTCTCATTTTTCTACCGCTTTGTTTATACTTGTTCTATCGTTTGGTATGTTCTCTCGATCACATCTTCGATCTTTAGGTAAGAAAATCCTATGCTTGTAAACATGTGTTTGAGACATGTTATGTTTGGTGGATGCAAGTGGACGCAAGTGATTGCAAGTGGTTGCTCGTGGATGCATTTACACACACATTAGGCAGTAGATCGGCTCAGTCACTTTCATATTGCATATGAATAAGTGTGCATATTTAAATTAATGGATGTATATTGATTGTGTTGTCATATGGATGCTGCATTTAGATGAATGATTGTGCACGCATGTAGAAATAATAAGTATCATTAGGATTCTCTTGCATACATAATGGACGCATGGCACTATCATAATTTGCATTAAGGAGGTTAACTGAATCAGTAGACCACCTGATTTTGCATTGGATAATTAACATATGCACACACTTTTTGCATATGTTCATATGGCATTAGAAATCTTTTAAGGACAATGGATGCCGGTGATTGGTGGTTGAGTAGATGGATGATTGGATGATAGGATATGCATTCTTCTTGACTTGAAGATTTTGGGGACGAAATCTTTTAAGGAGGGGAGAATGTAACACCCCGTAATTTTTAAATATTAAAATTAACAAATTTAAGAACACTTAATTTTTAAAAGAAGAATTAAGTAAAACGGGTTATGCCATTGTGTTCGTCTTGGAATTCTACTTGAGATAGAGTCCGAGTTTGCGTAAAATGGATGTCGTATGAAAGAGTTACAGACGATAGAAGTTGGGCAGAAAATTCAGAAAATGGACCAGAATGCACTGGCGCACTTGTGAAGTGCGCCAGCACAAAAATGCACTGGCGCACCTAGGAAGTGCGCCCATGCCGAGACAAAACCTGCACAGAATTCTGGAGTGTTCCCTGATGACGTGTCTTGCTATGATTGGTTGGGTGATGTGTCTTTGAGCTGTGTAGTTTTGATGATCTCATAGGTTGATCTAAAGGCTCTAACTAATCCTATATAATCACATCTAACCTAAACCTTAATCTAAACTAAACTCATTCCTAAGGGCCATGATGTTTCATCCTAGACTGAACTAGTTTCCCTCCTTCTATAACACAAAGCTTAGGAATAGTGCAACGATTCTAGAATCTACAAACGCTTAATCTATATTCTTTCTGCTACTGCTGTGAGTACAGTTTCTTTAACAAGATAATTATTTAAAATAATTATGATAGGTTGTGATCTGGACTGTATGTATATGCCTGTTGAATCACATTCGATTAGCCAGTTCCGTTATTATCTGTTATGTTAATATTCATCAGTTTTGTTATCATATGTAATTAGATTCATTTTATGATGATTAGTTCATATGCCTAATTACATATGCAAGTTATGTTCATTTATGCAAGTTTGCTTGATCTACGCAAGTTATGCAAGTTTATATGCAAATCATGTTTATATATGCAAGTTTATATGCAAATCATGTTTATATATGCAGGTCTATATGCAAGTCATGCAAGCTATATTTTATATGTTTAGATCTATATGTTTATATGTTTAGATCCATGGTTAGATCTATATGTTTATATGTTTAGATCCACGCCAGTTCATATGTTTATAAGTTTAGATCTATATGTTTATATGTTTAGATCTACATGTTTATATGTTTAGATCCATGCCAGTTCATATGTTTGGATCTATGCAAGTTTAAGTTTATATGTTTAGATCTATACCAGCTCACATGTTAATTGGATCAATCCTATATATGTTCATATGCTTAATCAAATTTATGTTGTTCTATGCCAATTTTATGTTACACATGCTTAGTTAGATCTATATTGCTTATGCATGTTTGAATGTTATATGTATCTTTCTTTTCCCCTCTCTTATGAGTTAGGCTAATTCTGAGCCTAACGTATTACATGAATCTTACGTACGAACGACGTGGGAACGTTGGGGAAAAATATTAAATATCGGAAATTGTGAAATTATCATAAGTTGGCTAGAAAACATGTAATTAACTGGAGACATATATTGGTATAGTTTATATACATGGAAATTATGGACATAATTTAGATGGTAATTATGAACATAGCTTGAATTGGTTAAAAGATGAACATGCCTAACCCGAGGTTAGATTGAGTTGCGGTGTAAGACTGCCCGGAACCGCCCGGCACATCCCGCAACCGCAACAACATGTCTAATGTGAGAGGTTAGCGCATCAAGCCCAAAAACCGAGGTTAGAATGAGTTTGCGGTAGAAGTCTGCTCGGAATCGCCCGGTACATCCAGCAACCGCAAACAACAGTTCTAATTTGAGAGGTTGGTGCATTAATAAATCAATTAATGCCAATGAACAGACATGCTAAGAATGGTAAAGTTAAGTAACATATGAATAGGCGACACTTAACCAATACAACATGTTAATTTAACAAATGGGTGGGGTTAGGTTCAATTGAGAACACTTAACCGTTATAACATGTTGGTTCGAAAACCCTAGTAACGGGGACCCATTTCAGCAGTAACCCACATAGATGTATCATGGTACCCTGAACTAGGCAGGGTAGGTCACGATTACTGGGCTGATTATAAGCGGTTAAAATAGCGGCGAGTGGTGCGTCAGTGTAGGTTCCGATGTAGTACGGGCGTGCACGTTCTCCGGAGTGAAAAAATCAGGCACTGGGCATCAGTAGTTATACATTGTGCATCTTAAATTGTGTCGGATTGCCATCATAGGGATTGATACACCCCATGGTGAGACCAACACAGGTATCTATGAACAAGTGGGGCCGAATGACACAAGTAATAAATACATACGAGTTTAAGGAGCCGATCGATTAAGCGATAAGGGGGTAGTGTGGGGACATCTAGTATTTATTATGGGCAAGTGGCTGTCAAGGATTGTATAGGGTAGGCACCTCTTACTAGATGTTATTCCTGAGGACTACCAATTACAAGATGGGGATCAACTTTCGGTGTAGGACTAATAAATGATGCGGTGTAATTATTGTTGGTGCAGTGTAGTAATTATCCTATAGTGGTTAGAAGTGCAATCAATGTTTATCTTATTCATCTTGCTTACCTTGTCATACATGTTTTTGTTACAGTCATTTCTTACTTTCCTGTTTATATTCTTATCCTGTTACTTTAATAATTATATTGTTAAAGTTACTAGACTCGCCAGACTTTATGTCTGACTCTCTTTGTTTTCACCTCTTTTCTTTCCGTCCCCCCCCCCCAGGTTCTCAGAAAGGAAATACTCAAGTTTGATTCGGATTTCTCTCTGCTTGAAGTGCTAGAAGTTCTTGAAGTATTGCTTGGCTTTGATTCTACCTATTTATGGCGTTTCTGTTGGGGGATTATGGCTTTAAAATTTTGTACTCTGAAGGCTTTTGTACAAGACTGATATTATGTACTTGGTTCTTGGTATTTGAAGATGTAACCAAACTTAATTCTGTTTCCGTTGAAATAAAGTTATAAATTTTTGAAGTACTACTTTATGTATCTGTCTTGTAATATTTTGTTCTGTTTACTTATAATGCTGCATGAAAGTTAATGCATTCCCTTTGTGAGTGACATTAACGGACATGGGGTGTTTCACACACCCTTATTTAAGGGTTATTGTAGTATTGACTTGATATTGAGGGCTTTGATTACAAACTGCCTATAACTCTTGAGTAGCACTTGAATATCAAAGAGATTTTGATTTCGAATTGAAACAGAAGAAGAATGATATGATTTCTATTGAAATCGGCTGAGTATAAGTGCATAAAGTTAACAAATTAAGAATAATAATGGTGGAATGATTAGAAAGGTAGAAGGAGAAAAAAAGTGATTAAAAAATTCAAATTTTAGAGGGTATCTATATTTTTCCAATTACCATATCCTTTCAGAAAAGATTTGAATAATATAGCCATAACTTTTCTAAAATTTAAAAAACTAATTAACGGCTCCTATGTCGACATGTATGAAGTGTTATGTTGACATCCCTTTGAAAAATTCCAAAAAATAAAATTTTAAACTACATCGAATAATGTTTAAAAAATTATAGAAATTCTAGAGTTAGAACAAACTATTTTCTTTTGATTTGAAATAGAGTATATTAAGCAAAAATATAAAAACTAAATATAAAATGATATAATAGTATAAATATAAAACTATGAAATATATTAAAACTTAATATCAATAAGGAAATTGAAAACACAATTAAAATTTGTAATAAATTTATAAGTAAAACTTATTTAAATTAGGTGGTAAAATATATTACGTATAAATTTGAAATCATGAGTTAAAATAAATTTCAGAAGTTAAAATATTTCTAAAAATAAAGAAGTATAAATTTAAAATAAGTAATTTTGAAATCATTTAAAAAATAGATTGTAATTGCCTAAATTTTCGTACTATTTGAGTTGACTAAATAAACCACACTTCCAACCCAAATTGCATAGAAATACGAATCATTATGAAATAAGAAGAAAAAGATAGAAGAAGAATAGAAACAACACAGAATCTCACATCACAACAGAACAAAATATAATATATATATATAAGCTTTTGGAGTACAAATTTTTCTTCTTCTGTATATACAAATCATTATCAGAGTACAATACTTACAACACAGTGGAAAAACAATAATTAAATAACGCTGAAGCCTCATGCTTCAAGATCCTTTAGATAAATCTGTAAAATCCTGAATTACTTGACTGCCCATAAAAATTTGGGCATCCAAGAGTTTAGGGAAAACATAGAAAAATAAACTCTAGGTCAGTCATGGGACTAGTATGAGTAAACAATTTAAAATAGTTTGAGAAAATAAACAATATCACATAAGACCATGCCGTATAACACGGAGCAGGTTTTTCCCTTATGAGAATCCCAGACACTTGATTTAACTTTCAGAATCCTTTTGAAAGAAACGATAACCTTTATATCAAAACTCTTTTGATATTATGATAGTGTCTATCAACCACAACTAAATAATCATCTAGCAGAACGCTTGCATCTCACGCTCTACATACATAGTGTACAATCAAAAATCGCAAGCACTTATTGGATATTGGATTTCCAACTATGAAAAGGTATGCAACCACCTTCCGATAATGTATCTCTAGAGGGGATACACTAGGTTCAACAAGAACATCTTGCAACCCGACCACACATAACCGACCACTCATTTCGCTTGAGTGTATCGAATGTATATCACCAACGGCTGGGATCAGCAGCCATTTTCCCAAATGGGACAACATCAAATAGAATAAAGAATGAAACGAATTTCTCTAGATAGGTGATGCAACCAGTGGCTATGCGTTACCACCAGTCCGGGCGTGTAACTAGTATATTCCTACTCTGTGCATTCCTCGTGTGCCTTGTCATATTATCCTGATCGAGACCCCTACGATTTTGATTTAACGTTGTCTTATCACGGCGCAACCCTATCCGCCGACGTACTGGTGTGTTATGTGCAAACTGTACGGCAACGATAAAAACAGTGTAAGGGTAATAATGGTAATCCCACTTACGCTATTTTAATATTTTATATTTAACTATATACACTATTATAATAGCTTATTATATTATATAGTTTCTAGTTTAACGGATCCTTAGGAGATGGAAGTTCCCGTAAAATCTCTTAAGTTATCGCACTCATATTATCACATGAACTTGATTTAACTTATATGAGAATATTTTAGTTCTGATCCGAGTATTTTTGTCTTTTCATTTTGCTCGGGTCAGCCTGAGTCTCAGTTATAGAAGACACTGTTTTGAAGATGAAGACGGAGCTTGCTATAAGTATTATTGTTTATTTCCCTGCAAATATTGATATGTTTATGATAGTTAACTATGATAATTGTTGTAAAATAAAATCAAATGTATGTTTTAACAGCTTCATGAACTATTATTTATTTATTATATTTTGTCCTTCCGCTGTAAGATTCTGTGTTTGTTTTTCTTCTTTCTTCTCTTTCTTGTATAAATCCCAATAACTATCTATATTTTTGGTTTGTTTTAGTTGACATTGAGGATCATTGTCGATTTGAACGGTCAAAAATCCTGGTCATTACATAGTAATTCCCCTAAAATCTACTAGGAACTTGTAAGGTGACACTATAAGAAAAATGATTTTTTGTAGCGCCCAAAAACCACTGTCAAGCATTTTTGGTGGCATTTCGATAATCGTTACAAGAAAATATGCCACTAAAAATCATTGAGTATTAGTTGCACTTTTATAAAACGCAACTAAGTATTTATTTTTAATAGCTTTTTTGAAACATTACGAATATTATTTTTGCAGCGTCTATAAACGTCACCGAAAAGGTTTCTTCACTACGATTCTTTTTTAATGGCATTCACTTATCTTTTTTGTAGCATTTAGTGAAAGCCACTGCAAGTTTTCCTGATTTCTATAACCATTTATTTGTAGCGGTTTTTAAACGCTACAAATAAAAATAATATTCTGTAGCACTTTTTCCCCGTCACCATTTGTTCCTAATTTGTATCATAATATTACAGACATGCCCATAATTTTGTCTCCAATTATATAATGTAATACACAAACACATATACTTTTTAACATAACATAATAAACAACAACAAAATATGTACACATTCAAAAATCCACAAGTTGCATAGACAATCAAACATCCACAGCATATATAAGTCTCAAGACAAAAAGTTCGATGTACATTCAAACATCCATAACCATACTACCAACAACAATGTGATAACCAAAGCACATTAAACACTGAAACAAAAATATGAAATAACCAAGTTACTGAGCAAATAGCATTAAGTAGTGATGATGTCTTCAAAAAGGTTGATCTACCTGTAAACAAAGTACCAAACAAAAGACTGAGAAAATAATGAAAAGTAACTACTAAAACAAATAACAAAACGTAACTTAAGGAAAAGAAAGAGCAGTTTAAAACCTGAACGTAACACTATATAATGTAGCACTACATAACGTAAACCTTTGCAGTAAATTACAGTCAGTAATTCCATTGCACGTAAATGTCATTTAATTCAGTAAATAACAGTAAGTAAACAAAAGTTAAGTTATTGATAAATGTAATTCCACTGAAGGTTGGACCTCAATTCACCATTTTGTTTATATCAAATTATAATACATGCCTTATATTCTATTGTACATCTTATGATAGCGAAGATATTTGAACATGCTCTTGGTTGGCATGTTACACCGTGGTTTCTGAAACATAGAAATTTTTCCAGAAGCCTATAAGGCCATACCACAGTAAATGGCCAAGCTGTAGTTTATGAAACATAGAGCATGTTCCAAAATTGCATTGATAGTTCGAAAATTAGCCATTCAAGCATCAAACGAACTAATAGGAGAAATTAAAGAAGGGCATGCAGTGTGACGTAGTGAATAACATGCAATGCGGTATGCCATCATAGTCGGCATTACATAATATGACTTGTATAATTATATAGGTCGAAAACAATGTCAAAGGCAGAAAATTTTCCTGAGATTCTTCTGGGAATTTGTACTGTTAACGTTAACATAATATAAAAGATTTCAAATTCAAAGCAAATTTATGCTTGCTAATTTACAGAGCTTCCCAGTATGATAATGCTATAAACCTTAGATCGTATAACCATAATAGCTGCAGAATATATATGTCATTTCTTCAATGTACATGGCTATAGACTTGTGCAGAATATATATGGAAAGATTATCATATTTATTTATACTATCGTGTTAAGATCAAGATATTCTAAGGGCATATATGACAGCTTGTATTTGTATTTATCAAATATTTACATACTGTTAGACCCAAAAGTGGTTCTAACACCCAAATTGATTAAAAGCAAATAAGATGAGATAAAAAAAAAAATGAACACACGGGATTTATAGTGGTTCGGCGAAGAAATGCCTACGTCCACTTATCTTTCACTATATTCACTGATTCAGTTGTAAATACAATGTAATGGTCACTTGATTTCACTCACAACTCGTTTATATTCACTCATTAGATTAAAACAAACAATGAAAGAAGATTTGGATTCTCCGGGAGCAATGGAGTTCGGATTATGGAGGTAGTTGAATTCTCAAAGTGCCTAAAAGAAGATCCTTCTCTTTGTCTCCAGACGGGGTATTTATAGGTGTGAATTTGCTTGAAACTTGATCCGGGTCGGAGCCACATGTCGTCCATCCCACTATCTTCGGGTTCGGATGAATTATTATGTTGACAACGCATCAAAGGAACGGACGTTACGAGTAGGAACTGGTCACAACCGATCCGGATATCCAGGCGCTTTTTCAGGAGAATAACATGGAATATGGGCTCGGATCGGAGACGCACAAACAAGGGGTTCGGATCGGGATATCCGATCCGACCCGGATTGGCTTGGATGCAACGTTCTCTTCTTCTCTAATCTGCTCCGCTCCGATCCGTTTTCGTGGCAAGCAGGTGGCTTTCCGATCCAATTGAAATTGTGTTGTCTTCCGATACGATTAGATATACCTTACCAATTTCCTCCTCAGCAGTTCACCGATCCGAAAAGAAAGCTCTATCCGACCCGAACCGATATGTTGCTCTGACCCGACCCGAACAACTGCAGCTATCCAATCTAGATTGTAGTGCCTTCTCCGATCCGAACAGAAGTCTTCTAATTAAAAATGCCCTTCAATGTCTGGTTTCTTGACTTTGTGTTGCCTAGTTCACAAAGTAGGCTAACATTTTGCCCCCTCAAAGGATGCTTCTGTTGTATACGAAGCGTGCTTTGATGTCGCTTGAATGCTAGTCCTTGAATCAGAACAGTCAGAAAGTCACTTCTATTCGTTTGTGAAGATGCGTCGCTTCATAAAGACATGTCTCTTATCGCTTATATATATGTCGTGAAATACTTGATTCATTTTCTTCATTTTTGAGTCAATTCCAGAAGTTCTTCTCGACATATAGTATTCTTCTCAGGTATGTTCTTTCCTAGTTTTTCTTTTAAGTCCAATTCGAATGCTAGAGGAATGCACAGATTTCTACCCGGTTCGGTGTCCGACTCGAGCACCTTTTCTTCCTGTTTCGCTTTGCACTGGGTTGATGGGCCGGAAGATGTGGGCTGGCTCGGACTCGGTCCGAACGGAGTAAAATACGGGGAATACAAAGAGCCATCTCACGTCTTATATAAACCCAACTACTCAAACTCTTCTACCTTTTTTTACTCCCACAATTCTTGTTCTCTCAGCTTTATACCGAAACCCTATTTCCTAAAAAATCCAAAAACTCCAAAACTTCTCGTTTCAATCTTCGAATAAAACATCTAGGTATTTTAAATCTCCGATTATTTATGTAATAACTGATTTCAGCTAGAATTTGTGGTTAAATCGAGCGATTGGAGTGTGGTGTTTGTTGAACTCTGACGCCTGGATCTCCTCCACCGTTTGTCATCGTCGTTGATGGCGTCTTCGCCGTCTCGAGGTAGCAACGGGGGTCATTGGGATCCAGCGTTAAACATTCAAGCACATAAACGCTTAACTTCATTTGGGTCTAGTGAAATTTGAAGACGAGAAAGGGGAGAATAGGAACTGGGTTCGGTTCGGGTAAGGAAGTGCTGAAGCAGCGGAGGGGAGGACAAGTTCATATGTTAGGATCGGATCGGAATGAAATGCGATGTGGAGAAAGCCATGCTTGCCCGACCAGGTCGGTTTGCTGAACCACTCCGAATGCTTATTCCGATCCGGTTTTAAACTGCCAAATATGAATATCTTCTCCGAACCAAACAATACGCAGACCCGAGCCGATCCCAGCTATATGCACATCCGATCTGAACCCAACAATAAGCACACCCTACCCGAACTGAATGATATGCATATTCCAACTCAAAGCACAAGACTTTATCCAACCAGGGTTAATCAATGCTTGACAGAATTTTCAACTTAATGAACAGTTAGGGTAGTGCCTTATGAACGTAAACGATCATTAAGATTTATTCTGAACATCGCCGCTCCGTTAGAACCTCGCATTATGCTTTTAAGTGTTTTTCTTCTCATGTTTTGCGCACACCACACACACTTTAGCTCACACATATGCACAGGGGGACACGGGATAATTTACTCTAATCCGTGCTATTGCTTCTTCAATAGTTCTATGACAATGAGGCCCAGACGCTCTTCCTGACTAGCTGAGATGAAAGAAGCCCCGGAAACTTCTAACAAAATCACTCTTGAGGATATATCTTCTTCGTCTGATCCAGAATGGGACAGTGAGGGTCCAGATTACGGGGTTGGAGATCGAGAAAGCAACGAGGCATCTTCGAAGAACGAGGTTTCTCTGGGTTTTGAGGAGGAAGGAGGGATCGGTGACGATCGAGCCCCTGACGAATTTGACTCAGCCATTATATTGGAGTCACCTCCAGATTCCGTAGAATCGACAATCGACAACGACCGACTTGTTCGAATTTGCTTAAAGTATGGAATAATGAAAAGGGACACCCTAGTGGCCTCACGCTCTGACCGTCCTCACAACCCTCCAGAAGGATATATGACGGTCACTCGCTTAATGTGCATGGTTGGTGCCATTCCTCCATTTTCTCCATTCATTGTTGATTTTTTAAGACAAATGCGGATTGCCCCCATGCAATTGCACCCCAATTCATATGCCTATCTGTACACCTTGTACATAGCATATCGTGAAATCCTAGGCATAGAGCTCACATTTGACGACGTTCACTTCTTCTATAATTTCAAGCATCGGACTCGAGAGACTCCATCCTTCTGCTACTTTGAATCAGTCCCAAAAAGAAAGATAATCTCTGCACCATTCAGCAGTAAAGCTGGAGATTCCAGACTAGAATGGTTCTACGTGAAGCAACAGCTTGGATGCGCTAGGAGATGGACAAAATCAAGTAAAGCGTTGATTTTCTAAATCCGGACTCTATACACTTGAATCATCACCCTGACCTGTTTTCCTTTTTGTTTGCAGTCGACAATCCCAAACAGATATCAGATCAGGTGTTCTTTGATCGGATGCATCGACTTCTTAATGGCGATCAAAAATTCTTGACTATTGACGAGGTCCTTAAAGATGAATACCTTCACTTTCATGGGCTGCTATCCGTTTTTCGTAGCATCGGTCATGGGACGGTCCCTTACGCATACATTCCTCCAGTGGAGATAGTTCCAGAGGCAGGAGAAGGCTCGGGAATTCCTACAGTGCCTCTTCAAACTTCACCTTCTCCGTCTTCCACACAAGATGATGAATTGGCTAATCTGGCCGGAAATCATCGTGAAGGGTATATTGCCCCCGAGGAAACTACTTCTCTAGACAAATCAAAATCCTCCCAAGAGTCGCCACTTCATGCTTCCGAAGGGGATGTTCCTAGTACTGATGAGCACATATTTCAGGGTTTGGGGGATCTCCCCTTACCTGAGACTATATATACTTCGGAGGATTTCAGGAAGGATCCTTTAGTCTTCACCTCTTCTGAAGAAACCACTCCCGCTAAGGCCAAAAAGCCTGCCCGCACTAGTCTAGCTTCAGACTCGGGTTGGTTGGGGGGAAACACACCACTTAGGATACACTTTACACTACAGCATTAGCATTTATTGCACTTCTTTCTCCATGAATCCATTAATTCTAAACTTCGTTTATTTTATCGTGCAGGTACAATGTCTCGATCCTACTATGATATAAGAAAACTTCATCGCAGCATGTCCAATCCTCCTCAGGATATCGAGTATGATCGCCGGGATGACCGTGGTAGGAAGGAGAGAAGACCTTATGATCCCTATCGTTCTCGACCCTCACGTTCCCGCTCACCAGTTCGACCGGAACAAGAGAAATATAAGAGCTATCAAAGCCGCAGGGAGGAGGACAGACCACCATCCAAAGACTCCACTTCCTCCCATGAAAAGCGGAGTAGGGAGAGAACTCCTCCGAAAGAAACCGGGTCTCGAAGTAAGCACAAGGTCCCTGCCACTAAACGACCTAGAACGGACAAAGAGACTACTGAATTCTCTTCTCATAGGGACACCGAATTATCAATTCCGCTCCTCCCCCACTAGATGCGGGAACTGCAGTCAAGCTGGCGTATTTAGAGGAGCAATTTCCCGAGCACTACTTCGAGACTTTGACCTTTCTACCTACCCTTGAACCTATTTCTTCTAATTGGGCAGATGAGGCCAAAGCAAAGATTGATTTGGTGGAAAAACAATATACCGAGATGTTCAAGTATTCACGCAATCTTTCTAGAATCATCCGCACTCTAATGACAAATGCTGATTCAATGCAAAAGACCGCGGAGGAGGATGCTAAGGCCTTAAAAGCTCTAGGAAAAGATTTGGAAGACACTCAAGCTCAGCTAGCGGTCGCTCAAAGGAACGCTTCTAATTTCAAACAACAGTTCGAGGACATGCAAAAGCGTTATCACGATTTGCTTGAATCTCACACTCAGGAGCGTTCTGAATTAAAAAAGCAAGCTGACGAGGCCAAATCAGATGCTGCTAAGACACGCCTTGCTTATGCTGAGCTTGAACGGAAAAACGCCGAGTTAGCAAAGAGGAGTGCTGAATTAGAAAAGAAAAATTCTGACTTGGCTTCAAAGTTGTCGGAGGCAGAGAACAGGGCTGCTCTGGCCGAGGGCAATGTGGAGTGTGCTATTAAATCTGCGGAGGAAGCCCGCAAGCAACTATCAGAGGCGGAGGCTGATATTCAGGGCTTCGGCGAGCTAATGATTGAATTCTTCGCACACATTATTCGTCGTCGAAACATTTCTTGGATCGAGGACTATCCATCCACTCTGGTTCAAGTATGGAATCAAATCGTTGAGTGGGAAAAAGAAGAACTTAAGGTCGATTCCCTCGATGAAGATAAACTGATGGAGAAATACTTGAGAGATGATGAACCGGAGCGCCTAGCTGAAGGGCGCCGCCTCATTGCTGAGGCCATGGAAGAAGAGAGACGGAAGTCTAAACAAAAAACCATTCTCGAAGCTGGTTCCTCTTCTTCTGCTCCTGCAACTCCCGAAGTAGAAGGGTATGATCCCGAAAATCCGGGAATTCCCCGAACAACTCTGCTATCTCCCATTCCTGAAATAACCCCAGAGGTAGTAGTCACCCCCTCTGAAAAGTCTTCGGAAGGTATCCCTATCTTTTCTCCTCAATTTGCCAAAGCTATTACTACCTTTCGCTACGTGGTTGAACATTCGATGAGAGACCCATTGTTTTCGCCTGAGTTGATAACTGTTGCTTCTCATTCTGTAGGTGTCGAATCATCCGAAAAGACAGACGTAGCTCAAGGAGCTGCCGCTGGGACTAAGCCCGCAGATGGGGCCAAAAAAAGGGGAAGACAAGGCTGCTTCTATAGACTTGGGAGAAGGAAATGAGCCAACTAAGGTCTCCACTCCCCATGATGAAGAAATGATAGCGGCTTTAAAGGACGATGGCGGAGACGGGGGGCATGATTAGGAACCAGAAGTTGCAATAACCGGGGAGTCAAAAAGTGCTGATGACGTTACCTTGGCTGCAATGAAGGCTGACCAAGACAAGCGTTTGCAATTAAAGGCCGAAGAACTAGACCCTGAGGTCCTCAAGCCCCTCGCAGCTGTGGATGCGGGTTCAAGGTTAGTTGTTAAGCTCTCAACTAGATCTATTACCGAAGAACTTGCTAAAAAATCTTCTCTTGATTCCAGTGTCCCGCCCTCCGGGAAGAAGTCTACTAGCTCCAGTACCGCATCTTCAGGGAAAAAGAAATCAAAACGAATCTTGACTGAAGCCGAGAAGGAAGCAAAGGATGCGGAGAAAGCCGCCAAGAAATCTAAGGCTCATTCCAAACCGAAATAGTGGGTTCCCCTGTATCTTTTTAGCATTTTTGTGAACCAATAATTGCTGCTACACAAGTAGCTCCTGCATTTTCTTTTTCAGCTATTTTCCTGTACAAATTCATTCAGTCGTAAATAAAAATAACTCATTTTTTGCAATGTTTGCTTGTTGGTAGTTCTGCACTTATGTAAAAATGCATGTCTATAGTTATGAAACGAAGTTGTGGAGGGAGAAATATGCATGTACATAAGTGTCCCCAGTCAATTTCCACAAGTTATTCAATGCTTAACCAAGCAATCCGAAAGCTCCCGATTTTCTAACGGGATAGCACTTCCTGCGCCGTCAGTACCTGCCGTTTTTTCTGGCATTTCTTTTATACTCTTCCTCTTTCTCTTGAGAGTTGGAGTTTGGGTTCAGTCATCTGCTTATTCCCCGGTCCTTCAACGGGGAAAGATTTCTTTCTCAGCGCTCAGTCAGAGACGCTTTTAGACTCTCTCTCTCTCTGGAGAGTTAGAGTTAGAAGAAGAATTTCTTTTTCAGCGCTCAGTCGGAGACGCTTTTATACTCTCTCTCTCTCTCTCTGGAGAGTTAGAGTTTGGAGGAGAATCTCTTTTTCAGCGCTCAGTCGGAGACGCTTTTATACTCTCTCTCTCTCTCTGGAGAGTTTGAGTTAAGAATGTCGTTTTCTCATTCTTTTATGTCTTATCGCACAAATAGTCGTTGTGTTTCTTTTTATGTCTAAACCGTTTTCAACCTTTTTAGGCTGGGAGTCACCCTGTACTTCATACCTGCAACAGAATAATTAACAAATGTATATATACATAGTGCATAAAGATAAATAACACACAATATTTTTATAGTGGTTCAGCTAAGTCGTAGCCTACATCCACTTTATAATCCTTTATTCATATCGTCGGATTTTCCCAAGGCAAGTCGTGCCTTATTACAGAGTTCATAAGAAAAATAACACAAAGTACAGTGTTTTTTAATCCAAATATCGCATTAAGTGTTGGGCGTTCCATGCTCTGGGGACTTCTTCGCCATCCACGGTCGTTAACTTGAAGGTTCCTTTTTCAAGTTTCCGTTGAATGACAAAGGGTCCTTCCCATTTTGGACCGAGGTGAGGAAGGGATGGAAAGACTCTCTTTAGCACCAAATCTCCTGGTTCAAAAGTTCTGAGGCGAACTTTTTTGTCATAATAGCGTGCCATCTGACGCCGATGTCTTGCTGCACGCAAATCTGCTTCGTCCCTTTTCTCCTCGACTTCATCAAGAGACTCAAGTAAAAGTGCCCGATTTGTCATCGGGTCATAATACGTCACCCTGTGGGAAGGAACTTCTAGTTCAACTGGAATTACGGCTTCTGAGCCAAAGGAGAGAGAGAAAGGGGTATGACCGGTGGCCGTTTTAAATGTTGTTCGATATGCCCACAAGGCTAGAGGCAATTCGTCAACCCATCTCGCCTTTGCACGCTCTAACCGTTTCTTGAGGATGGATTTTATTACTTTGTTTATTGCCTCTACTTGCCCGTTTGACTGCGGATAGGCAACTGCAGTATATCGCTTGTCTATCTTATACTTCTGACAGAAATTTCCGAATTCAGTACTATCAAACTGGGTCCCGTTGTCAGTTATAATCGTCCTTGGAATCCCGAACCGGCATATAATATTTCTGACCACAAAGCTTATCACCTTTCTTGCTGTGATCTTGGTCAAGGGCTCAGCTTCCACCCACTTCGTAAAATAGTCCACAGCTACTATTGCATATTTAGCTCCTCCTTTAGCAATTGGTAGAACTCCAATGATATCAATTCCCCATGTGGCAAATGGCCAAGGACTCACCATTGATTTAAGTTGGGTCGACGGTGCCCTGGGGATTTTGGCGAATCTCTGGCACTTATCGCAACGTCGTGAATAATCAGCTGCATCTTTATTGATCGTAGGCCAGAAATATCCGTATCGCAATATTTTCTTTGCTAAAGTTTGACCTCCTGTATGATCTCCACACTCACCTTCGTGTACTTCTCTTAGTACACGCTTGATGTCGTCGTGTGCGATACATCGTAACAGGGGCATAGAAAATCCTTGCCGATAGAGAGTATCATCCTGCATGACATATCTGGTAGCTTTGCGAACTATAGCTCTTTTCTCACTCTTCTTTGATGGGAGTGTCCCATTCTTAAGGAAATTCTTAAGTGGAGTCATCCATGACTCCTTCTCTGGTTCCGCTTCAAAAGCGAATTCAATTTCCATTGACTCAAAGCTTGGCATTCCAACATTTCAATTGGAATTACTTCAGTCTCTTCTGGATTGTCGGAACTAGCCAACTTTGCCAGTCTATCCGCTTTCTGGTTTTCAACCCTGGGAATATGTGTTATATTGTACCGCTCTAAGCTATTCAATAGCTCTTTCACTTTCTTGAGGTAGGCGATAAGTCGAGGTCCTCGAGCCACAAATTCCCCTCGCACTTGGCAAACAACAATTTTAGAGTCACAAAATATGTCCAACATTTTTACTCCAAGGTCTCTAGCAAGTTTCAGCCCGGCAATCAGGGCTTCATATTCAGAGTCATTGTTAGTTGCCGAAAATTCTAATCGCAGGGCGTAATATAACGACCGTCCCTCGGGAGTGACTAAGACAATTCCAGCTCCGGACCTTCGGTCATTCTTGGCTCCATCTGTATATAATTTCCACGGATTCATCTCTAGCTCATCCTCGGATTTAACCACTCTGTCATTGATTATTTCCTCCTCTGGAATGGTGAACTCCGCAATAAAGTCTGCTAGAGCTTGCCCCCTGATTGACTTTCGTGGTTGAAAATTCAAATCAAACTGACTTAGTTCTATGTTCCATTTGATCAACCTTCCCGATGCCTCAGGCCTCTGTAACACCTGCCTTAACGGCTGGTCGGTGTATATGGTTATTGGATGGGCTTGGAAATAGTGACGAAGTTTTCGGGATGCGATCAGGAGGCTGTAAGCAAGCTTCTCAATCTTTGGGTAGTTGCGCTCTGCCGCTGCTAATTTCTTTCTTACATAATACACCGGCCTTTGTACTTTGTTTTCTTCTCGAACCAGGGCTGTGCTGACAGCGTGAGCCGAGACCGCCAAGTAAACAAACAATTCTTCATGATCTATGGGCTTTGATAAAATCGGCGGTTTCTCTAGCAGTTCCAACAGATTTCGAAAGGCCTCAACACAATCCGGAGTCCACTCGAAGTTCTTCTTTCCCCTTTTAATCAAATCAAAAAACGGAATACATTTATCTGTGGCTTTGGAGATGAATCTACTCAGCGCCGCTACTTTCCCTGCAAGACTTTGGACGTCCTTAATTCTCCTCGGTTCTTGGATATTTCTAATTGCTGCTATCTGGCTAGGGTTGATTTCGATTCCTCGGGAACTCACAATGAAGCCAAGGAACTTTCCCGATGCCACTCCAAACGAGCATTTCAGAGGATTCAATTTCATCCGGTACTTTCGCAAGATACCAAACATTTCCGCCAAGTCTTGCGTATGGCTGGAAGACTGCTTTGATTTGACAAGCATATCATCCACATAAACCTCCATAGTTTTTCCTATTTGATCATAAAACATTCTGTTTACCAAGCGCTGATAAGTAGCTCCAGCGTTTTTTAATCCGAATGGCATTACAACATAACAATATAACCCCAAATTCGTAATGAAGCTCGTATGTTCTTGGTCTGGTACGTGCATAGGAATTTGGTTGTATCCAGAATATGCGTCCATGAAAGAGAGAAGTTCATGACCTGCTGTCGAGTCTACAAGCTGGTCAATCCTGGGAAGTGGGAAACTATCTTTCGGGCAAGCTTTATTTAAATCTGAAAAGTCAATGCAAGTCCGCCACTTTCCGTTTGGCTTCTTTACCAAGACGGGATTCGATATCCAGTCGGGATATGTCGAATCTCGAATAAATCCATTCTGCTTCAACTTCTCTACTTCCTCTTTGAGAGCAGCCGACCTCTCTGGGCCCAGCATGCGTCTCTTTTGCTTCACAGGTGGATGCTTCGGATTTACATTCAATTTGTGACTTATAATGGATGGCGATATCCCACACATATCGGCATGGGTCCAGGCAAACACGTCTAGGTTTGCCTTCAAGAAGTTCGTTAGTTCTTTAGCTCGACGTGGATCCAATTGAGAACCAATTTTCAAAACTTTTGCCGGATCAGCTTCATCAATGGGAATTTCCACTGTCGCTTCATTAGGAGTTGCAGTCCTAGCCCCTGGTTCCTCGTCTTTTCTGGGATCCAGGTCTTCAGGTGTTCCTTTGGGCAACTCCTTTGGGGTCAATTTCTCTAATTGCTATGCCGAGTCCCCTTTTGAGGGAGACGAGGCATCCTTACTCTCAGCGTTAAGTCCTTTAATCAACATCTTTAACTCGGCCACATAGCAGGCCCGTCCGGAAACCTGATCCCCCCTCATTACTCCAGTTCCGGCTTCGGTTGGGAACTTAAGTAACAGGCACCAAGGGGCGATACAAACTCTAAATTCAGCGAGGGCAGGTCTCCCCAAAAATGCGTTATAAGGCGAATCTACGTCCAATACTACGAACTGAAGCATTCGCACTCTTCTACGTTCTCCTTGCCCCAGGGTTACGGGTAACTCTATGTATCCCATGGGAGCTGTCGACGCCCCGTTGAAGCCTCTGATCCATCCTTCACAAGGCTTCAGATCTTCGGGCTCAAGTTTCATCTGGTCAAATGACTTCTTGAACAAAATATTAACGGAACTTCCGTTGTCTACTAATACCTTATGGACCAAGGCCGGCCCAATGGTGGTAGTAATAACCAACGGATCATTGGTGGGAGATTGTATCCCAGTATTGTCTCGGCTTCGAAATACCACATCGTCAAACATGGTCTTTTGTTGTTTTATGGGGGTGACATCTTCCAAATCATCACCTTCATTCACGTCTAGATGCTTGGCAGCATTCATATATTGATCCATTGATCTAAAACTTCGGATTGCCAGGTGAGGTCCGCCTACTATTGAGTTGATGACAATTCCTTTTCCTTTCTGCTGCGCTGTAGGCTTGGGAGCAGGTAGGATCTGTTTTGGAGCCTGCTCTCCTTGCCCCCTGTCCCTCGGGGCAACCTTGTACTCATCCAACTTTCCTTCACGCAGCAGCTTCTCAATCACATCCCTCAAATGCCGACATTCATTGGTCGAATGCCCATGAGTTCCGTGAAACAAGCAAAATTTCCCTGTCGCCATTTCTTTCTCGGTCGAATCACGAGGTGGCGGTCTTTTGTATTGTAACACATTATACGTATCCAGGTAAATATTTTCCAGGGTGTCGTTCAATGGTGTATAATTCTCGTAGTTCTGGAATCGGGGTCTTTTGTTAGGGTCACTTCCCCTATTTCTGTTCCTTCTGTTACCGTTTGGATTACGGTTATTGTTGTTGTTACCCCCGCTTCCAGCATTGCTGTTTCCACCCTTATTTCCTACATTTACTTCAACCTTGCCAGAACTTTCCCCAGACTGCTTCACGGCGATATTACTCTGCACATTCTCCTTTGAAGCCGTCTCAGACTTTCTCTTTCGGTTCGCCCTAGCCTCCTCTCGTCTTAGATAAATATCGGCTTTTTCGTAGAAAATCTCCCTTGTGGAGGGTGTTTTCCCAGAAAGGTAGTCTCCAAACTCAGATTCAGGGTCGACTCCTTCCTTCAATGCCATCAGAATAGTGGGCTCGTGCGGGTCACTGACCTCAGTTACAGCTTGGTTAAAACGATCAAGATATGCCCTTAAAGATTCTCCTGGCGCCTGCTTAATTCTTGACAATTCAATAACACTTTTGGACTTTCGGGCATGGAGACGGAACTGGTTCATGAAACGCTCGCTTAGTTCCTTGTAATTTGAAATCGAACGAGGAGGAAGTCGGGTAAACTAGAACAGTGCCACATCTTCTAAGTAGATTGGGAACGCTTTGCACTTCACTTCATCAGGGGCAGCAGCAGCATTCATGAGCCACGAATACCGCATCAAATGCTGTCCCGGATCAGACCTTCCGTTGTACTTGTCCATCTGTGGCAAGTTAAAGCGTCGGGGAAATTGGAAGTCGAGGATATCGTCGGTGAATGGAGTATGGCTTCGCTCAATGCCATAATCTTCATTTGTATAATTCCGGCTCTCGGACATGATCTGGCGAACCATTGCCTGTACATCAGCATTAGTTAGGGGCCGCTCAGGTTCCCTGGCCCTAGTATCCGAATTTCTTCTGGGCTCTTGTTCAGGAGATGTCCTTCTTCTTCGAGCTGCCTCTGCTCGATTCCGTTCCCTGCGCTCCCGGTCGATCTCGGGGGGAGGGGACTGGAGTCTTTGCCCCCGAGTGGGGTCATTGTCTCCTAATGCTCGTGCAATATCCTCACGAGATCCCAAAGATCCAAATGTCAGCTGCTCCACGTTCTGAGGTCGTTCGAGTGGCCTTCGTTCACGGGGCCTCTCTTCCTCGGAAGATGAAGATTGATCAACTGGTGTGTGACAGACCGGTGATGGAATTCTCTGTCGACGGAGTTCACTAATCTCCCGACTCATGAGCCTCATATTTTCCTGCATCATGAGATTAGTGCGCTCGTGAACCTTCATAGCCTCCCTTGTGCTCTCAAGCATGTCAAGCAAGCGCGAGAAATCTCCTTGAGTGATGGGCGCAGATGGATTGACCTGATCACCAACCCTGGTGGCTGGAATTGGAGCATTCGTAGGGACTCGAGTAGAGGTTCCAGCTTCACCAAGCATCGGGTCGGGTCGGAGGTAAGAGGTCGGATCGGATCGGAGCTAGGGAGCCTGGTCGGATCGGTACGTGGCGAGCAGCTCGGGTCGGTTCAGATTGGGGGAATGCACTGCTTCAGAATCTCCTACCCGGATCGGATCGGAGCTCTCCCCCTGCTGTCGGTTCGGATTTCCTGCATTGGTTCTTCCTGCTGCTGAACTCTGCCCCCGAGACCTTGTTACTACAGCAGTTTGCTGATCTTTGCCAGCTCCATTTCCTCGAACAGACTGAACTTCCTTGCCTTTTCCTTTGGCCATGAGTCTTTGACAATCACTTCAACGAATGTAAAAAAAAAGCAGAGAAACTTAAGGATTCACTTCTTTGAACTCAACGGTCCAAAAAGTAGAAAGAGATCCCGGAAAAGAGAGAATTTAGATGAGAATTCTCAGTGAAAGCACCAAAATGTTAGACCCAAAAGTGGTTCTAACACCCAAATTGATTAAAAGCAAATAAGATGAGATAAAAATAAAAATGAACACACGGGATTTATAGTGGTTCGGCGAAGAAATGCCTACGTCCACTTATCTTTCACTATATTCACTGATTCAGTTGTAAATACAATGTAATGGTCACTTGATTTCACTCACAACTCGTTTATATTCACTCAATAGATTAAAACAAATAATGAAAGAAGATTTGGATTCTCCGGGAGCAATGGAGTTCGGATTATGGAGGTAGTTGAATTCTCAAAGTGCCTAAAAGAAGATCCTTCTCTTTGTCTCCAGACGGGGTATTTATAGGTGTGAATTTGCTTGAAACTTGATCCGGGTCGGAGCCACATGTCGTCCATCCCACTATCTTCGGGTTCGGATGAATTATTATGTTGACAACGCATCAAAGGAATGGACGTTACGAGTAGGAACTGGTCACAACCGATCCGGATATCCAGGCGCTTTTGCAGGAGAATAACATGGAATATGGGCTCGGATCGGAGACGCACAAACAAGGGGTTCGGATCGGGATATCCGATCCGACCCGGATTGGCTTGGATGCAACGTTCTCTTCTTCTCTAATCTGCTCCGCTCCGATCCATTTTCGTGGCAAACAGGTGGCTTTCCGATCCAATTGAAATTGTGTTGTCTTCCGATCCGATTAGATATACCTTACCAATTTCCTCCTCAGCAGTTCACCGATCCGAACAGAAAGCTCTATCCGACCCGAACCGATATGTTTCTCTGACCCGACCCGAACAACTGCAGCTATCCAATCTAGATTGTAGTGCCTTCTCCGATCCGAACAGAAGTCTTCTAATTAAAAATGCCCTTCAATGTCTGGTTTCTTGACTTTGTGTTGCCTAGTTCACAAAGTAGGCTAACACATACCTTTCATTTCATTTCAATAATGTTTTTTTCTGTTGGCCAAGCTATGGGAACGCCAAAGGCATCTTCCATGCACGTCAGAGCTGATGTTGGTCTCCATAACTCTGCATTTGGAACTCTCACATTTTCAGCCCAAACTTTTATAGCATCCTTTCCCAATGGACGACAATAGACCATCGCTATCGGATTAGTTGATGCAATAGTTCATTCATCCATTACGTCTGTTCCACCCACATCTATCAACTTGCATTTGGCATCTTTTTCATGGTTGCAATCGGTTGAAAGAAAAGAGATTATTATCCAGAATATATACATATTCATTAAAATATCTTTCGTACACATTTAACTTCTTTAATTTTGATAATTAATACTTACATGTTGCGATTTATTCACGAACATATATGTTGATTTCGAATGAGAAGTCGCATGATTTCCACTATCATGATGATTCTTAGTTGGATTTTCTTTATCAACTTCTACTTTTGATCCCGACCATTCTACTTTCCCACCAATTGCATCTCCAATGCACGAAATATCAGATGTGGGTCACCACAAATAAGAGTCTTTATTTATTACGTTGTCCACCCAAATCACAATTGTAGACGGGCCGAGCGGAATACCATTAACAATATATTTTGGATCATCGGCGTAGATTCTTCCTTCGGCAACTACACCTTCACCCCCATTCCAACCATAGATCTTGCAAGCATCGTGGATGCTGCTGGTACTTTAAAAAAGAGATTATACTTCAATATTAGCAATTATACTTCTAGTCATGATAGCTTCAAAACAAGAGAATGATGTATTATTTCTGTGTAGTGTTGGCTCTATAGACTAATAGCTTTACATCCCTCCATTTACATTTCACGCGTAACTGTAAATAAATATACATGGTGCCTTTATTATGAATCAAATCTGAATCTGTTAATAAATATAATCATGCAAATATATACGTTGCATCTTTATGAGAAGTACCGCTAAGTAAATATAATCATGAAGAAAGATCGTTTCATAGAATTGTGAGAAGTGTAAAATTTACCGTACTGGCTTCATTGCAATTCACGCGTGTTCACAAGGGTACCTTAACGCAAACTGATGGCCAATCTACTACCTTGTTCATAGCATCTGCTAATACTGTCATTTCAGGTGTAGGCCTCCGTAAATAAGTATCTGGTTTATCCACGAAATTTATAAAAACGCTCGCAGCATTTGGTCGAAGATGAATGTCATTGACAACATCATTTGGGTCCATGGACAACAACCTCCCATAGGCAACAACTCCAGAGTTTCCATCCCAACTCAACATCGAACATACTTCATCATCGCTCTACAATTATTTAACCAAAAATTATATCAAATACTGGATTAAAAATTTAAAATATAAATTTTATTTATTTAGTAATATAATTATTATTTTTACCGATTCAAGTGAGCTCCTTCTTGAACTTTCTTTACCCTGCTGCAAAGGACAAATATCATGATATTTTAATCTTAAGAGCACTCAGGTGGATGCCACAATACTTAAAATGGCACATTACTTCATCAAAATTAAAATCTAAATGTTATTTATTGAGTAATATAATTATTGATTTTACCTTTCCATGTGTGCTCCCTTACCAACTTTCTTTACCCTGCCGTAAAGCACCAAAAATTATTCTTTTTGGTATTTTAAATTATAGAGTGTGCTGAAATTTGTGTTTTATGAATATAAATTAATTTTAAAAGTTTACCTTCTGGTCCATCAAAGTCTGTATCATTCGCTTTAATTCTGTTATTTCCTCTCGACACCGCGACACTTGTTTATCTTTGGACTGGGCCACATCTAGCCTGGTTAAAGTGCAACCCCTTCCCAACGCCCTTAATCATCCCGGTCTATCTTCTCATAATATATGTACAAGAGCATCTCCATTGACATTCTGTGTCGAGCTGGACTGGGATAGGCTACCAAAATTTTTAATCTCCTCCTACATAAATAAAAACACATAGATGATGTACATTGGTAAAAATATCATAGTTTCAACAAAAAAATTACCGATAAAATTAAAAACAATTATACAATAGTATTTGCAGCTTCCATGGTCACCAGTTGTCCATTTTTTTTTTGATGTGAGACTTGATCCACACATCAGCTCTAGTTATGGACGATGGATATACACTTTCTTTTTTCTAAATTTAATATAACATTAAATAAATAAATTGATAGGTATAAAATAATATTAAATAAAGCTATAGTTAATTAACTAACCAAGCCTTCGGTCATTCTAGCCATTCTGTTACAACCTGTTGTAAGTGGAAGTTATGTGTACCTAAGGGCCGAATATTTCTCACTTTTTTGCCGAAAATATAGAAAGATGTTAGAATTTAACAACCAAAATCGTAAAAAGTGTTAGAATTCCATGTTCACTAGCATAAACAAAAGTTAGCATACTAATAGAGATGAGCGTAAAAGAAGAAATATGTTTGCAAAGAGGGTTTCAGTTTGCCTTAAGGTATGTACAAGAGCATGGCATGTGACAAACTGACGTGTAGTAAGAATGATTTGTTGTTGAAGGATTGAATTATATTTTAGATTTACCTTAAACTCCACGCTTGTTTTCGCCTTTACAAACTTTCTCCATTCGTGGTTGTTTTTTATGTTTGTAGGTTTCAGTTTAAATCTTTCCTCTTCTTTCTCCGCTTTTTGCAAATTTCGAACCAATTTGCTTTTCTATGATCATCAAAGTACTCCCATTTTTGAAATATGGCTTTTCTTTGCCATTCCTCTTCCAGTTTAAATCTAACCTACAACAATACATGAAAACATGATATTAAAATCAAATAACAGCCATAGGTATGCATCAAACAATTTTTATTCATCTATAACTATAATAACGTGATGTAGATATTCAGATAATAGCCATATGCATTCCCAAATGTTCTGTTGTTCGAGTAACTAATCTTCATTCAACATTTTTGAAATATTCAATTTTGAGATATTATTTGAGATAGTGTATGGAACCAAAACTAAGTCTGACTTCATCCCTGAACCGACTGCCACAAAACTTCTTTTAACTCATCACTTATATTCCTCCAATCATCGATAGTGTATGGAACCTGCTCCCGCACAAGTGGT
Source organism: Allium sativum (assembly GCA_030737875.1). Lineage (NCBI taxonomy): Eukaryota > Viridiplantae > Streptophyta > Magnoliopsida > Asparagales > Amaryllidaceae > Allium > Allium sativum. Next base: position 1,050,038,875 of record CM060922.1, read on the forward strand.
CCGAGAAAATAGGATAAATATCCCGACCCTTGCCCAATTGGTATACCTAGATCATTAAACTCAACTTCAATTCGATCATGACTACATAACGGGAGCCTTTTTGCTTTTGCTGGACCTCTACCGCCTCTTTTCCGAGATGTACTTCCAATTTCAGCTTCATTTTGTTTCCCAATTTCCATCTCGGCATCATCAGTTTGTTCAAGACAGGTTTGATTTTCTGAGCGGGGTCCTTCTTCATTTCGGTCATTCAGGACTGTTTGTTCTTTATCTTCATTACAAACAATGGCTTGCTTCTTAGCATTCGCTGGTTGTTCTTTGCGTTGAATGTTACGCTTTAGCTTTGACTTATACTTCTGGGTTGGATTATACTTTTGGCATTCCTCTGCAGCCTTTATCCGGTGGCGAGTACGTACATTGCTTGTCGACATCTTTTTCTGCAAATGAAACAAAATATGTTATAAACCAATAAGCAGCTAGCACTTAAGTATGATCAATATATGTATATGTATACACGTGTTAACGCACACATATATACAATCATAAATACAAATTTCTATGGCACGGGTTGAGAGAATTGCATAGAATTTCAACATTGAAGTCTGAAATACACAGCACCTTACCTGTATACACATACATGAATATGTATATACATATATAATTTAAATTGTGCGGTTTGATGTAAAGAAATGCAAGACTAGAAAAGGCAGCACAAGGTATATGTATATACACATACATGTATATAAAGTATACACATGTAAAGAAATGCAACACAAATGTATATAACGTAGTTTTAGGTGCAACACAAATGCAAAGTTTCAAGTGTTTTGTTAATGATGCTACAAAGAGAAAGTATGCTTACAATTTCATGTGTTTTGTTAATGATGCTACTGAGAGGAAGTATGCTTACAATTTCTTTATAAGAAGTCAAATACCTAAAAATAATTAATAAGAAAGATTAATCGTATTGGGTAGGCATATGCTGTGAAATCAATAGAATCATCACTAAAGATAGAACTTGATAGTGCAGTAAATGAACAACAGTCATTCTCAGAAGCATGTATCTTTTCAAAACCCATGTCGAGCACTCTAAGAAATTTCTTGAATTCATATAAGCTTTTAGGAAGCACGTTATCCTTCGACAGAAATTGATGTTGCAAAACTAAAAGCTTATCAAACCCACTATCAGATAAGCCAGTTTCGCATTTAAGATTATACAAGATGGTGATGGCAGATAATTTTGTGTGATTTATGCAATCAGGATATAATGGAGTTTCTGCATCTTCCAAGTTCTTGAGTAACTCATCCTCTTTTCTTCGAGAATCTACCTTATCTTTATCAACATCAAAAAAATCATCATCCATAAAATCTTCATCTTCATTGTGAATCATCTTGAATAAATCATATACGTCAAACGTATTTTATCTCTTCACCATGATTAACCATTCACCATCAACGTATCTAGGATCCATTCCGTTTATAATTAAATGATCAACGATAATTTGGTCATTATGGTGACTAAAATTCCAACACTCACTGCAAAGGCATAATTATATTCTACATTTCTTACATTACTCTTTGCAGCATGCACGAAATTCATTGCCCTTTCTTTGTACTCTATACTAGTTCTATGAAAAAATTTAAAACATAAAAAATTGAGTTTTAATATTAGATTATATGTTTTAATTCTCAAAATACGTACTAAGTTAAGCATGGTTTTATCACCTATTTTAAAAAAAACCCAATCTTTTTCCATCATCGACATATGAAGGCAAATATGTTTCCAATCTTTGACGTATAAATGGGTTATTTGTTGTTAGCAAAAAAAAAGTACACGTCGAAGTTATTACCCAAAAAGACATCCAAGCATCTTATAAATGATGTTTTAACTAGATAATTCTAGTTCAGCGAATTTGATAGATGTCGACACTGCAGTTCAGACTTTGTAGTTCATTTGAAGTCTTCTAAATACCAAATTGCAAGGTGGTTATTTAATTATGAGCATCATGATCGATTATCGAAAGATGGATGAACTAATTATGTCCAACACTACTATTATCTTTGGAGAGTTGTCTGAATACTAATAAACAAAGATTTTGGTTAACCTAACTTAAACTCAATTAACAAAGACTTGATAAATCCCACGTAAATAAGAGTATATGATGTATGCCACGTTTTTTATCACCAATTCAGATACTTTATCCTATTTTTAGTCCGAATACCAGCACCAATCAAATCGATTTGATCCATAAATGGGGTGCACTATACTATAAAAAACGTAAGCATGCACATACAATTTTTTTTAAGAACAAAGCCAACAATCACCTTCAATCAATATAAAAACCACAAAAATTCAACAAATTGTACCAAAATATAATTCAGCATACAACATAAACGGTTAGATGATCCACAATAATAACAATCATCAAAATAGCCTATCAGAAAAGCATCCAAATAAAACATGAAAATCAAGCAGTTATACCACAACCGAGCCCTAGCAAGATAGAAGATGATAAAATCAAGAAGGACGAAATAAAATAGAATAAATGATTACATTTGGGGTAAACAATTCTGACTAGGGTTAATCGGCTATACCGTAACCGAAACCTAGCAAGATAGTAGTTGAGAGAATAGCATGCACTCAAATATTTCATACACAATCCGAATAGAATCACAAAATCGAGTTAAAGAAGTCACACCTGAATTTACCTATACCATGAGTAGATATTTTCGCTGGCTTCCACGACGTTGTTGAGTGGAGGACAACGGAGTTGACGATGACATGAGGAAAGTTAATCAGTGCGATGAAATTTCTTCGGCAGAGCGATTTAAAGGAATGGGAATTTCTTCGACAGAGGGATTTGGATGAAAGAGAACGAGGGTTAAAAAATTCTGATTATGAGCAGGAAAGGAATAGAAAATAGGTGGTTACGTTTATTTTGGACCACGCGGACTATTTTTTCTTAGATGAGGAAGTGATTTTTTTTCCGCGTTTATATTGTGAGTGAAAATACCTTTGCTTGCATTTGCAAATAAACGACACTGGTTTTTGCAACAAAAAATCATTTCTATTGTAGTGTGATAACAGTCCAAATATAACATAACATCCATATAGTGTCAAATATCAGTAGTGTGTGTTTCTCACATGTGCACAAACAAATAGTGATGAATTTTCAATAACAATCCTAACATTTCATTTTACATTTCAAAATTTTAATTTACTTAATGATAAGTAAGTTGTGAGTGAAGAGAAACTCACCTTTCGAGTTAAGATGAAGTTGCGAACTACAGAATTTGACACGAAATCGAAAATGAACTCATTGGCCGATGCATCGAATACTTGCCCAATTAATTTATATACATATATACATTTTTGTATATATGTACATACATATAATTGGAAATTTCCAGATCCATTCCAAGGTCTACTACTCGATCAAGCACGACAAGACTCAAACAAATACGACTCCTAAAATTAAACAATGATAAACTTCAACTTAATAAAACTAAATCATTCTTTTTTCTAATGTTATAAATATAACCAAAATCGCAAGGAGGAAATACCAAAACTTCCATAGTTGAGCTCCAAATGTCGTCGCCATGAAATGCTAGATGCTCTGCCTGAAGCCATAGCTGGACTCAGCATTGTAAAGTGGATGATGGGTTTCACTTTTGAAAGGGGCTTAGGGTTTCTTGTGTGGGAATAGGGTTTTGATGGCTTCGAGTGAGAGGAGAAGGCTGCGACCTTTGAGTTGCGCTTAGATTTGCCTAAATGTAGTGTTTGACACTTTCCTATAGAATAGAAAAACGTAAATTATGTAATAATAACTGCAAGCGCACAGGTGTGTAGTATGTTGGTCGAACGCATGGAGAAAAATTAAAATTTATTATTTATAAAATTTCATGGGCGAGTTAGAAGAATTCGGAGGATTTGATTGAAATAAAAATTGAAATTGCAATTTGGTTCAAAACAGATATAATTGAACTGACGACCAAATCAAATTATCAATTAAAACAAGAAGAGCAAGTAAACTACTATTGAATTTACTATAGATTCAAATCTAATGAAATTTATATTAAATTCAATACCACTTAGGAAAGCAGAATAAAATGCAGAATAGAAATAACAGAAAGTAAAATTAGGATTACCGCTGAAACTAATCAAATGGTCAATAACTAATAAAAATTAAAATTGCAAAGACAACTTATGCTCTACTAAATCTAATTGTATATATGACACAAGTTGCTTGAAAATAAAATTGTAGAAAAATAAAGAAATCTAAAAATGAATTAATAGATAAGAGAAATGGTACAGAAAAAGGTACATCCTTTTACAATGGGTGAAACATGTATTTATAGGTGAAATTGGCCATTCCTAACCCTATTAAAATTTATCAATATATGGGCCCTTTTAACCAAGAGTTATTCTATCATATCTCATGCTCATTTCTTGACTATGTTTTTAGGAAATAATCTTGAGGATATCTGGAAAATATCTTGAGAATATTTTCACTTATCTTCCTTTTCTGGCATGTAGCTAATTGATTGAAGATAAGATTGCATATGATTTATTTTTCCAAACAAACATGAACACATATTATACTCCTAAAGCAACACAAAGTGAAATCTTCATCTGCAAGTCCTCATAAATATGGAAATTTGATCTTCTTCTTTTGCAGTATCTTTTCTTTTAGGACTGCATGAGGATTGATTGGGAAATATTTAAAAATGACAAAATAATACCCTATGTGATACTATTTATATACAAAAAGATGAAATATACGTGTATCAAATAAACACATTCCTATGTTTATCAAGTACCCTCATACTTATCTTTTAGTCTCCCTCGGGTAAAACAAAAATGAAAACCTAAACCTGGTAGGTCACACTTTCGTAGGAAACATGATTGTATTGAGTGTATGCAACAAGCCATTAAACCTCTAGATGCCCCTGATAGGATAAATGGTGTCTCATGAGGGTTTTCAGCGGATACTACCCACAAAATCTAAATGCAGTATACTATGGTTCTAATGAAACTACATGAATGCAACGAACATATCTAACTGAAAACAAAAATGAAAAACGACTTTTTTCGGAAAAGTTGCAACATAGCAGTATACAATTAAAAATCAATCTATTTAAATGTTTGGTTCCTCAACTCGTCACAAATTTTCAACATAATTCAAGTTTTTAAACGTTAAATTCTAGTCTGGTTAGTTGGTTTGGTTGATAACATAGTGCAACCATGAAATAAATTCTTAGTTTGCCTGTCACAGTTTGCAAAGTGGTATTCTTATTTCCTTGTGTATGGCTAGTCAAATTTCTAAGGTCAAGAAGTGTTTGGGCATCATTGCTTATAGGTATAACAGGCATGTCAATGAATTTAGAAATCGAAGTCTTTCCTATGAAAAGTTTATCGTGACAATGATTCATGCCATCTAGAAAAAAATTACCATTGTCTCATACACTTGAGAGTTTAACCATAATTTCTTTTGTTGATATGGAATTAAGGTTATCTTCTAGGTATACTCCTAGTTCGTCATTTAAAAATCTAAGCTTGCCCTCAAATAGTTCTTCAAAAGACGTAGATGATACGTCTATTGAGATAGGAGAATTATGGTGGCTTTCATTCATTTTGAAAAAAATATCTAGAAGTGGCTTCATCTTAAAAATAATATAAAATACTTAGATGTGTTATATGAGTTGACAATCTCAATTAAAGGGGGGAAGAGGGTCTTGTGGTCGTTCATGTATAGTATAAATACTAAGTGATAAGACCAATGTTTTACGGGTACTATGCAACCTCTTTTGCTAATAGTTCAACAAATTGAACTACTATATATCCGCAATCCAATTATAATAGACTGTCAAGTTCGCAAAGCACGCCTTTTCAATTATAACTATTTTTTCTATGAGCTCGTATTTTGATCCTAAAGCCGACGTCCAATTGAATTTTAGAGTTGAAATTCGATGAGAGATGATTTTAGTTATAGAAATCTGTTCCTAACTAAATGATTCAGAAAATTTAGCCAACTTGACAATCAAAGAATAATTATTGCAAAAATAAAAATACATAAGCAAGCCACTGCACCTGCAGGAAATGATTACAAGCAGTTTCTATATATTTTTTCCTTTTAGCAGCAGAACACTTGTATAGTTTAGAAAATTTTATAGTGGGGTATAACTATTCGTCTAAAGCAATTGAGTAGTGCTAGCTATTCAACTAGACTATTGGTAATCGCTTGGCCTCTAAATCCAAATTTGCTGCTCAAATTCTTTTCTCACTTTGGTCCTTGTTTTAAATGGCTTTTTTTTTGAAACAAAGAGATTTTTAATAGAAAACAATAAGATAAAAATAAACAAAATAACACTTAAAAACAAATCTCACCTAATTATACAAGCTCACCACCCAAGACAATGCTCACACAATAAATCCGGCTTTGATAAGGAAAAAAAGGAATATTACACTCGCGTACTCAAAAGAAAAAAAAATCAAAAAAGCCTTTGGCAAAACAATCCCTTTTATTCGAAATCAGGAAACCCTCAAACAAAAAAAAGAGATCAGGATACTCTACCCTTTATAATAGACTGTCAAGTCCTTGTTTTTATAGGGCTCGGGTTCGGGCTCGGGTTCGGGCTCGGGATCGGGTTCGGGCTCGGGCTCGGGTTCGGGCTCGGGTACGGGTGCGGGGTGGTGCGGTGCACCATCCCTTATGGTCCCTATTGTTGGTCCATAGCACCCTCTCCAAGGAATTTATAATAGTCTCTACACTTATGTATATAAACCATTATAATTACTTATACCCTACAATATGGGACTATTCCTACATTGTGGGATACTCTACCCCACACCTTCGTTATTCATTTATTCCAACAATCCCCCACATGAATGAATAATTCTTTAATTTGTTCTTAAATTAGTGAAATCATGTTGTATCGGTTAAAGTAGCACAATGGACTTGAACTTTCCTAGTGTTTATCTATTTGACCTACTAGCGAATTAGTAGACTTGTGAATGTCCTTGAACTGTAAGCCTTTTGTATAGGTCAAGATAGTAGATAACACACAACATGATTTCTAAACGTCCTTGGTTCTCTGTTTATGTTCGTTTTTGCAATGAACACCTGCTTGGTCTCATGAGTGTTTAAAGAATTCGACCTTACAATTCTTTTTGAAGCGGCACCTTCACACTCACGTAGGTGATTCTATAAAGAGTATCCCGTAATACTCTACTTGGGTCTTTTATAACACCACAGTATAGACATCATTAAAAGATAAGCTTATCCTATTCTCTGACGGGTTGTGCACTGACTTATCATAGGAATGGTTTGTATTTTAACAGTGCCATTAAGTTTTATCTATAAACTTAGTTGTCCCTTTGAACCTAGATATTGGGATCTCCAGTCAACTAGGTGGGGTTTCCGTTTTTGAAATTTTTTAGTTTACAGGTCTTAAGCCCATTCCCATCGATAAGATTTGAACTTTCTCTCTTGGCAAGCCTTTTGTTAGTGGATCCGCTATGTTATCCTTTGACCGTACATAGTCTATAGTGATAACTCCATTAGAGAGAAGTTGTCTTATAGTTTTATGTCTGCGACGAATATGTCGAGACTTACTATTATACAATGTACTATTTTCCCTTCCTATAGCAGATTGACTGTCACAATGTATACATATTGGAGGTACTGGTTTTTCCCAATTTGGAATGTCCTCTAAAAACCCCCCTAAGCCAATCTGCTTCTTCTGCGGCTTTATCTAGAGCTATGAACTCAGATTCCATTGTTGACCTTGCTATGCAAGTCTGTTTGGATGATTTCCATGAGATTGCTCCATTTCCTAATGTAAAAACATATCCACTTGTGGATTTTGTGTCATTTGAGCCAGTTATCCAATTTGCGTCACTGTAACCTTCCACTACTGAAGGATAATTTGTATAATGCAAACCAAAGTTCTGTGTATATTTTAGATATCCAAGAACTCTTATTATCGCTTTCCAATGATGTTTACCAGGATTGCTGGTAAATCTACTAAGCTTACTTACAGCATATGCAATATCTGGTCTTGTGCAATTCATTACATACATGATACTTCCTAATATGCGAGAATATTCAAGCTGATATATACTATCACCAATTTTCTTAACCCAATTTTGGTTCATATCTACTGGCCATTTTGCAATAGTTATGTTGTATTGCTTGAATTTTTCATGTATCTTGGCTATGTAATGTGATTGGGATAATACATATCCATGTGGTGTTCATACAATTTTGACACCCAATATTACATCTGCTAGTCCTAGGTCTTTCATATCAAATCTAGAGGATAACATATCTTTTGTTGACGTTATTATGGCCTTATTATTTCCTAGGATTAATAAGTCATCAACATAGAGACATACAATAACATATCCAATATGTGTGTATTTTATATAAACACATTTATCTGATTCACTTATACTGAATCCCTTTGATAACATAGTTTGATCAAATTTCTCATGCCATTGTTTTGGTGCTTGTTTAAGACCATAAAGCGACTTCACCAACTTACACACTTTGTTTTCATTTCCTGGGCTTACAAAACCTTCAGGTTGTAGCATGTATATTTCTTCTTCTAACTCACCATTCAAAAATGCCATCTTTACATCCATTTGATGTATTTCCAAATTTAGTATAAACGCGATTGCAGTAAGCATCCTAACGGATGTTATTCTAGTTACCGGTGAGTAAGTGTCAAAATAATCCAGATCTTCTTTCTGTCTGAATCCTTTGACTACTATACGAGCTTTATACTTATCTATTGAGCCGTCAGCCTTGAGTTTTTTCTTAAATATCCATTTATACCCTAGTGATTTTGATCCTTTAGGTAGATCCACTAGTTCCCATGTATGGTTTTGTAAAATGGATTCTCTTTCACTGTTGACAGCCTCCTTCCAGTATGGAGCCTCGGGAGATGACATTGCTTGTTGGTAAGTAAGTGGTTCATTTTCTATCATATATGCATAGAAATCGGGTCCAAAGGTTTTCGAAGTCCTTTGTCGTTTGCTCCTTCTAGATTCCTCTACCTCAATTTCAACATTTCTCTTATTCGAATTTTGATTAACATTATCCTCAGGAGTATCTGTTTCTATTGATCTCTTTTGAACAGTTGTTTCAATAGAGGATTTTAGAGGATAGATGTGTTCAAAGAATCTAGCATTTTGAGATTCGATAATGGTGTTTTCATGTATGTCATCGATTTCAGATTTGTATACCAAAAACCGATAAGCAGCACTATTATGAGCATATCCTATAAATACGCACTCTATAGTCTTTGGTCCAATTTTGACCTTCTTTGGTTTCGGTTTTTTTACTTTGGCAAGACACCCCCACACTCTCAAGTATTTGTAGGATGGTGGTCTACCTTTCCACAATTCATGTGGTGATTTAGAAGTCTTCTTTTGAGGCACTTTATTAAGAATGTGATTAGCAGAAAGTATGGCTTCTCCCCAGAAGTTATCTGGTAAACCAGAACTAATGAGTAAAGCATTCATCATTTCTTTTAGTGTACGGTTTTTACATTCTGCTATCCCGTTTGATTGAGGGGAATATGGTGCCATTGTCTGAAGTATAATACCATGTTCGGCGCAGAACTCCTCAAAAGGAAATTCATACTCTCCTCCTCTATCACTTCTTGGTGATTTTATCTTTTTATTAAGTTGATTTTCAACTTCTGCTTTGTATTGTTTAAATACGTCAAATGCCTCGTCCCTGCTTCTAAGGAGATATACATAACAGTATCTCGTACAGTCATCAATAAAGGTAATGAAATACCGTTTTCCTCCTATAGTTTGACACATTTTTAAATTGCACACATCTGTGTGAATTAAGTCTAGAGGTTCCGTATTCCTTTCAACTTGATGAAAGGAAGTTCTAGTTAGTTTTGATTCGGCACATGTTTCACATTTGTAATTTGAATCTATGGCAAACTTAGGTATAAATTCTAAGCTTATAATTTTTCACAAAGTATCAAAGTTAACATGTCCTATTCTATTATGCCATATATTAATGACTCAGTGATATAAATAGAAGGTTCCACTTTATTCATATCTTTTGGTACAATAGTCATTACATTCATTTTGAACAGACCATCACCCACATACCCTTTCCCCACATACACTCCATTTTTAGACAATACAAAATTATCAGAAACAAAGACCTACTTGAATCCATTCTTGCTCAGTAGTGATCCCGAGACCAAGTTCTTCCGAATATCTGGAATGTGGAGCACGTCATTCAAAGTGAGTTCTTTTCCAGAAGTCATTTTGAGAACCACTTTTCCCTTGCCTTCAACCTTTGACGTGGAGGAGTTTCCAATAAAGAGTTGCTCTTCTTGTGTCGTAGGCTTGTAGTTGGAGAACATCCACTTGTTAATGCAAATATGTTTTGTGGCACCAGTATCCACAAACCATTCCTTCGTGTTGCCAACCAAGTTGCATTCGTAGATTACAGCAGATAAGTTCATTTCTGAAACATCATCCGAGAGCCTATCACATTCAGTAACATTGGCTTCGTCTTTCTTCTTATTTGGTCCTCGACACTCAACTGCTTTGTGACCTTTCTTTCCGCAATTATGGCAATTTCCATTGAACTTCTTAGCCTTTTTTGCATTTGGATTATGCTCCCTTTTTCTTTTGTTGTTCTTGTCGGACTCGACCACATTTGCTTTGGCCACCATGGTGTTTGTTGCCTTCTTTTCAGATTTTCTGTTGTCTTCCTCAATTCTGAGACGAACAACCAGATCCTCCATGGACATCTCCTTGCGCTTATGTTTCAAGTAGTTTTTGAATTCCTTCCATGATGGAGGTAACTTTTCTATTGCTGCAACGACTTGGAAAGATTCACTCAATTCCATCTTTTCATCATGAATTTCATGGATAATGACTTGAAGTTCCTGAATTTGGCTGACTACTGTCTTAGAGTCGACCATTTCGTAATCTAGAAATCTTCCGACTATGAATTTCTTCATGCCGACGTCTTCCGTCTTATATTTCTTTTCCAGTGTGTGCCAGAGGATCTTTGCAGTTTGAACAGTACAATATACATTGTATAGGCTGTTGTCGAGGCCATTTAGTATATAATTCTTGCAAATGAAGTCGAACCCTTCTAGGCAGTGAGCGCTTCGAATTTTGTGGCGTCAGGCTCGAGTAAATCTACTTTTGGAGGGTCCTCTTCAAGGTACTTGGCCAGTCATAGTGTGGTCAAGCAAAAAAGCATTTTCTGTTGCCAACGCTTGAAATCCACACCAGTGAATTTCTCTGGCCGTTCCCCATGTGAGAAAGGTACATGTTGAGGGATCAAAGTACTGGTCTGAGCGGGAGGTACAGTGGGTGGTACGGGTTGCTTGTTTGCCGAACTGTTACTGTCTCGAGCCATCGTCTGCGAGCAGTTGACTTCAATCAGTAACAGGTTTAAACACAAGCACAAATCTATTTTAAGATTGTTATACCAGAGAAACCCTAATTTGAAATTGGGTTAACAGAAAAGTAGAAATTGGGTTAACTGAAAGTGTACTGTTTTGTATTTGTGAAAACCCGTAACTTCCCCGTAAAGGAAAGCGTCGGATAGTTCGAGAACAAACCACAACAGAACGCATATAAAAGAACATTTCACTGTATATTACAACAATGCATCAGATTACAAGAATATACAGAGTAACAATGAATATTACACAGAAATATCAGATATTTAAATTACATTTAAATACATAGCAGCTGAAAATAATACAATACACAACTAGAAGTAGATATACGGATACAAAGCTTTCCGGATATCGTTCCAGCTGTAAACCAGGATCCTGTGAATATAAATCTGCAAAACCAAAACTACTAGCTGCCCGTGTCAAAATAGGGGCACCCAGAGTTTAGGTTAAAACAATAAACTCCAGGTCAGTCATGTGACTGGTGTGAGAACTAAAACAGTTATTAATCTTTATTTTAAAATTAGGTAAATCAAGGGACCACGCCGTATAACACGGAACGGGTTTCCTCCCAAGAATAACAGTGCATAAAACAAACAGCGCAATGCTAAATAGAGAAAAATGAAGCTGTTATAAGACCCAGGTCCTATCACACAATGCAACGCAAGCCGGGGGATAGGGTTTTCCCTTATAACAGCCAAAGAATGCTTGATACGTTTAAAACAAATCGTTTGATACTATTATAAGTGCATAGTGTATAAAACAACTTCAAATCATAAGTATCAATCATAGGCGGCATGGGTACCATATATCATGTCGCCATATATAGGTTTACAAATAAAACCGCAAATGTCACGTATTTGGAAATTGGATTTCCGTCTATGAACCGAGGCAAAAGATAGTCCTCAACCGATTCGAGACTGCCTAGCCCGAGTCTCAGGCAAGCGCGCAGGCAAGCCTTGGAGCGACAGGGCCGGTCCACCGATGTGGATTATTATACCTGAGCACTACGTTTCGCCGCCCTTTGGGGCGTAAGCGAGCCAACGAATGACTCCATCGGACCCGGATCGTCCGATCTAACCGAGGCGCCTCGCAATAGCAACAACCACATAAGTCAAACTCGTCAGGGCGTGTAAAACCACTGACGCCACTTCTAGCTAGGAGGAAACGCAGGCCCTCCCTGAGGTCCGTCTCCCGTTTTTGGTTCATACCGGGTGTGAAACACGCGAGGTAAACGTTACACAAAGCTACGCCACAAAGGCCGTGCTTTGATCATCACCACAAGACTTTGCTTTTCAACAGAAGCCTTGATCATTTGCATCTTAGCATGCCACACAGGCAAACCATCCTATGCAACCGATATCAGTCACACAGAATGAAATCCGATGTCAGACACACAGTCCATTTACAAGTCCGTTCTGGGTCTGAACGAAATCGGAGGCACCTAGTACCCCGCATATCCATCGATCTCCAAGTACGTCTGGACGATCACTAACTGTTTCCATCTTCTTGGGTGTACAGCCCAATCAAGATCATCAGTTATCACCCAAACGACGTGAAGACTTCCGGTCTTCGACCATCGTCTTCATCTTCGACTTATCGTCGTGTCAGTTATTCAGAATGGGGTAAACCCGTCTTTCCGAATAACTCGCGTATATTTTAAATAAGTGTTACACAAACACAACATACGCCTCATTCCAATTCATCAGTCACTAACCGTAAATTAATCAAGAGAATAATTTCCCAAATATTAACCCCGAAGGCCGAAACCAACATCAGATCAATCCAGAAAACCATTCTGCTTGGCCAACCGACAGTTAGTTTCTAAATTTCACATTCATAGGGAAAGGTTTCCATTAATTTTATCCAAGATAAATTTCTTGAATTTATACTTTAATCTATTTTTGAATATCAATTCAAACTAGTCGGGATTAGCGAACCTTACCGAAGTAATCATTTGTTTTAATTTCCCAATCCCAACCTATTCATCCCATGAAGTAAAACTGGTTATACTTCATATCTAACACCACAGTGTTATCAGTAAATTCAATTACCATTTCACGTTCAAATCTAATTAAAGATTTAACTATCGCCTGGAGCAAAACTGGTGATACTCCATTTCGATTAATTCAATCTAATTAAAGATTCATTAAAACTCCACTTAGTTTTAATCTTCGACCGGGTTAAAGAATCAGTGTCATTTAAAACACGGTTCACGATAAACCCAAAGTCACATTCCATTAATTATCGGGTTAAAGAACAAGTGTTATTTAAAAACGCTGTTCACGATAAACCCAAAAATCATTCTATTAATTATCGGGTTAAAGAACAAGTGTTATTTAAAAACACTGTTCACGATAAACCCAAAAATCATTCTCAATTCAATTCCAATTAAATATCATTTAATTGGTACACTTCATTAAATCTAAATAAAAAGATTTAATCTTTTCTTAACTAGGTTCAAGAACAGTGTTAGTGAAGACACCATTCACGACAAACCCAAATCACATTTGATATTCAATATAAGGCTCTGAATAGAAAATATATCGGCTTATATTCAATACAAATTCTACGATTAACAAATGTCATATTGGAAATAACGATATAAATATATATCTTTCAAATTTCCATAACAACATCTGTATAATCACGAATTCCAACATCGAAATATTCCGAAGACAATTTCGATTCAAATCCACTCCAATGCAATCATTGGAAATTCTGGTTATTTTTAAAACCCTTTTCAAATTCAATTTATTTATTTAAAAATAAATAGAATTATATTTCTAGTTCAAAACTAGTTCATTTCGATAAAAATCTATTTTTATCTTTTCAAATATGGAGTTTTTCATCCCAAATCTTCACAAATCATTTCTTATGATTTTACACAAATTATTGCTATTTATAATAATTTTGTCAAGGCCCGTACAGTCGATTTCCATCAACGGCCATCGAACTGCACTTACAGCGACCTTTTTCGAATTTGATTTGGACATAATTCCAAATCCAACCGTTAGATTTCAAATTTCTAATATTCGTTAGAAAGCTCTTTTCGATACGAACCCAACGGTTCCGGTTTTAGGAGAATCCGACGGTCGGATCTCCCGCAATGTCCGTTTGAAATAAATGGTCGAAATTCACGAACTGCCGCGGTGCGGCGCGTTCTATTCAGGCCATTATATTATATATATAATATATATAATATATACTTCGTCGATTCCTATTTAAAACGAATTATATAAATAGTTTTAAAATCGTTTCAAAAGCAATTCCAACTTTCTTTTCAATTCAAATCAAAATTGAATTCTTCTTTATAAATTCGTTTTAAAATTCATTTCTATTCAATTCAAATTTCAATTCAATTTGAATTCATTTCAATTCGCTTTCAATTCAATTTGAATTCGTTTTCAATTCAATTCATTTCGAAATCGTTTTCAATTCAATTCATTTCGAAATCGTACAAAATCGATATAAATATCGTTCATGTCAAAATGGCGTCAATCTAATCAACACGGCTTCATAAATTTCTATTTTCAAATATTCTATTTCAAATATTTCTTTTTCAAAATAGTTGTTATTATCGAAATATTTCGTTCAACACATGACCAATCTCAATGGATGAGTACTGTCAACACATGAACTTTTATTTTATATATAAAGATGTAAATTTTATTACTAAAATATTTCGTTCAACACATGACCAATCTCAATGGATGAGTACTGTCAACACATGAACTTTTATTTTATATATAAAGATGTAAATTTTATTACTAAAATATTTCGTTCAACACGTGACCAATCTTAATGGATGAGTACTGTCAACACATGAACTTTTATTTTATATATAAAGATGTAAATTTTATTACTAAAATATTTCGTTCAACACATGACCAATCTCAATGGATGAGTACTGTCAACACATGAACTTTTATTTTATAATATTCTTTATTTTTCAAATTGGAATGAGGCCCAATCAATTACCATATAAAGTTAATTATATGGATTTTCATACATTACACACATATAATAGCATTGAAAAATAATCAACCATCAACCAAAGTGCACTACACTGTATAAGCATCAAATATAGATATTCAACGCTTATAACAGCCTGTCAATCGATCGATCGACATATTTAATCAATCAGGACGAGTGAACTTCATATTTCATCCCAACACCCGTGTGGGGTTTTCAAACAATCAAACACAGATTCTAATTGTGCGGTTGGGCGATGTGTAAAATTTATCGACCCAATCAAAGTCCTTCAAATAGGTGTACATAAACAAACCGTCCGGTTTGTAAATGAATATTTTCTTTTATTCACTTCACGTTAAAAATTATATTTTTAACGATAAAACATTTTATTCAACCTTTGAATATTCTATCTGGTTCATTTATTCAATAAAATGATATTTTTATTTTTCTAACATATTTTAGAAAATTTCGACGGCATAACGGCACGATACTAGAAACGGGACAAGGCCTAGCCTTATCCCCGGTCTAGTGAAGGCCCACGCCATTCACACATCAATCAAAATCACCAAACAACCAAATTCAAATCAAATCATATAACTAATCTATGCAACCAAACAAACAAGTCCATGGTCTGTGGACGATTGTGTCGGGTGCTACTAAGCACCGTCTGCATCCTAGTATATATATATAAATAGAAATGAAATTGAAAGGTGAGAAATTCTCACATATAGCTATCCTAGCTCCACGGCACTTCATTGATAGAAATCTTCATCGCTATCGCATCTTCGTCATCTTGTCGCTTTCGTTGCCCGTATTCTCTACATAGGTAAAAATCGAATTTTTACTATGTTATTCAATATATAAAGATCATATTCTAAAAACAAAGATTATATTTTTAATATTCCCATGATGTAAAAATTATATTTTTATTACTTTAAAAATATAAGAATCATATCTTACTCCTTCTACCTAATAAAAATTCCATCTTTTTTTCTTTTTAAAAATATGATCTTCATTTTTGCAAGTTCAAATCTTTTTCCTTTAAAAGATTAAACCTTTTTCTATTTCAATGTTTAAACCCTTTTCCTATTTTAAACCTTAAAATAAAATCAGTTTTCTTTTCTTTAAAAAAAATCAGTTTTTATCTTTTACAAAAATCAGTTTTTATTTTTTTTACAAAAATCAGTTTTTAATATTCAACAAAATCAGTTTTTAATATTCAACAAAATCAGTTTTTAATATTCAACAAAATCAGTTTTTAATATTCAACAAGATCAGTTTTTATCTTTTTAAACAAATCAGTTTTTATCTTTTACAAAAATCAGTTTTTAAATTTTTTAAACAAATCAGTTTTTATCTTTTACAAAAATCAGTTTTTAAATTTTTTAAACAAATCAGTTTTTATCTTTTACAAAAATCAGTTTTTAAATTTTTTAAACAAATCAGTTTTTATCTTTTACAAAAATCAGTTTTTAAATTTTTTAAACAAATCAGTTTTTATCTTTTACAAAAATCAGTTTTTAAATTTTTTAAACAAATCGGTTTTTATCTTTTACAAAAATCAGTTTTTAAATTTTTTAACCAAATCAGTTTTAAATTTTGTTTTTATAAAATAAAAATAAAATAATAAAATAAAAGAAATACTTACAGATAGGGGGGGTTCCTGCAGTTCGTCGGAGGCAAGGCGGCAAGGCGGCGGCAGGCTTCGAGGTGATGTTCGCTGGGTTGTCGGCTTCGAGATGAGGGCGGGGTGCTGCTTCGATTGCGTCGCGACTTCGAGACGAGGCGGCAGGGTGTTCGAGGGCTTCGACGATGTCTCGAGGGGGGGCGTCGAAGTCTTCGTCGGCGGTGGCTTCGAGGGTAAGGCGGCGGCGCGATTTGATTAGGTTTTCTTTTTTTTTTCTCTTTTCTGAATAATGAATCGGGGGGGCCAATGAAGAAGAAAAAGGGTGGAGAAAATTAAAATAATATATATTTTTTTATTAATTAATTATTTAATTTTGGTAAAAAGGTTGACCTTTACATACGACCTCGAAACGAGGCCTACCGCCTGTCGTCCATAGCGTTTTACCCCCATTCCGAACACAATGGGATATGTATCGTAAGCTGATTCAATCGTTTCAATCAGTTTCCGTTAAATTTACATCTAAATCACTATATTGAACTTTAAACGTACCTTTCAAATTACCGGGGTCACATACTAACTAGAAAAATTCCAGAAAAATATTTTCTAGCTTCGTATTGACGATACGGTCCTAACAAAACTAGTTTCGATGAATTCTGAGACCGTTTGAAAAATGGCCAATTTCCAGTCGATTAAAATCAACTGAAACTGGTCAAACGCGTTTTCCTTTGCCACGCTCACATATTGATTCGAAAAATTATGAAATTTGGAATCTAGCAATAACTTGACACCACGGACCCAACAAAACTGGTTTCGTCGAAATCTGAGGTCATTTGCAAAATGTCCATTTTTAAGGGCCTGAATTCCATAGCGACTATTCAGAATTTTCAACTGGACATATCTTTTGATTCCCGCTATGAAATTTCGATTTCCCGGATTCATTGGAAAGATATTATTAATTAGATTCCATTATTTTTGGTTTCACTAAAATCCGGATTGTTTTGCACTCGGTACATTCTATTGAAGTTTGAAATCGAATTATCGAACTACCGCGTCATTTTCAATTCTATTTATAATTATATATAAATATTTATATTCTAACGTCGACGTTTATAATATATACGCCGAATTCTATTTAAAAAAAATTTCTCGTTGATTTTATTTAAAATAATCTATTTTAAATATAGAAAATTCGCTATAATTGCCAAAATAAAAATTTTAAACTGGCCTAGATTTTCGGGTTGTTACAATCTCCCCCACTTAAAACTTTTCATCCCCGAAAAGGAACAAATTCGAAAGTGGTTTGTTTAATCAACTCTACGTTCGATCTGGCTTCCATTCTCCAACTCTTTAGTTTTTGAGAATTTTCAAAATTTCAAAAATTTGGTTAACTCCCTAAATTTTCGAAAAATTTCACCACAACCTCCCCTGCAATGGGAGCATCGGGAAATTTCAAATAGCTTCCCCGGTCCTTCAGATCTCAAAAAGAAAAAGAAAAAGCCAAGCGGCTAGCCAATAGGCTCATAAAATCATCATCACCCAAACAAAACAGTAAATTATGTAGTAAACATGTACCTATTTGTCGGGCAAACAAATTTTATTCTCTGCTCTAGCCTCCTTGCTATGACCTGTTCAATGATATACATGTATATGCAAGCAGATGCGACCTATTTCAATAAAACTCAATATTTGACTCAAATGAATTAAATGGTTCAAATTTTATTTATTCAAACAATAATCAAACAATACAACCATCAATCAATTAGTTGATTAGAGTTTCAAATTCATAATTTTGATACATATACAAAATCATGTTTTTGATGCCAAATCACAACAATAGGCCCTATCTAATTTTTGGTTCTCACACCAGTCAATAGGAAATATATAGAAATCTCACTTTCGTCGCTCGAATATAAACACTGATGATGATGCCTCATCATCTGAATCATCTCCGGGCGACTACAGTGTTATTCTATATCTATCCAGTATATTAAAATTTCGAATACACGCGGATCAGACGTATACGCAAAATCTGTATATACTGGATTGTCCACATCAATATAAATAGATAATCAAATACGAATAATTGATTTTAAATTTTCAAAACAAAATTGTTTTCATTTTACAAATATACTCTTCACACTCGTTCTAGGATACTACTGATCCTATCTCTAACGAGTCATTCCCATTGGATATTACTAACCCAATATCTGATGAATTCTTTCGTACAGTTCTAATATGTCTTGTTCTCTGAGCTTTGTAAACCAAAGCTCTGATACCAACTGTGAAAACCCGTAACTTCCCCGTAAAGGAAAGCGTCGGATAGTTCGAGAACAAACCACAACAGAACGCATATAAAAGAACATTTCACTGTATATTACAACAATGCATCAGATTACAAGAATATACAGAGTAAAAATGAATATTACACAGAAATATCAGAGATTTAAATTACATTTAAATACATAGCAGCGGAAAATAATACAATACACAACTAGAAGTAGATATACGGATACAAAGCTTTCCGGATATCGTTCCAGCTGTAAACCAGGATCCTGTGAATATAAATCTGCAAAACCAAAACTACTAGCTGCCCGTGTCAAAATAGGGGCACCCAGAGTTTAGGTTAAAACAATAAACTCCAGGTCAGTCATGTGACTGGTGTGAGAACTAAAACAGTTATTAATCTTTATTTTAAAATTAGGTAAATCAAGGGACCACGCCGTATAACACGGAACGGGTTTCCTCCCAAGAATACCAGTGCATAAAACAAACAGCGCAATGCTAAATAGAGAAAAATGAAGCTGTTATAAGACCCAGGTCCTATCACACAATGCAACGCAAGCCGGGGGATAGGGTTTTCCCTTATAACAGCCAAAGAATGCTTGATACGTTTAAAACAAATCGTTTGATACTATTATAAGTGCATAGTGTATAAAACAACTTCAAATCATAAGTATCAATCATAGGCGGCATGGGTACCATATATCATGTCGCCATATATAGGTTTACAAATAAAACCGCAAATGTCACGTATTTGGAAATTGGATTTCCGTCTATGAACCGAGGCAAAAGATAGTCCTCAACCGATTCGAGACTGCCTAGCCCGAGTCTCAGGCAAGCGCGCAGGCAAGCCTTGGAGCGACAGGGCCGGTCCACCGATGTGGATTATTATACCTGAGCACTACGTTTCGCCGCCCTTTGGGGCGTAAGCGAGCCAACGAATGACTCCATCGGACCCGGATCGTCCGATCTAACCGATGCGCCTCGCAATAGCAACAACCACATAAGTCAAACTCGTCAGGGCGTGTAAAACCACTGACGCCACTTCTAGCTAGGAGGAAACGCAGGCCCTCCCTGAGGTCCGTCTCCCGTTTTTGGTTCATACCGGGTGTGAAACACGCGAGGTAAACGTTACACAAAGCTACGCCACAAAGGCCGTGCTTTGATCATCACCACAAGACTTTGCTTTTCAACAGAAGCCTTGATCATTTGCATCTTAGCATGCCACACAGGCAAACCATCCTATGCAACCGATATCAGTCACACAGAATGAAATCCGATGTCAGACACACAGTCCATTTACAAGTCCGTTCTGGGTCTGAACGAAACCGGAGGCACCTAGTACCCTGCATATCCATCGATCTCTAAGTACGTCTGGACGATCACTAACTGTTTCCATCTTCTTGGGTGTACAGCCCAATCAAGATCATCAGTTATCACCCAAACGACGTGAAGACTTCCGGTCTTCGACCATCGTCTTCATCTTCGACTTATCGTCGTGTCAGTTATTCAGAATGGGGTAAACCCGGTCTTTCCGAATAACTCGCGTATATTTTAAATAAGTGTTACACAAACACAACATACGCCTCATTCCAATTCATCAGTCACTAACCGTAAATTAATCAAGAGAATAATTTCCCAAATATTAACCCCGAAGGCCGAAACCAACATCAGATCAATATCCAGAAAACCATTCTGCTTGGCCAACCGACAGTTAGTTTCTAAATTTCACATTCATAGGGAAAGGTTTCCATTAATTTTATCCAAGATAAATTTCTTGAATTTATTCTTTAATCTATTTTTGAATATCAATTCAAACTAGTCGGGATTAGCGAACCTTACCGAAGTAATCATTTGTTTTAATTTCCCAATCCCAACCTATTCATCCCATGAAGTAAAACTGGTTATACTTCATATCTAACACCACAGTGTTATCGGTAAATTCAATTACCATTTCACGTTCAAATCTAATTAAAGATTTAACTATCGCCTGGAGCAAAACTGGTGATACTCCATTTCGATTAATTCAATCTAATTAAAGATTCATTAAAACTCCACTTAGTTTTAATCTTCGACTGGGTTAAAGAATCAGTGTCATTTAAAACATGGTTCACGATAAACCCAAAGTCACATTCCATTAATTATCGGGTTAAAGAACAAGTGTTATTTAAAAACGCTGTTCACGATAAACCCAAAAATCATTCTATTAATTATCGGGTTAAAGAACAAGTGTTATTTAAAAACACTGTTCACGATAAACCCAAAAATCATTCTTAATTCAATTCCAATTAAATATCATTTAATTGGTACACTTCATTAAATCTAAATAAAAAGATTTAATCTTTTCTTAACTGGGTTCAAGAACAGTGTTAGCGAAGACACCATTCACGACAAACCCAAATCACATTTGATATTCAATATAAGGCTCTGAATAGAAAATATATCGGCTTATATTCAATATCAAATTCTACGATTAACAAATGTCATATTGGAAATAACGATATAAATATATATCTTTCAAATTTCCATAACAACATCTGTATAATCACGAATTCCAACATCGAAATATTCCGAAGACAATTTCGATTCAAATCCACTCCAATGCAATCATTGGAAATTCTGGTTATTTTTAAAACCCTTTTCAAATTCAATTTATTTATTTAAAAATAAATAGAATTATATTTCTAGTTCAAAACTAGTTCATTTCGATAAAAATCTATTTTTATCTTTTCAAATATGGAGTTTTTCATCCCAAATCTTCACAAATCATATCTTATGATTTTACACAAATTATTGCTATTTATAATAATTTTATCAAGGCCCGTACAGTCGATTTCCATCAACGGCCATCGAACTGCACTTACAGCGACCTTTTTCGAATTTGATTTGGACATAATTCCAAATCCAACCGTTAGATTTCAAATTTCTAATATTCGTTAGAAAGCTCTTTTCGATACGAACCCAACGGTTCCGGTTTTAGGAGAATCCGACGGTCGGATCTCCCGCAATGTCCGTTTGAAATAAATGGTCGAAATTCACGAACTGCCGCGGTGCGGCGCGTTCTATTCAGGCCATTATATTATATATATAATATATATAATATATACTTCGTCGATTCCTATTTAAAACGAATTATATAAATAGTTTTAAAATCGTTTCAAAAGCAATTCCAACTTTCTTTTCAATTCAAATCAAAATTGAATTCTTCTTTATAAATTCGTTTTAAAATTCATTTCTATTCAATTCAAATTTCAATTCAATTTGAATTCATTTCAATTCGCTTTCAATTCAATTTGAATTCGTTTTCAATTCAATTCATTTCGAAATCGTTTTCAATTCAATTCATTTCGAAATCGTACAAAATCGATATAAATATCGTTCACGTCAAAATGGCGTCAATCTAATCAACACGGCTTCATAAATTTCTATTTTCAAATATTCTATTTCAAATATTTCTTTTTCAAAATAGTTGTTATTATCGAAATATTTCGTTCAACACATGACCAATCTCAATGGATGAGTACTGTCAACACATGAACTTTTATTTTATATATAAAGATGTAAATTTTATTACTAAAATATTTCGTTCAACACATGACCAATCTCAATGGATGAGTACTGTCAACACATGAACTTTTATTTTATATATAAAGATGTAAATTTTATTACTAAAATATTTCGTTCAACACATGACCAATCTCAATGGATGAGTACTGTCAACACATGAACTTTTATTTTATATATAAAGATGTAAATTTTATTACTAAAATATTTCGTTCAACACATGACCAATCTCAATGGATGAGTACTGTCAACACATGAACTTTTATTTTATAATATTCTTTATTTTTCAAATTGGAATGAGGCCCAATCAATTACCATATAAAGTTAATTATATGGATTTTCATACATTACACACATATAATAGCATTGAAAAATAATCAACCATCAACCAAAGTGCACTACACTGTATAAGCATCAAATATAGATATTCAACGCTTATAACAGCCTGTCAATCGATCGATCGACATATTTAATCAATCAGGACGAGTGAACTTCATATTTCATCCCAACACCCGTGTGGGGTTTTCAAACAATCAAACACAGATTCTAATTGTGCGGTTGGGCGATGTGTAAAATTTATCGACCCAATCAATGTCCTTCAAATAGGTGTACATAAACAAACCGTCCGGTTTGTAAATGAATATTTTCTTTTATTCACTTCACGTTAAAAATTATATTTTTAACGAAAAAACATTTTATTCAACCTATGAATATTCTATCTGGTTCATTTATTCAATAAAATGATATTTTTATTTTTCTAACATATTTTAGAAAATTTCGGCGGCATAACGGCACGATACTAGAAACGGGACAAGGCCTAGCCTTATCCCCGGTCTAGTGAAGGCCCACGCCATTCACACATCAATCAAAATCACCAAACAACCAAATTCAAATCAAATCATATAACTAATCTATGCAACCAAACAAACAAGTCCATGGTCTGTGGACGATTGTGTCGGGTGCTACTAAGCACCGTCTGCATCCTAGTATATATATATAAATAGAAATGAAATTGAAAGGTGAGAAATTCTCACATATAGCTATCCTAGCTCCACGGCACTTCATTGATAGAAATCTTCATCGCTATCGCATCTTCGTCATCTTGTCGCTTTCGTTGCCCGTATTCTCTACATAGGTAAAAATCGAATTTTTACTATGTTATTCAATATATAAAGATCATATTCTAAAAACAAAGATTA
Organism: Allium sativum; assembly: GCA_030737875.1. Lineage (NCBI taxonomy): Eukaryota > Viridiplantae > Streptophyta > Magnoliopsida > Asparagales > Amaryllidaceae > Allium > Allium sativum. The sequence goes on from CM060922.1 coordinate 1,050,062,971, forward strand.
TATTTTTAATATTCCCATGATGTAAAAATTATATTTTTATTACTTTAAAAATATAAGAATCATATCTTACTCCTTCTACCTAATAAAATTTCCATCTTTTTTTCTTTTTAAAAATATGATCTTTATTTTTGCAAGTTCAAATCTTTTTCCTTTAAAAGATTAAACCTTTTTCTATTTCAAAGTTTAAACCCTTTTCCTATTTTAAACCTTAAAATAAAATCGGTTTTCTTTTCTTTAAAAAAATCAGTTTTTATCTTTTACAAAAATCAGTTTTTATTTTTTTTACAAAAATCAGTTTTTAATATTCAACAAAATCAGTTTTTAATATTCAACAAAATCAGTTTTTAATATTCAACAAAATCAGTTTTTAATATTCAACAAAATCAGTTTTTATCTTTTTAAACAAATCAGTTTTTATCTTTTACAAAAATCAGTTTTTAAATTTTTTAAACAAATCAGTTTTTATCTTCTACAAAAATCAGTTTTTAAATTTTTTAAACAAATCAGTTTTTATCTTTTACAAAAATCAGTTTTTAAATTTTTTAAACAAATCAGTTTTTATCTTTTACAAAAATCAGTTTTTAAATTTTTTAAACAAATCAGTTTTTATCTTTTACAAAAATCAGTTTTTAAATTTTTTAAACAAATCAGTTTTTATCTTTTACAAAAATCAGTTTTTAAATTTTTTAAACAAATCAGTTTTTATCTTTTACAAAAATCAGTTTTTAATTTTTTTAACCAAATCAGTTATAAATTTTGTTTTTATAAAATAAAAATAAAATAATAAAATAAAAGAAATACTTACAGATAGGGGGGGTTCCTGCAGTTCGTCGGAGCAAGGCGGCAAGGCGGCGGCAGCCTTCGAGGTGATGTTCGCTGGGTTGTCGGCTTCGAGATGAGGGCGGGGTGCTGCTTCGATTGCGTCGCGACTTCGAGACGAGGCGGCAGGGTGTTCGAGGGCTTCGACGATGTCTCGAGGGGGGGCGTCGAAGTCTTCGTCGGCGGTGGCTTCGAGGGTAAGGCGGCGGCGCGATTTGATTAGGTTTTCTTTTTTTTTCTCTTTTCTGAATAATGAATCGGGGGGGCCAATGAAGAAGAAAAAGGGTGGAGAAAATTAAAATAATATATATTTTTTTATTAATTAATTATTTAATTTTGGTAAAAAGGTTGACCTTTACATACGACCTCGAAACGAGGCCTACCGCCTATCGTCCATAGCGTTTTACCCCCATTACGAACACAATGGGATATGTATCGTAAGCTGATTCAATCGTTTCAATCAGTTTCCGTTAAATTTACATCTAAATCACTATATTGAACTTTAAACGTACCTTTCAAATTACCGGGGTCACATACTAACTAGAAAAATTCCAGAAAAATATTTTCTAGCTTCGTATTGACGATACGGTCCTAACAAAACTAGTTTCGATGAATTCTGAGACCGTTTGAAAAATGGCCAATTTCCAGTCGATTAAAATCAACTGAAACTGGTCAAACGCGTTTTCCTTTGCCACGCTCACATATTGATTCGAAAAATTATGAAATTTGGAATCTAGCAATAACTTGACACCACGGACCCAACAAAACTGGTTTCGTCGAAATCTGAGGTCATTTGCAAAATGTCCATTTTTAAGGGCCTGAATTCCATAGCGACTATTCAGAATTTTCAACTGGACATATCTTTTGATTCCCGCTATGAAATTTCGATTTCCCGGATTCATTGGAAAGATATTATTAATTAGATTCCATTATTTTTGGTTTCACTAAAATCCGGATTGTTTTGCACCCGGTACATTCTATTGAAGTTTGAAATCGAATTATCGAACTACCGCGTCATTTTCAATTCTATTTATAATTATATATAAATATTTATATTCTAACGACGACGTATATAATATATACGCTGAATTCTATTCAAAATAAATTTCTCGTTGATTTTATTTAAAATAATCTATTTTAAATATAGAAAATTCGCTATAATTGCCAAAATAAAAAATTTAAACTGGCCCAGATTTTCGGGTTGTTACAGTATTCCGATTGCAGGTATGATCTTCAAATCCGAGTCCAGCACTGTGTTGTTCCCTTAAAAACAGATTTGCTCTGCCTACGGCGCGTTGGGTTAAGATGAGCAACTGTTTCCCAAGGTGAAACGGAATTAAGTTCGCAAGGCTGCGCTGGCGATGCGAACGGCGACGAAGTCAAGAGAAGATTTTTAAGCACAATTATTCGGGAGGAAGGAGAAGATGGGCAGAGATTCGAATTTTTCGGTGAAGAAAAATGGCTCTGCCACAATCTATTTATATCTTCTGCAGGTGACGATTTGGTTCAAACGGACGCTTCGTTTGGAAAGGTAGCGACCCGTTTCTAAACGTTGCGACTTGTTTGAATTCGTATCCACTCGCAAAAGATGACCGTTAATCCAAGCAAAAATATAGTTTCGGCCCGCCCAGCAAAAATATAGTTTCGGCCCGTTAATTATAATGCACAGTGCAAAGTGCTAAGTGCCCACAAGACGCCTCAAACGCCCATTCGCACACGCGTACGGGAGCGGGAGCGGGCACGGGCTCAGGCTCGGGTTCGGGTACGGGTGCGGGTGCGGGGTGGTGCGGTGCACAACCCCTTATGGTCCCCATTATTGGTCCATAGCACCCTCTCCAAGGAATTTATAATAGTCTCTACACTTATGTATATAAACCATTATAATTACTTATACCCTACAATATGGGACTATTCCTACATTGTGGGATACTCTACCCTACACCTTCATTATTCATTTATTCCAACAAAGTTCAGTGATTAGTTTTTGTGGATCTTCGAATTAGATACTGAGGTTCGAATTGGATTCAGGTGTTTTGAGTTGGGGATGGGGTCCTTCGGTGAACTACTGATGGTAATAGGGAAGTTAACAGGTTTTTGATGGAAGCAATTGGAGTAGGTTGTTGCGTGTATATGATGTTGACGGTGGGTTGATTGTCTGTGGTTTGGTGATGGTTCAATGATACTGTATTCTGATTTCAAGGTTGGAAGTTGATGTAGATAAATGGTGGTGGTTTGATGATGGTGGTGTGTATGAATTGACGGTAGATGGACTGATGGTAGGATTGAGGTTTGGATGGGAAGAGCGATGTTGGTTATGGCTTTGGGTTGGACCGTGATGGTGTTTGGTTGTAGTTTGTTGAAAGAAGGGGATTGTGCGTTGATAAGAGAAGTCGAAGAGGTGATTTTTAAAGGCGGAGCTGTGATGTTCTGGTGGTTTTGAAGGTAGTTGTTTTGAAAGAAGTTGTTGATGTGGGGTTTGCTGCAAAGAACTTCACGACAGAAGAAAAACATGCAAGAGAGAAGAAAAGAAGAAAAGGAAAACAAAAAGAATTTTTGCCTTTTCTTTGAATATTTGTAAGAAAGGAAAGCTATGTAAAAAAATGGAAGGGAATAAAATAAAAGAAAGAAATCAAAGCAAAAACTACAAGTTTTTCCCTTGTTCTAGAGATTGTAGCATCAATGAATAATACCAATCTACTATTCAAGAATTTATTTATAAAACAAAAAACAAATAAAAATAAAACTAATACGAATCATAAATTAAATAAATAATAAAATTTAATTATTGCCTCCCCGGCAACAGCGCCAAAGACTTGTTTGACACTTTCCCATGGAATAGAAAACTGCAATAATAACTGCAAGTGCACATGTGTGTAGTATGCAAGTCAGACAGGGGGAGAAAAATTAAAATTTATTATTTATATAATTTCATGGGCGAGTTAAACGAATGTGGAGGATTTGATTGAAATAAATATTGAAATTGCAATTTGGTTCAGAACAAGTCTAATTGAACCGAAGAACCAAATCACAATTATCAATTGAAACAGGAAGAGCAAAGAAACTACTATAGAATTGACTACATATTCGAATCTATATTAAAATCAATACTACCTAGGAAAGCAGAATAAAATGCTGAAATTAAAATTGCAAAATATAAATAACAAACAGAAAGTAGAATTAGGATTACCATTGAAACTAATCAAATGGTCAATCACTAATGAAAAATAAAATTACAAAGACAATTTGTTCTCTACCAAATCTAATTGTATAGACACCACAAGTTGCTTGAAAATAAAAATGCAAAAAAATAAATGAAAGTTAAAACTGAATTAATGGAGAAGAGGAATGATACAGAAAAAGGTACATCCTTTTACAATGGGTATAACATGTATTTATAGGTGAGATTATCCTAACCCTAATCAAATCTATGAATATATAGGCCTATTTACCCAAGATTTATTCTATCATATCTCATGCCATTTTCTTGACTATGTTTTTACGAAATAATCTTGAGGGTATCTGGTGAATATATTGAGAATATTTTCCCTTATCTTCCTTTTTCTGTCATGTGGCTAATTGATTGGAGATAAGAGTGCATATGATTTGTTCTTCCAAACAAGCATGAACACATATTAGATCTAAATAAACTTAAAAGTGAAATCTTCATCTACAAATCTTCATAAATATGAAAAATTGATCTTCTACTTTTGCAATATCTATAATTTTAGGAGTACATGAGGATTAATTCGCAAATCTGTAAAAATGACAAAATAATACCCAATGCAATATTATTATATACAAAAAGATTAAATATAAGTGCATAAAATAAACATATTTCTATGTTTATCAGGTAGCGATGATGAAAGCAAGATACTCGGATGTGGGAATAGTGAGCAGGCGAAGGTGTTGGGGCGGCGAATTCTAATTCAGACATAGAGGAGCGATTTGTTTGTGGTGGCTTCTTCGCATGGATCTGTGCGCTCGATTCTTGCACGAGGTGAGGGAGGTGGTGTGATCGACTTTGGGTGACCCACCTTCGATGGTGGAGTGGTGATTTGATGGCCGAGGGATTTGGGAAAGGCACGACTGCCCTCTTTTTCAAAAAGAAAAAACTTGGATTTCGAAATGTAGAAGAAAGAGAAGAGGGACGTTGGAACGGGTTAAAAGAATGAAAAGGGGGAAAAGAAAATAAAGGACGTGTGTGTACATTTGTCTGATGAATTTTACACGCGTTTATTTTTTTAATTCTTGTATCTTTTCATTTAATTAATTTTTCTCTCTTTATTTTTAGATAATTTAAACACCAGTGCACACGTTCACGAATACAAACAACAATGTACAAAACAAACATCGTCTACACTACGCGTTTTTACCCAAAAGATATTTATTCGAGATAATAACGTTCCAATTTTACGAAACGAGAAATAGCGTAATTTTTAGAATATTGTCTAGTATTTTTAGTTAAAATTCGCTCAAATTCTGACAACGTTAAATTTTTGGCGATTTGTTCAATTGTTTAACTAATTTACGGCCAACAAAACAAATTTGTGTGTTTCACTACGAAATTTATTCCTTCGCTATGTCTAGTTGAACGTATTTCACATATTAAATTTCATAATTTAATTTAAATTTTAAATTTTAATGTCAACTACGATATCGCTTTTCGTTATCGCAAAATCGATCGTTCAAAACGATTTCAACAAAGCAAATGAACTTAAACGTTCTCGTCATATGGTTACTTAGATTACTTTTAAGCAATACATTCAAATTTAGAAATCAATGTTTAATCAATTATAAATTTCGCATTTGTTTCAATAATTGAATTCTCAATTTAACTTATCGTTTTGCAAATTATCAAATACATGTTTATTCGAATAAATAAGTTATGAATCTAACTTGTTTCAGGGTTTCGGCTGCGATTTGGTAAGGGTTTCCGATTGGGGGTTTGTTGTTGAATTGGATGTGTGATTAGGATGTGAATTTGGATTTTGGGTTCGTGCGTTGTGTTTGCAGTTCGACGATTGAGGATAGGGAACCGAAGTCAGGTTCAGTGATTGGTTTTTGTGGACCTTTTAATTAGATACTGGTGTTTGAATTGGATTCAGGTGTTTTGAATTGGGGATGGGGTGCTTCGGTGAACTACTGATGGTAATAGGGAAGTTGACAGGTTTTTGATCGAAGCAATTGGAGTAGGTTGTTGCGTGTATATGATGTTAGCAGTGGGTTGATTGTCTGCGGTTTGGTGGCGGTTTAATGATGTCGTATTCTGATTTTAGGGCTGGAAGTTGATGTAGATGAACGGTGGTGGTTTGATAATGGCGGTGTGTATGAATTGACGGTAGATGGACTGATGTTAGGATTGAGGTTTGGATGGGAAAAGTGATGTTGGTTATGCCTTTGGGTTGGACCATAATGGTGTTCGGTTGTAGTTTGTTGAAAGAAGGGGATTGTGCGTTGATAAGAGAAGTCGAAGAGGTGATTTTTGAAGGTGGAGTTGTGATGTTTTGGTGGTTTTGAAGGTAGTTGTTTCGAAAGAAGTTGTTGATGTGGGGTTTGCTGCAAAGAACTTCAAGGTAGAAGAAACACATGCAAGACAGAAGAAAAAAAGAAAAGGAAAACAAATTTACTATTGCAAGTTTTTTTCTTGTTCTAGAGATTATATTGTAGTATCAATGAATAATACCAATTTACTATTCAATAATTTCTTTATAAAACAAAAATAAAAATAAAACTAATATGAATTAGAAATTAAATAAATAGCAAAAATTTAATTATTGCCTCCTCGGCAACGACGCCAACAACTTGTTTGACACTTTCCTATGGAATAGAAAAGCGCAATAATAACTGCAAGCACACATGTGTGTAGTATGCAGGTCGGAGACAGGGAGGAAAATTAAAATTTATTATTTATATAATTTCATGGGCGAGTTAGACGAATTTGAAGGATTTGATTGAAATAAATATTGAAATTGCAATTTGGTTCAGAACAATCTAATTGAACTGATGAACCAAATCACAATTATCATTTGAAACAGGAAGAGAAAATAAACTACTTTTGAATTTACTACATATTCGACTCTAATCAAATCTATTTTAAATTCAATATTACCTAGGAAACCATAGTAAAATGCAGAAATTAAAATTGCAGAATAGAAATAACAAACAGAAAGTAGATTTAGGATTACCTTTGAAACTAATCAAACGATCAATCACAAATGAAAAGTAAATTTGCAAAGACAACTTGTGCTCTACCAAATCTAATTGTATAGACGACACAAGTTGCTTGAAAATAAAATTGCAGAAAAATAAATGAAAGCTAAAACTGGATTAATGGAGAAGAGAAATGATATAGAAAATGGTACATCCTTTTACATTGGGTATAACATGTTTTATAGGTGAGATTAGTCAATCCTAACCCTAATCAAATCTATGAATATATAGGCCTCTTTACCCAAGATTTACTCTATCATATCACATGCCATTTTCTTGACTACGTTTTTAGAAAATAATCTTGAGGATATCTGGTGAATATCTTGAGAATGTTTTCCATTATCTTCCTTTTTCTGGCATGTGGCTAATTGATTGGAAATAAGATTGCATATGATTTGTTCTTCCAAACAAACATGAACACATGTTAGACTCCAAAACAACTTAAAAGTGAAATCTTCATCTGCATTTCTTCATAAATAAGAAAAATTGATCTTGTACTTTTGCAGTATCTTCGTTTTTAGGAGTGCACGAGGAATGATTGGCAAATCTATAAAAACGACAAAATAATACCCAATGCAATTTTATTATACAAAAAGATAAAATATAAGTGTATAAAATAAATACATTTCTATGTTTATCAGGCAGCGATGGTGAAAGCGAGATAGTCAGATCAGAGAATCATGAGCAGGCGAAGGTCTCGGGGCGGCGAATTCTAATTCAGGCATGGAGGAGCGATTTGTTTGTGGTGGCTTCTTCGCATGGACTTGGGCTCTCGATTCTCGCGCGAGGTGGGGGAGGTAGTGTGATCGACTTTGGGTGACCCGCCTTCGGTGGTGGAGCGATGATTTGATGGCCGAGGGATTAGGGAAAGGCACGACTGCCCTCTTTTTCAAAAAAGAAAAAACTTGGATTTCAAAATGTAAAAGAAAGAGAAGACGGACGTCAGAACGGGTTAAAAGAATGAGAAAGGGGGGGTGGGTGGGGGAGGACATGTGTGTACATTTATCTGATGAATTTTGCACTCGTTTATATTTTTAATTCTTGTATCTTTTCATTCAATTAATTCTTCTCTCTTTATTTTAGATAATTTAAACAGCAGTGCACACGTTCACGAATACAAACAGCAAAAACAAACATCGCCTGCACTACGCATTTTTGACCAGAAGATATTTGTTCGAGATAATATCGTTCCAATTTTATGATATGAGAAATAGCGTAGTTTTTAGAATATCGTCTAGTATTTTTAGTTAAAATTCGCTCAAATTCTGACAACGTTAACTTTTTGGCGATTTGTTCAATTGTTTAACTAATTTACGGCCAACGAAACAAATTTGTGTATTTCACTAAGAAATTTATTCCTTTGCTATGTCTAGTTAAACGTATTTCACATATTAAATTTCATAATTTGATTTAAATTTTAAATTTTAACGTCAATTACGATATCGCTTTTCGTTATCGCAAATTGATCGTTCAAATCGATTTGAACAAAGCAAATGAGCTTAACATTCTCGTCGTATGGTTGCTTAGATTACTTTTAAGCAATATATTCAAATTTAGAAATCAATGTTTAATCAATTATAAATTTCGCATTTGTTTCAATAATTGAGTTCTCATTGTAACTCATCGTTTAACAAATTATCAAATACACGTTTATTCGAATAAATAAGTTATGAATCTAACTTGTGGTTATAGCTTCTTAATTTCAAACATACATGATTTTAAATTCATACCTGAAAATTGAATTCCTAACTTATAAATAAGTTTTTTTAATTTTTTTAAACTGAACAATCTAATGGTCAATTTTCCATCGTTAAGGACATTTTTTTTTTTAATGTTTAACTTGCGTACTATCTTGACAAAAACAAACTTTTCCAAAGCTAAATAAACCTGAAACATGTTTCCTTAAATCTCTTCAATTAAATTTACGTAATTCTCACTGGTCTAATTCACTTAATTCTATCCACCTTTGTCTCTTTAGATCTCTTAAATTTTAAATATTATCTATCACGTCTTTTTTTTATTATGTACGAAGATTAATGAAAAAAATTAGTTTAATTATTCAATCTAACGGTCGGTTAACCCACCGTTGTGCGGTTATACTGGTATAATTAAAACGTTGAAATTATGAGCGGTTACAAGCCAGGACGAAGCGTGAACATCAAACAATGAACAAATATCTAATGATGTTTATGTCCATGTGTTTCTATACCGTTAAGCTAAAAACAGCTCTAGTACCATGTTTTTGTTCTATTTCATGGATAATCTGTTTATGTATAATTCTAACGTTTCCATGGATAATTATCTTGTCTTTTACATGATCTCTGAATACATGCTATGCACCAACGACAAAACTCCAGCTTTAGATTTTCAATTTTTGCACCCTATAAAAACCCTTCTTCATGAACTTGTAAGTTCACAATTACTTCTTCAAACTGAAGCTGTTTCTTGCTTCTGCGCTATGGACCTAATGGGTATGCGCTCTCTATCTCTCCTCAACATTTATTTTATCCTCTTCTTCTGATTCATGGTTTACGCCTATAGTCTTCTATATTGAAGTTTTTGCATCAAGAATCAAGAAGTATATCTTTTTCATTACAAATTTCAGAAAATCTTCCTTTTCAGTTAAATATTTCTACGGTTTGTTGCATTTTTGCTGGTGTTACTGTTAGCAAACCATTTTATATCTTTGTGGTTGAATTGCAATTGTCATTCAAGTCATGTCATAGTATTTGTTATAGATCTTGTAAGTATTTCTTCTAAATGAGTTTTATTATTTTAATATAGGAGACCTTCAACCCCGAAACGCTATTATATTCGGTGCGGTGACCGCATCGCTAGGCATAGCGGTCAGCTCCATCTCACATATACAACATCCGTTGAATGTGGTTTCGCCCATTAGTGTGTTAATTTGGTCGATAGCCGCATCCCTGACAATGGCCGTGTTTTCAATTAAGTTTCCCCGCGTTATGGGTGGAGCGGTGCAGGTTGGTGTCTCCTGTGTAACGTGTGCTTGTATGGATTTAACATTGCACTGGATTGGCTGTAAAAGATTGGTCCAATATATTCCCTGTCTTGCTTGCGCTCTACTTTTTGCTTATAGGCTCTTCGAATCACGCAAGCCTAAAAAAAGCTCAGGTGGGAACGATGGGAATGCTGGGAATGATGGGAATGAGGCTTCTGGCGGTAGTGAGATTCGAGCAGCGATTTGATGGTAAATTTGTGTTGTTCTGATTAGTAACTTAATGGAAAAAACAATGTTGAAAAACATTTCATTGCATATGTTGTAAATCATGCTATGATGATGTTATGTATGTTGAAAGTTTCTATGCTAAGTTGTGATGAATCATACATGTTAAAAAGGCCATGATGTTACCATCTATGCTAGTTAGTTCATATTAATTAAATCATCATGTTTAGGTTATGTTGATCTATATGACAAGTCACATATGCAAGTTAGATTGATTAGAAAAGTTATGAACATATACCAAGACATCTATTATGACATCTAGAATTATGCTATGACATATGTGATATCTTATGCTAGTTCACACCATCATTATGTTGCCTAAAAACCCCATATGCAAGTTTATGTATAGATTTGGGCTATGATCATATCATATAAATTGAGACATTTAACAAGTTGACACCTTTTGATCCTTAACATGTGTAGTTTATGCAAGTTTCACCCCTATTATGATTAGATTTATTTTAATTGTCTATATGTTGTGATAATTTATCTTTGTGCTAGGTGTTAGACTATACAAGTCTAGCCTATATTATGCGTTGAATAAGCGAACGTATAAACATGGGGTAGGGGTAATATTAAGGATTTAATATTAAAAAGTTGGGGTGCAATTGATATGATTTTGCATGTCATAAGTGGATGGCCTTAATTGAGTCAATTATGGACATCATTAAAAGTTGACTTAATTAATAATTTGAATAGGGAATTATTAAAACTGGGGTAAAAGATTTTAAGTGTTAATCAATGCTTAGGACACGAGGTTGGACTCGTTTGTGATGTAAACCTGCCCGGACCCGCCCGGCAAATCCAGTGGTCACAAATGTCAGCCCAATGTGAGAGGTCCTAGGCCTAAACTAAAGCATAACGGTTGTAAAGACATGAGGTTAGACTCTTTTATGGTGTAAGACTGCCCGGACCCGCCCGGCAAATCCAGCTACCATAAATGCCAGTCTAATGTGAGAGGTTTTATGAGGTTATGGCCTGAATGAATTAAGAAATACTTAACCAGATAAACATGTAAGGTGGGACATGGGGGTTAAGTAGGTGCCTTGGGTGGCATGAGGAATCTAGGGGGTGCCCTTAGTGGCATGTGAAATACGATTAGTAAGACTTAACCAAACACACATGTAAATGAACATGACTAAGAGGGTTAAGTGGGATATACTAGTGACAAGCTTAGGTGGGTTGCTTGTGGGGGGCCATTTCGACCAGTATCCCAAACGTATCTTTGTGGGCTCGACCCAAGTCGAGGACGGGACACGCATGCTGGGTTCGACTGTAAGAGGCCAAAACGGGGAGCGGTGGCAACGCAAGTCCAACGGGTTTCGTATGCGTGTGTGGACCCGGGCTGGTAGGTAAGACGTTGTTGCATCGTGTAGGTATAAGCCGTGCATTCTCAAGTTGTATCGGGTTGCCACTTTAGGGGAGTGATACACCCCACTTTGGGGCCAGCATGGGTATCTACGAGTAGGGAGCCGATCGAAAGTGGGTAGTGGGGTACACCTAGTGGAGATAGGGGCAGACGGCACCTATGTAGTCAGCTAGGGGTATGTAAGGCTATTTATAAAGTTTCTGTGTGAAGCAAGTGGGATCAAACAATAGGGTGACTAGTGTGGTGCAGTGTAGTAATGTGCGGTGCAGTGTAGTAATCATTCGTTAGTAATTAGGTGTGCCTTTACCGTTATCTTAAACGCTGTCTTTATCTTCCTAAGAGTTCATAGACATTTACTTGTCTTCCAGCTTATGCCTTAGTCTAGTTATTTTGATAATAGTATTGTTAGAATTATCATACTCGCCAGACTTTATGTCTGACCCCCTCTATTTCTATCCTTTTTCCCCCTCCAGGTCCTTAGGTTGGGCCCAGCTCTAGTGGAGTTTGATTGAATTGCTTCATCTCTCTTTGGAAAGCTTGGACCGTTGAAGTAAAGTCCAGCTTGTTATCTTTTTAATGGCTATTTATGTAATGGGATTATGTATTTTGTTTTTATGAAGATGGATATTGTACTTGGTTATGATCTATGGTTTTATGATGTAACAAAAATGTTTAATTTCCGCTGCAATAAAATGAAGTTTTAGATTTCCAAGTACTATTTACTATCTGTCTTGTTGTAAATTTTCTTTTCTATATTCACTTATAACCTCCATGGAAGTTAATGCATTCCCTTTGTGAGTGACATTAATGGACGTGGGGTGTTACACGTGGTATCCGAGCTTAAGGTTACCAGAACAGATAAAAATACTTTAGAAAAATAGTATTTTTGGAAGAAGTGTTTTCAAAAACATGTTTTAATGAGAAATTTAAAGAGAAAAGTTTTTAAGAAAATCATAATCCCCAATAGCCACATATCTTTATCTTTCGAATTCTCCATTTTGAATCTTTCCTTTTTCGTTTCAGCATGGCTGAAGATCTTAATCTACCCGACGGTGTAACAATACCAGGATGGTATAGGAGGTTATTAGAGGCTAGGGCCGCTGCAGGTCCAGCCAATGTTCCTCCACCACCAGTTGCACCCGTCCCTCCTCCTCCTCCTCGCGTATATACTTTTGCAAAGACATGCAAGGAATTCAAGGCTATGGGTGGATAACCATTTCAAGGGTCAGAAACGTTTGTGGAAGCTAGAGATTGGCTTAAGGAGGTGGAAGAATTGCTAGAAATCTTTGAAGTAGAAGAAGGGAGGAGAGTTCGTGTAACACCCCGTATGTTAAATAACTTGTTATAACATAAATCAGAGCAGAATTAAATTTAATATTCTGAATAAGGGGAAACGGGCTGTGCCATTGCGTTCGTCTCGGAAAAATACGCGAAATAGAGTCCGAGTTTTCGTAAATCGGAGTCCGTATGACCAAGTTATGGCCCGTCAAAGTTTCACGAAAAATCAAAAACGAAAACTGCTCATGTTTTGAGGCCCGGGATGAGTTTTGGGCTGTTTTTTTTGGGCCCTAAATGGTTCCTACACTTGACTTCTTCCCCAAGACATGCTTTAAAGGCTAGGATTGGTTCTAGGGTATATCCTATGGTCCTAAAACATCTAACTAATCTATATATACACCCTAATACCCCCCTTTATCCTTACCAAAAATAGATCTAAGGCCATTATGCCACCACTTAGAAAATTGGAGAGCCTCCACTAAAAATCCTAAGAGGGTTTGCAAGCTAATCTACATCTTCTTCTACTTAATCATTGGGATTTGCTTCATTTAACTTGCTAATCTTGTTTTGGTGAGCTTCTATCCCCTTAATAATCAATTATTGAATTGATTATGATAAGATGTGATAAAGTATGGCTATGTTTGTGGATCCATATATTTATGCAAGCTTGATGTAGTGAATATTATGTGTTTTGCAAGTTATATGCCTTATGTCATGCAAGTTTCATAATATGTAATCATGATATTTTTATGCAAGTTGTTTCATGATGTTTATGATGCAAAACACTAAGTGAATATGGATCCATTATGCAAACATGTTATGCAAGTATGTGAGTACTTATGCAAGTCATGTATATGCTTATATGCATGTTTAACATCTTATGCAAGTATATGAATGTTTATGCAAGTTATGTATATGTTGAAATGCAAGTTTAACATAATATGCAAGCCTATGCAAGTATGTGAATGTTTATGCAAGTTATGTATATGTTGAAATGCAAGTTTAACATAATATGCAAGCCTATGCAAGTATGTGAATGTTTATGCAAGTTATGTATATGTTGAAATGCAAGTTTAACATAATATGCAAGCCTATGCAAGTATGTGAATGTTTATGCAAGTTATGTATATGTTGAAATGCAAGTTTAACATAATATGCAAGCCTATGCAAGTATGTGAATGTTTATGCAAGTTATGTATATGTTGAAATGCAAGTTTAACATAATATGCAAGCCTATGCAAGTATGTGAATGTTTATGCAAGTTATGTATATGTTGAAATGCAAGTTTAACATAATATGCAAGCCTATGCAAGTATGTGAATGTTTATGCAAGTTATGTATATGTTGAAATGCAAGTTTAACATAATATGCAAGCCTATGCAAGTATGTGAATGTTTATGCAAGTTATGTATATGTTGAAATGCAAGTTTAACATGATATGCAAGCTTATGCAAGTATATGAATGCTTATGCAAGTATGTGAGTGCTTATGCAAGTTAAGTATATGCTAAAATGCAAGTTCTACATGTTATGCAAATCACATGTTTGATGATATGTAAGTTCATATGCAACATGTTATGTAAGACACATGTTTGATAATATGCAAGTTTGGGTTAAATGTAGTTGGGTTAATATATGCTCATATATGCAAGTTGACATCCTCTTAACCCATGACAAAGTTGTATGCTAAACCCATGATATTTGTAATGATCTTCCCCTTATTTATGTCATGAAATGAGAACGATTTACGTGGGGAACGATGGGGTTGGTAAATATGTTAATAAAAATATGATTGGGTATGATTAAGCATACAATAAAAATAAATTACCATAAGTGGGAATTTACCTATTAAGTTAGGTCTACCCCATGGGAATTTACCTATTGAGTTAGGTCTACCCATGTTATGGAAAATTTGATATTAATTAGGGATAATTAATATGGGGGTGATTAATTAGGATTAATTAATCAACTAAGACACGAGGTTGGACCCTTTTGTAGCGGAAGTCTGCCCGGAACCGACCGGCCATCCAGCGGCTACAAATGATTGGCCCAATGTGAGAGGTCTTAGTCATAAATTAAATACATGATTAAAGTAAAGACACGAGGTTAGGCCCTTTTTATGACAGAAGTCTGCCCGGAACCAACCGGCATATCCAGCAGTCATAAAAGACGGTCTAATGTGGGAGGTCTTTATGAGGTCATGATCTTAATTAATGAATTAAGAAACACTTAACCATATTAGCATGTAGTGGGACATGAGGGGTTAAGTGGGTGCCTTGGGGTGGCATGATGAGACTAGTGGGTTGCCTTGGGTGGCAATAGAAAAATACGATTAGAATACTTAACCAAGGTGGAACATGTAATTAAACATGATAAAAGGGTTAAGTAAGTGCCATGGGTGGCATGTGAGAATACGATTAGAATACTTAACCAAGGTGGAACATGTAATTAAACATGATTAAGGGGTTAAGTAAGTGCCATGGGTGGCATGTGGGAATCTAGTGAGTGCCCTAAGTGGCAATTGAAATATGATTAAAGGACTTAGCCAAGATTTATAACATGTAAGGGGACATGGTTAAAGGGTTAAGTGGGATGCACTAGATTAAACGACAAGCTTAAGTAGTAGCTTGTGGGGGCCCATTTCAACCAATATCCCAACGTATCTTTGTAGGCTCGACCCTTGTCGGGTGACGGGACACACATATTGGGCTTGACTGTAAGAGGCCAAAACGGGTTAGCGGCGGCAACGCGGGATCAACGGGTTTCATATGCGTGTGTGGACCCGGGCTGGTTGGTAAGTCGTTGTTGCATCGGGTAGATATAAAGCCGTGCACAGTGATATTATATGGTAGCCACTTTGGGAAATGATACACCCCCTTTTGTGGGACCAGCACGGGTATCTACGGTAGGGAGCCGATCGCTTGGGGGTAGTGGGTACACCTAGTAAAAATAGGGGCAGACGGCACCTGTGTAGGGGTACAAGAAACTACCGGGTGAAAAATTACTAAGTACACTTAGTGGGATCAACCTTTAAGTAGGAATTACTCTTGGTGGGTAGAACTGGTGTGGTGCAGTTAGTAATTATCCTTGGGTGGGTAGATGCGTCTTTACGGTTATCTTAGTTCGTCCTGTGTTCGTGGGCAACTTAGTGTAGTCATTATCCCCAAAGATACCATACCGAGTTCATATCATACCCTAATTACTTTAATAATTGTATTATTAAGGAGATAGGGTTCACTCAGGCTTATGTCTGACCCCCGTTGTTTTTATCTTTTTTTCTTCAGGTCCTCAGGTTGGGCCTAGTGCTAGTGGGTTTTGATCAGTTTGCTTTATCTATCTCTTGGAGCTTGGACCGTAGATGTAGAGCTCAGCTTATCTTATCTTTTCTGTTATGGCTATTTGTTATGAGTAGTGGGATTATGTACTTATTTTATTCAGGATGGATATTTTGTACTTGACTCTTGTTATGGTTTTATGATGTAACCAAACATGTTTTACTTTCCGCTGCTATGAGACGATGTTTTAAAATTTTCAAGTATTACATTATATCTGTCTTGTTGTAATTTTACTGTTCTATACTCACTAAAAATACTCCACCGATGCTATGGCATTCCCTTAGTGAGTGACTATAGCGGGTGTGGGGTGTTACACGTGGTATCAGAGCAAAGGTTACCAGAACAGATAAAAGTTTTAGAAAACTATTTTTCTAAAAACATTTTTGGAAGAAATATTTTCAAAAACATGTCTTTTAAAAGAAAAGTTTTTGAAAGAAAAGCATAATCCCCGATAGCCATACCTTTATCTCTCAAATTCTCCGTTTTGAATCTTTCCCTTTTTCGTCTCAGCATGGCTGAAGATCTTTATCTTCCGGATAGTGTAGCGGTACCAGTATGGTATAGGAGGTTGTTAGAGGCTAGGGCCGCCGCTGTAGGTCCAGCAAATGTTCCTCCTCCACCCGTTGCACTCGTTTCTCCTCGCGCGGATACTTTTGCTATGACTTGTAGGAAGTTTAAGGCTATGGGAGGAAAACCTTTTGTGGGAGCTAGGGATTGGCTTAATGAGACGGAAGAATTGATGGAAATCTTGGAAGTAGAAGAGGGAAAGAAAGTCGGGTTGGCCGCTTGGTTAATGGAAGGAGAGGCCTCGTTCTGGTGGGAGGTCACTAATGGAGAACGCCCGATTGACTCTTGGGTGGATTTCAGGCATAGGTTTGAGGCAAGGTTTCTCTCAAAAGCAGAAGAAAATATGCATAAGGAAGAGAAGGGTCCCAATGCTAGTAAAGCACCCGAGAAGAAAGGAGATCAGAAGAGACCTCAACAGCAGCAGCAAAACAAAGGTGGGAAGGGCAACGGTGGCAAGGGAAAGAAGAGGTGCTTCAATTGTGGGACACTAGGCCACCTAAACAAAGATTGTCGCAAGAAGACTAAGACTGGCTGCTTCCACTGTGGCGAAGCAGGGCATCTGATGAAAAACTGTCCAAAGAAGGAGCAAGGGACGGGGTCTACCTCAGGAGGACTGGTGCAAGCTCATGTGGCACCAGGTCAGGCTAGGGGGCAAGTACAGGCTCTCGCGATTCGGGAAAGAGGTAGAACTACTTCTATTGAAAGTCTAGTTTTTCTGATCAATCATCCTGTCCGTACTTTGTATGATTTTGACACATTGAGTTCGTTTATCTCATCATTACTAGTAGAGTCACTGCACTGAGACACCAGTTGGTAGATGATCCCTTAGTTGTTTCAAACCCAATTGGGCTCCATGATGTGTTTGGGTTTGAAAGTTCCTATACTTAGCGTTGGGTTTAGATGTGATGCTTGTTGGGCTTCACGGGCTATGGGTTAGTGGGCATGGACTGGTTATCCAGTAGGGGTGCCGTTCTTGATTTGGGGGGGGGGGAGAGTTGTTAGGCTTATGGGCCGCTTGGGTGACACTCTTGAGATCTCTTGTAATCCCATAGAAACTGTTATGCTAAGGTATCTAGAATCGCTTGACACGTTGGTCTAGAGTCTGCGATCTGTTAGAGTGGTCCAGGAATACCCGGATGTGTTTGAGGAGGTGAAGGGCTTACCTCCGAAGCGGGAGATTGACTTCCGAATATATCTGGTGGATAATGCTAAACCAGTATCTTGGCCAGTGTGCCACATGGCTCCTAGTGGGAGGAGGGAACTCCATAAGTAAGTAGGCGATTTGCTTAAAAAGGGGTCCATAAGACGAAGTATATCGGAGTGGGGCGCTCCAGTAGTTTTGTTATGAAGGCGGATGGGTCCCTCAGACTTTGTGTAGGCTAAAGAGAACTAAAGAAACTCACAAAGAAGAATAGACACCCATTGCCAAGGATTGATGATCTCTTTGATCGGTTGGCTGGCGCCTCAGTATTTTTGTAGTAAGACTTAGCCACGGGATTTCATCAGTCGAGAGTGGCTGAGGATAGCATAGAAAAGACTGCCTTTAGGACTCCGGATGATTTCTTTTATGAGTGGCTGGTGATGCCATTTGGTTTGACATACGCCCCGCATGTTTGGTTAATTTGATGAGAAGGGTGTACAAGGAGTACCTAAATAAGTTGTGATGGTCTTTATGGATGACATTTTGGTCTTTTCTAGGAACGAAATAAGTTTTCGTATGTGCTCAATAGGCTGAGCAGAGCCAGTATAGAATAAACGACGGTTTTGGAACGAGACTGGCGAGAACATCCAGAATTGGTCAAGGGCGTAATTAATTAGCCATTTTTATTTGTATCATCTCACGTAGGTCGTCTGAATCCGAAGGAGGTATCCCTTGGGTGTTTGTCTGATATTGGTTTAGGCCTTTGGGGCTTGCATTTGGGGGATGCCGAATTCGACTAGGGTGGTCTGCGTGGGAGACGGTTATGATGATTTTGGATGATATCCTGGTGGAGAAGAGCATGCCCTACATCTTAGGGAAGTGTTGGAGACTCTTCGAGTGCATAGTCTTAGGACAACAAAAGTGGATGGGATCCTTAGCATCCTATGAGTAAGGGTAACATGGTAGCAGACGCCTTAAGAAGAAAAAGGTTGTCCTTGAGTTCATTGTTCGTTGAACGACGGAGCTTAGAGTTTATTTCTAAGTTTGACTTTAGACCTTCCTTTGACTTTGTACCCGGTTTGCTAGCCTCCTTGGTTAGACTTACTCTTTTGGGGTGGATTGGAAGAGCACAGAGGGACGACCCACAGTTGGTTGAGTTGATAGAGAAGCTCATAAGGGGGGAGTCGTCCAGCCATTTGAGTAGGAACACCCTAGACGATAGGGGTGTTTGCGTAGAGACGGTAGACTTGGTGTACCGCAAGACGAGGGTTTGAGGAAAGCTATTCTTGATGACGCACACCGTTCTAGGATGACCATTCATCCCGGTGGGGATAAGATGTACCAAGACATGAAGAGGGTTTTCTTCTAGGCTGGTATGAAGAAAGATGTGGCCGAGTATGTCGCTCTATGTTAGGTGTGCCAGCAAGTGAAGGCGGAGCAAAGGAAACCAGGTGGGTTGCTTCACCCATTGGAGGTTCCGCAATGGAAGTGGGATAGCATCTCGATGGATTTTATTGACGGGTTACCCAGGTCGAGGAAGGGTAATACAGGAATTTGGGTGGGGGTAGATAGACTTACTGAGAGCACCCATTTCATACCTATGAAGAGCAAGAGGACTGCTCCATGGCTAGCTTCAGTATATCTTCGAGAGATAGTTCGATTACATGGGGTACCCTCTAGCATAGTGAGTGATCGAGATCCTATCTTCACTAGAGAGTTTTTGAAGAATTCGCAAGAGGCGGTAGGGACTCAGTTGGGTATGAGTACCGCATATCATCCTCAGACGGATAGCCAGACTGAGAGGGTAAATCATGTTTTAGAAGACCTTTATGAGGCTATGTATCTTGGATTTTGGAGGTACATGGGAGGAGCATCTTCCATTGGCGGAGTTGCCCGACAGACTTAGTGATGTATTCTATGGGAGGAAGTGCCTACATGAGACCGCAGAGGTGGTAGAGCCGAGTTTGCTTAGAGAAGTGGAAGCAGAGCGTGATGCGACGATTCGACGAGCTCCTACTTGCATCCTTGGGTCAGAGATTTGGAAGCTGAGAAACAGAGAGGTTCAACTAGTCAAAGTACAAAGGGGAGATGAAGAGAGTGACGCTACCTGGGAGACGGAAGCGAAGATGCGTTCGAGGTACCCTTTTTCTTTCGGAGGGTATATCCTTTTGCTTCTCCTTCATCACATATCTTGTGCTTATCTTATTCTTAGTATGTCCTCTCGTTAGTACTTTTGACCTTTAGATAGGGTAAACCTATGGTTGAAACATGTGTTTGAGACATGTTATGGTTGATGGATGCAAGTGGATGCAAGTGTTTGCTAATGGTTGCTCGTGGATGCATATACACACACTCTAGGCACTAGATCGGCTCAGTCACTTCATATTGCATATTGCATAAAATTGTGTGTAGGAAGATATATTTATGGATGTATAATGGTTGTGTTATCACATGGATGATGCATTTTGGTGAATGATTGTGCACTCATGTAGATATTGTATGTGTCGATAGGGTTCGCTCGCATACATAATGGATGCATGGCACTATCATGGTTTGCATATGTTCATACATTAGATAGGGAACATATACACACACTTTTTGCATATGCTCATACATCATTAGAAACTGTTTAAGGACAATGGATGCCAGTGTTTGATGGTTGAGTAGATGGTTGTTTGGTTGGTAGGATACGTTCTTCTTGACTTAGAGATTTCGGGGACGAAATCCTTTAAGTAGGGGAGAATGTAACACCCCGTATGTTAAATAACTTGTTATAACATAAATCAGAGCAGAATTAAATTTAATATTCTGAATCAGGGGAAACGGGCTGTGCCATTGCGTTCATCTCGGAAAAATACGCGAAATAGAGTCCGAGTTTTCGTAAATCGGAGTCCGTATGACCAAGTTATGGCCCGTCAAAGTTTCACGAAAAATCAAAAACGAAAACTGCTCATGTTTTGAGGCCCGGGATGAGTTTTGGGCTGTTTTTTTTGGGCCCTAAATGGTTCCTACACTTGACTTCTTCCCCAAGACATGCTTTAAAGGCTAGGATTGGTTCTAGGGTATATCCTATGGTCCTAAAACATCTAACTAATCTATATATACACCCTAATACCCCCCTTTATCCTTACCAAAAATAGATCTAAGGCCATTATGCCACCACTTAGAAAATTGGAGAGCCTCCACTAAAAATCCTAAGAGGGTTTGCAAGCTAATCTACATCTTCTTCTACTTAATCATTGGGATTTGCTTCATTTAACTTGCTAATCTTGTTTTGGTGAGCTTCTATCCCCTTAATAATCAATTATTGAATTGATTATGATAAGATGTGATAAAGTATGGCTATGTTTGTGGATCCATATATTTATGCAAGCTTGATGTAGTGAATATTATGTGTTTTGCAAGTTATATGCCTTATGTCATGCAAGTTTCATAATATGTAATCATGATATTTTTATGCAAGTTGTTTCATGATGTTTATGATGCAAAACACTAAGTGAATATGGATCCATTATGCAAACATGTTATGCAAGTATGTGAGTACTTATGCAAGTCATGTATATGCTTATATGCATGTTTAACATCTTATGCAAGTATATGAATGTTTATGCAAGTTATGTATATGTTGAAATGCAAGTTTAACATAATATGCAAGCCTATGCAAGTATGTGAATGTTTATGCAAGTTATGTATATGTTGAAATGCAAGTTTAACATAATATGCAAGCCTATGCAAGTATGTGAATGTTTATGCAAGTTATGTATATGTTGAAATGCAAGTTTAACATAATATGCAAGCCTATGCAAGTATGTGAATGTTTATGCAAGTTATGTATATGTTGAAATGCAAGTTTAACATAATATGCAAGCCTATGCAAGTATGTGAATGTTTATGCAAGTTATGTATATGTTGAAATGCAAGTTTAACATAATATGCAAGCCTATGCAAGTATGTGAATGTTTATGCAAGTTATGTATATGTTGAAATGCAAGTTTAACATAATATGCAAGCCTATGCAAGTATGTGAATGTTTATGCAAGTTATGTATATGTTGAAATGCAAGTTTAACATAATATGCAAGCCTATGCAAGTATGTGAATGTTTATGCAAGTTATGTATATGTTGAAATGCAAGTTTAACATGATATGCAAGCTTATGCAAGTATATGAATGCTTATGCAAGTATGTGAGTGCTTATGCAAGTTAAGTATATGCTAAAATGCAAGTTCTACATGTTATGCAAATCACATGTTTGATGATATGTAAGTTCATATGCAACATGTTATGTAAGACACATGTTTGATAATATGCAAGTTTGGGTTAAATGTAGTTGGGTTAATATATGCTCATATATGCAAGTTGACATCCTCTTAACCCATGACAAAGTTGTATGCTAAACCCATGATATTTGTAATGATCTTCCCCTTATTTATGTCATGAAATGAGAACGATTTACGTGGGGAACGATGGGGTTGGTAAATATGTTAATAAAAATATGATTGGGTATGATTAAGCATACAATAAAAATAAATTACCATAAGTGGGAATTTACCTATTAAGTTAGGTCTACCCCATGGGAATTTACCTATTGAGTTAGGTCTACCCATGTTATGGAAAATTTGATATTAATTAGGGATAATTAATATGGGGGTGATTAATTAGGATTAATTAATCAACTAAGACACGAGGTTGGACCCTTTTGTAGCGGAAGTCTGCCCGGAACCGACCGGCCATCCAGCGGCTACAAATGATTGGCCCAATGTGAGAGGTCTTAGTCATAAATTAAATACATGATTAAAGTAAAGACACGAGGTTAGGCCCTTTTTATGACAGAAGTCTGCCCGGAACCAACCGGCATATCCAGCAGTCATAAAAGACGGTCTAATGTGGGAGGTCTTTATGAGGTCATGATCTTAATTAATGAATTAAGAAACACTTAACCATATTAGCATGTAGTGGGACATGAGGGGTTAAGTGGGTGCCTTGGGGTGGCATGATGAGACTAGTGGGTTGCCTTGGGTGGCAATAGAAAAATACGATTAGAATACTTAACCAAGGTGGAACATGTAATTAAACATGATAAAAGGGTTAAGTAAGTGCCATGGGTGGCATGTGAGAATACGATTAGAATACTTAACCAAGGTGGAACATGTAATTAAACATGATTAAGGGGTTAAGTAAGTGCCATGGGTGGCATGTGGGAATCTAGTGAGTGCCCTAAGTGGCAATTGAAATATGATTAAAGGACTTAGCCAAGATTTATAACATGTAAGGGGACATGGTTAAAGGGTTAAGTGGGATGCACTAGATTAAACGACAAGCTTAAGTAGTAGCTTGTGGGGGCCCATTTCAACCAATATCCCAACGTATCTTTGTAGGCTCGACCCTTGTCGGGTGACGGGACACGCATATTGGGCTTGACTGTAAGAGGCCAAAACGGGTTAGCGGCGGCAACGCGGGATCAACGGGTTTCATATGCGTGTGTGGACCCGGGCTGGTTGGTAAGTCGTTGTTGCATCGGGTAGATATAAAGCCGTGCACAGTGATATTATATGGTAGCCACTTTGGGAAATGATACACCCCCTTTTGTGGGACCAGCACGGGTATCTACGGTAGGGAGCCGATCGCTTGGGGGTAGTGGGTACACCTAGTAAAAATAGGGGCAGACGGCACCTGTGTAGGGGTACAAGAAACTACCGGGTGAAAAATTACTAAGTACACTTAGTGGGATCAACCTTTAAGTAGGAATTACTCTTGGTGGGTAGAACTGGTGTGGTGCAGTTAGTAATTATCCTTGGGTGGGTAGATGCGTCTTTACGGTTATCTTAGTTCGTCCTGTGTTCGTGGGCAACTTAGTGTAGTCATTATCCCCAAAGATACCATACCGAGTTCATATCATACCCTAATTACTTTAATAATTGTATTATTAAGGAGATAGGGTTCACTCAGGCTTATGTCTGACCCCCGTTGTTTTTATCTTTTTTTCTTCAGGTCCTCAGGTTGGGCCTAGTGCTAGTGGGTTTTGATCAGTTTGCTTTATCTATCTCTTGGATCTTGGACCGTAGATGTAGAGCTCAGCTTATCTTATCTTTTCTGTTATGGCTATTTGTTATGAGTAGTGGGATTATGTACTTATTTTATTCAGGATGGATATTTTGTACTTGACTCTTGTTATGGTTTTATGATGTAACCAAACATGTTTTACTTTCCGCTGCTATGAGACGATGTTTTAAAATTTTCAAGTATTACATTATATCTGTCTTGTTGTAATTTTACTGTTCTATACTCACTAAAAATACTCCACCGATGCTATGGCATTCCCTTAGTGAGTGACTATAGCGGGTGTGGGGTGTTACAGTTCGTTTAGCAGCTTGGTTGATGAAGGGAGAGGCCTCGTTTTGGTGGGAGGTCACTAATGGTGAGCGTCCTTTTGACTCTTGGGCGGATTTCAGACGTAGGTTCGAGGCGAAGTTTCTCTCAAGGGCGGAAGAAAATCTATATATGGAAAGGTTCTTGACATTGAAGCAAGGAAGCTCATCAGTGAAAGAATATGTCAATAAATTTAATCAGTTAGCATGGTTTAGCTTGGACTTAGTAAACACGTCGGAGAAGAAGGCTCTAAGGTTCGTGAATGGCTTGAATGAACCATTGCAAGGGTTGGCTATGACCCACATCCCGATGGGGGCCACCTTTGAGAAGTTAGTAGAAATGGCGCTCATGCATGAGGAGAAAAGCGCTAAAGCTGATAAGGCACCCGAGAAGAAGGGGGATCGGAAGAAACCACAACAACAAAACAAGAAGGGTGGTAAAGACAATAACGGCAAGGGAAAGAAGAAATGTTTTAACTCTGGGACACCAGGCCATCTCAGCAAGGATTGCCGAAAGAAAATGAAGACAGGCTGTTTTCATTGTGGCGATGCGGGACATTTAGTGAAGGACTGCCCAAAGAAGGGGCAGAGGGAAGGAGCTACCTCGGGAGGACATGTGCAGGCTCTTATGGCACCAGGGCAGGCAAGGGGACAAGTTCAGGCTCTCGCGGTCCCACCGCTGCAAGAATGAGGTAGAACCATTTCTTTTGAAAGCTTAGTTTTTCTGTTTGATCATCTTGTCCGTACCTTATTCGATTCTGGCGCATCACATTCGTTTATCTCTACATCATTAGTTGAACCACTGCACTTAAACACCAGTTTAGTAGAGGATCCCTTAGTTGTTTCGAATCCAATTGGGGGCTCAGCTTATTTGTCTATGATGTGTTTGGATTTGAAAATTTCCGTACTTAGCATTGAATTTAGATGTGATGCTTATGTGTTGGGCTTCACGGGCTATGGGCTAATTTTAGGAATGGATTGGTTATCCAGAAATGGGGCCGTTCTTGATTGTGAAAGGAGAGTAGTTAGGCTCGTGACTCGCCTTGGAAACACTCTCGAAATCTTCTGTAATCCCATAAATTCGGTTATGCTAAGTTATCTAGAATCGCTTGACGTGTCTGAGGAAAATCTACGATCTGTTAGAGTGGTCCGAGAATATTCGGATGTGTTTGAGGAGGTGAAGGGCTTGCCTCCGAAGCGGGAGATAGATTTTCGAATATATCATGTGGAAAATGCGAAACCAGTATCTTTGCCAGTACGCCACATGGCTCCACGTGAAAGGAGGGAACTCGATAAGCAAGTGAAGGAGTTGCTTGAGAAAGGGTTCATAAGACGAAGTATATCGGAGTGGGGTGCTCCAGTAGTATTTGCCACGAAGGCGGATGGGTCCCTTAGACTGTGTGTGGACTATAGAGAACTTAATAAACTTACTAAGAAGAACAGAAACCCACTGCCGAGGATTGACGATCTCTTCGATCAGTTAGTTGGCGCCTCAGTGTTTTCACAGTTGGACTTAGCCACTTGGTTCCATCAGTTGAGAGTGGCTGAGGATAGCATAGACAAGACTGCCTTTAGGACTCCGGACGGTTTCTATGAATGGCTAGTGATGCCCTTCGGTTTGACAAACGCCCCAGCATATTTTGTTGGTTTGATGAGTAGGGTGTTTAGGGAGTACCTTAACAAATTCGTGGTAGTCTTTGTAGATGACATCTTGATCTTTTCTAAGGATAAAGAAGAGCATGCCATACATCTTAGGGAAATGTTGGAGACCCTACGAGCGCATAGCCTTAAGGCTAAATTTTCTAAGTGTCACTTCTGGATGAAGGAAGTACGGTTCTTGGGGCACGTGGTTTCCAAAGAAGGGATAGCCATGGATCCCGCAAAGGTGGTGGCCATCCAAGATTGGAAGGTCCCTAAAAATGCTACCGAAGTGAGAAGTTTCTTGGGGTTGGCTGGCTACTATAGGAAGTTTATCAAAGACTTCGCAAAGATATCAGCTCCATTGACACTCTTGACGAAGAAGAACCTAGTTTTCACATGGGACGTAGATTGTGATGATGCGTTCCAACGTTTGAAGAGAGCTTTGACTTCAGCCCCAGTCTTAGTATTGCCAGAAGGGAGTTAGCCGTTTACCGTTTATACTGATGCTTGTGGGATAGGACTAGGCGCAGTCTTAATGCAAGAGGGTAGGGTAATAGCATATGGTGGAAGCCAGTTGAGAGCACATGAGAAAAATTATCCTACACATGACCTAGAATTGGCCGCTATTGTTTTCGCGCTTAAGTCTTGGCGTCATTATCTTCTTGGCGAGAAATTCGAATTATTCACTGACCACAAGTATTTAAAATACCTATTCTCTCAAAAGGACTTGAACTTAAGGCAGCAAAGGTGGATGGAGTTCTTAGCGTCCTACGACTTCGAAATAGCCTATACCCCTGGCAAGGGTAACGTGGTGGCAGACGCCTTAAGTAGAAAAAGATTATCCTTAAGTCCTTTGTTTGTTGAGCGGCGAAGTTTAGAATTCATTTCGATGTTTGACTTTAGACCTTCCGTTGACTTCGTACCCTGTTTGCTAGCATCCTTAGAGGTCAGACCTACGCTTTTGGGACGGATTGGCGAGGCACAGCGAGACGACCCGCAGTTGGTTGAGTTAGTAGAAAAACTCAAAGGAGGGAAGTCATCAAGCCATCTCCATAGGTATACCCTAGATGATAAGGGTTGGTTACGTAGGGATGGTAGACTTTATGTACCAAAAGACGATGACCTAAGGAAGACTATTCTTGACGAAGCACATCGTTCGAAGACAACCATTCATCCCGGCGGGGACAATATGTACAAAGACATGAAGAGAGTTTACTTTTGGGCCGGCATGAAGAAAGATGTGGCCGAGTATGTCGCTAGATGCTTGGTGTGCCAACAAGTAAAAGCGGAGCAAAAGAAACCCGGTGGGTTGCTTCACCCATTGGAGGTTCCACTATGGAAGTGGGAAAGTGTCTCGATGGATTTTGTGGATGGGTTACCGCGATCAAGGAAGGGTAATACGGGAATTTGGGTTATAGTAGACAGACTTACTAAAAGCGCCCATTTCATTCCCGTAAAGAGTAAGAGGACTGCTCCATGGTTAGCCTCCGTATACGTTCGAGAAATAGTTCGTTTGCACGGTGTTCCTTCTAGCATAGTGAGCGACCGCGATCCTATTTTCACTAGTGAATTTTGGAGAAGCTTACAAGAGGCGGTAGGGACTCAGTTATGTTTGGGCACCGCATATCATCCTCAGACGGACGGCCAGACCGAGAGGGTGAATCGCATTCTAGAGGATCTGTTGAGGCTATGTATCCTAGACTTTGGGGGTACGTGGGAAGAGCATCTTCCATTGGTGGAGTTCGCATATAATAACAGCTTTCAGTCCAGCATTGGTATGGCACCATTAGAAGCTCTTTATGGACGACCTTGTCGTTCACCTACATGTTGGTGGGAATCTACGGATAAGATCTTACTTGGGCCCGATATGATAAGGGAGACTTCGGAGAAGATCGACTTGATTCGAAGGAGGATGAAAGCAGCACAGGATAGGCAGAAATCTTATGCGGATAAGAGGAGGACAGATCTCGAGTTTGAAGTTGGGGACAAGGTCTTTGTCAAAGTGTCTCCATTACGGAACGTTGTTCGCTTTGGGTCCGTTGGGAAATTAGCACCAAGGTTTGTAGGGCCGTTTCCTATTAAGGAGAAAATTGGACAGATGGCATATAGAGTGGAGTTGCCCGAGAGACTTAGTGGTGTACACGACGTATTCCATGTGTCACATTTGAGGAAGTGCTTGCACGAGACCGCGGAAGTGGTAGAGCCGAGCTTTCTTAGAGAGGTGGAGATAGAGCGTGATACGACAATTCAACGAGCTCCTACGCGCATTCTTAGGTCGAAGATCAAGAGGTTGAGGAATCGAGAGGTCAAACTAGTCAAAGTGCAATGGGGAGATGATGAGAGCAACGCTACTTGGGAGATGGAAGAGAAGATGCGTTCACGATACCCTTTTCTTTTTGAGGGTATGTCCTTTAATTTCTCCTTTATCGCTTAGCTTGTACTTATCTTATCTTTAGTATATCCTCTCGCTAGTATCTTTGACCTTTAGTTAGGATAATCCTATGGTTGAAACATGTGTTTGAGACATGTTATGTATAGTGGATGCAAAGTGGATGCAAATGTTTGCTAGTGGTTGCTCGTGGATGCATATACACACACTATTAGGCACCAGATCGGCTCAGTCACTTCATATTGCATATTGCATATATATGGATGTATTTAGTAAAATGGATGTATAATGGTTGTATTATCATATAGTTGCTGCATTCGGGTGGATGGTTGTGCACGCATATAGAATTAATATGTATCATTAGGAATCTTTTGCATACATATTGGACGCATGGCACTATCATGAATTGCACTAAGGAGGTCGACTGAATCAGTAGACCGCCTAATTTTGCATTAGATATGGACATATACACACACTGTGCATATAAACATTAAAGCATTAGAAGTCTTTTAATGACAATGGATGCTGGTGTTTAATGGTTGAGTAGATGGACGATTAGATGGTAGGATATACATTCTTCTTGACTTGGAGATTTCGGGGACGAAATCCTTTAAGGAGGGGAGAATGTAACACTCCGCAATTTTATAACATTAAAATTCACAAATTAAAGTATACTTAATTTTTAGAAAAGAATTAAGTGAAATGGGTTGCGCAGAGAAATATATATATATATATATATATTGATATATATATATATATATAAATTAAAAATTAAATAAATAAATATGCGAAAAAGTTCAAAACAGTGATTGGGAGGGGGAATAACCGAACCGGCCCATTTTTGAGGTCGACCCGAGCCTCGCTGGGTCGACTAGGGGTTAATCCAGGGTGTTTGGCTGTCAACCCGTGGGCCGATTCGCTCAAATGCAGATTTTGCATTTGATTGGTTCTCATGGTTAATCTAATGGTCCTAAATAACTTCCTACACCTATAAATACATCCTAATGCTAACCCTAAACCTAATTAAAATAGAATAGTTACCGTCGCCATGGAAATCAATGGAGCCGCCGCCATCTAAGAAAGAAGAAAAGCAAATTCAATTCTAATTCTCTCAACCCTAAAGCAAAGCAAAACTCTCTCTTTTCTTCTCTAAATTGTGAGTATGATGATCTTAACAAGATTATTATCATTTTAATTAGGTTGAGTTATGAATGGATTATGAGTAGATGATGTGAATTATCATATATGTTGTTGTAAACCCCTTTTGCTATCATGTATATTGTAAATCCATTGTTATGTGATGATGATATCTTATATGTTGTAAATCATGCTATGATGATGTTATGTATGTTGAAAGTTTCTATGCTAAGTTGTGATGAATCATACATGTTAAAAAGGCCATGATGTTACCATCTATGCTAGTTAGTTCATATTAATTAAATCATCATGTTTAGGTTATGTTGATCTATATGACAAGTCACATATGCAAGTTAGATTGATTAGAAAAGTTATGAACATATACCAAGACATCTATTATGACATCTAGAATTATGCTATGACATATGTGATATCCTATGCTAGTTCACACCATCATTATGTTGCCTAAAAACCCCATATGCAAGTTTATGTATAGATTTGGGCTATGATCATATCATATAAATTGAGACATTTAACAAGTTGACACCTTTTGATCCTTAACATGTGTAGTTTATGCAAGTTTCACCCCTATTATGATTAGAATTATTTTAATTGTCTACATGTTGTGATAATTTATCTTTGTGCTAGGTGTTAGACTATACAAGTCTAGCCTATATTATGTGTTGAATAAGCGAACGTATAAACGTGGGGTTGGGGTAATATTAAGGATTTAATATTAAAAAGTTGGGGTGCAATTGATATGATTTTGCATGCCATAAGTGGATGGCCTTAATTGAGTCAATTATGGACATCATTAAAAGTTGACTTACTTAATAATTTGAATAGGGAATTATTAAAACTGGGGTAAAAGATTTTAAGTGTTAATCAATGCTTAGGACACGAGGTTGGACTCGTTTGTGACGTAAACCTGCCCGGACCCGCCCGGCAAATCCAGTGGTCACAAATGTCAGCCCAATGTGAGAGGTCCTAGGCCTAAACTAAAGCATAACGGTTGAAAAGACACGAGGTTAGACTCTTTTATGGTGTAAGACTGCCCGGACCCGCCCGGCAAATCCAGCTACCATAAATGCCAGTCTAATGTGAGAGGTTTTATGAGGTTATGGCCTGAATGAATTAAGAAATACTTAACCAGATAAACATGTAAGGTGGGACATGGGGGTTAAGTAGGTGCCTTGGGTGGCATGAGGAATCTAGGGGGTGCCCTTAGTGGCATGTGAAATACGATTAGTAAGACTTAACCAAACACACATGTAAATGAATATGACTAAGAGGGGTAAGTGGGATATACTAGTGACAAGCTTAGGTGGGTAGCTTGTGGGGGCCCATTTCGACCAGTATCCCAAACGTATCTTTGTGGGCTTGACCCAAGTTGAGGACAGGACACGCATGCTAGGTTCGACTGTAAGAGGCCAAAACGGGGAGCGGTGGCAACGCAAGTCCAACGGGTTTCGTATGCGTGTGTGGACCCAGGATGGTAGGTAAGACGTTGTTGCATCGTGTAGGTATAAGTCGTGCATTCTCAAGTTGTATCGGGTTGCCACTTTAGGGGAGTGATACACCCCACTGTGGGGCCAACACGGGTATCTACGAGTAGGGAGCCGATCGAGAGTGGGTAATGGGGTACACCTAGTGGAGATAGGGGAAGACGACACCTATGTAGTCAGCTAGGGGTACGTAAGGCTATTTATAAAGTTTCTGTGTGAAGCAAGTGGGATCAAACAATAGGGTGACTAGTGTGGTGCAGTGTAATAATGTGCGGTGCAGTGTAGTAATCATTCGTTAGTAATTAGGTGTGCCTTTACCGTTATCTTAAACGTTATCTTTATCTTCCTAAGAGTTCATAGACATTTACTTGTCTTCCAGCTTATGCCTTAGTCTAGTTATTTTGATAATAGTATTGTTAGAATTATCATACTCGCCAGATTTTATGTCTGACCCCCTTTATTTCTATCCTTTTTCCCCCTCCAGGTCCTCAGGTTGGGCCCAGCTCTAGTGGAGTTTTATTGAATTGCTTCATCTCTCTTTGGAAAGCTTGGACCGTTGAAGTAAAGTCCAACTTGATATCTTTTTAATGGCTATTTATGTAATGGGATTATGTATTTTGTTTTTATGAAGATGGATATTGTACTTGGTTATGATCTATGGTTTTATGATGTAACAAACATGTTTAATTTCCGCTGCAATAAAATGAAGTTTTAGATTTCCAAGTACTATTTACTATCTGTCTTGTTGTAATTTTTCTGTTCTATATTCACTTATAACCTCCATGGAAGTTAATGCATTCCCTTTGTGAGTGACATTAATGGACGTGGGGTGTTACAAAAACCCTGTGTTTCATCATTTTAGAAAACTGAATCTCTGACGCGTTAGGATATGTTCATCTTTCCTTGTTATTTGCTATTTGCATTTCTGAATCATCAAATCAATCTGTTGCCATTCAGTCCTGATGGAAATCGGAAACTCTGCCATTTCGGATAGTACTGACAACACCAAGCAGCAAAGTGCCCCAAAGTGCTCAAGCAATTGAAGAGTCAACCAAGGCTACTGTCATCCCTCAGACAATGGGTCTAGTCCCACTTTTCTTTTCCAAAAATATTTTGAACCTTGATGAATACACCGTTTTCCTAATCATTTCAATCATGGTCATAAATAGATTACTCCCTCCGTTTCATAATATAAGTCGTTTTGTGAAGTTCTTTATTTTTCAAAATATAAGACGTTTTCACTCATAATAAATTGTATCTACTTTATTGACTTGTCATGAAGTACTTCTATTGGCTCATGTGACTAGGTGGCTCCTTAGGAAGTCACAATAACCGCTTTTTTGTACTTGGAAATAGAGAAAGTAACTTAATTTTGCATGAAAAAAGGAGCCAACCCACTAAAAAGAAGCATTTGATTTTTTCTTAATTCCCGTGCAAATTTCTAAAACGACTTATATTATGAACTGGAGGGAGTATTTCTTATGATATTGTTTTTTGTAGTAGATACGAGTAAATATATGAATATTAATAGTAAGTAGTTATCCACTTATTGACCTTAATTTTAGTTTAACTACTGGGTACTAATGCAATATTTCAGTTCATAAGTAACAGCATAGCGCAATATTTCGGTAACACGTATCACTTCAACTGATTTTCTGCTCATTTTTTCAACTCTAGCTAATGCACCTAAATTTAGCTTCTCGGTTTCAACAGTGTTTACCTTGGTTCAGACATGTTCAAGTAACCTTTATTTTTGCTTCTCAGTTTCAACATAACTCGGCTTGGTACAGATTTTTTTTTTTTAAGTTAGTTGTTTTTTTTATTAGAGACCATAGGTTTAATGGCAAAAAACGAGATATTTAGTAATTCTATATAATAGAATTCATTGGTACACAAATAAGGGTCATGGCCTTTTTATCCAACTTGACATCTACTGGCTAAAATAATTTACTCACGCCTGTCCCACGTTTGCTTACCCATGATATCCTCCCACTTCTCCACTCCGTGCTTACATATATCACCTTGCTCCCGTAACTAATATTTACCCGGGCAAAAGTTTCCATCCTCTTACAACCGTACCACATTCTCTTTCCCGTGCTGTACATTTTTCTTTTGGACTTTTACTTTCGTTTATTTTTTTTGTTGGATGATGCTACGTCAATCGAGAATTTTTGTTGGTTTCACTTTACAAACTCTCTGTGTAATGTTTATTTGTTTATGTATATTTCTAGCATGCTGTTTGTTTACTGTTTACTGTTCACGTTATATCCGTGCATGTTGCTCAGTGTGTCTTTTAAATTTTTCAGAGCTGAAATGTTATTTAGGGGATAGGATAACAAGAGGTCCATCAATACTGACGTTATATATATATGCGTGTAAATGGTTTTGCTGTGTGCATATTTGTTTGGTGTTCCTCCATGTTTATGTTGGGCACCATTTGCTCTTTTGCCTAATTGTTTTATGAGATTATAGGTTTTATTTTGTTGTTGTTGCGTGATTTTGCAGAGGTGTTGTATAGGATAAAACACTTAAATGTGTGCATACACTTCTAGTTATGTTAAGATTTAGAAAATATTTTTTTTGGCAAAGCCGACGTGGTTAAGTGGGCCCCTACCACTTTTATTGATATGCTTAGAAGAGTACATAGATACTAAGAATAGAAAAACAATAGAAGACGTAGAATACAAAGCATATCAAAGATACAAAAGGAATAAAACACATATTTACAAAATATTAATAGATATATTAATTTCAATTTTATCAAATTTAAAAAGCGCTAAAGCCTTAAACGCACGGGTTCATATAGATATTAATCATGACCATCATACATAATTTCAAAGCATGCTGTATTCAGAGTATGTAGTTTCCCAAATATTATTTTCAACAAAATATAATGGTTCGGAATATGCATAACCCTGAACAAATACTTGGATTTTGGGTCTCTGAATAGTTATATATGTGCTTTAGAATGAGAATGATATTATATTTTGCACAAAATCATTTTTAATTCTATAACCGCTTCATAACCTTCAAGCGGAATAAAAGGCTTTAACCGTATGTGCACTTCTAATTACGTTTAGATTTATTAAAAAAAATATGATAAAAGCTGCATTGTAATGCCATTGCAGCTTGAGTTGTCACGACATGGGCAGAAGGCGTGGCTACTGGGAAGTAAGGAGCGAGAAATTGAGAAGTAGAAGGCGTTGTTAGTACATTATCGGTGAATATAACTCAATAAGGAGACCGAAATTCAGAAAGCAGAAGGCGTGGCTACTAGAATGTAGCAGAAGGCGTTGTTAGTATAGTTGCTGATAATGCGTTCCTAGTACAGTTGCTGAAAAATATAGTCCAGTTGAATACAGTTCATGAATATTGACAGTTTTGCCCATGCGGACAAAATATAGCTGCTGAAGCGGACCAGGCTTTGATACATATATTTAGGAGTCACAATTAGACTCGATTCAAATACCCGGACCCAACCCGATAGGTATCGGGTCTAGTCGTATCGGTTTCAAAACTATACAGTTTCAAAATCTGGACTCGACCTGGGTCAGGTCAGTTCGGGTATGGATGCGCTATAACACTAAAATTACATATATTTCAATGTTTTTCGATCGAGTCTTTCGGGTCAGGTTTTATCGGGTTTTTATTGTATTTTTCATCACCTAGCTCATTGGGTTCTGTTCGAGTTCGGGTCTTTTCGGGTCGGTTCGGTTCGAATTTTCGGTTCTCGGTTCTAATTGTCAGCCCTACATGTTTTTCAGGACACTTGATGTACACTGGGAACGACATGCCCCATACGGACAAAACAAGCTTTTGTCGGCATGGAGAACAATAATTGTGCTATTCCTCTAGCTTGAACCCACATGCAAAAGAATTGGACATGTACATTTGCTAAAGGTAACGATAATGCAAAAAATCATATAGATGATTTTTATGGCGTTTTAACATAAATTTTGCACCTGGCATATTTCTCACGCCCCGCGAGGAAGTGTTTCTATTTAAATGCAATTGGTTTAGTAATGTTCCAGCTCTGGAATTAATGTGCACAAGGATTTCAATCTTATCGAAATAAAGCACACATCGCATTATCACAAGTATGATCTTTTTATGCTAGCCAAACATGCATTGCAAGTTTATTGTGCTCGTTACTCATCTCTAAAAAGACAAAAAGTAGATTGGTCGGTAGTTTTTAAAACAAATGTCAGATTTACTATAATCGGAAGAATGTTTCAGATGAACAAGCTTATCCGGCAGATCTTGAGAACAATGAAATAATAATTACAGACTATCATATAGATTTTGGACCTTTGATCGATGAATCAAATGTTCTAGTGGAAGCGTTTGATAATACAAAGGAAATTAATGAAGAAAATGAGACCGAATCTGACTCAAAAGACGATGGTGATTGATATAAAATGAGTAGTATTAATTTGATAGTTATAGTACCATTTTTTTCGATTGATGTAACTATGTTGAATTCTTGTTATGTTATTAAATTGATGCTACTATGAAACTAATATGTTTACTATTGCTTACATCTTTTACGATATTTCCATTTGTCATTTATTTAGCAATTTTATTAAAAAATGTAATGTAATCTTCGTATCGATGGAACATGTGACCTAATATGAATCTGGTATATACAATTCCAGTTCTATTTCTATTTCAATTAACAATTTATATCGTTTATGACATTTAAATATGAAATATATTTCATTATCATGTTATTATTCTCATCTTAATTGTTGTGTTTATATCTCGCAGGTATAGGCATGTCATATAGAGGTTGGATTTTGTACAGATCATCAGGAGGCGATGACACTAGTCCATCGCAATCATCACTATGAACTGTCGTTACATTACTACCTAGAACTGAAAGGTAAAAAATAAATTATATTCAACATCTTAATTGTTTTTAACCGATATATGTACTTATGTGAGTCATATTAAAAAAAAGGGGATTCGATTTACAACCATCACGGATTATGTTGGATGTTTCTAGAGCAGCATATCGGAGTAGGCTGTCAGATAGTTGGTCGAAGTGGTACGCCGTCCCTCAGCACATAGTAGAGTGCATCTGGTAGGACGTGCTTGTATATATATTTTTGGGCAAATTGACACCATTAATTTCAAGTTCCACACGTCTTCTCATATTAATATAGAGTTTAGGTTATTTTTGGTTAATCCTAAGTATTAGGGGTCACTTCCCATATTGATCTCATTTACCTATTAACCTGTTTAATCGGTTTACCTTTCCAAATCAAACATCAATTTATTTATTCTTCTTCGACTTCACATCTTTTTCATTTCTCTTGAGATTTCACTAATCCTCTTGTGAGTCTCCATGTTGCTTTGGCTCTCGCTCTGGAGCTTCGTCTATATAAACTCCTCATGTCCCGATCAACCAAATCAAGAATCACACATCATCATCTCTCATCTCAATTTACAAAAAAAAACACGCCCGTCATCAAATTTCTTGCAGAAATCACAAACTCAAAATGGGCATCTGCGCATCATGCGAAACCACGACAGTTGGTCCCACACCGACGGCGAAAGTGATTACATCCAACGGCGACGTCCTGAGTACGACTATCAAATCAAGGTTTCCACATTCCTCGATAACAAATCTGATTACTTTGTCTGCGATGCAGACGAAATGAAGTTCAACGAACATTTGAAGGAAGTGAGATTGAATGATAAAATTAAACTAAGGAAGATTTATTTCATTCTGCCCAGATCAAGGTTGAAGCGTTGGATGTGCGCGGGGACTTGGCCGCGCTCGCGTTTAAGGCGAGCAAGGCATTGGTGAATGGGAGGGATCGAAGGAGGGGAAAAGCGCTGTTAACGGTAGAAGGCGCAACTACGTAGAAGATCTAAGTGTTATTCCTGAATTGTAGAATGCGACGGAGTTGGATTTGGAAAGAAAATGAACTTTCCAAGGGAATGAAAGACTGGATGCTTTGCATGTGAGGTTGGGGACAACTTCAACCGTAGATCATGATAGTTTGAAAGAGGTTTGACAGGATTGAAATTTTAGTCATGCCGATTAGTTCAAAAATAATGATTTGAAACGAAAAAAGGTGAATTCGAACAAGAAGAAATGAATTGCTGTTTGATTTGGGAAAGTGAACCGGCTAAACAGGTTAATAGGTAAACGAGATCAATATGGGAAGGGATCCCCAATACTTGGGATTAACTAAGAATAACCCGAACTCTGGATTAATATGAGAAGACACGTGAAACTTCGGATTAACGATGTCCATTTGTCCAATTTTTCTATGTTTTTCATTTTTAATTATTTTTTACCACTTTTGTATTGTTTATCGTTTATAGGGTATTTTTTTCGGTTAAACACTGGGCTAGCTGGACTTCCAGACAGATGATATGCAGCTTGCACGAGATTACTAGATGTAGGGGTGAGCAATATCTGGTTCAAACCGAATTAGCTGATCAAACCGGTTCATTTCGTTCGGTTCGGTTTTAAAACTAAATCGGTTTGTAAAATATATTTTTTAGTTTTTGGTTTAACCGAATTAACCGACCTTTTTACTTTATTATCTAATTTTACGTTTTTGCAGTACTTTAAATAATTAGTTTAGTGATAAAATATAGAGGCACGTGTTACAAATATGTCAAATTTTATTATAAACATAAAATGTACTACATAAAATTTCTCCAAACATGAATTTATATTTTACTTTGAGTGAATTCATCATTTAAATAATAAGACATCCTTCAATTTTAGCTAAATCGTTTACCGATCGAATAAACCGAAATTAATTTGGTTCGGTTCAGTTCGGTTTGGTGCGAAAAAATTCGGTTTTAATTCGGTTTGAGTTTTTGACCTCAAAACCATCTGAACCAACCGAACGCTCACCTCTAACTAGACGTGTAAAATGCGAAAGAACTTTGAGGATGCAATGTATTAAGTGAAGAAACAAAATAAGAAATCGAATTGGATGAGGGCAAATGTAAGAAGGTTGGTTGAAATACTACAATAGTGAGTAGGCGAAGGTAAGTGTACTAAATTTTTTTCAAATATTTGACTGATAGATAATTAAATATCGAAAAATAGTTGATCGATAACTAATGTATCCAATTTTGAATGTACAGGCTGAATGAAAAGAAACTCTTCAAACAAAAATGAAAATGCCATCACCCATCAAGGAGGATCAAAGTCATTCCAGCAATATCGGCAGGAGTTGGTAAATTTACTAAATTTGAATTGTAAATATATGTTTTACTATATAATTTTGAACAAACAATAATTGTATAAAATAATCAATTTCAGGAAGTAGAGGCAGACGGTCCCGTGTAGTATATGGACGTCTTTACCTGTACGCATGCCGTCGAGCATGTAAATCCGAACGGGACTGTTTCATACACATGGCACGATCAGAAATTCAGTAAGAGCCACATAAGCATATTTCAGTTTATTTACTATTATTATTTTTACTTAATCAATTTTATTTCAATTTATTTACTGTTTGTAATTGATTTATTTAAATATATTTCATGCGGAAAAAGTTTATGAAGCAGCGACAAAAAAAGGTTGGCTAAGACAAGTCGTGAGTAACTAACGGCGGATGAAGAAGATTCTATATTCGAGTCAATTATGAATCCATTGTCATGGAGTAGACGATATGGATTTGGCAATCAAGCAGTAAATAAATAATATATTAGAAGATATGAGTTTAATAATATATTAGAAACTAAATTATATAATTATTACACGCTAGCAGCCAAAGACGAGGCCTGCCGACCCAAGCCGATATCGATTGTGTGGAGATAGAAAGTTTGAGGGCTAGAATGACGCAACTTGAGGATCAGAACCGACGGCAGGCCATAGAGATGCAGGAGTTATTGGATCAGCGTATTGCCGAGTACATGCAGCAGTTTGGCCACTTCTCTCCCTCCGTTGGCTCTGGAGGTAATTCTGCAGAAGAGTGATGTTTTTGAGAGGTGTGTTTGTCTGTGACTAGGTAGGTAACATACTCGTCTGAATGTTAATAGGGACGTGTTTGATCGTTGGTTTTATATATGATAGACTTGATGTTGTATTATGTGATGGTACACTTGGTTGGTTAGTTGTATGCTTGTAAACTTGTTGTTTTGGTTGTTTGTGGATAGTTTGTAATGTATTGTATGGTTGTTTGACTAGGACGACTTAATTTTATGTATTTTATGGTTTGGTGAATTATGTGAAGCTTTATTTTTTATTTTTGGTTAGAGTTGTGTATATTGGGTATTGTACAGCAGTGGTGGAAGAGTTTGTATATGAAATGTGGCAGGAAGGCTAAAATCAGCAGAAATATTAAAAACTAGTAGAAGGTTTTCCGACGGCTTTCGAGTATAACTTATCTGGCAACTTTCGGCGGTTTCCAACACGTGTCGAAAGCCGCCGAGAGCTGCTGGAATCCGTCTGAAGCCGTCGAAAATATATACAATGGCCGACGTCGGAAACCGTCGGAAGCACTACTTCCTGACCCCTTTATTTTCGGCGGTTTCCGACAGTCGTCGACGGTTTCCAACTGTCGGAAATAACACTCTTTCTTATAGTGTATCTTGTACTACTAAAATTAATTTGCTTTCAGTGTCATGCATTTGGTGTACAATTACTTCAGCGTAATGTAATTATTTATATTAATATTTATTCATCGACAAAGTTGCACACTAAAATAAAATAATATAATAAACAGAATATCCTTATCCGCACAAAGACAAAACAAGGAAATAAAATAAATGTGGCTATCGGCTTGCTTTCTAATATGAAATTTACTGCTTCATAAGAAAAAGAAATAAACAACAATGTTATTCCATCTAAATTCATTGCGTTTAGTAGAATTTCAATCCTGTTACTTTCAACAACAGCAACAACTACTACAAATATCGTTTACCCAATGGTTTTATTGTGATTCCCCACGAAAGTGTAAACTAAAAAATATATGCAGCTGTTTACTCAAAAGTTCAATTTTACTGTACATTTCCATGTTTTATAAAATAAACTATTTTTTAGGTTTTCCATTCATACTATGGAGGATTTGGAATAATCGTATTTCTCTTGTTGTGGACAGTCATCAACATCCCATTCCTATTTACTCTAATATTAATCATTGTACTAACAATGTTTTTCTAGCATCAAATCTTTGTGTTCTTTCCTAATTGTTAACGAATACTATCATTTTAGAACAAATTACAGTTTTCTGCTATCAACTCACATCCATTTATTTTTCCCCACTAAGTGCATCCAATCTACTTATATATATTCTATTTATGCATCTGTTAAGCAAAGATGGAAATCTAAAATCTTATATGCATGTTGTATGTGTTTTACCTTTACAATAAATTCAAACATACTCATGTCCTGAATATATTCATGTCCACTTCTAACGCATTATTTTCTGGATTATGTTAAATAAATACTGGATTCGTGCCATTGGCACGGGTTACATACTAGTAAGTACATATGTTTCCAATGAGATTTAGGATGTGAAATCACATTGTTTTGTTATTACTAAGTACGTATGTCATTCTAGATATTTTATTAAACTTATTGCCAAAAGTAACTAAGGATGTTCCTTTTTCCTTGTTGGTTTAGAAAATTAACAATTTCATCAACTACTTGCAAACATGTATGTTGCATGATTCAGAATCAAAGAGTCTCCATAGTTGCTGCTTCAATTGTGTATATGCATTTCCTCATCGCCTTTTATGAGACTCCATTTTGTCATATGCAGTGCAACTTCTCCTTTTTTGTTTACATCATAAATGCCATCAAAATTTATCCTTTTGTATCTGCTCAGAATTATTGATATCATTTGGAAGCACTCGGATGTTGTGACACACCACATCCCTTAATGTCACCTATACGAGGATGCATTAATTTTTGTGAAGCACAATAGGTGTAAAGTAATAGTATAGAGGCTAAAATTCACAAGACAAAATATAATATGCAACGGAAAAGTTTCAAAGAAATTCATTTTTATTAAACCAACATCACAACATTACAGTTTCAAATACCATAGAGTCGTAATCATAACACATCTCTCTCATGGAAAGTAAGACATCAGGATACTAATACAAAACCATAAAAATCATATCCCTCATGAGTCATAACAATAGTGATAGAATAGAAATCATAACAATAAATGGATTTAGAAATAGTCCAAGTCCTAGATGAATTAAAGAGTCACGATCACTGCTGCAATCCACCGTCCTGAGAACCTAATGGGAAAGGAAGAGAAAGAGAGAGAAAAAAGGTCAGACAATAACTCTGGCAAGTTCCATTGATTTTTAGCATAAGCATAAGATAAGGAAGTATCAAAACAAATCAATAGACTAGATACAAAAATACAATAAAGTAGGAAATACGGAATAAAACAAGATAAGTAAGATAACCTTCTTATTCATATCCAAGAACAGAATTTCTGCACCAACTATCAGGATATCAAGATTAAGTTTTTACATAATTATTACCCAGCGATCGGTTCAATAAACAGACACGAATAACTTGCGCCAACTATGGTATTTGGGGATATCAGTCCCTCATCAACTAAAAAGACATACCCTTATCCACCGGTGTTACAATGTCTTATCTTCCCCAATCAGATCCATTCACACTCATGACTCCGCCAGAACGCGCTCGTACCCACCTCAGAATTTGAACCTCTTACAATCATCCATCTGTAAAGCGTGTCATATTCTCTACCTAGTGCGAGACTCGTGTGATAACAGAAGGGTACTGATTGGTATGGGTTCTAGACAGATAAAAAACAACAGACAGACACAAGTCACCCCTTGGCTTGGCCCCCAAGTTAAGTAGGATTTCTAGAGACCCCACATATTTTACCAACAGAATGGACATCTTAGCTTATTAATCCAAAAAATTCAACTTAGCTGGTTTACGTTCATTAATAAGCTTAATATAACCCTATGTTATATTCCAAGATTGTACATAACACTTCTTATTATTGTAATTCTTTACACAACCCTTCCCTAAGTCTGACAGACCCATGCTGACATGTTTACAGATTACATGTTACGAGTTACAGTAACATGTTTTACTTAACATACATCTAATTCACATGCTTTCTCATGACATGTTTACTTATAAAATTCAGTCCAACCTATTCATAGTTACATGTTTGCATATTCTTCCTTTTTAATTATCCCAATTTTACAATCAATTTTTCACAATTTCCAATATACCCAAATCCCCTTTTATCATTATTACAGATTATTCCAATTTTACGCAACACAAATAGAAAAAGCCTAGACTCTCATTGGCCTAGGCTCAATGCAAATAAAGGAAAAAGGAGAAATTAGATCCAAACTTAGAAATGAAAAAATTGAATAAATATGCACAATAAGACTGTAAATAAAACAATGACAGAAAGGGGATAAGGAAGAACAATGTACATATAAAAAATAATAATTAAAAAAGGAAAAAAGTAATTCATAGTAATTAGAAATGAACAATAACATATAAGACTAAACTTATAAACACTGATACTTTCAAATTCAATATATTGACTGTCTAAAATACTTTTTAAATTGCAAATCTAAAAATAATGTAGAACTCATAGAGATTTGTAATATATCCAGAAATGGCCTTTGAAATTGAACTAGAAAAAGAATTATCCATTCAATCTATACTTTGACAGTACCCTGGCCCTTTTCCTAATTTTATTTCAGAACATAATATAGTGGAGGAAGAGGATAAAGAAATATTTAGCGTAGGAAAATAGTGAGTGTAACACCCCGTAAAATATACCTAGATAGACTTAAGATAATCTAATTTAAAATAAAATAATAGTATATTAATAGGTTGAAAAATGGAACTTCACAAAATTAGGTATTTAGCCACGAATATATCGTAATTGTGTTCGTGGCGAGATTCTGATCCATTTTCATATATAATATGTCAAAAACATAGTTCGTATGAAGGATTCACATTTTAAAAAGGTTGTTTGTTAATATATATATATATGCATACACATGAATGTTACAAATTTGAATTGAAAGTATAAATATATGGAATGAAAATAACTAATTAATGGTTGATTAGAATATTCCATTAAATTCAAAATTGTGCATATATGTATACATATAACATGGGATAAGAATATTGATTGAATGGAAAGGAATTAATAAAAATAAGTAACATTTAATAAAATAATCCTTTTAAGCAATCAACTTAGGCCACTGGCCATTTTCGATACCCGGGGGTCGACCGTTCCCTAGAAGAGGTGTTGACCCTTGATCGATCGCCCTCCTAGGGAGGTG
The DNA here is from genome assembly GCA_030737875.1 of Allium sativum. NCBI lineage: Eukaryota > Viridiplantae > Streptophyta > Magnoliopsida > Asparagales > Amaryllidaceae > Allium > Allium sativum. The sequence goes on from CM060922.1 coordinate 1,050,106,263, forward strand.
CGTGGTGCGGCCAGAGCCCAATGATGCCGGTTTGGATGGTGTTTTGGTTAGTTTTATATAAAATGATTAGATTAGATTTAATCTAAGTTAATCTAATGGTTATTATTCATTTGCTCACCTAAAAATACCACTAACTCGCCTCACAGTTCTCTAAACCCTCTCATTCTCTATGCCTCCATTATGCTGTTGATATTCCAGAAATTAGGTTGAAATAGGTTTCTTCTTTCCCTAATCTATTTCATATAATCTATTTCTATTTAGATTATATTCTGTAATTTCTATTATTTGTATATGAGATTCAAATCTATGTGATTCTCTTATATAGATTTGCAGTAGAATCGAATAATGACGTTTTTAGCATTCAAATCAACGTTGTCTCCTTTTCCCAAATCTTTTTGGGTGGAAATAATACTTGTTTAGGCTAGATTCTACATTTTGTAGATTTCATATTGGTTTGTATGCCTAAAGAGGTTTGGTTTCACGATAACATCATAATGCAAAACCCCCAAATCTCATATTTTGTATATATCGCAAAGTTGTCAATCAATATTTTGGGTTTGTGAATTGTTTGGGTTATGTTTGACGAATAGTTTGGTGATTTTACTTTTGTTTAATTGTATTTACTTCTTTCTATTTAAAAATATTTTTTGGTGTAAAAAGATTAAGATTGGTTTGGTTTAATTATTTGAATAGGTTTAGATTTCCATTCCAAAATGGATAATTTGAACGTGTTCAGATTTGAAATAATCAAATGTTAATGCTTTTATGCGCAACATGGAAAAAAGACAAATTTGATTCAAATAAAGATTTATGTATGTATGTGTGTATGTATATATGCCGAATAGGTACATATGTATGTAATTAATACCTTGTTTCTCTTTCATTACTTAAAATCATTATAACAAACTAAGGATATAAATTAAAATAGTCATGTTGTTATTTTCCCATTTGCTGCTTATTATTGATTATGCCAAGAATTAAGTAGCTTAGTATGGGAATTGCAGCTGTATACCTTTTATGTGAACATGATTGACAATTTACACTGTTAAAACGTTTCTTAATTCGAATGGAAATCAGCTTTTATAGCATGTATTTAATTATATACTTATTTAGCGTAATAAACGTAATAATGGCATAATAAATACGTTAGAATAAGGCTAGAAACTTGAAATGTCCCCATATGAATTATTACTTGTGTGTGTAATAATTGGCTTATATATATATATATTGAATATTGACAAACAAACACAAGATCAGTCGTCATTTGTGGTAGAAGTTTGCCCGGAACAAACGGGAAAATGCAGCAACCACAAGTGAATTAGGCTATTGTGATAGGTCTAGGTGTCATGGGTCATTTAACTTAGAACAATATGACATGAGGTTAAGCCCGCTCGTAGTAGAAGCATGTTCAGCGCCCGACATAACCAGTATCTACAAGTAGACGGTTTAATGTGAGAGGTCTAATGTATATATATATATATATATGCCTATTATTTATGTAAATAGGTAGGCTTACTACCGCCTTCAGAAGGTCTTAAGTGGCTGACTTTCTTCTTATCTAGTTTGGGTCTTAAGTTGTTAGGACTAGGACCATTTCGGATGTTTATTTCTTGGATTTGGACCAAAGTAATAGGACCCTTCCATATTGGATTTGAAATGATCTATGGGTCCTCCTTCTCCGAAAATTGGTTTAGTCATGGCAATAACGGAGTATGGTAGTTTACCGGAATGTCCACTTCCTCTAAGAGCTTTGTGAGGGCCAATCTAGGGACATTTTTGGTATACGTGGGATGTAGTATGCAATTTAACTTACCAAACCATCAAAGGGAAGTCTTAAGAGGCATAGGTCTACTACCGTAATATCATTTAAGTAGTAACATGAGGCATCTGTCGGAGGGGTAAATGGCTATATGTGGGCCTACCCTAAACCGGTACTAAGAGGCGAGGTACTACTTCTTATATTACTTATGAGAATATACTTCTATAGAGACGTTGACGTGCTAGGACGGGGTCTTTAGTGGCTAGGGTCCGCCTTAGGGTCGGAAGAGATTATGAGAATATACCCTTAATAAATATAATAGAATGGGCTTTAAGTAACCGAGAATGTCCACCTCGCTGGGTCTTAAGTAATCGCTGATCTACCCTAAATGCACTAATGAAGGTCTTAAGCTATTGACTCGGATATCCACCTCATTAATTAAAATATTCATTTGTATGTGTGCTTGTGTGTTTCGTAGACATACCTTAAAATATATAACCTGCCAAATCTAGGGTATAGTCTTTAAGGACATAATATTTTCTATCATCGGAACTTTATGTTCTGACCTCTCTCCTTAACATATCCAACAGGGTAGTAGGTAGGGTGGCAGCTTGATGGACAAAAGGATGCTGGAGCCTGAAGAAGGCAACGAGACTGTTATATTTCTATTAGCTATTATTTCTTTGTTATTGTTGGAAACTATGGATAATGAATAATAGTGATGGACCATTATGAACAAATGCATTTGGCATTTTATATTTTGATTAGTGGTTTTCAAATAAATGGTACATCTTACTTTATTATTATACTTTCTCGTTCTGCTGTGTAAGATTCCATCTCGTTATATTATTCTGTTATTTTGTACAAATGTAATTTCCTTATAGGAACCGACAATCTGTTTAGAGTGGCTTTAAGTATTGACGGACCTTTTCTGTGTCGAAATTTAGGCCAATTCTGGGTGGGTTTTTACATTTGGTATTAGAGCTTAGGTTACCCGATTATTGGGAAAATATATGTATGAGAGACGTATTTGTATTTTGAAAATAGGTCTTCAAAGTATATATATATATATATATATATCCGAATAAGCATACGCAACTATACAAGGCCACTTTATCGTTTTCTTTCCTTTTGAGCTTAAAACTATCTCAGGAGTATCTGCTGAAGGATTCTTCCTTTCTTTTTCAGATTGTAGAATGACCTGTAATCCTTCCGGTCAGGGAAACCAGGCAAGTCCATAGTATTTTCCAGAATGGTTCCAACAGTATCCCCGTACCGTGGAGCAAGTCCCTATCGCCAATCCCACCCCGACGGAGCTTGCAGTTCTCGCCATTGAGGTAGCTTTTGATTTTCCTCGACTCTATAAGAACTTCACGAACCTTGGTGGAAACCATTCTTAGGGACAAAGGGTTTTGTTGGAACCCAATCTTGGATAATGGACAGCGAAAGGATTTTTGAGGCCACGGGATGGTTAGGCAAGGTTAAGAGAAGATTTGCAGGCTGGCACTTAAAAGGAGATGCCCCTGATTGATGGAACCTAGTATCTGGAGAGAATATGGGCCGAATATTAACATAGGCTGAATTCATGACCCGCTTTGAAGTAAAGTTTCCATCCAAGGCTAAGATTGCAATCCAATTAGAGAAGTTTTTCTGTCTCAAACAAGAAAATATGAATCTGCAAGAGTATATGGCTAAATTCACCGAGTTATGTAAGTTTGGTAGGGGTTTGGTGCATATCCCAATGAACAAAGCTTTAATATTTGTTAAGGGGTTGAACTCCCCCCCTGAAAGACACTTTGATGGCCCAAGTAACATTCGAAGCAACCTTTGAGACATTAGTAGAGATGTTCCTCTTGTGCATAGCTGAAGGATCAAAAGAAAATAGGAATGATGAGAAGAGAGAAGGTAGTTCTGGTTCTAATAAGAATAAGAAGAAAGAGTGGTGGAAGAACAAGAAGAAGTGGAGTAAGTTTAAGAAAGAAGTGAAATCGCAAGGGCCATGAGGCAAAGGACTATAGGACTGCTTTCGCAAAGAAAGAGTTCAAAGGAAGTGCTTCAATGCCACGAGGAAGGTCACTTATCTAGTGATTTCCCAAAGCCTAGAGTTGTTCACAACAATTATAATTATGCATTAGAAGCAGCACTAATATAGAGCTGACTCCCAAAAGATCAAGGTCAACCCGCACTTGAAGGTATAACTTCTATTTCTGGAATTTATGTATACACCTTGTTTGACTTTGGAGCGACCTATTATTTTATTTCTAAGAGATTATTTGACTTGTTTAACCTTTCCTTATCCATCGCTAGTAATCTGATGAGGTGGCCAACCCTATATGAGGAGCTAAGTATCTTGAGTTAATTTGTAAAGCCCTATTATTGGAGATCGACGATACTGAGTTTCTCTACAAAGTGTATGCATTAGATTTTATGAGGTATGACCTTATCCTAGGTGTGGAGTGGTTGCCATTTTATGGAGTCATCCTAGATTACGATAAGAGAATTGTTCAGCTTAGGAGCCAAAGGGGACGTAGCCTGAGAATCCCTTGTGACATTAGAAACAAGGATAAAGCCTTATTGTGTACCTTGTCTCCAAGTTCGGAAGGACCATCTTCGGTCCCAATAGTATGTGAATTCTTGGATCTCTTTGAGGAAGCTACATGACTTCCACCCCGTAAGGAGATCTCTTTTCTTATTTACCAAGAGAAGGATGTTAGACCCGTAGCTTTACCCTTAAGGCATATGGCACCAAAAGAAAGAAGGGAGTTGGATAAACAGATTTCGGAATTGCTGCAGAAAGGCTTCATTTGATGAAGCAGATATAAATGGAGTGCTCCTGTTGTGTTTGCCACCAAAGCAGAAAGATCCCTAAGACTTTGCATGGATTATAAAGAGCTAAATAAACTAACCAAGAAGAATAGGTACCCCTTACCCAGAATTGATGATTGTTTAACCACTTGGGAGAAGCCCGAGTATTTCCCAGTTAGACCTTGCAATTGGATTTCACAAATTGAGAATTTTAGAGGATAGTAAGGATAAAATTGCATTTAGGACGCTAGATGGATTTTTCCAATGGGAAGTTTTTACCCTTTGGACTAACGAATGCACCCGCCTTCTTTGTTGACCTCGTGAGTATGGTGTTTAGGGGCATTCTGAATAAGATTGTGGTGGTTTATGTATACAATATCCTTATATTTTCTAAGGATCACAAAGAGCATGAAAGTTACTAAAGACAGGTCCTAAGAATACCGAGGGAGAACCCGTTGAAAGCCAAGTTTTCAAAGTGCCATTTCTGGAGGAAAGAAGTTAAATGTTTTAGGCATATTGTGTCAAGCAAAGGTTTGGAAATAGACACTGCGAAGATTGAGGCAATTATGGAATAGAAAGTACGTCGAAACGCCCTGAGGTAAGAATTTTTCTTGGATCGGTAGGATATTACCGAAAGTTTATTAAGGACTTCACAAAGATTGCTACTCTTTTACTCAACTAACGAAGAAGAACTTGGTATTTTCTTAGAGTAATAAATTACGATGTGGCTTTTAAGAAATTAAAGAAAGCATTGACTAGTGCGCTAGTTCTTATTATACCTAATGGCTAAAGGATGTTCACGGTTTACATTGATGCCGGGGGAACTGGTTTAGGAGCGGTTCTCATGCAAAAAGGAAGGGTTATTGCTTGTGCTAGTAGACAACTCAAGGACCCTCAGAAAATGTAACACCCCACGCCCGCTATGGTCACTCACTAAGGGAATGTCATAGCATCGGTGGAGTATTTTAGTGAATATAGAACAGAAAAATTACACCAAGACAGATATAAATAGTACTTGAAATTTAAAACATCATCTCATAACAGCGGAAATAAACATGTCTGGTTACATCATAAAACCATGATAAAAGTCAAGTACAATATCCGTCAAAATAAAGAAATACATAATCCCACTCTCTCATACAATAGCCATGACAAAAGAAAAGATAACTGGATAACTGGAGCTTTACATCTACCCAAGCTCCCAATAGGCTGGAACAGCAATCCGATCAAGCTCTACTACCGCTAGGATCCACCGTAGGACCTGAGGGTTGGGAAAAAGATAAAAACAACGGGGTCAGACATAAGTCTGAGTGAGCCCTATAACCTTAACAATACAATTATTAAAGTAATTAGGGTATGACATGAACTCAGTACGGTACCTTTGGGGATAATGACTACACTAAGTAGCCAACAACATAGGATGAACTAAGATAACCGTCAGGACGCATCTACCCACCTAAGGATGATTACTAACTGCACCACACCAGTCATTCCTACTTAAAGGTTGATCCCTCCAAGGACTTAGAAAATTTCCCTAGTAGTTTCGTGTACCCCTAGCCCACTACATAGGTGCCGTCTGCCCCTATCTCCACTAGGTGTACTCAGTAATTCTTACCCAGTAGTTTCGTGCACCCCTACATAGGTGCCATCTGCCCCTATCTTTATTAGGTGTACCCACTACTCCCCATCGATCGGCTCCCTACCGTAGATACCCGTGCTGGTCCCACCGTAGGGTGTATCACTCCCCCAAGTGGCAACCCAATACTATCAACGGTGCACGGCTTTATATCTACACGATGCAACAACGGCTTATCTACCAGCCCGGGCCCACACACGCATATGAAACCCGTTGGACTTGCGTTGCCACCGCTAACCCGTTTGGCCTCTTATAATCAAGCCCAATATGCGTGTCCTGTCACACGACATGGGTCGAGCCCACAAAGATACGTTTGGGATATTGGTTGAAATGGGCCCCCACAAGCTACCCACTTAAGCTTGTCATATATCTAGTGTATCCCACTTAACCCTTTAATCATGTTTAATTACATGTTTCCACTTGGTTAAGTATTCTAATCGTATTTTCTATTGCCACCCAAGGCAACCCACTAGATTCCACATGCCACCCAAGGCACCCACTTAACCCCTCATGTCCCACTACATGCTAATATGGTTAAGTGTTTCTTAATTAATTAAGACCGTGATCTCCCATAAAGACCTCCCACATTAGACTAGCTGTTATGACCGCCTGGTTAAGCCGGTAGAGTCCGGGCAGTCTTACGTCATAACAGGGCCTAACCTCGTGTCTTTACTTTAATCACGTATTTAATTTATGGCTAAGACCTCTCACATTGGGCTGACATTTGTAGCAACTGGTTAAGCCGGTCGGGTCCGGGCAGTTTTACACTACAAATGAGTCCAACCTCGTGTCTTAGTCGATTAATTACACCTAATTAATCACCCCCATATTAATTATCCCTATTTAATATCAAGTTTTCCATAACATGGGTAGACCTAACTCAATAGGTAAATTCCCATGGGGTAGACCTAACTCAATAGGTAAATTCCCACTTATGGTAATTTATCTTTATGGTATGCTTAATCATACCCAAACATACATTTATTAACATATTTACCAACCCCATCGTTCCCCACGTAAATCGTTCTCATTTCATGACATAATAAAGGGGAAGATCCATCACAAATATCATGGATTTAGCATATAACTTTGTCATGGGTTAAGAGGATGTCAACTTGCATATATGAGCATATATTAACCCAACTTGCTTTTAAGCATCCACATAACTTGCATAATTATTCACATGACTTCATAAGCATGCATAACATGGTAATCTTGCATTTGAGCATACACCTAACTTGCATAATCTTTCCCATAACTTCATATGCATGCATAACATGTTAATCTTGCATTTAAACATACACATAACTTGCATAATCATTCACATAACTTCATATGCATGCATAACATGTTAATCTTGCATTTAAACATACACATAACTTGCATATTTATTCACATAACTTCATATGCATGCATAACATGTTAATCTTGCATTTAAACATACACATAACTTGCATATTTATTCACATAACTTCATATGCATGCATAACATGTTACATAATAGATCAATGTCCAACTTAGTGTTTTGCATCATAATAATCATGAAACATAACACCAAACTTGCATAAAGATATAACGTTAAACTTGCATAAAAATGTCATGAACACATACACTAAACTTGCATGACATAGAGCATATAACTTGCAAAACACATAACATATACAATATTAAGCTTGCATAAACACATTGATCCACAAACATAACCATACATCATCATATCCTATCTTAATCAATTTAACAATTGATTATTAAGGGGATAGAAGCTCACCAAAACAAAATTAGCAAACTAATGAAGAAGATTAAGAGGCTAGAAGTTGATTTGGAATGTTATCCCTTCTCTAATTTTGATGGAGGCTCTCTCAAGTTTCAATTTGCCATAGTTTAGTTACTAGATTTAATTATGAATGAATTAGGGTAGGGTTAGGGTCTTATTTATAGGATTAGGTGAGTGTTTTAGGCCCTTAGATTAACCCTAGATTAGATTAGGACCCTTAGATTTAGGAAATCTCTAGAACCAGCCCTCCTAGCCAGCCTGAAACCCAACCTGGTGCAACCTGGTGCACCCAGGTTCACTGGACGCCAGGCCCCTGTCGACAGGCAAGTCGACAGGCATGTCGACACCCCTGTCGACAGGCCTGTCGATAGCCCTGTCGACATGGGTAGGGCGGGAATCTTCCCGCCTGACCCCGCCTGTCCCATTCCAAATCTGAATTTAAAAAAAAATTTAAATCTGTTTTTAGTTTTGAATTTTCTGCAAACTTCATCGGGCCATAACTGGGCCATACGGACTCCGATTTTCGAAAACTCGGACTCTAATTTGCGTATTTTTCCGAGACGAACGCAATGACGCAGCCCGTTTCCCCTGATTCCCACGTCTGAGATTATTTATCCTGTAATTAGTGAATTTTAGTATTAACTAAAATTCGGGGTGTTACATTCTCCCCTCCTTAAAGGATTTCGTCCCCGAAATCTCTAAGCTAAGGAGAATGCATATCCTACCATCCAAACAACCATCTACTCAAATCATCAACCACGGGCATCCATTGTCCTTAAACAGTTTCTAATGATGTATGAGCATATGCAAACAGTGTGTGTATATGTTCCCTATCTAATGTATGAACATATGCAAACCATGATAGTGCCATGCATCCATTATGTATGCGAGAAAACCCTATCGACACATACAATATCTACATGAGTGCACAATCATTCACCAAAATGCATCATCCATGTGATAACACACCCATTATTCATTCATAAATATATTTTCCTACACACAATTTTATGCAACATGCAATATGAAGTGACTGAGCCGATCTAGTGCCTAGATTGTGTGTATATGCATCCACGAGCAACCACTAGCAAACACTTGCATCCACTTGCATCCATCAACCATAACATGTCTCAAACACATGTATCATCCATAGGTTTACCCTATCTAAAGGTCAAAGGTACTAATGAGAGGACATACCAAAGATAAGATAAGTACTAGACAAGCGATAAAGACATACCCTCAAAAAGAAATGGGTACAATGAACGCATCTTCGCTTCCGTCTCCCAAGTTGCGTTGCTCTCATCTTCTCCCCATTGCACCTTGACTAGTTGAACCTCTCTGTTTCTCAACTTCCTAGTCTCTGACCCAAGGATGCGAGTAGGAGCTCGTCAAATAGTCGCATCACGCTCTACCTCTACATCTCTAAGGAAGCTCGGCTCTACCACCTCTGCCGTCTCATGTAAGCACTTCCTCAGATGTGATACATGGAATACATCATGAACACCTCTAAGTCTGTCGGGCAACTCCACCCTATATGCCATCCGTCCAATCCTTTCCTTGATAGGAAACGGCCCAACAAACCTCGGTGCTAACTTCCCAACAGATCCAAAGCGAACCACATTTCGTAACGGAGACACCTTGACAAAGACCATATCCCCAACCTCAAACTCAAGATCCGTCCTTCTCTTGTCCGCATAAGATTTTTGCCTATCTTGCGCTGCTTTCATCCTTCTTCGAATCAAATCGATCTTCTCAGAAGTCTCCCTAATCATATCAGGCCCAAGCAAGATCTTATCCGTAGATTCCCACCAACATGTAGGTGATCGACAAGGCCTTCCATAGAGAGCTTCGAAAGGAGCCATACCAATACTGGACTGAAAGCTGTTATTATATGCGAACTCCACCAATGGAAGATGCACTTCCCATGTACCTCCAAAATCTAAGATACAAAGCCTCAAAAGGTCTTCTAGAACACGATTCACCCTCTCAGTCTGGCCGTCCGTCTGAGGATGATATGCGGTGCTCAGACACAATTGAGTCCCCACTGCTTCTTGCAAACTTCTCCAGAACTCGCTAGTGAAGATAGGATCTCGATCACTCACTATGCTAGAGGGTACCCCAAGTAATCGAACTATCTCTCGAAGATATACTGAAGCTAGCCATGGAGCAGTCCTCTTTCTCTTCACAGGTATGAAATGGGCGCTCTTAGTAAGTCTGTCTACCACCACCCAAATTCTTGTATTACCCTTTCTCGATCTAGGTAACCCGTCAATAAAATCCATCGAGACGCTATCCCACTTCCATTGCGGAACTTCCAATGGGTGAAGCAACCCACCAGGTTTCTTTTGCTCTACTTTCACCTGTTGACATACCAAGCATCGAGCTACATATTCGGCCACATCTTTCTTCATACCGGCCCAGAAGAAAATCCTCTTCATATCTTGGTACATCTTGTCCCCACCGGGATGAATGGTCATCCTAGAACGGTGTGCATCATCAAGAATAACCTTCCTCAACCCTTCATCTTGCGGTACACAAAGTCTACCGTCTCTACGCAAGCACCCCTTATCGTCTAGGGTGTACCTACTCAAATGGCTGGACGACTCCCCCCTTATGAGCTTCCCCACCAACTCAACCAACCGTGGGTCGTCCCTCTGTGCTTCTCCAATCCGCCCCAAAAGAGTAGGTCTAACTTCCAAGGAAGCTAGCAAACCGGGTACATAGTCAATGGAAGGTCTGAAATCAAACATCGAGATAAATTCCAAGCTTCGTCGTTCCACAAACAATGGACTCAAAGATAACCTTTTTCTGCTCAAGGCGTCCGCCACCACATTACCCTTGCCAGGGGTATACGCTATCTCGAAATCATAGGATGCTAAGAACTCCATCCACCTTTGCTGTCTTAAGTTTAAATCCTTCTGAGAGAATAAGTACTTCAATGATTTATGGTCAGTGAACAACTCGAATCTCTCACCAAGAAGATAATGGCGCCAGATCTTAAGCGCAAAAACAATAGCAGCCAACTCTAAATCATGGGTAGGGTAATTTTTCTCATGTGGCCTTAACTGCCTTCCACCATAGGCTATTACCCTTCCCTCTTGCATTAAGACTGCGCCAAGTCCTGTCCCACAAGCATCGGTATAGACAACAAATGGCTTGCTCCCATTTGGCAACACTAAAACTGGAGCAGTGGTTAAAGCTCTCTTTAACCGTCGGAACGCATCATCACAATCTACGTCCCATGTGAAAACAAGATTCTTCTTCGTTAAGCGGGTTAATGGGGCTGATATTTTCGCGAAGTCTTTAATAAACTTCCTATAATAACCCGCTAAACCCAAGAAACTTCTTACTTCGGTAGCATTTCTAGGAACCTTCCAATCTTGGACTGATACTACCTTCGCGGGATCCACAGCTATCCCCTCCTTGGAGACCACGTGCCCCAAGAACCGCACTTCCCTCCTCCAGAAGTGACATTTAGAGAATTTAGCCTTAAGGCTATGTGCTCGAAGAGTCTTCAACACCTCCCCAAGATGTAGGGCATGCTCTTCTTCACTCTTAGAAAATACTAAGATATCATCCACAAAGACAACCACAAACTTATTAAGGAACTCCCTGAACACCCTACTCATCAAATCAACAAAGTATGCAGGGGCGTTCGTCAACCCAAATGGCATCACCAGCCACTCATAGAAACCATCTGGAGTCCTAAAGGCAGTCTTGTCTATGCTATCCTCAGCCACCCTCAACTGATGAAACCCCGTGGCTAAGTCCAACTGAGAAAATACTGAAGCGCCAACCAACTGATCGAAAAGATCATCAATCCTCGGCAATGGGTGTCTATTCTTCTTTGTGAGCTTGTTGAGTTCTCTATAGTCTACACAAAGTCTGAGGGACCCATCCGCCTTTGTAGCAAAAACTACTGGAGCACCCCACTCCGATATACTTTGTCTTATGAACCCCTTCTCAAGCAACTCCCCTACTTGCTTATGGAGTTCCCTCCTCTCACGAGGAGCCATGTGGCGCACTGGTAAAGATACAGGTTTAGAATTATCCACCAGATATATTCGGAAGTCAATCTCCCGCTTCGGAGGTAAGCCCTTCACCTCCTCAAACACATCCGGATATTCCCGGACCACTCTCACAGATTGCAAACTCTCGACCGAAGCGTCAAGCGACTCAAGATAACTTAGCATAACAGAGTCCATGGGATTACAAGAGATCTCGAGAGTGTTCCCCAAACGGGTCATGAGCCTAACAATTCTCCTTTCGCAATCAAGAACGGCACCATTACTGGATAACCAGTCCATGCCCAAAATCAACCCATAGCCCGTGAAGCCCAATACAAAAGCATCACATCTAAACTCAATGCTAAGTATAGAAATCTTCAAACCCAAACATATCATGGACAAATAAGTGGAGCCCCCAATTGGGTTTGAAACAACCAAGGGATCATCTACAAGACTGGTGTCTAAGTGCAGTGACTCAACTAATGATGATGAGATAAACGAATGCGATGCGCCTGAATCAAACAATGTACGGACAGGATGATCAAATAGAAAAACCAGACTTTCCACGGAAATAGTTCTACCTCTCTCCTGAATCGGTGGAACCGCGAGAGCCTGTACTTGCCCCCTAGCCTGACCCGGTGCCATAAGAGCTTGCACCTGTCCTCCCGAGGTAGATCCCGTCCTTTGCCCTTTCTTAGGACAGTCTTTCACAAGATGCCCTGCTTCGCCACAGTGGAAGCATCCAGTCTTCTTCTTCTTGCGACAATCCTTGCTTAGGTGACCAGGTGTCCCACAATTGAAACACTTCTTCTTCTTGCCCTTGCCACCGTTGCCTTTCCCACCTTTGTTTTGCTGTTGTTGCTGAGGTCTCTTTTGATCTCCCTTCTTCTCGGGTGCCTGACTAGCATTGGGACCCTTCTCTTCTTCATGCATGAGTGCCATGTCAACTAACTTCTCAAAGGTGGCCCCCATCGGGATATGAGTCATAGCCAACCCACGCATTGGTTCATTCAAGCCTTTCACGAACCTCAAAGCCTTCTTCTCCGGTGTATTCACCATATCTAGGCCAAACCTTGCCAATTGATTAAACTTGTTAACATACTCCTTCACCGAGAGATTTCCTTGCTTTAGAGTCAAGAATCTTTCCATATACAAGTTTTCCTCCGCCCTTGAGAGAAACTTTGCCACAAATCTTTGCCTAAAATCCGCCCAAGAATCAACGGGGCGTTCTCCATTAGTGACCTCCCACCAAAATGAGGCCTCTCCCTTCATTAACCAAGCAGCTAACTTGACTTTCTTTCCTTCTTCCATCTCAAAGATATCTATCAATTCTTCCACCTCTTTAAGCCAATCTCTAGCCTCCACAAAAGTTTCAGATCCTTGAAAAGGTTTCCCTCCCATAGCTTTAAATTCCTTACAAGTCTTAGCAAAAGTATCCGTGCGAGGAGGAGGGGGAGGAGGAAGATCGGGTGCTACGGTTGGTGGAGGAACATTTGCTGGACCCGCAGTGGTGGCCCTAGCCTCCATCAATCTCCTATACCATACTGGTACCGTCACACCCTCCGGAAAGTTAAGATCCTCAGCCATGCTGACACGAAAAAGGAAAGATTCAAAACGGAGAATTCGAAGGATATAGATATGGCTATTGGGGATTATGCTTTTCTTTCAAAAACTTTTCTCTTTAAAGACATGTTTTTGAAAATATCTTTTCCAAAAATGTTTTAGAAAAATAGTTTTCTAAAAATTTTATCTGTTCCGGTAACCTTTGCTCTGATACCACGTGTAACACCCCACGCCCGCTATGGTCACTCACTAAGGGAATGCCATAGCATCGGTGGAGTATTTTAGTGAATATAGAACAGAAAAATTACACCAAGACAGATATAAATAGTACTTGAAATTTAAAACATCATCTCATAACAGCGGAAATAAACATGTCTGGTTACATCATAAAACCATGATAAAAGTCAAGTACAATATCCGTCAAAATAAAGAAGTACATAATCCCACTCTCTCATACAATAGCCATGACAAAAGAAAAGATAACTGGATAACTGGAGCTTTACATCTACCCAAGCTCCCAATAGGCTGGAACAGCAATCCGATCAAGCTCTACTACCGCTAGGATCCACCGTAGGACCTGAGGGTTGGGAAAAAGATAAAAACAACGGGGTCAGACATAAGTCTGAGTGAGCCCTATAACCTTAACAATACAATTATTAAAGTAATTAGGGTATGACATGAACTCAGTACGGTACCTTTGGGGATAATGACTACACTAAGTAGCCAACAACATAGGATGAACTAAGATAACCGTCATGACGCATCTACCCACCCAAGGATGATTACTAACCGCACCACACCAGTCATTCCTACTTAAAGGTTGATCCCTCCAAGGACTTAGAAAATTTCCCTAGTAGTTTCGTGTACCCCTAGCCCACTACATAGGTGCCGTCTGCCCCTATCTCCACTAGGTGTACTCAGTAATTCTTACCCAGTAGTTTCGTGTACCCCTACATAGGTGCCATCTGCCCCTATCTTTATTAGGTGTACCCACTACTCCCCATCGATCGGCTCCCTACCGTAGATACCCGTGCTGGTCCCACCGTAGGGTGTATCACTCCCCTAAGTGGCAACCCAATACTATCAACGGTGCACGGCTTTATATCTACACGATGCAACAACGGCTTATCTACCAGCCCGGGCCCACACACGCATATGAAACCCGTTGGACTTGCGTTGCCACCGCTAACCCGTTTGGCCTCTTATAATCAAGCCCAATATGCGTGTCCCGTCACTCGACATGGGTCGAGCCCACAAAGATACGTTTGGGATATTGGTTGAAATGGGCCCCCACAAGCTACCCACTTAAGCTTGTCATATATCTAGTGTATCCCACTTAACCCTTTAATCATGTTTAATTACATGTTTCCACTTGGTTAAGTATTCTAATCGTATTTTCTATTGCCACCCAAGGCAACCCACTAGATTCCACATGCCACCCAAGGCACCCACTTAACCCCTCATGTCCCACTACATGCTAATATGGTTAAGTGTTCCTTAATTAATTAAGACCGTGATCTCCCATAAAGACCTCCCACATTAGACTAGCTGTTATGACCGCCTGGTTAAGCCGGTAGAGTCCGGGCAGTCTTACGTCATAACAGGGCCTAACCTCGTGTCTTTACTTTAATCACGTATTTAATTTATGGCTAAGACCTCTCACATTGGGCTGACATTTGTAGCAACTGGTTAAGCCGGTCGGGTCCGGGCAGTTTTACACTACAAATGAGTCCAACCTCGTGTCTTAGTCGATTAATTACACCTAATTAATCACCCCCATATTAATTATCCCTATTTAATATCAAGTTTTCCATAACATGGGTAGACCTAACTCAATAGGTAAATTCCCATGGGGTAGACCTAACTCAATAGGTAAATTCCCACTTATGGTAATTTATCTTTATGGTATGCTTAATCATACCCAAACATACATTTATTAACATATTTACCAACCCCATCGTTCCCCACGTAAATCGTTCTCATTTCATGACATAATAAAGGGGAAGATCCATCACAAATATCATGGATTTAGCATATAACTTTGTCATGGGTTAAGAGGATGTCAACTTGCATATATGAGCATATATTAACCCAACTTGCTTTTAAGCATCCACATAACTTGCATAATTATTCACATGACTTCATAAGCATGCATAACATGGTAATCTTGCATTTGAGCATACACCTAACTTGCATAATCTTTCCCATAACTTCATATGCATGCATAACATGTTAATCTTGCATTTAAACATACACATAACTTGCATAATCATTCACATAACTTCATATGCATGCATAACATGTTAATCTTGCATTTAAACATACACATAACTTGCATATTTATTCACATAACTTCATATGCATGCATAACATGTTAATCTTGTATTTAAACATACACATAACTTGCATATTTATTCACATAACTTCATATGCATGCATAACATGTTACATAATAGATCAATGTCCAACTTAGTGTTTTGCATCATAATCATCATGAAACATAGCACCAAACTTGCATAAAGATATAACGTTAAACTTGCATAAAAATGTCATGAACACATACACTAAACTTGCATGACATAGAGCATATAACTTGCAAAACACATAACATATACAATATTAAGCTTGCATAAACACATTGATCCACAAACATAACCATACATCATCATATCCTATCTTAATCAATTTAACAATTGATTATTAAGGGGATAGAAGCTCACCAAAACAAAATTAGCAAACTAATGAAGAAGATTAAGAGGCTAGAAGTTGATTTGGAATGCTATCCCTTCTCTAATTTTGATGGAGGCTCTCTCAAGTTTCAATTTGCCATAGTTTAGTTACTAGATTTAATTATGAATGAATTAGGGTAGGGTTAGGGTCTTATTTATAGGATTAGGTGAGTGTTTTAGGCCCTTAGATTAACCCTAGATTAGATTAGGACCCTTAGATTTAGGAAATCTCTAGAACCAGCCCTCCTAGCCAGCCTGAAACCCAACCTGGTGCAACCTGGTGCACCCAGGTTCACTGGACGCCAGGCCCCTGTCGACAGGCAAGTCGACAGGCATGTCGACACCCCTGTCGACAGGCCTGTCGACAGCCCTGTCGACATGGGTAGGGCGGGAATCTTCCCGCCTGACCCCGCCTGTCCCATTCCAAATCTGAATTTAAAAAAAAATTTAAATCTGTTTTTAGTTTTGAATTTTCTGCAAACTTCATCGGGCCATAACTGGGCCATACGGACTCCGATTTTCGAAAACTCGGACTCTAATTTGCGTATTTTTCCGAGACGAACGCAATGACGCAGACCGTTTCCCCTGATTCCCACGTCTGAGATTATTTATCCTGTAATTAGTGAATTTTAGTATTAACTAAAATTCGGGGTGTTACAGAAAAGGTATCCAGTTCATGATCTAGAGCTAGCAGCGGTAATGTTTTCCTTGAAAATGTGGAGTCACTATCTTTTGGGAGAAAAGTTCGAGCTTTTCACTGATCATAAATCCCTACAGTATTTATTCTCTCAACATGACCTGAACTTAAGACAACAACGACGGATGGAGTATATTTTCTCTTTTGATTTCATGATCCAATATACCCTAGGAAAATCGAACGTCGTAGCTGATGCGTTGTGCAGAAGGCATGCATCTTTGAATGTAATCTCGGAATGGAAACAGTTGGAGTTTCCTTCTAACTTTTACTTGCAACCCCCGCCAGTAGCTTTAGTAATTTTCTTGAAGTTATGCTTGTTAAACCCACTCCTAAGGAAAGGATTCAGAGTAGGCAAGACCTTGACGAAGAGATAATAAACTTGAAGAAGAAAGTATAAAAGAAGGAGGCCTTTCCTTATTCAGTTAGATATTCGCTAGGAGATGATGGAAGTTTGCTTAGAGATGGACGACTTTGCGTCCCTAAAGATGAGGAGTTGAGAAAGGAAATTTCAGGGGAGTGCCATAGGTTGAGATTACCATACTCCCCAGTGGAGATAAAATGTATAAGGATATGAAGAGAAACCTCCATTAGGAAGGGATGAAAAGAGAGATAGCTGAATTTGTGGCCAAGTGTTTAACATGAGAAAAAGTAAAAGAGGAGCAAGGAAGCCTCGGTGGATGGATGTTGCCTTTAGAAATTCTCATGTGAAAGTGGGAGCATATTTCCATGGATTTTGTGGATGGACTTCCAAGAAGTCAGAAGGGAAATGAGGCTATTTTGGTTATTATGGACCGTTTAACCAAGAATGCTCATTTTATACAAATCAAGAAGAATAGGACTGCAATTTCATTGGCCCAGTTGTATGCTAAAGAAATAGTCGGATTGCATGGTATCCCATCTAGTATAGTGAGCGATCGAGACCCCTTATTCACAAGTGAGTTTTGGAGAAGTTTACAAGAATGATTAGGGACGACACTCAACTTAAGTACAGGATACGACCCACAGATCGAAGGCCAGACAGAAAGAGTAAATCAGATCCTAAAAGACTTGCTCAGAGCTTGCATTATCGACCTTGGACGAGTTTGGAAGCAGCACCCGCCCCCTTGTGGAGTTTACATATAACAATAGCTTCCAAGCAACATTGGTATGGTCCCTTTTGAAGCGCTTTACGGGAGGCTATGCAAATCGCTAACTTGTTGGTGTGAGACTACCGACAAGGTTCTACTCGGACCAGACTTCTTTTGTGATTCTACGGAGAATATTTCCTTGATTAGGCTGAGGATGAGGGCAGCCCAACACCGTTAGAAATCGTATGCTGATAAGAGGAGGAAGGTACCTTAGTCCAGTGTAAGAGACTTGGTACTCGTATAGGTTTCCTCTCTTAAGAAGATTAACTGGTTTAGAAAGACTACGAGGTTGGATCCCAAATTTATTGGGCCTTTTCGGATCATCGAGAGAATATGATATTTGGCTTATCGAGTGGATCTTTCTGAATGTCTACCGGGGATCCATAATGTATTTCATGTATCTCATTTGAGAAAGTGCCTTCATGATTCTTCTATTGAACTCTAGCTTGATGAGATTGAGGACATAGGGAAACTCGAGTTGGAGTCTAGGGTGCCCCATGCCAGTACAAAGATTTTTGAGCACAAAATCAAAAGACTCCGCAAAAAGACTGTTCTCCTTGTCCGAGTACAATGGGAGGATGATCCTACGGAAAGCACTTGGGAGACTGAGGACAAGATGAGGCAGACCCACCTAGAACTTTTCTCAGGTGATTTTCCCTCTAAATTAAGTTTATGGATGCATTGTGGTTGCTAGATTGGATGTTAGGGAAATGGATAAAACACAATTGCACAATGCACTCATATAGAAATATATGCATATTATGATGTTTTGCATACATGTTACACCACTTATTTCACCAACACGTTGGATTGAGCTCACTTTAGTAAGTATGTTAATCGCAGCAAGTCTTGGATGTTTATGGATGAATTAAAAACATCATGGAGGTATAACATGGATGTTTAGAGCGATTTGTATTTTAGCCCTTTAGACAGATTTCGGGAATAAATCTATTTTAAGGGGGGAGGGGTGTAACACCTCGTAAAATATACCTAAATAGATTTAAGATAATCTAATTTGAAATAAAATAATAATATATTAATGGGTTGAAAAATAGAATTTTACAAAATTATGAATTTGACTACGAAAATATCGTAGTTATATTCGTGATATATAATATGTCTAAAATGGACCCTGTGTGAAGGATTCACGTTTAAAAAGGTTGTACATTAATATATATATATATACACACACACACACGAACATTTTAAATTTGAATTGAAAGTATAAATATATGGAATAAAAATAACTAATTAATGGTTGATTAGAATATTCCATTGAAATCAAAATTGTGTGTATATATATGCATATAACAGGAGATAAGAATATTGAATTAATGGAAAGTAATTAATAAAAATAAGTAATGTTTAATAAAATAATCCTTTCAAGCAATCAACACGGGCCACTGGCCATTTTCGAGGCTAGGGGGTCGACCGCTCCCTAGACGGGGTGTCGACCGCCTGGTGCGGCCAGAGCCCAATAAGACTGGTTTGGATGATGTTTTGGTTGGTTTTATACAAAATGAATAGCTTAGATTTGATCTAAGTTAATCTATCGGTTATTATTCATTTGCACACCTGTAAATACCACATAACTGTTGACCCCAAAAATTGGCACAACACCCAAAGAAAGGGTTGTGTAGAGAACAAATGATTGTAAAAACTGAAAATAGAGGAAATCACACACCAATTTATAGTGGGTCTGCGTTAATGAGCCTACGTCCACTTTATAACATCTTATATATTCTTTAAACTATTAGACAAAATAGTTACAATAGCGGTACGACAAGAGATTAAAAAAGTATTTGAAAGCTAGGGTATTGAAACTCCCAAAAAAGATCCTCTCTTCAGAATTCAGAAGGGGTATTTATAGATGATACAGTACTTGAGCCGACTTAGACACGTATTGCAGGATCCAAAAGAATAGCAAGGTTTGAATAAGCAGTTTTTCTCCTAAGGAATTGGTACTCCTCGAAGTATCGATAAGGGGTGGCAGATGATTCGTTCTATTTAGATGGTTTGGAATAGATAAGGCAGGCGTTAGCTATTCTTTAGGCGTGCATTAGGTTCATAGCTGGATCCGATATGACTAAGTATGCATTATCACGACGTGTTTCTCTTGGACTGCATTTGGCGTAGGTGACGTACTCAACTGACGGGCATCATCATTCAACCTACTTCTTAATTCTAGGGTATCTGCTTCGGATATTCAAAACACGGACCGATGGTGATATCGAGTTTTGATGGGCAGGTCGAAAGGCTCATCAACACTTTGCCCCCCAAAGTATGTTGCGTTGGAGAGGGGACATACTTTGTAAGCACGTGCTAAGAACAATTATTTCCTTTATCGACCGATGAATCCCACAGGTTGATTTGAATCATTCATTCATTGAGCTTCGTAAATCGTAAGAAACCTGTCAGCCATTTTGGAAACTTAAACAAGTTTAGATAATAATGATGTCTTACTTTCATCCGTCCTATCGGCCGATTCTTGATTCGCCAATGGCTTTATACGTCAGCCGGGTCCAGTCTGAAGGTCACGTCAACCAAATGTAAATAACCACTCTATCATCTTATAAAACGAAAGCCTTTTTCACCTTTTTATTTTTATTTTTACCATCGCAAAAACTGTTTTACTGCTCCATAGGAAGAAGAAGAAGAACGATCACCATCTTTCCCAAGATCATCTTTTTAAGGTAGAAACCAATTATTTATCTTTTTCGAAATACTTAAATGTCATTACTTGTGTAGGACCTCTCTTTCTTTTGCTTTCTTGTTGTAATTTGGATTACACATGATCCATAATTGGGATCATCAACGTCGGATTGCCAGAGTCGGTGGCGATGCGATTGTCGGTGGTGATTCCCATAACATCTTAGCAAAATCTGATAGTGTCGGATTTGCTAACCCGATTATGTCATGGAGATGAAGAGGTTTCCCTCCTGGTCATAGCGCTTTATGTGTCAAGGTGTTGTGAACCCGCGGACACGTGGCATTGTTTGAGAGGGTGGTAATAAAGATATCAACCTTTATATAGCTTGACATACAAAAACAAATCGCAACTTCTGTGGCTTGTCTTTTATTGAGATAGCACTGTAAAGCGGGACTAACCCCTTTTGAATTGACCTTTAATTTCAGCTTGGCAACCTTTTCATCTACTGATGGTTAAAGAACGTGGCACTCATAAGAAGGGATCGGGCGAGGGGGTGCCCTTTTCCATTAGAGTAGATAGTACTTCTGAGTCGTCGTCCTGATCATATCCTAACTCGGATAGCGACCCTCGAAGTCGGTCGACAGGTCCACTACCTCCCCCCCGAAATAACGGTCGAGTTAAAAGAAGCAGTGCCCGTTCCTATAGCACTCGACATGCTTCCAGGTACGGAAATTCTAGAAAACCCTCCGGATGCAAAAAGGACCACGATGAATCTTAAACGGCTATAGAATTTAACCAGTAAACACAACATTCCTTTTGAAGACGTTCTTATCCCGCAGGAAACCAATCGACCTCACAGATCCCCGGATTGTTATATAGCAATATCTCTCCCGATGTGTAACGTGGGAGCCATCCCCCTTTTCCTTCATTCATTGTCAATTTCTTACTGTGGATGAACTTGGCTCCGATGCAGTTCCACCTAATTGCTTACGACAATCTGTTATCAATCTATTATTTGTACATAAGGTATTCAGATCACCCTCCGACCTTCGATGACCTAGCTTTCCCTTTTCACTTTAGAAACAGCGAGAAGGAGTCCCCTTGTCTTCTTTACTTTGAGGCTGCCTGAGGTTGGAAGATTATTGAAGAGATTCCAAGCAAGGTGGGTGATCCAAAATGGGAATGGTTTTGGACTAAGGAGTAGCCGAGATGCGCTCGATATTTGATTCAATGTAGTAAGTAACTTTATCGGTCGATACATCCATAATAGAGTTCCTTATGCCGATCACATTTTTTTTACACGGGACGATCCAACTAGGCATGAGGAGGAAGTGTTTGAGGAATGCCACAGGCGGTTGATCAAGTTCAAGCTCGAGCGATAGTGGTTTTGGAATTGCTTGACTGAGGACCACTTACATCAATATGCTCTCCTCGATGAGGATAAAACAATCGGGTCACTGAAGGACGGATCCAGGTTGACAACACCGAGCCGGGGTGTGATATCCCCAGCAAAAAAGAAATCAGGGAGTAGGTAGGCGACCATTCGGGAACCTTCGGTCCATTCCTCGCCTGGGGAGAAAACGAAATTCCATCCAAAAAAGCCTACTTTCAAAAAACGGGTTCGAGAGGTTGAGCGTCGAAAAAAAGAGAAGGTCCGTGCCAAGAAAATTCCAAAGAAAGTGCGAGGAGAGCCAACCAAAAGAGAACCCTGCTGAGGATCACTCGATAGACTCTGAAGTCGAGTAAGATCCCTCCGCGGTCCACGATTCGTAGGAGGAACATGTCGCATCCCCTATTCCTAGGTTGAAAAAACTCCAGATGCCAGAGATCATACTTTCCCCCACAGAGCTTAGATCCAAACCAATTTTTCGCCAATCAATCCGAGGGGATGTCCTTCCCGACTGAACAAAAAGGGGTCGCGGGTACGATCTTACACCAGCACAGGGTCTATCTAAATAATTTGTCACATAGCATTTGCACTGCACGTCAAAGTACTATTTTTTATTGTGTAAATTGAATGTTTACTGTCTCAACCATGGTCCTCTCTCTTTTTTTTAGAGGACATCGTTGAAGAATTTTATGGCAATCTTTTTGCCTCCCTTCCAGTGGATATTAGGCCAGATGAGCCCACTTCGTAGCTCCTTATACAAGGAGACGATGATGAGGACGCTGACAACAAGAGAGATAAGGAGAAGACAGAAAAAGACACAGGAAGAGACAGAGAGAGAAAGAGAGAGAAAGAAGAAGGTAAATAGAAGGAGAAAAAAGATAAAAGCAAAGAGAGAGAAAATGAGAGAAAGACAAAGAGAGAGAAAGAGTTAACTCGAGATCAAAGAAAGCAAGAGAAGTTTGGGAAAATATGATCAGGCATCGGAGGAGAAGGAAGAGCAGGGGTGTATGCCCAAGAAGAAAAAGGTGCATTATTCCCTCGAGCTTCGGCTTATTCCCCATCCTCAGGATAAGACCCCCCGGGCGGGCGAGAAGGCAGAACATTATCATGCTATGTTAAGTTGTCCTAGACCCTCGGTCGACCCTTCCTCTACCGATCAAGTCAAAGAACTGAAACGAGATTTCCTTGATCTCATCTTTACAAGGATTGAGCCTGCCACCGAGTTACAGCCATTATCATGTAGCTTTTGCCGACGTATTCGAAACAACCTCGACCACGTTCTTTCTCAATATGACACGATGCGAAAGTACGCCGGGCAAGTAAGTGGAGCATTGAGGGACAAGCTGACCGAGATTGCTGGTTTGAAGAGGGATATAGCTTGTGATAAGAAGACCTTCAGGCTTCTTGAAAAGAAAATTAAAGATTACGAGTTGTGGGCAGTGGACGATAAGGAGAGGTATGAGAAGGCGACCGAGGGCCTGAAAACCCAATTCCAACAGAAAAGCCAGGAATGTGATTCTATGAAGGGTGAGGTTGAATCTCTCAAGGATGAAAAGGATCGGATGGCCCTAGAGGAGCAGAACCTCAAGGCTCAGCTTTATTTGTCCGAATTGTCCAGAAGTTTGGCTAAAGAAAATGCCGCCGCGGCGATCGAGTCCGCTAACAATTTAAAGCTCCAACACGAAATTGACATTGAGACTGTCAAAGCCAATCACACTAGAGACGTATCCGAGATAAAAAAGGAGCGCGGGCATCAAGCCCTTACATTTTTCACAAGGGTCCTTCGTCATAAGGACTTGTCTTGGATGCCGTGATATTAAACGGTACTGATCGATACATGGAAAATAATTTTGAGAGAAGAGAGAGAGGCAGCAAAGAGGCAATTAGTGGATGAAGAAACTCTGATGTCTCAAATTATGAACGACAAGGAGCGAGCAGTATTGGCTGAGGGAAGAAGCCAAAAAAAGAGCACGGTAGAGGCAGCAAGCCGCAGAGTTAAGGGGAAGTCAGTCCCTGAGGGAGAGGTTGGTAGCAGTTCAACCATGGCATCCATCTCTCTCACTTCTGCAAACATTGAGATCGGTTCGACATCAAACCCTCCATCTGAACCAGCCAGGGTCATAGAGGAGCGGACGATTGAGTCCGATATTAGAGGTAAACTCGTGTACTAATCTTAAGTTTACTTGTTCCACCATGACTTGTGTTTTCTACAGCAGGTGCTTCATTGGTGAAAGAGAGTGTAGTGGAAGAAAATGTTACCGGGGAGAAGAATAACGCTGAGGATGAAACTGAAGTCTTGAGGGAGAAGATGATCAATATACGATCATCAGAGAACGACGACATCGAGATTGTCGGGGAGTCTAAGAGAGGTGGTCGTCCATCCATAGCCGAGATCAAAGCTCAGAGTTAGAAGGATATTTCGTTCATGAAACCCGAGCCATCGGAAGACCCTTTGAATGTTCAACCTATCCAAGTTGTCCCTCCGACCATCCTTTCTTTAGTCAAGGCTCCCCCTTTCATGGATTCCATCAACCCACAAGTCTTAGCACCAGTTCCCCATCCCTTAGGAAGCACGCTTGGAGGATCAGGACACGGACTGAGCACCGAGGAAGCAGTGGAAATGGTCAAGCAGAAAGAGCTAGCAGAGATGATCAAGCATGGGGATATGGCACCCCCGTTTTAAATTTCATCTGTTGTTATTTTTTACTTTTAGGCCCTCTAGAAGTCCCATGCGAGTGCGGCCCTCGTGCTTTTGTTATTATCAGACTTTGTATCTCTGGATATGATGTTTAAACAGTACCTGTCATATAACAACATTTTTAATCATGTCAAGTTATCGTAAATGAAAATCTACTTGTCTTTAAATAGTTATGTCATTTATGCGTTGAATATGTCAAGAATGAAAATATTGTTTGAATTTCCTATTTTATTCCATCCCTTGAGGATTACTTGAACATTATCCTAGTTTGGATTATTTATCTACCCCCTTGTCCCCGGTGTCGGGATAAGTTGCGCGAATAACGAATTCTCAATCATAATCAAGTTGATTTGACCGACGCCCTTAAGCAGGGGCACTTTTAGTCTTTTATACTCACCCTCTAGTCAACAAGGGGTAGAATTTTTAAGGATCGAGCGGTCCTTTGTCCGGATGCACCTTTCGTGCTCTTTCGTCCTTTATACTCTTCCTCAAGTCATGGGGATTAGAGTTATGTCCAAACAATCAATCGATATGTTTGGTTAGGTGTTAACATTTTCTTTAAGTCAATAAAGTAGGAGTCGAAAGCTGTTCGATCGACCTAGGTCTAATATCGATACCTTCGCTTTGGTTGAACCCTTATTCTTTCAATGGTGCTGGCCCGCTTTATCCCGGACTGGCACATTAGGGTGTCAGGATGTAAGCTACAGTTGGTCGGATTACAACATTTAGATTTTATAACAATGAAATGGAGCAGGAAAGTAGCTTTCTATTCATACGCTACTGCAATCGATAAAGGATTGCTTATTACAATACTAAAACAAACGAACTAGTAAAGAAACAAAAAAGTTCTAAGAAAGATAAAGTCGTAAGTGCTTTGCATTCCATGCTCTTTTAAATGGTTCGCCATTAACAGTCGACAGCCTGAAGCTTCCATTATCAAGCTTTCATTGAATGACGTTTGGTCCTTCACACTTGGGGCCCATGTGCACTGGAATTGGGAAGACCCATTTCGAAACAAGGTTACGTACATTGAAGGTCTTTGATCGGACCTTTTTGTTATAGTATCGCGCGACCCTTCGTCTGTGGGCTTCAACACGAAGGTTTGCTTCCTCTCTTTTCTCTCAATTGTGTCTAGCGATGTCAAGAGAAGTGCTTTATTAGACAGTGGGTCATAGTAAGTCGTTCGATGAGAAAGGACCTCGAGTTCTATCGGAAGAACTGCTTCTGAACCGTAGGACAGGGCGAAAGGAGTATGGCCAGTAGTCGTCTTATGAGTGGTACGATCTGCCCAAAGGGCTAGAGGTAGTTCGTCGACCCATTTTCCCTTAGCTCTCTCTAGCCGCTTTTTTAGAATGGTTTTGATAATCTTATTAACCGCCTCAACCTGACCATTAGACTGGGGGTGTGCAACCGCGATATATCTCTTCTCGATGTGATACTTCTCAAAAATGTCCCGGAACTCCAAGCTATCAAATTGAGTTCCATCATCCATGATTATCGTCCGAGGTATCCCATATCGGCATATGATATTTCTTACAATGAAGTTGATGACACTTTTTCTTGTGATTGTGGTCATCTGCTCGGCTTTTGCCCACTTTGTGAAATAATCCACCGCTACAATTGCATATCGGTCTCCTCCTTTAGAAATGGGCAAGGTTCCGATGATGTCTATCCCCCAAACGGCGAATGGCCAAGGGCTAGCCATCTGGGTGATATCTGTCGAAGGAGCTTGTGGGATTTGTGAAAATCTTTGGCATTTATCACACCTTTTGGAATAGTTAGTAGCATCTTTGTTGATAGTTGGCCAGAAGTATCCATATCGCAACACTTTCATGGCTAAGGTCTGTCCTCTGGTGTGTGCTCCATAATCTCCTTCATGCACCTCCTTTAGTGTCCTTTTGATATCATCATTGGCAACACACCAAAACATGGGAACGGAGAAACCTCTTCTATACAGCTGGTTTTCCTTGATGACATACATGGAAGCTTGACGTACTATTGCTCGTCTCTCGTTCCTATTTTCGGGTAATGTGCCATGGAGGAGGACGTTTTTGATAGGAGTCATCTAAAATTCCTCTTCAGGCTTAGCATCATCCTGGTCGACTTCCATCTGATCGATGCTCGGCACGCTCAGGGTCTCTATAGGAACTTGCTCCATTTCACCCGGGTGGTCTGAACTGGCTAGCTTTGCCAACCTATCTACTTTTTGGTTCTCCTTTCTAGGAATGTGGGAGATGCTATACTGGTTGAAACTTCGCAACAATTTTTCTACTTGTTTAAGGTAGGAAGTCAGTCGATCCCCTTTTGTAAGATATTCTTTCCGAACCTGGCATACCACAAGTTGTGAATCGCAAAAACTCTCGAGTGATGTTATTTTCAAGTCCCTCGCGAGTTGGAGCCCGACAATCAGTGCCTCATACTCGGAATCATTGTTCGTTGTTAGAAATTCTAATCTCAGGGCGTAATAAATCGATCTTCCTTCAGGTGACAACAACACTTTGTCGGCACCCGAGCGTCGATTAGTACAAGCTCCATCAGTGTACAACTTCCAAAAAACTGACTTTGACTCGGTCTTTAGTGGCCCAGTATTATCTTCCTGGTTTTCATCTTCTGGGGTAGTAAATTCAGCTATGAAATCGGCTAGGGCCTGCCCCTGAATAGACCTTCAAGGAACAAAAGTTAAATCGAATTGACTTAATTCAATGTTCCATTTGCGCAATCTTCTACTTGCCTTAGGTCGCTGCAAGACCTATCGGAGGGGTTGGTTGGTAACTATCTTGATTGGATGGACATAGAAGTAGTGCCGAAGCTTTCTTGATGCAATTAATAAGCTGTAGGCGAGTTTCTCGATATTCGGATAGTTGCGCTCGGCCCCTGTCAATTTTTTGCTTACATAATAAACCGGCCGTTGTACTCGATCTTCTTCACGTATCAGGACCGAGCTGATCCCGTGTGCGGATACAGCTAAGTATACAAACAGGTCTTTATGGTCGATAGGTTTAGATAGGATAGGAGGTTTCTCTAAATGATCGCGTAGGTTCTGGAAAGCTTCGACACAGTCGTGCGTCTAAGCAAAATTCTGTTTTCTTCTTTTGAATAACTCAAAGAAGGTAGGCATTTATCAGTCGCCTTAGAAATAAATCGACCCACTACTGCTACCTTACTTACCAGACTGTGAACTTCCTTGATTCGTCGAGTTTCCTGAATTCCTTTGAGGGCCGAAATCTAGTTGGGATTAATCTCGATTCCTTGAGAACTAAAAAAAAAACCCAGAAACTTTCCCGAAGCTACTTCGAAAAAACACTTCAAAGGATTTAGTTTCATTCCATACCTTCGGAAGATGTTGACGTGGTCGGACGATTGCCTTGATTTTACCAGCTTATCTTCGACGTATACCTCCATCATCTTCCCTATTTGATCATGAAACATTCGATTAACCAACCGTTTATAGGTTTCTCCCATATTCTTCAGCCCAAAGGGCATTACTACGTAACAATACAGCCCAAGGTCAGTAATGAAACTGGTGTGCTCTTGGTCTTGAACATGCATGGTGATCTAGTTGTATCCCGAATATGCGTCCATGAACGATAATAGTTTGTATCCCACGGTCGAGTCAACCAACTGATCAATCCTAAGCAATGGGAAGTTGTCCTTAGGAAAGGCTTTATTGAAGTCGGAAAAATCAATACAAGTCCTCCACTTTCCATTAGCCTTCTTCACGAGTACTGGGTTTGCTATCCAGTCGGGATAGGTCGAGTCCCAGATAAACCCTTGGCTTGCAATTTCCCAATTTCTTCTTTCAAGGCCGTAGATCTTTCGGGGCCAAGCATTGGCATCTTTTGCTTTATCGGGGTATACTTCTTGCTAATGCTGAGGGAATGAGTTATAACGGAAGGTGAAATTCCACACATGTCATCATGGGTCCGTGCAAACACGTCAAGGTTTGCACAGAGGAATTCAGTCAACTCCCTCGTTCGGAGGGGACCAAGATGGGACCCGACCTTTAGAACCTTGGCAGGGTCATCTCCATTGATCGAAATTTCCACGGTCGCCTCATTTGTAGATGCCTTTCTACATCCCAGTTCTTCGTTATCTCTCGGGTCGATGTCCTCGACTTCACATGGACGGTCCCGACCGGGATGTTCTCTGTAGTTTCTGTGCTTCTTTCTCCCCCATAAGGGGAGAATTATCTTTTGATTGTTTGCCACTTCTATTTTAGAGATCTTTCCACTCCGCTAAGTAACAAGCTCGCCCCCGTCACTCGATCCCACACACCATGCCAATTCCTCCATCAGTTGGGAATTTTAACAGCAGGCACCAGGAGGCGTTGTAGGCTCTGAACTCCATTAAAGCTGGCCGCCCTAAAAACGCATTATATCGGGAGTAGATGCCCATCACAACAAATTGTAGGAGCCTTACCCTCATCCGATCCCCATCTCCCAATTCCATTGGTAGCATGAACATTCCAATAGGCTCGGTGGAGGATCCGTTGAAGCCCCATATCTGGCCGGTGCATGGTTCCAACTCTTTAAACTCTAATTTCATCTGATCATAAGCTTGCTTAAACAATATGTTGACCGAACGCCTTCCTTACTGTTGTCGGGCCGATGATTGCGGTTATCACCATAGGATCGACCGTTGAAGCCTCTATTCCAGTTGCTTCCCTTCCTCGAAAGATAACGTCCTCTACCTCAGTTTTCCTTTGTTTCATAGGGCTTCATTTTTAGGGATACTGGTCTCCACAACATCAAGGTGTTTTCTAGAATTTACGTATTGCTCTATAGTCTTGACGTTGAACCCATCAGGGTGTGGCCCTTCGACTATGACATTGATGACTATCCCTTTCCCTTTCTCTTGGGCGGTAGTGCAAGATGCGACCTTACTTTGCCTGGGGGCTGAAGTCCCTTGCCCCATGTCCCTTGAGGCTGTTTTATATTCCTCAAGTTTTTCCTCTTGAATTAACTTCTCTATGATGTCCCTGGGATGCCAACACTTGTTGGTTGTATGTCTGTAGACGTCATGGAATAAGCAATACTTCCCAGTCGCCCGCTCCTTCTCCGTGGGTTCACGTAGGAGCGATTTCTTATATTGGACCGTGCTGTAGGTATCGAGATAGATGTTCTCCAACGTGTCATTCAAGTCTGTATAGGTCTCGAATACCTGGAACAGGGGTCGCTTTCGGACATTCCCTCTTTGTCTTGAGTTCCCATTGGTCTCTTTCGACCTTTCACCACTTCGTTTGCCGCGGTTTCCAATATTCACTTCCACTTTTCCTGAGTTATCCCCAGACTGATTGACCGTGACATTATTCTGGGTCGGTGGGGTAGATTTATCTTTCGACCCATCCTTTTATTCTAACTGCGCATCCTCCTGCCTCAGTCGGATGTGGGCCTTCTCATAGAAAGCTTCAATCGTTCTGGGCGGCTTCCCAATCAAATACTTTCTGAACTCGGTTCTCTTATCGACGCCTTCAACCATGGCCATCAGAACAGTTTCATGGTTGGGGTTTCTCACTTCAGTAGCAGCCTGGTTGAATCGATTAAGATAATTCCTCAGGGATTCTCCTCTTCCCTGCTTAACCGTTGAGAAAGCCATGGAATGCTTTGATTTGGTAGTGTGGAGGCAGAATTGATTCAACAATTTCTCGCACAAATATTTTAATTTTGGGACCCACCTCGCAGGCAGGCATACGAACCATATGAGTGCTATTCCGCTCAAAAGGATTGGAAAGGATCTGCATTTGATAGTGTCGGGGGCCAGCGCTACCTTCACGTGCCAGGAGTACCTCATCAGATGCTGTTGTGGGTCGGAGGTGCCGTCGTACTGGTTCATCTGGGGAATGTAACACCCCGTATTTTCTGTAAACATAAGAGTAACAAAAAAAAAGTATACTTAATTTTCAAAAGAAGAATTAAGGGAAACAGGTTGTGCCATTGCGTTCGTATCGGAATTCTGCTTGAGATAGAGTCCGAGTTTGCGTAAATCGGACTCTGTATGAAGAAGTTATGGCCTTCAGAAGTTTCAGAAAATTTAAATTAATTAAAACAGCTCAGTTCGAAATTCAAAACACTCACCCGGGTTGGGCGGGAAATTTCCCGCCTAGGACCCAGGTCGACCACCTGTTCGACCTGGGTCGACATAGGTCGACAAAGGGGTCGACCTCCCCCCTATTTCCAGATCTGAGGCAGATTCGGATTTCTGCACCTGGACTTGTTTTCTGGACGGATTTTTTGGCTTCTAACCTATTTAAACACCTCCAAACCTCACTTTCTCTCCACACCAAACCATTGTAATGTTATGCTGCCTCTATTCTAATTAAAATAAATCAATGGTGTCTCTACTCTGCTGAAACCTAAGCTAGAACTAGTGCTTCTTCTTCTTCCAATCTGAATAGGATTAAAAGAGAACAACTACAACCCTTTTTCTTTTAGAATCCAACCAAGGTGAGTACATTTATTTTCAGATATGAAATTTAATTATGATCTTGACCGGGTTATAAATCTGAATTTGAGATTAAGCATATTCTTGGTTATCAGATTTGTTTTTCTGTATAGATCTATCCTATAAATATTATAGTAACTATTCTGTATCTCTTCCTTCCTTCTGGTTATGGCCAGGCTAGGTGACACCCCATCTCCATTAAGGTCACTCACAAAGGGAATGCCTTAACTTTGGTGAAGCGTTTATTGTGTATAGAACAGAAAAGTAAACAAGATAGATAAATATATTGGTACTTGGAAATAAAAAAACAACTTTTATTGCAGTGTAGAAATAGTTTGGTTACACCACAACAAAAACCAACTACAAAACCAAATACACTTATTATCCATCTTAACAAATAAGTCCTGAGTACATAAAATAAAAGACATAACCCCAACATAAAATAGCCATAAATAGATAGGCTGAACTTTACTTCAGCAATCCATGCAACTTCCAAAAGAAAGAGATAAAGCGGTCCAAATCAAGCTCCACTAGTACTAGTCCCACCCTGAGCACCTGGGGGGGAAAGGAAGAAAAGAGGTGGAAACAAAAAAGGGTTCAGACATAAAGTCTGGTGAGTGCAATAACTTTAAGAATATAATTATTAAAGTAAATTGGATAAGGCATAAGCTGGGAAATAAGGAAATGAGTGTGAATAAAAGGGCAAGACTGAGCAAACCAAGGAAATAAGATGAACAAATATAACACTAACTGCGCATCTAATTGCTACAGGATAATTACTACACTGCACCACACCAAACACCCTAAAAGTTGATCCCATCTACTAAACTTAGTAATCATAATAGTAGTTTCGTGTACCGCTAGCTGTCTACATAGGGGCCGCCTGCCCCAATCTCCACTAGGTGTACCCACTACCTCCATGCGATCGGCTCCTTAACTCATAGATACCCGTGCTGGTCCCACAGTGGGGTGTATCATTCCCCAAAGTGACAACCCGATACCACTAAGGAAGCACGGCTTATACCTACACGGTGCAGCAACGTCTTACCTATCAGCCTGGGCCCACGCACGCACATGACCCCATTGGACTTGCGTTGCCATCGCTAACCCGTTTTGACCACTTACAATCAAAACCAGTATGTCTGTCCCGTCCTCGACTTGGGTCGAGCCCACAAAGATACTTACTGGTCTGAAAAGGGACCCCATGCCTGACACAAGCTTTCCACCTATGCTTGGTCTCCTCTAGTACATCCCACTTAACCCGCTTCTTATTCATGTCCACTTACATGTTTCAATTTGGTCAAGTGTTTCTATTCCTATTTCCACATGTCACCCACTAAACCCCCATGTCCCACCATATGTTTACTTTGGTTAAGTGTTACTCAGTTTATTACTACCGTAACCTTGTAGGACCTCTCACATTAGGCCACCCTTTGTGGTTGCTGGATTTGCCGGGCGGGTCCGGGCAGTCTTACACCACAAATGAGCCTAACCTCGTGTCCATACAATCGTCACACATTTAATTTAGGCCTATGACATCTCACATTGGACTACCATTTGTGGTTGCTGGATTTGTCGGGCGGGTCCGGGCAGTCTTACACCACAAATGAGCCCAACCTCGTGTCTTAGGCATTGATTATTACATATACTCTTTTACCCCAATTTGAATTAATATCCCTATTCAAATTTGTCAATAAATTCCAAACATACTTATGTCCATAATTGTCACCTAAATTATGTCCATTTATTTCAGGTATACAAATTATACCAATTATTGCCTCAAATTAATTGTATGCCTTTTAAGGCCATTACATGCCAGTTCTCAATATGTGTATGTTCAATATTATCCCCATCGTCCCCTCGTTGTTCGTTCGCTTAACATGATACATATATATATTAGACTAGCAAATAGTCTAACACACAAAGGGAAGAAACAACACAAATTTGCATAACACACAAAATAGATCTAACTTGCAAATAAGAATTGCAACATAACTTGCATAAACTTTGTATTGTCATGAATCTAAACATAGACCTAAAAGGTGTGAACTTGCATGTATGAATATAGTTTTCACCCAAACTTGCATAGGCAATGGTCACAAACTTGCATAAACTATGTATGTCATAGTTCTAAACCTAAAGGTGTAAACTTGCATATATGTGAATCCAATTACTACCTAAACTTGCATATATTCATTTTACTTGATTCACATGTAAACTTGTGTACAATCCATATAGAAATTAGCATATAATCTACACCTAAACTTGCATATAAAATGATGTCAGAAATGAATCAAGTTGAACATAGGTGATTGGGCATATGAAAAGGATCCACAACAAAAATTAACAAAAAATATCATCATGAACAACTTACATATATTCACAAAATATCACAATTTCCAATGATTCACAACATAGCCATATAACCCAAATTATGACTCAACCTAATTAACTCTTTAATTATCTTATTAAAGAAATCGAACTCACAACTCAAGGATGGTCTTGAGTTTTGGGATCTGTATTCAGTAGTTGAATTAGCTCGCCTTTGAAGTAGACAAATTTGTTGTTATAGACTTGAGTTGAATTGAATTGAGTTGCTTTACTTTGCTTCTAGTTGGTGCCAGCTACTCTAGGTTTTGGAGTGACAGCATGACGACCATTGATTTAATTTTTTGATTAAGTTTAAGGTTTGAGTCTACATGTGTTTATATAGAGATTAGGATTAATTTAGGCCCTCCGATCAACCTAGAAGCAACCTGGACCATCCAAACAGCTAACTCAGCCCTAATGACTCAGCAGCAGCTCAGAATTGGGCTTAATTCAAATATGCCCGAGGGGGTAGGTCGACCCCCAGGTCAACCCCTGGGTCGACACCCAGGTCGACCTGTAGGGGAGGTCGACACTAGGGTCGACCCCCTGGTCGACCTGGCCTGCGGCGGGAAATTTTCCGCCCTGCCCAGTTCTGAGTCTGAATTCGATTTTGAATTTAAATTTCTGGAAACTTTCTACAGCTATAACTTCTTCATACGAAGTCCAAGTCACGGAAATTCGGACTCTATCTCAACCAGAATTCCAAAACGAACACAATGGCGTAACCCGTTTCTCTTAATTCTCACATTTAAAATTAATTATTTTTTAATTCGTTAGTTTAATGTTAACAGAAAACACGGGGTGTTACATCCTCCCCTCCTTAAAGGATTTCGACCCTGAAATCTTCAAGTCAAGAAGAATGCATATCCTACCATCCTATCGTTCATCTACTCAACCATCAAACACAGACATCCATTGTCCTTACAAGACTTCTAATGCTTTCATGTTTATATGCACAGTGTGTGTACATGTCCGTATCTAATGCAAAATCAGGCGGTCTACTGATTCAGTTGACCTCCTTAATGCAAATCATGATAGTGCCATGCGTCCATTATGTATGCAAAAGGTCCCTAATGATACATATTACTTCTACATGCGTGCACAACCATTCATCCGAATGCAGCATCCACATGATAACACAATCATTATACATCCATTAACCTAAATAAGCACAAATATTCATATGTTGTATGAAAGTGATTGAGCCGATCTAGTGCCTAATGTGTGTGTATATGCATCCACGAGCAACCACTTGCATCCACTAGCATCCATCAATCATAACATGTTTCAAATACATGTTTACATCCATTGGTTTCTACCTAAGGATAAAGAATATGACCGAGGAGATACACCAAAAAAAGATAGATACAAGCTTGAATAAACTTAAGGAAAAAGATATCAAAGATGTACCCTCAAAAAGAAAAGGGCAGGCTGCACGTATTTTGGCCTCAGTCTCCTAAGTCGCGTCTTCCTCGGCGTCGCTCCATTGAACTTTAACAAGCTTGACTTCATGGTTGCGTGGTTTTTTTACTTCTATCCCCAAGATACGAGTTGGGACTCTCCTCACAGTTGCTTCTCATTCCACTTCGGCTTCCTCTAGTATGCTTGGATCCACAACTTCTGCAGACTCATGTAAGCTCTTTCGTAGCTTAGAGACATGAAAAACATTATGAACTCCAGCCAGTCTTTCGGGTGGCTCTACTCTGTAAGCCATCGTCCCAATCCTTTCAATGGTGGGAAATGGTCCTGCAAATCATGGTGCCAACTTTCCTACGGACCCAAAGCGAATGACATTCCTCAAAGGAGATACTTTAAGGAACATCTTATCTCCAACCTCAAGCTCAAGGTTGGTCCTTCTCTTGTCTGCGTAGGATTTATGTCTATCTTGGGCAGTCTTCATTCTTCTTCGTATCAAGTCCACTTTCTTTGAAGTCTCTCTAATCATGTCCGGCCCAAGTATGAGTTTATCTGTGGACTCCCACCAACAAGTTGGTGATCGACATGGCCTTCCATATTAAGAGTCGAAGGGTGCCATGCTTATAGTGGCTTGGTAGCTATTGTTATAAGCAAATTCCACCAAAGGGAGATGATCCTCCCAAGATCCTCCAAAGTCAAGAATGCACAGTCTCAAAAGTTCTTCTAGTACTCTGTTCACCCTTTCCATTTGACCATCGGTTTGAGGGTGATAGGACGTGCTTAAACATAGCTGTGTGCATACAGCCTCTTGCAAACTCCTCCAAAACTCGCTCGTAAAGATAGGGTCTCGATCACTCACTATGTGAGAGGGTATCCCATGGAGTCGAACTACCTCTTTAAGATAAATAGATGCTAATGATGAGGTAGTCCTCCTACTCTTGATAGGTATAAAGTGAGCGCTTTTTGTGAGCCTGTCCACTATTACCCAAATACCGGTATTGCCCCATCTCGACCTAGGCAACCCATCAACAAAGTCCATCGAGGTGCTATCCCATTTCCATTGCGGAACTTCTAGAGGATGAAGCAAACCACCAGGCTTCTTCTGCTCCGCCTTGACCTGTTGGCATATCATGCATTTCGAAACAAGTTCAGCTACATCCCTCTTCATGCCATTCCCAAAGAAAACTCTTTTGATGTCTTTATACATCTTGTCTCCACCGGGGTGTATGGTCATCTTGGAATGGTGTGCCTCTTCGAGAACCATCTTCACCAAATCCCTTGCTTGTGGGACGCATAGTCTTCCATCCCGTCTCAACCAATCCTTATCATTGATGGAGTATCTATCGAGATGACTAGAAGTCTCACCCCTAATCAGCTTATCTATCACATCAACTAGCTGAGGTCTTCGCGTTGAGCGGTTCCTATCGAGTCCAACAAGGTAGGCCGCACCTCTAGCATTGCCAACAAGCCAGTCACATAATCAACAGAGGGTGTAAAATCAAAATTTTCTATGTACTCCAAACTTTGCCTTTCTACAAAGAGAGGACTTAAGGTCGGCTTCTTTCTACTCAAGGCGTCTGCTACTACATTGCATTTGCCAGGAGTATAGGAGATCTCAAAATCGTATGAGGCAAGAAACTCCATCCATCTTTGCTACCTTAGATTGAGGTCTTTCAGCGAGAAAAGGTATTTCAACAATTTATGGTCAGTATACAATTCAAGTTTCTCACCTAAGAGATAATGGCGCCAAGACTTAAGCGCAAAAACGATGGCTGCCAACTCTAGATCGTGGGCTGGGTAGTTTTTCTCTTGCACTTTCAACTGCCTTCCACCATAAGCTACTACCTTCCCCTTTTGCATCAAAACAGCGCCTAATCCGTACCGCATGCATCTGTGTATACCGTAAACATCTTGCTCCCATCTGGTAATGTCAAAACTGGGGCTATTGTCAGAGCCCTCTTCAAACGTTGGAAAGCGACTTCGTAATCCAAATCCCAAGTGAAAGTCAGGTTCTTCTTCGTTAACCTTGTAAGTGGAACTGAGATTTTCACAAAGTCTTTAATGAACTTGCAATAAAAGCCTGCTAGCCAAATAAAACTTGGACTTTAGTTGCATTCTTTGGAACCTTCCAATCCTGGACCGCAACTACTTTTGCGGGGTCCACAGCTAACCCTTCTATGGACACCACATGTCCAAGAAACCTTACTTCTTCTCTCCAGAAGTGGCACTTGGAGAATTTTGCTTTCAACTGATGTGCAAGGAGAGTATCCATGACTTCTCTTAAATGCAAAGCAAGCTCTTCCTCATTCTTCGAGAAAATCAGAACGTCGTCTACGAAGACCACCGCAAATTTATTGAGAAATTCCCGGAACACCCTACTCATCAAATCAACGAAATAAGTTGGTGCGTTTGTCAAGCCGAAAGGCATGACAAGCCATTCGAAGAAACCATCCAGGGTTTTGAACGCGGTCTTATCAATGCTATCTTCAGCCACTCTTAGCTGATGAAACCCGGTAGCTAGATCTAATTGGGAGAAAACTATTGCACCTACAAGCTGATCGAACAAATCATCTATTCTTGGCAGTGGGTGCCTATTCTTCTTGGTCAGCTTGTTTAGCTCCCTATAATCAACGCATAGGTGAAGTGATCCGTCTGCTTTGGTTGCGAACACCACTGGAGCACCCCATCCAGAAATACTCCGCCTTATAAACCCTTTTTCTAGCAGCTCCTTAACTTGCTTGCTAAGCTCCTTTCTCTCCCTTGGAGCCATATATCTAACGGGTAAAGCAACGGGTTTTGCGTTACAACTTGGTATATGCAGAAGTCTATTTCCCGCTTCGGAGGCAAGCCCTCTACATCCTCAAAGACATCCGAATATTCACGGACCACTCTAACAGACTGCAAATTCTCAACAGACGCGTCAAGCGATTCTAGATTACTTAGCATAACATAATTCATGGGATTACAAGAGATTTTGAGAGTGTTACCGAGGCAAGTCATGAGTCTAACCACCCTCCTTTCACAATCAAGGACGACACCATTACTGGATAACCAGTCCATGCCTAGAATTAACCCATAGCCCCTGAAGCCCAAAACATAAGCATCACCTTTAAACCCAACGC
Source organism: Allium sativum (assembly GCA_030737875.1). Lineage (NCBI taxonomy): Eukaryota > Viridiplantae > Streptophyta > Magnoliopsida > Asparagales > Amaryllidaceae > Allium > Allium sativum. Next base: position 1,050,144,447 of record CM060922.1, read on the forward strand.
TAAGTATAGAAATTTCCAAACCCAAACAAATCATTGACAAATAGGATCAGCCCCCAATTAGATTTGAAACAACTAAGGGATCCTCTACTATACTGGTGTCTAGGTGTAGTGACTCAACTAAAGCAGTAGATATAAAAGAGTGTGATGTGCCAGAATCAAAGAGCGTGCGAATATGATGATCAAAAAGATAAACTAAACTTTCAACAGAAATTGTTCAACCTTGTTCTTACAGCGGTGGGTCCATGAGAGCCTGGACCTGCCCTCTTGCCTTCCCTGGTGCCATGAGAGCCTGGACCTGCCCTCTATAAGTAGACCCTGCCCTCTGGCCCTTCCTTGCGCAGTCCTTAATCAGATGTCCCACTTCATCACAGTGGAAACAACCAGTCTTCTTTTTCTTCCTACAGTCTTTGCTCAGATGGCCTGGTGTCCCACAGTTAAAGCGTCTTTTCTTTCCCTTGCCATTGTTATCTTTACCACCCATCTTGTTCAGTTGTTGCTGTTGCGGTTTCTTTTGATCCCCTTTCTTATCGGGTGCCTTATTAGCATTGGCGCCTTTCTCCTCTTCATGCATAAGCACCATGTCAACCAGTCTCTCAAAGGGGGCCACCATAGGGGTGTGGGTCATAACCAACCCATGGAGCGGCTCATTCAAACCCTTAACGAATCTCAGGGCCTTCTTTTCGGGTGTATTCACCAAGTCCAAGCCAAACCTTATCAACTGATTGAACTTGTTGACGTACTCTTTTATTAGCAGACTCCCTTGCTTCGACGCCAAAAACCTCTCCATGTAAAGATTCTCTTCAGCCCTTGAGAGAAATTTAAATTCGAACCTAAGCCTGAAATCCGCCCATGTATCAACTGGATGCTCTCCATTTGTAACCTCCCACCAAAATGAGGCTTCATCCTTCATTAACCAAGCAGCTAATTGGACTTTCCTTCCATCTTCTACCTCGAAAATACCAAACAAATCTTCTACCTCCTTAAGCCAATTTCGAGCTTCAACAAACGTTTCTGACCTGTGAAAAGGTTTTCCGCCCATGGCCCGAAAGTCCTTACATATCTTTGCAAAAGTATCAACACGAGGAGGGGAGGAGGAGGAACGGGTGCAGCTGGGGGAGGAGGAACGTCTGCTGGGCCTGGAGTGTTGGCCCTAGCCTCAAGGTACCTTCTGAACCAGCCAGGTACTGGTACGCCTTCAGGAAGGTTAAGATCCCCAGACATACTGAAACGAAAGAAAAGAAAGATTCAAAACAAGGAATCGAAGGAAAGATATATGGCTCTTGGGGGTTATGTTTTGAAATTACTCTCCTTAAAACATAGCTTTAAAAATATTCTTTAACAAAATTCTTTTTGAAATATAATTTTTCAAAATATCTTATCTGTTCTGGTAACCTTCAGCTCTGATACCACGTGTGGCACCCCATCTCCATTAAGGTCACTCACGAAGGGAATGCCTTAACTTTGGTGGAGTGTTTATTGTGTATAGAACATAAAAGTAAACAAGACAGATAAATATATTGGTACTTGGAAATAAAAAAACAACTTTTATTGCTGCGGAGAAATAGTTTGGTTACGCCACAACAAAAACCAACTACAAAACCAAATACACTTATTATCCATCTTGACAAATAAGTTCTGAGTACATAAAATAAAAGACATAACCCCAACATAAATTAGCCATAAATAAGATAGGCTAAACTTTACTTCAGAAATCCAAGCAACTTCCAAACGAAAGAGATAAAGCGGTCCAAATCAAGCTCCACTAGTACTAGTCCCACCCTGAGCACCTTGGGGGAAAGGAAGAAAAGAGGTGGAAACAAAAAAGGGGTCAGACATAAAGTCTGGCGAGTGCAATAACTTTAGCAATATAATTATTAAAGTAACTAGGATAAGGCATAAGCTGGGAAATAAGGAAATGACTGTGAATAAAAGGTCAAGACCGAGCAAACCAAGGAAATAAGATCAACAAATATAACACTAACTACGCATCTAATCGCTATAGGATAATTACTACACTGCACCACACCAAACACCCTAAAAGTTGATCCCACCTACTAAACATAGTAATCATTATAGTAGTTTCATGTACCCTTAGCTGTCTACATAGGTGCCGCCTGCCCCTATCTCCACTAGGTATACCCGCTATCCCCATGCGATCGTCTCCCTAACTCGTAGATACCCATGCTGGTCCCATAGGGGGTGTATCATTCCCCAAAGTGACAACCCGATAACACCAAGGATGCACGGCTTATACCTACACGGTGCAACAACGTCTTACCTATCAGCCCGAGCATACGCACGCAGATAACCCCGTTGGACTTGCGTTGCCACCACTAACCCAGTTTGACCTCTTTCAATCAAATCCAGTATGCGTGTCCCGTTCTCGACTTGGATCGAGCCCACAAAGATACTTAATGGGTTACTGCTCTGAAAAGGGCCTTCATGCCTGACACAAGCTTTCCACCTATGCTTGGTCCCCTCTAGTACATCCCACTTAACCCCCTTCTTATTCATGTCTACTTACATGTTTAAATTTGGTCAAGTGTTTCTATTCGTATTTCCAAATGTCACCCACTTAACCCCCATGTCCCACCACATGTTTACTTTGGTTATGTGTTACTTAGTTTATTACTACCGTAACCTTGTAGGACCTCTCACATTAGGCCACACTTTGTGGTTGCTGGATTTGTCGGGCGGGTCCGGGCAGTCTTAGACCACAAATGAGCCTAACCTCGTGTCCGTACAATCGTCACGCATTTAATTTGGGCCTGTGACATCTCACATTGGACTACCGTTTGTGGTTGCTGGATTTGCCGGGCAGGTCCGGGCAGTCTTACACCACAAATGAGCCCAACCTTGTGTCTTAGGCATTGATTATTACATATACTCTTTTACCCCAGTTTGAATTAATATCCCTATTCAAATTTGTCAATAAATTCCAAACATACTTATGTCCATAATTGTCACCTAAATTATGTCCATTTATTTCAGGTATACAAATTATACCAATTATTTCCTCAAATTAATTGTATGCCTTTTAAGGCCATTACATGCCAATTCTCAATAAGTGTATATTCAATATTATCCCCATCGTCCCCACGTTGTTCGTTCGCTTAACATGATATATATATATAAATACATACATACATATATATATATATATATATATATATATTAGACTAGCAAATAGTCTAACACACAAAGGAAGAAACAACACAAATTTGCATAACGCACAAAATAGATCTAACTTGCAAATAAGAATTACAACATAACTTGCATAAACTTTGTATTGTCATGAATCTAAACATAGACCTAAAAGGTGTGAACTTGCATGTATGAATATAGTTTTCACCCAAACTTGCATAGGTAATGGTCACAACTTGCATAAACTATTTATGTCATAGATCTAAACCTAAAGGTTTAAACTTGCATATATGTGAATCCAATTACTACCTAAACTTGCATATAGTCATTTTTCTTGATTCACATGTAAACTTGTGTACAATCCATATAGAAACTAACATATAATCTACACCCAAACTTGCATATAAATTGATGTCAGAAATGAATCAAGTTGAACATAGGTGATTGGGCATATGAAAAGGATCCATAACACAAATTAACAAAAACTATCATCATGAACAACTAGCATATATTCACAAAATATCACAATTTCCAATGATTCACAACATAGCCATATAACCCAAATTATGACTTAACCGAATTAACTCTTTAATTATCTTATTAAAGAAATCGAACTCTCAACTCAAAGAAGGTCTTGAGTTCTGGGATCTGTATTCTGTAGTTGAATTAGCTCGCCTTTGAAGTAGACAAATTCGTTGTTATAGAATTGAGTTGAATTAAATTGAGTTGCTTTACTTTGCTTCTAGTTGGTGGCGGCTACTCTAGGTTTTGGAGTGACAGCATAACGGCCATTGATTTAATTTTTTGATTAAGTTTAAGGTTTGAGTCTACATGTGTTTATATAGAGATTAGGATTAATTTAGGCCCTCCGATCAACCTAGAAGCAACCTGGACCATCCAAATAGCTAACTCAGTCCTAATGACTTAGCAACAGCTCATAATTGGGTTTAATTCAAATCTGCCCAAGGGGGTAGGTCGACCCCTAGGTAGACCCCTAGGTCGACCCCTAGGTCGACCTGTAGGGGAGGTCGACACTAGGGTTGACCCGTTGGTCGACCTGGCCTGGGGCGGGAAATTTCCCGCCCTGCCCAGTTCTGAGTCTGAATTCGATTTTGAATTTAAATTTGAATTTCTGGAAACTTCGGATAGCCATAACTTCTTCATATGAAGTCCAATTCACGCAAAATCAGATTCTATCTCAACCATAATTCCGAGACGAACACAATGGTGAAACCCATTTCCGTTAATTCTCACATTTAAAATTAATTATTCTTTAATTATTTAGTTTAATGTTAACAGAAAACACGGGGTGTTAAGGCTACAACAAGCCTGAGCCAAATCTCATAAGAGATTGACGCACGAACGTTAAATTTAGGGAAAATAGTGAATGATGCATAATTGGGCATGACTGATTTGTGACTGATTTGAGAAAACAACATATGTTGTAATTTAAGATCTAGATCTGGGCATACTATATATGATAGTCTGTGATTTGGAAGAAGGAGAATTATTTTGTATATGACTTAGGCATAAATATCTATATTAAAATAGGATAACTATTAAATATGAACACGCCTAAATAGGGATTCTTGGATATTTGGCATAAGCCGAAATCAAAGGCTATAATTTGGCATAATTCGTATTGTATATCATGATTTGGGATTTTTTTGGAGAACATTATGTACTGTGCAAATTTAACTAAAAATTTGGGGCATATGTTATATTGTGAATTATGACCATAATTTGAGCATGTTAAATTAGGCTAAATTTTATGATTAGGCGAGATATTTCAATGGAACTTTAAAGGAAGACTAAATCTGTTAAATTTCCTAATCTGCTAAATCTATTGAAACTGAATACGGTAATATGGGGTATGAAAATATGTAGGCTCGATCTAAAATTGAGCGAAACATGTTAATAGAACTTTGAATAATCTGCTGTAACTTGTAAAGGAGTTAATTTGTTGAATTTGCATAATTAGTCTGATATTGGCATAATCTGTGAATGAATACTTTAGCTAATATAAGAATGCTGAGACATGAGGTTAGACACTGTTTGCGATAGTAACCTGCCCGGATCCAACAGGCCTAACCAGCAACCGCGAACTGTCAGTCTAATGTGAGAGGTCGTAGGCACAACTAAAAGATTCTTATACACTAGGTTAGGTCTGGCTTGTGGTAGAAGTCTGCCCGGAACCACTCGGCACATCCAGCGGCCATAAGCTACCGACCTAATGTGAGAGGTCTGCGTATTAATAATTACTTTATGCAAATCTAAGATAAATATGATGCCTAAAACGTGTTGGGTGGATATGGTTAAACCAACTAGACAGATGAATCTAATAAACCCGTTTCGTGAATCTATAGGCCCAATACAAGGTTTGGTGAAACAATCTGTAAGTCTGTTAATCCGTACATCTAATCCGTTAGTCTGAAAACTTGTTAACCTATATGTCTGATCTGAGAACTAGTTAATCTGAAATCTGTACATATGAAATCTGTAAGCAAGTTAATCTAAAATCTGTTGGTCTAGGGATACAAGGTTAGGAGGGGTAATTACTTGTGTCATCTGTTGTGTGGGACCCATATTAGTCAGTAACCCTTTTATGGTATCAAAAGTATGACCCAACACTAGGTAGGGGTCCGGGCATGCATACTAAACTAATCGTAAGAGGTTCATTCTGATAATGGTGAGGGGTGTTGATGGCGCATTCCAACCGGGTCATGTGCGTGCATGGATCCGGTCTTCTCTGGGGAAGTTAAGACGATGTGACATCTGTAAATAGGTCTGTGTCTCTCCGTAGGTTGCCACATTAGGGAGTGACACACCCTACTGTGGGGCCGACACAGGGTATTTATGTATTAGGGAGTCGATCGCTTGGGTAGAATTTAGGGTACATCTAGTTCTGTCTGTTTCTGTTAGGGTACCGTCTGTTTCTATTAGGGTGGTAACACCTGTTCGTTTCTGTGTGGTACCGTCTATTGGGGTGGTAAGGGCCCATTACTAGTGTACATCTAATTCTAATATTCTGTTTCCATAGGGATTATTCTGTTTTCGTCTCTGGTTCCGTTTCAGCTTCTGTTTCTGTACCTCTGTCTCTGTTCGGGTGGTAAACGCCCATTACTAGCATTCTGTTTCTGTAGAGATTATTCTATTTTCGTTTCTGTTTCAGTTTATAAATTAGGGTAACACCTAATCCTGGTATACTAAGTATTAGTGCAGAGAAATAAGATATAGGTAAGAAGCATATCTTGGTCTATGTCATTCTGTTTCTTCGTTTAACTTAAGCATACCTGCTACTCCTGTTGCTGTAATCTCTCATCCAACTTTACTTACATGTCATGATACTGTTATATGTTTATATGATGAAAGTCACTGGACTCGCCAGACTTTATGTCTGACCTCGTTTGTTTTCGCCCCTTTTCTTTTCGTTTCCCCCCCAGGTGTTCAGGGTGGAAACATAGGAGCTAGATTCAGATTCTCTCTTCTTGAAGTGCTTGAAGTATTGCTTGGCTTTGACTCTATCTTTCCATGGCAGTATGTTGGGGATTATGGCTTTAAAATTATGCATTCTGAAGGATTTTGTATAAGACTGATACTTGTGTCCTTGTGTTTTGGTATTGTGATTTTTGAAAGATGTAACCAAACTTACTTCTGTTTCTACTGTAATAAAGTTATAAATTTTTCAGGTGCTGCTTTACGTATCTGTCTTGTAATATTCTGTTCTATTTACTTATAATGCTTTATGGAAGTTAACGCATTCCCTTTGTGAGTGACAATAACGGACATGGGGTGTTACACTTGGTATCAGAGCTGAAGGTTACCATATTTGATAAAAAGTTTTTGAAAACTATTTTCAAAAAGGTTATAAAAAAGAAGTTTTTTCAAAAGTAAAGTTTATTTTGAAAAACATAATCCCCAAAAGCCATATTTCTATCTTTTAATTCTCCATTTTGAATCCCTTTTCTTTCATTTCAGCATGTCTGGGGATCTTAACCTTCCAGAGGGCGTACCGGTACCTGGCTGGTTCAGAAGGTACCTAGAAGCTAGGGCTAATGAAGCAGGCCTAGCAGACATCTCTCCTCCCCCAGCTGCAGCGGTTCCCCCTCCTCCTCCTCGTGCAAATGCTTTCTCAAAGATATGTAGAGACTTTCGAACCATGGGTGGAAAGAACTTTAATGGAACTGAATCATTCGTGGAAGCAAGGAACTGGCTCGAAGAAACTAAAGATTTGTTTGTTATCTTCGAAGTGGACGACATGCAAAGATACAGCTGGCCATATGGTTGCTTAAAGACAAAGCTTCTTATTGGTGGGAGGTTACCAATGCAGAGAGACTAGTTGAAACTTGGGAGGATTTCAGAATGAGGTTTGAAATGAAATTCCTCTCACAAGCTGAACGAAGCCTACAAGTGGAGAAGTTCTTAGCTCTCAAACAGGGAATCCTATCGGTTAAGGTATACGTCAATCAATTCAATCATCTGGCCAGATTCAGACAAGAGTTAGTAAACACTCCACATAAGAAGGCTCTCCGTTTCATTAAAGGGTTGAATGAGCCACTACACAACCTAGCTATGATCCATATACCCATGGGTGCGACTTATGAGAAATTGGTTGACATGGCGTTGATGCATGAAGAGGAAGCCAAAAGTGAGAAGAAAGAAGAAAAGCACAAAGGACCACAGAACAAGAAAGCGTGGCCCAAAAAGGAAACACAAAAGAAGGATGGAAAGTCTAAAGATAAGAAGGAGAAAAAGTGCTTTACTTGTGGAAGCTTGACTCATCTGAACAAGGATTGACGAAAAAAGAAAGGCACTTGCTTCAACTGTGGTGAGATGGGACACTTCACTAGGGACTGCCCGAAGAAACGACGGCAAGGGCAGAGGATAGGACCTACTACTGAAGGGCAGGCGAATGCTATCGTGGATGATGGATAGGATAGAAATAGGAAAATTTCCGTAGAAGGTTTAATTTCCTTATCTGATTATTGAGTTAAAACTCTTTTTAATTCTGTAATTGAGACTCTGCACTTTAATACTAGTCTTGTTTCTGATCCCGCTATAGTCTCAAACCCCATAAGGGTTACGACTCATTTGTTTGTGGTAGGTTGGGGTTTGAGGTTATATGTGTTGAGCATTAAGTTGACTATGACGCATACATTCTGGGTTTTGTGGAATATGGTGGGGTTTTATCGTGCTTAGTTTCGTAAGAATCATTTAATAATCTGATCTATACTAGTAGTCTGTAAGTATCTGAATATTTCTGAAAAGGATATTGGTTTTTACTCGAAGCATGAGGTAGATTTCCAGTTTTGACATTGTTTAATGGGAGTAATTCTCTGAGTATCAATATGATGTGGATTTCGGTCTTCAGTGTTGATACTTAAGGAATTATTCTCTTAACCGATGTCTAATTGGAGCAGAGCTTTTGTTTTAATTATACTTACTTTTATCACTCGGCTGTATCCTATCGATCGAGTCTGCGACCTTTAGGTAGAAACTAATGGGTGTAAACATGTGTTTGAGACATGTTATGTTTGATGGTTGCAAGTGGATGCAATTGGTTGCTAGTGGTTGCTCGTGGATGCATATACACACACTAAGCACTAGATCGGCTCAAAAACACTCTCATACTGCATATGGATGTGTGTGCATTTTTCAATTTTTGTGGATGCATAATGATTGACTCATCACATGGATGTTGCATTTGGATGAATGATTATGCACTCATATAGAAATGATGTGTATCAAATAGGATTTCTTGCATACATAATTGGACTCATGGCTCCAACATAATTCGCATTGAGGAGGTCAACTGAATCAGTAGACCGCCTGATCTTTGCATTAGATAAGAGACATATACACACACTTTTGCATATGTTCATACAATATTAGAAATTTTTCTAAGTACAATGAATGCTTGTGGATGATGGTTGAGTAGATGGGTTATTGGATGGTAGGACACATTCTTCTTAACTTGAAAATTTCGGGGATGAAATCCTTTAAGGAGGGGAGAATGTAACACCCTGTATTTTCTGTAAACATAAGAGTAACAAAACAAAGTATACTAAATTTGTAGAAGAAGAATTAAGGGAAAAAGGTTGCGCCATTGCGTTCGTCTCAGAATTCTGCTTGAGATAGAGTCTGAGTTTGCGTAAATCGGACAACGTATGAAGAAGTTATGGCCTCCAGAAGTTTCAGAAAATTTAAATTAATTAAAACAGCTCAGTTCAAAATTCAAAATACACACCCGGGCTGGGCGGGAAATTTCCCTCCCAGGTCCCAGGTCGACCAAGGGGTCGACCTGGGTCGACATAGATTGACCAGGGGGTCGACCTCCCCCCTATTTTCAGATCCGAGGCAGATTCAGGTTTCTTCACCCGGACTTGTGTTCTGGACGGATTCTTTGGCTTCTAACCTATTTAAACACCCCTAAACCGCACTTTCTCTCCACACCAAACCATTGTAACGCTATGCTGCCTCTATTCTAATTAAAATAAATCAATGGTGTCTCTACTCTGCTGAAACCTAAGCTAGAACTAATGCTTCTTCTTCTTCCAATCTGAATAGGATTAAAAGAGAACAACTACAACCCTTTTTCTTTTAGAATCCAGCTAAGGTGAGTACAGTTATTTTCAGAAATGAAATTTAATTATGATCTTGACATGGTTATAAATCTGAATTTGAGATTATGCATATTCTTGTTTATCAGGTCTGTTTTTCTGTATAGATCTATCCTATAAATATTATAGTAACTATTTTGTAAATCTTCCTTCCTTCTGTTTTATCGCCAGGCTACCACGAGCCTGAGCCAAATCTCATAAGATATTGACGCACAAACACAAAATTTGGGGAAAATAGTTAATGATGCATAACTGGACATGACTGATATGTGACTGATTTGAGAAAACAACATATGTTGTAATTTAAGATCTAGATCTGGGCATACTATATATGATAGTCTGTGATTTGGAAGAAGGAGAATTATTTTGTATATGACTTAGGCGTAAACATCTATAATAAAATAGGATAACTATTAAATATGAACACGCCTAAATAGGGATTCTTGGATATTAGGCATACGCTGAAATCAAAGGCTATAATTTGGCGTAATTCGTATTGTATATCATGATTTGGGATTTTTTAGAGAATATTCCGTACTGTGCAAATTTAACTAAAAATTTGGGGCATATGTTATATTGTGAATTATGACCATAATTTGGGCATGTTAAATTAGGCTTAATTTTATTATTAGGCGAGATATGTCAATGGAACTTTAAAGGAAGACTAAATCTGTTAAATTGCCCAATCTACTAAATCTGTTGAAACCGAATACGGTAATATGGGGTATGAAATTCTATAGGCTCGATCTAAAATTGAGCAAAACATTTTAATAGAACTTTGAATAATCTGCTGTAACTTGTAAAGACGTTAATTTGTTGAATTGGCATAATTAGTCTGATATTGGCATAATCTGTGAATGAATACTTTAGCTAATATAAGAACGCTGAGACACGAGGTTAGATTCTGTTTGCGGTAGAAGCCTGCCTGGATCCAACCGGCCTAACCAGCAACCGCGAACTGTCAGTCTAATGTGAGAGGTCATAGGCACAACTAAAAGATGCTTTGACACAAGGTTAGGTCTGGCTTGTGGCAGAAGTCTACCCGGAACCACCCGACACATCCAGCGGCCACAAGCTACTGACCTAATGTGAGAGGTCTATGTATTAATAATTAATTTATGCAAATCTAAGATAAATATGATGCCTAAAACGTGTCGGGTGGATAGGGTTAAACCAACTGGACTGATGAATCTAATAAACCCATTTAGGTCCAATACAAGGTTAGGTGAAACAATCTGTAAGTCTGTTAATCCGTACATCTGATCCGTTAGTATGAAAACTTGTTATCCTTATGTCTGATCTGAGAATTAGTTAATCTAAACTCTGTACATCTGAAATCTGTAAGCAAGTTAATCTAAAATCTGTTAGTCTGGGGACACAAGGTTAGGAGGGGTAATTACTTGTGTCATCTGTTGTGTGGGACCCATATTAGTCAGTAGCCCTTTTCTAGTATCAAAACTATGACCCAACACTAGGTAGGGGTCCGGGCACGCTTGCTGAACTAATTGTAAGATGTTCATTCTGATAATGGCGAGGGGTGTTGATGGCGCATTCCAACCGGGTCATGTGCATGCATGGATCCGGTCTGCTCTGGGGAAGTTAAGACGCCGTGACATCTGTAAAAAGGTCAGTGTCTCTCCGTAGGTTCCCACATCAGGGAGTGATACACCCTACTGTGGGCCGACATAGGGTATTTATGTATTAGGGAGCCAATCGCTTGGGTAGAATTTATGGTACATTTAGTTCTGTCTGTTTCTGTTGGGGTACCGTCTGTTTCTGTTACGGTGGTAAAACCTGTCCGTTTCAATGTGGTACCATCTGTTGGGGTGGTAAAGGCCCATTACTAGTGTACACCTAATTCTAATATTCTGTTTCTATAGGGATTATTCTATTTCCATCTCTGTTCCATTTCTTCTTATGTTTCTATACCGTCTATCTCTGTTCGGGTGGTAAATGCCCATTACTAGCATTCTGTTTCTATAGAGATTATTCTATTTCCGTTTCTGTTTCAGTTTAGACATTAGGGTAACACCTAATCCTGTTATACTAATTATTAGTGCAGTGAAGTAAGACATAGGTAAGAAGCATATCTTGGTCTATATCATTCTGTTTCTTCTGTTTAACTTAAGCATATCTGCTACTCCTATTGCTGTAATCTCTCATCCAGCTTTACTTACATGTCATGATACTGTTATCTGTTTATATACTGAAAGTCATTGGACTCGCCAGACTTTATGTCTGACCTCATTTGTTTTCGCCCCTTTTCTTTCCATTCCCCCTCAGGTGTTCAGGGTGGAAACATAGGAGCTTGATTCAAATTCTCTCTGCTTGAAGTGCTTGAAGTATTACTTGGCTTTGACTCTATCTTTTCATGGAAGTATGTTGGGGATTATGGCTTTAAAATTATGCATTTTGAAGGATTTTGTATAAGACTGATACTTGTGTCCTTGGGTTTTCGTATTGTGATTTTTGAAAGATGTAACCAAACTTACTTCTGTTTCTGCTGTAATAAAGTTATAAAATTTTCAAGTACTACTTTACGTATTTGTCTTATAATATTCTGTTCTATTTACTTATAATGCTTCATGGAAGTTAATGCATTCCCTTTGTGAGTGATATTAATGGACATGGGGTGTTACAGGGAATATTGAATCTCCTGGGGAATTATGCTCGTAAGATGTCATCGGTGAACGGTATGTGGCTTCGGTCAACCCGCAGTTTTCATTCCTATGTACGCGACTGTCATTCATGATCTATCGTACCATGGCAGTCAGATTCGGTAGAATGACTGTGTCTCGATGAACTTCCTCAATGGACCGACCTCTCCTTATCCTTTCATCTGGTAATGTCGTCTGACTTCCCATCCGGGTATTTCGGTCAATCACAAGCTAGGTATCTCGGTCAATCACAAGATTCCGGAGGGGATGAATAAGGGCCCGATCTCCTCGGGTAGCATTCTGATGAGCAGGAGGAGAGGCTTCTCGGTTTTGTGGAGCTATGGGACCAACATTTTCCACCTCGTCTTGGTCGACCTATGTTTGGTCGCCTGCCCCTGGCTGGTCATGACATCTCTCGAGACGCAATTGCCGAACATTTCCAGCTCTTTCTAGCGGACATCGAGACTGATTGGATCTCTGCTTCCCCCGGATGATGAGGAGACTTCAGACACTCGATCTAACTAGGGAGGAGCGAGTTGATGGTCTCGAACCTCCTGGGTTTGGTTTCTGAACTCCTCCCATTGCCTCGTCATGCGAGTCATATCTTGCTGCATCGCAGCATTCTCTTGAGCATAGGCTTTTAAGGCATCCGTAGTTTCTGGGAGCCAATTTAACATTGCTATAAACTCATCTCAGGTGGCGAAAACGAGGATGGAGCCGAATCTGCCGTGGGGGGCAATGCAGGTTGATCCGAAGTAGTTTCAGGGGTGGCCGATCCGTCGGCCGCTTCCGCAGATGTTCCTACCTGCTGTTGCTTTCCAGTATTGCGAACTGTTTTTCCAACCATAACTCAGTAATACAACAATGAAGGTAAGATTTTCGTCTCGGACTTGGTGATCCAAAAGTAGAGCAAACATCCATAATCGGCTGAGAATATCAATTCTCAGTGAAAGCACCAAAGTGTTAACACCAAAAATTGGCACAATACCCAAAGAATGGGTTGTATAGAGAACAAATGAAGACAAATGATTATAAAAACTGAAAATAGAGGAAATCACATGCCAATTTATAGTGGTTTGGCATTAATGAGCCTACGCCCACTTTATAACCTCTTATATATTTTTAAACTATTAGACAAAATAGTTGCAATGGCGGTACAACAAGAGATTAACAAAGTATTTGAAAGCTAGGGTATTGAAACTCCCAAAAAATGTCCTCTCTTCGGAATTCAGAAGGGGTATTTATAGATGATACAATACTTGAGTCGGCTTGGACACGTTTCATAGTATCCAAAAGAATAGCTAGGTTTGAATATGTAGTTTTTCTCCTAAGGAATCGGTACTCCTCGAAATAGCGACAAGGGGTGGCAGACGATTCGTTCATTTTGGATGGCTTGGAACAAATAAGGTGGGCGTGGGATATTCTTTAGGTGTGCATTAGGTTCATAGCTGAATCAGATATGACTAATTATGCATGATCATAACGGGCTTCTCTTGGACTGCGTTTGGCATAGGTGACGAACTCAACTGACGGGCCTCATCAGTCGACCTACTTCTTAATTCTAGGGCACCTGCTTTGGATATTCAAAACGCGGGCCCATGGCGATATCGAGTGAAACACCCCACCTCCATTAGGGTCACTCTCAAAGGGAATGCCCTAATTTTGGTGGAGGTTTATAAGTATAAGTCACATATACACAAGACAAATATAAGTACACATATTTTTTTTGAACAGCGGAAAACAACAGCAACTTTTATTTCATCAAAATACGTGTTACACAAACCATGCCATAATTGTCTTACAATACTTCCAAAAACATTACATTTTCATAACTGTCTTGACTTCATAACTTAAAGAAGCATAAAAACATAAGTAAACTGCATAAGTCCCCATAGTTGCTATCCAAAGCCATAGTCCAAAACGAAAGAGATCCAATCAATACATTCTTTCTCTTCAAGCTGGATGTTAAAACTGGTCAAGCCGCGGTATTCCCTCCCTGTGGACCTAGGGGTGGGGGGGGGGAAACAAAAGAAAAGAAGACGAAAGAAAACTAGAGTCAGACATAAAGCCTGAGTAAGTCTAGGACTATTCAGTCTACGAATAAAGAAATGAGCATGATAAGTACAAACTGGAAATGGGAAAGCACTATAGGCTAAGTTAAGTTGTCTAGAGTCGAATGTACTATCGTACCCCATATTAATCTCTGCACCCATATAAACTAGTTCCCAATAGGCACCCCATAATCAGGGTGAAGTGATCCATTTCTAATGATCGGCTCCTACTCGCATAGTTACATGTGTCTTACGGCCCCCGATGTTGTAGTTACCTATGCTGGTCCCACCATGGGGTGTATCAAGTCCCATGGTGGCGGCCCGACACAATTCTAGAATGCACAGGTATGCTACTGGTGCCCAGTGCCTTATTTTTCTGTGTCGGAGTGTGTGCACGCCCGCACCCCGTTAGAACCTACACTGCTGCATCACCGCCGTCGATTTGACCTCTTACAGTCAGCCCAGTAATCGTGCCCCACCCTGCCTAGTTCAGGGTATCCTGATACACCTTGTAGGGTTACGGCTGAAAAGGGTCCCTCGCTACTAGGTTTTCTATTTCTAGCCAACATGCTAAGTTGGTTAAGTGTTCTGTATAAACCTAACCCCCAATCAGTCTGTATTGTTTAGCATGTTCAGTTTGATTAAGTATTAATTTGATTTACTTAATCCTATCATTCCTAACTCAGCCTTAATTGTCTTATTAAAGCCTCGACCTCTCACATTAGACAGGTATTGTTGTGACTGCCTGTTGCCGGTTGGTTCCGGGCAGTCTTACGTCACAACTCAGTCTAACCTCGGGTCTTTATTGGGCTCAATATTTAACCACCCACATTGGATAGGTATTGTTGTGACTACTGGACAGCCGGGCGGTTCCGGGCAGGTTTACGTCACAACTCAATCCAACCTCGGGTTAAACACATCGTATTTTCTGAGTTTACATATTTTGTCTATTTTCTTTTTATATGTAAATATTTGCAGCCCATTATTCAAATTCATCTTTATTGGGTAAAATTAATTTATACCCCTTAAATGTTCTCAAGGTCATTGGCATGCGTCAGACATGCCAACACATATGTTTTATATTTTCAACCCAACGTCATTACCCCCGTTTTATACGTTCGCTATATTATAACATATGTTGGGTTTAACATTTAAGCCCAACTTAGCCACATGAAAAAGGGGAGGCTTAGAACGTGGTGTTTATATATTCTAAGTAACATCAAAAGGGGTGTGTGAACGCATGAACTTGCAACATAATGATCTAATTAACATAAATTAGGCACTTGTGAACTTGCATTGTAATAGCATATAATCTTGACATGAAGCATACCTAAACATGAATCATGGTTTTAATCTAGTCATGTAAACTAGCATTTAAAATGTAAATCTATCTTAAATTTATGTCGCATATATTATCACATGATTTTGATAACAACATAGGCCTAAAACATATTTTCAATTAGGCATAACACCAAACGTAATCTAGTCATGTTTATAGAGTCAACACAAGTTCACAAAGATGCTTACTTTTGTCACTAATACAAAAGTATGTCTTTTTTTTCACTAGAATCATAATTCCTATTTCAACATAAATTCATATAAATCATAATACCCAAATGGATCCAACTACACTAAACATGATCAAAAAAATATACATAGAAGGGTCTAAAATCATGTTGGCATAATAGTGAATCACATACTTGCATGAATCTCAACTTTGTTGTAATAAACTACCACAAACATATAGTCGTTAACTTCAACATGAATCATATACTTGCAAATATCTAATAGGTCTAACATCATTATGCCACAACATCCCAAATCTATTCATAATTAGAATCATAGCAACATACAATTATGAATTATCATCACCACAAATTAAGTACAATTCCATTTCTCATTTTACACAAATCAGAAATCAATTATTCATTCACATCGGAATAGCACTCTACTTACAACGTATGACGAATCTTCAATTCAGGATTCTGAATTCTGAATTTGGAGATGCTATCCTTTGCTGTAGGCGTTGTTTTGATCTAGTTGTCGTTGCTTTAAGCTCTTAAATCGACTCCTAATCGTCTCTCAATTTTGATGGCTGCTCCTAGTCTTTCTTCAGCAGCATGACGGTCTCATTCTCATTTTTATTTGTGTGAATTAGGTGGAGTCTTAGGTCCTTTTTATAGAGTTTGTGAATTGATTAGAACCGTCGATGGAGCTTAGATTAATATTAGCCATTCGTTTGAAAAAGAGACCAATCAGGAGCTGATACCTAGCCCTAGTGACAAGACAAAGCTCAGAAATTCGGCCAAGCACAGACCAGGCCAGCTAGGAGGGGTTGGGTTCGACCTGGCTCAGAGGCCAGGTCGACTACCCAGTCGACCCCCAGGTCGACTATGTAGTCGACCTGGGTGCCCCAGGTCGACTACCCAGTCGACCTGGGTGCCTTGGGCGGGAAATTTCCTGCCCAGCCCAATCTGGGTCCGATTTTTTTTTGAAATTTGAATTTTTTTCTGAGCTGTTTCTGTTTGTTTGAATTTTAAACTGAATTCTGAGACTTCCGGAGGTCATATCTCCCTCATATGGAGTCCGTTTTACGCAAACTCGGACTCTATCTCAAGCAGAATTCCGAGACGAACGCAATGGCGTATCCCATTTCCCTTAATTCTTTGATTTGAAATTAATTATACCTTAATTTGTGAATTTCACTGTTATAGAATACATGGGGTGTTACATCGAGTTTTGATGGGCAGGCCGAAAGGCCCATCAACAATAACTCACCTTACAATTCCCGAAACCCTCTCATTCTCTGGGCCTCCATTCTGTTGGAGAATGGAGTTTTGATGACAACAACCTTATTTCAATTATCATTGATTATAAAATATATGCTAACACTTTTTGTATATAATATAGATATACGCAGGAACTATATACAAGAAATGTTATTGAAGACTGTACAGTTATAAAGGTAATAGAGATTCAAAGATCATAGAAATTTCAAGACTCATGAGTAATCAAGATTTCAAGAGTTCAAGAGTTCAAGATTAATATAATTATAGAGTCTAGATTTTGTAATACTCTAAATAGCACTCCAGGTTCAAAGTCAAATTCAAATTTTCAAATTCTGATTTTCAATTCTATCCTCCATCCTCTCTATTTTTCTATTTGTTTCTAGTTTTATTCTTCTTTGTTTTTTAAATTTAAGTTTTATATATTTATATTCTTGTACTTTATAATTATATATAGTTTATAACCTTATAAATTTATAAATATATTTATATAGTTTAAATTTGTATTTTCCTATGTTTTTCTATCATATAATATTAATTTACAACACTAGATTTTTACTCAAGAATTTCCAGAATTGTTTTCATATCAAAACACTTGAAAAATGTTTTGAAAATATAAAATATACAAGGGTATGCCGACATACCAAAAACACCATGTCGACATACAATTGTCACTTTTTCCAATTTTGAAAGAAAGTGTCTTTTCACTATTTGAAACGATTCAGAACCGTTGCAATCTTTCATACTCTATAAAAGGGGTTATAACCGAATTTTTTATCATCTCTTCTTCTCTAACTTCATCCTCTTTCACTACACCATTATTCTTAACCATTTTTATGGTTTGTATACTTATACTCTGCCGAATTCAACTCTGTTTTGATCAAACTTCTTCTCTCTACTCTCTGAATCAAGTTCTATTGAAGAGTATAGGGCTGTTTGTTATTGTTTGAGATGAGTAAAAGTTATTTGGGTTGAGTAAAAGGGGAATCAATGTGTCCTTATAGCCGTGAAATCAAGGAAGTAGGAATCGATGTATCCTTGTAGCCGCGAAATCAAGGAAGTAGGAATCAATGTGTCCTTGTAGCCGAGAAATCAAGGAGGTTGTACTTGACTATTGGAAATAGTAATAAAACTCTGCGCAATCCAGCGTTGTGCAGGACTAGACGTAGGAGCAATTCGAACTAGTGTAAAATCCGGCGTGTTATTTCCTTTTCTGCATCTTTATTTCTGTTTATTTTGCATTTATGTTTGGATCTGTGTCTATGATTGTGTTCGTGTTGTTTGATTCATCCCATAGTTCACATTAGTTTTAGATTTTGTTTATATTCTAACAAACACTATTCACCCTGCTCTAGTGTTTGCTTTGCCTTAACGATCCATTCCGCATACCCTAACAATTGGTATCAGAGCAAGGTCTTTCAAAAAGTTCATAATCTGATTTTTGAAAATAGTGACAATGACAACCAACACCGGTAGCAATAATAGTTCTTTTATAGAGGGTCAATCCACTGTTAGACCACCATTGTTTAATGGTAGTAATTATTAATATTGAGCATGTAGAATCAAAATTTATTTACAGTCAGTAGGATTAGACGCATGGAATAGTACACAAAATGAATATGTTGAACCCACAACTATATTTTCACAATGGGCAAATGAACAAAAGGTTGTTTCACAGAGAAATTCTAAAGCCATGAATATGTTATTTTGTTCATTAGATAGGAATGAGATTAATAGAGTATCAATATGTAAGACTGCTTATGAAATCTGGAGAACTTTACAAGTTACTCATTAAGGAACTAGTAAAGTTAAACAGACAAAGATAGGCATGTTAGTTAATCAATCTGAATTATTCAAAATGAACGAGAATGAGTCTATTTCAGATATGTATTGCAGATTTCAAGAGATAGTGCATTCGCTAACAACACTTGGAAAAACTTATTCAGAAGAAGATCAAGTCAGAAAAATATTGAATTCACTAACTCAAGAATGGGATCAGAAGACTTCGGCTATTGAAGAAGCCGATGATGTCAATGAAATGAAGATTGAAGAGTTAATCGGAAACTTGATGTCATATGAAGTCCAATTACAGAAAAGAAAAGAAAATAGATCAACTAAAAAGAAATCTATTGCACTGAAAGCAACAACAAATGATTCCGACTCTAGTAGTGAAGATGATGAAGAAATAGCACTCATGACAAATCATTTTAGAAGATTTCTAAAATATAGAAGGAAGGGTTATAATCAAGCAAATTCAAAAATAAAAGATTGACGATGTTTTAACTGCAACAAACCAGGTCATATAAAGAAACTTTGTCCATATCCAAACAGATCTACTCAACAAACGGACAACAACAAATCATCAAGAAAAAGAAAGAAAGAATACGAAGCAGCATTAGATGATTCAGATTCGTCATCAAGTGATTAAGAACCAGAAACCAAAAATACAAATATATGCTTTACAGCAATTCAGAGTTCAGAAAATCATGAAGAAAAGGATCAAAAAACTGAGTACGCATTAATTAAATTTTAATTTTATTTCGTTGAACGGTTGCTTTGTTTGTTTTGTTTTGGTTTGAATTTAAAACTTAAAAACAAAGTTTTGAAGTTAGAAATTCAAATTTGAAATTTGAATTTTAAATTCAAAATAATATTAAATAATCAATAAATTAATAAAATAAAATTGTTTGAGTTCTTATTAGGATTAGAATTATTTCAGGAAATCGTTAAACCTGAAATATTGATCTATAATATATTTCAAAAAGTTAAAAATTTAATTCTCATTTTGAAATAAGCCTAGTATGTCGACATACAGAAAAATACATGTCGACATATCAAACCTGTTTTAAAATTAAAATTTTGAATTTCAAAAGTTTAAACTTTCAAACTTCCCTCCAATCTTTTCACCAACTCTCAAGGTCTGAAAACGTGTCCTTTCAATTTGAAAAGTTGTGCCTATTCAATTCATATTCATTCAATTCATATCTATTCAATTTCTATATATACATCTATCATTTCTACCTTTCATTCACAACTCAAAACAATATTCTTCATATCTATCCTGTTCAAAATTATCATTTCAATGGCTTCCTCAAGTTCATCTCAGAAATTGAAGATAACAAAACCATTAAAGGTTATCTTTACAATGACAAAGAGGCCATCAAAACTTATGGTAACTATTTAGCAAATGCTAAAGTTAACACGGCTGCTTTCGCCGTCTTTAGCGATTTTCCATCTTATGATCTCGTCTCTCTTTTCGAACACAACGAAGTCTTGAGTCTAATTGACTCTCGTGATAACGACGAAGTATGTTATCCCAAACTCTTAAATATGTTCTATGCAAATCTCAATCGCCGATTTTATAAAGGCAACAAAAACCAAATTTGGAGTAGTGTCAAGGGAACTCAATTTGTTCTCGATGCCGAACTTTTACGCAAAATTCTAAATTGTAGAAGTGTGGGCTCAGATTTTTCAACTTTCGATATCAAAGAAACCGATATGGAAACCTTTCACGATATCTTCGAAGACGGTGCTCCAATAGATTTCATAAACCGTTTCATACATCCAAAAACAAGAATTGTCAACCTTCTCCTTCAACACACCATCACTCCTCGTTCCAGAAATTTCAACAATCCAACACTTAAAGTCCAAAAAGATTTCTTTGCTATTATGAGTGGATATCTTATTAATTGAGCTGAAATGATTCTAAATGAAATTAAGCCCATAGATTTATCCACAAGAGAAAATACTCTCTACTATAGTGTTTATCTCACTCGTATTTTCAAATACTTTAATGTTGATATTCATGGAGAAGAATTTGTCTCTAGAAAAGTGTTTGACACATCAAACATTCATCTCATGCAAATTCCTCTCACTTTTAAACCATATGAGACATCCGAGACCAAACAAGCTCGATTGCAACAAGAACAAGAGCCAATGGAAGTCGAAGAAGAAGAAGAGGCTTTTATGGAAAGCATTGAGTATCCAACCTCAAAGCGTATCTACAAAGACACGATTGTTCCAAATCAAGTGAAAATCATCAATAATCAAAAGAAGCTTAACAAGAGACTTTCCAAAATATCC
This sequence comes from Allium sativum, assembly GCA_030737875.1. NCBI lineage: Eukaryota > Viridiplantae > Streptophyta > Magnoliopsida > Asparagales > Amaryllidaceae > Allium > Allium sativum. The sequence continues at coordinate 1,050,165,788 of CM060922.1, forward strand.
AAATTCATGGTCACGATAGGAAGAAAGCTTGGAATTTCATCTTTCTCATCATCATCTGAAAACTAGGCCATCTAGTTTAATCTATCTTTATATATTTCCTTGTATATGCTTTCGAATCTCATATTTAAAGTGTGTCTTGATTTGTTGGATGTATTTGCTTTGTATTAAGTAATGAATGGAGTTTTATTTCTGATAAAATCATCTTTATGTTTTAAGAAAAACTATAAAACAAATTATAATATTACAAGAGTTCAAACGAATTCAAAAATTCAAAATAATAATAATTCAAAATTCACTATAATATGTCAACATGACAAAAAGAGTATATCGACATATAACTTATAGATTTTCAAATTGTTTCAAAGTTTAAAATTAAAATAACTAGTCATGTCCATTCAAAATCCAACGAATTCCAGATAATATTTAAGTATATTTCCTTTAGAAAAATTCATTATTCCATTACTCCTTCTTCCTTATTCATTTCTCATCAAATCCATGGTAAATCCTATCCATAATCTCAGTGAAAATCTAGAAGAAACTCTCAGTTCTTTCAAAAATATTCTCTCTATCATTCTACGAAATCAGCGCCATCTCGAAATAAGTCAAATAAAGATGTGCGAACAACAAGAAATGCATTTTGATGCAATGCGATGGCTAATCACTTCTCTTTTCAGAGATGAAGAAAATAATCTCGCAAAGGCTCCACCAACCAAAGAAGATGAAGATTGGGAAGTAATTAAGAAGGATCCTATCTTTGGGGAAGATGGTTGGGTTGAAGTTCCAAGAAACGTTTAATTATTCTGTACGATTTGATTGATTTATTTAAGTACTCTAAAAACATATGGTGTGGTGTGATTTGGATTCTATTTTTTGAAACTTGTATATATTAAGACATACGGAGTGATTTGATTTGGTTTGATTTGTATATATATCAGACAAACATATGTAATAATGATACTTGGATTGGTTTGTATTTACTCATCATATTAGGTATCATTATAAGTTTGAATAGATTAAGGGAGTATTCTACTTAGAAATAGTTAATAAATTAAGGAGGAATATTTTTATTGGGATAGTTACTTATGTTCTATTCAGAGAATTATACAATTTAGGGGGGGTATCTTTGGGATTTCTTTTTGATAATGCAAAAGGGGGAGAAATTATAAAATATAGGCATAGTTTATTAGGATTCTTACAGACAGGGAGAGTATAGAAGCAATATCATCAAACATGCATATACAGGTATGATATTTTATAAACTAAGGTTGTCATCATCAAAAAGGGGGAGATTGTTGGAGAATGGGGTTTTGATGACAACAACCTTATTTCAATTATCATTGATTATAAAATATATGCTAACACTTTTTGTATAGAATATATATATATATATATGCAGGAATTATATACAGGAAATATTAATGAAGACTATATAATTATAAAGATAATAGAGATTCAAAGATCAGAGAAATTTCAAGACTCATGAGTAATAAAGATTTCAAGAGTTCAAGATTAATATACATATAGAGTCAAGATTTTGTAAGACTCTAAATAGCACTCCAGGTTCAAATTCAAATTCAAATTCAAATTCAAATTTTCAAATTCTGATTTTCAATTCTATCCTCAATCATCTCTATTTTTCTATTTGTTTCTATTTTTATTCTTCTTTGTTTTTTAAACTTAAGTTTTATATATTTATATACTTTATATTTATATTCTTATACTTTATATTTATATATAGTTTAAAACCTTATAAATTATAAAGTTTAAATTTATGTTTTCATATGTTTTTCTATCATATAATATTAATTTACAACACTAGATTTTTACTCAAGAATTTCCAGAATTGTTTTCATATCGAAGCACTGAAAAAATGCTTTGAAAATAAAAAAATATACAAGGGTATGTCAACATACCAAAAAAACCATGTCGACATACAATTGTCACTTTTTCCAATTTTGAAAGGAAGTGCCTTTTCACTATTTTAAATGATTCAGTACCGTTGCAACCTTTCATACTCTATAAAAAGGGGTTAAAACCTAATTTTTTATCATCTCTTCTTCTCGAACTTCATCCTCTTTCTCTACACCATTATGCTTACCCATTTTAATGTTTTTTACACTTATACTCTGCCGAATTCAATTCCGTTTTGATTAAACTTCTTCTCTCTACTCTCTGAATCAAGTGCTATTGAAAAGTTATAGGGCTGTTTGTAATTGTTTGAACTGAGTAAAAGTTGTTTGGGTTGAGTAAAAGAGTAATCGGTGTGTCCTTGTAGCCGTGAAATCAGGGAAGTAGCAATCGGTGTGTCCTTGTAGCCGTGAAATTAAGGAAGTAAGAATCGGTGCGTCCTTGTAGCCGAGAAATCAAGGAGGTTGTACTTGACTATTGGAAATAGTAATAAAACTCTGCGCAATCCAGCGTTGTGTTGGACTGGACGTAGGAGCAATCCAAACCAGCATAAAATTTGGTGTGTTCTTTTCTTTTCTGCATCTTTATTTCTATTTATTTTGCATTTGTATTTGAATCTGTGTCTGTGATTGTGTTTGTGGTGTTTGATTCATCCCATAGCTCACATTAGTTTTAGATTTTGTTTAAATTCTTACAAACACTATTCACCCCCCTAGTATTTGCTTTGCCTTAATGATCCATTCCGCATTCCCTAACACATTCTACTGCTGATATTCCAGAAATTAGGTTGAAATAGGTTTCTTCTTCTTTTCCTAATCTATTTATATTTAGATTATATTTTGGAATTTCTATTATTTACATATGAGATTCAAATCTATATGATTCTTTTGTACAGATTTGCAGTAGAATCGAAGAATGATGTTTTCAGCATTCAAATCAATATTATCTTCTTTGCCCAAATCTCTATGAGCGGAAATAATATTTGTTTAGGCTAAATTCTACATTTTGTATATTTCATATTGATTTGTATGCCCAGGGAGGTTTGGTTTCACGATAAAATCATAATGCAAAACCGCCAAATCTCGTATTTTGTATATATCGCAAAGTCGTCTATCAATATTTTGGGTTTATGAATTGTTTGGGTTATGTTTGAGAAATACTTTGGTATTTTACTTTTGTTTAATTGGATTTACCTCTTTTTATTTAAAAAGTGTTTGTGTCGTAAAAAGATTAAGATTTGGTTTAGTTTCGTTATTTGAATAGGTTTAGATTTCCACTGCAAAATGGATAATTTAAACGTATTCAGATTTGAAATAATCAAATGTTGTAAATTTGATTAAAAAAAGGTTTATGTGTATACATACATACATACATACATACATGTCAAATAGGTATATATGTATGTATTTAACACCTTGTTTCCTTTTCATTATTACTAAATCATTCTAACAAACCCAGGATACAGGTTAGAATAACCATGTTGTTATTTTCCTATTTGCTGCTTATTAGTGATTATGCCATGAATTAAGTAGTTTAGTATATGAATTGCTCTTATATACCATTTATGTGAATAGGATTGACAATTTACACCATTAAAACGTTTCTTAATTCGAAAGGAAATTAGCTTTTATTGCATGTATTTAATTATATATTTATTTAGCATAATCAACGTAATCAAATGTAATAATGGCGTAATAAATACATTAGAATAAGGTTAGAAATTTGAAATGTCCTCATACGAATTGTTGCTTGTGTGTATAATAAATGGATTATATATATACATATATAATATTGACACACAGACACGAGGTTAGTCGTCATTCGTTGTATAAGTCTACCCGGAACCAACCAGAAAATCCAGCAACCATAAGTGAATTAGGCTAATGTTAGAGGTATTGATGCCATGGACCATTTAACTTAGTGCATTATGACATAAGGTTAAGCCCACTTGTAGTAGAAGCCTGTACGGAACCGCCCGACATATCCAACATCTACAAGTAGACTGTTTAATGTGAGAGGTTAGTGCATATATATATGCCTATTATGTGTGTAAATATGTAGGCTTACTACCTCCTTGGGAAGGTCTTAAGTGGCTGACTATCTTCTTATCTAGTTTGGGTCTTAAGTAGTTCGGAGTAGAACCATTCTGAAGATTTATTCTTTGGATTTGGACCAAATTCATGGGACCATCCCTTATTAGATTTAAAGTGGTCTATAGGTCCTCCTTCTCTAAAAACTGGTTTAGTCATGCCAATAACAGAGTAAGGTAGTTTATCGAAGTGTCCACGTCCTCTAGGAGCTTTGCGAGGGCCAATCTAGGGACAGGTTTGGTATACGTAGGACATAGCATGAAATTTAACTAATCAATCCGTCTAAGGGAAGTATTAAGCGACATAGGTCAACTATTGGAATACCAGTTAAGTAGTAACATGAGGAGTCCACCGAAGGTGTAATGACCCGAAAATCCGGTCCAATTTGAGCTGACCAAATAACACAAGTCCAACCCCAAATTGTACTGGAAATTCAAGAAATTAATAGGAAGAAGATAGAAGGTGAGGATATATAAGATAGAACTAATAGAACAGAAGAAGAAGAACATCATCAGAGTAAACACGAAACTCACAACGGAACGAATAAAATATAACATAACTTTTGCAATAAAACAATTACGTGTACAATAGCACTTATCAGAGTACATCACTTACGACAACAGCAGAAATAATAATAGCTATAGAACCTTGAAGCCTCCTGCTCAAAGCTCCCCAAGAGTATCTGTAAATCCCGACTACTTGACTGCCCGTACAAATTTAGGCACCCAAGAGTTTCGGGAAACAAAACAAAATAAACTCCGGGTCAGTCATGGGACTGGTATGAGTAAAACAGTTTAAACAGTTCAAGCAGGTAAATGATATCTCATAAGACCACGCCGTATAACGGAACGGGTTTTTCCCTTATGAGAATCCAAATTATCTTTATATCAAAAACCCTTTTGATATTATACAATGTCTATCAACCACAATATAATAATCATCTAGCAGAAATGCTTTCATCTCATGTTCTACATATATAGTATACAATCAAAACCGCAAGCATGTATTGGGTAATGGATTTCCAAATTTGACAAGGTATGGAACCACCTTCCGATCAGTGTACTCTAGGAACGATACACTGGAGTTCAACAAGAACATCTTGCAACTCAGCCACACATGACCGACCACTCATTTCACTTGAGTGTATCAAATGTACATCACCAACGGTTGGGATCAGCAACCGTTCCCGTATATATATATGGGACAACATTGATAGATTAAAGAAGCAAATGAATATTCTCTAGATAGGTGATTATACACCCTACTTCGGTGTGACCGAATTAGCCATGCTGCCTGTAACACCCCACGTCCATTAATGTCACTCACAAAGGGAATGCATTAACTTCCATGGAGGTTTTAAGTGAGTATAGAACAGTAAAATTACAACAAGACAGATATAAAATAGTACTTGGAAATTTAAAACTTTATTTCATTGCAGCAGAAGTCAAAACATGTTTGATTACATCATAATACCATAAATTAGAGTCAAGTACAATATCCATCTTGATAAAACAAAATACATAATCCCATCATCATAAATAGCCATTAAACAAAAGATAACAAGCTGGACTTTACTTCAGCAGTCCAAGCTTTCCCAAAAGAGATAAGCAATCCAACTAGACTCCACTAGAACTTGGCCCAACCTGAGGACCTGAAGGGAAAAAGAATGGAAAAGAGGGGGTCAGACATAAAGTCTGGAGAGTATGACAATTCTAACAATACTATTATCAAAATAACTGGACTAAGGCATAAGCTGGAAAACAAGAAAATGTCTATGAAGAGCAGATTAAGGACATAGACAATCGCTAAAGGCAACGTTATAGGCGCTCCTAGATACTAAAGGATAAACACTGTACTGCACCACACCCGTCCACTAACACTAACGTTAATGACGCTTCCTAATCAACATAGGATAATTACTATACTCTACCGTACTGTACCGTACCATATTGTACTAGCACTAACTGCACCCCTACTAGTCATTCTTGGAATTTGATCCCCCTTGGCTAAATAGAATGATGATAGCTTCGTGTACTACTAGATGTACCCACTATCCCCCATGTTTGACTGTATATCTCCTAGTTGCTATCATAGGTACCCAACGTGTACCTATCCCCACTAGACGTACCCCTTTAATAATGGTAACCCCACGTATTTCTAGCTGACGTCATAGGTGCCGTCTGCCCCTATCTCCACTAGGTGTACCCCCTTAGTAATTAAATGATAGTGGTAGCTCTATATACCCCTAGCTGACTACATAGGGCCGCCTGCTCCTATGTCCACTAGGTGTGTCCACTACCCTGCCCCATTCGATCGGCTCCCTAACTCGTAGATACCCGTGCTGGCCCCACAGTGGGGTGTATCACTCCCCTAAAGTGGCAACCCGATACAACCGAGAATGCACGGCTTATACCTACACGATGCAACAACGTCTTACCTACCAGCCCGGGGCCACGCACGCACGTGAACCCGTTGGACTTGCGTTGTCACCGCTAACCCGCTTTGGCCTCTAACAATCAGGCCCAGTAGGCGTGTCCCGTCCTCGACTTGGGTCGAGCTTACAAAGATACGAAATGGGCTACTGGTCTGAAAAGGGCCCCCACCAAGCTTCCCACCTAGGCTTGGTCCCCTCTAGTATATCCCACTTAACCCCTCCATGTCTACTTACATGTCTGAATTTGGTTAAGAGTTCTTATAGTAATTCCACCTGCCACCCAAGGCACCCACTTAACCCCCATGTCCCACTTACATATTTACTTTGGTTAAGTGTTAATAATCATATTTTCTTATGCCACCCAAGGCACTTACTTAACCCTTTAGTCGTGTTTATTTACATGTGTGTTTGGTTAAGTCTTTACTAATCGTATTTCAAATGCCACTAAGGGCAACCACTAGATTCCTCATGCCACCCAAGGCACCTACTTAACCCCCATGTCCCACCTTACATGATTATCTGGTTAAGTATTCCTTAATTTATTAAGGCCATAACCTCATAAAGACTTCTCACATTAGACTGGCATTTATGGCAGCTGGATTTGCCGGGCGGGTCCGGGCAGTCTTACACCATAAAAGAGTCTAACCTCGTGTCTTTACAACTGTTATGCTTTAGTTTGGGCCTAGGACCTCTCACATTGGGCCGACATTTGTGACTACTGGATTTGCCGGGCGGGTCCGGGCAGGTTTACGTCACAAACGAGTCCAACCTCGTGTCCTAAGCATTGATTATTATTAATAATCCATTTTCCCCCAATTTTAATAATTCCCTATTTGAATTATTGATTAATTTCCAGTTTTAACGATGTTCATAATTGACTCAATTATGGCCATCCATTTATAGTATGCAAAATTATACCAAATTTCATCACAAGTTCATTATATGCCATTAAAGGCATTCTAATTCAAGTTAATCCATAATTAGATTATGTCCATTACTCCACATTAATTTTCCAATTAATGTCTTAATTAAATTTTCCACCTTTTAAGGCAATTTCTTAACATCTTAATTTTGTTATATGCCTTTTTAAGGCCATCTCATGCAAATTCTCAATATTAAACCTTTTAATATTATTCCAACCCCACGTTGTATGTTTCGTTCATTAAACGTAAAATATACGTTAGACTCGAATAGTCTAACTCATAGCATAAAAGAAATTATCACAACAACCACATATATATGTGACTAAATAAATCATAATAAGGGGTGAAACTTGCATACATCCAAAATTACAACTTGCATAAGGTTATACATGTCACGGATCTAAGGGTGTCAACTTGTTCAAAATTCACCTAATATGATCTCAATCAATTTTCATAAACTTACGTATGAACATGTGTGAATCAACATCATCTAATTTTTAACAACATGGTTTTATATGGGTACACCTAACTCAATAGGCAAATTCCCATAATCAAGTTTTATTTAATTATAGTTTCAAGTTTATGGGTACACCTAACCTAATAGGCAAATTCCCATAAACAAGATCCATTTAAATTAAGAGAAAAAAAACATAACTTTAAGCATGATCCAACAACATCATGATTTTACAACATAATATAGCATGATTTATAACATGACATAGTATGATAGTATAACATAGCATGACATGATTCTCAACATAGCACGACATTGCATAAGAGAATTTACAACATAGCATGACATAGCATATATAATTTACATCATACGACAACATAATAACATAATAAGAGATCCACAATATATAGAATTTACAATTACAAATCACATCACTTTCTTGTGATCCATTCATAACTGAGTCAAATTAGTTTGTAATAGTCTTGTGAGAATCATCATACTCACCAACAAAAGAAGAGAATTAGAGAGAGTTCTTTGGTTTGATTTGTTTTGTTGAGTAGAATTTAGTTGTAGTAGATTAGGCTTCCTCTTCTTAGTTTGTGACGGCTACGCTGAACTCCATGGCAGCAGCATGACGGTAGCTTCTCTAATTTTACAAGTGATTTAGGTTTAGGGTCTACCCACTTATTTATAGATTTTAGAATGCATTTAGGCCATTAGATTTAACCTAGAAATAACCGCAGCCGTTCAGACAAGATGGGATTTATCTTGTTGACTCAGCAATGAGTCAGAAGTGACTCAGCAAACACTCAGCAAATTAATAAACTTCTATTCATGTTTGCATTAACTGCCCATATATATATATATATTTTCTACAATGTACACATTATATACATCCCCCTTTACTTATTATTGTTTTTATATACATATTAGATACATCCCCTCTCTTACACACTTATTAATATTTATATATTCATATTAGATACATCCCCTCTCTTACACACTTATTAATATTTTTATATTCATAATAGATACATCCCCTCTCTTACACACTTATTAATATTTTAGCAACTTTAGTGTTAATAGAAAATTCGGGGTGTTACATTGCCTGCCCGACTTCTGTCATTTACCGGATGTGAGGCTAGAAGCTACGCTTATCTTTACACATACCACATCTTCATTCACTTAGAATGTCACATCGTCATACCCTCTAAATCACAAATTGATTTTCCCAAAAATACCACGGGTATAAGCTAAGAGAAACGAATTACTCCGCCACCAACGTAAATACATTTGAAACGATCAACTTATGTGATCTACCAGATATACTCTGTCAGACCTTCGTCCATACAAGTTGTCCTGGGACTGGACAAACCGAAGGCACTATTCTGTAAACAGGATAGCCCTTGCATAACTCCATCTTCAATTATCTTTGGCATATATGATTCGCAACGCTTATGCCAATACGGAGTGGTTCTTCGGATAATAATCCAACCGGTCTCTCCATATTAACAACGTTAAAATGGTCGAAAACTTTGATAGTCGATGAGTTAACTATCAAAGAAAAACACGTGTGCAAACAACAATATTATTTCCAATTGGAAATTATATCGATCAATCATCAACCATATATATATATATTCACATTTCCTTATTTTCTATGTTTAGAAAATATATGTTATTAACACTGGAAAACATTTCCATTGTTTAATTACATATCCCTATTCTTCCACAACTATCAGTCCCTGATTGTAAACTAGTATGAGAACAATTCTCTAAGTATAAACCCGGAAGGCCGAAACCAACATCAGATAGACACTTAGTAAACCATTCAATTTACTAATCTCCAGTCAGTTCCTAATCTTGTTTAACTCTATTTCGATTAACTCTAATTGAATAACTAATATTTCAAATAACTAAATTCAATTAACTAATATTCGATTTAACTCCATTCGCTTAACTCTAGATCGCAGGATCACAATGGTTACGCCTGATTCCCTCAGGAAACATCCGACCGCCATAGGCTATCTGCAGCCCTGCGAATTACGCTAGTAGTCGTGCTAAATGGAATCTCATCCCGAATAACTATGTATGTTTTACTCTAATCGATTAACTCTGTTCATTTCCTAAATATATATTCCTTTATCCTATTTATTTTCTAAATAAATATTCTCCTTTATAATCTCCTATTTATAAAATCGGTTGATTTTATAAAATTCCTTTATTTCAATATACATTGAAATATTCCTTTTTACATCCCGGTGTCTTTTATATGATATTTAAAATATCGAATAACAATGATCAATATCGTTCTAACATACAGAATCCATAACAGATTATATATCACATCATATATTACAATACATGAACAGAACAGTATTATAAACATTGAGGAGTCCAGTTGGGCCCCTCCAACCTGTTCCCCTGGATCACAGATGTTAAACAATATAGATAACATCACTTTCAGTCCATATGATATATTCTGTTAAACATAATCAAATATAGAAATTCAACTAACTGACTAGCAGTTCAATCAAACAGTCAACACACAGTCAATCAGAAAATATTTAACAGTTCTAAAAATACAACGTGAATTTATAAACTGCTTAGAGTTAGTGAGATTTACTCACATTGGACGATCATCGTTGATAACGATAACCATCGCTCGATTTGATTCAGACGGACAATTTATTTTGCTATAAATTGTAACGAGCTCTGATGGACTTCCAGTCAGTTCCATTCTGTAGCCACCGTCCATACGATCCCAACGCAACTGACGGTTCGAAAATCTGATAATGTATGACCGAGATATAACATTCAGAAGTTAATACACATTAAACCCAAATTTAAACTAAACCTAAATTAGTATTTTGGCCCACCAATTTAAAATCTGGCCCACCTTTCCTCTTGCAAACATACGGCCACAAATGCCCCTTTCTTCCCAGTCCTCAACACTCTGAACCAGTCCTCTTTCTCATGGACATTTCGATTCCTTCCAAGCTCATACTGCTCCTCCTCTACTTCACTAAACTCAACCCAAAGACCATCGAACGACTCAGCAAATCATCCTCTTCATCGTCGTGTACTACAACTACAACTCGACCTCGTCATTGAAACCCGTTCTCAGCTCAATGTCGGCCTTCCCACATTCCGATCGACAGTTTTAACCACTGAGTCCACCCAAACTTCGGGCGCAACCTCCATCCAACCCACTTAATCCAAAATCAACCTTGAATACACGTATCGAAGCTCAAAAATCGCGAATCGTTCAGCCCTAGTACAAATACCCATCGCTGTACAAAAACCCAGCGACCAAAAATGTTTCGGAATCCATCATAAGCTATACCATGTTGTAGATAATTGATTCACGAGTATATATATATATATAAGAATTTATAGATTTAACTTTGCTTTTATTTTGATTTTTGAAGATCTCGAATTTGGGTTTAAGAAGAAGCTGGCGGCCAGAAATTGTTTTGACCGAAGGGAGAAAAATGTTTAGGGTTAATAAAAGTTAAGGGGTATATATAGAGAAGTTTAGATATTTTTAGATATTTTTAGATATTTTAGGATATTTTATTTTAATCATTTTATATCCGTTTCTGCATTCTAAAAATACGTACGATCACATACGATATCTAAAAATCACGAAAATTGACATGTAGCTAGAGTTCGACATTACGGTCCCAACGAAACTGGTTTCGTCGAATTCCGACTTCGTATGCTCACACAGCGTATTTTTAACTATCACAATATCGACTGTATTTCACCTTAAAAATCGGTACGGCCACATACTGACTTCAAAAATCACAGAAATTGAAATCTAACAATAATTTGATATTACGAATCCAACAAAATTAGTTTCGTCGAATTCTGAGGTCGTTTGCAAAATTGGTTATTTTTAAAGCTCTAAATAACCCATTTAAATATATAAATACATTTAAATATAATTAAATTAAATATTTATAAATAAATATTATCGTATATATCCACAGTGGAATACCATACAGCTCTAGAATATTCCTATATGAATTTCTAACTCGATATTCACTTCCGGGTCAACCCGATATTCAATTTATATTGAATTTCCTTTTTAAAATATAAATAATTCCTTTATAAATTATAAAGGTATTCCACAGCGACTTTTCTAAAATTTGATTTGGACGAAATAATTCCTTTATAAATTGTAAAGGAATTCCACAACGACTTTTCTGAAATTTGATTTGGACGTAAATCAAAATCTACACAATGAAATCCCGATATTTCTCTTCCACTAGAAAGATATACTTCACCAGCTCCGTACGTTTCTTATTTCACAGAAATCCGATTTAAAACGAACCCTGTATACTCAATTGAAGTTCGAATCGCCAAATAGCGAACTGCCGCATCGTTACGCGCTCTATTTTAATTATATTATAATTCTACGTTCAAACTAACGTCGATTGAATATATTCGTCAATATAATTCAACTCTAAGCTGGATTAAATCTAAGGGACGACCCTGTTCACAGAATATTGTGATTTCCAATATTTTTGATTATTTATGAATTAAATATATTACTTTACTATCTATATTAATTAAATATTCACTTTATTTAATTAAACGATGATTTAATTCCCTACATCACTATTTTAAATAATTAAATAAATTAATTATAATACCTCTGCCAATGCGGGTCATTACAATCTTCCCCACTTAAAATAATTTCGTCCTCGAAATTGCTAAGGTAGAGAACGACCCTATCTATTAGGATTCCAAAGATTTGTTTAACCCTTATTTCTGATTTCAACTGAACCAATTAATATCGACTAAAATATTTGTTCATTCCGACTAACTAAAATTTTCAAAAATTCTGAAAATTCTCTAACACTTTAAATTTTCGGAAAATTTCGCCATAACCTCCTTTGTACAGCCCTATCGGTAAAACTCCAACTCGCCTCTCTAGGCCTTCTCCAACCCAAAAGAAAATCAAACAGCCATGCGACTTGCCAATTCGGCTCATAAATCTCATGCTTGTATCAAATATAAACTTGTACCTTTGTGTCGGGCATATCAACATTATTACTTTCAACCTGTTATCAATTCAGCATATACCAATATCAATCCAATCAAACTCTGATCTATTTATCCTCAGCACAACCATCCGTTTATCCAAGCCAAATTCAATTTCAAATCAAAGTTCTATTTCTTGATTCCAAATTCTTAACTCATCAACCAAATATCATTTCAAATTCCTATCTCATAAATCCAATTTGTTTGATATTTCTATTTCAACTCAGTTTCCCCTTAACTGGTTTCTAATTCCATCTCAATTCAATTGGATGTTACAAATTTTACTTTAATTTGTTTAAATTCAAACAATGTTTTCTTCCTGGAAGTTTTTAAATAGTTTACCTCTTTCAAAAATCAAATTTTCCTTTTTGAAATTCAACACAACTTGTTTTCCCAAAACAAATTCAAAACAAAATCCTTGGTAGTAATCCGTCACTTACATACTCGAAAATGAACACCGATGATGTCATGATCAACATCGGAATCTACTTTCCAGCTACCGAAGTGAGTTCAATAATATAGCACTTTCAAAACCCATTTTTTTAACATTTCCACCTTGAAATCAATTCCAAATATCCTTTTACAATGTTGCAAACAAATTTAAAATCTCCCAGGATCTTAAAATTCACATATATTAAATCCAGATTCATTTACAAACACCTTTCCCATTTCTGGGATTTTAAATTCCAATTCTGATCTAAATTCAGATTTAATTCATTTCAATTTCATATAATTCACTTGTATAAATTCTGGTTGGTTATATATGACCATTTCACATGTTATAATCTTACTCGATTATAATCACAACCTATATATGATAATATATCACATATCCATACCGTGTCGGTCCATCGTATTCAAGTGTTCATTTACTCCTACCGATACAGTGAATCAAACTGATCGACCAAAACTCATAAAAAACTCAGCCAATGAATCTCCACAATATAAAACCATTTTTATATCAAATACAAATACGCACTCGTATATATACACTCAACTCAATCTAGGGTATTACTAACCCTATCTCTACTGAGTCACGCCACAAAGCCAAGGTAATTCTTAACTTAAGCTCTGATACCAACTACAATAACCGAAAATCCGGTCCAATTTGAAAGGAGGTTGCGCCCAAAGTTTGGGTGGACTCGGTGGTTAAAACCGTCGATGGGAATGTGGGAAGGCCGACATTGAGATGAGAACGGTTTTCAATTGACGAGGTCGAGTTGCAGTTGTAGTACACGATGATGAAGAGGATGATTTGCTGAGTCGTTCGATGGCCTTTGGGTTGACTTTAGTGAAGTAGAGGAGGAGCAAATGAGCTTGGAAGGAATCGAAATGTCCATGAGAAAGAGGACTGGTTCAGAGTTTTGAGGACTGGGAAGAAAGGGGCATTTGCGGCCGCATGTTTGCAAGAGGAAAGGTGGGCCAGATTTTAAATTGGTGGGCCAAAATACTAATTTAGGTTTAGTTTAAATTTGGGTTTAATGTGTATTAACTTCTAAATGTTATATCTCGGTCATACATTATCAGATTTTCGAACCGTAAGTTGCGTTGGGATCGTATGGACGGTGGCTACAGAATGGAACTGACTGGAAGTCCATCAGAGCTCGTTACAATTTATAGCAAAATAAATTGTCTGTCTGAATCGAATCGAGCGATGGTTATCGTTATCAACGATGATCGTCCAATGTGAGTAAATCTCACTAACTCTAAACAGTTTATAAATTCACGTTGTATTTTTAGAACTGGAAATATTTTCTAATTGACTGTGTGTTGACTGTTTGATTGAACTGCTAGTCAGTTAGTTGAATTTCTATATTTGATTCTGTTTAACAGAATATATCATATGGACTGAAAGTGATGTTATCTATATTGTTTAACATCTGTGATGCAGGGAAACAGGTTGGAGGGGTCCAACTGGACTCCTCAATATTTATAATATTGTTTTGTTCGTGTATTGTAATATATGATGTGATATATAATCTATTATGGATTCTGTGTGTTAGAACGACATTGATCATTGTTATTCGATATTTTAAATATCATATAAAAGACACTGGGATGTAAAAAGGAATATTTCAATGTATATTGAAATAAAGGAGTTTTGTAAAATCAACCGATTTTATAAATAGGAGATTATAAAGGAGAATATTTATTTAGAAAATAAATAGGATAAAGGAATATATATTTAGGAAATGAACAGAGTTAATCGATTAGAGTAAAACATACATAGTTATTCGGGATGAGATTCCATTTAGCACGACTGCTAGCGTAATTCGCAGGGCTGCAGATAGCCTGCGGCGGTCGGATGTTTCCTGATCGGAAGGTGGTTCCATACCTTGTCATAGTTGGAAATCCATTACCCAATACGTGCTTGCGGTTTTGATTGTATACTATATATGTAGAACGTGAGATGAAAGCGTTTCTGCTAGATGATTATTTTATTGTGGTTGATAGACATTATATAATATCAAAAGGGTTTTTGATATAAAGATAATTTGGAATCTCATAAGGGAAAACCCGTTCCGTTATACGGCGTGTTCTTATGAGATATCATTTACCTGCTTGAACTGTTTAAACTGTTTTACTCATACCAGTCCCATGACTGACCCGGAGTTTATTTGTTTTGTTTCCCTAAACTCTTGGGTGCTTAAATTTGTACGGGCAGTCAAGTAGTCGGGATTTACAGATACACTTGGGGAGCTTGGAGCAGGAGGCTTCAAGATTCTATAGCTATTATTATTTCCGCTATTATTGTAAGTGATGTACTCTGATAAGTGCTATTGTATACATAATTGTTTTATTTCAAAAGTTATGTTATATTTTATTCGTTCCGCTGTGAGTTTCGTGTTTACTCTGATGATGTTCTTCTTCTTCTATTCTATTAGTTCTATCTTATCTATCCTCACCTTCTATCTTCTTCCTATTAATTTCTTGAATTTCCAGTACAATTTGGGGTTGGACTTGTGTTATTTGGTCAGCTCAAATTGGACTGGATTTTCGGGTCATTACAGAAGGGGTCTTAAATGGCTATATGAGGGCCTACCCTAAACAGGTACTAAGCGGTGTGGTACTACTTCTCATATTACTTGTGAGAATATATATCTATAGAGATGTTGACATGCTAGGATGGGGTCTTAAGTGGTTAAGGTCCGCCTTATCGTCATAAGAGATCGTGAGAATCCACCCTTAATCAATATAATAGAATGGGCTTTTCAATGACCAAGAATTCCCACCTAGTTGAGTCTTAAGTGACCGCACCCACCCTAAATGCACTAATGAACGTCTTAAGCGATTGACTTGGATATCCCTCTCATTAACTAAAATATTCATTTATGTGTGTGCTTGTGTGTTTCGTAGACATACTTTAAAATATATAACCTGCCGATTCTAGAGTATAGTCTTTAAGAACATATTATTTTCAATCATCGGAACTTTATGTTCTGACCTCTCTCCTTAACATATCCAATGGGGTAGTAGGTAGGGTGGCAGCTTGATGGACAAAATGATGATGGAGCCTGAAGAAGGCAACAAGACTATTATATTGCTATAAGCTATTATTGCCTTTTTATTGTTGGAAACTATGGATAATGAATAATAATGATGTATCATTATGAACAAACGTATTTGCTCTTTTTATTTGGATCAGTGGTTTTTAAATAAATGGTACGTCTTACTTTATTATTATACTTTCTCGTTCCGCTGTGTGAGATTCCATCTCGTTATATTACTCTGACATTCTTTGCACATGTAATTTTCTTATAGGAACTGAAGATCCACTTAGAGTGGCTCTAAGTTTCGATGGGTCTTTTCTGAGTTGAAATTTAGGCCAACTTCGAGCGGGTTGTCGTAGTGGGGGTTACTAGTCTATTTATAGGTTTGATAGGATAGTCTAGACCATATGATCTTTGGGTTTCAATCCAAACCATAGAACACCTCATGTTGAGTCATCCAAAAGAACGTTCTAGAAACAAGTTAATTCGACTAGGTTCAGGCTCATGACAGGCCTCGGGCAGTTCGACCCACCTCCTATGTGGGTCGACACTAGTGTCGACACAAGGGTCAACCCATAAAGGGTCTGCGTTGCCAAGTGACAGTTGCATCTTTGTTGAATTAATTATTTAATTTAATTCAAACTTTAATTAGTTATATCTTATTCATACTTGGTCTGATTTACGCAAACCAAAAGTCTATCTGAACTAGAATTTCTAACAGACGCAATGGTAAGTCCATTTTATCTAGTTCTGGATAGTTTATTAATTAATATTCATTTCATTAATCTTCTTTATTTAATTATTGTTTACTAAATTTTGGGGTGTTACATTTTCCCCTCCTTAAAGGATTTTATCCTCGAAATCTCCATGTTAAGAAGAATGTTATTAATGTTATCAACCATTACCTACACCCGTCGACTCATCCATCGACCACTGGCATCCACTGTCCTTAAAATTTCTATTGCTTTGTATGAACATATGCAAAGGTATTATGTATATGTTTCTAAGCTAATGCGAAAATCAGGCGACCACTTATTCAGTTGACCTCCTTAATGCAATTTATGTTTGTGCCCTGTATGCAATATCTATGCAAAAGAATCCTAATAATACATATAAATTAGGGTGCGTTTTTTACAAGTCCCTATTAAGTTTCAAAATATAAAAAAACCCGCTGATAAAAAGAATATAAAATACATCCTTGTTTTTGAACTTCCGCTAAAAAAATACCAGATGTACCCTTATGAAATTAAAAAACAATCCAAAACGATACGCATCATTTACTCAGTCAATATTTCCTTATATCTCGCTTGAAACCCTAATCCCACTATTTTGCAAACCGTTCGATCACTCCAGTCGTCCACCTCCTACGATTTGACATCGCCGCCGTTCCCCCTGCACCAGACGCGACACCGCCCACCGATGGACCCACTGCCGTCGACAAACCCTCCTCTTCATCTTTGTAACAACCGGTAATTTTTAACGATTTAAAATCTGATTTAAATCAAATATTTATTTTGAAAACTTTTTGCAATTTTTTTTGTAACGGGAATTTAAAATTTGAAATACGTACAGTGAAATGCAGCAGTAGTGAAAATCACATCGGAAAATTTGAATGTTTCTCGATCGTGCAATTTTCAGTGCAAAGCTGCGCATAACAGACCAAATTTTAGTGATTAAAAATTTCTCCAAAACCAGTTCGGACAAACACAAAAAATATTCTATTCGTTGTCACGAATTCGACGGCAAAATTCGTTTCGCGAAAATCGGACGTTTTGACCTCCGTTTTCCGTCCGCATTTTTACGTCAAAGGGGTCCGTAACGCGCTTTTGAACGGAGCATCCTGACACTGCAAATTGTACACCGTTGTGTCCGCCTCGTCGCGCTGATTTCCGCAATATATTCATTTGTCAGTTTCGGTGTTCGGTTCGTGCTGAAATTGTTAAAATGCTTGCACAGTTCATTTTTGAAACGGAGCCATCTGAGTTCGATGTGTCCCTATTTGGATCCTGCATATATTTCTAGACATTTTGGGTCTGCAAAACTCATACTTTTATTTACTAAACCGCCCGAATTTTTTATTTTTTTTGTTTACAAAGTGTTTTTAAATTGGTCTACACTTTACATGCATTAAACGTAATGTCTTCATTTTCAAAAGGCCATCCATGCATGCGTTTCCTCATGCAACATGTTCCAAACGTGCCATGACATATCTCTTTGTACAACTAAATTCATTTTGAATGTATGTGTGCGTTTCATTTGTCCACTTTAATTCATTTCATTGTGAATTCAGGTTTTCACTTACATTAAAAAAATTTGTAACTTATTCTTCAAACCTCTCTCTTTCCTCTTCCATCATTTATATAAATCTGAAGCCTTCCATTACCTAAGCATGTACGTTTAACATTTTAAAAAAAATGTAACGGTTTAGGTAAGGTTGCATTGGTCAAAGCGATATTATGGAGAGAGGTATCAAAGCGTATTAATAGGTTAGGCTTTGAACAGGCATCTTCTTTGAAACCGTCATTCCACCCACTGTTCTCTCCTTTTTTTTTATTTGAACACACCATATTGTTTTCCCATTCAAAAAAGAAAGAAAGAGAGAGTCTTCCCAAATCGAAAAATGGCAGAAGTTATTTCCATCGCACTCTCCCCTCAGCCATTAGCCATGCATTTTAAGCCAAACTCACTGACGCGACTGCCAAACCCATCGCCTGCTGCTAAACCAAGCCGAGCTCCACCTACCTGAAGTCGAGATCCATTCCTCCTTCGCATAACCGTGACTGACCCTTCTCCAAATCCTGCTCCACCTCATGCCAACCTCCCTTAGTCTGCGTCGACTTCCTTTATAGCTGCGTTCCCTCTCAGATCAATGAGCTCCCTCCTTTATTTCCTTGCGTGAGTGTTATGGTATGTTTGTGTGTGAGTGGTATGATGTGTGTGTGTGATTATATGTTTATGTGTGTGTAGATGGTATGTGTATGTGCCTTGGCGTGAGTTATGTGTTTGTGGTATGTGATTATGTGTGCGTATATAGTGTATTGCATGATGTCTGTATATGTAGTTTAAGGGTTGTGTTCAATTCAATGCGTGAGTTTGGTGCTTGTGTACTACTAAGTTGTTTCGAAATTTATTTGTTTGAAAAAAATATTTACTTGTTCGTGAGTGTATTTATGAATATATATATATAATGATTTTGGTTGTGTTATAGAATTTATAATATTATACAGTTTAATTTAGGGTGTGTGATTTTAAAGAATATATATATATATATATCGTTTAATTTTGAGATGGGTTGGTATTGAGTTCCGAAACTGTCCCAAAACCAAATAGCTGTACCGTCCCGAAATCCAATACCATACCAATCTGTCGAGAAATTCCCTAGCCTCCTCTCAAAAATTAATTAAATATTAAGTTATCATCGAGTCGGATCCATGCTGAATCGTGCCTGGAAGTCGCTGTTTCAATTCGGTTTCAATCCGTTTGTCGTCACCATTCTATGCCACGAAAGGTGAGTTTATCTCACACCTGACTTACATTTTTCATGGATGTTAGATCAATAATGAACTGTTATATGAAATGTATAGGTTGCTAGTAGAAATGGTTTGATTTGATATGTATGCACATTTCATATGCAACACGATATATTCATATGACACGTAGTTGCACTGATGATATATGTTGTGATTGATACTATGTGATTGTTGTTGTGATTGTTGATACCCTAGTTTTAGGAAAATCACTAAGGGTTGAAATGATACATACCCGAACGAACATTAGAATAGGGAAAAATCGTTATAGGTTGAAATGATAGATCTGAACGATTTTTATTGAATTTGGGATTGCGGGTTGAAATGATAGACCCGTAGAAATTTTATAAATTGCGGGTTGAAATGATAAATATCCGTATCACTTGACCATAGGGTAGAAAACTATATACGGGCACCGTCGGTCATGTTTTCGAAGTAAAATGAGTTTTATTTTAAAATATTTACTTAAGATTTTATATATTTATATTTATATTTTATTTAAATATAAATTATTTTGTATATTTTAAATTATGTGTTTTAAAATGATTTATTTGTAAATAGGGATTTAAATGTTTATTCAAGATTTTACTTATAAAATTATTTATTTTAAACCATATAATTTATTCCTATAAGTATTTTAACCTTTTTATATTATTGTAAATATTTATTTAAATCTATTTTTATATTATTTTAAACTTATATATGTTTATAATCTATTTCTAATTTATTTTAGAATTTTATAAACTTATATATATACATATATCTATTTTCAAAATTAATTTTCTTATATATATATTTCATAAACTTTAATGAAGTCAAGATGGATAGGTTAGATTTCGTGATTTAAATTCGAAGTTTAAAGATGTAAATTTATATAATGATGTTTGAATAACGAATGAACTCATATTATGTTATGAATTGGAACAGATACGAATTTTAGTAGAGATGAACTTAAATTGATAAAATTAAGAAATTGAATTTGATTTGGTTTAAATTATGAACCTTGATAAGAAATGAATATGAATTGGGTAAACTGATTTATTTTAATTTATAATCGATATGAATTGAATTCAAGTTTTTAATTGATTAAACATGAATTGGAATATATATATAGATGTGATATGCGGAATTGGTTTTTATATTGTTTGGTTTGAATTAAGAATTTTGTTAAATTGATGCATAAGAATGGTTTTTAATAGTAATTCGTTTGAATGGAAATATAAGATTTTGATTCAAAATGTAGAAGTAACAATTTTGAACTATATGACTTGAATGATAAAGTACGATAAAATTTGTTTAAATTGAAGTGTAATTTTGACTTGAATCGTATATTCGAATTCGAACCAAACTTTGGATTTAAATGAATCGAATTGAAACGACTCCTTGTGAAGGAAAATTTTGAATCACTTGAATGGTTTCAAACTTGAATTTTTGCAAATATAAGCCGAACCAAAATTATAATTGAAGTTAAAGGTTTTGATTTTGATTTAAACGGAAATTGAGATATTTAAGGTATAACTTAAATATAAGTCGATTTGGGATTTGAAAGTTGTTATGAGATTTTTGTCGGAAACTTATATAAAATCTAAGTTAAATAGTATAGTATTTGCTTGTACTACATTTTGAAATCTTTTCGAGATGTTTTTTTTATCGATTTGATTTGAGCGATTCTCGTGAGATGTTTTCAAAATTGAATATAATTGAAGTTAGATTTTTAAATTTGATTTCAAATTCGAATATGAGAATTCGTATAAACTATTTTATAAAGTGATTTATAAAATAATGACCACGGTGTGAAAAATGTAAACGATTGGTTGTTAAAGAGACCGGGATCGGCTATTGTCATACTCTCTGCCAATACCGAAAACCACTTTGACAACTGTGTACGTGGCGGAGTTCCAGAATGAAGGGGATGATTTGGCGAACGACTCCATTTTTATTTCATATTAATTTCGAGACCCTGACTACCTTGAGTCAGCTTGATGTGGCTAAAACAGGAGCTACGCACGGACCAAGTGAGGTCATACCTCTTATCGAGCACACTTCTTCGATATTATTCTATTACTGTTGAGATTCGATTTGGGCCCTTTTGATTATGGGAGTGGTATCGAGGTGGGCGGTAGTAGCTACTATGCGTTACCACCAGTCCGGCTCTGCAAATGGTGAATCCACCTTGGCATTCCTTGCGTGCCTTGTCACATGCCTTATACGAGCCCACTACGATTTTGTTTTGTACTGTTTTATATGGAGTGCCCTCTGATCAACCTCCAGTTTACGGAGGAATTACGGTACTGTATATACTATGGGAATATATGAACGGTGTAAGGGTAATCATGGTAATCCCGCTTACGCTATTTTGATATTTTACTTTACTGATAGACACTATTGTATGTACCGTATTATACTATATAGTATTAGTTTGACGGATCCTTAGAGGATGGTGATCCCAAACATCCTCTAAGTTACTGATTGCATTTCATCGAACATTTCATTTGTGTTGATTTACTTCCATGAGAATGTTAGTCCTGATCCGAGTTGTTTTGTTTTGCATTATTGCTCGGGTCAGATCGAGTATTACAGTTTCGAGATTCACTCTTGGAGTTGGAGCTTATGTTGGATTTTTGCTCATCTATATCTACCTGTTCAGTTGATCCAGTTCTAGCTATTCTTGTCATTCTGTTTTTGTAGTTATCTTTCATTTACTGTATTAGTCTTCCGCTGTATTATTTATGTAAACTCTGATGTAAAACTTATTTAGTAGCTTCATGAACTACTATTGTATTTTGTAATTCCCGCTTTGAGATATTTTGTTACTCTGTATATGTATCTGTGATATGTGATTCTGTGATTTATTCTATTTACCTCAGAAGCTAATAACAATCTATTGTTTTGGACGTTTCGAGTTGGCATATTTTGTCAATTCGGCACGGTCAAAATGGCGGGTCGTTACAAGTGGTATCAGAGCTTTGGTTTTTCAAAGCTTTAGCCTATGGGGTAAAAACTCATTAGAGATAGGGTAGTGATACCCTAGAATGAGCGGAATCAGTTGCAGAATCCTTCTTGAGAGAGCGTATTTTTAAAGTAAAAATAGTTTTCAAAATGGTTTTAAAATGTTTTTAAATAAATATTTCAAATATAATATTCTGTTTAATATTTAAATCTTCTTCTGAGTTTCCTTTCCATTTGAATCTATCTTCCTTCGTAGATCCTCTTTGATTAGGTTCTTTTGTTCTTTCAGCTTTTACCTCGAATTCTATAATTTATACTTGTCCATTTCAAGGTAAGAAGTAGAAGAAGAGTATAAGTCTTCTAGCCAGTCTGTCTTTATTAAATTTTGGTTTGAAATTTATATTTTGAAAGATATTATTATATAAGAACTTCTTAATGTAATATTTAATTTGATATTTGTAAATAATTTGGTAATACCAATGGTTTGTAAAGATTTAATGTGTAATGTATTCATATGTTAACTTATAGAATTAATTAAGTGTTATAAGTTTAAATATTGATAACATGAATTTGAAAGATTTAGATATAGTATAGAATGATTTTGTTATATATTTGATTTAATAATAATATTGTTGTATATTTATTAAGAATTGTAGTTGAATTTTAACAAATAAATGAGTGGGGAAGAGATACATTTTTCCCTACTTGAAATTTTAATGATTTGAAATATATTATTTATAATATATGATTTAGAGTGTGGTATATATTCTATTTAAATATAAAAAGATGTTTTGAGTACTTATTTGACGTTAAAGTTGGCCTATCGAATACCTAGTGATTTGGTGTATACGTCTGATCAACGTATATGTTAAATCCTATGTGTATTAGATAGATATAAAGTCACACTCTGGTCGCTTGGAAATGATTCTGTTGATGACTGCAGCATCATCGATATCTATTTTTGGGTTTCGAAAGTGGGATATATATATATATATATATATATATACAGCCAATCGAGACGTCGAGTGAGTACTTGAAATTATTTTGAAATATGTTTGAAAATATTTTAACTTTTGATTTGTGTATATACATTTCAAATTATATATACGTATGATTATAGATATGAACTATTGGTTTAAATATATTTAGTTATTTAATTACTATTTGTCTGCCTCGTTCCTTTTCGGGGACGAAAAGTTTTGAGTAGGGGAGATTGTAACAACCGGTAATTTTTAACGATTTAAAATCTGATTTAAATCAAATATTTATTTTGAAAACTTTTTGCAATTTTTTTTGTAATGGGAATTTAAAATTTGAAATACGTACAGTGAAATGCAGCAGTAGTGAAAATCACATCGAAAAATTTGAATGTTTCTCGATCGTGCAATTTTCAGTGCAAAGCTGCGCATAACAGACCAAATTTTAGTGATTTAAAAATTTCTCCAAAACCAGTTCGGACAAACACGAAAAATATTCTATTCGTTGTCATGAATTCGACGGCAAAATTCGTTTCGCGAAAATCGGACGTTTTGACCTCCGTTTTCCGTCCGCATTTTTACGTCAAAGGGGTCCGTAACGCCCTTTTGAACGGAGCATCCTGACACTGCAAATTGTACACCGTTGTGTCCGTCTCGTCGCGCTGATTTCCGCAATATATTCATTTGTCAGTTTCGGTGTTCGGTTCGTGTAGAAATTGTTAAAATGCTTGCACAGTTCATTTTTGAAACGGAGCCATCTGAGTTCGATGTGTCCCTATTTGGATCCTGCATATATTTCTAGACATTTTGGGTCTGCAAAACTCGTACTTTTATTTACTAAACCGCCCGAATTTTTTATTTTTTTTGTTTACAAAGTGTTTTTAAATTGGTCTACACTTTACATGCATTAAACGTAATGTCTTCATTTTCAAAAGGCCATCCATGCATGCGTTTCCTCATGCAACATGTTCCAAACGTGCCATGACATATCTCTTTGTACAACTAAATTCATTTTGAATGTATGTGTGCGTTTCATTTGTCCACTTTAATTCATTTCATTGTGAATTCAGGTTTTCACTTACATTAAAAAAATTTGTAACTTATTCATCAAACCTCTCTCTTTCCTCTTCCATCATTTATATAAATCTGAAGCCTTCCATTACCTAAGCATGTACGTTTAACATTTTAAAAAAAATGTAACGGTTTAGGTAAGGTTGCATTGGTCAAAGCGATATTATGGAGAGAGGTATCAAAGCGTATTAATAGGTTAGGCTTTGAACAGGCATCTTCTTTGAAACCGTCATTCCACCCATTGTTCTCTCCTTTTTTTTATTTGAACACACCATATTGTTTTCCCATTCAAAAAAGAAAGAAAGAGAGAGTCTTCCCAAATCGAAAAATGGCAGAAGTTATTTCCATCGCACTCTCCCCTCAGCCATTAGCCATGCATTTTAAGCCAAACTCACTGACGCGACTGTCAAACCCATCGCCTGCTGCTAAACCAAGCCGAGCTCCACCTACCTGAAGTCGAGATCCATTCCTCCGCCGCATAACCATGACTGACCCTTCTCCAAATCCTGCTCCACCTCATGCCAACCTCCCTTAGTCTGCGTCGACTTCCTTTATAGCTGCGTTCCCTCTCCGATCAATGAGCTCCCTCCTTTATTTCCTTGCGTGAGTGTTCTGGTATGTTTGTGTGTGAGTGGTATGATGTGTGTGTGTGAGTGGTATGATGTGTGTGTGTGATTATATGTTTATGTGTGTGTAGATGGTATGTGTATGTGCCTTGGCGTGAGTTATGTGTTTGTGGTATGTGATTATGTGTGCGTATATAGTGTATTGCATGGTGTCTGTATATGTAGTTTAAGGGTTGTGTTCAATTCAATGCGTGAGTTTGGTGCTTGTGTACTACTAAGTTGTTTCGAAATTTATTTGTTTGAAAAAAATATTTACTTGTTCGTGAGTGTATTTATGAATATATATATAATGATTTTGGTTGTGTTATAGAATTTATAATATTATACAGTTTAATTTAGGGTGTGTGATTTTAAAGAATATATATATATATATATATATATATATATATCGTTTAATTTTGAGTTGGGTTGGTATTGAGTTCCGAAACTGTCCCAAAACCAAATAGCTGTACCGTCCCGAAATCCAATACCATACCAATCTGTCGAGAAATTCCCTAGCCTCCTCTCAAAAATTAATTAAATATTAAGTTATCATCGAGTCGGATCCATGCTGAATCGTGCCTGGAAGTCGCTGTTTCAATTCGGTTTCAATCCGTTTGTCGTCACCATTCTATGCCACGAAAGGTGAGTTTATCTCACACCTGACTTACATTTTTCATGGATGTTAGATCAATAACGAACTGTTATATGAAATGTATAGGTTGCTAGTAGAAATGGTTTGATTTGATATGTATGCACATTTCATATGCAACACGATATATTCATATGACACGTAGTTGCACTGATGATATATGTTGTGATTGATACTATGTGACTGTTGTTGTGATTGTTGATACCCTAGTTTTAGGAAAATCACTAAGGGTTGAAATGATACATACCCGAACGAACATTAGAATAGGGAAAAATCGTTATAGGTTGAAATGATAGATCTGAACGATTTTTATTGAATTTGGGATTGCGGGTTGAAATGATAGACCCGTAGAAATTTTATAAATTGCGGGTTGAAATGATAAATATCCGTATCACTTGACCATAGGGTAGAAAACTATATACGGGCACCGTCGGTCATGTTTTCGAAGTAAAATGAGTTTTATTTTAAAATATTTACTTAAGATTTTATATATTTATATTTATATTTTATTTAAATATAAATTATTTTGTATATTTTAAATTATGTGTTTTAAAATGATTTATTTGTAAATAGGGATTTAAATGTTTATTTAAGATTTTACTTATAAATTTATTTATTTTAAACCATATAATTTATTCCTATAAGTATTTTAACCTTTTTATATTATTGTAAATATTTCTTTAAATCTATTTTTATATTATTTTAAACTTATATATGTTTATAATCTATTTCTAATTTATTTTAGAATTTTATAAACTTATATATATACATATATCTATTTTCAAAATTAATTTTCTTATATATATATTTCATAAACTTTAATGAAGTCAAGATGGATAGGTTTGATTTCGTGATTTAAATTCGAAGTTTAAAGATGTAAATTTATATAATGATGTTTGAATAACGAATGAACTCATATTATGTTATGAATTGGAACCGATACGAATTTTAGTAGAGATGAACTTAAATTGATAAAATTAAGAAATTGAATTTGATTTGGTTTAAATTATGAACCTTGATAAGAAATGAATATGAATTGGGTAAACTGATTTATTTTAATTTATAATCGATATGAATTGAATTCAAGTTTTTAATTGATTAAACATGAATTGGAATATATATATATATATATATATATATATATATATGTGATATGCGGAATTGGTTTTTATATTGTTTGGTTTGAATTAAGAATTTTGTTAAATTGATGCATAAGAATGGTTTTTAATAGTAATTCGTTTGAATGGAAATATAAGATTTTGATTCAAAATGTAGAAGTAACAATTTTGAACTATATGACTTGAATGATAAAGTACGATAAAATTTGTTTAAATTGAAGTGTAATTTTGACTTGAATCGTATATTCGAATTCGAACCAAACTTTGGATTTAAATGAATCGAATTGAAACGACTCCTTGTGAAGGAAAATTTTGAATCACTTGAATGGTTTCAAACTTGAATTTTTGCAAATATAAGCTGAACCAAAATTATAATTGAAGTTAAAGGTTTTGATTTTGATTTAAACGGAAATTGAGATATTTAAGGTATAACTTAAATATAAGTCGATTTGGGATTTGAAAGTTGTTATGCGATTTTTGTCGGAAACTTATATAAAATCTAAGTTAAATAGTATAGTATTTGCTTATACTACATTTTGAAATCTTTTCGAGATGTTTTTTTTTATCGATTTGATTTGAGCGATTCTCGTGAGATGTTTTCAAAATTGAATATAATTGAAGTTAGATTTTTAAATTTGATTTCAAATTCGAATATGAGAATTCGTATAAACTATTTTATAAAGTGATTTATAAAATAATGACCACGGTGTGAAAAATGTAAACGATTGGTTGTTAAAGAGACCGGGATCGGCTATTGTCATACTCTCTGCCAATACCGAAAACCACTTTGACAACTGTGTACGTGGCGGAGTTCCAGAATGAAGGGGATGATTTGGCGAACGACTCCATTTTTATTTCATATTAATTTCGAGACCCTGATTACCTTGAGTCAGCTTGATGTGGCTAAAACAGGAGCTACGCACGGACCAAGTGAGGTCATACCTCTTATCGAGCACACTTCTTCGATATTATTCTATTACTGTTGAGATTCGATTTGGGCCCTTTTGATTATGGGAGTGGTATCGAGGTGGGCGGTAGTAGCGACTATGCGTTACCACCAGTCCGGCTCTGCAAACGGTGAATCCACCTTGGCATTCCTTGCGTGCCTTGTCACATGCCTTATACGAGCCCACTACGATTTTGTTTTGTACTGTTTTATATGGAGTGCCCTCTGATCAACCACCAGTTTACGGAGGAATTACGGTACTGTATATACTATGGGAATATATGAACGGTGTAAGGGTAATCATGGTAATCCCGCTTACGCTATTTTGATATTTTACTTTACTGATAGACACTATTGTATATACCGTATTATACTATATAGTATTAGTTTGACGGATCCTTAGAGGATGGTGATCCCAAACATCCTCTAAGTTACTGATTGCATTTCATCGAACATTTCATTTGTGTTGATTTACTTCCATGAGAATGTTAGTCCTGATCCGAGTTGTTTTGTTTTGCATTATTGCTCGGGTCAGATCGAGTATTACAGTTTCGAGATTCACTCTTGGAGTTGGAGCTTATGTTGGATTTTTGCTCATCTATATCTACCTGTTCAGTTGATCCAGTTCTAGCTATTCTTGTCATTCTGTTTTTGTAGTTATCTTTCATTTACTGTATTAGTCTTCCGCTGTATTATTTATGTAAACTCTGATGTAAAACTTATTTAGTAGCTTCATGAACTACTATTGTATTTTGTGATTCCCGCTTTGAGATATTTTGTTACTCTGTATATGTATCTGTGATCTGTGATTCTGTGATTTATTCTATTTACCTCAGAAGCTAATAACAATCTGTTGTTTTGGACGTTTCGAGTTGGCATATTTTGTCAATTCGGCACGGTCAAAATGGCGGGTCATTACAATCTTCCTTCCCCAATTCGACCCCCACCAAACATCTACAGCCACAAGACTACATCCAACCGCAAAGTGAGAACCGCCGTTGCCCCTGACTGGAATTTAGTTAGTCAGATTAATTACGGATTATTGTAACCAAATATGAAATGTTGTGTTCTTTTGATGGAAAGTTTGCAAATATCAGCAGATATTTGCATATTTGTATGCAGGTAATTAGAGATGTTGTGTAAAAGTGTGCAATTATTTATTCATAAAAGTTTTAATTCTTGCATAAACAAATAAATTTTGTAATAAAAGTTTCTTGATTATGTGCGTTTAGTAAAAGATTTTTTGTGAATATTTGTACTGTTATTTTGTTTTAAAACTATGGGCTGTTGATTATTATTTTCAACAATGAACCACTGGGAAAAATTATGTAGGGTTTTATTGATTATTTTTTTCTGTATGATAACCTGGAATTTTTACTTATTGGTATGTAGTTATTCAAAATATTAGCATCATTGTATGCAAATATTTTGAAAATTTGCAAATTTAATTGTAGAAGTTAAATACTAGAATACTTATATGAAAATATTATTATTACTTGCATACAAATATGCAAACAATAAAAATACTAATTGTGTACATATAATTTTCATAGTTGCATACATTTATGCATTTATGTGGATTAATTGCATACATTAATACATAAATTTGCACAAGTGGTTGAGAAGAAACTGCTGCTGTTATTAATATTAATACTAACTGCTGCCAATACATTTCAGATCAAAACGAAAACTGGAAATTATAAACAAATTTACAACAAAATACTGAACTGATTTTATTACATCACATAAATGTTTACAACAAATGGTAAAAGTAAACACTAAAACCAAGTGTCTTAAAAATAAAATAAAATAAATAAAGCAGATCTAATGGTCTTTTGAAGAACAAGTTCTTTAGTTAAGACCCAGCTTATTGCACGAACATCAGCTAGTAGTCTCCGTAGAATCAACTGCAGATTTCAAAATTTTGGACGAAGATGGAGGACCAGGCATTCTTCTACCTTTTGGAGGAGAACTGATATTAAAAAAAAATCGTTAATAAGCATAATGTGCAATAATCAAATTACATAAACAGCTTCAGATTAATATAAATACATACGTACAATTCAACAAAATAACAATAATTCTGCATATTTATGTGCAAGTTTTCTATATACATGCATATATATATGAATTATATTTTAAAAAAAATGTTTTCTTGCCCGTATGATAAAACAATTCAGCGAAATATCATTAATTCTGCAGATTTATATGCAGGTTTTCTATATATATATATATGCATACATATATGAATATATTTTAAAAAAATCTGTTTTCCTGCATGAATTATAAAAAGATGCATACAGACATGAACAAATTAAGAATATATGAACATTTGTTTGCAAATTTTTGACAGTATGTGAGACTAATATACAAATAGATGCATATTTGTATGCATACATATAGAATATATGCATACTTATACCCAATTTTTCTGAGTAAATTTACAACCGAAGTGTTCTAACACTAATTTCATACGTTTACACTCAGATAGAGAAATGAAATCCATGCACAAAAAAAATACTAACAATTATAAAACACCTGTCAGAAGAAACGTCCTCGTTTTAAATGATGGCTCCATCAGATTAAAACGTTGAAGAATTTGTCGCCTTTAACAAGGAAGAAAAAAACGAATCAGATAATTTAAAAGTAAGAATGAAAAAATACAAAGACAAAAAATACCTTGATGAAGATGACGCCAGTAAGAAGCAGCCGCCGCCATTAGCAGGAAAAAAACGAATGAAAATTTAATCGCAAATAAGAAAGAAGTAGCCGCCGCCATTAACAGGAAAAAAACGCGATATAAAAATGTAATTGCATATAAGAAATATCGAATAAGATCCGAAATTAAAGACACAGATATCAATATGGACAAAAGTAGAAATTACTAGGCGCTATTTTAAAAACAGGGATGAAATTTATATGTTTACAAAGAGGAGGATGTGAGCCTAATTAACTTTAATTTTAAGGATGTGAGGCTAATTTTCACTATAAATTATATATGTGTGCAACAACCATTCGTCAAAATGCAACATCCAAGTGATGATACAACCATTTTCATTCATTAAAATTAAAATACGCACACATCCATATGTAATATGTAAGCTCTCTTGTTAAGCTTGTCCCTAATCTAGTGCCAAGTGTGTATATATGCATCCATTGCATCTACTAGAAAACACTTGCAACCATTAATCGTAACATGTCTCAAAATCATGTTTTCAACCATTACTATCATTTATAGCCTTCTATCTAAGAACCGAGATTTGAACTGTAGGAAAAACAAATTCGAGTTCAAAAGCTTAGAAAGAAATTGAGAACATACCCTCAAAGAAAAACAAGTAAGAAGAGTGAATCTTGTCTTTGGGTTCACATGTTGCATTGTCACGATCTTCTCCCCATTTTACCTCCACTGACTTGATCTCCTTGTTTAGTAGCTTGTTAACTTCAGATCCAAGTATTCGGGTAGAAACTTTTATGAATGATGCCTCCTTTTCAACTTCAATATCCTCAAGTGTACTTGGCTCTATTATCTCTTTGGATTCATATAGACACTTCCTCAAGTAGAAAACATGGAACACATCATGTACTCCCACCAATCTCTCTGCTAGTCTAACTCTGTAGACCATCTGACCCATCCTCTCAACTTTGGGGAATGTGCCTACAAATCTTGGCACCAACTTCCTTACTAAGAGAAAGCAAACAATGTTCCTCAAATGTGACACCTTGATAAAGACCATATCTCCTACTTCGAACTCTAAATCATTCCTCCTCCAATATGCATACAACTTCTTCCTGTCTGGAGCTACTTTCATTTGTCTCTGGATCAGGTTTATCTTCTCTGAAGTTTCTTTAACCATATCAAACCCCAAATAAAAGTATGTCCATAGACTCCCACCAACATGTAGGTGAGATATGCAAGGTCGTCCATAAAGTGACTTGAAGGAAGCCATACCAATACTCGTCTGATAACTATTATTATAGGCAAACTCTACAAATGGGAGATGCTCCTCTTAAGTCCCTCCGAAGTCCAGGACACACAGTCTCAATAAATGCTCGAGAACCCTATTGACCCTCTCAGTCTGTCCATCCATCTGAGGGTGACAGGTAGTGCTTAGTCTAACTATATTCCCAGTGCCTCTTGCAAGCTCCTTCAAAACTCTCTCGTAAAGATGGGGTCACGGTCACTAACAATACCGGGGGGTACCCGATGAAGTCGGACGATCTCTTTAAGGTATACCGATGCTAACCAAGCTGCTGTCCTCTTGCTTTTAAATGAGATAAAGTGAGCACTCTTAGTCGATCTGTCAATTATAACATATATAATGTTGTTTCCCTTCCTTGATATGGGAAAACAATCTATAAAATCCATAGATACACTCTCCCACTTCCACTATGGAACGTTTAGAGGCTGAAGTAATCCACTAGATTTCTCTATTTAGCCTTCACTTGCTAGTAGATCAAACATCGGGTTACATATTCTGCTACATCCTTCTTTATACCAGTCCAATGGAAAACTCTCTTCATATCTCGTACATCTTGTCACTGCTCGTATGGATAGTCATCCGATAGTGATGATCCTCCTCTAGAATTAATCTCAACAAATCACCAACTCTGGGAACACACAATCTTACATCTTAACGTAGCCACCCCTTCTCGTCCACAAAATATATAGCAAGGTGGCTAGTGGTATGTCCTCCATTGAGTCGATCCAAGATGCCCACTAACTGCTGATCCTCGCGCTGAGTGGATCCAATGTGTTCTAAATGAGTAGGTCAGACCTCCAAGGATGCCAATAAACCGGATGCAAAATCCGTAGATGGTCTAAAATCAAATGATGAGATAAACTCCAAGCTCTGCCACTCTGGACTCAAGGCCATCCTCTTCTTACTCAATGTGTCAGTGACCACGTTCCTCTTCCCTAGGGTATACGCTATCTCAAAATCATAAGATGCAAGGAACTCCATCCAATGCTAGTGTCGTAAATTGAGATATTTATGTGAGAACAAGTACTTGAGCGGCTTATGATCTGTATAAAGCTCGAACCTCTCACCGAGTAAGTAGTGCCTTCAAGAGTGCAAACACTATCGTTGCCAACTCCAAATGGTGGGTATGATAGTTCTTCTCATGTACCCTCAACTGTCTACTCCCATAGCAGACTACCATACCTTCCTGCATCAACAATGCACCTAAACCTATGCCGCAAGCATTCATATAGACGACATCTTGGTACCATCGGGAAGAGTCAAAACTGGGTTGATGTAAGAGCCTTATTTAATATCGAGAATGCATCCTCGCAATCTATATCCCAAGTAAAAACTAGGTTCTTCTTCGTCAGATGAGTAAGTGGAGCTGAGATCCATGCAAAGTCCTTAATGAACTTTTTGTAATAATACACCAATCCCAAGAAACTCCTAACATTTTTCGCATTCTTAGAGGCTTTCCATTCTTGAACAGCGACAACCTTAGCAGGATCCATAGCTATTCCATCCTTGGAGATAGCATGCCCTAGGAACCTCACTTCCTTCCGCTAGAAATGACACTTAGAAAACTTAGCCATTAGCTAATGCAATCTGAGAGTGCAGAGAACCTCTCCTAAGTGTATGACATGCTCTTCGTTGCTTCTCGATAAAACCAGGAAATCATCAACAAAAACCACTACAAACTTATTCAAATACTCCCTAAATACCTAACTCATCAAATCCACAAAGTAGTCAGATGCATTGGTCAGCCCAAAAAAGCATGACCAACCACTTAACGAATCCGTCGGGAGTTCTGAAAGCAGTCTTATCTATACTGTCATATGCTACTCTAAGATGATGAAAAACCAAGGTCAGATCCAATTGTGAGAAAACCAAAGCGCCCACTAATTGGTCAAACAAGTCATCGATTTGTGGAATTGAGTGTCTGTTCTTCTTGGTGAGCTTATTCAACTCCCTATAGTCCACGCATAGAGGGAGAGAGCCATCTGCCTTGGTCAAAAAGTTGAATGGTTCCTTCTCCATTTATAAATGCTCCGTCTAATGAATCCCTTCTTGAATAACTCACCCACTTTCTTATTGAGCTCCCTCCTCTCCCTAAGATCCATGTGGTGCACTGGTAAAACAACAGACTTTGCATTCTCCACCAGGTATATCCGAAAAATTTTCGCTCTGCTGGGAGGTAGTCTTCTCACCTCGTTGAACACATTCGAAAAGTCATTGACTATGGGTGTTGAACTAAGATCATCAGTAGGAGCATCAAGGAAATCTAGAAAACTGAGCATAACTGACCACCATGGGTTATAAGAAATCTCGAGAGTTCTACCGTGGCATTTCAAAACCCTAACAACTCTCCTCTCACAAAAGAGGATGGCACTATATGTAACACCCCGAATTTCGGTTAATGCTAAAATTCACAAATTAAAGAATAACTAATCCCAGATGTGGGAATTAGGGGAAACGGGTTGCACCATTGCGTTCGTCTCGGAAAAATACGCGAAATAGAGTCTGAGTTTTTGAAAATCGGAGTCCGTATGAAGAAGATATGGACGAACGAAGTTAGGCAGAAAAACCGGAAACTAGCCAGAATGCACTGGCGCACTTGTGAAGTGCGCCAACACAAAAATGCACTGGCGCACTTGTGAAGTGCGCCAACACATTTTTACACTGGCGCACTTGGGAAGTGCGCCCGTGTCGAGCCAGAAAACCTGCACAGTTTCTAGAGAGTTCTGTGGTTGGGTGCACCAGTTTGGGGTTTGGGCTTGGTCTTAGGGCTGGTTTCTGGAAGGTTCCGAAATCTAAGGGTCCTAATCTAATTTAGGGTTAATCTAAGGGCCTAAAACACTCACCTAATCTATAAATACACCCTAATACTACCCTAATTCATACTAAAAATAGAAATGATGCCACCATGCCGCCAAAATCAAACTTGAGAGGAACCTCCACTAGTTTATGAAGAAAGTTGCAAGCTAATCAACCTCTAATCATCATCTTCTTCTTGTATAGCAACTAGTTCTACTACATAAGTTTGCTAATCTGGGTTTTGGTGAGTTTCTATAGACTTAACAATCAATTGTTAAATTGATTATGATAGGATATGATAAGATATGGCTATGTTTGTGGAATCAATGTGTTTATGCAAGTTTAGTATAGTGTATGTTGTGTGCTATATGCAAGTTTAATGCTATGTTTTATGATGCAAAACACTATGTTGAACATTGATTCATATGTAACATGTTATGCAAGCTATATGGGAGATTATATGCAAGTCTATATGTAACATGTTATGCAAGTTATGTATTTGATTTTATGTATGCTAAGTATTTGATTTTATGCATGCTAAGTATTTGATTTTATGCATGCTAAGTATTTGATTTTATGCATGCTAAGTGTTTGGTTTTATGCATGCTAAGTATTTGATTTTATGCATGCTAAGTGTTTGATTGTATGCATGCTAAGTATTTGGTTTTATGCATGCTAAGTGTTTGGTTTTATGCAAGTTTGTCTCTTTTTATGATATGCATAATATATGCAAGTTTGTCTCTAAGTATGGCATGTTATGCAAGTTCATATGCAAGTTATGATACATATTCATATGCAAGTTATGATGCAAGTTCATATGCAAGTTATGATATAAGTTCATATGCAAGTTATGATATATGTTTATATGCAAGTTATGATGCAAGTTCATATGCAAGTTATGATGCAAGTTCATATGCAAGTTATGATATATGTTCATATGCAAGTTATGATGCAAGTTCATATGCAAGTTATGATGCAAGTTCATATGCAAGTTATGATATAAGTTCATATGCAAGTTATGATATATGTTCATATGCAAGTTATGATGCAAGTTCATATGCAAGTTATGATGTAAGTTCATATGCGAGTTATGATATAAGTTCATATGCAAGTTATGATATATGTTCATATGCAAGTTATGATGCAAGTTCATATGCGAGTTATGATGCAAGTTCATATGCGAGTTATGATATAAGTTCATATGCAAGTTATGATATATGTTTATATGCAAGTTATGATGCAAGTTCATATGCAAGTTATGATATAAGTTCATATGCAAGTTATGATATAAGTTCATATGCAAGTTATGATGCAAGTTCATATGCAAGTTATGATGCAAGTTCATATGCAAGTTATGATGCAAGTTCATATGCAAGTTTATGTGCAAGTACATATGCAAGTTGTCTCTTTTATGATATGCATAATGCAAGTTTGGGTTAAATACTAGTTGGGTTTAATGTATGCTCATATATGCAAGTTGACACCTTTTGAACCCATGATAAAGTTATAAGCTATGTTGGTTAAACCCATGACATTTGTGATGAATCTTCCCTTTTATTATGTCACGTTACGAGAACGAATTACGTGGGGAACGATGGGGTTAATATGCATGTTAATAAAATGATGTGGAATGGATATGCTTAAGAGTAACGTAAATTAAATGGACATAATTGGGAATTTACCTATTGAGTTAGGTCTACCCATATTATGGAGTTGGGAATTTACCTATTGAGTTAGGTCTACCCATACTACGGAGTTGGGAATTTACCTATTGAGTTAGGTCTACCCATATTCTGGAAAACATGATTAATTAATTAGGGATAATTAATATAAATTATGAGGGTGATTAATTAGGTGTAATTAATCGACTAAGACACGAGGTTGGACTCAGTTGTAGCGTAAAACTGCCCGGACCCAACCGGCTTAACCAGTTGCTACAAATGTTAGCCCAATGTGAGAGGTCTTAGGCACAAATTAAATACGTGATTAAAGTAAAGACACGAGGTTAGACCCTTTTTATGACGTAAGGCTGCCCGGACCCAACCGGCATATCCAGCAGTCATAAAAGACGGTCTAATGTGAGAGGTCTTTATGAGGTCATGATCTTAATTAATTAATTAAGAAACACTTAACCATATTAGCATGTAGAGGGACATGAGGGGTTAAGTGGGTGCCTTGGGTGGCATGTGGAAATCTAGTGGGTTGCCTTGGGTGGCAATAGAAAATACGATTAGAATACTTAACCAAAGAGGAACATGTAATTAAACATGGGTAAAGGGTTAAGTAAGTGCTTTGGGTGGCATGTGGAAATCTAGTGGGTGCCTTAAGTGGCAATTGATATATGATTAGATGACTTAACCAAACCTTAACATGTAGGTGGGCATGATTATAACAGGGGTTAAGTGGGATACACTAGATAAAATAACAAGCTTAGGTGGTAGCTTGTGGGGGCCCATTTCAACCAATATCCCAAACGTATCTTAGTGGGCTCGACTCTAGTCGAGTGACGGGACACGCATATTGGGCTTGACTATAAGAGGCCAAAATGGGTTAGCGGTGGCAACGCATGACCAACGGGTTTCATATGCGTGTGTGGACCCGGGCTGGTAAATAAGACGTTGTTGCATCGTGTAGATATAAGCCGTGCACCGTTAGTTTTATCAGGTTGCCACGTTGGGGAATGGTACACCCCACGGTGGGGCCAGCACGGGTATCTACGTTAGGGAGCCGATCGAATGGGGAGTAGTGTGTACACCTAGTGGATTGTAGGGCCCCGTGGCGTCTACTTAGTCACCTAGGGGTACGCGAGAACTATTAAGTTAATTTTATAAGTCCAGGGGTGGGATCAACCTTTAAGTTAGGAATGACTGGTGTGGTGCAGTGTAGGAATTACCCTTGGGTGGGTAGATCTGGGGTGGTGTAATCTAGTAATTATCCTTGGATGGACAAATGCGTCTTTTCGGTTATCTTAGTACATCCTGTGTTTAGTTGGCTACTTAGTGTAGTCATTATCCCCAGAGGTACCGTACCTTGTTTATATCATACCCTAATTACTTTAATGATTGTATTGTTAGGGTTATAGGACTCACTCAGACTTATGTCTGACCCCGTTGTTTTTATCTTTTTTTCCCAACCCTCAGGTTATCAGAGTGGGCCCAGTACGAGTGGGCTTAGATCAGGCTGCTTTATTCTCTTTTGGAGCTTGGACCATAGATGTAGAGCTCAGCTTACCCTTTCTTTTATGGCTATCAGTTCTTGTATTGGGATTATGTACTTTTATTTATCAGGATGGATATTTTGTACTTGACTCTTATTATGGTTTTGTGATGTAACCAAACATGTTTTACTTTCCGCTGCAATGAAATGATGTTTTAAAAAATTTCAAATATTACTTATATCTGTCTTGTTGTAATTTTTCTGTTCTATATTCACTTAAAATACTCCACCGATGTTATGGCATTCCCTTAGTGAGTGATCATAGCGGGAGTGGGGTGTTACACTATACATAGCTAGCCAATCTATTCCTAGAATAAGCCTGTAACCCATAAAACCCAGAACATATGCATCGCACTTAAACTCGATGCTAAGAACAGAAATTCTTAAACCTCTGCATATCATAGACATGTGAGCCATATCTCCTATGGGGTTTGAGGCAACAACAGGATCAAAAACTATACAAGTATCTAGGTGTAGACTATCAACAACAGAATTGGATATGAAAGAATAAGAAGCACCGGAATCAAACAAAGTCCTAATAGGAGAGTCAAAAAGAAAAATCAAACCTTCTACGGTGACTTACCTCGGTCCGGACTACCAACCTCGAGCGCGTGGACTTATACTCCAGAAGATCCTGCCTTCTGACCTTGCTTATTAGGGCACTACCTGGTGTGATGTCTAACTTGTCCACAATTGAAACAAGCATTCTTAGTCTTCCTACAGTCACTGACAAAGTGTCCATACTTCCACTTCCATGACAATTAACTTCTATCTTGATTCATGCCTTATCAGGTTTTCCTCCTTTCTTTGCTATCCCCTTCTTGGGCTACCACAATTTCTTTTCAGTCTTGGGCGTAGCTTCTTCAGTCTTAACTTTTTGTTTGTCCTCTTTCCCATCCACATGCATCAAACCCATATCCATTATCCTCTCAAATGTATCTCCCATAAGGATATGTGTCATTGCCAATCCTTGAAGAGGTTGGTTCAACCCTCTCGCGAATCTTAAAGTCATCTTGTAAAGAATGTTTACTAAATCCAAGCCATGCATTGCCAATTGATTAAAGCTATTGACATATTATTTCACCGTCATACTTCCTTGCTTTAGACTTAAGAACTTCTCCATTTTCATTCCTTCCTCGGCTTGCGATAAAAACTTCATTTCGAATCTATTCTTAAACTTCACTCATGTGGCAACCAAATGCCCTGCCTGATTTACCTTCCATACATACGATGCTTCGTTTTTCAACTGCCAAGCGGTCAACTGAATCTTCCTCCTATCGTGGAGATATACCAATCCAAATACATTCTCCATCTCCCTAAGGAAATTGCAAGCCTCCGCGTAACTCTCTATTCCACGAAATGTCTTGCTACCCATCACAAAGAAATTCTTACAAATCTTAGAGAAGTTAACTGCGGGATTGGGTGGAACTACTACGATTATAGCTGGGGTGGGAAGTTTGCTAGCAATTCGGCAGGTGCCGTAGCCTCAACATAACTACAGAACCATGTCAAAATAGGAAGGCTCTCGAGGAAATTAGGAGTCCTAGAATGCTGAAAAGAGAAGAGACAAGGATTCAAAAAGAGATCGAAGGAATATTATAATTGACTTGAGGGGATATATATCCAAAAATAGGTTTTACTTTAAAATCTTTTGCTTTGAAAACACTATTTCAAAAACTTTTTCTTTGATCTTGTAACCTTATGCTCTGATACCAAATGTGAAACCCCACATTCCTTAGTGTCACCCATATGAGGATGTATTAAGTTCTGTGAAGCACAATAAGTGTAAAGTAATAATACAGAGTCTAAAATTCATAAGGTAGAATATAAAATGCAGCTGAAAACTTTCAAAAACATTTATTTTTATTAAACCTACATTACGATTTCAAATACCAAAGAGTCATAATCATAACACGTCTGTCTTGTGGAAGGTAAGACATCAGAGTACCGGTATAAAATCATATCCCTCATGAGTCATAATAATAGTCATAGAACAGAAATCAAAACAATACATGGAGTAAGAAATAGTCCAAGTCCATGCTGAATCAAAGAGTCATGGCCACTACTACAATCCACCGTCCTAAGAACCTAGAGGGAAAGGATAAGGGAGAGAAAAATGAACTAGGTCAAACAATAAGTCTGTTGAGTTTCGATGATTTTTAGCATAACGATAAGATAAAGAAGTATCAAGACAGATCAATAGTACTAGATATGAAAATAAAGTAAAATAGGAAATATGGAATAAAACAAGATAAGTAAGATAAGTTTCTCATTCATATCCTAGAACAGAATTTCTGCACCAATTATCAGAATATTAGGATTAGGTTTTTACCTAATTACTACCTAGTGATCGGCTCCCTAAAAAACACGAATAACCTGTGCCAGCTATGGTATTTGGGGATATCAGTCCCCAACCCATCAACTAAAAGGGCACAACATTTTTCGCTTGTGTTACAACATCTTTTCTTCCCCAATCGGATCCATGCACTCTCATGACTCCACCGAAAAGCTCT
The DNA here is from genome assembly GCA_030737875.1 of Allium sativum. Classification (NCBI taxonomy): domain Eukaryota; kingdom Viridiplantae; phylum Streptophyta; class Magnoliopsida; order Asparagales; family Amaryllidaceae; genus Allium; species Allium sativum. The sequence goes on from CM060922.1 coordinate 1,050,206,490, forward strand.
CGTACCAACCTCAAAATTTGAACTCTTATAATCATCCATCAATAAAGCACGCCCTAGACTCAACCTAGTGTGAGACTCATGTGATAATAGGAGGGTACTGATTGATATGGGTTACAGACAAATAAACAAACATCAAATTGACACAAGATACCATAGGGTTGATCCTCATGTTAACTAGGATTTTAAGAGTCCCCATATATTTTACCAGCAGAATGGACATCTTAGCTTGTTGATCATATAGGATTAACTTAGCAGGTTTGAATTCATTAACAAGCTTAATATAACCCTATGTTATATATTCCAAGGCCATAAGTAACATTTCTTATTAAATGTAATTTTTTACACAATCCTTCCCCAAGTCAAACAGGCCCCTGCTAAGATGTTTACATATTACAAGTTACGAGTCACAGTAACATGTTTTACTTAACATACATCTGATTTACATGTTTTCTCATGACATGTTTACTTAATATAAAATTAAGTCCAACCTATTCATATTTACATGTTTGCATATTCTACCTTTTCAATTATTCCAAGTTTACAATCAATGTTTCAAAAATTCCAATATGCCCAAATCCTCTTTTATTCTTATTATAGATTATTCCAATTTTACGCAACTCAAATGGAAAAGGCCTAGGCTCTCGTTGACCAAGGCTCAACGCAAAACAAAGGAAAATGGAGAAAATAGATCAAAACATAGAAATGAACATATTGAATAAATAGGAATAATAAGACTATAGATAACAAAATGACAGAAAGGGAATAAGGAAGAAGAATGTACATATAAACAATTAATAATTGAAAACGGAATAGGTAATTGATAGTAATTGAAAATGAACAATGGCATATAAGACTAAACTTATAAACACTAATAACTTTAGATCTAACATATTAATTGTCAAAAATCCTTTTTAAATTGCAAAACTAAAAATAACGTAGAACTCAGAGATTTATAATAGCTCCAGAAAAGGCCTTCGAAACTGAAGTAGAAGAAGAACTATCCTTTCATTCTATATTTTGACATCACCCTAATCCTTTTCCTAATTTTATTTCAGAACATAATAGAGTGGAGGAAGAAGATTAAGAAATATTTGGTATTGGGAAATAGTGAGGTTTGCTAGTTTATTTATAGGTGTGACTGGATAGTCTAGACCATAGGATCTTAGGGTTTCAATCCAAATGATAGAAAACACCTCATGCTGAGTCATCCAAAAAAACGTTCAAGAAACAGGTTAATCTGACTAGGTATAGGATCGTGCCTGGCCTTGGGTGGGTCGACCCACCTCCTATGTGGGTCCACATAGGGGTCGATCCATGTAGGGTCTGGGTCTCCCAATGACCATTGCACCGTTTCTGAATTGATTATTTAATTTATTTAATTTAATTCAAACTTCAACTGGTTATATCTTGTTCATACTTAGTCCAATTTACATAAATCAAAATTCTATCTGGATTAGAATTCTGTAACGGATGCAACGGGAAAGTCAATTTTATGTAGTTCTAAATATTTTATTAATTAATGTTCGTTTTATTAATCTTCTTTATATAATTATTGCTTATTAAATTTTCATGTGTTATAGATATGGCTTTGAACAGGGCGTAGTTCTTTTCATTTTCATTTTTTTTGCCTTGGTTGAGCTGCCGAAAGTTAGATTTAGGCCTGTCAACGGATACTTTGGGATGCGGATAGTGCCATACCCGCATCCGCATCCGAAACCGTTTTCGGATATCGGATATCCACATCGCGGATACGGACGGATATCGAATAATTATCCGCTCCGCCAATGGTCGATAAATCAATGAACATAAATGAAATTTTTAGCTTAATATTAAGCTTTTTCAACCCAATTGATTACTAAAGTGCTAAAAATAAATAAATATGATGATAATATATAATTTTGGGCAATATGCATGCATTTAGTTGACTTTCAATTTGCAAATTAATAAATTAATATACTTAATTATGTTAAAATACACATAATTTTAAGCTATAATCTTGAAAAAAAGCAGACGGATAATTTTTGTATGCGGATATGCCTATATCCGCATCCGCATCTGCTTTTTCGGATATCGGATATTTATTCGCTTTGCGGATGCGGATGTGGACAGATTTCGGATTTTTCGGATATCCATTGACAGCCCTAGTCAGATTGTCTCTTTTGCCAAAATCGAGTTGTGATGGGTAATTAGTTCCTAAGAGCTTGGTTTTGGTCGAGAACGTAAGTTGTTGTTTAATTTTTCAACCCGGTTTGAGTTGAGGATTTCCGTTCAGGGATGTTGTTGGTGTTGAGTATGCTTCATCTGGTTTATGTTTCTATTTCCCTGCAGTTTTTCATCTGGTTTATTATTTGTTCGGATCTTATTAGTCTGTCAAGTGATCCTTGTCGTTAGTGTAGGACAACAGAAGTTTTCTTATTGCAGTTGTAATTAAATGGAGGTTATGGTTATGCTAGTGTAATTTAAACTTCATGCAATTTTCTAATGATGGAATCTATTATGGCCATTCTAGTCATGTTTTGTTATGTAAGGTTCATATATTTTAATATTCTGCTCTCCTACTTGACTTATCGACTCTCCTACCCAACTTAACCACCATGTCCATTTATCTATAGTTGAAGCCTTCGACATATGGATCATAAGTACATAATCATATATTAGAGGCCCTGAATATTTATAGTTAAAATTGATTGGATTTGATTTTAGAAAAATTGGGCAAGGTACCGAGTTTTTAGCTTCTTCTTGAAGTTTAGGATTTATAATGAATTCTTAGATGTTGATGAAATAGGTCATTTGGCAATGTAGCTCTGAGATACCAAGAAAAAGTATTAAGATTTTTGATTCAGATTCAAATGAAGAAGGAAATGATGATATTACACATCCAGTCATTACAGGCCGAACCTATTTATAATAAAATATTACACCGTTGTTAGTTTTATCCTTAATTGCCATATGGTCTGCATATCTATTATTTTTATCTCCAAATTGTTATGAGTTGTTCCATGCGCAGTCGTGCAAGAGCGACTGTGCAGAGCACTCGCTCTATTATTGGCTACCCTGTATTTAGAGGAAAGATAATGTGACAAGTGCTTCATACAGTCCCTTTTGTACGAATGTGTGTAACACTCCACAGTTGTTACATTGTTTTATTACTTTGTACTACAAAATATGTTTGAACTCTTTAAGGCTGACGCTTTCAGTCATTTCAACAGCTATTGAATCCAATGATCACAATTTTTATTAAAATGGTTGGCTATTCTTGTTCATAGGGCTTAACAGCTGATGAATTAAAAGATTACAATTTCAAAAGCATTATTTGAATTTTGAGTGAAGATCTGAAATTCAAACACCATTAAACCAATCGATGCGCTACCTTCACAAACTATGCCACAAAGCTTCATGCTATGCAACCGAGAAAATCAACCAAATCATAACTTAATAACCATTACTAACGCTGATCAAATTCACCAAGCACAACAAACGTCGCGACCCAAACCCATCCCCTGTATGCGCCAAAGCACCTCCACAATCTTTATATTTTATACTAACAATAACCACTCATAAACGAACATCATCTCCTACCAGAAAATGACCTCTCTACTCATCCAAAAATCAAATCCTATTGCTAGTCCAACTGCCAAGATTACCTCAAAACACCTCAACTTCCTCACTCTCCCAAATCTCAATCAAACCAGCAACTCGTCTTCCAGAAAGTACAACAATCAACTATTCATACTCAATCTCCTGACTACATAATTGAACAACCACTTCCATCAGCACCAACACCAGTGAAGAACTCTACAACCTCAGCAACAATTCCTTAAGTCGCCTTTGATTTTTTTCCTTTGTTGATTTCTAGTACTTTTTATTTTTATTTCATGTTTTTTCTTGTTTTAGTAAACTCGCTTAATTCTAAACAAAATCGAACAGGCCTTCAGGGTAAATGTTCAGGTGCATAAATTTGTTTTGATCTTCACCTGTAAACAAAGACAAGGAGAGTATTTTCACTTTGGAGGCTTACACGATTTGGTTTAGAGAGTAGACAGGGAAAGAGATGACATTTTTTCTAGACTGAGAAGATAAACATTAGTGAATTGGAAATTTACCTGGATAGAAATAGTGTAAACATGACAAAATCGATAACGAGTGATTTTTTTGGATTCAAGCAATTTCGATGAGAGAAAAAGGTTTGACCGGGACAGACTCAAAGAAAGCTGAAAATAAATTAATGACGAGAGAGGAAAACAAAATTTTAGCGCGAAAGAAAGTGGGAGCCAAATGAAAATGTATGTTTATTACAACTTCAGGAAAAAGAAAAGTTGTATTACAGTTATAACAATGGGCAGGATAAAAAGAGTTGTTTGAAAATTAGTATATCACAACTTATTAACAAAAAGGGGTTATGGAAAACCTTTATTACGACTTTTATTTTCTGACGGCTATAAAACAGCAGATGTAATATAGTCTTTCTGTTGTAGTGCAAGTAGTGAACTTGTATAAACCATTGTGCATCTTACCCTGTAATAATGTGTTTTAACTTAGTAAGTCCTTTGCAAGGCAGAACTTGGGGTGAAACTCAAAGTATACATTGTTGTCATTGGCAAATTGTGAGACACTAATTAAATTTTTCTTAATATGAGGTACTCTTAATAAGTTGTCAAGGTAAAGTTTCCTTTTTCCCTTAAGATAACCATTGTTAATATGTGATATACTTATTGCTTCACCATTGCCTATTTGAATAGTTTGTTTACCTGAGTAGCTCTTATTCCCAAGATTTAGGTTCTCTAAATTGTTGGCAAAATGATTGGTGGCACCTGAATCTGGATACCAATCTTCAGTATTGGTGTCATCTTGCCTTGTTCCATCATCACTGCTTCCAGTTTCCCACTGATCTTGTTGTGTTGCTCTTATTTTGATTAATCATTTGAGCCATGTTAGCACTTGGTACCCTCTGACCACCTTGGTTTGTCTGTGTCACATTAAATTTAGAATTAAATCTGAAATAATATCTACTGGCAATATGTTCAGGCTTCTCACAAATTTGAAATTTCACTCATTTATTATTATTCCATCTACCATGGCCTCTTCCCTTTTGAGGCTAGTTATTTTTTTGCCCTTGACTTTTCGGTTTGTTATCATTAGATACATTTCTTCGCTGATACTTGTTTCTTGATGTTGATGCATAATTGATTGAAAATTCATTTTGTATGGCTTTTCTTTGTTCAATTCTTCCTTCATGTGCCATCAGTGTTGAATGTACGAACTGCAAGTCAAGTAATGTCCTTCGTGTTGCTATGTATGTAACAAAAAAATTATATTCTTAATCTAATTCATTTGTGATTACAAGAATCTGTTCACAGTCAGACATCTTGTGTCTTACTACATTCAGCTTATCAGACCACGATTTAACTTTGTAAGATAATCACTCAAGGACATGTCATCTTTTCTAGCATTTTGTAGTTCTCTTATATAGTGCATTATACTTGCTGATGACTGAGAATTGAAAACTTCTTCAATGGCTGACCATATTTCAAGTGAGCTATTGCATCCAACTATTTGTGAGATTGAATTTGTACTTATTGATGACAGTTTTCTGTCTTCTTTTTGATACATTGTGTATTCTAGATTGCTTGCAGTGTTCCCTTCCTTATTGCCTATAATTGTAGGTGGTATGGCCTTGCATCCTTTCACATAATGTTGCAGTCCATATCTCTTAAATGCAATTTTGATCAGGTACTTCCATAAAATGAATTTTTCTTCATCTAAGGGGATGGTAATCACTTGGCTTTAGGGTTTGTTGAGAGTGGTAATAGAGGTTGTAAGCTCATTTTCATCTATTCTTGATGTTGCTAAGGTTACATCTTCTTGTCTATTTCCAATTTCGGTCAAGATCCAGATGTGGAAAGGAAGCTGAATAATGAAAAAACAATTCTTGAACCAAATTCAAGAAGCAAAATGGCAGGCGAGGCAAAAATTGACGTTGCCTCGTTGGTAATCACCATGGTGACTGAAAATAGGTTAAATGATGAGTAGAAATACTTTGATAGCCAAGAATTCGTTGTAGCCAAGAGAAAAGTAATGAAGATTCTCTGATTTCTCCTTGGCGGGGCGTGAGTCACGTAAACTAATAAGCAATGATACTTCCTAATTGTCGAGAATGATAAATTCTACTCGGTGATGATATTTTTTTGAGGAGACTACTATTTTGAAAACAATCTCACTCTTCAATGAAATGAAGTATTAATCAGATAATGCTCCCAATGATATGGGTGATCGAAATCTGATGCTAGTTGTCGTTGGTCGATGAGTCGTGTAACGACCCGTATTCTACATACCAAAAGACCATAGAATATTTATGATATTTTCATGTAAATTTGTATGACTGTATAACTTTGGGAAATGACTGATTGGTTTATCTCCTACTTTTGCCCCTTTCATCAAATTTTGATGTAAGCATTTTTCCCTTAGGGAACCTTGTTTCATCCATAACTTTTGATTGGTGGCTTTTCAAGGAAGCCAATCCTAGGTGGCTTAAGCCAACCATTAGTGGCTTCTCTTGGATGAAAACAGTGGCTTCTCAAGGAAGCCAATCCTCCTTGGCTTCTTGAGAAAGACAATCTTTAGTGGCTTCTCTTGAAAGCCAAAGGTGGCTTCTCAAGGAAGACAATCCTTATTGGCTTCTCTTGGATGCCAAAGGTGGCTTCTCAAGGAATCTAATCCTTAGTGGCTTCTCTTGAAAGCCTAAAGTGGCTTCTTAAGGAAGCCAATTGTAATGACCCGTATTCTACACATCATAGGAGCGTAGAATATTTCTTTCTTTCTTGTATGAAGTCGTAAGGTCATGTAACTTTGGGAAACATCTATTAGAGTCATTTCCCATGTTCATGATTTCTGTCGATTTTTAAATGACCATTTTGCCCCTAGTTGGTACTGTTTTGGCCATAACTTTTGATTGGAAAGGAATTTTGACCTGAAACCACTTCCATTAGATTCGTTTGATGGTTTACCTTTCCGTAGAGTGGTCATAATAGCCAAACGGACTTACCGTTTGGGAGATATAGCTGAAACAAAGTTTGGAGGGAGAAAAACTGCTTAACCGGGCCAAATCGGGTGATTAGTGAGTAGGCCCATAACTCATTTCGGGATTAGGGTTATGGGAGGGCTGAAATGAGATGGAGAATCATTCCATTTCAGTTTTCTAGCCTCCACTTATCACCAAGGATCCCTAAAAATGGCCTCCAACCTCTAAATCACCTCTAAATCACCTTTAGGTTAAGGATTTGGCTTAGCAACCCCTAATCAAGGAAAATCTTCACCAAATCAACAAAGGAGCTGCTGTTTGGCATTGAGATTCATTTCAGATCTTAGTTTATTTTGTGGCTAAGGTGAGTGATTTGCATAGTTTTACACTAATTATGGATAGTTAAGGGTAATTAGTGCTAATTAGCAAATTTAGGCATGGTAAAATTCGGGAAAAATGTTCATAAATCCCTAAATGATGTTTTAGACCTCTGATATGAATTTGGGTTAGTTTGGTTAAGTTTTGCTAATCCTATCATTAGTTTCACCTAAACATGCTTAAGGGGAAATATGGGATTTTGGGTATGTTTGATCCATTTTAACCTATCATATGGATGGTTTGATGTTTGTGGTTGATTATGAATGTTGCTATGACTGTATGAAATGCTTTGTGATTGATCCCAATAGTTAGAATGGTCGAAAACGTCGTCGAATGGCGTAAACACTTGCTGGAACATTTTCAGGAAACAGTGCAGGGTTCGGATCGGATCGGATAAGGGGGCTCGGATCGGATATGTGGAACTGAGCAAAGAATCTGATCGGATCGGAACCCAACACTTGGGAAAAGTGGCAAAAAGGAAGGCCACGCTAGCTGAACTGGGATCGGATCGGATGGAGGAAAACGGATCGGATCGGGAAGGACGGATCGGATCGGAAACACAAAGACGAATCAGAGCAGGAGCACGAAAGCGGATCGGATAGGAGCATATGAAGGGGAGCATGAAGATGGATCGAAAGCATGAACCAAGAAGGACCCGACCCGACCCGAAAGGAAGCACCGACCCGACCCGAAGAAGAAGAAGCAGCTGACTCGAACCCAGAGGAATGCCGACCCGAACCGCATCAGAAGGGGGACCCGACCCGAACGGATAAAGAACACCGACCCGAACCGATGACCTGAGGAAGAACCCGACCCGACCCAGTATTCACCAATAACCCGAGATGCAAAGGTAGTCCAATAGGGGAAGTTAGAGCTCAGGATCCCGGAACCAGTTGGGAACCAACGAGTTCACTTCATGGTTGGACTTTGCTGCGGGACGTGTGCTAAGGAGTTGTCGACGTTCATAACTTCGATTCACCACTAAAAGGAATGATGGGCTACTTATCAGTGCAGTAGGGTCATTACGACCTGAGGGGCAAGGTGATGGTAGCAAGACTACGTTATCAGTGCAGTAGGGTCATTATGACCTGAGGGGCAAGGTGATGCGTAGTAAGACTATGAGCCAGCGCAGATGGGGTAAATAACTCCATGGGGCAAGTGGACATAGTAAGGATTGGTAAGGCTATGAGCCAGCGTAGATGGGGTGAATAACTCCATGGGGCAAGTGGACATAGCGAGGAATTCGTGGCTACGTTATCAGTGCCGTGAAGCCATTTATGACTTCATGGGGCAAAGTGATCGTAGCAAGGAATGTTGGGTGATCGAAGTGGTGAATGTTGTATGCTTTATGCACCGAGTGAGAGATGCGAGGATGGATGCTATGCTTGACTGTTTGCCATCATTATGACATGCACACCTCCCCCACCTCCGTATCTTTATACCGTTGATATGATACCTTAGAGTGTTGTACAATATGTAGTGCTAACTCTTTGGTTGCAGGTCCAGGTTCAGGTATGTTTTAGTCTACCTGTTATTATTCACTTTAGATGCTTATCGCTCATACCAGGCTTTATGTCTGACCCAGAGTTTTATGTCTCCTCTTATTACTCTAGGTGCTCACACGAGCAGACTAGAGACAGGTTAGCTGGTGATGCGTGAGTAGCTGATTCGGAGGCGGGCAGGAGGCTTCCACGTATTATATATATATATACACACATTCTCCCTGTGTCGTTGGTGGTCGCTACTTGGGCATTCGTAGTGTACCTCATTTATCTTACTTTTGCTTTGAGACAGTTTGAAAGTTGTAATAAGCTGTATTTTGGATTTCCGCTGCTATGATGTTTAGTTCTGATTTTCAGCTTATGCACTGTCTCTCCTGTATTATGTCAAGTATATTATTATTATATTTTGTTCTATGCGCTGTGAGACATTCTACAGGTTCTTTGTATGTTCATTTCCTTCTTCCTTTTCCTTCTGACGACCCGTTCCGTGCTAACTGGACATGTGTACAGCGCACCTTTGGGATAAATGTCGGTTGGTGCGGGGTGGGCCGTCACACTTGGTATCAGAGCTCTAGGTTGCGTAGTTAACCTAGGGAAAGACACTAGGGAGAGATAGTACGTATATGAGAGCGCGTATTTGTGATTACTTTGGTTTTCAAAAGCTATGTATGTATATACTATTAGTAGTATAAAGATGAAGTCGCACTGCACTAGCACCACTATGGGGTCGTTAATCGTTTCCCTTTTTACAGATTAACGATGAGCCGAGAGACGAGGGGTGCTGGTAGAGGGACCAACCAAGGGAATGCCGCTGACATGAGGGCGATGTTTACTAACCTCATGAGAGACATGCTTAGAGAAGTGCAAGGGGCAATTCCCAATCCCGGAGTTGGTGTTGGCCCGGTAGTGCAGGCGCCTAGGGTCGATTTCGCCAAGTTGTGCAAAGATTATACTAATCTTGGTGGGAAGCCGTTCCATGGAACGGAGTCGGCCACGGATGTTCAGGACTGGATGGATAGCTGTGACTGTATCTTTGATGACTTGGGTCTCGAGGATGCGATGAAGAGAAGACTAGCGTCTCGTCAGCTGCAAGGGCGAGCGATGAATTGGTGGAATGCCATTAGAACAGCTACTCCAGAAGACCAGGTGACTTGGGATCAGTTTAAGGCTCGCTTTAGCGAGAAGTTTATTCCAGCTGCCCAGAAGTCAGTGTTGTTTAAGAGGTTCTTGGAACTCAAGCAGAACAGAAGGGCAGTTTCTGATTATATTGCTGAGTTCGACACCTTGTCGAAGTATGGACTGTCTCTCATTGATACTCCTGAAAAGAAGAATGAGAAGTTCATTACTGGTTTGGATGGATACTTGGGGGGAAAGACTTATTAATCACATCGATGAGACTTTTGAATCGATCGTGGGGAAAGCTTTGAGATCAGAGAGTCTTTACCCTAAGTCAAAGACTGAGGCTGCATCTGCAGAAGGGCCAAGGCCGCAAGCAGGCGGTGGAGGCAAGAATAACTCTCAGAATAAGAGGAAGCATGACCAATCAAAAGGTGGCCTGAAAAAGAGTAAGAAGGATGTTGAGTGCTTCAGCTGTGGAAAGAAGGGCCATTATGCTAAGGAATGTCGGGCCAAGCCAGCGGAAAGGAAGTGCTACAACTGTGGTCAAGTGGGACATCAGAAAGATAAGTGTCCGCAACCTCTTAAGGAGAAGCAGATTGTGAAAGCATATGCTATTGATGTTGTTCCTTCTTCGTCGAATGCCCCAACTGCGGCGGAGAAAGGAAAGAATGTTGTTATTCAAGGTATGCTTTCTATTTATGATGTACCAGTTCGAGTTTTGTTTGATACTGGGGCTTCCCGTTCCTTCATATCTAGTGACCTGGTAGATAGGTTGGGACTGGAACCCGAGATAGTCGATAGACCATTGATTGTGACGAACCCGATTGGTGGTTCGACTAGCCTTAGTATGATTTGCAGGGATTTGGTCTTATCGAGTCATGGATGTATGTTTGTATGTGATTGCTTTGTTTTGGGTTTTACTGGGTATGGCATTATATTGGGAGTCGATTGGCTCCAAAGATACGGGGTGGTGGTAGACTATGAGGGCTTTTTGGTGACAGTGAGGGCGGATGATGGGCGGAGGGTAGTGTTTGGTAGTCTACCCAGTGATGGGGTTATGGCTAGTTTTGTAAATTCCCTCGACATCCCGCAGGATGAGTTGTCAAATGTGCCCGTGGTTGGCCAGTATCCGGACGTCTTCGAGGAGGTGACCGGGCTTCCACCACACCGAGAGATTGAGTTCCGTATTGATTTAGTGAAAGATGCCAGACCTATAGTGATGCCACTTCGTCGTATGGCACCAAAGGAGCAGCGAGAGCTCGGGGTGCAAGTCAGCAATCTTTTGAAGAAGGGATTAATTAGAAGGAGTGTCTCCGAATGGGGAGCACCAGTTGTGTTTGCCACTAAGGCAGATGGTTCCCTTCGTTTGTGTGTGGACTATCGCGAGTTGAATAAGGTGACGAGGAAGAATAAGTATCCTCTACCACGGATAGATGATTTGTTTGATCAGTTGGAAGGAGCAAGAGTGTTCTCCCAGTTGGACCTCGCGACAGGATTTCATCAGCTAAGAGTGGCGGATGAGAGTGTTCCGAAAACGGCATTTAGGACGCCGTCTGGATTTTTTGAGTGGTTGGTCATGCCATTTGGGTTGACCAATGCACCAGCCTATTTTGTGGATCTTATGAATCGAGTATTCAGAGATCAGTTAAATAAGTTTGTTCTTGTGTTCGTGGATGATATCCTTGTTTACTCAAGGACAGAGGAGGAACACAAGGGACACTTGAGGATAGTGATGGAGGTGTTGAGGAAACATCAATTGAAAGCGAAATTCTCTAAGTGTCATTTTTGGAGAAGGGAAGTAAGATTCTTGGGTCATGTTGTTTCCGAGAGTGGTATTGCCGTGGACCCTGCGAAGGTGGCTACGGTACAGGATTGGCCTACACCCAAGAATGCTACAGATGTAAGAAGTTTCTTGGGATTAGCTGGATATTATCGTAAGTTTATCCAGGACTTCTCCAAGATAGCAGCACCGTTGACTCAGTTGACTAAGAAGAACCAGTCCTTCGTCTGGGACGGAGTGTGTGAGGATGCCTTCAAAAGTCTAAAGGAGAGGTTGACGCGTGCGCCAGTGTTAGTCATTCCTAAGGGGAATGAAGAGATGACGGTACACACGGATGCTTGTGGTACCGGACTGGGTGCAGTATTGATGCAAGGAGGTTGGGTTGTAGCTTATGCTAGTCTTCAGCTAAAGCCGCATGAGAAGAAGTATCCTACCCATGATTTGGAATTGGCAGCGATTGTATTTGCGCTGAAGATGTGGAGACATTATCTCTTGGGAGAAAGATTTGAGTTGTTTACCGACCATAAATCGTTAAAGTATCTCTTCTCCAGAAAGATTTAAATCTCCGTCAGCAGAGATGGTTAGAGTTCTTGGCTTCGTATGATTTTGATATCACATACACACCTGGGAAGGGTAATGCGGTAGCCGATGCCTTGAGTAGGAGACATGCCAGCTTAGGGGCAATGTTTCTTGAATGGAAGCAACTGGAGTATATCGCGGGGTTTGATTTCAGACCAAGGTGCGAATTGGATCCAGTTATGCTAGTTAGTTTGACGATCAGACCCACTTTGATAGAGCGGATTGGTTCTAGCCAGAGGGACGATCCTAATCTATTAGAAATCATCTCCAAGTTAGAGAAGGGTATCGATGAGGAGGTGAATGTGTATGGGCTTGATCGAGATGGATGGCTTAGAAAGAATGGAAGACTAGTTGTGCCCAACGTAAATGGTTTGAGAGATGAAGTGCTTAGAGAATGTCATCACTCAAAACTGACTATACATCCCGGTGGTAATAAGATGTATCGAGACATGAAACGAACCTACTACTGGGAAGGAATGAAAAGAGACGTTGGGAAGTTTATATCCAAATGCATGAATTGCCAGCTAGTTAAAGCCGAGCAAAAGAAGCCTAGTGGGTTGTTGCAACCATTAGAAATTCCCGAATGGAAATGGGAGCAAGTCTCGATGGATTTCATCGATGGTTTACCAAGGACTAGATCGGGATATGATAGCATTTGGGTAATTGTGGATCGATTGACTAAGAGCGCAAGATTTATACCAGTCAAATCGACCAGAACGGCAGCCAAGTTGGCAGAATTGTATATGAAGTGGGTAGTGAGATTTCATGGAGTACCCAAAGGTATTGTGAGTGACCGAGACCCGTTGTTCACTAGTGGGTTTTGGAAAAGCTTACAAGAGGCTCTAGGGTCAAGATTACGTCTCAGTACCGCATATCATCCTCAGACCGACGGTCAAACGGAGAGGGTGAATCGTATATTGGAAGATCTCTTGAGAGCTTGTATATTGGATTTTGGTGGATCATGGGATGACCATTTGCATCTAGTAGAGTTTGCATATAATAATAGCTACCAGTCCAGTATCGGTATGGCTCCATATGAAGCTTTGTACGGAAGATCGTGCAACTCACCATCATGTTGGATAGAGACTGGCGAGAAGTTTGTGCTTGGACCAGATGTGGTGAGAGAAACGTCGTATAAGATTAAGATCATTCAGCAACGAATGAAAGCTGCTCAAGATAGGCAGAAGAGTTATGCTGATAAGAGGAGATGAGACTTGAAATTCTCCATGGGTGACTTGGTGTTTGTTAAGATCTCTCCATTGAAGAGCGTGATACGATTTGGCAGGAGAGGCAAGTTGGCACCAAGATTTGTTGGCCTGTTCCCCGTTCTTGAATTAGTCGGGAATTTGGCGTATAGAGTTGGCTTACCAGAGAAAATGGCGGGAGTTCACGATGTATTTCATGTTTCCCAACTAAGGAAGTTCGTTCACGACTCAGATGTGACTATTTCACCTGATCAGTTAGAGGACTTCGAAGTAGAACCCGAGGCGGTTGGGAACCGCAAGCCGATTCGTATTGTGGGGCACGATACGAAGCAACTTCGAAGGAAGGCGGTGAAGCTAGTCAAGGTTCAGTGGGGCGAGGACGAGAATGATTGTACTTGGGAGACAGAGGAGAGCATTAGGAAAGCATATCCAGAACTCTTTGCCTGGTAAGATTTACTTTGCGATTTAGTTATTCCGCATGCTTGGATAGACTTATTTTACTTGTTTGGTATGTTTGATGGTTGTTTTATGGTTGATAGGCATGCGGGACCTTTTTGTGTGTTTTGATTAGGGAATTTCGGGGGCGAAATTTCTTAAGGGGGGGAGAGTGTAATGACCCGTATTCTACACATCATAGGAGCGTAGAATATTTATTTCTTTCTTGTATGAAGTCGTAAGGTCATGTAACTTTGGGAAACATCTATTAGAGTCATTTCCCATGTTCATGATTTCTGTCGATTTTTAAATGACCATTTTGCCCCTAGTTGGTACTGTTTTGGCCATAACTTTTGATTGGAAAGAAATTTTGACCTGAAACCACTTCCATTAGATTCGTTTGATGGTTTACCTTTCCGTAGAGTGGTCATAATAGCCAAACGGACTTACCGTTTGGGAGATATGGCTGAAACAAGGTTTGGAGGGAGAAAAACTGCTTAACCGGGCCAAATCGGATGATTAGTGAGTAGGCCCATAACCCATTTCGGGATTAGGGTTATGGGAGGGCTGAAATGAGATGGAGAATCATTCCATTTCAGTTTTCTAGCCTCCACTTATCATCAAGGATCCCTAAAAATGGCCTCCAACCTCTAAATCACCTCCAAATCACCTTTAGGTTAAGGATTTGGCTTAGCAACCCCTAATCAAGGAAGATCTTCACCAAATCAACAAAGGAGCTGCTGTTTGGCATTGAGATTCATTTCAGATCTTAGTTTATTTTGTGGCTAAGGTGAGTGATTTGCATAGTTTTACACTAATTATGGCTAGTTAAGGGTAATTAGTGCTAATTAGCGAATTTAGGCATGGTAAAATTCGGGAAAAATGTTCATAAATCCCTAAATGATGTTTTAGACCTCTGATATGAATTTGGGTTAGTTTGGTTAAGTTTTGCTAATCCTATCATTAGTTTCACCTAAACATGCTTAAGGGGAAATATGGGATTTTGGGTATGTTTGATCCATTTTAACCTATCATATGGATGTTTGTGGTTGATTATGAATGTTGCTATGACTGTATGAAATGCTTTGTGATTGATCCCAATAGTTAGAATGGTCGAAAACGTCGTCGAATGGCGTAAACACTTGCTGGAACAGTTTCAGGAAACAGTGCAGGGTTCGGATCGGATCGGATAAGGGGGCTCGGATCGGATATGTGGAACTGAGCAAAGAATCTGATCGGATCGGAACCCAACACTTGGGAAAAGTGGCAAAAAGGAAGGCCACGCTAGCTGAACTGGGATCGGATCGGATAGAGGAAAACGGATCGGATCGAGAAGGACGGATCAGATCGAAGAGGACGGATCGGAAACACAAAGACGAATCAGAGCAGGAGCACGAAAGCGGATCGGATAGGAGCATATGAAGGGGAGCATGAAGATGGATCGAAAGCATGAACCAAGAAGGACCCGACCCGACCCGAAAGGAAGCACTGACCCGACCCGAAGAAGAAGAAGCAGCTGACTCGAACCCAGAGGAATGCCGACCCGAACCGCATTTGAAGGGGGACCCGACCCGAACGGATAAAGAACACCGACCCGAACCGATGACCTGAGGAAGAACCCGACCCGACCCAGTATTGACCAATAACCCGAGATGCAAAGGTAGTCCAATAGGGGAAGTTAGAGCTCAGGATCCCGGAACCAGTTGGGAACCAACGAGTTCACTTCATGGTTGGACTTTGCTGCGGGACGTGTGCTAAGGAGTTGTCGACGTTCATAACTTCGATTCACCACTAAAAGGAATGATGGGCTACTTATCAGTGCAGTAGGGTCATTACGACCTGAGGGGCAAGGTGATGGTAGCAAGACTACGTTATCAGTGCAGTAGGGTCATTATGACCTGAGGGGCAAGGTGATGCGTATTAAGACTGTGAGCCAGCGCAGATGGGGTGAATAACTCCATGGGGCAAGTGGACATAGTAAGGATTGGTAAGGCTATGAGCCAGCGTAGATGGGGTGAATAACTCCATGGGGCAAGTGGACATAGCGAGGAATTCGTGGCTACGTTATCAGTGTAGTGAAGCCATTTATGACTTCATGGGGCAAAGTGATCGTAGCAAGGAATGTTGGGTGATCGAAGTGGTGAATGTTGTATGCTTTATGCACCGAGTGAGAGATGCGAGGATGGATGCTATGCTTGACTGTTTGCCATCATTATGACATGCACACCTCCCCCACCTCCGTATCTTTATACCGTTGATATGATACCTTAGAGTGTTGTACAATATGTAGTGCTAACTCTTTGGTTGCAGGTCCAGGTTCAGGTATGTTTTAGTCTACCTGTTATTGTTCAGTTTAGATGCTTATCGCTCATACCAGGCTTTATGTCTGACCCAGAGTTTTATGTCTCCTCTTATTACTCTGGGTGCTCACACGAGCAGACTAGAGACAGTTAGCTGGTGATGCGTGAGTAGCTGATTCGGAGGCGGGCAGGAGGCTTCCACGTATTATATATATATATATACACATTCTCCCTGTGTCGTTGGTGGTCGCTACTTGGGCATTCGTAGTGTACCTCATTTATCTTACTTTTGCTTTGAGACAGTTTGAAAGTTGTAATAAGCTGTATTTTGGATTTCCGCTGCTATGATGTTTAGTTCTGATTTTCAGCTTATGCACTGTCTCTCCTGTTTTATGTCAAGTATATTATTATTATATTTTGTTCTATGCATTGTGAGACATTCTACAGGTTCTTTGTATGTTCATTTCCTTCTTCCTTTTCCTTCTGACGACCCGTTCCATGCTAACTGGACATGTGTACAGCGCACCTTTGGGATAAATGTCGGTTGGTGCGGGGCGGGCCGTCACACCAATTCTTAGTAGCGTCATGTGAAAGCTAAAGCATTAGTAGCTTCTATTAGAAGCTATCCTTAGTAGCTTCTCAAAGATGCTTCATTTAATTATATAACTATGTATATATATATATACACACACACACACACATAGGAGCTCACTTTGCAAAGGAATGGAGCTAACTTCCAACATAATCAAAAGAATACTCATTTACATCTCAAAAAGTTAGAAGCATAGTTTCGATGACTTATACCTACATCAAAATCTTTTATTTAGGCACCCAACTATTTTATTAAGTGCAAATCAAGTCAAATTAATACTATATCAAGATAAAAGCTACTACAGCACAAGAACTAGAGCCAATCACTTTTCATTCTCGGCTTTAACAATTTTGGAGCGATTAAGGTGAGTAATAGTGTTTTTGTTTACTAATTTGAGTAGATTAGCATATAGATGCTTATAAATCATGTTATGACACATGTAAGTTTGGGTTGATTTGAATTTGATTTGTGAAACTCAGATCTAATTAGATCTGGGAGCATCGAACCGAATGTTGTTATCAAACTGAGACTTTTGTATCCGGGACTATCCTATCCCAAAATATTCTATCCGGAACTTATCCTATCCGATACATGCAAACGGAATGGGTTCGCATAGAGAGGCATTGCTTTTTTATAACGATTAGACTCTTTTGAAGTCCAACTCCAAAACGACTACGTTAAACCAAGACGCAAGAAAAATTTAAAAAGGAAGTTACCACAATGGATCCAAATGGGAACCATCGGAGTGACTCCTAAGTTGGACCTAGCTGCGGGTACATGTGTAACGAAGATATCAATATTTGTAACCTCGGTAAGTCATTGAGAGAGTGGAACAAGAATGAATCAGAGCCAATGCAGTGTGGACTGATCATGACCCAGAGCCAATGCGGTGTGGACTGGGTAGGGTTTTCAGCTATAGCTCATGCGGTAGGGCATAGCAATAGACAGGTTGAGCTCATGCGATAGGGCCCGCTAGTGTCTCGATTGATTTGACATTTGCCTCGATTGACTTGACGTCCAAAGTATCGAATATTGTATGCTCAATACACCAAGTGAGTGAATGTGAGGATGTTTTTATGACTAGATGATTGCTACCACAATGACACACACTTCCACTTATAGTCATTATCTTTATTGCCATAGAGTAGAATACATGATTGTCTGTGCTAACTCTTTGGATGCAGGGATAGGTCAGGTATGACTCTTCATACCTATTGTATTATCTTATTTAGTGATTAAGATTACAATCGCTCACACCAGACTTTGTCTGACCTGGAGTTTTATGCATTGCTTCATATTACTCTGGGATGAGCAGACTAGAGAAAGGTTGGTATACTCGAGTAGCTAGTCGGAGACGAGCAGAAGGCTTCTACGTACTATATATATATATATATTCTTATCCCTATTGCTTTCGTAGATTACTCCTTTAGGCATTAGTAGTGTATATTGTTTAGAGACAATATTCTGGAGATGTACTTATGACTTAATATATATTTTGCTGTTAATATGAATCTACTACTCTGTTGTTTTTGATTCAGTTTTCATCTCATACACTATCTCGCCTGTTTTATATCATAACTTATGTTATAATTATATTTTATTCCATGCATTATGAGATATACGACATGTTATATGGGTTTCCTTACTTTAATCCTTGGCGATCATCCTGTATTATCGGGCACAATCACATCGCAACTCGTTGGGTGTCGACTGGTACACGGCAGTCGTTACATTTGATATCAGAGCCTAGGTTTCTTAGTTTAACCTAAATGGGTAATACCGGGGGTTGAGTATATATACGAGAGCGCGCATTTGTAGTATTTTTGTTTTGAAAGTTATATTTATATATATACTATTAATATACTTAAAAGTGAAGTCACACTACACATGCACCGCTAAATAGGATTCCTTGGAAAGAAGATTAATCGACTTCTTTACAGACTGAATGATGAGTCGTCAAATAAGGAACTCTACTAAGAACTTAAGTTCTGGAATTGAGGATGGAGCAGGCTTGGGAGCCAACAATGTTAATGCTCATGATATGCTGATGATGTTTACTGCTTTCATGAGAGAGATGTTTATAAACGCTCAAGGAGCTGCTTCCATTATAGTCGAGGGTAGTGGTGCACATGTGCAGGCTCCTAGTACGGACTTCGCCAAGTTGAATACATACTTCACCAATCTGGGTGGTAAACATTCCAAGGAACGGAATCAGCTACAGAGGTTCAGGATTGGAATGATACCTGTGAGCGTATCTTTGAGGACCTCGGACTCAATGATGTTATGAAGAGGAGATTGGCTTCACGCCAGCTTCAAGGCAGGGCTATGAATTGGTGGAATTCTATCAAAGCTGCTACTTCTGAAGACCAGTTTACTTAGGAGAACCTTAAAGCCTGATTTTGTGGAAAGTTTATTCCAGCTACTCAGAATTCGGAGCTGTTTCGTAAATTTGCAGAGCTTAAGTAAAATGGTAGGTCCGTTTCTGGGTACATTGCTGAGTTCGATGCTTTACCGAAATATGGGATGTCTTTTATTGATACCGCTGAGGAGAAGAAGAATGAGGAATTCATCACTGGATTGAATGATTACTTAGGAGAGAGACTTATTAATCATATTGATGAGATTTTCGAGTCTATTATGGGAAAAGCTTTGGGGTCAGAAAGTCTTTATCATAAGTTGAAGACTGAAGTCGCCATTGCATCTGAAGTTGAGCCAAAGCCGCAAACGGGTGGTGAAGGCAAGAAGAAGCTTCCTAATAAAAGGAAGCCCTTTCTAGCGAAGAATGGATAGAAAAAGAAGGCTAAGTCTGAATTAGCTTGTTATTGTTATGGTAGGAAGGGCCAACTTATCAGGGACTATAGCCCAATGCCAGGGGCGAAAACGTGCTTCAATTGTGGCAAGGAGGGGCACTTTAAGAATGATTGTCCAGAGCCTCCAAAGGATAAGGAGTTGGTGAAAGCACACATAATTAATGTTGTTCCTTCTTCATTTTATGCGCCCAATAGCCATGGATAAGGGAAAGGGTACCGTTATCCAAGGCATGCTTTCAGTTTGTGGTATTCTTGTTAGAGTTCTATTTGATACAAGGGTTTCCAATTCCTTTATATCTAGTGACCTAGTAGACTGATGGGAGTTGAAACCCGAGATTATTGATCAACCTTTGGTTGTGACAAACCTGATTGGTTGTTCTGCCAACCTTTGCTTGATTTGTCGTGGGTTGATCTTATCGAGTCATGGATGCATGTTTGCTTGTGATTTGTTTGTTTCGGGCTTTACTGGGTTTGGTATTATCCTTGGAGTCGATTGGCTCCAGAGGCATAGGGTGGTGGTAGATTGTGAAAGGTATTCAGTGACCATTGGTGTAACAACCCGAATTTTATAACATGTTAAAAACAAGAAATCAGGGCAGAATTAAATTATAAATTAAGAATCAAGAGAAATGTGTTGCGCCGTTGCGTTCATCTTGGAATTCTGGTTGGAAACGAGTCCGAAATTTCGTAAATCGGAGTCCGTATGACCGAGATATAGCCTCTAGAAGTTTCACAAAAAATCAGAAAACGAAAACAGACTTTCAAAATTCAAATTTAGCCCAAACAGACTGGGCGGTAAAATTTCCCGCCCAACCCCAGGTCGACTAGGGAGTCGACCCTCCAGGGGCCAGGTCGACTGCCCAGTCGACCTGGGTGTCGACCAGGGGGTCGACCTCCCTGGTCGGGCCAGGTTGGCCTGGTGCACCTGCTTGCTTGTGTGGTCTGGTTGGTTGGCCTGTGACGATTTTCAGTGGCTCAGATCTATTCTAGGGTTGATCCTATGGCCTAAACTAGTCCTAACTCCTATAAAAACACCCTAAGACCTAACCTAAATCACTAAAAATCATTCTAGCAACTAAGTGCTACCAAAATGCTCCTAAATCATGGCCTCCATCTTCATCATAGAGAGCTTGAGAGTTCTAAACTAAATCTAAGGAAAAGGAGCAATCTTTCTCCATCAAATCAAAGGGGCTACTTATTTCTCAAGGCTTCTAGTGTTGCTACATCATTCCTAGAGCTTCTACAACAAATCAAGAGGGTAGATCAATGTCGCTACAACAATTCTATGATGATTCTTGCCCCTAATTCATAGCCACACTTTGTAAGTTCTAGATGCTTTTAGATTGAAACGATAACTTGAATATGACATGTGATAAAGTTGAAATTTGATCTATGCATGATAATCGATCCATGCTCATTCTTGTTCATTTTGAATCTTGACCTTTGGGAATGTTGCTATGACATTAATTTGGACCTATGCATGTTGCAAATCACTCTTTCATGTCCTTATCATGCATGTAATGATGATTTTCTCTCGGATCTTGTTTTATGCAAAGTTTCTACCTTCCCCTATTTATTTTCTTTTGATGAACCTTGGTCGATTTCGGACCTAGGCCTAAACTACGATTTGCGTGCGATTTGTATACGGGGGAAATATTGGGATTTCACCTATTTGGGTATAGGTGTGGGTGGTCGAATTTGTGCATAACATGAACAAGGGAAAAATTTGGGGTATTGCCAATATAATTTGCAAGTTTGGGCATACATGAGTTGACATATGAATCAAATCACGGGTTTTGAGACTATGCAAGTTAAATCACGGGGTTGGGCTTACGTTAACTAGGCATAAGTAGAATTGGAAACATGAACCATGATTTGGGTTTATTTGGGCATGAACTTGACAACATGTAACTTTGGCTAGAACTTGATAGGGATTGGATGTCATAAACTTGGCATACATGCAAATAGGCGAGAATTGGACATATGTAAAGTGGCTAGAATGGGGTACATATTTTCGTGGGCTTGTAAGGTGGAACTTGGGCATATGTTTAGTAATATGTAAAGTGGGGATTTTGACTTAGATGGCACATATGTAATTAACAATGTAAAGGATGCCTTCGACACGAGGTTAGACTTGAGTTGTGGTGTAATTCTGCCCGGAACCGCCCGGCATATCCAGTGACCACAACAATAATAGTCTAATGTGAGAGGTCGTAGGCAAAGATTAGATTGTGAAAATGCTTGAACCCGAGGTTGGAATGGGTTTGCGGTGTAATTCTGCCCAGAACCGCCCGGCATATCCAGTGACCGCAAACAAGTCCAATGTGAGAGGTTGATGGATTAATAAATAATAAATGAATATGACATGGACGGGTGGGTTAAGTAACTTGATTAGACTAATGACACTTAACCAATATGACATGGACGGGTGGGTTAAGTAACTTGATTAGACTAATGACACTTAACCAATATGACATGGACGGGTGGGTTAAGTAACTTGATTAGACTAATGACACTTAACCAATATGACATGGACGGGTGGGTTAAGTAACTTGATTAGACCAATGACACTTAACCAATATGACGTGGATGAGTGGGTTAAGTAAAAACCGGACTTGATTTCTTGATGACACTTAACCATATAACACGATTAGAGGATGAGTTAGTTTAACCTAAATGGGTCGATAACACCCGACTAGTATAACACGATGCATGGTAAGGTTAAGTAAACTCACAAGGGTAACACCTAACCGTTACAAATTGACTAGTGGATGGGGTTAGGTTAACGTATATTTAACCAATCTAACATGGTAACTTGATGGGGTTAAGTCATGAATCGCTTGAATATACTTAACCATTCTAACACGGTAATTTGATGGGGTTAAGTTGAATCGCTTGAATATACTTAACCAATATAACATGGTAACTTGATGGGGTTAAGTCATGAATCACTTGAATATACTTAACCAATCTAACACGGTAATTTGATGGGGTTAAGCTTAAACATACCTAACCAGTTTGACATGATGATTTGGACAGGGTTAAGTCATGAACCGCTGGGATACGCTTAACCAACTTGACACGTGATTCGTAGGGCTAAGTCATGAACGTGAATGACAACACTTAGCCAATCTTGACATGACATATAGACGGGTAAAGTCACGAACTTGAATGACCACACTTAACCAACTGGACATGCTAGACTGATAGGGGTTAAGTCTTGAAATTTAGATGACAACACTTAACCTACTGGACGGAAACCCTAGTTACGGGGTCCTTTTCAATAGTAACCCTCTTGGATGTATCACGATACCCTAGGGACTAGGCTAGGGTGGGGCACGATTACTGGGCTGATTGTAAGCGAACAAAACGACGGCTGAGTTTGGTGCGCCATTGTAGGTTCAGGCAAACTATGGTCGTGCACGTAGTCCGGAGTTGAAAAAGCAGGCGTGGGCACCAGTAGTTGTACACTGTGCGTGCTTGGAATGGTGGCAGTGGTTGACACCCTAGGGCTTGATACACCCTAGGATGGACCTAGCACAGAGTAGCTACATTCGTGATTGGGCCGTATGACACCGACACATGATGAGCTAGGACTTGTAGGGAGCCGATCGATTAGATCGTTACGTGGAAAAAGGGCGTTGTTCGATAGGTAGCATAATCCCTAGTGGTCCTAGGTGGCATAAACCCTGATCGAATCTAGAAAACGTCCAATAGGTAGCATAATCCCAAGTGGTCCTAGGTGGCATAAATCCTAGATGAACACGCGATAATTCATGATAAGGGAATCTGGCCAGAACAAGGATGGCCGTCCGAGCGATTTGAAGGATGATGACACTACGTTGTAGTGATACAGAATAACGTGATGGAACCCGTACGATATACGGCAAGGGACTATACATATACATGGAAGGGATGATATGAGTTAGGATGCTAGTACAGTTGGTGCAGAGGACGTTAGACATGCGATGATATTCCGAGTTTATCTTGTTATCTTGTTACCTTGGTTATCCTGTTACCTTGGTTATCTTGTTACTTGAGTTTATCTTGTTATCTTAGTTTGATCTGTTTATCTTGTCATCATGTTTATGTTCACTTTCAGTTTATACATGTCATGTTACCTTTATCTATTTTTAGGCTGAAAGTAGCTAGGACTTACCAGTCTTTATGACTGACCCCGTCTTGTTTCGCCTCTTTTTCTTCCGTCCCCCCCCCCCAGGTTTACAGGGAGCAAATGTTGCTACTTAGTGCGGATTTTCTTCTTCAAGATCATCATCTATGGCTTGGACTTTTCTTGGCTATGGCTATTTTACTGTTTTACTTGGGAAATAATTTATGACTATGGTTTTATGCTTCTTTATTATTGCAAGACAGGTTTCGATGTAAGTAATTTAATGGTACTATGATGTAAAAGGTTTTAGACCTTACTACTTTTATAAAGTAAAGAAATCATGTTTTCTTCCGCTGTTTTATATGTTCTGTCTTGTAATATTTCTGTGCATGTTTACCTAGACAACACCCCTCCAAAGCTAGTGCAATCACCCGTGATTGGCCCTGGCGGAGGTGGGGTGTTACAATTGGGACGGATGATGAGTGAAGGGTAATGTTGGGATGTTTACATGGTGATGAGGTGATGGCTAGTTTCTGTATTCCGTCCACATCCCGTACGATGAGTTATTGGGTGTGTCCATTGCTAGCGAGTATCTGGATGTTTTCGAGGAAGTGACCGGACTTCCACTACATAGAGAGGTTGAGTTTCATATTGATTTAGTGAAAGATGTCAGATCTATAGTAATGCCTCTTCGACAAATGGAACCAAAAGAGCAGCGAGAGCTTGAGGTGCAAGTGAGTGACCTCTTGAGGAAGGTGTTTATTCAAAGAAGTATTTCTATGTGGGGAGCACCAATTGTATTCGCCACAAAGGCGGATGGTTCCCTTCAATTGTGTGTAGACTACCGTGAACTGAACAAGGTGACAAGAAAGAACAAGTATCCTCTTCCACGGATAGATAATTTATTTGATCAGTTGAATGGTGCACGAATATTTTCTCATCTTGACCTTGCGACAGGATTCCATCAACTACAGGTAGCAGAGGAAAGTTTACCTAAGACAGAACCCCATCTGGTTTCTATGAGTGGTTGGTCATGCTATTCTGGTTGACCAATGCACCGACATATTTCGTGGATCTCATGAATCATGTTTTTAGAGATCTATTACATAAGTTTGTGCTTGTGTTCGTTGATAATATACTGGCATACTCACGGACAAAAGAAGAACACAAGGAACATTTACGGGTTGTGATGGAGGTGTTAAGGAAGCACAGCTAAAGGCTAAATTATCTAATTGTCATATCTATAGGAGGGAAGTGAGGTTCTTGGGACATGTTGTTTCTGAAAATGGTATTATCGTAGACCCTACAAAGGTGATGATAGTACAAGATTGGCCTACGCCTAAAAATGCAACGAATGTGAGAAGTTTCTTGGGACTAGCTGGATATTACTGTAAGTTTATTCAGGACTTCTCCAAAATAGCAACACCATTAACTTAGTCGACTAAAAAGAATTAGGCCTTTGTCTGGGATGCAAGATGCGAATATGCATTTAAGAGCTTAAGGGAAAAGTTAAGATGTGCTCCAGCGTTAGTTATTCCAAGAGGAAATAAGGAGATGACGATGTATAACGATGCTGTGGTACCAGACTGGGTGTGGTGTTGATGCAAGGAGGCCAATGCTAGTCGGCAACTAAAACCACATGAAAAGAGGTACCCGACGCATGATTTGGAACTGGTGGCGATTGTATTTGCATTAAAGATGTGGAGACATTATCTTTTGGTTGAAAGATTTGAGTTGTTTACCGACCATAAATCATTGAAGTATCTTTTCTCTCAGAAAGATTTAAATCTACGCCAATAGCAATGTCGGAATTTTTGGCTTCCTATGATTTTAATATTGCATACACACCGGGAAAGGGTAATGCAGTGGCTGATGCATTAAGTAGGAGACATGATGTTTCACGAATGGAAGGAGTTGGAGATTATAGTTGGTTATGACTTCAGACTAAGATGTGAATTCGAGCCAGAGATATTGGCGAGCCTAACAATTAAACCAACTTTGGTAGAATGGATAGGCTCCAGTCAGAGAAGAGATCCTAGATTATTAGAGACCATCACCAAAGTGGAAGCCGGTATAAATGATGAGGTTAAGGGAATGTACAAACTTGACCACAATGATTGGCTTCGAAAAGGTGGAAAGTAAAATAAGTCCGCTAGAGATCAGAAATTGTTGAATCCTGTGAATTGCAAATAAAAATAAATGCCCTGTCGCTTTCAATTACGGAGAAGAGTATACTCACTGTTATCCCGCTCCCCCTCAGACCACCACAGATCATCAGGAGGCAACTTGAGTTGTTTCAACTCGAGCCAAATTGGTTGTACCCGACATCGATGGATTAAGGGATGAGGTACTCAAAGAGTGCCATTACTCAAAGTTAACCATACATCCTTGTGGTAACAAGATGTATAGAGACATGGGGCACACATATTACTGGGAGGCATGAAGAAAAACATTGGGAAATTTATCTCTAAGTGCATGAATTGCCAATTGGTTAAAGCTGAGCAGAAGAAGCCCAATGGCTTATTGCAACCGTTAGAAGTTCCCGAGTGGAAATGGGAACATGTTTTGATGGATTTTATTGATGGTTTGCCTAGGACCCGTGCGGGTCATGATAGTATTTGGGTCATCATGAGTAGGTTGACCAAGACCGCCAGGTTTATACGTGTCAAGTCAAACAGAATGGCAACCAAGTTAGTAGAATTATATGTGAAGTAGGTTGTGCGATTCCATGGAATACCAAAAGGCATTGTAAGTGATCGGGATCCATTGTTTACTAGTGGATTCTGGAAGAGCTTGCAAGAAGCTTTGGGGTCAGAGCTACATCTCAGTACTGCATACCATCCTCAAACCGATGGTCAGACAGAAAGGGTGAATCATAAAATAGAGGATCTCTTGAGAGCGTGCACCCTAGATTTTGGAGGTTTGTGGTATGACCATTTACATTTAGTCGAATTTGCATATAATAAAAGTTATCAGTCAAGCATTAGCATGGCTTCATATGAAGCCTTATATGGGAGACCATGCAACGCTCTGTCATGTTGGTTGGAGGCAAGTGAGAAACTAGTACTTGGGCCAGATATGGTTAGAGAAACTTATGAAAAGATTGAAATCATTCAGCAGTGAATGAAAGCCTTCCAAGACAGGCAGAAGAGCTATGTCGATAAGAGACGGAAAGTCTTGGAATTCTCTCTTGGTGACTTGGTGTTTGTCAAAATTTCTCCTTTGAGGAATATGATTCGATTTGCTAGCAAGGGGAAATTGGCACCAAGGTTTATTGGTCCATTTCCAATCCTTGAGCGAGTTGGAAGTTTGGCATATAAAATTGAGTTACCTCAAAAGATAACTGGGGTACACAATGTGTTTCATGTTTCCCATTTGAGGAAGTTTTTGCACTATTCCAATACTACTATCACACTGGATCAGTTGGATGATATTAAGGTGGGACCAAAAACCACATTGAACCGTAGACTAATTCGTATCATTGGACATGATACGAAAAAGCTTAGGAGGAAGACAGTGAGGCTTGTCAAGGTTTATTGGGGTAAAAATGAGGGTGATTGCACTTGGGAGACAGAGGATAGCATGAGGATGTCTTATCCTGAGCTCTTTACTTGGTAAGTTCTTAATATATCACCCTTAAATCTCCATCTGTGATATCCTCAGTTTTCTAGCTTAGTATCCTGCATATTAGGATATATCTAAATTGTTTTCTATGTATGTTTAATCACTTGTGTATGACTGATAGGCACGTGGGAAAATCTTATTTAAGGAATCTCAAGGTAAGGGCTGGAGAATGTAACAACTTGTATTCTACATATCGAAAGACCATTAAATATTTATGATATTTTCATATAAGGTCGTATAACTGTATAACTTTGGGAAATGACTGATAGGTTTATCTCCTACTTTTGCCACTTTCGTCAAATTTTGTTGTAACCATTTTTCCCATAGGGAAGCTTGTTTCGTCCGTAACTTTTGATTGATGGCTTCTTAAAGCGACCCGAACTTCCCCGGTTTCCGAAGAGAAGAGAAAGAACGAA
This sequence comes from Allium sativum, assembly GCA_030737875.1. Lineage (NCBI taxonomy): Eukaryota > Viridiplantae > Streptophyta > Magnoliopsida > Asparagales > Amaryllidaceae > Allium > Allium sativum. The sequence goes on from CM060922.1 coordinate 1,050,234,359, forward strand.
TTGTTTTGAGAACACGACAAAATAGAACGCAGACGGAAGAACATTTCATTGTTAATTACAACAGTTCCATCAGACTACAAGAATATACAGAGTATAAATGAATATTACACAGAAACATCAGAGATTTAAATTACATTTAAATACATAGCAGCGGAAAATAATACAAAATACAACTGAAGGAGATATACGGATACAAAGCTTTCCGGAAATCGTTCCAGCTGTAAACCAGGATCCTGTGAATATAAATCTGCAAAACCAAAACTACTAGCTGCCCGTGTCAAAATAGGGGCACCCAGAGTTTAGGTCGAAACAATAAACTCCAGGTCAGTCATGGGACTGCTGTGAGAACTAAAGCAGTTATTAATCTTTATTTTTAAAGTTAGGTAAATCAAGGGACCACGCCGTATAACACGGAACGGGTTTCCTCCCATGAATACCAGTGCATAAAACAAACAGCGCAATGCTAAATAAAGAAACATGAAGCTATTATAAGACCCAGTTCCCATCACACAATGCAACGCAAGCCGGAGGATAGGGTTTTTACCTTATAATAGCCAAGAATGCTTGATACGTTTAAAACAGATCATTTGATACTATTATAAGTGCATAGTGGATAAAACAACTTCAAATCATAAGTATCAATCATAGACGGCATAAGCGACCCATCCCACTATGTCGCCATACTAGGCTCTACAAATAAAACCGCAAATGTCACGTATTTGAAAGTTGGATTTCCATCTATGAACCGAGGCAAAAGATAGTCCTCAACCGATTCGAGACTGTCTAGCCCGAGCCTCAGGAACAGCCGCAACTGCCCCTTGGAGCGACATGGCCGGTCCACCGATGTGGATTAAAATTCCTGAACACTGCGTTTCCCAGCCCTTTGGGGCGTAAGTGAGCCAACGAATGGCTCCATCGGACCCGGATCGTCCGATCAAACTGAGGCGCCTCATAACACCAACAACCACATAAGTCAAACTCGTCAGGGCGTGTAAAACCACTGACGCCACTTCTAGCTAGAAAGAAACGCATGCCCTCCCTGAGGTCCTCTCCCATTTTTGGTTCATACCGGGTGTGAAACTCGCGAAGTGAACGTTATACAAAGCTATGCCACAAAGGTCGTGCTTCAATCATCAATCATAAGACTTTGCTTTTCAACAGAAGCCTTTATCATTTGCCACTTAGGCATGCCACACAGGCAATTCACTCTATGCGTTTGGTATCCATCAGTATATAACCCCTGAGCTCGTACGTCTCAGAGAAGGGCGTTAAGCAAGAGAATAAATTCTCCGCCGCCAAACAGATATATATTTAATAGAAATCAATCACACAGACTAAAATCCAATGTCAGACACACAGTCCATTTATAAGTTCGTTCTGGGTCTGAACGAAACCGGAGGCACCTAGTACCCCGCATATCCATTGATCTCCAAGTACGTCTGGACGATCACTAACTGTTTCCATCTTCTTGGGTGTACAGCCCAATCAAGATCACCAGTAATCACCCAAATGATGTGAAGACTTCCGGTTTTCGACCACCGTCTTCATCTTCGACTTATCGTCGTATCAGTTATTCATAATGGGATAAACCCGGTCTATCTGAACAACTCGCGTATATAATAAGCATGTGTTACACAAACACAATATACGCCTCATTCCAATTCAGAATATTCTTTTATTCAAATATTCTTATACTTTGGGAAAGGTCCCCATTAATTTTATCAAAGATAAATTCTTTAAATTTATTCTTTAATCTTCTTTTGAATATCAATTCAAACTATTCGGGATTAGCGAACCACACCGAAGTAATTATTTATTTTATTTCCCAATCCCAACCTATTCATCCCATGAAGTAAAACTGGTAACACTTCATATCTAACACCACGGTGTTATCGGTAAATTCAATTACCATTTCACGTTCAAATCTAATTAAAGATTTAACCATCGCCTGGATTAAAACTGGTGATACCCCATTCTCGATCATTTCAATCTAATTATAGATTCATTAAAACACCACTTAGTTTTAATCTTCACAGAAATCAATATCCTGTCTTTAACTGGGTTAAAGAACCAATGTCATTTAAAACACGGGCCACAATAAACCCAAAATCACATTCATTAATTATCGGGTTAAAGAGCAAGTGTTATTTAAAACACTATTCACGATAAACCCAAAAATCAACACCAGTTCAATTTCAATTAAATATTATTTAATTGGTACATTTCATTAAATCTAAATAAAAAGATTTAATCTTTTTCTCGATTGGGCTTAAGAACAGTGTTAATGAAGACACCATTCACGACAAACCCAAATCACATTTGATATTAAACACAAGGCTCTGAATAGAAAATATATCGGCTTATATTCAACATCACATTCTACGACCAACAAATATCGTATTGGTAATAACGTTATATATATCTTTCAAATTTCCATAACGCTATCTGTATAATCGTGAAATCCATCATCGAAATATTCCGAAGACAATTTCGATTCAAATCCATTCCAATGCAATTATTGGAAATTCTGATTATTTTCAAAACCCTTTTTAAATTCAATTTATTTATTTAAAAATAAATAGAATTATAATTCTAGTTCAATACTAGTTCATTTCGATAAAAATCTATTTTTATCTTTTCAAATATGGAGTTTTTCATCCCGATTCTTCCCAAATCATTTCTAATGATTTTACACAAATTATTACTATTTTTAATAATTTTATCAAGGCCCGTACAGTCGATTTCCATCAACGGCCATCGAACTGCACTTACAGCGACCTTTTCCAATTTTGATTTGGACATAATTCCAAATCCAACCGTTAGATTTCAAATTTCTAATATTCGTTAGAAAGCTCTTTTCGATACGAACCCAACGGTTCCGGTTTTAGGAGAATCCGACGGTCGGATCTCCTGCAATATCCGTTCGAAGTCAACGGTCGAAATTCGCGAACTGCCGCGGCGCGACGCGTTCTATTCAGGCCATTATATTTTATATATAACATATATATAATATATACTTCATCGATTTCAATTCAAAACGTATTTTATAAATCGTTTTAAATTCGTTTTCAAAATGATTTCAACTTCTATTTCAAATTCAAATCAAAATTGAATTTTTCCTTGCAAATTCGTTTTAAATTCATTTCAAATTGATTTCAATTCAAATCGATTTTTAATTCAATTTCAGTTCATTTTCAATTCAATTTGAATTTCAAATTAATTCAATTTCAATTCGAATTCATTCCTATTCAATTTCAATTCGAATTCATTCCTATTCAATTTCAATTCGAATTCAATTCTATTCCATTTCAATTCGAATTCATTTCTATTCAATTTCAATCCGAATTCAATTCTATTCAATTCAAATTCAATTCTGTTCAATTTCAATTCAAATTCATTTCTATCCAATTTCAATTCGAATTCATTTCATTTCAAAATATCAGATTTTTAAATCACTTTCGATATTCATTATAAAATGAATAAAATCGATATAAATATCGTTTTCGTCAAAATGGCGTCAATCTAATCAATACGACTTCATATATTCCTATTTTCAAATATTCTATTTCAAATATTTCTTTTTCAAATATTTCTATTTTAAAACTGGAATGAGGCCCAATCAATTACCACATAATGTTAATTTTATGGATTTTCTACCACACGTATACAACAACAACGATAAATCATCAACCATCATCCAAAGTGCGTTCTACACTGCATAAGCATCAAATATAAATATTTAACGCTTATAACAGTCTGTCAATCAATCGTTCGACATACAACTAAACAATCAGGATTAAGGTACGTCAAATATCATCCCAATACCCGTGTGGGGTTTCAAACAATCAAACACAGATTTTATTTGTGCAGTTGGGTGATGTGTAAAATTTATCGTCCCAATCAATAACAGTCAAATGTGTGTATATAAACAAATCGTCCGATTTGTTTATTTTTATTTCATTTCATATGCACGTTAAAAATTCTATTTTTAACTATAAAATATTTTCCACTATAAAATATTTTATTTCATTTCACATCACATAATCAATTACACGGCAAAATCAATCAAACAAGCATACAAGCCGTCCATGGTCTGTGGACGACGGGTGTCGGGTGCTACTAAATACCGTCTGCATCCTAGTATATATTTATATCTAGGAAAATAGAATTAAAGGTGAGGAGTTCTCACAGATTAGCTAATCCAATCCCACGACTCTTCATATGTAGGAACCTTCGCCGTTCTTGCCTCTTGTCCCTTTCTTTGCCCGTATTCTCTACATATGCAAAAATCGAATTTTTACTTTGCTATTCAATATATAAAAATCGAATATTTATTTCGCTAATCAATATATAAAAATCGAATTTTTACTTCGCTATTCAATATATAAAAATCGAATTTTTACTTTGCTATTCAATATATAAAAATCGAATTTTTACTTCGCTATTCAATATATAAAAATCGAATTTTTACTTTGCTATTCATATATAAAAATCGAATTTTTACTTCGCTATTCAATATATAAAAATCGAATTTTTACTTCGTTAAATAACTAACCTTTCCTTTATAAAGATCAGATTTTTATCTATTTAAAAATCACACTTTTATACGAATAAAAATATGAACTTTCTTCGCTATTCAAACAAATAAAAAACCATATTTTTATTTTCTATTCGCATAATTAAAAATCGTTCCTTTATCTCACTAGTACATACATAAAAATTGAATTTTTATTCTATAACTAGGTAAATAATAAAACTTACATACGGATGAAGGGGCCGGTGGAGTTGCTGACGATCGGTAGCGGGCTGTGGAGGCGGGCGGCGCGCTGGTTTCTCGAGTGGGAGGTTGGAGCTGAAGAGGGGGGGTGCGCGTCGCTCAACAGGAGGAGGGGGGTCGCTCAGCAGGAGGGGGTGTTGCGTCGCTCAACAGGAGGAGGGGGGGTCGCGTCGCTCAGCAGGAGGAGAGGGGTTCGCGTCGCTCAGTAGGAGGATGGGGGTCGCCTCTCTCAGCAGGAGGAGGGGCTGCGGAATCGCGGCGGCACCGCCTGGGGGGAGGTCGTGATCGACTAGTTTTTTTTCTTTTCTTTTCTTATCTGAGATGAAATGAACGTGGGGGGGGGGGGGCAAGGTATAGGAGAGGGAAAGGGATTTTATTTTTAATTATTTTAATTATTTAATTTCTGAAAGTTGACTTTTTCATACGACCTCTAAATGAGGCCCACCGTCTGTCGTCTATAGCTAATTACCCCCATTCCGAACACAATGGGATATGTATCGTAAGCTGATTCGATCGTTTCGATCAGTTTTCGTCAAAATCAACATATAACTCTATATATTGAATTTGAACGTGCATTTCAATTTATTGGGGCCACATACAGACTCTAAAAATTCCCGAAAAATATTTTCTAGATTCGTATTGACGATACGATCAACTAAAATGGTCAAAACACGTTTTCCTTTGCCACGCTCACATATTGATTCGATAAATTATGAAATTTGGAATCTAGTAATAATTTGACATCAGGGATCCAACAAAAGTGGTTTCGTCGAAATCCGAGGTCGTTTGCAAAATTTCCATTTTTAAGGGCCTGAATTCCATAGCGACTATTCAGAATTTTCAACTGGACATATCTTTTGATTCCCGCTAGGAAATTTCAATTTTTCGGGTTTGTTGGAAAGATCGTCACAATTAGATTCCATTATTTTTGGTTTCACTAAAATCCGGTTTATTTTGCACCCGGTATGTTCATTTGAATTTTGAAATCGAATTATCGAACTACCACGCCATTTTCAATTCTTTTATAAATATAAATAAATATTTATATTATATCATCGGTTCAAACGAATATATACATTCGAATTATATTCAAAATAAATTCCTCATCGATATTATTTAAAAATATTTTTTTTAAATAATCAAAATTCGCTAAAATTGCCAAAATAAAATTTATTAATTGGCCCAGATTTCCGGGTTATTACAATCTCCCCCACTTAAAACTTTTCGTCCCCGAAAAGGAACAAAGCCGAAAGTTGTTTCACAAATCAACTCAACTTCCAGTGTTTTCACTACGGCTTAAGTTCTTCAACTTTTCAGTTTCTAAGAACTTTTCAAAATTTTCAAACATTTGGCTAACACCCTAAATTTTCAAAAAAATTCGCCATAACCTCCCCTGCACCGGGAGCACGGGAAAATCCCGAAATTGCCATACAAGCCCTTTGATCTCAAAAAGAAAAAGAAAAAGCCAAGCGGCTAGCAAATCGGCTCATAAAATCATCATCACCCAAACAAAACAGTAAATTATGGTAAACATGTACCTATTTGTCGGGCAAACAAATTTTATTCTTCTGCTCTAGCCTCTTTGCAAAGACCTGTTCAATGTAAGTACATGTATATGCAAGCAAATGCGACAAATTTCAATACAATTCACTATTTGATACAATTTGGCTATATGGTACAAATTTTAATTAATCAACCAATAATCAACAACACAACCATCAATCAATTAGTTGATTAGCTTTTCAAATTCATAACTTTGATACATAGTCAAAAATCAGATTTTTGATGTCAAATCACAACGATAAGCCCTATCTAGTTTCGGTTCTCACACCAGTCAATTGGAAATATATAGAAATCTCACTTTCGTCGCTCGAATATAAATACTGGCGATGGTGCCCCATCACCAGAATTATCCCCGGGCAACTAGAGTGTGATTCTATAACTATCCAGTACATTAAAACTTCAAATACACGTTTGCAAGACGTATATGCAAAATCTTTATATATTGGATTGTCCCAATTCAGTGTAAAATAAATAATCAAATACAAATGATTGATTTAAATTTTCAAAACAAAAATTGTTTTCAATTTATATTTCAAAAATATACTCTTCACACTCGTTCTAGGATACTACTGATCCCATCTCTAACGAGTCATTCCCATTGGATATTACTAATCCAATATCTGATGAATTCTTTCGTATGGTTCTAATATGTCTTGTTCTCTGAGCTTTGTAAACCAAAGCCCTAATACCAAATGAAGCGACCCGAACTTCCCCGGTCTCCGAAGAGAAGAGAAAGAACGAATTGTTTTGAGAACACGACAAAATAGAACGCAGACGGAAGAACATTTCATTGTTAATTACAACAATTCCATCAGATTACAAGAATATACAGAGTATAAATGAATATTACACAGAAATATCAGAGATTTAAATTACATTTAAATACATAGCAGCGGAAAATAATACAAAATACAACTGAAGGAGATATACGGATACAAAGCTTTCCGGATATCGTTCCAGCTGTAAACCAGGATCCTGTGAATATAAATCTGCAAAACCAAAACTACTAGCTTCCCATGTCAAAATAGGGGCACCCAGAGTTTAGGTCGAAACAATAAACTCCAGGTCAGTCATAGGACTTGTGTGAGAACTAAAGCAGTTGTTAATCTTTATTTTTAAAGTTAGGTAAATCAAGGGACCACGCCGTATAACACGGAACGGGTTTCCTCCCATGAATACCAGTGCATAAAACAAACAGCGCAATGCTAAATAAAGAAACATGAAGCTATTATAAGACCCAGTTCCCATCACACAATGCAATGCAAGCCGGAGGATAGGGTTTTTACCTTATAATAGCCAAGAATGCTTGATACTTTTAAAACAGATCATTTGATACTATTATAAGTGCATAGTGGATAAAACAACTTCAAATCATAAGTATCAATCATAGACGGCATAAGCGCCCCATCCCACTATGTCGCCATACTAGGCTCTACAAATAAAACCGCAAATGTCACGTATTTGGAAGATGGATTTCCATCTATGAACCGAGGCAAAAGATAGTCCTCAGCCGATTCGAGACTGTCGAGCCCGAGCCTCAGGAACAGCCGCAACATGCCCCTTGGAGCGACAGGGCCGGTCTACCGATGTGGATTAAAATTCCTGAACACTGCGTTTCTCCGCCCTTTGGGGCGTAAGTGAGCCAACGAATGGCTCCATCGGACCCGGATCGTCCGATCAAACTGAGGCGCCTCATAACACCAACAACCACATAAGTCAAACTCGTCAGGGCGTGTAAAACCACTGACGCCACTTCTAGCTAGAAAGAAATGCATGCCCTCCCTGAGGTCCTCTCCCGTTTTTGGTTCATACCGGGTGTGAAACTCGCGAAGTAAACGTTACACAAAGCTACGTCACAAAGGCCGTGCTTCGATCATCAAGCACAAGACTTTGCTTTTCAACAGAAGCCTTGGTCATTTGCCACTTAGGCATGCCGCACAGGCAATTCACTCTATGCGTTTGATATCCATCAGTATATAACCCCTGAGCTCGTACGTCTCAGAGAATGGCGTTAAGCAAGAGAATAAATTCTCCGCCACCAAACAGATATATATTTAATAGAAATCAATCACACAGACTAAAATCCAATGTCAGACACACAGTCCATTTATAAGTCCGTTCTGGGTCAGAACGAAACCAGAGGCACCTAGTACCCCGCATATCCATCGATCTCCAAGTACGTCTGGACGATCACTAACCGTTTCCATCTTCTTGGGTGTACATCCCAATCAAGATCATCAGTAATCATCCAAATGACGTGAAGACTTCCGGTCTTCGACCACCGTCTTCATCTTAGACTTATCGTTGTATCAGTTATTCAGAATGGGATAAACCAGGTCTTTCTGAATAACTCGCATATATAATAAGCATGTGTTACACAAACACAACATACGCCTCATTCCAATTCAGAATATTCTTTTATTCAAATATTCTTATACTTTGGGAAAGGTCCCCATTAATTTTATCAAAGATAAATTCTTTAAATTTATTATTTAATCTTCTTTTGAATATCAATTCAAACTAGTCGGGATTAGCGAACCACGCCGAAGTAATTATTTATTTTATTTCCCAATCCCAACCTATTCATCCCATGAAGTAAAACTGGTAATACTTCATATCTAACACCACGGTGTTATCGGTAAATTCAATTACCATTTCACGTTCAAATCTAATTAAAGATTTAACTATCGCCTGGAATAAAACTGGTGATACTCCATACTCGATCATTTCAATCTAATTAAAGATTCATTAAAACTCCACTTAGTTTTAATCTTCACAGAAATCAATATCCTGTCTTTAACTGGGTTAAGAACCAATGTCATTTAAAACACGGCCCACAATAAACCCAAAATCATATTCATTAATTATCGGGTTAAAGAACAAGTGTTATTTAAAACACTGTTCACGATAAACCCAAAAATCAATACCAGTTCAATTTCAATTAGATATTATTTAATTGGTACACTTCATTAAATCTAAATAAAAAGATTTAATCTTTTTCTCGATTGGGCTTAAGAACAGTGTTAATGAAGACACCATTCACGACAAACCCAAATCACATTTGATATTAAATACAAGACTCTGAATAGAAAATATATCGGCTTATATTCAACATCACATTCTACGACCAACAAATATCGTATTGGAAATAACGATATATATATCTTTCAAATTTCCATAACGTTGTCTGTATAGTCGTGAAATCCATCATCGAAATATTCCGAAGACAATTTCGATTCAAATCCATTCCAATGCAATTATTGGAAATTCTGATTATTTTCAAAACCCTTTTTAAATTCAATTTATTTATTTAAAAATAAATAGAATTATAATTCTAGTTCAAAACTAGTTCATTTCGATAAAAATCTATTTTTATCTTTTCAAATATGGAGTTTTTCATCCGGATTCTTCCCAAATCATTTCTTATGATTTTACACAAATTATTACTATTTTTAATAATTTTATCAAACCCCGTACAGTCGATTTCCATCAACGGCCATCGAACTGCACTTACAGCGACCTTTTCCAAATTTGATTTGGACACAATTCCAAATCCAACCGTTAGATTTCAAATTTCTAATATTCGTTAGAAAGCTCTTTTCGATACGAACCCAACGGTTCCGGTTTTAGGAGAATCCGACGATCGGATCTCCCACAATATCCGTTCGAAGTCAACAGTCGAAATTCGCGAACTGCCGCGGCGCGGTGCGTTCTATTCTGGCCATTATATCTTATATATAATATATATATATATATATATATAATATACTTCGTCGATTTCAATTCAAAACGTATTTTATAAATCGTTTTAAATTCGTTTTCAAAACGATTTCAACTTCTATTTCAAATTCAAATCAAAATTGAATTTTTCCTTGCAAATTCGTTTTAAATTCATTTCAAATTGATTTCAATTCAAATCGATTTTTAATTCAATTTCAATTCAATTTCAATTCAATTTGTATTTCAAATTAATTCAATTTCAATTCGAATTCATTCCTATTCAATTTCAATTCGAATTCATTCCTATTCAATTTCAATTCGAATTCAATTCTATTCCATTTCAATTCGAATTCATTTCTATTCAATTTCAATCCGAATTCAATTCTATTCAATTTCAATTCGATTTCAATTCTATTCAATTTCAATTCAAATTCATTTCTATTCAATTTCAATTCGAATTCATTTCATTTCAAAATATCATATTTTGAAATCACTTTCGATATAAATATCGTTTTCGTCAAAATGGCATCAATCTAATCAATACGGCTTCATATATTCCTATTTTCAAATATTCTATTTCAAATATTTCTTTTTCAAATATTTCTATTTTAAAACTGGAATGAGGCCCAATCAATTACCATATAATGTTAATTTTATGGATTTTCTACCACACGTATACAACAGCAACGATAAATCATCAACCATCATCCAAAGTGCGTTCTACACTGCATAAGCATCAAATATAAATATTTAACGCTTATAATAGTATGTCAATCAATCGATCGACATACAACTAAACAATCGGGATTAGTGTACGTCAAATATCATCCCAATACCCGTGTGGGGTTTCAAACAATCAAACACAGATTTTATTTGTGCAGTTGGGCGATGTATAAAATTTATCGTCCCAATCAATATCAGTCAAATGTGTGTATATAAACAAATCGTCCGATTTGTTTATTTTTATTTCATTTCATATACACGTTAAAAAATCTATTTTTAACTATAAAATAATTTCCACTATAAAATATTTAATTTCATTTCACATCACATCACACAATCAATTACACAGCAAAATCAAACAAACAAGCATACAAGCCGTCCATGGTCTGTGGACAACGGGTGTTGGGTGCTACTAAACACCGTCTGCATCCTAGTATATATTTATAACTAGAAAAATAGAATTAAAGGTGAGGAGTTCTCATAGATTAGCTAATCCAATCCCACGACTCTTCTTATGTAGGAACCTTCGCCGTTCTTGTCACTTTCTTTGCCCGTATTCTCTACATATGCAAAAATCGAATTTTTACTTTGCTATTCAATATATAAAAATCGAATTTTTACTTCGCTATTCAATATATAAAAATCGAATTTTAACTTCGCTATTCAATATATAAAAATCGAATTTTTACTTCTCTATTCAATATATAAAAATCGAATTTTTACTTTGCTATTCAATATATAAAAATCGAATTTTTACTTCGCTATTCAATATATAAAAATCGAATTTTTACTTTGCTATTCAATATATAAAAATCGAATTTTTACTTCGCTACTCAATATATAAAAATCGAGTTTTTACTTCGCTAAATAACTAACCTTTCCTTTATAAAGATCAGATTTTTATCTATCTAAAAATCACACTTTTATACGAATAAAAATATGAACTTTCTTCGCTATTCAAACAAATAAAAAACCATATTTTTATTTGCTATTCGCATAATTAAAAATCGTTCCTTTATCTCACTAGTACATACATAAAAATTGAATTTTTATTCTATAACTAGGTAAATAATAAAACTTACATATGGATGAAGGGGTCGGTGGAGTTGCTGACGATCGGTAGCGGGCTGTGGAGGCGGGCGGTGCGCTGGTTTCTCGAGTGGGAGGTTGGAGCCGAAGAGGGGGGGTGCGCGTCGCTCAGCAGGAGGAGGGGGGGTCGCTCAACAGGAGGGGGGGTCGCGTCGCTCAGCAGGAGGAGGGGGGGTCGCGTCGCTCAGCAGGAGGAGGGGGGTCGCGTCGCTCAGCAGAAGGAGGGGGGTGCGGAATTGCGGCGGCGCCGCCTAGGGGGGGGTCGCGATCGATTAGTTTTTTTTCTTATCTGAGATGAAATGAACGTGAGGGGGGGGGCAAGGTATAGGAGAGGGAAAGGGGATTTTATTATTAATTATTTTAATTATTTAATTTCTAAAAGTTGACTTTTTCATACGACCTCTAAACGAGGCCCACCGCCTGTCGTCCATAGCTAATTACCCCCGTTCCGAACACAATGGGATATGTATCGTAAGCTGATTCGATCGTTTCGATCAGTATTCGTCAAAATCAACATATAACTCTATATATTGAATTTGAACGCGCATTTCAATTTATTGGGGCCACATACAGACTCTAAAAATTCCCGAAAAATATTTTCAGGATTCATATTGACGATACGGTCCTAACAAAACCAATTTCATCGAATTCTGAGACCGTTTGAAAAATGGCCATTTTCCAGTCGATTAAATTCAACTAAAATGGTCAAAACACGTTTTCCTTTGCCATGCTCACATATTGATTCGAAAAATTATGAAATTTGGAATCTAGCAATAATTTGACATCACGGATCCAACAAAAGTGGTTTCGTCGAAATCCGAGGTCGTTTGCAAAATTTCCATTTTTAAGGGCCTGAATTCCATAGCGACTATTCAGAATTTTCAACTGGACATATCTTTTGATTCCCGCTATGAAATTTCAATTTTTCGGGTTTGTTGAAAAGATAGTCACAATTAGATTCCATTATTTTTGGTTTCACTAAAATCCGGTTTATTTTGCACCCGGTATGTTCATTTGAATTTTGAAATCGAATTATCGAACTACCACGCCATTTCCAATTCCTTTTATAAATATAAATAAATATTTATATTCTATCGTCGGTTCAAACGAATATATACGTTCGAATTATATTCAAAATAAATTCCTCATCGATATTATTTAAAAATAATTTTTTTAAATAATCAAAATTCGCTAAAATTGCCAAAATAAAAATTTTGAATTGGCCCAGATTTCCGGGTTATTACACTTCTCATAGAATCCAATCTTAGGTGGCTTCTTAAGGAAGCCAACCTTTAGTGGCTTCTCTTGGAAGCCAGCAGCGTCCTCTCAAGGAAGCCAATCCTCGGTAGCTTCTTGAGAAAGCCAATCTTTATTGACTTCTCTTGGAAGCCAAAATTGGCTTCTCAAGGAAGACAATCCTTAGTGGCTTCCCTTGGAAGCCAAAGGTTGCTTCTCAAGGAAGCTAATCATTAGTGGCTTCTCTTGAAAGCTAAAAGTGGCTTCTCAAGGAAACCAATCCTTAGTAGCTTCTTCTGAAAGCCAAAGCATTAGTAGCTTCTCTTGGAAGCTATTCTTAGTAGCTTCTCTTAGAAGCTATCCTTAGTATCTTCGCAAAGTAGCTTCATTTAACTATATATGTGGAGCTCATTTTGCAAAGGAATGTAGCTAACTTCCAACATAATAAAAAGAATCCTCTTTCACATCTCAAAAAGTGAGAAGCATAGTTTCGATGACTTCTACCTACAATAAATCTATCACTTAAGCACCTAACTACCTTACGAAGTGCAAATCAAGTCAAATTAATACTATATCAAGATAAAAGCTACTACAACACAGGAATCGGAGCCAAGCACTTTTCATTGTTGGATCTAACCTTTTTTGAGCGATAAAGGTGAGTAATTGTGTTCTTATTTACTAATTTGAGTAGATTATCATATAGATGCTTATAATTCATGTTATGACACATATATAAGTTTGGGTTGATTTGGATTTGATTTGTGAAACCCAGATCTAATTAGATCTGGGAGCATTAAACTGAATGTTGTTATCAAACTGAGACTTTCCTATCCAGACTTTCCTTTTCGGACTTCCTTATCCGGAATTATTCTATCCAGAACTTATCATATCCGAGATGTGCAAAAGGGAATGGGTTCGCGTGGCGAGGCATTACTTCTTGATAACGACTAAACTCATTTGGAGTCCAACTCCAATACAGCTAGATAAACCCGAGATGCAAGAAAAGTTTAAATAGGAAGTTACCACCAAGGATTCAGATGGGAATCATCGGGGTGACTCCTAAGTTGGACCTAGCAGCGGGTACATGTGTAACGGAGATATCAATATTCGTATCCTCTGTACGTCATTGAGAGAGTTACACAAGAACGAATCAGAGCCAATGCGGTGTGGACCGATCATGACCCAGAGCCAATGCGGTGTGGACTGGATAGGGTTTTCAGTTATAGCTCATGCGGTAGGGCATAGCAATAGATAGGTGGAGCTCATGCGGTAGGGCCCGCCAATGTCTCGATTGATTTGACGTCCAAAGTATCGAATATTGTATGCTCAATACACCGAGTGAGTGAATGTGAGGATATTTGCTATGATTAGATGATTGCTACTACAATGAAACACACTTCCACTTATACTCAGTATCTTTATTGCCATAGAGTAGATTACATGATTATATATGCAAACTCTTTGGATGTAGGGCCAGGTCAGGTATGACTCTTCATACCTATTGTATTATCTTATTTAGTGATTAAGATTACTATCGCTCACACCATACTTTGTCTGACCTGGATTTTTATGCATTGCATCTTATTACTTCGGGGGCTCTTAAATGAGCAGACTAGAGACAGGTCGGTGTGCTCGAGTAGCTGGTCAGAGATGAGCATGAGGCTTCTACGTACTATATATATGCTCTTATCCTTATTGCTTTCGTGGATTACTAGTTTGGGCATTAGTAGTGTATCTTTTTTAGAGACAGTATTTTAGAGACGTACTTATGACTTATTAGATATTTTGATGTAAATATGAATCCACTACTCTGATGTATATGATTCAATTTTAATCTCATACACTGTCTCACCTGTTTTATATCACGACTTATGTTATTATTATATATTTTTTCCATATGCTGTGAGATATATGACAGGTTATATGGGTTTCCTTACTTCAATCTTTGGCGATCGTCCTGTATTAGTCGGGCACAGTCACAACGCAACTCGTTGGGTGTCGACTGGTATAGGGTGGTCGTCACAACTCGGATACCATAAAAGCTTTTGCACAAATTTATTCAATGTAAAACAAGTTCATAATAATTGTTTTTCATACATTACAACATGCATTTAACACATATTTATACAATCAGAATGTAACTACAAGACATGCCACGACCCAAAGTAAGTATTAGTAAGGCTTCGGCCCATCTGCTTTTATAGGGTGAGAACATTGAAAACCCGAATCTTTCAATAAACATGCATCAAAAGGAAATTCCAATAATCAAAACCAACATTAAACCAAAGCATCCATGAATTTGATAATTATGTAGAGAGAGTTGGGAACTAGCTACAAAGTGGGAAAATATTTTCTATGATCTCCCGAGGAAGAAACAGTCATGTTATCCTTCAACTTAGTGAGTGTTATAGGTCAAAGAATGAAATTTTTGGAAATGGCAGCTATCCAACATGCTTCATACATAGGGGCGATCATCCCAAAGCTGAAAACATGATTAAATCCTGCAGAGAGAGTAACAAAGGCTAATTCAATTTCAAGCCAGTGAACAGTAACAACTTGTTTTACTTACAGTTCAATTAAGAGGAATTCTCGCATCCTGAAGAGATCATCTCTCTGCAGTATGATGAAATGTTTCAATTAGATATCAATAATTGGAGAGTTAGAGCTACTTCTTATAGAAGCATGCTTGACGATCAAATATATTACCCACCTGAGCGAAGCAAAGGCAAAAGCAGCAAGCTTCATGAATTTGAAAGTCAAGTTGCTAAAGATCTTCACAATACGAATAAGCTTAGAGAAGATTGCTTCGATTCATAGAATCTAGATGTTAACTAAAAACAAGGAGAGGATTGGAAGACTCCTTAAAGGATGATCGCTCATATATCGAAAATCTGGATTAGTCACCCAATTTATTTTTCGAAGCCCTAATTTCTCTAGGGTTTCTTCAGCTTTTGATGTTTTAACAAACTGAGATTGTTAAGAGTACGACTATCAACAGATGCTTTCAGATACGGATAGTGCTATATCCGCATCCATCCGAAATCATTTTCGGATATATGATATCAGCATCCTCGGATGTGAACGAATATCAAATAAATATCTGAGCCTCCAACGATTGATAAATTAAAATATATAAATAGAAAACTTTAGTTTAGCATAATTTTTTTTTTCAATCAAATTTATTATTAGAGTGCTAAATATATATATATAATGAATTTGAATAGCCTTGAGCAATTAATGTATTTACCGTGTAACTTAGTAAAATAGTAAAGCAGTATATTTCATTATGCTAAAATATATGTAATTTAAATTATAATTTTGAAAAAACTAATGAATAATTTTCGGAAATGGATGTGTCTATACTTGCATCTATATCATTTTTTTCCATATATTGAATATTCATCGATTTTTCAGATGCGGATGCGGACGAATTTTGAAGTTTTTGGATATTCATTGATTACTCTAGGTAAGAGGCCGGCGAAAGATGGTCAATATGAGGTCGGATGTATTATATTTCCTGTCCATTTTTTTTGGATACCCTATTTGGGTATCCTGTATAGGCCTTATTTTTGTTTGACTATTTCGGGGGGGAGAGAGGAAGGAAAATGTAGGATGAGGTTTTATAAAGTTACATCTCAGCGGGAACTAGTTTCTGATAGGTCTCAACGTTGGACATCTAGAATCATCTAGAAGTGATTAACGTTCTAATAGAGAGATGTCAAGCCTCCTTCATTTGTGCAAGCTTAAAATAAAGAAGTCCAAATAAAACGACGTTTACGTTTTTGGAAACCAATCTGTCAACTGACTACGCGATGAGTAACAAGTAACCACAGTTTCTTCCTTTGTGAGATGTTTAAAACAATCAATGGTTTTAAAAGAGAAAAAAAATGGCTGCTGTTTATAATTAAAAATATTTATTTTATTATTTAAGTTATATTCTAAAATTATTTGCCACTATTTACATCCAAATTATACTTAAGCCGATGGAAATGTACTAACGCATTTAAAAGCGACCTCCGTGTATGCACTACTATTGAGAATGTGCTTGTGATATTTTCTTAACAACCCTGGTGCATTTTGAAACACTTCATATATAAATTTTAAAAATATCACATTTGAAATGTCATCCATATATTTTTTTAGCATGGTCCTAACGTCCTTCTGACCCAACGCCAACTTATATGTCAGATTTGCCTTGTCCTTGCACATGTATATATACTTTATTGTCTAACCATTGCTTTGTACTATATAAGTATAAATCAACATTGTTTGGTTTTCCCTCCATTTAGACCAAATTCATAATGAGAGAAGTTAAAAAAAGATGAATAAGGAAGAACTGCATGTATAGTCCAATGGAAATTGTGTCATAGTCTAATGGCAGCACAAGTACAAGTCATTTCTTGCACGCATTCCCTGGCACTGGCACGGTCATGTCATGCATTGAAGACACAACTTTTGGTGTTCATCTATTCGCTGGTCCCCCCAAATGTGCCAGTGCCAGGGAAGCTTCTAAATATAGATGGATTCCATTTATTAAACACATTTACTTCACAATTGTCGTGTTTTAACGTAACATGTGTTTCGTACATAACTCCAACTATTGTTAAGTATTTTCCACCAGAGAGCATGTTAAATAATAATAATAATTAAAGCCATTGATTTGACCATGATTAACTCAGTTATTTCGCGATCCTAAATAGATGGTCTAAACAAACTATCACATACGACTTCCTGGTCCACGTCCAAAATCGGAACAAGCATCATGGATGTCATTGACGATGGATTGGTTGAGGTAACATATAAAATAAATGTGGTGATAAGGGCATTTAATTTTTTTTTCCTATTACCATAACATAGAAATACCATAAAAATTACTCTTTCACTCTCCCTAATACCCCACATTAAAAAAATGAGGCTACCACCGTTAGATTATTCTGTGTTTAGCACAAAACTCAAAACCATTCCGCCATTCTAATTCACATGGAATACCACTGCGCCAACATTGCTTTTGGATATCGCTTACTTTAATTTTTATCTCTATATATTATCGATCACAGACCTGTACCTCTACTGATCACCATCCTGCTGCCCCCTACGACATGCTGCCCTAGACGATATAGAAGAAGAAGCTTCAGATGTACATGGTGGACAAGAAAAATTAATATAATCAAATAATTTGATACTCAGTATGCATTCAACATATGGAAAGGCGAGATATAATTTAATTTATAATTTTTATGTTATATGTATAAAGCAATAAAAATTATAAATTTTAGTTACACATGTTAATTAAATTTATGTTATTATGCATCAATCATACACACAAGGTACTTGAGTGGAAGTTCTTAAAAAATGCTACTAGATTTAGGAACATTATCGAGGATTCTGGATTGTTTCCTATTGTTCACACTTGCTATAGAAGCGTAAATAAAAACTTGATATCATCATTTATGGGACGTTGGTTTCCGGAGACAAACACGTTCCATATGTCGTCTCTTGAGATTAACATTGCCCTTGATGATGTAACATCTTTGTTACACATTCCGATGGAAGGAAAACCCATGCAAACTATTTCGTGTGATACGGAACAAGCAGTCAACATTGTTTCCAAATATCAGGTCTTAGTAAAGCAGAAGCGAGGATGGAAATGAATGAAAGAATTGGGTATAAGTTAAGTTTGTCCATGTTATTTAATAAGTTTAAGGATGTTAATGATGACTGGACAGATCGAGCGATTAGGCGTGTTTCTCGTGCCTATCTTTTATTATTGTTATGTAGCACCTTGTTTGCTGATAAGAGCAAGTCGCATGTTCACATGTCACTTTTGGATCCATTGAAAAATTTACATGCCGTCAGTATCTATTCCTGGGGTTCAACAACATTACCATTTAAGTATAAGAAGCTTGGATTAGCCACTCGCGCTGGGTGTGAAGAAGATCGCAGGCTATCTTTGCTTGCTAGAGACATGGATTTTTGAGCACTTCCTGTGCTTTCATCCTTCTACAAAGTTGTACAATGAAAGTTTACCACGAGCTGTGAGATGGAATCTATCTATAGACAATGTTGTACCTCTCATCGATCTTCGTATATTAATTTATCGATAATATTCAGATAGAACAGGTACTTATCTTTATTTAATTTCATAAGTTATATATTAGTACAGTTCTCCAACATGGTTAACAAGTTCTATCATTTATTTTTCAGGTTATTTTTGATCCATACAAATATGCACGTGCCTATCATCCATTTCATCCTATTTCATGGTATAGTGATTGTATTTTGTGTCTCAATGTTGTCGAATCATATCATCCTAAACAAGTTTAGGCAAGTTGGAAGAGTTCAGAACAATTTCAGTGCTCCCATTCCTCCTGTTACTACAAACGCACGACGAGGAACAATCTCTGTTGTGAAAACTGTGCCTTTGCGAAAGCGACCAGGATCTTCTTCACCCAATTACTTAAAGATGATTTCTATGGAAACAAACACAGATATGAAATCACATGCGCAAACACAAAATATTCCACCCAACCACCCTCTTTATTGACTCTCAAAACAAATTTTGTTTACACTCACTGGTTCAACTACCAACAATAAACAAACTATAAGAATCAATAACCTTATTGAGAAAGGGAAAGAATATCTAGATGACTACAATTTTGTTGAAGAGGGAGAACAATGAAGAACGATGGCTAACCCTTGGATTAATTAATTCGGTCTCAATCCCATGCTTTTAGTCCAACCCTAGATGCTGCTTTTATGGGAGAATAGAAGTCCTAGACACATACCCAATTTGCCCCTTCATTCCTTGCAGAATAAGTCACGGAAAGACCAAGTCAAAACCATAGAAAAACCCGCTCAGACGTCTGACCAAATTATGTCAGACGTCTGTCCCTGCTCTCGGGTTTCCAAAACCCTGACAACAGACGTCTGACCAAATGCTGTCTGACGTCTGTGCTGAAACGCAGCACAAAACTGCTTCTCCTTGCCTTCTTTCTGTCGCTGCTTCATCTCCTCTATCGCCAAGCACATCCACGCCTCGTCTTCATCAACATATGTGATTTCATGTTACAAATCGCAACACTCCACCTTGATATGAAATCGCATCACATCAAACTAACTTCCAACACACAAGTCATCTAGCTCTTTCAACGACATCTACTCTCAATTAAACCATTACAAACACAACCCACTGCCTGCCAATGATACATCTTCTGCCTAAGATGCACCACGCATCTCTAACGGTCTAAAAATGCTTGTAATACCACAAGGATCTCCACCTTCTGGATTTTCTGCATCGATACCCGTCTACCACATGATCTAAGCTCATTCGTTGATCACCCCGGATCCCTCGAGCATCATCAACATGAAGATTCTGTCTAACACATCAGTAGTGACCAAATTAACCTCTCCACCTTGCTGTGGACTAGGTTCTTAAACCATCACTTGCCTTCCACTGTCGACCACAGAACCAACCAATCTATACAGGTTTCCCACCTATAAGACACCTCTCATCACAACACGACCACCCTTCTTCACTCTCAAAACTCCACCTCGAATATCATAAGTGCAACCACGGCGATCCAACTGACCGAAAGAAATGAGGTTATGCGAACTAGCGAGTACATGTCTAGCTCCAGAGACTTCCCTCACCACGCCATCATGCATACAAAACCAGATAGATCCAATACCACGAAATGGTAGCTCTACTCAATTGGTTTCTCTAATCATGTCGACATTCTTCTCATAAGAAGAAAAACACTTCACATCCCTACAAATGTGAAAACTGGCTTCTGAATCCATCTTCCAAGGATTAACTTCGCTAAACAGGACATCACTAGAAGTATCGCTAATGGAACTTGCAGCAATATATGCCTGTGCCTCATTACTTCCACCACCATTCGTAACCTTCTTCTTATTCCTCTGATAAGCATAACAATCCTTGTGTATGTGACCTTGCTTACCACAATAATAACAAGCACCTTTACTATAATCCCCTTTCTTCTTCCTTCTTGTATCTTTCCCCGAGTCCTTTCCTACTATAGCCTTACCTTGAACTGATTTAAAACCCGACCCTTTTCTCCTTAGTTCCTCATTCAAAAGGCTGCTTCGAACAGTTTCCAAAGTGATGGCTCCACCAGCATTGCAGTTACTCAATGAAACAACCAAAGTCTACCAACTTTCTGAAAGCTAACTCATCAGCAAAAGAGCCTGCAACTCATCATCAAAATTGACCTTCAGATTTTCCAATAGATTGATCACATCTTGAAACTCATTCAGGTGCTCTGCAACAGACTTCTCCTCTCGCAATCTCAGCTGAATAAGCTTTCGGACTAGAAAAGCCTTAATTGTAGCACTCCTCGACTCATACAAAGATACTAACTTGTCCCACAAATCCTTCGCGGATTCACAATTAACCACATGGTGGAATACCGAATCATCAAGGTACTGCCGAATCAAGGCAATAGCCTTCTTACCCACCTTCTTCCACTTTCCCACATCCACATCCGAGGGCTTCTTCACATCTCCATCAAACGGATCATGAAGATCATTGAGTTAAAGCACATCCACCATCTTAGGCTTCCAAATCCCCCAATTTCTTCCGTAAAAAACAGTCATCTTAGAAAACGCCATCATATCCGTCATAAAAAAATTGATATTTTCCACTCCAAAATCACTCTAAGCTTTGCGATGATCTAACTCTGATACCAACTGTTGTGAAAACTGCGCCTTTGCAGAAGCGACCAGGATCTTCTTCACCCAATTACTTAAAGATAATTTCTATGGAAACAAACATAGATATGTAATCACACGCGCAAACACAAAATATTCCACCCAACCACCCTCTTTATTGATTCTCAAAACAAATTTTGTTTACACTCACTGGTTCAACAACCAACAATAAACAAACTACAAGAATCAATAACCTTATTGAGAAAGGGAAAGAATATCTAGATGACTACAATTTTGTTGAAGAGGGAGAACAATCAAGAATGACGGCTAACCCTTGGATTAATTAATTCGGTCACAATCCCATGCTTTTAATCCAACCCTAGATGCTGCTTTTAAAGTACAATAGAAGGCCTAGGCAAATACCCAATTTGCCCCTTCATTGCTTGTAGAATAAGTCACAGAAAGACTAGGTCAAAATCCAGCAGAATACTGCTTAGACGTCTGACCAATATATGTCAGACATCTGTCCATACCCTGGGGTTCCAAACCCTGTAAAGTCAGACATCTGACCAATATGCATGCCTTCAAACGTCTGTGCTGAAGCACGGCACAGAACTGCTCCTTCTTTCCTTCTTTCTGTCGCTGCTCCGTTTCCTCTATCACCAAGCACATCCACGCCTCGTCTTCATCAACATATGTGATTTCATGTCACAAATCACAATACATACACTCATGTGCGTTATGAGTTTTTAGAAAGTATATGAGAGAATTATCACCATGTAATTGCTAAAGGACATCGATCAATACCACTAGCCCAATCTTTTTTAGGCTTCACAGATGATTACATGCTTGGGTATAAAAGCAATATGTTGTAAGAGTGCAAAATCCCGCTAGGTTGCCAGCCAATATTATGATTGGAGTGTCTCATTTTCAGCCGACCTACGAGCAATTATATTCGTTACGTTGTATTTTATTTTTTAAACTTATTTGAAGTAGTAATGATACTTATGATTGGACTTTTCTTCTTCTTTTCAATCAGACTTTGACCGACGTGCATGGCTTCTTAGATGAATCTAACACTCAAGTTGCTAACGCTAGAGTTGCGACGCTACACCCGCCGTCCGAATTAGAGAGTGTGCACGCTTGAGTTGTATGATTGTTTTGTGTGGGTGTTCTTTAGTGAACGGTTATTTTGTAATGTATGATGAAATTTCTATGTTGATATATGGTTAATATAAGGTTGAACTTTAAGTACGAGCACTGTGTTGCTGTATGGTTTATGAATGGTTAAATTTTGTGTATAAGCACCGTGTTTTAATGACGATTTATGTATGATTTTGGATTCTTGCTGTATGATTTATGATTCTTGCTATATGGTTTATGTATGGTTTATGATTCTTGTTGTTTTACTACTTCCTATTTCGCTACCGTCTTCCAGTATATTTTTTTTTACTACCTCGTAGAGGTAGTACGTGGTAGTGCTAAAAATGATGCATAACTTATACATGATTTTTATGTCTACCATATAGGAAACATGCATGAGAAATTAATATTCTATGTTTTTATTGTACGACCTAGAACAAAATTAACATATTCATCCTAAGACCGGGACAAAAAAAATTTGATAGAAATTGTCTGCCTTGTATTTTACATACGAGTTTTCTCTAAAAATCACATAGCATATGTACGTGATAAAAAATAAACAACGAAGTGTGGTTGCGTGGAAAAAAATGAACCACACTGTACCTCTGCGTGGATTCATAGAATATCAAGTATGTGTCTTACATGGTATACTGCAATAGAAAAAATAAGACAGAAACCCCTAATTGCATAAAATGCATTACACAATTGCACAATATGACAGAACTCCCAATATGACAGAAACATAAACAATTCAGCAATGACAGAAACTCCCAATTGCATAATATGACAGAAACTCCCACTATGACAGAAACATAAACAATTGAGCAATGACATTGTATCATTCCATACATAAACAATTCATCCAAAACATATTATAAGCTAATTCTAACAAGTTATAAAATCTAGTTCCATTGAGCAAATTGTGTTCTTTCACCCCAAGCCTGTTGATGATTGCCGTAGATAAACTCCCAATTGCTGGTCTCCATACGACTAGTCGTCATCCATTTTGCATAAATTGGTGGAACCGGATGTTTAGGCTCTAATTTAACCTGCAATATGAAAGCAATAAGTGAATTTTGATATATATAATAACAACTTAACAACATTAAATAAGATATTACAAACATACTAGCACAAAATGATCATCACTGACAAAAGCTACAGCTATTTCAAAACGTTGTAATGATGGTGGCACTTGTCCTTTGAGTGGTAGGACCGTGAGCAAGTCTATCACTTATGCTGAATACGACTACGTTATATTTAGTCGCAATAATATAACCCATATCGGGCATTCTCGTCCATTTTTCCAAGGGAGAAAAACCATTGCCTTCATGATGTAGCTGCTTAAGCAAATCGATGCATCTGCCAAGCTCTATGAAAACCTTCTCATAAAATGCTTGGTTTTCATACAAGTCATGTCGAATTTGTGACCAATAAAACTCTCCCATTCTAAGTGAAGCATTAATACAACGAAATCTACAATTACCGTTTGATTGAACATCAATAATATCATTCATAGATGATTTTAGCTCTTTTGGTATATGATTAATATACAATCTCATTTCACGGCTGCACTTGTCCATCTGTATAATATAATTTATGTTTTGTAACATAAAATAAATTGAAGTCAACAAACATATATACCTGTAACGGTTTTCTAATTGTTAGTTTTTCCTTCTTCTGTTTGGTCACGCTAACTTGTCTAGATGAATTTTCTGATGAAAGACTCTCGACTAACTCAAATAAATAAGGCATTCTTTTAGTCAAAGAATTATTTGATTTCTTGCTTTTCCATCCTTTTGTTTTTACTTTGCTTTTACGTGAGCTGAGAATAGAAGTTTGTGGTTGGACAACTTCCATTAATTTTTTTGTAAATTTGAAGTTGATATGAGTGTCCGTTTTTTTAACATCACTTAACAAAATTTCCATTTTTTTTGACTACTCCAACATCTTTTTCTCCACTTCTTTCCACTATATGTATTCTAATCCAATGAATAACTATCAAATGTAGTGGTATTGATGTCGATGGTCCAAGGTAAGCAAGCTCGTGTGCACATGGCAAACCCTGTGTCTTACGGAGGACACATCCACATAAAAATTCATCATCTCCAATAGAGGACACTCGAAGTAGCTCCAAATGTAGCAAATCAAGAGCTACAGTAGAAACAACACCTTGTAAATTTTTGAACTCCTTGATATGAAAAACATGTTTAACTCTACTTAGGCTCTGTTCGAGTGAAGCTTTTAATTTTGTGAATGATAACTCTAACAATGAATGCTTTTTAGTCCAGGCTTGCTCGAAATCACATTGACTTGCTGCTAGGTGTTTCTTCAACTTCGAATGAGTTGACTGGGCCCTATATTTTATAAATAAATATTAGCATAAAGAACAAACATATATCAAACACCACAAACAATGGTAAATTAGTATTACCTATTTGATGTATAATTTCGAAAATGCATATACTCGTTAGTCCACATTTGAACAAAGCGGTCTTTGTATGGATCTAGCCAATTCTCATGCACATATTTCATTAACGAACCATACTTACCATACTTTTCATGTAGAAGATGTAATTTCTCAGTGTATACAGAACTGATTTAGAGATAACAAGTTCATACCAACCACTCAAGAATGGTTTCTTCTCCGTTATGTCCTTAATATTTCTTTTTGTCCCCATAAAAGTGAGTATGTTATTTTTAATCTGCCATTTGCATAATATTTGAGCTGAATTTGGTAAAACATGAGCAATGTCATTAAGCAATGCCAACTCTCTATCATTAATGAATGCACTAGGCAATTCCCCCTTACAATCGATCATAATGGATTTCAAACGTTCTAAAGACAAAATATAGTTCTCTTCATTTTTCGCAACTAATTATGCAATAACAATACAGAATGTCTCATCCGTTGAGATCACACCAACTATCTCAAGTAACAAAATTTTGTACCTTTTGGTTTTGTATGTATAATCTAGTATGATAGCACGAGGAAATGTTCGAAGAAAATCTAAACTAGTTGAATAAGCCCAAAAAATAACCCTAATAATGACGCTGGCATCTAAAGTCTTTCGATGTCATTGAAATTAACCAAATTCTTTTAGTTTACTAAAGAGATACTGCACTTGCAAACGTCCACCTCTTTCAATCGCATTGTGAGTTTGAATGGCATTGTACATTGTTTTAATAGTTGTGCAATTCGAAGGATTATTTCTTTTTAATGTATTCAAAATCTCCATTCCTTTCACCATATTTTCGTGTATTTCCATGACTAACTTGATCACTTGTTCACTTAACCTTCCTGCATAGGAATGACCTCCGTTGTGCTTTAATGCTGAATTATTGTGAACACCATTTACACCTAATAAATGCCAACCGTCTATCGAAAGAACTTTCACACCTTTTAGTCTAAACGGACAATTACATTTCTTCATACCCGTCGCTCTATAATTGTTTGGATCTTTAATATCGCTTCTCTTATACACCCCATTACGTTCACATGCAAACATTATCCAGGGTTACGCACTCGACGAAGCACTGTTCGATCTCATTATAATTATCAAAAACCCAAGATATCTGCCAGTGTTACAAATTCAATCAGTTAAATGCTGACGGAATGGATAAATCTACAAACAAACAAAAAAATCTCCAACTGTGTAACAAAGAAAAAGTAAATAAATACATGAAAACATAAATACAAAACACTACTTACATCATATATGGTAAATTCATTTGAATAGTCCAACAATATTTCATTCATGTCATCTTTATCACTTGAATAATCTACTATCTAAAGAAGCGACATATAAATGCAAAACTAAATTGTCAAATGATAAGTTACAACGTAATAGCTATACGACATTATGTGACAAACCACGTAGAACGCATTCGAGGTAAGAACAATAATCATGCATACATACTGCGTGATTATTTTTCTTCCCATGCATCATGTCTGCGCAAGTGTATGCTATAGCCCTTTTTTCTCACGTTGATCGTTCACATGGTATGCACAACAATCACGTTTTGGCTATAAGTGAAAACTATCATACCCACACACTCCTAGTACGTGAATACTGTTACGATCTCACCTCCCAGTCTCTTCGAAACTGAGGTTTTTGACATCGAAATTTTACTGTTCAAAAGTGAAAAAATATTAAAATTACTGCATTAATCTCATTTATGTTTGTAGCTTCGCCTTCATGATCCATTGTTCGAATGTAAAAGGATGATATTTTGATATTTATTATGATTTAGGGTTTACTGAATGAAGGAGAAGATTAGGAAAAGAAAGAAGTTACATATAAAAAAAGAAGGGTATTTTAGTCTCTTATATTTTCATAAAGTTAGTTGGGTTAACTCAGCAAAATTCTGGGTTTAAATAGAATTACACTTTTTTTCATCACCTCTACTGTAACATAGAACCAATTTTCACATACATGTACCAAAATGCCCTAGTGAAACCCTTGTGATGAACTTATTAAAATAAGGTACATTTCTTAAGCATCTCAAAATATAGCAAATAAAATACAAAAATGATCATTGTCATTCCATGATCTTAACGCATTGAACCACACATGAAATGAAGATTGTATGCGAGATTTATAGTCATTTACATTTCAAGGGAATTTTTGTAACTTTATAAATCGTTTGATTAAACAATATCATCAGATGAACACCACCGATGGTTTCATGTCATAAAGTGAAATGATTTTGATATATAATACGTCTAATTTATAATAATTTTATGTACTATTTTTTTTAATAAGGGATATATCAAACTTTGTATACTTATAATTAAAAAGACATTTTTTAAAATTAGCTAACCATGACATTCACTACAACACACAAGGCAATTTGCAATGGCTATATGGCATCGATAGTCATTGCAAATTTAGTCGTCACCAATAGAAAAGCGATGGCTTGGTCGCTACAACTAATTGCAACAACAATTTCTCCACGTGGAATCCAACATGACATTTAGTTTGTTTCCGGGGAGCCGTTAATATCCATTACTAATCTGGAACAATTAGTCGTTACTAGCCATTGCAATCCATCGCTATATTTTACTAATAAGACATTGCTAGCCATCGCTATACTGGATGTTTCTGGGTGCACCATGAGGCGATTCCATTCCCTAAAATCAC
The DNA here is from genome assembly GCA_030737875.1 of Allium sativum. Taxonomy (NCBI): domain Eukaryota; kingdom Viridiplantae; phylum Streptophyta; class Magnoliopsida; order Asparagales; family Amaryllidaceae; genus Allium; species Allium sativum. The sequence goes on from CM060922.1 coordinate 1,050,262,424, forward strand.
ACATACTATTATTCATAACAAATATTATCGATTCATGTAACACCCCGCATTTTTAAGATAATAAAATGTGAGTAACTTAATTAAATAATGGGAATTTAGTAAAATGGACTACCCCATTACGTCCGTCTCGGAATTCTAATCAAGATAGACACCTGGTTTGCGTAAAACAGACATCGTATGAAGAAGTTATTAAGCCTAGAAGTTTGTATACACACAAGAGAGTTATATATATACAAACATAAAAAAAATCAAAACAGCGAACGGAAGCCCCTATAGCTGAACCGCCCCATTTTGGGGGTCGACCCAATCGACTCAGGGTGTTTGGGGGTCGACCCTAGGGTTGATACCATAAGAGAGGGGTCGACCCCTATTTATATCAGGACATAATTCCGGTTTTTGAACGTGGACTCTTTTCTTGACCAAATACGTTGCTGAACACCTATAAATAAGCCTGTGGAGCCTAACCTAAGTTTTATATTTCTGAGACAACGCATAAGCTCTGCCATCCCTCTTCCTCCTAAAATCTCTTCAAAAAATATAGATTATTAGTTTAGGAAAATTCTGAATCTAGATTTAGAGGAAAAGAACGAAAATCAGTTAGAAGTTGTTCAGATCTCTTATCGAAGTGAGGTAATTTTCTAGATCTGGTCTATTTCAATTCTCCTCACTTTCTTTCCTTTTCTTTTAGTAAAAATTATGAATCCATGGTTGTTAGGTTCTGAATCCAATTAGGGGAAAAACCATGGAATGCTAGAACTGGACCAGATCCAGGATTGGGAAAGCATATGAGGTGAGTAGATTTAAGTTATATCATTTTAGATAATGATATATTATCGTTTAGCATTTCCCCGTTATTATGAAATGTGAATTTTCCAAAAGTGTTAAAATGTTGTTATAACATTTTGAGATATTAATATGATTATGTTGGAAAAACTCATATGTGGAAACGGTTAACGTGTTGAAATGTTTACACGTTGAAAGCAATAAACTTTTTAGAATATGCGTAGCGACTACTGTTGTTCGTATTACATGTTAAATTGTGACATTTATATACATGAACCCTTACTTGTATGAATTGGAATAGTTAATGACTAAAATGGTTTCATGTTAGCGTAGAAAAAAGGGACATGCGACATAAAATAGGCATAATTTGATGACATGTAAATTAGACTACAGTAAAAATTTAGGAAGAATAATATGCCTAAAATTTACAGTAAATAGAAAACTGTAACCGCGCTTAGACACGTGGTTATATTACACTTGTGGTAGAAGTCTGCCCGGAACCGCCTGCCATATCCAGCAACCACAAGTGGTAAATCAAACGTGAGGGGTCTAAGTGCATAAAACATGTAACGGTGCTAAGACACGAGGTTAAGTCAACTTGTTGTAGAAGTCTGTCCGGACCCGCCCGGCAAATCCAACATCCACAAGTGTAGGTTTAATGTGAGAGGTGTAGTGTATATACATACATACATACATACATACATACATACATACATATATATAACAAGATATACATAAATGGCAGTGCTGGTAATTAAATTCCTAACTTAGAAAATAAGATATGAAGGGATGTAAGCGATTGGGTGTGATACGAAGAAAAAGTGATGTATTTCCCTAAATGACCTCTTTCTGAGAACGTTGTTGCAAGTAAGCCATAGTGAACAAAGTAAAAAAAAATACTTGCCACCATGGGTTTGAATGGGAATATGTTATGAAAATAAATCATTGATTCCTTCTGTAAATCAAACTAATAAGGTGCATTAAGTGTTTTCCTTAAAAAATAAGGAACATATATTACAGTTAATGAAGGATAATGGGTTACAACAGTAAGTGGTTTTGAATGAACGGGGAATGGTAATAACATATTATAAATAAATTACATTAATGAGAATGTTATACAATATGTAGACTTGTCCTAGGAACAAGTGGATATTATAACTTAGGTTATAATAAACTAGTGAGGAAATGAGATAACTTGTGTAATGAGATAAGTGGTACTTAATTATAAATTAAGTAATCAGTAAATGGGGAAAACTAGAACCAGTTGTGTTGTAATAAGTAGAGAAAAAGGGGACATTTATGAAATGCAAGAAGTTGTACTTAATTATAAATTAAATAATTTGAAATCTGAAATATGATGATAAGAATAATATGTTAAGGCTTGTCCTAGGGACAAGAGGAAATTATAACATAGGATATAATAAATGGAAAGACCACTTATTAGTAAACCTTAGTTAAGAGAACTAAGTTAATAAGTAAACAGCGATAAGTTGTAGTGACAATGTAAGATGGAATTATGATTAAATAGGAAAGAGTGAGGCAAACTTATGGAATGAAATAAGTTATATTTAATCATAAATGATAAGTGACATGTTAGACAGAAAACATGTAAATTGATATATATTTAATTACGTATTAAGTAGAACATGTTATTGTAACCTTGAAATCAAACAAGAATTTAAAGGGATTGTGCATTACAGACCTTGGTTCCCAATCTAGAGAATAACATGTTGTGGGCTTATTAATAAACTTAAACGGGTTAAGTTATATAACTGAAATTAATAAGCAAAAGAAACTTGGTAACATGAATAAGAAGTCAATGTGAATGGGAATAACCAAGTTAAATGGAAACTGATGAGGTAAAGCAAGCACGTAAAAGAATGTTTAGACATAGGGTCTAACAACATATTGAAATGAGGCGCTTGGACCAGTTTGCACATTTGAGGGTGAATAACCCAACAGGATAGATCATCGTGGTGTCATGGGGAACGAGGGGAGTGCACGTCCATCTGATTATTCTGACGGCTCCGAAGGACTGGAATGGGAAGCACGCGGCTTCCTGAGATACGTAAGGTTCTCCTGGTAGTCCTCTGTGCGATGGCAGATGTTTAGGCTGTACTCGCAGAGGTTGGGTCTGCGTGAAACTACCAGGTGGGTGGGCCTTGACTACAAAAGTAGCTTTGCAGTCAGAATGCTATGATGCGGTGACACTAGGGTGATTCAGTGGTCGCCTCAACGGGGAGGTAGAGGTTAGGACCAACATATATAGTAGATCGTCGGGTACCCGTCATCGGCAGCCGTGGGATGCGAAAAGATTATAGCTAAACCCAATAGACCATTCACTTTTCACTATCGCGGTACGGTTGTTGAGGGGAGACGCCAACTGGTTGTTTAGATTGTTTGTTGTTAGGGGCAAGTCTCTTAGCTCTTGTAGTCTTTACTAGTTGTGGGAGGGGCCGAAATGGGGCCACAGCCACCTTGAAAAACAGACCTTAGGAATATCTGTAAATTTGAGGCTCTTAAAGACAGGCCTGTACAGATAAGGAAAAGCTGCCGAACGAGTTTCGTGTTTCTTGTATAGCCCTGCCACGGAACTCGGTGCACATTATGTGTAGTTAAGGCATCGAATACGATTTACGATACATACATGGGAAAGTCTAGATACATGCATATCGGCTCTGGGTGGTGTATCGTAGGCTAAAGGGTTTTACTCTGGTATGGAAATTGATTCGATCAACGATGGAAGTCTGTATGCTTTCGTAGCATAGTAAGGATGGATACATGCTGAACATAACAATGTCATGTAGAGATTCGTATGTCACTCCGGCGTAGGATGAGGGACTGCGTTTAGTTCTATATGGTGGAGACGGTGCGAGTGGGGTACCATGGGGAGTACCTCAATATTGGGGGAGGGTAGCTACATATATATTGTATTAGGTTAATCCACTAGGAAGTAAATGGGTACGACGTGTGTGTAAGCCTTGAGTGTTGTTAACCCAAGTAACCTAGTAAATAAGAAAATGTGATTGAACAATATATGTTGGATTATACAAAGTGTATACTTTAAATCCAGTCACCAGAACTTGTGTTCTGACCCCCTCCTTATCACATACTCGCGGGTTAGATTTGTATCAGAGACATAATAGTTTTGAATACTGGTAGATAGTATTATTACTATGGTAAGGCTATATTTGGATCATTATATTTTATCCATTCCGTTGTGAGATATTTTCTAAGCTCTGACACATTTTATGTCCCTGTTTTTTCTGCAGGATACCAGAGCAGACCAACACGAGTTTCTATAGATTAGAATTTTGAAAAAAAATCAGTTTGTCGGAATTCAGGTTGTTACATCTGGTATCAGAGCTTAGGTTTAGGATTCTTGTATAGATTATGAGTGAACGTATTTGAAATTTTTTAAATAAAAATATAAGTATATTATATATATACCTCGATCCATAGAGGAACCCACAAAATAGAAAGAATATAACATGGTAAGAATTACTGTTTATTACACTAAAGGAATGAACATGGAAATTTGTGACCCTTAGGAAATTTGGGTGGAAAGTGTACAATATGTTTTGAAATAGAGAAAGGTGAATCCCATAAGTCAATATTTCATATTAGTGGGATTGGCGGGAAGAAAAACGTTATAAATTGGAAAAGGTTAAACAGAGAAAAAAATGGATTAGGAATATACATAGTTGAGAGAATTGACTTTGTGGGAGTGTCTAGGAAACCCTAGGAAAATTGGAAAACCGCTTTGAGTCTAACCCCATCGTTAACTTTTAAGAACTTGAAATTGTAAAAGTTTTGGGAAAATGGTTTATGGTGTTTTCAAGTTTTAATCTTAAAAGTTAAAGTTTTAAAATATGTAAAGTACATATTTGGTTTTGAAGTAAAATGGGGTATATTTTGTGATTTCTTGCGAAAAATATGTCTAAAATAAAATTCCCTCAGTAAAACGTGCATATTATAGAGCATTTATTGCTCGCTAGTTTTCTTGTTATATTATAAGAAAGAATTTAAAAGTAAAACTTAGAAAAAGTTGCATTTTTTTGAAAACTGGAATTTCCATTAAAGAAATTTTTGAAGTCTCTATTCTTTTGACAATCATTTTTGATAAATTGTTTTAACAAGAGAATTTTGTTGGGTGGAAAAGTTAAGTGTAGAAATCAAGGATAGAGTGGATGTTTGCACCTTGTAGTATTTGAACCGACCCTATAGGCAAGAACAAGTCATAAACCTGATTAAAAGAATAGTTGTTTGTATCTACTGTAGTTTTTATGACTTGAAAAAGGAATATTTACATTTTTTTAAGATGACATGTTTTATGGTTTGGCAAAAGTAAGTTTTCATGAGGAATATAAAATTCTAATACTTCTGATTTTTCGAAGAAAAGTTTAAATGAAAAGGCCAAACCATGTTTTAAAAGTATGGAGTAGGTAAGGATTAGTGCCTAGGGAAGACGGGAAAAGTTTTGAGACTTTGAAGTAAATAGCGACAATTATCTTGGAATAATAATAAGTTCCCGTATAATGCGTAAGCATTGAAAAGCCTAGGGTGTTGCTTGAACTAATTGTTGGTACACAGCTAGAATTAGTAGTGAGTACTAGATAGTAAAATGGGCAAGTAAGTGTTAAACCCTGTTGCTAATTTTCATGTTAGGGGTAAAACCCGTTATTACATTTTTGTTGGGATTGTTCCATTTTTTTTTCTTGTTGGTAGTTAGGTAACACCTAAACCTGTCATGGATCTCATAGTTTGGACTTTTCTATCTGAGGGGGACATAGTCTCGAGATTCTTGGCCCTTAGTAGTAGCTGTGTAGAGCGTTTGTTTCCTATTTTAGTTGAAAGACTAAAAGGCTTATTTGAAAACTAAATATAGATCAGATGATTAAATAAGCTAAGAAAAGAGTAATAGCATAACTAAAAAGGAAACAGTAAATTCTGTTAAGCAACAAACATGACAGTTAAAGAAAAATTGGAAAAAAATATGAGAAAAGATGAATATGAGTAAAATTTCCAAGATAAGCTGAAAAAGAGAATATGTAATAAAGAAAATTTTCTTATGTGGGTCGTGCTTGGATAGGAAAAGAGGGGAATCTTTATAAATAGTTACATAAAATCCAAGTACGGTTAGAAAAAGGTTGAAAAAGAAAAACGGAAGATGTGAAGTTTTCCGTTTTCCGCCTTTTTGAAACATAAGAAATTGAATTTAGAAAATTATATTTTTCTGAAATTCGAAAAATTAAGTTGCTTGGTAGGGTTTTGAATGCAAAAATTGGATGAACTACGCTCTTGTTCAGTAAGAGTGCGTGAAAATTTGGATGAAAAAGCATTTTTGATTTTCAAAATATTGCATTCATGTAGAATTGCAAGTATATTTAGGATGTGAGCATCATGTTTTTAAAGGATTTTCGAAAATTTTGCATACATATAGGAGGTACCGCTTAGGTGTACATGTATTACCATGTTGTATTACACTTTGCACAAGTGCACAGTGTTTGCAAAAATTGATGCACACATGATGGATGTATATTATGCGAGTAGTTATTTGATTTTACCCTTATCAAATTTCCGGGATGAAATTTCCTAAGGGTGGAGAATGTAACACCTTGCATTTTTAAGATAATAAAATATGAGTAGCTTAATTAAATAATGAGAATTTAGTAAAATGGACTGCGCCATTGCGTCCGTCTCGGAATTCTGGTCAAGGTAGACACCTGGTTTGCGTAAAACGGACATCGTATGAAGAAGTTATTAAGCCTAGAGTTCATATACACACAAGAGAGTTATATATATACAAAAAAAAAAAATCAAAACAGTGAACGGAAGCCCCTATGGCCGAACCGCCCCATTTTGGGGGTCGACCCAGGCTGTTTGGGGGTCGATCCAAGGGTCGACACTATAATAAGGCGGTCGACCCCTATGCAGATCAGGGCAAATTCCAATTTTTGAACGTGGACTCATTTCTTGACCAAACACGTTGTTGAACACCTATAAATAAACTTGTAGAGCCTACCTTAAGTCTCATATTTCCGAGACAAGGAAAAAGCTCTACCATTCCTCTTCCACCTTAAATCTCTTTAGAAAATTTAGATTATTAGTTTAGGAAAATTTTGAATCTAGATTTGGAGGAAAAGAATGAAAATCAATTAGAAGGTGTTCAGATCTCTTATCGAAGTGAGATAATTTTCTAGATCTGGTCTATTTCAATTCTACTCTCTTTCTTTCCTTTTCTTTTAGTAAAAATTATGAATCCATGGTTGTTAGGTTCTAAATCCAAGCATATGAGGTGAGTGGGTTTAATTTATATCATTTTAGATAATGATATATTATCGTTTAGCATTCCCAGTTATTATGAAATGTGATTTTGCCAAAAGTTTTAAAATGCTATTATAACATGTTGATATATTGATATGAATATTCTGGAAAAACTCATATGTTGAAACGGTTAAAGTGTTGAAATGTTTACAGTTGAAAACAATAAACTTGTTCGAATATGGGTAGCGACTGCTGTTGTTCATATTGCACATTAAATTGTGACATTTATATACATGAACCCTTATTTGTATGAATTGGAATAGTTATATGATTAAATGGTTTCATGTAAGCATAGAAAAAAAGGGACATGTGACATAAAATAGGCATAATTTGATGACATGTAAATTATATTACAGTAAAAATTTGGGAAGAATAATATGCCTAAAATTTACAATAAATATAAAACTGTAACCACGCTTAGACACAAGGTTAGATTACACTTTTGGTAGAAGTCTGCCCGGAACCGCCCGACATATCTAGCAACCACAAGTGGTAAATCTAATGTGAGGAGTCTAGGTGCATAAAACATGTAACGGTGCTAAGACACGAGGTTAAGTCAACTTGTGGTAGAAGTCTGCCCGGACCCGCCTGGCAAATCCAGCTTCCATAAGTGTAGGCTTAATGTGAGAGGTCTAGTGCATATATATACATATGTATATATATATATGTATATAGTAAGATATGAATAAATGGTAATGATGGTAATTAAATGCCTAACTCAGAAAATAAGAAAGGAAGGGATGTAATGGACTAAGTTATTGTGATACGAAGGAAAAGTGAGGTATTTCCCAAAATGACCTCTTTCTGAGAACGTTGTTGCAAGTAAGCGATAGTGAACAAAGTAAAAAAAAAGAAATTACTTGCTACCACGGGTTCGGATGGGAATATGTTATGAAAATAAATCATTGATTCCTTCTGTAAATCAAACTGATAAGGTGCATGAAGTGTTTTCCTTAATAAAACAAGGAACATATATTATAGTGAATGGAGGATAATGGGTTACAACAGTAAATGGTTTGGAATAAACGGGGAATGATAATAACCTATTATAAATAAATTACATTAATGAGAATGTTATATAACAGGTAGACTTGTCCTAGGAACAAGTGGATATTATAACTTAGGTTATAATAAACTAGTGAGGAAATGAGATAACTTGTGTAATGAGATGAGTGGTACTTAATTATAAATTAAGTAATCAGTAAATGGGGAAAACTAAAACCAGTTGTGTTGTAATAAGTAGAGAAAAAGGGGGACATTTATGAAATGCAAGAAGTTGTGCTTAATTAAAATTAAGTAATTTGAAATATTCTGATAAGAATAATATGTTAAGGCTTGTCCTAGGGACAAGAGGAAATTATAACATAGGTTAAAATAAATGGAAAAAAGACTTATTAGTAAACCTTAGTTAAGAGAACTAAGTTAATAAGTAAACAATGATAAGTTGTAGTGACAATGTAAGATGGAATTATGATTAAATAGGAAAGAGTGAGGCAAACTTATGGAATGAAATAAGTTATATTTAATCATAAATGATAAGTGACATGTTAGACAAAAAACATGTAGATTGAGATATATATAATTACGCATTAAGTAGAACATGTTATTGTAACCTTGATATTAAACAAGAATGTAAAGGGATTGTGTATTACATACCTCGGTTCACAATCTAGAGAATAACATGTTGTGGGCTTATTAATAAACTTAAACGGGTTAAGTTATATGACTGAAATTAATAAGCAAGAGAAACTTGGTAACTTGAATAAGAAGTCAATGTGGATGGGAATAACCAAGTTAAATAGAAACCTGATGAGGTAAAGCTAGCTCGTAAAAGAATGTTTAGACATAGGGTATAATAACATATTAAAATGAGGCGCTTGGACTAGTCCGCACATTTGAGGGTGAATAACCCAGTGCGGTAGATCATCGTGGTGTCATGGGGTACGAGGGGAGCGCACGTCCATATGATTATTCTGACGGCTCTGAAGGACTGGAAGGGGAAGTACGCGGCTTCCTAAGATACGTAAGGTGTTCCTGGTAGTCCTTTGTGTGGTGGTAGATGTTTATGCTGTACTTGCAGAGGTTTGGTCTGCGTGAAACTACTAGGTAGATGGGCCTTGACTGCAAAAGTAGCTTTGCAGTTAGAATGCTATGGTGCAGTGATACTAGGGTGATTCGACGGTCTCCTCAACGGGGAGGTAGAGGTCAGGACCAACAGAGATAGTTGATCGTCAGGTACCCGTCATCGGCAGCCGTGGGATGCGAAAGGACTAGAGCTAAACCCAATAGACCATTCACCTTTAACTATCGGGGTACGGTGGTTGAGGAGAGATAGTTGATCGTCAGGTACCCGTCATCTGTCAGAATTCAGGTTGTTATAATTTACCAATATCACACAATACCATTGTTAACTGGCCTTTTGGTCCGATTCCCAAAAGTACACCTAGCCCGCTCGATTCAACACATCGCACGACACCAAAACCCGAAGTGTTGCCAGAGCACTAAGGATACAAGTCCAAGAGAAGTTGTGCAAGTGTAGGCCTCATAGTACCTCGAAACTCAAATTTTGAATCCCCGGTTTCGAATCAGGAATTTGGAATCCCTCTTATTTCGACTCCCTACAGCCTCCACTACACTTATTTCGAATCCCTCATCTCATGTCAAGGAATTCAAATTCTTTCAGCTGCACATTGTCGATTTCGAATCCCTCGACCTCATTTCCTATTTCGCATCTCCTTAACCGCCTCAACGTATCCTCCTAGGTTACGAACCCATATTCCTAAGGGTATACGACTTTTTGTATCCCTAAGGCATACGAAATTGACGTATCCCAAAGGATACGAGCTCGTATCCCTTAGGGGATACAAAAGCTCGTATCACCAATGGATACAAACTAATGTATCCCTGGGTACAAATTCGTGTCCCTTAAGGAGATACAAATTTTCGTATCCCTTAAGGGGTACGGAGCTGGTGTATCTCCTGGGATACGAAATTCATATCCCTCGAAGGGGATATAAAATACTTCTAAGCGCTGCAAAGGGGTGCAAAATTCAGGTTTCTGCCCTTTAGGAATACAAAATTCTGCTGTGTGATTCCAAAATCTCATCTACTCCCACCTAACCCACTACCTATAAATACCTCCCTTGCTCATTCCTCACAATGGTTGGATTTTGATCGAATTGCCAGCCATACATGCTCCAAGAACTCCATTAATGGCAACATAGCTCTTGATGAAAAAGAAGCATACATCACTTTTTTCCAAGACTTGGCATATAACTATTATGACTTCAGAATACATAGAACAACTTGTAAACGAGTGCCATGATGAAGTTCAATGCTTGTAACTCTGCTTTGTGAATAAATATCAACAAACTCCTTCAAAGTAGACGTAGTCCCCTCATGGACCGAACTACTATAAATATTCGTGTATTTACTGCTTTCTGCACTTTAATTTCCATACACAAAAGCTAATTCTCGAGTTAGAGAATCTTTGGGTGTGACAACATTATTCGCCGTCAACACTTTGGTGCTTTCACTGAGAATCTGAACTCACTTCTTTCCATCCAACTTCCATCTCGACTTCGGCACGCTACTTAGGTTTCTTCTCAGCCTACCGCTCATGTCCTCTTACGACGGTTAAACGAGGAGAGAACCCAATGGTTGGAACCTCTGCAATGGCTGACACTACTGCTTCTCAACAGCCCCAATCCGCGGGGAACCCGACCGATATGGATATCGTCCCTCCTATGGACCTCGATGCTTCTGCACCTCAAGCGTAGCTCTTCGCGCTTAATAAAAAATCGGAAGTTAGATCTCGAGAGCTCAACCACACACTGATGCTTCAATGACAACGTTGAACATCGACCTAATGCATCGAATACGGGAAAGTCAACGTCTTGTCGCTCAACTCTAGGTTAGTTTAAACAACGCTCGGTCGCAGCACAAAGTCTCAGAAAGTGCTTCTTCCGCTACTCGGGGCCGAAGCCAAATGAGAAGGATGACTGTTAATGACAATGATGTTGCCCACACTAATGCTAATATCAATGGCCACAACAATGGCAACGAAAATAGTAATGGGACTACCATCACTTTCAACGAGGGCACGTGTCAACGCGATCGTTCTTGGTTTGTTATTAATGATGAACCAGGTACCAGTATTCGACCCCTTCCTCGACAAAACCCAACCGTCGCTGTTCAGAAATTAGGGCCCTACGCTTCTAGCAACTCAACAGGCTCAAGTTCTGCTTAATCAGAATCAACTAACACAGCCTTATCTGCCATAACCAAATCTAGCGAACAATGCTGATAACATGGATGAGAATGATCCCGATGTCCATCATAGAAGACGTCCATGGCCTAAAACCCTTGAGGTGAACCACGACCGCTGGATTCCACTATCGGATGTTCAACCTGCATATCTCTCTGATATTGTCTGAAGGACCATGAGAGACATGCGTGGGAACGTCAACGACATGTGGGAAACCAACATGGGGCATAACCCCTTTACCAGGGCTGTACACGAAGCCAAGTGGCCCCGACGCTTTAACATGCAAAAACTTGGACTCTACAGGGAAAGATTAGCCCTTTTGCTTTTCTAAACCGCTATGAGTGGCACATGGACTCCAGCCGGGCCATCGATGTCGTCAAGTGCAAGTCCTTCCCTATTTTCTTGGAAGGAACAACTTTGCTCTGGTTCACTCGACTTCCGGCTCAATATATCTCCGTCATTGACCAGTTGGCTACAGAAATAGTCACACAGTTCAAGATGCATGTACCCACGCCAAAGAATACTCTCTCAAACCTCTATTTGTGCCAGATAGAAACCCTCAAAAGCTACCTCGAGAGTTTCAACACTACCCTCTTTGAGGTTGACGATCTTGTACCTCGCACAGTCCTTGTCCAGCTTGTCAAGAGCATCCTTCTTAGCTTCGAGTTCAGATCGTTGATCGACAGAAAGCAACCCAAGACTCTGGAATCTTTTTACGAGAAGACCAGACAATTCCTGTGTCAAGAGGAAGCATGGCGCAACAGGGTTGCTTAAGGTGGCCATCCAACCAACCCATACACTAGCACCGTGGTCAACAGGGTCAAAGGAGAACAAGTCGGAGAATCTTTCGACAAGGGTAAAAGGGTGATCCCTTTCGAGCCAAAGCCAAACAATGGCAAACCCAGCGTTCGCAACAACAATTAGGCTCCTGGAGAAACCAAGAAGAACAACATCTATCCCACTTAAAGAGTCTATACTCCTTTCAACCAGGAGATGGAGACCGTCTACTTTGAGACCTGTAACACTCTTCAATACAAGAAGCCCAACACAAGGGAATCTTCCGACCATGAGAAGAACCCCGATAATTACTTCAGATTCAATGATATGTTTAGGTACAACACCAATGAGTGTCGCCACCTAAAGGATGCGATTGAAAAGATCACTCGTGAGAAACATCTGGAATAGTACATTCAGAATCCTAATCCTCCAGAGTTAGCCGTGGGCCCTACAACGCTTGCTCTCCTACCGCATGCTAATGCGGCCTCAGGGTCATCCAATCAGAGACCACATGGCATCATGATCAATACTATTTATAGTTGGCCTCACCCCATGCATGACAGCTTTGGCACAATGGAGGAGTATGTCAATTCCATTAAGCATGTCAGCTACAAAGCATGTTCTATCTTGGACGAATCTGTCCCTACCAAGCTCCATAAGACAATGCGGGATGACATCGGCTTCCGCGAGAGAGAGTCTACGGGAATCGCGATCCCAACCTTAAACCTTCTCGTTACCTTAGCCCACATAGGCCTGGCCTATGTCCGAAGGATCTTCATAGATTCGGGAAGCTCTGTCAACATTATCTACAAGTCGTTCTACGACCATATGAAATTTGAGGCCAAGGACTTGAAGCCTTGCCATGACGTCATCTCTCCCTACAATATCTTATTTGGATGCCCATTCCTTGTAAATTATTAGTCTGTCTGTCACCATGGTCCCTTCTAATGAAATTTCTAACAGAGAACGGGATCGGCACAAGCGACACAACAACCGAAAAAGCCTACTATCTCACCGAGTGGAAGGATACCGTCAACAAGGTAAAAGGCAAGACAGTTACTCCGCCTTCCTTTCCCAAGACCGTCTTCGCATAGCAATCAAAGGTGTTCGATTCTTGGCTCAGACGCCACTGCCGTCTTTTTGGACATCTCGGTCGAAGGGAAGACGAAGAGCCTGATTTCGAAAGGGCTAGCCCAGTAGAACCAATGGTGGATGTTCCGATCAACCCCGACGATCCCATAAGGGTCTTGAAAGTTGGATGCTAACTCCCCCCGTAATAAAAGAAGAGTTTGTGGACTTCTTATGGGCCAACCTCGATGTATTTTCTTAGACCCACTCAAACATTTGCGGCATCGACCCAGGAATCGCTTACTGTATGTTCAACATCGACCCGAAGCATCTTTCAATTAAACAGAAGCGTCGAACCTTGAAAACTGAAAGATCGACTGCACTCAAAGAGGAGGTGGATAGGCTGCTTGATAATGGCTTCATACGCAATGCCCTCTATCCTGAATGGGTCTCCAACCCGGTCTTGGTAAAGAAAGCAAATGGCAAGTGGCAAATGTGTTTCGACTACTTATACTTGAATAAAGCCTGCCCAAAGGAAAGCTTTCCAATTTTGAAGATTGATCAACTTGTTGATTCAACTGCCGACTGCCAGCTTCTCTCCTTCATGGACGCATACTCAGGATACAATCAAATTCCCATGTACCTTCCAGACTAGGATCACAATTCATTCATAACCGACTTAGGGCTCTATTGCTACGTTGGCATGTCTTTCGGTCTCAAGAATGCTGGATCCAATTATCAGCGACTGGTCAACTGCATGTTCAAGGATCAGATTGGGAGATCCACAGAGGTTTACGTGGATAGTATGATCATGAAAATGAGGGTATCGGATGACAACGTCATCGACCTCACCGAGATGTTCGGTGTCCTCCGTATATATAGCATGAAACTCAATCCCTTGAAGTGCTCTTTAGGCATTGCATAGGGAAAATTCCTGGGTTCCATCATCAACTCATGGGACATCGAAGCCAATCCAGAAAAAAAATCAAGGCTATCCAGGATATCCATGCCCCTCAAAGCATCAAGGATGTTCAAAGCTTAAATGGGAAAGTGGCCGCCCTAAGTCAATTCATCTCTAAAGAAACTGATAAATGCATTCCCATTTTCGACTTGCTAAGAAAGGGGAAGCGCAACTTCACATGGGCACTGGAATGCGTTGACACATTTCAGGACCTCCTGAATCACTTAGAGCGATCACATATCTTGGAAAAACCCTTGGATCACAAAGACTTATATCTCTATTTAGTTGATTCTGTACAGGCAATTAGCTCGGCGCTTACGTGCATCGAAGATCATGTCCAACGACCCATTTACCACATTAGCAAGAGACTGACAAGGGTAGAAAAGAATTATCCAAAGCTTGAGAAGCTTGCTTACTTCCTGTTGATCTCTTCCCGGAAGCTACAACCATATTTTCAGTCCTATCTAATCAAAGTCTACACTGACCAACTACTACGACATGACCTAAAACGGTCTGACGTGTTTGGGCGACTTTTGAAGTGGAACATAGAATTGAGCCATTTCGAGATCACTTTCATCTCTCATCGAGCAATATTATGATAAGCCCTCGCATATTTCATAGCGGAGTTCAAAATTCCCCAAGAATCTCCTTTGGAAGACAATGAGACTCTAGACATTCTGTTGACGTCAAAAGTTGGTCACTAGTGACCATCAACCCCCATTCTGCGATCAACACACGAATAAAGATTAAAAATGCAATAAAAGTAAAAGAACGGGGAGCACACACAGAATTTTTATAGTGGTTCGGCAAAGATGATGCCTACGTCCACTTTATATATTATTTCTCTATTTTGATTACAAGTACAATGCTTTGTTTGTTTGAAGAAAGGAAAGAAGATGGCTCTTTCCCTTCTTCTTCTTGAGAGAAGTTAAGAGAGATGAACTCCAGAGTTGAAGTCCAATGGACTTAGCATGAAAAAAAAAGAGTCCCTTTCCTCTTTAAGCTTACAGGTATTTATAGGTGGAGAATGCAGCTTGGTCTGTTGCGATATGGTCTGGCCATTTCGGGAAGGCCTGGACACGTGGAATGCATCTGTTGGCTTGAATTGCGGTTGGAAGACTGATTCCACTGTTCATAAATAATATCCTCGGAAGTTGTGGCTGATGTGGCATCCACGTGTATCAAAAGTAGAGCTTTGTCCGCATATGGTTTGACCGCCTTTATTGCCTTGAAAGTCGGGATATTTGGTGGACTGGCTCTGTAGAAATCTTCCACGCCGGCCCGAGATAGTCGGTCGATGCATTCCATCTGGAGGCGAAAAATTCAGTCGACCAGGAGAGCTATTCTTCCGGGGTGAGCAGTCACTCTGGCTAGTCTGGACTTGGGACGGTACGCGACTGCTTTGGACCGCGTCTCTAATGGGCTTCTTGAAGCGCGACTTATGTGTGATTGCGCGTTTGGGCTTTGATCTGGCTCGTTGAGACTCTTGCCAAAAAATAGGGTTAACACTTTGCCCCTCAGAATATATCTTCATCGATAGAGGGAGATGTGTTCTGATATCTGAACCGAAGCACAAATGCTCGAGCTGCTTTGCTCCCACCGGACCATATTAAGGCCAGAAAACCGACGGTCCGATGTTGTGTTAAGGCCAGAAAACCGATGACCATGGCAGGTTGTATTACAGCCGAAAAACCAACAACTATCAGGAACCGTATTAAGGCCGAGATGATGATCGCCATATGTATGAAAGTTGGTTACTGCAAATACAAAACAAACCATCCTCGTTTCGGAGGAGGGCGATGGGTCGAGCATTTTATTCCACTTGGCTTTAGTGGGTGGCGAGCATGAACCATGCTCGGCTTAGTGGCGAGCATTAACCATGCTTGGCTTAGGGGCGAGCATTAACCATGCTCGGCTTAGGGGCGAGCATTAATCATGCTCATCTTAGGGGCGAACGCTAGTTTGGTTCGGCTTGGAGAGAGGGTGAGTATTAGCCATACTCGGCTTAGGGCAAGTGTTTCTTATGCTCAACTCATGTTAGGTTAGTTACTCCAGCGAGCTATGCATGCTCATGGTGTAAAAAGAAAAGGGGTATAATTCATACTCATGTTTTAGAGAATGCGACCCTACTTGCTTGAAGGAGTTGGTATTTTGAAATGGTGGTGGGCTTTCGCGCTGACCACACAAAACAGGAAGGCAAGCATTACCTATGCTCGGCTTAGAGATTTTACAACATGATCTATGTTTGCAAAAGATAAAATTCATAACTGCTAAGCAACTATTACAAAGAAAAGAAATTCTACGGGGACAACGATTGATTCCAGAGCATGCCTAGAAGCTAAATCCTAACCTCATACATGTGTATATCAAGGTGTCCTTATTATAAAAAGAAATACTTCGAAAGAAAGATAAAAAAAATCTAATTAATGATAATGCCGCGGGTGCTAGTCTCAGGGTCCTTTCCGTTTCTAGGAGCTCGCGGACCAGCCTGAGGAGCTTGGGCAGAAGGTCGCGGAAGCATGGCCGGGGCGCGATCTATAACATATTCGGCGATCTCCCCTTTTCTGACTCGTCCTTCGATGAGATCGCGCAGATGTCGGCAATCATTTGTATTATGTCCAGGTACGTTGTGGAATATACAATGCTTGCCAGAGTCGAGTTCCATCTGGGTCGGTTCTCGTCGAGATGGTCTAGCAGTGGGCAAGGACTCACGTATATCGAGTTAGATGTCGAGCAAAGAGGAATTGAGCTCGATGTATTGGTCATATTTGTTTTCATTTCGAGGTCGCACACTGCGTTCTTCTTCTCCGGGGCCTTTCCTCTTCCTTTATTCTGGCCGTTGCCATTGAATGGACCTTGTTGTTTGGCTACTAAAACTTCAAGGCTCTCCATTTCAAGGCTGGCATCCTCTTGTCGGAGGAATCTCTCTGCCTTGGAGTAAAAATCATCTGTATCTTTGGGTGGATCTCCGGTTAAGGAGTTTGAATTCTGATCTCTTCTGGACTCTCGCGATGGCGGCCATGAGCACCACCGATGGCTCGGGCCGATCGACAGATGTCACAGCTGCGTTGAATCTTTCAAGAAGGATCTGAGCGTCTCTCCGGATCGCTGCTTCATGGTAGATAAGAACATGACACTGTTCAGTCGAGAGATATGTACTCGGAACTGTTTGATGAAACGGGTGACCAGAGTGTTCCAACTGCTGATCGACTCCATTGTTAGCTGCCGAAACCACATTCCAGTTATATCTGTAAGAAAGAGGGGAAAGCACTTAGCCATGAAGCTGGTCGAAGCACCAAGTACTTCCATATGTCACATGTATCGCATGAGGTGAATGGTCGGGTCAGTGCGACCATTGTATGGCTCGATAGCTGGGAACTTGAAGTCTGGAGGGTTTCGAGAATTTCTGATTTCCCTGGTGAAGGGGCTGCGATTGACATTGTCTATGTCTTGCTGCGAAGAATTGCCCCGAGTGAAGCATCGGATGATGCTTGCAAGTTGACTCCCATCTCCGAGGAGTGATTTCCATGAATTTAGTTCTGCATCCTGAGGAGATTCTGGGCGAGGATCCGGCAAAAGAATGCTCGGAATGGCAGTCGTTGGCTATGCTCGGCCTCCGAGAGTTGAGTGAAGATGTAAGGGAAGGTGAGATCTGGCAGGTGGTTCGGGGAAGATTGGCCCCTCTGGAACCCAATGAGTTATGGGTCAAGCCATACCCGTAACTAAGGGTCTATGCTGATCCAGCGTAGCATGTGATGTTCGAAGGCCAGGGTTGCCCCGTTTGGAGCAAGGTTAGGAGGGACTACGGTAGTGTGTTCTTCCGCTACAGTGAGGACCGGCATAGTAGAATGGCTTCCCTCGTTCGAAGGGAAGGTTGTGCAGCTCTTTGATGAAGGGAAAGAGTGGTTAGACTGGTCTGCGGTAAGATTCCGGATTGTAATGGGAATGGCATTGATTCTGATGGACCCGGTGGGAGCTCGACCGATTCGATAGGTCGAGATATTCCAGAGAGTGGAGGCATATTTGCTAGACGATCTAGATCTTGATCGCCTGCCTCCTGAGGTTCTATGGCCACAGCTATGCTGGTCGCTGGAAGCGATACCCCTGATTGTGCTCGACTGGTTGGTGGGACCAAACCAGGATGAAATAAAGGTGTAGCCTGATCAGTGGCCTGAATAAACTGAAGGTCAGCTGCTGCCCCAGTCTCGGCTTGTGGAGGAATTGATGTTGAAGCGTTCAATCCCATTTCCAGTCGACCGAGAAGGTGATCCATCAACTGCTGTTGTCGTTTGAGGACTCTACCCTGAGATGTGATATGGTCTCTGAACTCAACCATGATTTTATCCATGTCGTCCCGGGTTAGGAATTGAGACATGTCGTTATGAGAAGAAACTTCATGGCTTACTTCTGCAGCATCTTTACCGGCTGCATCGGCATTTGTGGGACGAGTGGATGTTGCATCTTTCTTTCATTTATTCGCCATGGGCTAAAGTGTACATAGGCTCGAAGGCGATGTAGGTGCGCACCCCTTCCGGGAGCGCCAAAGTGTTGACGTCAAAAGTTGGTCACTAGTGACGATCAACCGCCAATCGTGTGATTAACACATGAATAAAGATTAAAAATGCAATAAAAGTAAAAGAACGGGGAGCACACACAGAATTTTTATAGTGGTTCGGCAAAGACGATGCCTACGTCCACTTTATATATTATTTCTCTTTTTTGATTACAAGTATAATGCTTTGTTTGTTTGAAAAAAGGAAAGAAGATGGCTATTTCCCTTCTTCTTCTTGAGAAAGGTTAAGAGAGATGAACTCCAGAATTGAAGTGCAACGGAGTTAGCAGGAAAAAAAAAAGAGAGTCCCTTTCCTCTTTAAGCTTAGAGGTATTTATAGGTGGAGAATGCAGCTTGGGCTGTTGCGATATGGTCCGGCCATTTCGGGAAGGCCTGGACACGTGGAATCCATCTGTTGGCTTGAATTGCGGCTGGAAGACTGATTCCACTGTTTATAAATAGTATCCTTGGAAGTTGTAGCTGACGTGGCATCCACGAAAAGTTGTATCAAAAGTAGAGCTTTGTCCGCATATGGTTTGACCGCCTTTATTGCCTTTAAAGTCGGGATATTTGGTGGACTGGCCCTGTAGAAATCTTCCACGCTGGCCCGAGATAGTCGGTCGATGCATTCCATCTGGAGGCAAAAAACTCGGTCGACTAGGAGAGCTATTCTTCCGGGGTGAGCAGTCACTCTAGCTAGTCTGGACTTGGGCCGATATGCGACTGCTTTGGACTACGTCTCTGCTGGGCTTCCCGAAGCGCGGCTTATGTGTGTTTGCGCATTTGGGCTTTGATCTAGCTTCGTTGCGACTCTTGCCAAAAAAGAGGGTTAACACATTCAAAGGAAACTATTCGTGGATGGATCGTCTAAAAGTCAGTGATCTGGCGTCAGAGTTGTACTCGTTACTTTGGAGGAACGTTCGATCCGTTATGCTATGAAGCTCGACTTCCTTGCTACCAAAAACAATGCTAAATACGAAACCTTGATTGCTGGACTCGGAATTGCAATCGAACTTAATACCAAGGCTATCCAAATTTACTTCGACTCACAGCTCATCGTACACCAGGTGTAGGCCGAATACCAAGCCAAGGGGGCATGACTCGCTTCCTACCTAGCTTGGGTACACAACTGCTCACCAACTTCGACCACTACATCATTACGCACATCCTACAAGAACAAAATGTGAAAGCTGATTCTTTGGCCAAACTGACAAGCTCTGGGGAGGCGCAAATCTTAGGGTTGGTCCCAGTTGAGCTGCTCGACTCTCCAAGCATCGATAAGATGCGAACTAATTTTGTTGCAATGTCGGAGGTCGAGCCCGGGCCCGAGACCTAGATGACACCCATCAAGAATTACTTACAACACGGAATCCTCCTTGAGGGCTATTAGTAAAGACAAACACTCATTCGCAAATCATCTCATGATGGAGCGCTCTACCGAAGGGGATTCTTTGTTCCATTACTTCGGTGTGTAGCCCACAACGAAGCCGACCGTGTACTGCTGGACGTGCAAGAAGGCGAGTGCAGTGACCACACCGGGGGAAAACTCTGGCAAGGAAGATTCTGGCCCACATTCGACCAAGATGCCATGGACTATGCCCGCAAGTGCGAAAAATGCCAGAGGTTCTCCAAGATTCCAAGAGCCCTGCCTACCGAGCTAATACAAATATCCATCCCTTGGCCATTCTCTATGTAGGGAATATGTATCACCAGAACTCTTACAATGGACAAAGGTGGTGTCCTCTATGCCATCACCGGAGTTGATTACTTCACCAATTGGGAAGAAGCTGGGGCCCTAAATATAATTACTACCAAGAAGGTAATCAACTTCGTCGTCCGCAACATCATCACCCGATATAGAGTCTCCCAAGCTATCATTCCCGACAATAGAACCAATTCAAGAGCGCTGAGTTCATGATCTTTTGCAGACAATACAAAATTGAAAAGAAATTCTCGGTAGTAACTAATCCTCAAGCCAATCGGTGGAAAGGGCTAGCATATCCTCGGTACCTCCCTTCTCTTCAATCCCCTTGACTTTCTTCCCCTCCAGCTCTGCTTTCTTCTTGGCTTCCCGTGCAGCTTTCAGTTCATCCAACTTCCCGACCTTGAGCTGCTTGGCCACGTTTGCTTGCAGTATCTTGAATGCCTCATCGGCTCTTTTCTTGGAAGCCTCGTATGCCTATTTCTTCTTGGCCTCATCACCGGCCCTTTTCTTCTCCACCTCATCGGCAACCATCTTCCTGGTTATCTCAGCCTTGGCTTTCTCCTCAACATCCTTCCTGGCATTTTCCTGGGCCTTCTGTAGGGCAGCCTCATCAGCCTTCCTCTCAACCTCCTTCTCTTTTGACTTGGCGAGTAATTTAGCTTTCTGCTGCTCCATTAAGTCGTGCATCGAATGCAAGCCTTCATCAACTGGCCCCGTCACTAGATCCCTTGACCATTGGTTATCTCCCCTTCCTCAGAGAAAAGGTCCTTGTAAACACTAGTTGTTAGGTCCACATCCGAGAACGTGTCCAGTGTGCCGCCTCTTTCTCCAAACTGTATCACTTGCAGTCCTAGTCCAGTCTCAGGTAACGAGGGAAATACCAGGGCAGAGATCGTTGTCACTTCTGCTCCAGAAGGGCCTGCACAACAAGGAAGAAGGCTACTCAGTATCCTTTAACTAAGTGCTTACATCCTTTTTGAGTGTTTGTGATAATGAGACTTTATCCCCATAAACTTGTGGCCCGATTGAATAGGCATGGTGCTCTTGGTCGTTGTCTAAGAGGAACTTTCTAGTCCTATCCCCAGGAAATCGGGGTCATACTCAGTAGTAGCGAGGGATGGGACCGTTGGACCACTGGTAGTTGTGGATGGCCTAACTTATTGTTGACAGGAACTCCCCTATGCAAATTCCTGAGAGACAATCATGCTCTTAGTAGTCACGAATTTCCCTTTGGCAGCAACAAGTTCCTCCAACCTCGCCCTCTCAGCTTCTTCATGCAATAGTCTCCTCCCTTCCTCCAACACCTTGCGCTAACTCTCGGTCAGGTGAGTCTCCATGAGCAAGAATTCATTTACAGCCTCCACCTATAGCCTCTGAGCCTCAATATCCAACAGCCTTTCCCAAGTCCGGGCCATCATCCAAGGATAGTCGTTAACCCATGAGATTCTGTGGAATCGAAGCTCCTTGACGTGCATACCTCAGATGGGCTCCTCTAAAGACTCTTCCACTCTTTCCTCGGCATCCTCGATACTTTTCTTGAGCTTATCCACCTCAAGCCGATGATCATTCTTGATATTGTCCATACTAGCCAACACTTCCTTGCTTGTAGACTCTGCATCGGCCATCTCCTTCATAGCTTGAGCAAGTTCAGCGTTCCTCAGCCCCAACATCTTTTTAAGTTCCCCATTCCCTTTCAAAACACATTGTGCTTGCTCGTACTCCTCCTTCATCCTTCTGTTCTCGGCACGAGAACCTCAAAGTCCAAACGGAGTTGTTATAGTTCCTTGTTTTCCCTCTCCAACCGAAGTTTCCTCTCTTTCAAAGCCTCATTGTCACGTTTTCGCATTCTCCATTGAAAACCATTAACACCATGTCTTTGAAAGTCTCCTTTTCTTTCTTTGCATCCTCCTCAAGCTTCTGGTAGTCCTACTTTAATTTCCCTGTTTCAACAGGAGAGAGTTAGCATTTAAGTGTGTTACTCTTTTACGATGAAACAATTGCAATTCGAGGGTGTGTCTTACCTATCTCTTTATCCTGGTTCTGAACACTGACTCACTCAGCTTCAAGGCCCAACTCCAAGCCCTGGATCTCCGCATTCTTATTAATAATCAACTCCGAGTAGTGTCCCCCATACATCCTAAACTTGTTGCATTGATAATAGGCAACGTGCACTTTCCTCCAGACCTCGTTGTCCTCGCTGGGAATCAGATCAATGTCTAAATTCCAGTTTATTTCATCAAAGTAGTACTTGGGAAATCGCTCCCTCAGTATGGCCTTCTTTGCTCAACAGTAAGCTCCAAAGCTTCAGGCATGTCTGACAACTGTCCCCCTTTCTTCGACACTCCCTTCTTTCTTTAATCGGTAGGCACCAACTCCTTTCCTTTAGAAGTGGTGACGGGCGCTGAGGGTGGAATATAAGGAGGGATTGTCGATGAGGGCTGCCTAGTACGCGTTATGCCGAAACTTGTATATGTCCCGGATGAATAAGTGATTGTAGGAGGGGATTCAGAACATCGATGTCATTCTATGTAATTACGCTCGCTGCCACAGTTTTGAGAGTGTGAGGGCTTATTAAACAAATCAGTGTCCCTCCTAAAATTTCAGATGATCCTGCTCCTCTACAGTCGATAACTCCCAATTCCTTGGCCTTGACTCCTATCTTCTCGAACCATTTGACCTGTACGGAACAGATTCAAGATTAGACCCAAACACTCTATGCACACAAACAAATGTTGTGTTTATGAGTGTGTATCCTAAGTGTTCTATCAACTTACCAAATAGCGGTCCGCTCGAAGGAGTGATCTCCCTAATGGTAAGCGTTAAGCTTTCTATACTTGTACCGCTAGGACAAGGCGATGTAACAAGCGGGATCTTATTCAAACCATCAAACTAACCCTCCTTTTCTTATAAGACGATGGTCTCAGAGGTAGTTACTAGAGACTGCAATCTGGGAGACACTCATGTCCGCGCATCATATGTCGCAGGCGGGACAGGAGTGGCCGACTGGCCCTCGTCTCTGGCAACCGCCTCCTTATCACCGGATCCATCCCCACAGGTCTACTCCTGAGTCTTCACCGTCTTGCGTCGCTTGGAAAGGACAAGGGGTGCCTTCTTTTGCGGCCCGTAGATCTTTCGTCTCCCTCAATTTCTGCTTTCCCTGAACCTCGACAATGGAAGACTAGATTATTGAACGACCAGTGGGAAGTAAGCTTGCACGACGAAGCCGTTGCTTATCCAAAACACTCCCAGTAGAATGAGCTTCGACCGGGATGGCCCATAATGCCTCAAGACGCTGTTGATATACAATGTCTGAAGGTGCCGGAGGATTTCCTGTTATATAAAAGCAAAGTTAACCCTAAGACGAAAACTCAACTAGCTTCGAGCCCAAAGAAACAAAAGGTACTTACTTTCGACCAACCAACGCCTCACTAATCCGAGAGGACAACACACAAAGAAGTAGTCGTACTTAAATACACTAAGCCTTCTCCATTACCACTCAATGAATAGAATGCCGGACAATGCTTCCACGTAGTAAAGGGAAGGCGTACTAGTTGCCCTCTTCTTCAACTAAAAAAGATACCAGATGTCCTCTTCGGTAGGCTCTATATGAAGACATGAATTAGATGTTCGAGCTATTGAAGAATCAGAACTCTCGACATGCCCAATGGAACGATCATGACCAAGTGCTAAATAGCTTAGAGATTTTTCCAAATTCCAGAAATGGTGATTTCAACTCAAAGCACATCATGCCAAAATAAGACGTACTTTGGGGGGCAAGTGTTAACCGACCTTTTGGTCCGGTTCCCAAAAGTACACCAGGCCCACTCGATTCAACGCATCGCGTGGCACTGAAGCCCGAAGTGTCGCCAGAGAACTAAGGAAACAAGTCCAAGAGAAGTCGTGTGAGTGTAGGCCTCACAATACCTCCAAATTCAAATTTTGAATCACCGGTTTCGAATCCCTCTCATTTCGACTCCCTACAAATTCCATTCCACTTATTTCGAATCCCTCATCTCACGTCAAGGAATTCGAAACCCTCCAGCTCCACATTGCCGATTTCAAATCCCTTCGGCTTCATTCCCTATTTCGCATCCCCCTAACATCCTCAACGTGTCCCCTCTAGGTTACAAATTTCCGTATCCACAAAGGATATGAAATCAGCGTATCCCAAAGGACACGAGCTCGTATCCCTAAGATGATACGAAAGCTCGTATCACCGAAGGATATGAATCAATGTATTCCTCGGACATGAATTCGTATCCTTTTAGGGGATACAAATTTTAATATCCCCAAGGGGATACAGAGCTGACGTATCCTCTGGGTTACGAATTTCGTATCCCTCGGAGGGGATACGAAATACTTCCGAGTGTTGTAAAGGGATGCGAAATTCGGGTTTCTTCCATCTAAGGATACAAAATTTTGATGTGTGGTCCCAAAATCTCACCTACTCCCACCTAACCCACTACCTATAAATACCCCCTTGCTCATTATTCACAAGGATTGGATTTTGATTGATTTGACAGCCCTACAAGCTCCATGAACTCTTTTAATGGAAGCATAGCTGTTGAGGAAGAAGAAGCATACATCCTATTTTTTTAAAGACTTGGCATATGACTATTATGATTTCAAAATACATAGAAAAACTTGTAAACGAATGCCATGATGAAGTTCAATGGCTGTAACTCTTGTGAATAAAGATCAACAATCTTCTTTAAAGTGGACGTAGGCCCCTCACAGACAAACCACTATAAATCTCCGTGTATTTAGTGCTTTGTACACTTTAATTTCCATATGCACAACACTAATTCTCGAGTTAAAGAATCTTTGGGTGTGATGACATTTTTCGCCTTCAACAACCATATCCCATCAATATCATTCCATCAAAATATACACCAAAAAAAACCTTTTTTAACCAAAATACCAATATTCACCAAAAAAAATTCCAACTACAAAATTAACAAGATCATATGTCCATTATAACATACATAAAAAAGTAATAGCCGTTCAAGTGCCACTAAATCCAAAAAACTACCAAATCCATCAACCAAACACTATGTACTATCATCGTGCATCCACCATATACAATACCAAGTATCATTGCTAGTAAAAATATGTACATACCCATAAGAACAATCAAAATATGCAGCATCGTCTTCGTCATCACCAGTTGTAACGACCCGGATTTTTGGCGACTTTGGTTATCGACATAAGCTCGATGTCGATAACCAAAACATCGAAAAATCCTGGTAATTAATGAAAGAAATTAGAAGGTGAGAATAGATAAGATAGAAACTTAGAATAAAAGAAGAAGAAGAAGAAGAAGAAGAACACAACATTAGAGTAACACGAACATCACAGCGGTACGAATAACATACAATAGATAACATAACTTTGAAACATAACAGTTATGTATACAATAGCACTTATCAGAGTACAACACTTACAACACAGCGAAAATAACTATAGCTATATGATCTTGAAGCCTCCTGCTCCAAGCTCTCCAAGTATATCTGTAAATTCCTGACTACTTGACTGCTCGTTCATATTTAGGCACCCAAGAGTTTAGGGAAAACAACAAAGTAAACTTCGGGTCAGTCATGGGACTGGTGTGAGTAAAACAGTTTAACAGGTATATGAACAAGTAAACGATATCTCATAAGACCACGCCGCAGAACGGAACGGGTTTTTCCCTTATGAGTATCCAAAATATCTTTATATCAAAAAACTTTTGATATTATAATAATGTCTATGTACAAATAGATATAAATCTAGCAGAAACGCTTTCATCTCACATTCTACATATATGGTATACAATCAAAGCCGCAAGCACGTATTCGGTATATGACAAGGTATGGAACCACCTTCCGATCAGTGTACTCTAGGAACGATACACTGGAGTACAACAAGAACATCTTGTAACTCAGCCACACATGACCGACCACTCATTTTGCTTGAGTGTATCGAATGTATATCACCAACGGTTGGGATCAGCAACCGTTCCCGTATATATATGGGACAACATTGATAGATTTAAGAAACAAATGAATATTCTCTAGATAGGTGATTATACACCCTACTTCGGTGCGACCGACTTAGCCATGCTGCCTGCCCGATTTCTGTCATTTACCGGTTGATGAGGCTAGAAGCTACGCTTTATCATCACATCAGATTCACTTCGAATGCCACATTGTCAGATCCATCGAGAATCACTAATTGACGTCTACAACAGTACATTACGTGTTAGCTAAAGAAGTTTCCTTCTCCGCTTCCACTCTTGGTACGGTTGAAGAAATCAATGTACATGACCTCTCTGGAAATACTCTGTCAGACATTCATCAACACAAGTCATCCTCATTCACTTAGAATGTCACATCGTCATACCCGCCAAATCACAAATTGATTTATCCAAAAATAACACGGGTATACAGCTTAGAGAAACGAATTCCTCCGCCACCAAACGTGAATACGTTTGAACAGATCAACTTACGCGATCCATTGGATATACTCTGTCAGACCTTCGTCCATACGAGTTGTCCTGGGACCGGACAAACCGAAGGTACTGTTCTGTATATCCATCTTAGTCACTGTTATCTAAGACTTATACAACAGCCCTTGCATTTTACTCCGTCTTCAATTTTCTTTAGCATATATGATTCGCAATGCTTATGCCAATATAGAGTGGTTCTTTGGATAATAATCCAACCGGTCTCTCCATATTAACAACTCTAAAATGGTCAAAACTTCGATAGTCTGTGAGTTAACTATCAAAGAAAAACAAGTGTGCAAACAATGATATTATTTCCAGATGGAAATTATATCGAACAAACATCATTTAACATTAATCTCTTTAGTTCATTTATTTACTTATCTCCTGTTTCCCTATATTCTAAATTCTTATTTTCTTTTATCAGAAAACATTTCTGATTCTCGTTTGGAAAACATTTCCAAAACTCCTTTACGATCAAACCTTACCATTTCTTAGTCAAGAAGGAAGTCACTCAAGTTGGGGTAATATTACCTCTCAGAACTTAACTGAACAACGTTATAACTTCGAAATGGTCAAAGTTTATCTTTTATTCTTTAATAACTTCTTTACGCCTTTCTCGGATTCAATTTTACTAATCCACTTCTATATTCAAAACATTGGTAATAACGATAACGTTATAATCCCTACTTTCGAATTATCTAACTTTAATTATAACTTCTATTCTTGTTAGTGAATAATTAACCTAACACTTATTTATTTATAAATAAATAAATCTCTATTTAAACATGGGAAAGTATAAGTACTTTCCCGAATTCAATAAAATCGAATTCGCCGATTTACTCTCTTCGAGAAGTCTCTATTTGGTTAACTCTTCTTCGAATAACCTATATTCGATTAACTCCTTCCTTTCGAATATACTATATTTGATTACTCCTTCTCGAATAAACGACATTTGATAATCTCTCTTCGAATAACTAATGTTCGATAACTCTTTCTTTTCAAATATCTCATATCTGAAAATCTCACTTTCGAATAAACTATATTCGCAAATCTCTTTTCGAATAACTCTTATTCGATAAATCTCACTTCGATCAAACTATAATCGATAACTACTTTCGATGAAACTAACATCGGTAACTCCTTTCGATGAAACTAACATCGATAACTCCTTTCGATGAAACTAACATCGATTAATTTAACTCGACAAACTTAACTCGACTAACTTAGCTTGACTCGACTTACTTGGTTCGACCAATTCGATTCGATTTACTAGGCTCGACTAACTGGGTTTTATTTAACTCAACTTGATTAACTCCTATCGAATAACTGATATTCGATTTAACTCCATTCGTTTGACTCTAGATCGCAGCGATCACAAATGGTTACACCTGATTCCCTCAGGAAACATCCGACCGCCTTAGGCTATCTGTAGCCCTGCGAATTTCGCTAGCAGTCGTACGAGATGACAACTTACCCTCAATACTATGTTTGACTAACTCTGTCTCAAATAACTATATTTGATTAACTCTAGTTCATTTTAACTCTAGTCGATTTACTCTAACTGATTTACCTAACTGGTTAACTCTAACGGGTTAACTCTTACTGATTAACCTGACTGACTTAACCCAACTGGTTAACTCGACTTACTTAACCCAACTGGTTAACTCTACTGAACTGGTTAACTCTACTGAACTGGTTAACTCTACCGAACTGGTTAACTCTACTGAACTAGTTAACTCTATTCAACTAACTCGACTCGACTAACCCCTTTCGAATAGCATATTCGTTTTACTAACTTTCGAATACCATATTCGATTTACTTTATTCACTTTATAAAGATTTCCTTTTTAACAACGTTTTATTCATTTGAAAAGATTTACTTTTAAATAACGGTTCTACACTTTAAAAATGATTTCCTTTTTATAACGTTTCCTTTTCAATTCCATTTGTAAATGGTTTACAAATATTTCCTTTTCAAATTTATTCTTGAAATATTCTAACTCCTTAAATTCTCTGAAAAAATCGCCATAACCTCCTTTGTAACGGGAGCATCGGGAAAATCCCCAAACCCGCGACACAAGCCTTTCCACTCAAAAGAAAATGTTTTGAAATTATTTTCTTTTTCTATGTTTCTCCTACTTATAAATATTCCAATTCATAAATATTCGAATTTATAAATATCTCTTATTTATAAATATTCCAGTTTATAAATATTCTGTTTTCAATATCACTTTGAAAATCCCCTCATCAACATCCCGTATGTTATGGTATTCAATCAGATCAAATCACGATGTTCAATATCGTCCAAGCACATATAATCGCCCACAGATTTTATATCACATCATATAACAATATATGAAAAACAATAAAATAACTGTTGAGGAATCCAGTCGGATTCCTCTAACCTGTCTCCCTGCATCCACAGATGTTACACAATATGATTATCATCACTTTCCTTTCAATATAAATTATTCTGATAGAAAAATCAATATATAAATATTTAACGGTTTACATATATATATATATATTTATAATTACATATATATATATATATGTAATTTTCACTAACTGACTAGCAGTTCAATCAAACAATAAACACACAGTCAATAAGCCAATTTCTAACAGTTCTAAAAATACAACATGAAATTATAAACTGTTCAGAATTGGTGAGATTTACTCACATTGGACTGTTATCGTTAAAAAACGATAAACTGTGGTTTGATTTGAATCAAAAAGTTTATTTCTCCATAAATTCATACGAGCCCCAATCCACTTCTAGTCAGCTTCATTGTGAAGCTCTCGTCCATACGGTCCTAACGGATCCAACCATTCGAAATTCTGATGATATATGATAAAGTTATTCAATTTACAAGCATCTATACTATTTGACATAAATTATACTTAACTTTATATCAAATATTGGGCTTAAAGAAATGACCAAGGCCCATACCCCTTCTTTGAACCCAAGCCCGTCTGACCTTCTTCCCCAAAACCCACCGTGTTCCAGTAAATACCCAACGCGATTTCTTCACCATTTCCAGGATTTCAAACCGCAAATTCCCTACCTATGATTCATGAAAAATCACAAACACAACATCGAAACCCCTCTCTTCCATTCTACTTTCACGCCACCCACAATTTCAAGGATTCGCAGCATCCTTCTGATTGCGTTGTTCACCCCTGGAGCATGCTACTGTGCAACGCTCGACGGAAAGGTTCACCGAATCCCACAAAGAAACCCCAAACAAAGCCAACTCCCTCGACCAACTCAAATACGATGTCTGATTCGCGAACTCAAGCCTGTATGTCACCGAATACTTAGCCCTAACCTTTGAAACCGAACGTCGAACATTCCTGGAACACGAGCAATGATGTCGAGCTCAAAAGAAACCCACTGCATTTGAAGAGCTCACTCTTTGGACCCAAAGTATATAAATGTTTTGATTTTAGGACTTCATTTGATTTTATTTTGATTTTATGAAGTTGCGAATGGGTTTTGATTTTCTATAAATACTGTCGGCGGAGTTTTGTTGAAGGATGGAATTAGGTCTTAAGGTTTTCCAAAGGGGGTATTTATAATGAAGATAAATATCAAGATATTTGTTAGGATATTTTATTTTAGTCAAACACTATTTTTACTGTCTTCTAAAAATTCCTGTGACCACAAGATTCCCAAAAATCATGAAAATTGACATGCACTTTCGGTTCGACATTACGGTCCCAACGAAACTGGTTTCGTCGAATTCCGACTCCAGTTGCTCACACAGCATAATTTTAACCGTCAATTTATCGACTGTTTTTCACTCAAAAAAATAGGTACGGCCACATATTAACTCTAAAAATCACGAAACTTGACATCTAGCAATAATTTGACATTGCGGATCCAACAAAATTAGTTTCGTCGAATTCCGACTTCGTTTGTGACCCATTTAAATATATAAATATATTTAAATATAAATAAATTTAATATTTAAAAATAAATATTATCGTATATATTCACAACAGAATATCATACAGCTCCACTGGGATTTATAACTCGATATTTCAAATCGAGGTCAATCCGATATTCGATTTATATTGAAATTCCTTTTTAAAATATAGATAATTCCTTTATAAATTATAAAGGAATTCCACAGCGACTTTTCTAAAATTTGATTTGGACATATCTCAAAATCTACACGACGAAATCCCGATTTTTCTCTTCCACTAGAAAGATATACTCCACCAGCTCCACGCGTTTCTTGTTTCACAGAAATCAGGCTTAAAACGAATCTTGTACATTCAGTTGAAGTTCAAATCACCAAATCGCGAACTGCAGCGCCATTTCAAGCTCGATTTTAATTATAATATAATTATACGTTCGAACTGTCGTCGATTGAATATATCCGTCAATATAATTCAACTCTAACCTGAAATATATATTTTGAATTGCCCACTTCACATTATATTGTCAATTCAGCTAATTCTGATTATTTCAGAATTATATATATTATTTAATTATTATATTTAATTAAATATTTCTTATAATTTAATTAACGACCATTATATCCTCTAAACTCTATTTAAATAATTAAATAAATTAATTATTATATCGTCGAAAAATGCGGGTCATTACATTCTTCCCCACTTAAAATAATTTCGTCCTCGAAATTGCTAAGTTAGAGGACGACCCTACCTATTGGAATTCCTAAGATTTGTTTACCCCTTATTTCTGGGCCTTCTTCAACCCAACTCGCCTCCCTGGGCCTTCTTCAACCCAAAAGAAAATCTAAACGCCAAACGGCTTGCCAATTCGGCTCATAAATTCCAAACTCATATAAAATATAAACTTGTACCTTTTTGTTGGGCATATCATTATATCCTTACCATCTGTTATCAACTCGGCATATACAAATGCCATCCCAATCAACTCCAACCAAGTTATTCTTAACACAACCATTCGCTTATTCAAGCCGAATTTAATTTCAAATTCGAGTTTCAAATTCCAAACTCTCAACTTATCATTTCAAATCCAGATTATTCTCTAATCGCTTCAGTTTTTCTTAACATATCATCTCAAGTTAAATTCTGGTTTATTATTTACTTTTACCATCCCATTCGAATTAACTTCACAAGTTAAATTTTAATTTCTAGAACTTAAATTCCCGGTTTTATTTCAAATCAAATTTGAAATCATAATACCAATTCAAAATCTTTGAATTTCTAAACAACTTGTTTTCTCAAAACAATTCAAATCAAAATCTCTGGTAGTAATCCACCACTTAGAACTCGAAAATCACACCGACGATGCTGCGCAGTCATCATCGGAATTATTTTCCAGCGACCCAAGTGATTTCAATACTATATCATTTCAAAACCCTTACTAAATACATCCATTTTGAAAACATCGCAAAATCTCCCAGGAACTTAAAATTTCCTTATTTTAATTCCAAATCTGATTTAAATTCATATTTAATTCATCTTATTTCATATACTTTACTTATATGATTCTGATTGGTTATATATAACCATTTCACTTTATAATCTCATTCGATTATAATTACAACTAATATATCTAATATATGATAATATATTACATATCCATACTGTGTCGGTCCATCGTATTCAAGTATTTATTTACTCCTATATATTATTTAATTATTATATTTAATTAAATATTCCTTATAATTTAATTAACGACCATTATATCCTCTAAACTCTATTTAAATAATTAAATAAATTATTTATTATATCGTCGAAAAATGCGGGTCATTACACCAGCAGCTGCATCTCCCTCCCCAGGCATTGACCCATGCTTCTGATAGTAGGCTGCAATGAGCTCGCCTATTTGTTGGGCCAGGTAGCTCTTTCGCCAATCATTCAGCTCATCCAACTGCCGCTGCATACGACTATATCTTCCTCCTTAATAGATTTCATGTAAGCTCTTTGAAAATTAAGAGGTTGTGAAACAATTCAAGTTAACATTAAAGTTAATAATTAAAGTTAATATTAATAATATTATCATAAAAGTTTTAAAAAGGTTTACCTCCTGATTGTCGAAGCAGTATCACCTATTTCGAGTAGGCGGATCAATAATAGAATCCCATATATGATTGGACTCTTCGAGCCTAATCTCCTCCCGTCCACTAGCCTGTGTCACTCTTGCCTGCTCTGAGTCATATCTCTCCTGCAATACAAATATATTTTTGACACAATTGCTATATAATTTACCTATACATTGTGATATAAACGAATATGAAACATTTCTATTATGGATAAGCATATTTACCCCTTCATCCGCAGCTTTTTGGTCCGTCCAATCGCATGAAGTATTTCCCTCTTCATCGGTATGCTCCACCGCATGTGTAAGTATAAAAATCTCTACCATCGTAGGCTCCTTTTCATACTTTGCAAACTGAAGATATACGTTAATAAAATTATTGAAAATAAGAATAAATGATATACATAAACATATACATGAACATATGCTAAATATATTGAAAATTTATACCAATTATATCCTATGTTGTTGGAAAGATTTGGAGCCAATGTGGTGTAAAGCCGGATTCTTATTCCTATTTGCTGCATTCCTTGTTGCTACTTCCTATCAAATTTGATACATGATTAATTAAAATAATGCAACCAACATAGATGAAAATATTTTTATTATATCTTACTTTAGCTGCTTTGGTTTTCCAATATCTAAGAAATGCAGCCGAAACATCATCGCTCATCCAATTTGGCTTTTCCCTAGCTTTTTTGGCCTTTGAAGTCGTCTCTCTATAATTTTTCTGCATTTTCATGTTCTAGTTAGTTATAAAAACTTTCATATCCTGCAGCTCCACACGTACTACAACCTGCATATTTAATTTATTTGAATTATGTACAGTATATTAATTTTCGATAGTAGTATAAAATTATACTTGCCATCAAATTAGCCAAAATAGCATTCTTAATATGAGGTGAGATACTATCCCAATGCATCCAACATCCAAACATCCTACTCCTATATGATTCCTTCGATACTTCTAAAATAAAGCATGACGGCTCCACCTCGAACCCATTATATAAATTTGGATGTAGATATTTAATATATTTCAAATAATCTAATTGAAATACATTTGTTATTTACTCGACACTCTTTAGAACAATCTCCGCAACCCGGCGTGGATCTTGCTCCGAGCTGCTAGGACCTGCTTCAACTGCAGGAGACTATGAACAAGACGGCTGAGACGTACTCCTGGATTATCTTCTATCAAAAATATCTATCACAATCATATGATGCATACACAATAATAGTGAGCATATATGTAACACCCCACGTCCATTAATGTCACTCACAAATGGAATTCATCAACTTTCATGGAGCATTATAAGAGTATAGAACAGAATTTCACAAGACATATATATAAAATGGTACTTCAAAATTCAAAATAACTTCATTACAGCGGAAACAAAATATAGTTTGGTTACAACATCAAAACCACATACTAAAACCAAGTACACAAATATCCATCTTGAACAATTTTATTATCAGAGTACATAAAAGTAAAACCATAATCCCACTCCAAATAGCCATAATGAAAAAGAGATAAATCTGAGCATTACTTTCAACACTTCCAAGCACTTCAAGAAGAAAGAAATCCAAGTCAAGCTCCACTAGTCCCATCCTGAGGACCTGGGGGGGGGAGGAAATAAAAGAGGCAAAACAAAAAGAGTCAGACATAAAGTATGGCGAGTCCAATGACTTTAACAATATAATCAGTAAAGTAATAGGATAAGAACATAAACTTGATATAAGAGATGACTGTAACATAAGCAATTATGATAAGGTAAACAAGATGAACAAGATAAAATGTTGATTGCGCTTCTAATCACTAGAAGATAATTCCTACACTGCACCAATTCTAGTTACACCGCACCAATACTAGTTCCATACTGAAAGTTAATCCCTCTCACTAATCATGATAATAATAATAATGGTAGTTTCGTGTACTCCTAGCTGGTGTCATAGGTTCCACCTGCTCCTATCTCCATTAGTTGTACCCACTACCCTCCCCATTCGATTGGCTCCCTAACTCGTAGATATCCGTGCTGGACCCACAATAGGGTGTATCACTCCCTAAAGTGGCAACCCGATACGACAAAAATGCACGGCTTATACCTACACGATGCAACAACGTCTTACCTACCAGCCCAGACCCACGCATGCACATGACTCCATTGGACTTACACTGCCGTCGCTAACTCTTTATTGACCTCTTACAATCAACCCCAGTAAGTGTTTCCCTGTCCTCGACATTGTTCGAGCTCATATAGATACTAAAATGGGTTACTGGTTGAAAAGGGTCAACCCACTTAACACAAGCTTCCCTCCTAAGCTTGATCCCCTCTAGGAATTCCCACTTAACCCTTCTTTATCCCCATGTCTAATCACATGTCTCATCTTGGTTAAGTGTTTTAATTATGTTTCACATGCTACCCATGTTACCCACTTAACCCTTTTATCATTCCCATGTCTTACCGCATGTCTCATCTTGGTTAAGTGTTCATTAATTTATTGCAATCGTAATCTTGCAAGACCTCCCACATTAGATTGTCGTTTTGTTGTTGATGGATATGCCGGGCGGTTCCGGGCAGTCTTATACCGCAATCCGAATCTAACCTCTTGTCTTTGCATTACTACTTATCTAATTTCTTCCTTTGACCTCTCACATTAGATTACCAAATTGCTGTTGCTGGATGTGCCGGGTGGTTCTGGGTAGTCTATTACCGCAATTCGAATCTAACCTCATGCCTTAAGCTTTCATTATCACTTTCTTGATTCAAGTCCCAATTTTAAATCTTGAATAAAAATATATTCCAATTACCCATAATTTCCAATCTAAATTATGTTTATAATTCTAATCCAA
The DNA here is from genome assembly GCA_030737875.1 of Allium sativum. Classification (NCBI taxonomy): domain Eukaryota; kingdom Viridiplantae; phylum Streptophyta; class Magnoliopsida; order Asparagales; family Amaryllidaceae; genus Allium; species Allium sativum. Next base: position 1,050,298,242 of record CM060922.1, read on the forward strand.
ATTAGGCCTATAATCCTATGTATACATGTTATGCCAAATTACACCCAAATTAATTTGCGTTAACAATTTACGCCAAACCTCATGTATACAAATTATATCCAATTATGCCCAATCCAACTTATGCAAAATCTCATGTGTACAATTTTTTTACACAATTATGCCCAAATCGATTTATGGCAATAATCTCATTTTATTACATATTATTCAATATTTTCCCATCTTTTCCCACAATGTTCCCACATCATTTGTATGTATAATTCAATGTAATATGTTAGGCTCGAAGTTAGCCTAATATCATAAAATAAAAAGGAAGAGAGGTAAGGAAGAGAATCAAAGAATCAGGACTGGCATAAACATAGGTGTTAACCATGTTAAAACGCAATTGAAAGAATGGTGTGTCGAGACCATCTAAGTCGTTAACACGACATGAAGCCATGTCGAGCAGGTTGAGCCGTCCGAACTGAGTCGTTGAAAGAACATGGTTCATGTCGTATACTGTAAAACTTGATCATGCCGCCTCTACAACCAAGTCATTCGTACCGCGAGGATCACTCATAGTGCAAGACGGTCATGTTGCTGTCGGATCCAATATAGTGAAGTAAGTCGGATCCGATATAGTGAAGTATGTCGGATCCCATATAGTGAAGTATGTCGGATCCCATATAGTGAAGTATGTCAGATCTGATATAGTGAAGTATGTCGCAACAGAGATGGTGAGCTAAGTCGAAACAGACATGATGAAGTATGTCGGATCCAACATAGCAAGCGGCATGGCGTGATAAGCGACATGGAAGTATGTCGGATCCAACATAGCAAGTGGCATGGCGTGATAAGCGACATGGAAGTATGTTGGATCCAACATAGCAAGCGACATGGCGTGATAGCGACATGGAAGTATGTCGGTTCCAACATAGCGAACGTCATGGCGTGATAAGCGACATGGAAATATGTCGGATCTAACATGGCAAGCAACGTGGAAGTATGTCGGATTCAACATAGCAAGCGGCATGGCGTGATAGCGACATGGAAGTATGTCAGATCCAACATAACGAACGGCATGGCGTGATAGCGACATGGAAGTATGTCGGATCCAACATAGTGAGGCATGTCGGATCCGACATAGTAAGTCATGGCGAGATGAGTCATGGTGTTCTGACCATTCATGGCAAAATTGAGTCATGTCGGATTGAGTCATGTCAAAATTGAGTCATGGTGTTTTTCCTGCATAATTACAGAATTGCCACCCGGGCTAAAATCACCTATAAATAACCCTCATAATTCATTTGGGGGGAGACCGAAAAATCCATTCCTACAAGGAGACTCCGTCAAATTCAAAGCTCATCTACAACTTCTCTAATGGCTTTTATGGATTCATCAACACTTTTCTAACTTCAGGGAGATCAAATCTATGTCAATGATCATGAGGGCTTTCTACAAATGAATCTAAGCACCTTCAATCTCATTCAAGCTACATAATAAATCTCTCAAGCATCATTCAAACGATCTCTTCTCCTCTCTAAAGTTTGAATCGAATGTTAATTCACTATGAAATCTATGAAGATCATGGACAGGAATCAAAGCACATAAGTGGTTGAAGATTCATCACAAAGCTAAACTTCTTTCCTTTTCTTCTCCAAATTCAAGTGAAAGTAGATCGTCAAGAGAGTTAAAAGAGAGAAATGAATGTAATGAGGGAAAATTCATAAGTTATAAGCTTGAATATCATAATGAGAAATGGTTGGAAGTGGACGTAGATTCATATTGAATCGAACCACTATAAAAGTTTCTTTGTGTTCTTACTTGTTTTTTATCCGTTTATTTTGTGATTACGCGGTTCCATATTCTTACTGAATCGGTAAAGTGTAACTTTTACATCTTTGGGATTTGATCCCAAATTTGAAGCAAACATTTAGCGCCCACCGTGGGGCCGCGTCTGCACCTCCTACCTCCTCTTACAAGGTTAAACGTCTTGCCATTAATGCTCTAAGTTGCATCCTTCTCCGAAATCATGGCAAAGACTAAGGAAACTGTTAGCAAAACCGTGATAGAAGCCGATGATGTTGCCAATGAGGAGACACCGCTCACAAATCGTTTTGATGTTGGCGAAAATTCAAAAAGCGGAGCTGGCGTGACTAGAAATGAGCTAAATGCTGCTATTGCCAATGTCAATCGCCGAATTGAAACTTCAAATAAAACTTTGATGGATGCTAATGATGCTATAATGGAGAAAATGAACGCTCTTCTGAATGCTCAACCAATTCAAGCCCCTCCGAAAGTCCATGTTAATTTTGAAGAAAATGACAAATCACCTGCTTCCGATCATAACCGCAATGACAATATGGAAGACGATTATGATGGGGCAAGTGACGAAGATGAAGCTAATATCGAAGAATTGAAATCAAAAGCTAAGAGCCATTCTGAAGCGAATATTCGAAAAGCCGCTAATCTTATCACAGGGGCACCTCTTCGTCGAGAAGGAAAAGCACCTAAGCTCTCTAATCAAGGTCATGTGCCTAGACGAACATTTGGTAAAGAGCTCAGCTTCACAGAGAGCCATAATACTGAAGAATATATCTTGGATATGATAGAACTAGCCATGAAAAAGAATCAAGCTAGCAAAGACGACGAAAAAGAATGGGACTTCTCTCCCGACAGGACTCCATTCACCGAAAGGATCCTTGAAGCAGAATGCCCAAAGAAATTCAATCCTCCTACTTTGCCTTCGTACAATGGTCTCGTTGATCCGAACTACTTCCTATTCAAATATGAATGGCATATGAGTGCAGCTAAGGCGACCGATGAGATGAGATGCACGTACTTTCCTCTCTACTTAGAAGGTGCCACATCACTATGGTTCACAAAGCTGCCACCCAAATCCATCGATCGATTCTTTGATCTGACCAAAAAGTTCAAGGAGCAATTCCGCCTGTACGCTACTAAAGCCAAGGATGCTATAACACTTTCAGCAATGAAACATAATCCAGGGGAAATTGTCAAAGCCTTCCTTAGTCGATTCGATGTTGCCTTGTCTGAAGTGCGGAATTCAGAGCCACGCATAATTCTCATGGCTTTACTCAACGCTATTGACAAAACGAGCGAGTTCTGAAGATGGATAAAAATGAGGGAACCGACTACGCTTGACAAGTTCTATAAGAAGGCGGAGGAGTACATCAGAGTGGACGATAATCCTATACCCCTTCAGATCATTGGTGGTAACCAACTCCTTGAAGCTCCTAGAAGTGCAACTATTGAGCCCAGTCAAAAGAACCCCGAAAATGGTCAAAAGAGGGGAAATGACGGAAGGGATGACCGGAATAGTAAGAAGCCCCCGCTTGTTCAAGAATTCTGAACTAACCCCCTTGATGGAATCTTCCGAAAACATTTTCGTTGCGACTAAGGACACTGAAGAGTATCCAATACCGAAGCCTCAAAAAATAGGAGATGAACAAGCCAAATCTGGGAAGTTCTGCAGGTTCCACAATCAGTCAGGCCACAATACCAACGAATGTAGGCACCTGAAATCATTAATTGAAGAGCTGATTAGAAAGAACCGTCTTCAACAGTATGTGAAGAACTTCCAAAATGCAAATCCTTCTTCAACTCCCCAAGGGCAAGGGGCATCAAATGACCAATCCGGTCTAGGCAACGTAGCCTCTGCTCACATTATGCCAAGGCTGATAATCAACTAATGACCGTTGATGATGATCTAATGTCTACGGCTCAGAATAAGCGATCACTATCGCATTTACTTTACTCTTTGCATTACTTTACTTTTCGCTATGTTCTACTTTCCTATAAATAGTCTGCCATGATTTACATGAATTGTACCGAACAATAGCTCTAAGAATGAAGTATTGCATGCCTGTGTAAATCTCTGACTTGCCAAATTTACATGAAAATTTGTTAACAGATGATTTTTCATTACAGGCTATCCAATAAGTGTTTTCTCTCTCAAAGTCCGACAAAGTGAAATGCTCCCAACGAACATTAATTCAAATGTTGAGTTCTTTAATTGTCGACATGCATGATGCAAGGAAGAGAGGCACCACTTTGAAGGGTGAATGGGGAGGATCACAATGAGTTAAGCAATAAAAGAAGAGAAGCACCGTGGTGGAAAGTGAATGGAAAAGGCGCAGAGATTCGAACAGCGAACGAGCGCATCGATAAACAAACAAGTGGGTTGTATCTTTCGTCGAAGGGGCACTTTCCTAAGTGAGAGTTTCAAAGCTCTAATTCCTGAACTGAGTTAGCTTGCCAAATCAAGTACTCGACAAAGCAGTTAGATTCAGCCCTTTGAAAAGATACAACAACCGTCCAATTAACTTGCGTAGCGTCTGAATATATCAGATGCGACAAGTCTTGGATCGTTAACCAATTAACTTGCGTAGCGTCTGAATATCTCAGAGGCAACAAGTGTTGGATCGTTAACCAATTAACTTGCGTAGCATCTGAATATCTCAGAGGCGACAAGTGTTGGATCGTCAACCAATTAACTTGCGTAGCGTCTGAATATCTCAGAGGCGACAAGTGTTGGATCGTTAACTAATTAACCTGCGTAGCGTCTGAATATCTCAGGGGCGACAAGTGTTGGATCATTAACCAATTAACTTGCGTAGTGTCTGAATATCTCAGAGGCGACAAGCGTTGGATCGTTAACCAATTAACTTGCGTAGCGTCTGAATATCTCAGAGGCGACAAGTGTTGGATCGTTAACCAATTAACTTGCGTAGCGTCTGAATATCTCAGATACGACAAGTGTTGGATCGTTAACCAATTAACTTGCGTAGCATCTGAATATCTCATAGGCGACAAGTGTTGGATCGTTAACCAATTAACTTGCGTAGTGTCTGAATATCTCAGGGGCGACAAGTGTTGGATCATTAACCAATTAACTTGCGTAGCGTTTGAATATCTCAGAGGCGATAAGTGTTGGATCGTTAACCAATTAACTTGCGTAGCGTCTGAATATCTCAGATGCGACAGGTGTTGGATCATTGACCAATTAACTTGCGTAGCGTCTGAATATCTCAGATGCGATAGGTGTTGGATCATTAACCAAATCGCTTGCGTAGTGTCTAAAACCTCAGACACGACAAGTATCGGATTTTAGCCTAAGCAGTAGCGCAAAATCTGGATTACTTCTCATAGAGAAGACTAGAGGACCTCCTAAATTGGGGCACGAAGACCTAAGACTCCTTCAAAGAGAAAAAGAAAATAATCACAGAAGTGTATTTCTCAAATGTGAAATACCATACACCATCATATAAGTCATTAAAATGATAGCGTTCAAAATCTACAGTCGGCTCAGTCGATTATTTGATTTTTTAATCGTTAAATGCAAATTCAAATTTGAATATCGTATTTGTACAAACAGTATTCAGTGAGTTATGAACCGCTGAGTAGAACAATTCTGTGTAGATACTTCATTCAGTTCAAAAATAAAATTTGCTATAATTCATGATTAAACTAATCTGTTATCGATGTGGGCGATCAATGACAAAGTATAAGTCCACAAATCATGCAAATACTTGTTTTTTATTACAGAGCAGGTATCACGAAGTTCAAAGCATGATTTTCCATAGCAAACAAAAAGCTACGACTGAATCTCAGCGCAAATTGTATTCATTTCGAAGCCCGCATTTCTCGCAAGCAAAAAATACAAGCTTCGAGGGGCAAATGTTAACCCCGTTAAAACGCGATTGAAAGAATGGTGCGTCGAGACCATCTAGGTCGTTAACACGACATGAAGTCATGTCGAGCAGGTTGAGCCGTCCGAATTAAGTCGTTGAAAGAACATGGTTCATGCAGTATACCGTAAAACTTGGTCATGCCGCGCCTATAACCAAGCCATTCGTACCGCGAGGATCACTCATAGTGCAAGACGGTTAAATCGAATGTTAATTCACTATGAAATCTATGAAGATCATGGACAGGAATCAAGGCGCATAAGTGGTTGAAGATTTATCACAAAGTTAAACTTCTTTCCTTTTCTTTGCCTAATTCAAGTGAAAGTAGATTGTCAAGAGAGTTAAAAGAGAGAAATGAATGTAATGAGGGAAAATTCATAAGTTGTAAGCTTGAATATCATAATGAGAATTGATTAGAAGTGGACGTAGATTCATATTGAATCGAACCACTATAAAAAAATTGTGTTCTTACTTGTTTTTTATCCGTTTATTTTGTGATTACGCGGTTCCATATTCTTACCAAATCGGTGAAGTGTAAATTTTACATCTTTGGTGTTTGATCCCAAATTTGGTGCAAACAATAGGCATATGAAATGTGAACTGGCATAAAACAATAGAATAGATCCAACAGGCATATGATAACAGAAATTTGGACATGAATCTGAAAGATAAGAATTTACAAAACTTGATATGATTCATCTTATAGGCATGTTCATAAAATCCAATTTATAATCCTATCAAAATCACTTTTAATTTAATTATATGTGAAAGTAACATAGACTCACCGCGACAGAATTTACAATAGAGAATAGATCTGAATTCTGAATTTTGAATTGGATTAGCTAAACCGTTGTTGTAGAATTTGATTCTTATCTTCCAATTTGAATACTCCTATTTTGATTTGCTTTGGTGGAGAAGAAAGGCTAGGTTAATTTAGATTTGAGCAGCATGGAGGCTCCATGGATTTGTGTAATGAAATTAAGGTTAGGTCTAGGTGTTTATTTATAGGAGTACTAGGTGTATCAGGACCTTTAGATTAGGTTAGGAACCATCTGAACCATCCAAACCAGAAAAACACGTCATCCAGCCAATCCCAGAAGGACACATCAGCCCTAGGCCACCAAAACACATCGGCCAGATCTGGGCCGATGGGGGTCGACACCCCTATTGGGGGGTCGACACCTATGTCGACTCCCCTAGGGGGGTCGACACCCTAGAGCGGGAGATTTCCCGCTCACCCAGATTTAGTTAATTTTGATTTTTGAATTATTTTTTGATTTATAATTTAATTATTATTAAATTCTGCTAATTCTTGAATTCTTCTAAGCTTCATAACTTCTTCATACTATATCCGTTTTATGCAAACTCGGAATCTATCCCAAGCAGAATTCCAAGACGAACGCAATGGCGTAACCCGTTTCCCTTAATTCTTCTTGTAAAAATTAAGTATTTTTTAATTATCCTTTATGTCATATTTTAAAATTATGGGGTGTTACATTCTCCCCTCCTTAAAGGATTTCATCCCCGAAATTTTCAAGAATGTATCCTACCATCCAATCATCCATCTACTCATCCATCATCCACAAGCATCCATTGTCCTTAAAAGATTTCTAATGCTATATGAACATATGCAAAAGTGTGTGTATATGTTCCTTATCTAATGCAAAGATCTAGCGGTCTACGTATTCAGTTGACCTCCTTAATGCAAAACATGATAGTGTCATGCGTCCATTATGTATGCTAAAGAATCCTAATGATACATATCATTCCTATATGAGTGCACAATCATTCATTCAAATGCAGCATCCATATAATAACACGTTCAATACACATCCACTAATTTAAATATGCACACTCATTCATATGTAATATGAAAGTGATTGAGCCGATCTAGTGCCTAATGTGTGTGTAAATGCATCCACGAGCAACCACTAGTGATCACTTACATCCACTTGCATTCACCAAACATAACATGTCTCAAAAACATGTTTACAACCGTAGAATTTTCTACCTAAAGGTCGAAGATATAATCGAGAGGATACACTAAACGATAGAGAAAGTATAATCAAAGCGGTAGAGAAAGGAGAAGTTAAGAACATACCCTCAAAAGGAAAGGGTACGACGCGTGTATCTTGTCTTCAGTCTCCCAAGTCGCGTCTCCTTGATCATCTCCCCATTGGACTTTAACCAACTTGACCCCTCGGTTGCGTAACTTCTTGACCTCTGATCCGAGGATGCATGTAGGAACTCACCTAATCGTGGCACCTCGCTCTACTTCCACTTCTCTAAGCATGGTCAGGTCCACTACTTCCGTGGTATCATGTAAAAACTTCCGCAAATGCGACACATGAAATACGTCATAAACACCACTAAGCTTCCCGGCCAACTTCACTCTATAGGCCATCTGTCCAATTCTTTCTGTAATGTGGAATGGCCCTACGAACCTTGGTGCCAACTTCCCTACGAACCCAAAACGAACTACATACCTCAATGGTGACACTTTAATAAAAACCATGTCTCCAACATCGAACTCAAGATCGGTTCATCTCTTATCAGCATATGACTTTTGCCAGTCTTGTGCTGTCTTCATGCATCTTCTAATCAAGTCTATCTTCTTCGAAGTTTCCCTAATCATCTCGGGCCCAAGCAAAACCTTATCTGTAGATTCCCACCAACAAGTTGGTGATCGGCAAGGTCGTCCATATAAAGCCTCAAAAGGTGCCATGCCAATGCTGGTCTGATAGTTGTTATTGTAGGCAAACTCTACTAATGGAAGATGTTCCTCCCATGTCCCTCCAAAGTCTATGATACATAACCTCAAAAGATCTTCTAGAATCTGATTCAGTCTTTCTGTTTGGTCGTCCGTCTGTAGGTGATAAGCGGTGCTGAAACAGAATTGTGTTCCTACCGCCTCTTGCAAGCTCTTCCAAAAATCACTAGTGAAAATGGGATCTCGATTGCTTACGATACAAGAAGGTATTCCGTGTAGACGAACTATATCTCAGAGATAAACATATGATAACCATGTCGTTGTTCTTTTACTCTTGACGGGAATGAAATGGGCGCTCTTGGTAAGTCTATCACTACTACCCAAATCCCCATATTACCCTTCCTTGACCTCGGCAACCCGTCAATGAAATCCATGGAAACACTTTCCCATTTCCACCGTGGAACCTCTAAAGGGTGAAGCAAACCACCTGGTTTCTTTTGTTCAGCCTTGACTTGCTGGCATACTAAGCATCTAGAAACGAACTCAGCCACATCCTTCTTCATTTCGGCCTAAAAGAAAACTCGCTTCATGTCCCTATACATCTTGTCACCACCGGGATATATGGTCATCTTAGAACGATGTGCTTCTTCAAAGATTGTCCTCCTCAAACTATCGTCTTGAGATACGCAAAGTCTCCCAACCCTACGCAACCAACCTTTGTCATCTATAGTATACCTACTAAGATGGCTCGAAGACTCCCCTCTTATGAGCTTGTCTACTATCTCTATCAACTGTGGGTCATCTCGTCGTGCCACACCTATCTGTCCCAAAAGCGTAGGTCGCACCTCTAATGATGCCAACAAACTGGGTACATAATCGATAGTGGGTCTAAAGTCAAAGGTTGAGATATACTCTAAACTATGCAGCTCGAAAAACAAAGGACTCAAAGTCAACCTCTTTCTACTCAAGGCGTCAGCTACCACGTTACCCTTGCCAGGGGTATATGCAGTCTCAAAATCGTAGGATGCCAAGAACTCCATCCACTCTGTTGCCTTAAGTTTAGATCTTTTTGAGAGAACAAGTATTTAAGTGACTTATGGTCTGTATACAACTCAAACTTCTCGCCAAGGAGATAATGGCGCCAATACTTAAGCGCAAAAACAATAGCGGCTAATTCTAAGTCGTGGGTAGGGTAATTCTTCTCATGGACCTTTAATTGCCTTCCAACATAGCATATCACCCTTCCCTCTTGCATCAAAACCGCGTCAAGCCCTGTCCCGCAAGAATCGGTATACACTGTGAATGGTTTACTCCCATCCGGCAAAACTAAAATTGGAGTTGTCGTCAATGCCCTCTTCAAACGCTGGAAAGCATCCTCACAGTCAACATCCCAAGAAAAGGTCAAATTCTTTTTCGTCAACCATATAAGTGGGGCTGATATCTTAGCAAAGTCCTTGATGAACTTTCTATAATAGCCCGCCAAACCAAGAAAACTTCTTACTTTTGTAGCGTTCTTAGGAATCTTCCAATCTTGGATTGCTACCACCTTCGCGGGATCCACTGCTATCCCTTCCTTAGTGACCACGTGCCCTAAGAACCTCACTTCTTTCCTCCAAAAATGACATTTGGAGAACTTAGCTTTGAGTTGATGTGCTCGAAGGGTCTCTAAGACTTCCCTAAGATGTAAGGCATGTTCTTCCTCGCTTCTAGAGATTATCAAGATATCATTCACAAAGACTACCATGAACTTGTTTAGAAACTCCCTAAACACCCTACTCACCAAGTCTATGAAATATGAGGGTGCATTCGTGAAAACAAAAGGCATGACAAGCCACTCGAAGAAACCGTCGGGAGTCCTAAAAGCAGTCTTATCTATACTATCCTCAGCTACCCTCAACTGATGAAATCCTGTAGCTAAGTCCAACTGCGAGAAAACCGAAGCACCAACCAACTGATCAAACAAGTCATCTTTCCTCGGCAACGGGTGTCTGTTTTTCTTCACGAGCTTACTCATCTCCCTATAATCCACGCACAATCTAAGAGAACAATTAGCCTTCGTAGCAAAAATAACTGGAGCACCCCACTCCGAGAAACTTTTTCTTATGAACCCTTTCTCAATCAACTCTTTCACTTGTTTACTAAGCTCCCACCATTCTCTTGGAGCCATGTGGCGCACTGGCAATGCAACTGGCTTTGCATTATCTTCCAAGTATATACGGAAATCTATCTCGCATTTTGGAGGTAAGCCCCTAACCTCCTCAAAGACATCTGCATACTCACGGACTACTCGAACAGATTGCAAATCATCAATAGATGTGTCAAGAGATTCTAGGTAGCTAAGCATAATGGAACCCTTAGGGTTGCATGAGATATCGAGAGTATTACCCAAGCTAGTCAACAGTCTAACTACCCTCCTTTCACGGTCAAGAATGGCACCATACCTGGCTAGCCAATCCATTCCTAGAATCAACCCGTAGACCGTGAAACCAAGTACATAAGCATTGCATTCGAACTCAACACCATACACAGATATTCTCAAATCCCGGCATAACATAGACAGATGAGCCGAACCACCAATAGGATTTGAGACTACAGTGGGATCCATAACTAGACTAGTATTTTGGTGTAGTGTTTCAACTAACGAAGCAAATATAAATGAATGTGAAGCGCCAAAATCAAACAAAGTTCGAACATGATGATCAAAAAGGAAAATCAAACTTTCAACAGAAATGTTTCTACCCCTCTCCTATCCTGGTGCCCTGAGAGCATGAACCTGCCCTCTAGAAGTAGGTCTTGTCCTCTGATCTTGCCCTTTTCCTTGCCTCCTCAAACAGTCTTTAATCAGATGTCCTGCCTCACCACATTGGAAGCAACCCGTCTTCTTCTTCTTCCTACAGTCCTTGCTTAGGTGGCCCAGTGTTCCACGATTAAAACACCTTTTCTTCCCTTGGTCCTTGTTATCCCTACCACCTCTTTTGTTGTTGTTGTGCTTTCTTTGGATCCACTTTCCTATCCTGTGCCTTAACTACACCAGCACCTTTCTCCTCTTCATGTATCAGCGCCATATCAACAAGATTCTCGAAAGAAGCCCCCATAGGAATATGAGACATAGCCATCCCATGTAATGGTTCATTCAGAGATTTGGCAAATCTCAAGGCCTTCTTATGTGGTGTATTAACTAATTCCATACCAAATCTAGCTAACTGGTTAAACTTGTTAACATACTTCTTCACAAACAAACTCCCTTGTTTCAAACCCAAGAACCTCTCCATGTATAAACTCTCCTCTACTTGTGAAAGAAATTTCTAATCGAACCTTTGTCTAAAATCCATCCACGTCTCTACTGCACGTCCTCCATTAGTTACTTCCCACCAAAAGGAAGCTTCATCCTTCATCAACCAAGCAGCTAGTTGAACCTTCCTTCCATCGTCTATCTCAAAGATACCAAACAAGTCCTCCACTTCCTTTAGCCAATTCTGAGCCTCAACAAACGTCTTAGTTCCATAAAATGGCTTTCCGCCCATCGCACGGAAGTCTTTGCATATCTTAGAAAAAGCATCTACATGGGGAGGAGGAGAAGCGGCTGCAGTTGGGGGAGGAGGAACGTGTAACACCCCGAATTTCAGTTAACACTGATATTCACTAATTACAGAATTAATAATCTCAGATATGAGAATCAGGGGAAACGGGTTACGTCATTGTGTTCGTCTCGGAAAAATACGCGACATAGAGTCCGAAATTTTGTAAATCGGAGTCCGTATGACCCGGTTAAGGCCCAAAGAAGTTTTCGGGAAATTTGAATTTCGAAACATGCAGAAATGGGGGCCAGGCGGGAAAAGTCCCGCCCAGCCAAGTCGACTTGGCTGTCGACAGGGTTGTCGACTTGCCTGTCGACATGCCTGTCGACTTGGCAGTCGACAGGGCTGTCGACTTGCCCTGTCGGCTGATTCTGGCCTGGGTGCACCTGGTTGAGTTTTGGGCTGGGTTGGAGGGCTTGGGACGAAATCTGACGGACCTAAACTAACCTAGGGTTAATCTAAGGGTCTAAAACACATCCTAATCCTATAAATAAGACCCTAAGCTAGCCCTAAATGATCATAATCCTATCCTCTAACTAAACTATGCCAAAATTTTCTATGATCATGGCCTCCACTCAAAACCCTAGCCTCCATCCTCTTTCTATACTATTTCTATGAAGGCTTTCATGTTCATACAAGCATTTTTAAGTTGTATGAGTGATCATTAGCTTGCATTCATCATCAAGTTGCAAGCTTTATTTTCAAGGCTAGAGTTTTTGGGTGATTTTTGGCAAGGGTTTGCTTATTGGAGTTTAGTGGTGAGTTTCTATAGCCTTAATAATCAATTGTTAAATTGATTATGATAGGATATGATAAGATATGGCTATGTTTGTGGGTCAGTGTGTTTATGCAAGTTTAGTATAGTGTATGTTGTGTGTTTTGCGAGTTTTATGCTATATGTTATGCAAGTTTAATGCTATGTTTTATGATGCTCATTATGCAAAACACTATGTTGAACATTGATTCATATGTAACATGTTATGCAAGCTATATGTGAGATTATATGCAAGTTCATATGTAACATGTTATGCAAGCTATATGTGAGATTATATGCAAGTTCATATGTAACATGTAATGCAAGTTATGTGCATGATTGTATGCAAGTTCATATGTAACATGTTATGCAAGCTATATGTGAGATTATATGCAAGTTCATATGTAACATGTAATGCAAGTTATGTGCATGATTATATGCAAGTTCATATGTAACATGTTATGCAAGCTATATGTGAGATTATGTGCAAGTTCATATGTAACATGTTATGCAAGCTATATGTGAGATTATATGCAAGTTCATATGTAACATGTAATGCAAGTTATGTGCATGATTATATGCAAGTTCATATGTAACATGTTATGCAAGTTATGTGTTTGGTTATATGCAAGTTATGTGCATGATTATATGCAAGTTCATATGTAACATGTTATGCAAGTTATGTGTTTGGTTATATGCAAGTTAACATGTGACATGCTATGCAAGTTCACACCTTTGTATGACATAAGAATCATATGCAAGTTACCCCCTTTGTGACATATGTGCTTCATGCAAGTTTGGGTTAAATGCTAGTTGGGTTTAATGTATGCTCATATATGCAAGTTGACACCTTTTAAACCCATGATAAAATTATATGCTATGATTGGTTAAACCCATGGCATTTGTGATGAATCTTCCCTTTATTATGTCATGTTATGAGAACGAATTACGTGGGGAACGATGGGGTTAATATGCATGTTAATAAAATGGTGTGAAATGGGTATGCTTAAGCATAACATAAAGTGAATGGACATAATTGGGAATTTACCTATTAAGTTAGGTCTACCCATATTATGGAATTGGGAATTTACCTATTAAGTTAGGTCTACCCATATTATGGAATTGGGAATTTACCTATTGAGTTAGGTCTACCCATATTCTTGAAATTGGTAATTAATTAGGGATAATTAATACAAATTATGGGGGTGATTAATTAGGTGTAATTAATCGACTAAGACACGAGGTTGGACCCTTTTGTAGCATAAGACTGCCCGGAACCAACCGGCAAATCCAGCGGCTACAAATGATTGACCCAATGTGAGAGGTCTTAGTCATAAACTAAATACGTGACAAGTGTAAAGACACGAGGTTAGACTCTGTTATGGTGTAAGGCTGCCCGGAACCAACCGGCATATCCAGCTGCCATAAAAGACAGTCTAATGTGAGAGGTCTTTACAAAGGTTACGATCTTAATTAATTAAGAAACACTTAACCAAATTAGCATGTAGTGGGCATGAGGGGTTAAGTGGGTGCCTTGGGTGGCATGTAGTAGCTAGTGGGGGTGCCTTGGGTGGCATGAGGAAACTAGTGGGTTGCCTTGGGTGGCAATAGAAAATACGATTAGAATACTTAACCAAAGTGGAACATGTAATTAAACATGATTAAAGGGTTAAGTAAGTACCTTGGGTGGCATGTGGGAATCAAGTAAGTGCCTTGGGTGGCATGTGGAAATCTAGTGGGTGCCTTGAGTGGCAATTAAAATATGATTAAAAGACTTAACCAAAATTTATAACATGTAAGTGGACATGGTTAAAGGGTTAAGTGGGATTCACTAGAAATGACAAGCCTAGGTGGGTAGCTTGTGGGGGCCCATTTCAACCAATATCCCAAACGTATCTTTGTGGGCTCGACCCAAGTCGAGGACGGGACACGCATTTTGGGCTTGACTGTAAGAGGCCAAAACGGGTTAGCGGTGGCAACGCAAGTCCAACGGGTTTCATATGCGTGTGTGGACCCGGGCTGGTAAGTAAGACGTTGTTGCATCATGTAGGTATAAGCCGTGCACCGTTGATATTATCAGGTTGCCACTTTGGGGAATGATACACCCCATTGTGGGGCCAGCACGGGTATCTACGTTAGGGAGCCGATCGCTTGGGGAGTAGTGGGTACACCTAGTGGAGATAGGGGCAGAAGGCACCTATGTAGTCAGCTAGGGGTACACGAAACTACTATTAAAAATTACTAAGTACACTTAGTGGGATCAACCTTAAGTAGGAATTACCCTTGGGTGGGTAGATCTGGTGTGGTGCAGTGTAGGAATTACCCTTGGGTGGGTAGATCTGTGGTGGTGCAGTGTAGTAATTATCCTTGGGTGGGTAAATGCGTCTTTTCGGTTATCTTAGTACATCCTGTGTTTAGTTGGCTACTTAGTGTAGTCATTATCCCCAGAGGTACCGTACCTTGTTTATATCATACCCTAATTACTTTAATGATTGTATTGTTAAGGTTATAGGACTCGCTCAGACTTATGTCTGACCCCGTTGTTTTTTTATCTTTTTCCCAACCCTCAGGTTTTCAGAGTGGGCCTAGCACTAGTGGGCTTTGATCAGACTGCTATATCTATCTTTTGGAGCTTGGACCGTGGATGTAAAGCTCAGTTTATCATTTCTATTATGGCTATTAAGTTATGTAGTGGGATTATGTACTTTTGTTTTATCGGGATGGATATTATGTACTTGACTCTTGTTTATGGTTTTGGTGTAACCAAACATGTTTTACTTTCCGCTGCAATGAAATGATGTTTTAAATTCTCAAGTATTACTTATATCTGTCTTGTTGTAATTTTTCTGTTCTATATTCACTTAAAATACTCCACCGATGTTATGGCATTCCCTTAGTGAGTGACCGTAGCGGGTGTGGGGTGTTACACGTGGTATCAGAGCTTAAGGTTACCAAAACAGATAAAAATTTTAGAAAAACTATTTTCTAAGAATATTTTTGAAAGGAGTATTTTCAAAAACATGTCTTTTAAAAGAAAAGTTTTTGAAAGAAAAGCATAATCCCCGATAGCCATATCTTTATCTTTCGAATTCTCCATTTTGAATCTCTTCCGCTCTCGTTTTGAGTTTCCCCTCCGTGTATAGATGATCTTTCTAAGATAGATAAGAATGGAAAACCACTTCAAGGGACTTAGACGTTAGTCGGATTAGAAGTTGGTTCAAGAAGGAGGAGGACTGGTAGGTACCTATTGGATAGACGATGGGAGGAAGGCTCAAATAGTTGTTTGGTTAATGAAGGATGAAACCTCATTGGTGGGAGGTTACGAGTGGAGAATGGGAAGAAGAAGGCGAGTAGTTATCCTTTTGGGAGGAATAGGACACCTTATTAGGGTTGTCCAAAGGGGCAAGGGCAAGGTATGGAATCTTCTGGAGGGTAGTTGTATTCCCTCACGGCTAGTGTACCAGATGGGGATAAGACCGTCTAGGTTGGAATTTGGATTTCTTTATTATCCGGTTCGAACTTTATTTGATTCTGACGCATCGAGTTCGTTTATCTCATTGTTGTTAGTTGAGTCACTGCACTTAGACACCAGTTTAGTAGATGATCCCTTAGTTGTTTCAAACCCAATTGGGGGCTCCATGATGTGTTTGGGTTTGAAAGTTTCTATACTTAGCGTTGAGTTTAGATGTGATGCTTCTTGGGCTTCACGGGCTATGGGTTAGTTTTGGGCATGGACTGGTTATCCGGTAATGGTGCCGTTCTTGTTTGTGGAAGGAGAGTTGTTAGGCTTACGACCCGCTTAGGTAACACTCTCGAGATCTCTTGTAATCCCATGGAATCTGTTATGCTAAGTTATCTAGAATCGCTTGACACGTCGGTCTAGAGTTTGCGATCTGTTAGAGTGGTCCGGGAATACTCGGATGTGTTTGAGTAGGTGAAAGGCTTACCTCCGGAGCGGGAGATTGACTTCCGAATATATCTGGTAGACAATGGCAAACCAGTATCTTGGCCAGTGTGCCACATGGCTCCTCGTGAGAGGAGGGAACTCCATAAGCAAGTAGGCGATTTGCTTGAGAAGGGGTTTAGAAGACGAAGTATATCGGAGTGGGGTGCTCCAGTAGTTTTTTCTATGAAGGCGGATGGGTCCCTCAGACTTTGTGTAAATTATAGGGAGTTTAACAAGATAACAAAGAAGAATAGACACCCATTGCCGAGGATTGATGATCTCTTTGATCAGTTGGTTGGCGCCTCAGTGTTTTCGTAGTAGGACTTAGCCACGGGGTTTCATCAGTTGAGAGTGGCTGAGGATAATATAGAGAAGACTACCTTTAGGACTCCGGATGGTTTTTATGAGTGGCTGGTGATGCCATTTGGTTTGACGAACGCCCCCGCATACTTTGTTGATTTGATGAGAAGGGTGTTCAGGGAGTACCTAAATAAGTTCGTGATGGTCTTTGTAAATGACATCTTGGTCTTTTCTAGGAGCGAAATAAGTTTTCGTATGTGCTCAATAGGTTGAGCAAAGCCAGTTATGGGATAAACGGTGGTTTTGGAGCGAGACTGGCGAGGACATCCAAAGTTGGACAAGAGCTTAATTATTTAGCCGTTTTTATTAGTATAATCTCACGTAGGTCGTCTGAATTCGAAGGAGGTATCCCTTGGGTGTTTGTATGATATTGGTTTAGGCCTTTGGGGCTTGCATTTGGGGGATGTCGAGTTCGACTAGGGTGGTCTGCGTGAGAGATGGACAGTTGTGATGATTTTGGATGGGGTAATATCCTGTTTTTCTCTAAAAGTGGAGAAGAGCATGCCCTACATCTTAGGGAAGTGTTGGAGACTCTTCGAGCGCATAGTCTTAGGACAACAAAAGTGGATGGGATTCTTAGCATCCTATGAGTTTGAGACAGCGTATACCCATGGCAAGGGTAACGTGGTAGCGGACGCCTTAAGTAGAAAAAGGTTGTCCTTGAGTTCATTGTTCGTTGAACGACGGAGCTTAGAGTTTATTTCTATGTTTGACTTTAGACCTTCCGTTGACTTTGTACCCGGTTTGCTAGCCTCCTTGGAGGTTAGGCCTACTCTTTTGGGGCGGATTGGCGGAGCACAGCGAGACGACCCACAGTTGGTTGAGTTAGTAGAGAAGCTCATGAGGAGGGGGAGTCGTCCAGCCATTTGAGTAGGTACACCCTAGATGGTAAGGGGTGGTTGCGTAGAGACGGTAGACTTTGTGTACCGCAAGACGAGGGTTTGAGGAAGGCTATACTTGATGATGCACATCGTTCGAAGATGACCATTCATCCCGGTAGGGACAAGATGTACCAAGACATGAAGCGAGTTTTCTTTTGGGTCGGTATGAAGAAAGACGCGGCCGAGTATGTCGCTAGATGCTTGGTGTGCCAACAAGTAAAAGCGGAGCAAAAGAAACCCGGTGGGTTGTTTCACCCATTGGAGGTTCCGCTATGGAAGTGGGATAGTGTCTCGATGGATTTCGTCAATGGATTACCAAGATCGAGGAAGGGTAATACGGGAATTTGGGTTGGGGTAGACAAACTTACTAAGAGTGCCCATTTTATACCCGTGAAGAGTAAGAGGACTGCTCAATGGCTAGCTTCAATCTACATTCGAGAGATTGTTAGATTGCATGGTGTACCTTCCAGCATAGTGAGTGATCGAGATCCTATCTTCACTAGCGAGTTTTGGAAGAGTTTGAAAGAGGCGGTAGGGACTCAGTTGTGTTTGAGCACCGCAAATCATCCTCAGACGGACGGCCAGACCGGGAGGGTGAATCGCATTTTAGAAGACCTTTTGAGGCTATGTATCTTAGATTTTGGAGGTACATGAGAAGAGCATCTTCCATTGGTGGAGTTCGCATATAATAACACTTTCAGTCTAGTATTGGCATGGCTCCTTTCGAAGCTTTTTATGGAAGGCCTTGTCGATCACCTACATGTTGGTGGGAATCTACGGATAAGATCTTGCTTGGGCCCGATATGGTTAGGAAGACTTCGGAAAAGATTGATTTGATTCGAAGAAGGATGAAAGCGGCGCAAGACAGATAGAAATCTTATGCGGACAAGAGGAGAACAGAGCTTGAGTTTGATGTTGGGGACATGGTCTTTGTCAAAGTATCTCCGTTACGGAATGTGGTTCGCTTTGGATCTGTTGGGAAGTTAGCACCAAGGTTTGTTGGACCGTTTCCTATTAAGAAAAGGATTGGACAGATGGCCTATAGAGTGGAGTTGCCCGACAGACTTAGTGGTGTACATGATGTATTCCATGTGTCACATTTGAGGAAGTGCCTACATGAGACCGCAGAGGTGGTAGAGCCAAGCTTGCTTAGAGAAGTAGAGATAGAGCGTGATGCGACTATTCGACGAGCTCCTACACGCATCCTTGGGTCAGAGATTAAGAGGTTGAGAAACAGGGAGGTTCAACTAGTCAAAGTGCAATGGGGAGAAGATGAAAGCAACGCTACTTGGGAGACGGAAGCGAAAATGCGTTCATTATACCCATTCCTTTTTGAGGGTATGTCTTTTAACTTCTCCTTTATCGTTTGTCTAGTACTTATCTTATCTTTAGTATGTCCTCTTGTTAGTGCCTTTGACCTTTAGATAGGGTAAACCTATGGTTGAAACATGTGTTTGAGACATGTTATGATTGATGGATGCATGTGGATGCAAGTGTTTGCTAGTGGTTGCTCGTGGATGCATATACACACACTCTAGACACTAGATCGGCTCAATCACTTCATATTGCATATTGCATATAATTGCGTGTAGGTAGCTATATTTATGGATGTATAATGGTTGTGTTATCATATGGATGATGCATTTTGGTGAATGATTGTGCACTCATGTAGATATAGTATGTGTCGATAGGGTTCTTTCGCATACATATTGGATGCATGGCACTATCACGGTTTGCATATGTTCATACATTAGATAGGGAACATATACACACACTTTTTGCATATGCTCATACATCAGTAGAAATTGTTTTAAGGACAATGGATGCCCGTGTTTGATGGATTGAGTAGATGGTTGTTTGGATGGTAGGTTATGCATTCTCCTTAACTTGGAGATTTCGGGGACGAAATCCTTTAAGGAGGGGAGAATGTAACACCCCGACTTTCAGTTAACACTGATATTCACTAATTACAGAATTAATAATCTCAGATATGAGAATCAGGGGAAACGGGTTACGTCATTGTGTTCGTCTCGGAAAAATACGCGAAATAGAGTCCGAAATTTTGTAAATCGGAGTCCGTATGACCCGGTTAAGGCCCAAAGAAGTTTTCGGGAAATTTGAATTTCGAAACATGCAGAAATGGGGGCCAGGCGGGAAAAGTCCCGCCCAGCCAAGTCGACTTGGCTGTCGACAGGGTTGTCGACTTGCCTATCGACATGCCTGTCGACTTGGCAGTCGACAGGGCTGTCGACTTGCCCTGTCGGCTGATTCTGGCCTGGGTGCACCTGGTTGAGTTTTGGGCTGGGTTGGAGGGCTTGGGACGAAATCTGACGGACCTAAACTAACCTAGGGTTAATCTAAGGGTCTAAAACACATCCTAATCCTATAAATAAGACCCTAAGCTAGCCCTAAATGATCATAATCCTATCCTCTAACTAAACTATGCCAAAATTTTCTATGATCATGGCCTCCACTCAAAACCCTAGCCTCCATCCTCTTTCTAAACTATTTCTATGAAGGCTTTCATGTTCATACAAGCATTTTTAAGTTGTATGAGTGATCATTAGCTTGCATTCATCATCAAGTTGCAAGCTTTATTTTCAAGGCTAGAGTTTTTGGGTGATTTTTGGCAAGGGTTTGCTTATTGGAGTTTAGTGGTGAGTTTCTATAGCCTTATTAATCAATTGTTAAATTGATTATGATAGGATATGATAAGATATGGCTATGTTTGTGGGTCAATGTGTTTATGCAAGTTTAGTATAGTGTATGTCGTGTGTTTTGCGAGTTTTGTGCTATATGTTATGCAAGTTTAATGCTATGTTTTATGATGCTCATTATGCAAAACACTATGTTGAACATTGATTCATATGTAACATGTTATGCAAGCTATATGTGAGATTATATGCAAGTTCATATGTAACATGTTATGCAAGCTATATGTGAGATTATATGCAAGTTCATATGTAACATGTAATGCAAGTTATGTGCATGATTATATGCAAGTTCATATGTAACATGTTATGCAAGCTATATGTGAGATTATATGCAAGTTCATATGTAACATGTAATGCAAGTTATGTGCATGATTATATGCAAGTTCATATGTAACATGTTATGCAAGCTATATGTGAGATTATATGCAAGTTCATATGTAACATGTTATGCAAGCTATATGTGAGATTATATGCAAGTTCATATGTAACATGTAATGCAAGTTATGTGCATGATTATATGCAAGTTCATATGTAACATGTTATGCAAGTTATGTGTTTGGTTATATGCAAGTTATGTGCATGATTATATGCAAGTTCATATGTAACATGATATGCAAGTTATGTGTTTGGTTATATGCAAGTTAACATGTGACATGCTATGCAAGTTCACACCTTTGTATGACATAAGAATCATATGCAAGTTACCCCCTTTGTGACATATGTGCTTCATGCAAGTTTGGGTTAAATGCTAGTTGGGTTTAATGTATGCTCATATATGCAAGTTGACACCTTTTAAACCCATGATAAAATTATATGCTATGATTGGTTAAACCCATGGCATTTGTGATGAATCTTCCCTTTATTATGTCATGTTATGAGAACGAATTACGTGGGGAACGATGGGGTTAATATGCATGTTAATAAAATGGTGTGAAATGGGTATGCTTAAGCATAACATAAAGTGAATGGACATAATTGGGAATTTACCTATTAAGTTAGGTCTACCCATATTATAGAATTGGGAATTTACCTATTAAGTTAGGTCTACCCATATTATAGAATTGGGAATTTACCTATTGAGTTAGGTCTACCCATATTCTTGAAATTGGTAATTAATTAGGGATAATTAACACAAATTATGGGGGTGATTAATTAGGTGTAATTAATCGACTAAGACACGAGGTTGGACCCTTTTGTAGCATAAGACTGCCCGGAACCAACCGGCAAATCCAGCGGCTACAAATGATTGACCCAATGTGAGAGGTCTTAGTCATAAACTAAATACGTGACAAGTGTAAAGACACGAGGTTAGACTCTGTTATGGTGTAAGGCTGCCCGGAACCAACCGGCATATCCAGCTGCCATAAAAGACAGTCTAATGTGAGAGGTCTTTACAAAGGTTACGATCTTAATTAATTAAGAAACACTTAACCAAATTAGCATGTAGTGGGCATGAGGGGTTAAGTGGGTGCCTTGGGTGGCATGTAGTAGCTAGTGGGGGTGCCTTGGGTGGCATGAGGAAACTAGTGGGTTGCCTTGGGTGGCAATAGAAAATACGATTAGAATACTTAACCAAAGTGGAACATGTAATTAAACATGATTAAAGGGTTAAGTAAGTACCTTGGGTGGCATGTGGGAATCAAGTAAGTGCCTTGGGTGGTATGTGGAAATCTAGTGGGTGCCTTGAGTGGCAATTAAAATATGATTAAAAGACTTAACCAAAATTTATAACATGTAAGTGGACATGGTTAAAGGGTTAAGTGGGATTCACTAGAAATGACAAGCTTAGGTGGGTAGCTTGTGGGGGCCCATTTCAACCAATATCCCAAACGTATCTTTGTGGGCTCGACCCAAGTCGAGGACGGGACACGCATATTGGGCTTGACTGTAAGAGGCCAAAACGGGTTAGCGGTGGCAACGCAAGTCCAACGGGTTTCATATGCGTGTGTGGACCCGGGCTGGTAAGTAAGACGTTGTTGCATCGTGTAGGTATAAGCCGTGCACCGTTGATATTATCAGGTTGCCACTTTGGGGAATGATACACCCCACTGTGGGGCCAGCACGGGTATCTACGTTAGGGAGCCGATCGCTTGGGGAGTAGTGGGTACACCTAGTGGAGATAGGGGCAGACGGCACCTATGTAGTCAGCTAGGGGTACACGAAACTACTATTAAAAATTACTAAGTACACTTAGTGGAATCAACTTTAAGTAAGAATTACCCTTGGGTGGGTAGATCTGGTGTGGTGCAGTGTAGGAATTACCCTTGGGTGGGTAGATCTGGGGTGGTGCAGTGTAGTAATTATCCTTGGGTGGGTAAATGCGTCTTTTCGGTTATCTTAGTACATCCTGTGTTTAGTTGGCTACTTAGTGTAGTCATTATCCCCAGAGGTACCGTACCTTGTTTATATCATACCCTAATTACTTTAATGATTGTATTGTTAAGGTTATAGGACTCGCTCAGACTTATGTCTGACCCCGTTGTTTTTTTATCTTTTTCCCAACCCTTAGGTTTTCAGAGTGGGCCTAGCACTAGTGGGCTTTGATCAGACTGCTTTATCTATCTTTTGGAGCTTGGACCGTGGATGTAAAGCTCAGTTTATCATTTCTATTATGGCTATTAAGTTATGTAGTGGGATTATGTACTTTTGTTTTATCGGGATGGATATTATGTACTTGACTCTTGTTTATGGTTTTGGTGTAACCAAACATGTTTTACTTTCCACTGCAATGAAATGATGTTTTAAATTCTCAAGTATTACTTATATCTGTCTTGTTGTAATTTTTCTGTTCTATATTCACTTAAAATACTCCACCGATGTTATGGCATTCCCTTAGTGAGTGACCGTAGCGGGTGTGGGGTGTTACAGAACGTCTGCTGGGCCTATGGCAGTTGCCCTAGCCTCCATATACCTTCTGAACCAGCCTGGTATCTGTACGCCCTCGGGTATAACAGGTTCCCCAGATATGATGGAAGGAAAAAGGAAAAGATTCAAAACAGAGAATCAAAAGAAAGATCTATGGCTTTTGGGGATTATGTTTTTCATAATAAACCTTTCTCTTGAAAATACCCTCTTTAAAACATGTTTTTTGAAAATGCTTCCATTTGAAAATGCTTTTGAAAACGGTTTTTAAAATCCTTTATCTGTTCCGGTAACCTTCAGCTCTGATACCACGTGTAACACCCCACGTCCATTAATGTCACTCACAAAGGGAATGCATTAACTTTCATGGAGCATTATAAGAGTATATAAAAGAATATCACAAGACAAATATATAAAATGGTACTTCAAAATTCAAAATTACTTCATTACATCGAAAACAAAATATAGTTTGGTTACAACATCAAAACCACATACTAAAACCAAGTACACAAATATCCATCTTAAACAATTTTATTATCAGAGTACATAAAAGCAAAACCGTAATCCCACTCCAAATAGCCATAATGAAAAAGCGATAAAGCTGAGCATTACTTTCAACACTTCCAAGCACTTCAAGAAGAAAGAAATCCAAGTCATGCTCCACTAGTCCCACCCTGAGGACCTTGGGGGGGAGGAAAGAAAAGAGGCGAAACAAAAAGAGTCAGACATAAAGTCTGACGAGTCCAGTGACTTTAACAGTATAATCAGTAAAGTAACAGGATAAGAACATAAATTGGATATAAGAGATGACTGTAACATAAGCAGATATGACAAGGTAAACAAGGTGAACAAGATATAATGTTGATTGCGCTTCTAATCACTATAAGATAATTCCTACACTGGACCAATACTAGGTACACCGCACCAATACTAGTTCCATACTGAAAGTTGATCCCTCTCACTAATCATGATAATAATAATAATAATGGTAGTTTCGTGTACTCCTAGCCGCTGTCATAGCTGCCACCTGCTCCTATCTCCACTAGTTGTAACCACTACCCTCCCCATTCGATCGGCTCCCTAACTCGTAGATACCCGTGCTGGTCCCACAGTAGGTTGTATCACTCCCTAAAGTGGCAACCCGATATACAAAAATGCACGGCTTATACCTACACGATGCAACATCGTCTTACCTACAAGCCCGAGCCCACGCACGCACATAACTCCATTGGACTTGCACTGCCATCGCTAACTCTTTATTGACATCTTACAATCAACCCCAGTAAGTGTGTCCCTATCCTCGACCTAGTTCGAGCTCATATAGATACTAAAATGGGTTACTAGTTGAAAAGGGTCCACCCACTTGACACAAGCTTCCCTCCTAAGCTTGGTCCCCACTAGGAATTCCCACTTAACCCCTCTTAATCCCCTTGTCTAATCACATGTCTCATCTTGGTTAAGTGTTTCAATTATGTTTCACATGCTACCCATGTTATCCACTTAACCCTTTTATCATTCCTATGTCTTACCACATGTCTCATCTTGGTTAAGTGTTCATTAATTTATTATAATCTTAATCTTGCAAGACCTCCCATATTAGATTGCCGTTTTGCGGTTGTTGGATATGCCGGGCGGTTCCAGGTAGTCTTATACCGCAATCCGAATCTAACCTCGTGTCTTTGCATTATTACATATCTAATTTCTGCCTTTGACCTCTCACATTAGATTACCAAATTGCGGTTGCTGGATGTGCCGGGCGGTTCCGGGCGGTCTTATACCACAATTCGAATCTAACCTCGTGTCTTAGGCATTCATTATCACTTTCTTGATTCAAGTCCCAATTTTAAATCTTGGATTAAAATATATTCCAATTACCCATAATTTCCAATCTAAATTATGTTTATAATTTTAATCCAAATTAGGCCTATAATCTTATGTATACATGTTATGCCAAATTACACCCAAATTAAAATGCGTTAACAATTTATGCGAAACCGCATGTATACAAATTATATCCAATTATGCCCAATCCAATTTATGCCAAATCTCATGTATACAATTTTGTACACAATTATTCCCAAATCGATTTATGCTAATAATCTCATTTTATTACATATTATTCAATATTTTCCCAACTTTTCCCACAACGTTCCCACGTCATTCGTACGTATAATTCAACGTAATATGTTAGGCTCGAAGTTAGCCTAATCTCATAAAATAAAAAGGAAGAGAGGTAGGGAAGACAATCAAAGCATCAGGACTAGCATAAACATAGGCATATGAAACATGAACTGGCATAGAACAATAGAATAGATCCAACAGGCATATGATAACAGAAATTTGGGTATGAATCTGAAAGATAAGAATTTACAAAACTTGATATGATTCATCTTACAGGCATGTTCATAAAATCCAATTTACGATACTATCGCAATCACTTTTAATTTAATTACATGTGAAAGTAACATAGACTCACCACGACAGGATTTAGAATAGAGAATCGATCTGAATTATGAATTTTGAATTTGATTAGCTAAACCGTTGTTGTAAAATTTGATTCTTATCTTCCAATTTGAATACTTCTGTTCTGATTTGCTTTGGTGGAGAAGAAAGGCTAGGTTAATTTATATTTGAGCAGCATGGAGGCGCCATGGATCTGTGTAATGAAATTAGGGTTAGGTCTAGTTGTTTATTTATAGGAGTACTAGGTGTATTAGTGAAACACCCCACGTCCGTTAAGGTCACTCACAAAGGGAATGCCTTAACTTTGGTGGAGGGTTATAGGTACAAGACACAGAAAATTTACAAGACAGATATATATATATATAAGCAGCGGAAAACAAACATTTATTTCATACGTGGTCCAATGCCAAAAACATTACAACAAATTGTCTCACAATAACTTCCAGAGCATTACATCATAATCTTTATCTTGATTAAAACATAAAGAAACATAGAACTAAAACAAAACAACATAAATCCCCATAGAATGTGTCCAAAAGTCATAGCCAAGGAAAGAGAGTCCAAAGCATACATCTACTTTCTTGAAGCTTTCAAGGAGTCTGACTAAGTTAGAGTATTCCCTCCCTGTGGACCTGGGGGGGGGGGGCGGAAGAAAAGAAGACGAAAGAAAAAATGGGTCAGACATAAGTCTGAGTAAGTCTAGTGACTTTTCAGTGTGTGAATAAGGAAAAGGTCATGATAGGAATAAACTGAAAAACAGGACAATACCAGAATAACAATCTAACATAAAGCTATACAAGGCAGGATAAACCGAATATACATCGCACCCATGTCTATTTCTTTGCACCTACTTATACTTGTCCAACTAGCACCACGTGTTCATATTGAAATGATCCCCTTATATCGATCAGTTCCTACTCGCATGCTTTTATCATGTGTGTCATTCGGCCCCCGCTTGATTGTAGATACCTGTACTGGTCCGACTATGGGGTGTATCAGTCCCTCTGGTGGCAACCCGACATGATTCAAGATGCACAGTGTATAACTACTGAAGCCCAATGCTTGCTTTTTCCACTGCGGAGTATGTGCACGCCCGTACTCCGTCGGAACCTACACTGACGCACCAACCGCCAACGTTTTGACCGCTTATAATCAACCCAGTAATCGTGCCCCACCCTGCCTAGTTCAGGGTACCATGATACATCTATGTGGGTTACTGCTGAAATGGGTCCCCGTTACTAGGGTTTCTTAATCAACCTGTTTGAATGGTTAAGTGTCCAAGTTTACCTAACCCCACCCATCAGTTTAGTTAACATGTTGAATTGGTTAAGTGTTGCCTTATTTGACATAACCCTACCAATCTTGACTTAGCATTAATTTATTTCATTAAAGCATCAACCACTTACATTGGACATGTATTGTTGTGGTCACTGGATGTGTCGGTTGGTTCCGGGCAGTTTTTCACCATAACTCAGTCTAACCTCGGGTCTTTTGGGCTCGATGCACTAACCACCCACATTAGATCTATGCTGTTATGGTTGCTGGATTTGCCGGGCGGTTCCGGGCAGTCTTACACCGTAACTCAATCTAACCTCGGGCTAAGCATATTCGTCTTTTCTAAATTTACATATTTATCTATTTATATGTAAATTTGTCAATAATTAATTACCATGGCCCACTTTCCCTCAAAATCAAATTCATAGTTTTTGGTATAAAAATTATACCATTTTTATGCCACTCATTAATTACATGACTATGAGCCAAATATGTTAGTTATATGTTATTTCCAAGTTTTTCCCAACGTTACCCCCATTGTACATTCGTGTTAATCACATAAAGTCATTGGCCCAGTAAATTAGCCCAATTTATAATCAAGAGGTAAAAAAGGGAACATTTAATCAAACATATGTCATGTAAAATTAATTTAACATGTCTCATGAAACTTGCAATTAAATTGGATAGAACTAGAATTAGCCTAAGCATGTGAACATGTAGATCTAGGCATAGGTGAACACAACTTGGTTTATGAACTAGCATAATTTAGGAGAATCATGACATGTACATTACCAAAGCATGTATTAGTTTAACTTTAACATGTAGGTGTGAACTAGATCTAACAATAACGATCATGTGAATTTGCATGAATCCACTTTATAAACATGCATATAAATATAAATCTAATTTTTGGATCTAACACAAAACATGTAACTTGCATATGAAACATATATATATATATATATAGATCTTGACTTGGATCTAACATAGAACATGTAACTTGCATAAGACACATCATGAAAGGATTGTCAAACTTATATGTGGTATAATGGTTTCGTTCCCCAAATCATAATAAGTTCATCACCAATTTCTACATGATATGATAAGTTCAAATAAACCAAAATCATTCCAAGGCATACATGACCAAATTATCGCAGGAATTAGACATGAATCTGCATCATCAATCACATACAGCTTGGTCCAAATTCTATTTTCCATTTCATTACAATTCACGTCTTTAATTTATTCACATCTGAAAGGTAACTATACTTACAAACAAAAAGGAATTCTTGATTTCTGGAATCTGTATTCTGAAATTGATTTGCTCTCCTTTGATGTAGATCGTTGAATTAGATTAGTTTTAATTTGATTTTGATGTAGCTTTTATCCTGTCTTTGACTTGAAAGAGATGACGGCTATTCTAAGTTCCCCATTGACGGCATGACGACTCTAGGAATATTTTTGTTTGATTTTAGGTTGAGTGTTAGGTTGTTTATATAGAATTTTGATTTAATAAGAGTCGTTCGATGAATCTAGAATCAATCAAGACCATCCAGCGAAGATAGAATTACCAATTCAGCCCTAATGACTCAGCAAGAAGTCAGAGTTGTCTGTTTTCAGATCTGGCTCGAGGGGGCAGGTCGACCCACAGTTCGACCCGTTTGGGGGAGGTCGACCCCCTAGTCGACCCCCTGGTTGAACCCCTGGTCGACCTGGGTCCTGGGCGGGAAATTTCCCGCCAAGCCTGCTCCTGAGTTCTGTTTCGAATTTTGAATTCTGTTTTGAGCTGTTTGAATTTATTTGAATTTCTGATACTTCTGAAGGCCATAACTTCTTCATACGGAGTCCAATTTATGCAAACTCGGACTCTATCTCAAGCAGAATTCCAAGACGAACGCAATGGCGTGACCCGTTTCTCGTAATTCTCTCATTTGAAATTATTTATTTTTTAATTCGTTACTATAATGTTAACAGAAAATACGGGGTGTTACATTCTCCCCTCCTTTAAGGATTTCGTCCCCGAAATCTTCAAGTCGAGAAGAACGTATATCCTACCATCCAATCGTCCATCTACTCAAGCATCAAACACAGGCGTCCATCGTCCTTAAAACACATCTAATGCTTCATGATCATATGCATAGTGTGTGTACATGTCCTTATCTAATGCAAAATCAGCCAGTCTACTGATTCAGTCGACCTCCTTAATGCAAATTATGCCAGTGCCATGAGTCCATTATGTATGCAATTTTTCCTACTCAAAATTTTCTACATGAGTGCACAAACATTCATACAAATGCAACGTCCATATGATAACACATCAAGTTTCAATCCATATACAAATACATATATGCATATGCAATATGAAAGTGACTGAGCCGATCTAACACATAATGTGTGTGTATATGCATCCACGAGCAACCACTTGCGACCACTTGCAACCATCAACCATAACATGTTTTAAACACATGTTTACATCCATTGGTTTCTACCTAAGGATAAAGGATAGGATCGAGGAGATATACTTAAAAAGATACATACAAGCATAAACTTAAGGAAAAAGAGATCAAGGATGTACCATCAAAAAGAAAAGGGTACGCTGCGCGTATTCTATCCTCAGTTTCCCAAGTCGCGTCTTCCTCAGCGTCGCTCCATTGAACTTTGACGAGCTTGACTTCATGGTTGCGTAGCTTTTTGACTTCTGTCCCAAAGATACGAGTTGGGACTCTCCTCACAGTAGATTCTCGTTCAACTTCTACTTCCTCTAGCATGCTTGGTTCCACCACTTCCGCAGACTCATGTAAGCACTTCCGCAAGTGAGAGACATGAAAGACATTATGAACTCCAGCCAATCTTTCGGGCAGCTGTACTCTATAAGCCATCTTCCCAATCTTCTCGATGATAGGAAACGGCCCTATAAATCTTGGTGCTAACTTTCCCGCGGATCCAAAGCGAACAATGTTCCTCAAAGGGGATACTTTAAGGAATACCTTGTCTCCCGCTTCAAACTCAAGATCGGTTCTCCTTTTGTCTGTGTAGGACTTCTGCCTATCTTGGGCAGTCTTTATTCTCCTTCGTATCAAATCCACTTTCTCTGAAGTTTCTCTAACCATGTTTGGTCCAAGTATGAGCTTGTCTGTTGACTCCCACCAAGAAGTTGGTGATCAGCATGGTCTCCTATGCAATGCTTCGATGGGTGCCATGCCTATGGTGGCTTGGTAGCTATTGTTGTAGGCGAATTCCACCAAAGGAAGAAGATCCTCCCATGTACCCCCAAAGTCAAGAATGTACAGTCTCAAAAGATCTTCTAGTACTCTGTTCACCCCTTTCTGTCTGACCATCGGTTTGGAGGTGATAGGCTATGCTTAAACATAGCTGTGTGCCCACAGTCTCTTGCAAACTCCTCCAGAACTTGCTCGTAAAGATAGGGTCTCGATCACTCACTATGTTGGAGTGTATCCCATGGAGTCGAACTATCTCTTTAAGATATATAGATGCTAGAGATGAGGCAGTCCTTCTACTTTTGACGGGTATGAAGTGAGCGCTTTTAGTGAGCCTGTCCACTATTACCCATATACTGGTATTGCCCCTTCTTGACCTAGGCAACCCATCAACAAAGTCCATTGAAATGCTATCACATTTCCACTGTGGGACCTCTAGAGGATGAAGCAAACCTCTAGGCTTCTTCTACTTCGCCTTGACTTGCTGGCATATCATGCACTTAGAGACGAATTCAGCTACATCCCTCTTCATGCCATTCCAAAAGAAAACCCTTTTTATATCTTTGTACATTTTGTCTCCACCGGGGTGTATGGTCAACTTGGAATGGTGTGCCTCTTCGAGAACCTTCTTCCCCAAATCCCCTGCTTGTGGGACGCATAGTCTTCCATCTCATCTCAACCATCCCTTATCATCGATGGAGTATCTATTGATGTGACTCGAAGTCTCACCCCTAATCAGCTCCTCTATCACATCAACTAGTTGAGGGTCTTCACGTTGTGCTATCCCCATTGAGTCCAAAGCATAGGCCGTACTTCCAATGTTGCTAACGAGCCAGGTACAAATTCAGAGGAGGGCCTAAAGTCAAAGTTGGCTATGTACTCCAAGCTTTGCCTTTCTACAAAGAGAGGGCTTAAGGTCAACTTCTTTCTACTCAAGGCGTCTGTTACTGCATTGTCCTTGCCAGGATTATGGGAAATATCAAAATCATATGAGGAAAGAAACTCCATCCATCTTTGCTGCCTCAAGTTGAGATCTTTCTATGAGAAAAGGTACTTCAACAATTTATGGTCAGTAAACAATTCAAACTTCTCAACTAGGAGATAATGGCGCCAAGACTTAAGCGCAAAGATGATGGCAGCCAACTCTAGATCGTGGGTTGGGTAGTTTTTCTCATGTACTTTCAACTGACTTCCACCGTAAGCTACTACCTTCCCTTCCTGCATCAAGACAGTGCCTAATCCTGTACATCATGCATCCGTGTACACTGTAAACATCTTGCTCCCATCAGGCAATGTCAGAACTGGGGCTGTTGTTAGAGCCCTTTTTAAGTGTTGGAAAGCAGTATCGCAATCCAAATCCCAAGTGAAAACTAGGTTCTTCTTTGCCAACCGTGTAAGTGGTGCTGAGATTTTCGCAAAGTCTTTGATGAACTTTCGATAAAAGCCTGCTAGCCCAAGAAAGCTTCGGACTTCGGTTGCGTTCCGTGGGACCTTCCAATCTTGCACCACAACTACTTTTGCGCGGTCCACAGCTAACCCCTCTTTGGACACCACATGTTCAAGGAATCTAACTTCTTCTCTCCAGAAATGGAATTTGGAGAATTTAGCTTTCAACTGATGTGAACGGAGAGCATCCACGACTTCCTTTAGATGCTGGGCATGCTCTTCCTCATTCTTCGAGAAAATCATAATGTCGTCCATGAAGGCCACCACAAACTTATTGAGGAACTCCCTGAACAACCTGCTCATCAAATCAACGAAGTAAGCGAGAGCATTTGTCAAGCCGAAAGGCATGACAAGCCACTCGAAGAAACCATCCGGAATTCTGAACGCGGTCTTATCAATGCTGTCTTCAGCCACCCTTAGCTGATGAAACCCAGTAGCCAGATCTAGTTGGGAGAAAAACGATGCACCTACAAGCTGATCGAACAAATCGTCTATTCTTGGGAGTAGGTGCCTATTCTTCTTGGTCAGCTTGTTTAGCTCCCTATAATCAACGCATAGGCGAAGCGAACCATCCGCTTTAATTGCAAACACTACTGGAGCACCCCATTCAGAAATACTCCGCCTTATAAACCCCTTCTCAAGAAACTCTTTAACTTGCTTGCTGAGTTCTTTCCTCTCCCTTGGAGCCATGTGTCTCACGGGTAAAGCAACGGGTTTCGCATTATCAACGAGGTATATGCGGAAGTCTATCTCCCGCTTCGGAGGTAAGCCCTTCACCTCCTTAAACACATCCAAGTATTCATGGACCACTCTAATAGACTAAAATTCTTAACGGACGCATCAAGAGATTCTAGATAACTTAGCATAACAGATTTCATGGGATTACAAGAGATTTCGAGAGTGTTAACGAGGCGAGTCATGAGTCTAACCACTCTCTTTTCACAATCGAGGACGGCACCATTATGGATAGCCAGTCCATGCCTAGAATAAACCCATAGCCCGGGAAGCCCAAAACAAAGGCATTACATCTAAACCCAACGCTTAATATAGAAATTTTCAAATCCAAACAAATCATTGACAAATAAGCTGAGCCCCCAATTGGATTTGAAACAACCAAGGGATCCTCTACTATACTGGTGTCTAGGTGCAGATATTCAACTAAAGCAGTAGATATAAAAGAGTGTGATGCGCAAGAATCAAAGAGTGTGCGAACAGGATGATCAAATAGATAAACTAAACTCTCAACAGAAATATATCTACCTCGTTCTTGCAGAGGTGTTATGAGAGCGTGAACCTGCCCCCCATAAGTGGATCCAGTCCTTTGCCCTTGCCCTTGCTTCCTCGGGCAGTCCTTAGCCATGTGTCCTGTCTCACCGCAGTGGAAACAACCACTCATCTTCCACTTCTTCTTCCTACAGTCTTTGACCAGATATCCAGGAATGCCACAGAAATTACACTTTTTTTCCACGGGGTTTGTTATTCTTCCCGCCTTTCTTTAAATCATCTTTCTTGTTCTATGATCCCTCCACCTTCTTATCTTGAGGCACTTCCACTTTTGCCTCATTCTTGCCCTTGTCTTCCTCATGTAAGAGTGTCATGTCCACCAACCTCTCATAAGTCGCACCCATAGGTACATGGGCCATAGCTAGGCTGTGAAGTGGCTCATTCAATCCCTTGACAAAACGGAGAGCCTTCTTATGAGGAGTGTTCACCAAATCTAGTACAAATCGGGCCAGCTGATTGAATTGATTGACATATTCCTTGACCGTCATACCTCCTTGCTTAAGAGATAAGAACTTCTCCACCTGTAGGCTGCGTTCAGCTTGTGAGAGGAATTTCATCTCAAACCTTATTCTGAAATCTTCCCAAGTTTCAACCGGTCTCTCAGCATTGGTGACCTCCCACCAATAAGAAGCTTCGTCTTTAAGCAACCACACTGCCAACTGGATCTTTTGCCTATCATCTACCTCGAAGATAACGAATAAATCCTCAGTTTCTTTGAGCCAGTTCCTTGCTTCTACGAATGTTTCAGTTCCATTAAAATTCTTTCCACTCATGGCTTTAAAATCTCTACATATCTTTGAGAAAGCATTTACACGAGGAGGAGGAGGAGGAACCGCTGCAGCTAGGGGAGGAGGAATGTCTGCTGAGCCCGCGTCGTTGGCCCTAGCCTCTAGGTACCACCTGAACCAGCCAGGTATCGGTACACCCTCTGGAAGATTAAGATCCCCAGACATGCTGAAACAAAAAGGAAAGATTCAAAACGAAGGATAGAAAGATAGTGCATATGGCTTTGGGGGATTATGCCTTTTAAAATAAAATAACACTTTTTCTTGTAAAATGCTTCTTTATATTTCTTTTTGAAAATAGTTTTCAAAAACTTTTATCTGATCTAGTAAACCTTTGCTCTGATACCACGTGAAACACCCCACCTCCGTTAAGGTCACTCACAAAGGGAATGCCTTAACTTTGGTGGAGGGTTATAGGTACAAGACACAGAAAATTTACAAGACGGATATATATATATAAGCAGCGGAAAACAAACATTTATTTCATACGTGGTTCAATACCAAAAATATTACAGCAAATTGTCTCACAATAACTTCCAAAACATTACATCATAATCTCTGTCTTGATTAAAACATAAAGAAACACAAAACTAAAACAAAACAACATAAATCCCCATAGAATGTGTCAAAAATCCATAGCCAAGGAAAGAGAGTCCAAACCATACATCTACTTTCTTGAAACTTGCAAAGAGTCTGACTAAGCTGGAGTATTCCCTCCATGTGGACCTGAGGGGGGAACGAAAGAAAAGAAGACGAAAGAAAAAATTGGTCAGACATAAGTCTGAGTAAGTCCAGTGACTTTTCAGTGTGTGAATAAGGAAAATGTCATGATAGGAATAAATTGAAAAACAGGACAGTACCAGAATAACAATCTAACATAAAGCTATACAAGGCAGGATAAACCGAATATACATCGCACCCATGTCTATTTCTCTGCACCTACTTATACTTGTCCAACTAGCACCACGTGTTCATGGTGAAATGATCCCCTTATATCGATCAACTCCTACTCGCATGCTTTTATCATGTGTGTCATTCGGCCCCCGCTTGATTGTAGATACCTGTACTGATCCCACCATGGGGTGTATCAGTCCCTCTGGTGGCAACCCAACACGATTCAAGATGCACAGTGTATAACTACTGATGCCCAATGCCTGCTTTTTCCACTCCGGAGTACGTGCACGCTCGTACTCCATCGGAACCTACACTGACGCACCAACCGCCGATGTTTTGACCGCTTATAATCAGCCCTGTAATCGTGCCCCACCCTGCCCAATTCAGGGTACCAAGATACATCTATGTGGGTTACTGCTGAAATGGGTCCCCGTTACTAGGGTTTCCTAATCAACATGTTTGAATGGTTAAGTGTCCAAGTTTACCTAACCCCATCCATCAGTTTAGTTAACATGTTGAATTGGTTAGGTGTTGCCTTATTTGATTAACCCTACCAATCTTGACTTAGCTTTAATTTTTTTGATTAAAGCACCAACCACTCACATTAGACAGGTATTGTTGTGGTCACTGGATGTGGCGGTCGGTTCTAGGCAGTTTTACACCATAGCTCAGTCTAACCTCGGGTCCTTTTGGGCTCGATGCACTAATGGTTGCTTAATTTGCCGGGCGGTTCCGCGCAGTCTTACACCGTAACTGTAACAACCCGTATTTTGAATAACATGTTATAACATAAATCAAGGCAGAATTAAATATTAAAATCTGAATCAAGGGAAACGGGATGTGCCATTGCGTTCATCTCGGAAAAATACGCGAAATAGAGTCCGAGTTTTCGAAAATCGGAGTCAGTATGACCAAGTTATGGCCCGTCAAAGTTTTCAGAAAATTTCAAGTTCAAAAACAGTTCAAATTTGAATTTAGAATTCAAATTCAGCCCAAGCAGAACAGGCGGGAAAATTCCCGCCAGCCCCCCCAAGTCGACTGGGGAGTCGACTTGGAAGTCGACACACCCCAGGTGGTGTCGACTGCCCAGTCGACACCCCTGTCGACCTGGGTGGTCGGGCCAGTTTGGCCTGGTGCACCTGCTTGTCCTTTTGAGTCATGTTTCTGGCCTTGTGACGAATTCTGACGGCTAGGATCTAAACTAGGGTTAATCCTATGGCCTAAACTAACCTAGATATCAAAAAAAACACCCTAAACTCTACCCTAAATCACCACAAATCAATCCTACAACTAGGTTATGCCAAAATGCTCCTTGATCATGGCCTCCATCTTCTTCATGAAAGCTTGAGAGCTTCTAAGGCAAAAAGGAGCCATCTTTCTTCATCAAATCAAAGGAGCTACTTATTCTCAAGGCTATTTGTGTTGCTACATCATTCCTAGAGCTTCGACAACATCTCTATCTTGTTCTATTGTGTTCTAGCCATGCTTTGTAAGCCCTATTCTACTCTTAGATTTAAACTATGAACTTAATATGACATGTATCAAGTTGAAATGGGATTTTTGTGTAACACTAGCCTTCCATCTATCATTGTATGCATAGATCTATACATGACTCTTTGGATCTATGGTTATGGGACTATCACCTTGACTTTTTGGGTAGAAAGCTATGAGCTTTATTTGGTGGTTATGCATAATGCAACATAGAACTTGGTAGTTATGCATAAATGCAACATAGAACCATCTTAAAACCTTGATGTTAACTTGCATATGATGTTATGAACCTATATGCTAATCACAAGTGTATCACCCTATTTGCTAAGTTTAATGCCATACATGGTAGATTGGAATTGGACCTAAGTGCAATATTTGCCTTGAACCTATCATTGTATGCATAGATCTATTCATGCCTCTCTTGATCTATGATTGAGGACCTATCATGAACCTAGTACCGTTCATGTTGACTTTTGGGAAAAATGCTATGAAATGGATTATGGCTTATGCATGTTAACAAACCTTAACCCCTCATGTTTCTTAACGTGCATATGATGATATTGAGCCTATTTGCTGATTATGCTATCATACATGTTTGTGGCCAAAGCACCCTTATGCTATTATGCATGCTTGTGGCCAAATCTCCCTTATGCTATTATGCATGCTTGAGGCCGAAGCACCCTTATGCTATTTGATATGTTTGAGGCCAAGTCACCTTTTATGCTATCATACATGTTGAGGCCATATGCTAGTATGTTGAACCCCTTTTGCCTCAAATATCACCATGTTTAACTTGTGATAGACCTTGCCATCTTATGCCCACCTTGTCATATTCTTATGTCCCCCCTTTTTGATCTATTTGCGTTGATGCGAACTTATGTGCGATGGGGTTACGTTATGGGTAAACTTAAATGACATGAAACATGACTTGAAAATATGACATGTGATTATGCTTGAAACATGAACGTGGACATGACATGTAGAAAACATGAAAGTGGACAACTCGAGGTTGGGTTGAGTTTGTAGCATAAATCTACCCGGAACCAACCGGCTTAACTAGTGGCTACAAACAATAGGACCCAATGTGAGTAGTTGGTCACATCGCACTTGAAACCCGAGGTTAGACTGGGTTGTGGTGTAAGGCTACCCGGACCCGCCCGGCTTAACTAGTAACCACAACAAAGTCTAATGTGAGATGTTGGGGTGCATTAAGTTAATTAATGCCACATGGTAGGGTTAAGTCATGGACCACTTGAATACTTAACCAATTAAACACGATGGGTTGGTAGGGTTAAGTCATGGACTACTCGAATACTTAACCAATTAAACACGATGTATTGATAGGGTTAAGTCATGAACTTCTTGGATACACTTGACCAACTCAATACATGGTTAGGATAGGGTTAACCACACTTAACCCGCTTGAAATACTAGTTACGTGGTCCTTTTCAGCAGTAACCCACTTGGGAGTATCTGGATACCCTGGACTAGGCCAGGGTGGGGCACGATTACTGGACTGATTGAAAGAGACCAAAAGAGACGGCTGAATGGTGCACCGGTTGTTCAGGCGGACCATGGTCGTGCACATTAAGTCCGGAGTTGAACATGGGCACCAGTAGGTTTAGACTGTGCGTGCTTGAATTGTGTCTGTGGTTTACACCTTAGGGCTGGATACACCCTAGGGTGGACCTTGCACAGTTAACTACATTCCATGATTATGCCGTATGACACCGATACACGACGAGTTAGGCTTATAGGGAGCCGATCGACTAGACCGAGTAGTTGGACATTGATTTAGGTCATCTCATGATGTTGGGCCAACTTTGGGCCAAGGGATCATTTCTTGTTTATACTTGACATGGATTAGAATACTAGTACACTTGGTGCAACTTAACCTTGTATATGCGATGCCACACTTGATCTATCTTGTTAACCTTTCACCATGCCAGTTATCATCCTATGTTTCATCTCTGTTTTACATGTCCAGTTAACTTTATTAGTTTTTTTACTAATAGTAGGTAGGACTTACCAGTCTTTTTGACTGAGCTGTTTTCTTTTCGCCTCTTTTCTTCCGTCCCCTCCCCCCCCCCGGGTTCTCAGGGTGGGAACGCTAGCACCTAGCTTGGATCTTTGGCTTGCTTCTCCTATAGCTCATGTACGGTTTGGACTTGAGCTTTGCTATGGCGACACTTCTGTTATCTTTGGGGAATACTTTACTTATGTTATTTTTCGGTTTATGTTTTTCTAGACTTTGTTTTGTTGGGAAAATGATGACTAAGTACTTTGATGTAACTTGACTATGGTTTTGAAATAATAATTTTATCCGCTGCTTTATTTACTCTGTTTTACTCATATGTTCTGTCTTGTGATATCTTCATGCATGTTTACCTTGACCAACACCCCTCCAAAGCCAGTGTACTTGCTTAGAGTGACCCTGGCGGAGGTGGGGTGTTACATTTGGTATCAGAGCATAAGGTTTTACTAGACCGGACAAAAGTTTTAAAAACCCTTTTGAAAAAAAAACTATTTTCAAAACCAATTAAGTATTTTCCAAGAAAAGTCTAGTTTATTTTAAAAGGCTATTCCCACAAAAGCCATTAGCACTATCCTTTGTTTCCTCGTTCTCAATCTATCTTTTTCTTCGTTTCAGTATGACCGATAATTTTGCCATTCTGGAGGGCGTACTAGTACCTATTTGGTTTAGAAGGTACATGGAGGCAAGGGCGAATGAAGCCGGCCCCGCGAACATTCCTCCTCCTTTCCCCGTGGCTAACTTCCCTCCTCCTCCTATAGCCGAGGTTCCTCCTCCTCCTCAGCATCCGCAAGCAGATTTCGCGAAGATTTGCAAGGACTTTAAGGCGATGGGTGGCAAGAATTTTATTGGGACGGAGACTTTTGTTGAGGCAAGAAACTGGTTAAAGGAAACTGAAGACCTCTTTGCTATCTTTGATATAGAAGACCGTAGGAAAGTCCTGTTAGCGGTATGGCTGTTGAAAGGGGAAGCTGCATATTGGTGGGTAGTCACCCCCACTACTAGGCCAATTCAGACTTGGGATGACTTTAGGAAAAGGTTTGGACTGAGGTTTCTATCATCGACAGAAGAGAACCTTCAGATGGAGAGGTTCCTATCACTAAAGAAAGGGGACATGACCGTTAGGGAATACGTGGATAAGTTTAATCAGCTTGCTCGGTCCGGTTTAGACTGGGTTAACACAGCTCAGGGGAAAGCCCTACACTTTGCTCTAGGATTGAACGAGCCATTGCACGTTTTGGCCATGTCTCACACACCCATGGGGGCGACATTCGAGAGTTTGGTGAATATGGACCTGCTTCAAGAGGAAGATAAGAGTGGCAAGAAGGAGGTCAAGGCAAATGAGCCTCAAGGCAAGAGGAAAGATTCCGAGAAAGGAGACAAGAACAACAAGAAGGGAAACAAGGGAAACAGCAACAACAAGGCAAGAGAGACAAGAAAGTGCAACTTCTGTAGGATCACTGGGCATATAGCCAAAGACTGTAAGAAGAAGAAGAGGAAGCTGGGCGTATGCTTTCATTGTGGAGAGTCTGGACACTATATTAAGGATTGCCCGAAAAAGCGAGGATAAGGGAAAAGGCAAACTCAACAAGCAGGATCTTCTGGAGGGCAGTTGCAGGCTCTCCTCGCTCTTCCAGCTCTTGATCGAGGTAGTGTTTCAATAGAAAGTCATGTTTACATTCCTGATTTCCCTGTTCGTACCTTATTTGATTCTGGCGCATCGCACAGTTTTATTCTTGATCTTGTTGGAAGTTTGCACCTAAGTATTAGTCTAGTTAAAAATCCCGTTAGTATTTCAAATCCGATTGAGGGTTCCGCACATCTATCTGTGATTTGTATGGATTTGAAAATCTCTATCTTGAGCGTAGAATTCATGTGTAATGCTTATGTTCTCGGGTTTATGGGATACGGGTTGATTTTGGGCATGGATTGGTTGTCCAGTTATGGAGCCATTCTTGATTGTGAGCATAGGGTAGTGAGGCTCATGACTCGCCTCGGTAATACCCTAGAAATTTCTAGTAACCCTGTGGATCCCGTCATGTTATGTTATCTTGAATTTCTTGACTCATCCATCGATGATCTGCAATCTGTGAGAGTGGTCCGAGAATATCCTGATGTTTTTGATGAGGTTAAGGGGGTTACCCCCTAAGCGGGAGACAGATTTCCGCATTTATCTTGTTGATAATGCCAAGCCAGTTTCATTTCCCGTTAGGCACATGGCCCCGCGAGAAAGAAGAGAGCTTAGCAAGCAAATCAAGGAGTTGCTTGAGAAAAATTTCATTAGGCGAAGCATTTCAGAATGGGGTGCTCCGGTGGTATTCGCTACTAAGGCGGATAGTCCATTTCGCTTAAGCATGGGTTATAGAAATCACCCTAGTAAGTATATTTGGCAACGTGGATTGGCATCTGTTTTCAAGAGATAGTTCTTCCGGGTGGAATACCGTATAGTATGTAAACGAAATCCAGGATTCACTAACGAATTTTATTAAGCTTGCATGAAACCATGAGCATGCAGTTGTGTTGAAGCCAAGTATTTTAGGGAAAGAATAAGTGGAAGTGGAATGAGAGGCAACGGTGAAATGAGTTCTAACTCATATTTTGGAAATCAGAATTAAGAGCTACGAAGTTGTGTAGTTAAAAGATGGTCAAGGCACAATAGGATTAAGCTCAAGAAAATGCGACTTAGAAGATTGAAGACCAGATACGCGCATCATATCTCTTTTTAAGAGTATATCCTTGATCCCTATTATTCTGTAGAGCTTACTCGCATGCTATCTTTTAAGTATATCCTCTCGGTCCTATTCTCAATCTTAGTTCTATCGCAAACCCCATAAGGAGTATGACTCGCCTGTTTGTGATATATAGGTGGGCTGAAGATGTCCGTCAAGTTGACCAAACTATTTGGGCTTTATGGGATTTGGGTCATAGTGGATAGACTCACGAAGAGCGCCCATTTTATTCCGGTGAAGATCAAGAGGACCGCATCGTGGCTAGCATCTGTTTATCTTCGAGAGATAGTGCGATTGCATGGAGTTCCTTCTAGCATAGTTAGCGAGGTGACCCAATCTTCACTAGCCAATTCTGGAATAGTTTGCAAGAAGCGATGGGTACGCGATTGAATCTAAGTATAGCCTATCACCCACAGACGGATGGCCAGACCGAAAGGGTGAATAGGGTACTGGAAGATCTATTGAGGCTATGCATTCTTGACTTTGGTGGCACTTGGGAATATCACCTGCCTCTTGTAGAGTTTGCTTATAATAACAGCTACCTAGCAAGCATAGGGATGGCACCATTCGAAGCTTTGTATGGGAGGCCGTGCAAGTCACCAACATGTTGGTGGGAGACGACGGATAAGCGTATACTTGGGCTTGACATGATAAGGGACACATCCGAGAAGGTTGAGTTGGTTCGAAGGCGGATGAAAACGG
The DNA here is from genome assembly GCA_030737875.1 of Allium sativum. Lineage (NCBI taxonomy): Eukaryota > Viridiplantae > Streptophyta > Magnoliopsida > Asparagales > Amaryllidaceae > Allium > Allium sativum. The sequence continues at coordinate 1,050,340,053 of CM060922.1, forward strand.
CCCAAGACAGACAGAAATCCTATGCAGACAAGCGAAGGACAGACTTAGAGTTTGAAGTTGGAGATACGGTCTTTGTGAAGGTTTCTCCTTTGCGAAATGTGGTTCGTTTTGGAGAAGTTGGGAAGCTGGCACCAAGGTTCGTAGGACCCTTCCCTATCATAGAGAGGATTGGGAAGATGGCTTATAAGGTGGAATTGCCCGAGAAGCTTGTAATGACCCGAAAATCCCCGCCCTTTGGACCGACCATAAACCACACAGGTCTGACCCAAAAGTTAGAAATTCTCGAATGCATTAACTCTGGGCATACAACACATCAGAAAAATAACAGCATACTTTTATTACATCATGGTAATATAACATCAGAGTACATAATATATCAGAGTACATCGAAATAAAATTACAGCGGAAGATAAATTACAATATATTTAATACATTGCAGCGGAAACAATAAAATTAATACAGCGGAAGATAACTATGCTCTGGACACAGCTTTAAGCTTCAATCCAGCATCCTGCTCGAGATAAGGACCTATAGATAAACTACTCGACTGCCCGTGTGGAGAAGAGGGCACCCGAGTTCGTAAAGGTGGAAACAAACAACGGGTCAGTCATGGGACTGGTGTGAGAATTCTTAACTAATTTAACTAATAGTAATAAGGCAAATCCATGGACCACGCCGCTATTGCGGAACGGATTTATTTCAATGGATTACCGTGCATAATTTTAAAAGTGTCAGAACAAGCAGATAAATAAATCGTGCAACAACGCAATGCTTTTTAGAAAAATGGAATCACCATAAGACTCAAGTCCCATCACACAATGCAACGCACACCAGAGGATAGAGTTTTCCCTTATGGTGATTAAACATGATAAATACGGCGAATACGGGTTTAATATTATTATTAGTATATATAACAAAACATTTCAAAATAAATGTATCAATCCTAGGAAGCATAGGTACCATTTGCTATGCCTCTGTACTAGTAATACAATCAAATCCGTAGGGTCGTATTTGGAATTTGGATTTCCATCTGAGTCAAGGCTAGAGAGGAGTTCCTTACCGATTCGAGACACTCTAGCTAATGTCTCAGGATTCCCCGCAGAGAACCCTTGAATCCTGCAGGGCCTGTCCACACATACAGCTTCGTGGATTGGCAATTCCTGAACACACGTTTCCCGATCCTATAGGACCTATTCGAGGCGCCTCATTCCATCATCCACATAAGTAAAATGTCAGGGCTGGTAGGTCACTGTCACCACTCTAGCTAGAAAGAAACGTGTTGCTCTCCCTGCGTTCCCTTCTCCCGTTTTAGACTCCGCCGGTGTGTGAGGCTCGCGAAGTCACACTATACACAAAACTATGCCTAAACAGACTATGCTTTGATCGTCCCACAAGGCCTGCTTTTCAACAAAGCCTTGATCATATGCATCTTAGCATGCCACATTATCACTCCATATCACACTACCAATCCTTTGCCGAAATATATGAACAGGTGTTTAGCAAGAGAATAAATTCTTCGCCACCAAACATCCATACATTCGACAAAAGATTAATAACATGATATATAATGGAGTACGATGTCAGACACACAATCTATTTATAAGCTTATGCTCTGGGTCTGAGCGAAAGCCAAATCCGTACAAATCAACACTACGTCTGGGCAACTCCTACTATTACCTTATCATGGTAGCGAGCCATTCTAAGGCAACAGTCATCATCGTCCATTCGATGTAGAGATTTGACGGTCTTCAATCGCCGTCTTCCAATCTTGGATTTTTAAACGTCGTTTAATTATTTGGAATGTGATAAACTCGGACTTTCCAAATAATCCTCGTATATATATATATATATTGAAAATCCTTCTTACACATTAATAATTATTTTTATTAACGATTCATTTCTATTTTAATTATTTAAAATAATTAAATTTTTATATAACGACGCCTTAAGTCCATGGGCGACTATGGCGCTGCATTCAACCAATTTTGATTTTTACATTTCTCAGAATCTAACCGTTGGATCTTAACGTAATATATATCGTTGGAAAGATTTTTCCAAGACGGTCCTAACGGTTTCAGTTTCAAGAAAATCCGACGGTCGGATCTTCTTGTATAGTCATTTAAAAGTACGATTTCAAAACGCGAACTACCACGCCCTATTCATTCAATTTTGATTATATATATATAATCATTGAAAATGTAAATTTTGATACACTCAAAATCTTTAAATTACATATAAAAATATAATTTCTAATGACAATGCAAACTCTACTCTTAATTCACATTGTGAAAACATGATTTGTAATTACAATGCAAACACTACATCTATTTCACATTGTAAAAATATAATTTTTAATTACAATGCAAACATTACATCTAATTCACATTGTAAAAATATAATTTTTAAATACAATGCAAACACTATATCTAATTCACATTGTAAAAATATAATTTTTAAATACAATGTCACATTTCTACATCTAAATTACATATGAAATAAATCAATTTTATTTCTAATGTTCATTCTCATTTTATGTTACATATATACATAAGAAAAATGCAATTTCGATCATACAATGAAATTGTATCCTTTAATTGCATAGAAAAATGTAGTTTTGTCATACGGTATACTTTCCTATAGACATTACATATAAAAATGTAATATTTAACGCACAATGTAAATTTATGATTTAATTACGTATAAAAATGTAAATTTTATTCTACGGTGTAATTCCCTATACAATTTACATATAAAAATGTAAATTTTAACATACGATGAAATTTCCATGTTAATTACAAAGGAAAATGTAATTTTTATCATACCGTTATAACTCATATATAAATTACATAGAAAAATGTCATTTTTATTTTACCGTTCTAATTCACATCTAAATTACATAGAAAAATGTAATTTTTATTTTACCGTTCTAATTCACATCTAAATTACATAGAAAAATGTAATTTTCATTATGCGATGGAAATTCATATTTTAATTAAATAGAAAAAAAAATGTAATTTCTATCATACGACATAAATTCATATTTAAATTACATCTAAAAATGCAATTTTTATCATACAGTGTAAATTCATATTTTTAATTACATATAAAAATGTAATTTTAATCATGCCATTCTAATTTATATATAAACTATATAGAAAAATGTAATTTTCGTCATGCAATGTAAATTTACATTTTAATTACAAAGAAAAATGTAATTTTCAACATACGGTGCAAATTTATATATAAATTACATATAAAAATGTAACTTTTGTTCATGCGGTGTAAATTCATTCTTAAACTACATAATAAAATGTTATTTAATTCATGCGATGCAAATTCATTCATAAATAACAAAATAAAATGTTATATAATTCATGCGATGTAAATTCATTCATAAATAACAAAATAAAATGTTATATAATTCATGCGATGTAAATTCATTCATAAATATCAAAATAAAATGTTATATAATTCATGCGATGTAAATTCATTTTACAACATAAAATTTCATTCTTTTACTTACAATGTAAAAGCATCAACTTTTTATTCACAATGTAAAAGTATCTACTTTTATATTTTCAATGTAAAAATATCAACTTTTTATGTTTTACAAAGTAAAGACATCAACTTTTATATTTTACAATGTAAAAAGATTAACTTCTCTATTTTACAACGTAAAAATATAATCTTTCCTATTTACAATGTAAAAATATTACCTTTTCTACTTTACAATGTAAAAATGTAATCTTTTCTATTTACAATTTAAAAATAACGCCTTTTTATTTTGAACATAAAAAGATGGTCTTTTTATTTTCAACATAAAAAGATTGTCTTTTTATTTACATCGCCAAATTTTCAATATAAAATCCATTATTTCTTTACAATGTAAAATTTACTCTTTAATTACAATGTAAAGTCCATTCTTTTTATTACATAAAAAAAAATGTAAATCTTCCTACGGTGAAATTCATATATATTAATATTAAAAATAATGTCAACTAATGCTACGGTTAAATTTCTTTTTAAAATTGACATTAAAAATGTTAATGACATCCTACGGTGTTATTCTTTTTAATATTAACATTAAAAATATTAATGACATCCTACGGTTAAATTTACTATTTAATTTACATTAAAAATAATGTAAATTTATACATGCGGTGAAAATACTTTATTTACATAATAAAATGTAAATTTCATGTCATCGCAAATTCTGATTTTAATTTTACATAATAAAATGTAAATTTCATGTCATCCAAACAACAACAGCATTCAAATAAACCAACATGACTAAATCTAACAATTCACATCAAAGTAATATATAGGGTGATGTTTACATTGGCATATGACAAATCAACGAGGCATGATTCAATAAAATTAACAAATAATTAATTCTAATTAATCAATAAATTCAGATCTAATATTTAGATTTGCAGACCTAACATCATACAGAATAAACAATTCAGATCCATATTTAAAATATCACGACATAGCAGATCTATCAATAAATATTTTTAATAACTAAGAATTAATAATAAATTAAATTAAATTAAAAATAAATTCTCACCTAGCTCGGATCTGAAATGAATTGTCAACTTTGATCAGGTCTTGTGTTTAAATTCAAAGCGATTTCGGATCTGGAATGATTCAAATCCAAATTCGTATGAAAAATCAAAATTCAGCCTTTAACAACTGACACAACGACGCTACAAAGCGTGACAAAATCTGAAATAAACATTACCTAAAGTTCAAAACTTTGAATCGAGATAACTCGAGCTACGATCGATGGTTTTACGAACGGTTTGCAGGAGATTGGAGAGCTACGAGAGGGCTATCTTCACTGTGAGTTGGAGGAGGTGCGGCGGCTTGTGGGTGGCGCGGTGGGGGCGCAAAGGCTGCGGCTTTGGAGGCTTGTGGCGGTGGCTACGGTCGATGAGAGGTGGTGATTCTTGTTGGAGAAGAAAGAGCTCGAAAATCTCTTCGAAACGTGTATTTATACGAAGGTTTTCGTTGAGAATTGAGGGAGAAATCGGAGTTTGAAGTTTTGAATAGCAATGGGTTTTGCGGCTCAGCAAAATAACGTGGAGGAGGAGGAAGAACCCGATGTTCATTATATATTAAAATATTAGGATTATTTAATTATTATTCTGTTAGCCCGTTAAAGCCCGTTTTGATCCGAACTCAGATTCAGGCCCAACGACTGTCATTCATACCATTTAGCCCCCGTTCCGGACTCATCTGGACCTGTTCCGTTAGCCCAAACTGTCATCTTGGCCTCCGTTTTTCAGTTTTAAAATTTAAGTCCTTTATTTCTAATTTTTCCGTACAAATAATTTTACCGGGGCTACAAATTAACTCAGAAAAATCCAGAAAAATTATTTTTGGCTTCCTTTTGACGATACGGTCATAACAAAATTTATTTCGTTGAATTCTGAGACTTTTGAAAAATGACTATTTTTAAGGCGTTTAAATTTAACTGAAATAGTCAAAACACATTTTCTTTTGCCATGCTCACTTATTAATTCGAAAAATTCTGAAAATTGAAATCTAGCCATTATTTGACATTCCGATTCCAACAAAAGTGGTTTCGTCGAAAACAGAGGTCGTTTGAAAAATGACTATTTTTAAGGCCAATATATTTAATATTAAAAATACATTTTTAAACAAATAATTTCTGAAACTCGAAATATATAAGTGTTTACTGCTTTTCAATGTAGAAACATCATTCTGAACTCAATGGAAGTGGTTTCGAGTTCAAATTCCTTTATATGCAAAAAGTAGCATTTTTGACCTATGCAAATTACCTAGCGACCTTTCTAAATTTTAATTTGGGCATAACTTTTGATTCCTGCTATGAAATTTCGATTTTTCGAATTCGTTGGAAAGATATTTTTAAATAGATTATAATATTTTTGGTTTCACTAAAATCCGTTAAATTTTGCATCCTGTACGGTCAGTCAAAGTTTAAGTTTGACATTTCAAACTACCGCGCTATTTCTAACTCTTTTTATAATTAAAATTAAATTATTCATTCTAACTTCGATTTGAATCAAATTTGTTATCATTATTATTTAAAATAGATTATTTTAAATATCAAAACTCATTAAAATCACTTAAAATAAATTTTAAATTGGCCCCAAAATTCAGGGTTGTTATAGTCTCCCCCACTTAAAAACTTTTCGTCCTCGAAAAGGAACGAAGCTAAAAGTTGATTAATTAATTAACTAATTTATATATATATTTTCTCCATTGGTTTAAATAATTTCATTAGTTGATTAACTTTCAAATATATAACTTTTTATATATTCAAAATCATATTTTCCCAAATAGAGTATAATTAATCACAAATACGTATATTATAGGCTTGCTACTCTCAACTCATTCTAGGGCATTACTAACCCTATCTCTAATGAGTTTTCTCATTCTAGGATACTGTTGATCCTATCTCTAATGAGTATTCTTATTGGATATTACTAATCCAATCTCTGATGAGCCTTTTGTTCAGTTCTAATGAGTTGTACCCCAAAGATTAGAGCTAACCAAAGCTCTGATACCATATGTAATGGCTCGACGAAATCCGGTAGGCTTTGCAACCATCCCTTCATGACCCAAAGTAGCAGGTAAAACCCACCGTGGCTTACAGTGGTACCCCAGACACCTTGTTTTACGGCGACCCTCTCGAGCCTTCCGACCACTGCCTAACCAACCCTCAATAGGGACATATGGGGGTATGAGTCTCCCGTTCGCCACCAAACCGCAAAGCGAGAACCCCCCATCATGCTGCATCCTATTCCCGGCATGCTAAACAAGGACTGGT